>JAWNNI010000024.1:0-1431666 GCA_035043065.1 Hirtodrosophila confusa
GATATCGATATGTTTGCTGATAAGTTCTTTGCAATTAAAAAAGTATCTGACGGATACGCGCTGCAACTGAACGCAAGAAAAGCCTCGAAGAACAGATTTTCCAAAACGTGCGAGCCGCGTGTGTCAGCGGCGTGCCTGCGACTGTGTGTGTGTGTGTGCGAGCTGTGTGTGTGTGTGAGAGTGTGTGAGGCCGGCTGCTAAAAATATCCGTGAGTACGCGCGCTGCTGCTGTGTATCTATGCATCTGTATCCAATAACCCGAGTTGGCGCACAAAAATATACGGCCCGTCGCTGTTGCTTGGAGAAAGGTGCGTCTGCGTCTCCGTCTTTGACGTACTGCGTCCGATTGCTGCGCCTGTCCGCTGTGCACTGAGCAGCGATTGTCAACGTCGCCGTCGCCGTCGCCGTCACCGTCGTCGTCGTCGTCGTCGTTGTTGTCACCCGTCAATGTCGTCCACTCAGTTAAGTGTGTCTATGTTGGGCAGCAGCACTTGGCTTTGACTCCGTTAGCCAAGCCAGCGCGCTTCTGAGTAGGCTTATATTGGCTGAGCCTGATGCTGAGGCAGCTGATGCTGATGCTGACGCTGATGCTGATGCCCACACAGAACACGCTCCGGGAACCGGGACCGGCACTTGTCTGTTGCGCTGAGCGTGCGGCGCGCTATTGAAACGATCAATGAATGAAATGCGGCATTAAAAAGCAGCACTTTACGTTTGTATCTTACAGATACGACTACGGCTTGAAGCCGACCAATAAACCGCTAAGCCCACTGCCACCACCGAGATCGTTGCTCGCCAACGCCAACACACAGCGTCATTGAAGGCAGAGCAGCCAGCCGCTGTTGAGCCAAATCCCGCTGAGCAACTGAAACCAGTTCTTCGTGCTCTGCTCTCCGCTCGCTCACTCACCCACTCACCCACTCGATTCACTCAATTTGTGTGGGTGTCTCTGCGTTGGCAGGCCGGTCCGTTCAGTCGATTCAGTCGATCTGCTCTTGAGTGACTTTTTTAATACACATTTTGAAATTCGTATTCCAATTTTCGTTTTCATTTTGAGTTGAGTTCGTTTGAGCGTTGAGTTCTTTTCTTTGCTCGTTGGAGCACTGAGATTTGTTTGGGCAGCGCTCTCGGAATGATCTAATATTGCCAGGCAGTTATTTATTTAAATTTATTACTAATTTTTTATTTATGTAGCTGTGCCGTTTGACATTCATTTATATCAGTCAAACATTGTTATGGCTCACAAATACGACTGCAGTATGTTAATTTGCGACGACGCTCAAGATTTCTAGCCAGATTTTGAACTTTGTTTTCGAAGTCGAAATCTTATGATCATAACTATATGCTATTCAAAACGATGATCACATAGCTGTGCTTGTGCTTCTCCAGCGTGTTAATGAAATAACTTAATTGTCTTGAGCATTTGGAGTGCACAATGGGTCACTCAAAAATACTTCAGTCTTATAATATAAAAACATTTGAACATTTCAAAAAGGATTTGAAAATAGATTGAACAACAGAGTAATACTCTGAACGTGGAAAAAATAATAATACTTGATAAATGTTTTGATTGTGATTTATGTGTGCTTATACTTATGATTTCAAAAAGCTGTCAAATTTATTTTGTTTATTAAAATGAGTTTAAAATAAATTAAAAATATTCATTTTGAAGCCAGGATATATTTATGAGATCATAAACCTAATTCTTCTCAAAAGACAACTGATAAACTCAAAGACTGGTATATACGTCAGAGCAAATTGGCTTCAAACAAAAGATATAAGTAATATAATTATAGCCTCATTTATATACCCTGCAAAGTCAACAATAACATATCAACTTGGCATTCAAGTATTTTAAGCTGCTTTCAAAGTAGCATTCGATTTGATTGGCGCTGATTTTGTTATGAAACAATTGTGTTATGGTCATTTATATATTGTAGAATATAATAATAATTAACTGGCGACAGGCAATAATTGCAAAATGGGTTTGCTCCTGCAGGCAAAACAAGTTGAATGACGACATTCGTGAGTGCTTATTCAATATATATTCATATGAATATATATATGAATACTCTCGTATTGTAGATAAATTGCTGGCTGCCAAGATTGAGCGACTGATCGATTGATCGATTGATCGATTGAGCTACTGATCGACGGATCGACCCAGCAGCTGGCTAACTGATCATTTGTCAGTCCATCAGTTCGGCATTGTTGTTTTTGGTTGTTTGTTCTGCAGCATACATACAATTATAATATATAGAAATAAATCATGATGACAACAGTTAAATTTGATTATAATTTTTCAACAGCATTCGTCAGCTGTGGAAGTAAGTTGCATAAATTTGTTCGTGTCGCAAGGTCATCTAGTGAGAAATGAAGGCATGCAACATTAATTTGATTTGCGTGCGAATCGAGACACTTTGGGGAGTGTCCATTCCATGTAGCGAAAGAAAATGATATATACACGTTAGCATATACAAATTGGCCAATAGTTTTGGCCATAATATGCTGACAACTTAATCTATGGCCAAGTCCAAAGACAGGAACATGACCAAACGAGCTATAATTAAAAAAACAAACGTCACATTTTGATGTTTCTGTTTTATGCTCAAGATTCGAAACCAGGGCCATAGGTAGAGGGGACCTATTCGATTTTATTACTGGTTCGTTGTTGCCAATTTATAATTAAAACGATTAAGAGCTATCATTTTTCCCCCTTGATGCTGTTTAATAGCAAGATTTTATTTTATTTTTATTTATATAATGCTTACTTGTAGTTAAAACTAATAAAACTATGACTGCCAGGGACTTCAGATAGAAGATTTTAAATAAGATTATTCAGTTAATGCATTTTGACGATAAGTTTACGAAATTTTGATCTTGTTACGTAATCTTTTAGTATCTATATAGATTATACATCTTTATACTCTCGCAACGCATTGGAAAGGGAGTTGGACACTACAAAAATTATATATATTCTTGATCAGCATCAATAGCCGAGTTGATCTGGCGATGTGCTTCTATCTGTTTCTAGTCTCTCAGTTCTAAAACTGTATCTGAGCAAAGATGATCATTTTTGTGGCAGTTCTCGAAAATTGAATTGTAGTTAAGCCATTTTGTTTCTTCTTAATATATCAGAAGATATTGTTAAGATGTTAACTAAATTTAAAAAAAATAATGTTTTATTATTTTATACAGTTTGGTAATGCTTGAAGAATAAATTATACTTAATAATTGAATTGATTCTGAGTATTATGTCTTATACTGACCTATCCAAAATTGGCTTACCGTAGGACAGAAGCTTCTGCAAGGGTATTTATCTTCGGCAGGCGGAAGATGTTATCTGAACGAGCCCCCCCCTGAAAAGTGGCGCCTCTGTGCGCCAATTGTTTATGCAAATGTTCTAAAGCGGCTAAACACGCATTTGAATTTTTTACTCGCTTTGGCTTTTAATTACCAGCTTGCAAATCGCATTTGCCTTAATATGGCCACAAAGCGCGAGTCCCAGTCTATGAGTCGATGGGGGATCGGATTGGAACGGAACGATGGCGACTCGTAGCGCTCTCAGCTGGTGCGAACCCGGTTAGGAAGTCGGGGACGAGACGCGGGCCTTTTATGGCCGGCTTTGGGAAAGCGGTGAGAAAGCAAATTCTCTGTCTCAGTCTCAGTCTCAGTCGGATACTCAGTGGTTGGCTAATTGTGAGCATCGCTTTGGGCCAACTTCTTGACAAGTTGTTGGCGTCGGCTGTTAACTGTGCTTTGCGTTGGCGCTGGGTCGACTTTAGTGCGGGGGCGACTCGACGTTGATTTTATTTATATTTTACGTAAATTTATTATTACAAATATTATTATTGCCGCTTTCAAGCGGAAATACACTCGAAATGCCAACCAAGCAGCCACCCACGTACCAAGCTGAGCTCAAAGCCATAACAACCACAACAACCACCTGCACCACCTTTGGGTCCCTCAATCTTACTGAATGACGGTGCGCCGACTCATTCATTCATTGGCAAGTGGAAGTGGAAGCTGGCGAATGATCTCTGTCCATGGCTAAGATATCCACTTGAGTGGAATCGACTAGCAAACAGTCAGCGGAAATGCCGAGCGATTAAGTTGTTGTTTTTAATTAATTTTATACGCATTTTCATTCGTTTTTTTTTTGTTGCTTATATTTCATAATTTGCATAACTGACGGCCGCCTAGAAAGTGTCTTTGGTTTTAGAAGAGTAGGCGTGAGGTATACAAATTAACTGAATTTTTATGAATGGAGTAGTAAATCTACCGATTTTTCTTGGCATTTTTATCATAGCTATTGGGGAGTCTAATTAATTTATATACCAAGCATTTGGGCTTAAATGCACATTAGAAGTTCTTTTTTTAATGCTTCAATTATTGTTTTTAAAGGAAGCTTAAGAATATATTTTATTAAAATTATGTATAATTGTTATAATGAGTTTTAAGAAAAAATGTCATTAATAATTAAAAACCTGAATATATTTAAATAGCAGTGGAGCTTGAATGCATATTTAGAGTTGATAATAATACTTATAAGGTATTTATTTGGATATATGGTCAAACATATTAACTGAAGTCGAACCAAAGAATGTTAAGAAAAACTTCGAACTTCGAAAAAATAATATCGTTTATTTATTTATTTATTTTTTTGGCTGACAAACAAAAGAAGCTTCAATGTTACATTGAAATTTGTGTAGTGTTATTAGTTAATCTATTATTTAATGTTATTAATTAATCTATTAATCTATTTTAATCTTTATGTGTCCATAATATACTATGTTTCTCACTGTTTCTATGATTTGTGGAACGTTTACTTATATAGAACATAAAACGTAGTCGTCTAATTTGAATGGGAAATTGACTTGTTGTAGGCGTATTTTTATACTATGTTCCCGAAGGGAAAATAGTATATTGGGTTTGCGAAATGTCCGTCTGTCCGTCTGTCCGTATGAACGCAATTTTTTTGCCTTTATCTTTGAGCTAGAGCAACCAAACTTGGTACACATGTTGGTGTGTATCGTCAATTTATGAAGTGTCGAGATCGACCAATCGATCGATCGGGAAAACCTGTATCTTCTCCATTTTTAAAGCTATAGTCACCAAATTTGGCATACAGACTAATATTGAGATTACCGACAGATCTGCATCAACAATTTCTAAACCCCCTCACCCCCTCCCCCACAAAGGAGCAAAATCTATATCTCTCACACCTGTGCAGTTTTTTTTCGCGTCTCTTTCTAAACACACAAATAACCAAATTATATAGGACTGGGAAAATAGTATTCTGCAGTCGGGTGCGTCCGACTGCAACGTTCTTACTTGTTCTATATTGGAAATTCTCACAAACTTATGCCTAAATGCTTCTCACACCAATTGCATAATTCCTAATTCACATACTTATATTCAGCCAGATTAATGCATTGTAGTATCGCTTAGATTACCTAATGACAGAAAATTGACTGACAACTTGAGAATTAATCCCTGTCTGATCTTGCCATGGTTGGCCATAAGAAATAAAAACAAAACTATTCTAATCAAAAACTAATCGTGTGTTAAAATTAATACGCATTCACTGGCTGGCCGACTGACTCTCTGGCAGTCTGGCCAACCACATTGACATGGCATAACAAATCATAGGAAGGCGAGAAGTGGAACTGCAAAAGTCAAAGCGCCAGCTGAGGCAGATCTTGGCCAAGTTAATCGTGACCGATGGCTGTGGCGTTTGTTTGCGGTGTTTTGTCTGCTGCTCATTGAAACGTGATTTTGACTTGTGATTGCCCGTTTGTTGTTGTTGTTTTTATATTTTATTTGATTTTTTTTTTTGGTTGGCCGTCAACATTTAAGTCATTTAACATTATGTATCAGTTGTGCTGCCAGTTGTAATCCCCAGCAGCGCTGTCGTCATCGGCAGCGCTGTTGTTAATGCTGTTGCTTATATTAATTTGGCTTCAATTAATTACGCTACAAATTGTCAACAGAACCTCACCGCAGTCAGACGCCTTGCCCCCAACCGATTGCCAGCAGCTAATAACCAATGCAAATCTCTATAGACCAAACACATGAGCAACATGGTCCACACAAATGGACAGCGAACATGACATTGGGCTATGTGCGAATGTGCGGATGTGCGGATGTGCGGATGTGCTGGATGATGTGTGCGAGTCTATTGGCCCGGCTAATATCTGCTGGCGGCATTAACTCATCAGCGGCAGCAACGATAATCAAAATCAACCAAAACCAGGCACAGGCACAAGCACATTGGGCTAATATTGATTTCTGGCGATTTGATCAAACTTCCACCTCCCCCTGTTGCGCCTGTTGCCAATTATAATTGCTGCAACGCGGCGGCTCAATCAGTATGGAAGTGGGGCTGGCTGACCCAATCATGAGTGAATAAATGCGTATGCAAACTGACAGGCGGCAATAATGTCAACAACATGTCAATGCTGCTGCTCATCAAAGTGATTTTCAGTGCTCGCGCCTGATCCCCCGCCCGGATTCTATGGCAGCGTCCCCAAAGTTGACAAAACGCCAACGCCAACAGCAACGGCAACGAATCGTTGGCCGACATTTTATAAAAGTGCTTATGATATGTGCGTGTCTGCTTTATAAATAAAGTGGCTCAAATAAAGAGGTAAGTGCTATCACAGGCAGGTGAGCTGGCCAGCAGAGGACGATCACTTGGGTTAGCTTGGGCACGGGCTATAAATTCTTATATATGCTATAGTATATTTAGCGGTTTAGGATTGAGGTCACTTGCGAGTATGAGCAGTCAGTAGCACATTAAGCTAAATAGATCAGAGAGAGAGAGAGAGCAGCTCTTAGGTAGGACCTGGGGTCTGTCATCTTTAAGGGGCAATGAAAAGCCCAACAAACTTGTTTGACTTAAATATATATAGCTCTAATCATATTAACAGAATTTACTTAATTTTATTAATTAGTAAATAAGCGTACATATGTCCATTTTGAATATTCAAAACATTTCAGTTTCATAATAATCGCACAGAACTAATTAGTCCTCTTCCGGTTTTCTTTTCTTTTTCCTTTTCTTTTCTTTCCTTTTCAAGATTTTGGCTTGGCTTTGGCTTCAAGCTAATTTTCATTCTCCCGAATGCAGAAAATTTATGGAAAATAATGATAAGCCATTTTTGTGCATGGCACATTCAACATAAATAATTGTTATCATAATATGAGGAATGCTGGAACACTTATATTTATGTATATCATAAAATTTGGTATGCCTGCTATTGGAATAGAAATTGACATAATCTTTGAAAACAACAAATCAAAATTGGGACATATCTTGGTCAGATGGGCTCCTAAAAGTTGAACATTCTACATTAATAAAATAATGCAGCATCAAATACTTATTTAACTACATTTTTATTGATACACCGAGTGATGTTTGGTTCAGTTCCCACAGCTATAAAATCTAAAAAGCATCACAAGTACAACATTCGAATCGGCTGATTAGAAATTACAGGCGATATGATTTAAAAGGCTTAGAATTGTGGACAAATGACTCGTCTGTGATGTTGCCAAATATTTTTCAGTTATGCAAATCACGAAAATAAAAGGGGATATATGTACATAGCAGTGTTAAGAGGGCTATTAAATTATGACAGCATCTATTTTTATCCCATGTGGAGTCAGGTATTTAAAGATCGTCGAGCGTCGCGACGCGACGCGTCGGTGTATGTCACATCACGAATGTCGCCTTGGGTTTCGGCCTGTAATTGCAAATAATCAGCGTCAATTGGCGTGGCCAAAACGGCGCTAGCCAGAGCTGGAGCCAGTGGGGCAGACAGGAAAAGAGACTCGAAAAGAGAAGACGCCAAATAATGTGGCCTACGCACGGTCCACAGTACGACCAAGAGACACCTACCCAGAGCAATAAAAACGCGTTTCAATTTCAAATTGATTGCCAGTCGGCTATTATTATTATTTGGTTTTTTATTGTTATTTTGCTTTTAATGGCTGTTGTTGTTGTTGTTGTTACAGTCACTCGCCTGGTGTTAAATACTCGTGCGAATTTTTTGATACTGGAGGCCACCAAGGTTTGTTTTGGGTCTGTTCGTTAGGCGCCACCCCCACAAACATTTTTGGCACGTTTTTCTAAGTATTTGTTTTTCTTGCTTTCTCGCAAAAATGCCATTGGCGAGGTGAGACCTCAAGACGCAGGCGTAGCCCCTAAGAGTATCTGAGTATTCGGTAGATAAACAAAAGTTTCGTGATCTTGGGTCAGCGTTAAAAGTTGGCCAAATCAATTATAGCTGCATGATCATAGTAAATGTGAATACCTTGATTATTATAATCAAGCAGCTTGGCTAACATGATTGCAACTTTTCATATCGTTAGAAAATAAATATAGCATTGTGGTTAGTATTAAATGCATTTTAGCATTGAAAATTATTTATTATCAGCTATTTTCATTCTATAAGTATCATTCTTCGCACAATTTTGTTACGTTAATATTAATAATAGGTTAAATATTTTGCTTTGACGTCATCTTTACAGTAATTGTTGATGGAATAATATCAAACATTTGAAATGCGCTACATTTCAGCCGCATCGCAAAATCTCTCACTCTCTCTGGCTTCAAGTTTACTCTCTCGTGAGCACAGGATTTTTCAATTCTTCTTACTGCTGTATCCGTAAACGTTTTATGCCTATTTGTTATATGTGACTTCAAGGTCTTTTCCTGTGACTCTGACCACTCTCTTAGCGCTTGCCATTTCACTCACAATATTTTTCCTGGGCAGTAATATCCTGAGCTGTTGTGAATATGCACTAGTTTCTTGTCAGTTTGCTTTGTATTCTTAGGCTCTTTTTTGTCGCGACCAATTGGCTACCTTGGCTGTCCGCTTTCCCACAAGTCAAACACTTGAAATGAATCAAAGTTGTTGCTGCGGCATTGCCCAGTTCTTATTGCCTTGTAGTTACATATGCGAGTAGTAGTACTCGTAGTCAATGTTTGTTTTGAGTCGCTGTACCCTTTCCTAATATGGGCAGGCCGCCATCACACACTTGTACACTTGTTCCAAGTAAGCGAGATTGTGTGTGCCGCTTGCTTGTGCAACATATCCAATTGGAAATGAAAAACTCTGACCTACTAATCACCGAGCCAAAAAGCCAATAAGAGTCAACAACAGCAGCAGCAGCAGCAGCAGCAGCAGCAACAACTACAGCAACAACAGCAAGTGCCACAAAGCAGACAACGACAACGTCGACAGCCCAAGAAATCAAAAGATGGACAATAACTTTAAACCAGTTTGCGATGTCGAGCCTTGTTGCAAGTTGGCCTAACGCTTTTCGCTTGTACTGAGAACTGTTTGTACAAGCCAGGCGCACAAATTTGTTTTGAATTTGATTATATGAGGTTTTTGGGCGCACAGGTTGCCCCACTGAAACAGAGACAGAGACAGGCACAGAGACAGAGACCAGAACCAGCCCAATTGACATTTCATGCCGTATTAAACGACAACTCCAACATGGGACAGACAGCCAGCTAGACAATCAGTGACTGAGACTAAGACTGAGACAGACCAATCGCAAATTGCGGCGTTTCACAAAAATTATTATGTTAAATTTAACTTTAACTGGAAATAGCACACAAGGACATTGGCGCATGCGCCCCCAGACGGCGCCAAATCGTCGACGACGGCGTCGCCGATTGTTGGCTAAATTGATGATGACGACGACGACGAGGCAGACAAAGGAGAGGGTACAGGGAGTGCGGTGTCACAGATTATCACAGTTTTGTTTTGGTTATTTGCTTTGGCATAAATTTCAATTGATCGCATTTAACAACAATTTAAAGCAAATTAAAATTTGTGCAGCCGTCGATTATTGGCTGCTGATAGGCGTGTGTGCCACGGCATATAGCGCCATCTATTGCCGGCTAGCGGCATGCGGCAAGCGGCAAGCGGCAGGCGTCTCTGCCATGTGCATATAAAGTAATTTTCTGCTACATTAGGTTTGCGTTTTGCGTTCATTGGCTGTGAGAGAGCACAAGATGGCAATTTCGACCAAGTATTACCCGTATTTGTCTAGAATAACGACTTTCGAATGCACTGCTTAAACTTCTAGATCAAATCAGCTCGCCAGCGCCTTTCTGGGCGATTCTCGTAGGCGGTAGAGGGTGATATATTGTTCGATTGGTATTATGACCGATTGACGCGCTTACAAGCTTTTTTTGGTAGTTTTTATGAGCCATAATCATAAAAGACGTTTAGATTAACATTTTTTTTTCGAGCTATGACCATAGATGACAATGTTTATATGTCCATTTTATTTTTTGATTTTGACATTTACATTTGAATTATTGGATCATTTGGATATGCTTTATTTAAAGTTACTTTATTTAAAACTTTCATATAAATGTATATAAATTCAAATTTAATTAACAATTTAAAGGAATTACATACTATTTCTAAGGTACTTGTTCTATTGTAACTATGTGAAATAAATTGCACTGATTTATTTATTTAAATTTAATTTCGATATAAATATGTATTAAAAGCGTTCTCTTACTATTTCTAGTTGTTGCAAAATTTAAATTTAGTTTGACGATTTTTCTTGATTTTTAACATTTTTTTTTGGGTTTAATCGGTTAAGTTGAGCAATGAAATTGAAAGATGATTAAAGGAAATACATTATTTATTTATTTATTACGAGTTCCTATGCATTTTTAAAATAAATACTTAAGGTTAAGTTGTCGTACTAGATTTTAATGTGAACATTTTCTTAATATTCTAGGTAATAGATAAGATCTTCATGTCAAGATCAATCTGTTAACAATAAAGAATTAATTGATCCTATTTCGTAAGTAATTTATATAAGATTCTTTGTGTATTACCAGTTGCATTACCAAACCGATATGCCTTGTCTGATTTAGCGCAACAATTAAAAGAATTTATTATAGATTTGTTTGGAGCACTAACCGCTGCTTCTGTTTGTTGGCTTCTTGGCGGCGTTCCTCGTTGCCATTTGCCAAGTAAATCGCCCACCAGACTGGCATCGGCATCGGCATCGGCAACCCACATCGATTGCTCCACTTAGACGCGCTCCATTGTTTCCGCATTCGATTAAAAATGATAAATGCCTCACTGCGCTCAAGTGAAAACAAAAAGCAACCGCAGACGGAGTCACTGACTGGGCCCAGTTTTCTTAGCCGGCTGGATTGACTTGGTTGCGGCAATTGCCTCATTTTCTTGACCATTTTTAATGCCTCGTTTATGGATGCTGATAATACCGAGTATAAAGGGCATTTCCTGCCCTCGCCCCGTGCTCACACCACACTTCGATCCCTGGCGCTGCCTTGCCGTAATTATTTGATTAATTTTATTGCCTGCTCAGTTTTGTGTGTTTGTGTGCTTGCTTGGGGGCGTTTGCAGTTGTCGGTTAAATATATCGTTTATGCTTTTATTAAATTGCACGCATTAATTAACTGAGAGGCCATAAGCAAAGCCAAACTCAAAGCAGTGCGTGTAACAGACGTTGACCTTTCCTCCCCCCATCCTGGCGACTTTTCCGCTTCTTTTGATTTCTATTAATTGCTTACAGCATTGAAATTAGTGTTTTCACAGGAATATTGTAATTATTGATAATAGTACAAGGCATGGCTATAAATCGCTGCCAAATTGATGCGCTTCGGTTGAGACTCTTACCTGACATCACCCTGTCCAATTAGCCTATTGACGGCTATATTATAACAATGTTGTAAATGCAACATTGTAATACTTAGCTTACTGGCGAATTCGCCAAGTGTCTGACAATTGCGAAAACATTAGAAGAGCTCGAGGACTTGAGATTTCTGTTGTTTCAATTTTACTTTGTGACTTGCCAGTCCATTATTTGACTTTAGCAAATATTTCGAAGTTGTAGAGAAAGACAGAGCTGAGAAATTATAATAATCAGTCAAACAATGCTAATTTTCGCAGAAATTACACATTTTACCAAAGTCACCTCAATAACAAATTGCTCCTTAAAAAGAGAAGAAGGAAAAGTTTTAATAAAGTTGTAAAATGGCATACATTTCACTAGATCTTATTAACTTATTTAAGCATAAGCTATTTATTTTAGATCATAAAGATCATACAGCCTTACCTGTCTCTCTGTCCGTCAGAATAAATTGTCTATCGCAGAGACTAAAGAAGCTAATCAAACAAAAATTGGTATGTGGGGGAATGATTATTCATTGATTCTATATTCACCCATGACGTACCTGAGAATTTGCCAATATATCTTAGAGTCGCAATGTAATCACTTCATCTCTTTGATATTTATTCCTAAGTTATCCAGTTGAGATTATTATTTTGCTTATACATTAATCCATAGCCAAAGAATCAATGATACAATTATGATTTAAATGTGATATTTTCTCCTTCTTTTTATTGTTAGCTTGAGATTTTTAACCACTTAAAGAGCGCTAAAAAATAACCTTAAATAAGCTACACAATTAAGCCATACATTCTAACCATTTTGTCAATAAGTTCTCAGCTGAATCTCAAGTGTTTATCAACCGCAAATGTTGTCAGTTGATTTACTGTTGATTCTGCTCCGAATTGGCCCTGACTTGACAATTTTTCCTCATTGCAACTAATTTGCCACACTTACTTCACTTATGGAAAAAAATGACTTCATTTGGCTGCAAGTTGCATTCGATGTCTCCTCCATGATTGCCGTTGTTGTTGCTGTTATTATTGTTGTTCTTGTTGTTGTTGTTGGTGTTGGCGGCTTTCGGTCATTTGGCCCGTGGGCGCTGGCACAGTGCACTAATAAACATAAAGAGTAAACAAGTCCATATTGGGTTATATCGGTCAGCAGTATTATTTCTGCTCTGGCACTTTTTGGAACATCATTGTTTTGCTTCATTTATATATATTTTTTATATTTTTTTTTGTGCCACATGCATTTTTCATGGGACGGTCCTTGGCTTTTGCTTTCGGTTGCAAATTGTCAAGCCGTTATGCGATGGCGATGGCACAGAGAAAGTACCCGGTCTGAGGGCTTTAGGTGAACTGCAATTGCAATGCGTTGGCGTTTCCATTTATTGTGAAATATTAAAATTACACAAGCAGTTCCTTAACAAGACGACCACGATCACGGCGAGAAAATGAGCAATGCAACAGTTGTATCTGCATTTTATGCAGAAAAACTGCATCACAAACAACCCAACAGCAGTTGAAGTCCCAGTCCCAGTCTCAGTCCCATTCGCAGTTCCACTTCGAGTCCCACTGCGGTTATCGCCATGACAGCTGTCAATCAGTTGGTCTTCAGATACAAAAAAAAGAAGAGAGAAAAAAAACAAAACAAAACAAAATATAAGTGATGCATCAGAGTTAAGAGCTTGTGTGTAACGAGAAAGTTGCCAACTTTAATTGTGCCGGCCGTTCAATTAGCGGTACAAGTGATTTTATAGCGCCCGCTTGCAATTCATTAAAGATGGCCGTAACCAGGTACGGCTACTGCCAAATGTGGCCAACAGCAGGTAGGACCTCGCGAACTGCCCAAATACTTGACGCTGGGTGTTGGCCCAGAAATTAACAGCCATAAAAAGACAGTTTCAAGTGCCCTCGCATAAATATGAAGCACATTTGGACAATTACTTTATTTACGCACTGTTTTTTACTTTGATTTATGCAGTTTACAGTCTCGGCCACAATCCGGAGCACGTTGTGCCCATCGAATTGTTAATTGCACTAAAATGCATAGTTTTTGCTGCCTTCCTTCCTTCTCTCTCGTTGCAGTTGCAGTGGCAGTTTCAGTTTCAGTTTCAGTTTGGGTTTGGGCTGCCAAAAAAGATAAACAGCGACAGTTTTTACACAGGCATCAATAAAGTGGGCGGCTGCGAGGGGCCATCTCCCTGGCTGGGAGACCTTGTTTCCTGTCTGCCTGTTTGCTTGTCCTGCCAAACTCATTAAAACGAATCCTTTTAATGGCCAAAAGTTTGCCGCTGCTGCCATAATCAGTAAAATTAAGGCTGTGGCAGCTGAAGGCTGCAAGCTGCACGTTGCCAATGTTGTTAGCACTGGGGCCAGGACACTACAAAAACCCATAAACAGTTGTTGGCTAGTTTGATTTTTTCAAACATTTACTATGACCTTCAAAGTGCAATTTACAATAGTTTGCAATTATCGTTATTTATTATATTTTTCAAGCCAAAAATATAAGCACAAACTTTAAATTTAAAGACCCGAGGCTTCGAATATTGCGAAGGATAATAGATTTATGTATCGAAGTGGTGGAAACGCCTAACAAGTATCAAAATTGCATAATAACGATCAATATTCCTAACTAGCATATATTACATATACACATGCATATTCGGGGGTCCTTAATGAAGCTTTTAATCAGCTTGGCATGGCTTCAGTGATGGTAGCCCTTACACATTGTTTAACAATTATAATGTATAATATTTGCCCAACAATGAGCTCATTTAGCAGAAATAATCGCTAATTGATTTCATATACTTTGCTAGCTTGCTGATGTGCTTGCTTGCATTGTTAGGAGCACAGCATTTGTATTTGTATAAAATTTATAATGAAATTTCAAAGTTCAAAGTCACAATAGAAAGCATCGATATCATTAATCTTTCATTTTGTATTTTAATTGA
This sequence comes from Hirtodrosophila confusa, assembly GCA_035043065.1. NCBI lineage: Eukaryota > Metazoa > Arthropoda > Insecta > Diptera > Drosophilidae > Hirtodrosophila > Hirtodrosophila confusa. The sequence goes on from JAWNNI010000024.1 coordinate 14,633, forward strand.
AAATTTGATGAGCCTTCCCGGGATCCTGAACCGTTATATATGATACTAAGTATTGCTAAGGGAAATGTAAATACTTTCCATGGCAAGCACAACAACTGCGCTCACAATTTACCACAAAAACGAAGAGAAAACTTTGCTAACATTTTATACATATATTAATAAGTAGTCCAGACATTATCACATACGAGCTATGTGCCTGGACTTAATATTGGCAGTAAGTACTCAAAGGGGCAGCTTAAAGGCGACAACTTGTGTGTCATACGCGACGCAACTAACAACTTACTTAAACCAACAACAACAACAAGAACAGAGAGTACACACAACAGACACTGTCATGTCACACTCAAAAGGCCCAAGGCAGCAGCCAAATGGGGGTAGGGGTGTGTGCAGGGGGGATTAAATTTCTGGCTGGTTCCTTTGCCAATGTGCCCAGTATCCCCCAGCACTGGTCCTCTGCCCGCCTGTCCTGTACGTGGCCATGCTGCACTGTGGCGCACTAATTACGAAAACTCAGCACGTTTTGCCATGCTGCCCCACCGTGGCAAGGCAAGGCGAGGCGGGCGATCGCTGCTTGCCTGGTTGCCTGAGTGGTTAAATGCTGCAGTAATAGCGGCAACATGCAACGCGACAGTTGGTTGGCGGCGGTGTCGGTGGTACAAAAGTTAAAACATTGCGGCAGCAATAAAAACAACATTCACGTTTGGATTTAGCTTTGGCTCTGGCCCCACAGCGCCCAGCTGGGGGTTGTTGGGGTAAGTTGGCCATGGCTTTGGCTATGTAACTGTATTGCTGATGAGCTTCAGGTCGGGGCCTGGTTCAGGCCTCCGCATGGGCAGCCACAGTTTAACCAAAGTCAATGTCTGAGGTTGGCCCAAGCCACGTCCAGCGGCAACATAGGCCACGTAATGAGAAATGCATCAATTGCACAAAATTGTTTGCTTCTGTGGTTGCAACCGGCTGTTGAAGGACTTCAAGCTGCAGTCAATAATAATTGCATCAACGTGCAACATGTGTATTAACAGAGTTGAATTATGTTTTCCACTAAATAAAATGTCAGTGGGGCACAAGTTTACATTTGTTGAGTCGCTGAACAAAGTAAGAATAACAATTGTTTTAAGTATTAAGTTTTAAGGATAATATAAGCCGATTTTCCTACTTCCTGGCTCACTGACTGCCTATAAACGATTTAAAATAATAACTTTATTAATAGGGCATTTTGTGTTGATAAGTCGTTGTAGTAAAAGGCGAGACATAAATCGATAAAAAAACGTAAAGTCAATCGATAATTAAAGCGCGCAACGATATTCAAGGAAATAGCTAGGGTAGCCAAAAATCGATAAATTAAGTGAGTTGGTTATCGAACAGTTCAGCGAGGAATTAATCGAGAAGCAAAGCTGTTAGCAATGCGATAATTAAAAGTTAAACTAAATCAAGAAGTTCAGCGAAAACCAAAATTTTGAAAGCTACTCAAAAGTAAGCTGTTTATACTAAATGCTATCTCTGCCAACATTTAACTACGGGAAGAGCATTCTGCCTTTTTTCGTAAATAATTGATAAGCCAACCTTTTTGCGGCAAAGTCAGCTGGGGCGATTGTCCTTCAGGTGTGCCCATTTAGCTGTGGCAGAATGGCATATCAACAACTAACAGTCATGCAATCCTTTTCACACACACTGACATACACACACATATGCTCCATATCCTGCATACATCAGCAACGGAATGGAGTAGCTACAGAAGGAGCTGCCTCATGCCATGACAAGCGTTTGATTTGTAACTAACGACACCAGGTTTTTATACAGCAAACGCCAACTACATATTTGCAATCTTTACGTCGGCTACAGGGCTATAAAAATAAATTACACAAAGCTTAAAACTTATGTGCATCGGGAAGAAAAATGGCTTATGGACGCGCAACGGAACAAACGAGTGAAATGAATGAAACGAATGAATGGAGCATTTGGAGGCACGAAACGGTACGGGACGGGACGGGACGGGACGGGACGGGACGGGACGGGACACGACGAGAGAGGAGGCTTGAAGCGACCAAATGACCAATTGACCTGACCCTTAAATGGCAACGTTGATGAACGTTATTGCCGTTGTTGTTCTATGGCGTTCAATTGGTTGCGATCCAAAAATGCTACACACTCAGAGGAGAGACAGAGAGAGTGAGTAAAGGTGCCAGCTAACAGCTAACAGCTAACAGTAAAGGTAAAGCTTTAAGCCGACAATGAAGACATTAACATGACCAACGACGACGACAAAACTCTATGCCATGGCTCATCACATTAATCTTCTTAATACGCCCATCAATAATTCAAAGCCAAGGCATGACCAGGCCAGGCCATACCCGACCACTCCGGGCCCAAGTGCCGCCTGCCGCCTGCCGCCTGCCAATGTTGAAGTTGCCTCTGTGGCCACATTGTTGTCCAATGCTCGGACACGCAATCCATATACGACGAGTATTGAATGCTCGCCAAGTGTTGAGTGAATTATGACGCACAGTTCGGCTTCAGTTTAGTTCGAGTGGCCACCTTCAAGAGAACTGTTTGTCGTACATCAAAATCAAACTATAACATACAAATATTGAACTCACCCGCCTGCCACTTCAATCGGCAACCGACAATGAAACTTTATGGCTCGTTTGCATTTGATTTATGCGCAGCTGCCGAAAAAAGTAGTGAAAACCACAAAGAATTATGCGGTCGAGAGTGCTCGACTACGAAATACTCTGTAGCTGGGTCTGAAGTCTCAAAACTTATAATCCACCTAAGTGTACATACATACTCGTACTTATACAAGTTTCAAGCTGTGTTTATGAACTGACAATCAAAAATAAAGGTCTATAAATAAACACCAAAGCCCCTTCCTTAAAAATGCAACAAAGCTTGACAAATTCGAAAGTAAATAAAGGCTCTATAATTTAGACCTGCATATATACAGTATTTATTCATATATATCAAAATCTTTCTTTAAATAATTATGAAAAAATATCGATACTTTTTGGCATCCTGAGTTCTTGCAGATGGCTAGACAGATGAATGGCATATCAGGCTAAGAAATATGCCTCGTAAGTGCCTTAGATGTTTTCCTTAGACTCTGGTTGCATATACTTCCACAACTTAAGTATACCCATTTTGGCCATTTTATGCGTGCAGGGTGTAATGATTTCATATCTCGTCCATTCGCTCGCTTCTTACATTCGCAGCCTCTGAATGTAATTGTATTTGAATGACATACGTATGCAGGGGCAGAGGCAGAACCGAGGGCGAGCATTACTGTGGCACATGTCACATGCCCATTGTGAATGTGGCAGTGACAGCGGCCACCGGGCTCAAGAGGCGCTTGCCCGCCTGTCCATTGTTTCACCTGGACAATGTCCCGTTGCATTCACCTGTGCCGCTTACCCTTGACAATTTGGTGGGTTCATTGAAATTTCTGGCTCTGTCGCTGATTTTTACGCCTACGGCGCTCAAGTGCCTCCCTCCCGGCGAGGCCATGCAAATGCCTTTTGGCCATGCGACAATTGTAGCCTTCATTCGTCGCATTGTTGCAGCATTTCAGCTGTGTTCAATTTTGGGAATTTTGTTGAAGCGCCTGAAACTTATCAAGTGTATTGGGCTCTAGCGCTGATTGTGTCAAAGGTTCAACTCACGTGATAAGGTTTCAACGTCCAACTGCCTATAAAAGATGCCAGCAGCAGTCGAAATAATTTAGTTTCTTTACTTGCCAAGCAAAGACAAAAAGTAAGTGCCGACAAAGCTCAAAGTTAGAGGATCTACTATCAGACACAAATCAAAGAAATCAAATTTCTATTTACATGCGCTTAAAGTAAAGTTTGAAACTTATATGGTTTCCTATTAAAGCCTTTAAATATTAAGGAAAATAAAATTGTGTAAAAATAAGTGCTGAGACTTAAGTGATATCTTTGTAGAACTGAGTGAAAATATCAACTCTTTACACACTTTTACACACTCTAAGACACATAGCTCCATACAAAAAGAATCTTCGTATATGTTAATTGTATGCAGTGCATTTGATCTATTCATATCCCATTTTTCCCATGCTGTTTTCCCGTCCTGATGGGGATAGGTAGTGAATCAAAAAGTGACAGTGTTGAATGGTCCTGTTCAGAAACAGGCATTAACTTGAGCAAATATGATATATTTAAAGAAATCAAAGCTCTCCAAGCATAGATGGGCCAAAATTAATACTGAAGCTTAGTTAGAACACAACAATATAAATAAAATAATAATAATAATGCAATTAGGTGATGTTTCAAATTGCAAGAAGGCAGTCAAAACAATAATATCTACCAGAGTTCCAATGGCTAAATTTATGTTGACTAGTGTTATTAAACAGACAAAAATTGCTTTAGAAAAATGATAGATTATAAGATTTCAAATCGCATCATGTTCAAATCCCTGGTTGGACTTACTTTTTAATTTGAAATTCGAGCACAGATATTTATTTCCAATATTCATCTAAATTATACAATTTTTTGCAGTTTAATACAAAATGAACTTCTCGTGGTTTGGTCTGCTCGTTTTCGCGCTGATTGCTGTCCTTGTTTCGGCCGGAAAGTGTCCTGCAAATTTCAAGAGGGAAGGAGGCCAATGCACCATCGACCGTCCAGTTCATGGCACTTGCCCAACAGGCTCCGAGCTAAAAGTTAACATCAACAAATGTGTTTACCAATCTAAATAAGTTTCAGATGAGCAATGCTAAATAAAATGTGAATTGAATTGTTAATCTGTTCAGATGTTGTGTTGTTTGATTTATCGCTGAGTTGCTGTATTTTTGCACATTTCCTTATCATTTTTCGCGACATTAACCTACTGATCATCCGCTGACCTTATCGGAACTAAGATGATCTCTTACTCAGAAATGGGTTCTGTTTGTAAACAGCTGCTACTGATAACTGCGAGTACCTAAGCTCTATAAAAGCGCCCAATCGATTGTAGAACTGTAACTAGTTGCATTTTGCATTTGATTCAGGTGAGTGGAAGTGAGGAGGAACTGCATTCTCTGGGTCTGGCTAACAGTAACGGTAATAATTACTCGCACCTAGACTCACCTAGATACCTCAACATCCAACTATGAACTGCAAGTGCGCTTGGCTGGTGGTGCTGCTGCTGGCGCTGCTCGGTGGTGCCTGGGGTTCCAGCTGCCCCACTGGTTTCAGTGCGGAAAAGAATCTCTGCGTGCAGGTGCGACCTGTGCATGGCACCTGCCCGCCCGGATCCAACTACCAGCTCTCCATTAATAAGTGTGTACATGCTTAAGGGAATGTATGCATGTGTAGTATAATTGCAAATTTGAAATAAAACCAGAATTAGCTAGTGTGTTTGTGCTAATTAAAAGCTTGCTTTTAATTATTCAGTTACTGCTGCTTTTAACTAAATTCTGATTTAATCAGCAACTCTTTGTGCCACAGAAAATACAAAAAGTGTTCAAATGAATCAAATAAAGAGCTTAGTTTCGGGATAACATGCACATTCGCCGTTTATAACAAGACTCATGTCGTTGAGCCAATTATTGTTGCACCAAACGCTGGTGGGCGAATGTTTTTGGCTAAAAGTTCAACAAGTGCTGCAAATTAACGAACATGTCACGCGGCTGCTGCTGCTGCTACTGCTGTTGATGGCCTGGCCGAGAGACAGACAGCCACAGCCATTAGTTTATTACCATGTAATTGACTCAACGCTTGTCAGACAACGTTGACGTCGTCGTCGTCGTCGTTGGAGCTGACTCCTGCGGCTTTAATGTGCTGCATTTAATGACCAGACTGAAACCAACACCACCAACACCAACACTAACAACAGCACCAACAGCAACAGCAACACCAACAGCAGCAGCCGCGTTGACAGCGCATCAAAGTCAAAGCGGCTTGTGTGTCCGTCTGCCCGTCTGTCCGTCTGCCCGTCTGTTTGTCCGTCCGTCAGTCTGGCGTGATTAGCGTGATTGGCTGCCTGCTCTCTGGCCCCCTTATCAAGCGGCAATTTGAACAATTTGACTTACGTAATCGAAGGCTTCAGTGCCTCAGTTCAGCTGAGCTGAACTCAGTTAAGCTGTGATCGGTTCAGTGGTTCAGTGGCTGCTATAAAATTCATTAAAAACTTTGCCCCGCTACTTTGGGCCCAAAAAAGGGCCTAAAAGGCCTGCAACATTTAACAGCAACAGCAGTAAGAAAAACTTTTTGCCAAGTCCAAGCTGTCGACAGGATGTGCAGCAAACCCAATTGCATATGCCAATGTTACAAAAGTTTTCCAAGCAAAATGGCCCCGCCTCCACAGTGCTGACAACCAGCTCAATTGCTTCGTAAAAGTCGAAACAGTTAAGCCTGGGCACTTAGTATAAAAAAAAGCTAAATGCTCAGCTAATTTTATAGTCAAAAGAATATATAATAATGGTCGTTCCCGTTTTCAAATAAATTTCAATATTATGAAGCGTTTTTGACATTTTAAGCCGAATATTTAATCATTCCTAAGAATACCGACTCGGAAATGGGAACATTTCTGATTATCTTTAAGATCCAACTATATTTTCTTTAGGTTTTGAAGTTTTTCAAATCAAATTGGTAAAAATTTAAAAATTAACTAAGGTTTTATTTAAACTAGAATGAAAATTTGGTCAAGCACGAAGCATATAGTCTATAGTCTATTGAAAACCATTTGGTGTATGAAACCTACATTTATATTTTAAAAAAATTAAAGAAAAGTAAAAATTATGCTAGAATCTAAAAATATTCCAAAGTAATTGTAAAATTAAACAAAAATGTACTGTAAACTTTTAAAAGATTGGCAAAAGAGCTTTAGAGCTTATAGTAAAAAAAAAAAATTGCCTCCACAACTTTTAAAATATTGACAAAGAGAGAATTTCCATTTTATTTTAAAATATCAAAAAGTTGGCCAAGATCGATATAGTAGTTTTCAATAAAATTGAAAAAATAAATCAAAAATTGCCACTTTTTAGATTCTTTCCTAAAAATTTTAGATTTAAAAAGGCTAAACTCTTCTAGCTCAAAAAAGGTTAGGCCACTACTAATGCCATAAACTAACATTCTTGTCACTGGGGCTTGTAAATTTCTATGACTTGCATAAAAATGGCACCCGAATGCTTCCGCCGCTCGGGGTTTCCTTTGGCCTAAAAGTTTTCCGTGCCACGTTGGCAGGCAGGCAGGAAATAAGGGAAATGTTTTCAACAGTATTTGCTGCCTGGACAGCGACATTTATCAGTCAGTTGTTGCGGCGGTGTCCATGGTGGCTTGTTGGACAATTTTAAATCTGTCACAAGTGGCTGCCACTGCCACTGCTGTTGCCATTGTTGTTGCCGTTGTTGTTGCCGCTGCCTCATCCTCAATCGCGTTTGGCAGGCTGCAGCTGTCAGGCGCCGCAGTTGCCACAAGTAGTAGCAGCAGCCGCGTGTTCCATGTGCTCTGGGTGAGATAGCATACCAGCAGCTCCTTGCCGAGCTGCAACACTGCAACTCACGCGTAAATATGACGAACGTAAGCGTTAAAGTTCTGGCCAACTGATAGCCAACGCCAACGGCAAGGCAGCTCCTGCTGGCCAAAACTTTTGCAAGACGTTGTCGCAAGTTTATGGCCCACATTGCTCTCTCCAGGAGCTCGAGCTGTGCTATAGTTTTTGTTGGCAGCAGTTCAAGAATGTTGCAATGCCGCACTCTTATCGCGCTCGGCATTGTCCTGCGGCCTGCTGCAAAAAACGAAAGTGTGGCCATAATTTCTGGTTGTTCTGCTGTGCTGCTGTTGTGGCTGTTGCTGCTGCTGCTGCTGTTGCTGCTGCTGCTACAGCTGGCTTCAACGTCAAAGTTTATCGATGCTGACGATGCAAACCAGTTTCAAATAGTTAAAATGCGCCCTTAAAGCATTCAACATCACGCGTATAATTATGGTTTGCATTACCGTTAATGGGTTTTCCAAACCACTATGTAGTTTCATTTTACAATTAAACTGTGCTACAAACTAACGAAAGGATTCTTTAATTGCTTGGCAGATTGCTTGGTAATGCAACCAATGGAAATATTTTGATTTCCTTTGATTTTGAAGACTGCGAAAAATAATACTATTCTTAAGAGCTGCACAAAATTCTTCATTATATTGATCATTTTTAATTAATTCTGATGTGTGCTCTAAGGAATTTACTTTATTATGATTAATGACAATATTCGAATATATTTTGCTGTCTGGTGTGTAAAATAGAAGTCTGTGTCCCTAGTTTGTCAGACGAACTTGTTTGTCTGCTTGTTTTGTGCGTGCATTCAACTTTTCCAAAAACTAAAAACAAGATGGTGGTTTCCGCTGTGTCCATGTGTGTGTGTGTGTGTGTGTGTGTGTGTGTGTGTGTGTGTGTGTGTGTGTGCCCCCAGGCACAAAAACTTTAATTTGAGTTATTTGCACGAGTAGTAGTTGAAATTATATTATAATTTTACCGCCAGAACAAAAACAAAAACTTCAACAGTGATAAGACGAGACAGGCTAAGAGGATTTTATTATAGTGTTTCCCTTTCCCGCTCCCACGTTTTGTCTTTGTCTGTCTCTCTCTTTCTTTCTTACTCTCTGTCTCTTTCACTCATCTAACATAAATGCTTTTAATGCGACGTGCAATGGGCGCTATGGCAAACTTCGCTCAAAAACGACAACTAAATCCGATGCGAACATATGTTCCATGAATGCAAAAACGATGTATCTCAATCTGCATGTGTGTGTGTGTGTGTGTGGAGTGTGTGGTTGTGGCTGCATGGTTTTGTGTGGTCTAAACTTTTGGTTGGCAAAAATTGTAGAGCGTCGCGACATTCTCAGCAAAATTGATGTTTAGTTAGTGGCTGATGCTGATGAATATTGAATGGTTCACGGGAACGTGCACTAAGCGGGAATATTCAATTTAAGCCACTTGTGGGTTGTACTGTAATCAACTTCTTGTTTAAGCGCATTAGTAATTATACCAATTTCTAGAATTTCTAGAAGTCCTTTCATTAATTTGAGTCTTCTGTCCGTTTGCTTAATACACTGAGATATAGCTTCCATTCGGTAATTCGTTGCTTTAATTATAGATTTTTCGTCACAACTGCCTTGAAGTCACCGTCGAAAAGTTGGCTCAGAATTCAGCATAATTTGATGAACCGATGAGGCAACTGCAACTTAACTCCGAAGAGTTTTAATGTATATTTTTAATGAACACCTTAATGATGCACATAAAAGCGTATTCATTTAATTACAACATTAACAACCCTACATTTTTATATTATAATATATTATTTCCGTTTTTTCCGCTCAAAAACTGCATGCAAACTTATACAAGTCCTTTGGCGCTGCTTTTCTTGAGTTCCAGGAATTGCCTGCTCACGAAAAGTCCTTAATAAATGCGTATTGCCCAAGAAATTAAGTATCTCTGTAAGTGGTTGACGTAAACGTTAACGTAATTCGGCAACATTGTTTTAAAGTCCTTAACAAAGTAGTTGGAGCTTTAACGCGTTTGTTCGCCCTAAGGTTACCAGCACTCTCAGTTTGGCAATGCACCTTTTGGCCCTGTTAGTGTAGGTGTGTGTGTGTGTTAGGGGGTGTTTAGGGCGTGTTTTCTTAATCTGGCAAATCAGCAGCAGCTGCCTTTTAATTGCATTGTTGTTATTGCATTATTACTAGAGTTAGCTGCACTTCAAATTTGTTGTTCAAGTTGCTCGCCCTTCGTTCTTCGCGTCCTGGCTTGCACTCACTTTTATGGAAACTTATTTTGGCTTAAGTTTTATCTTTATTTCTTGCTCTACGGATTAAAAAACAAATGGTGGACAAAAAGCAAGGTGGAAACGTCGCCCGGGCGAAGTGCAAAGCGCAAAATGAAAAAGCAAAACTTTTTATTTGCTGTGACAAATTTTGAGCAGATAAAACTCAAGAACTTGCGCCATGGGGTTGTGGCCAAAATAAATTCGGCATGCAACCCAGTAACCTCCACACCCAACCCCCCTCCCAGCACTACCGAATTTCTTGTCGGTTGTGGCAGGAACGTGTACCGTTCGAGGAATGGCAACGGTAAAGCTAAATTAAGAAATTTCTGGCAGAACTAATGCGGCGCATTAGTCAAATGTCAAAATTATTTGGGGTAGAAAACAATTTCAGAGAAAGTCAAAGTTAAGAAATCACACTAGCCAACAGGCTTTCGCCTCAATGCATATAGAAAAAGTTTCTTTTATGGCTCTTTGTTCAACAATTGAGTGCAAATATTAAGTAATGCAGGAATCTGTTGGGTCATGTTGTATTTTGCTCAACTGGAATTGAAAACAAGTGGGAACGTTACAGTCGGATGTGCCCGACTGCAGAATACTCTATTCTCAGTCCGGTAACATTTGATTATCGGAAAGTGACCATAAAAAAAGGCAGTCTTTATGTTAAAGGTGACTGTACCTGTTCAGATGTGGGCGATATAGGTTTTGCTCATTTGCGCGGGAAGGGGTGGGGGTGGACAGACGGGCGGACAGACTGACATTGCACAAGCCCAATTTACTCTGATTTCCATAAAAGTTAGTTGTCAAACAGAGTATAATTGAAGAGAAAAGCCTAATATTCCTCAGAATTTCTAGCAAAGCTGTGTTGCCAGTAAAACATTTAAGGATGTCGCACAAAGAGGATTCCAAGAATGTACTCAGCACAGGGAGAGAGAGTGGGAGAGAGAGAGAAACATATGTTTGATCTTCTCAGTTTCAGTCAGTTTGTTGCACAGTGCCATCGACAAAGTTTGGATTGGATTTGGGGCTGTAGCTAGTGGGGGGTTCGATCTACTCAGGCCTGGTACTTGGCTGTGGGTTTGCGCGCGTTTTGGCTCATTTGCTGGCATTTCGCATACGCCCCGTTGCACTCGCTGCCGTTGCTGGCCATGCAAATGCCGGAAGCTGCAAAGGAAGCGTTGAATTTATGGGCAATGGGTCAAAAATATATACTGCTGCTGCTGCTGGTGCTGTCAGTGAAGCAGTGAAAAAGCACAGTGTGAGCTGACGAGCGCGATGTGGCATGAGTTATGAGTTATGGGCCGTTGTGTCGTGTTGGCTTTGTCATTTGGCTAATTGTGCCCGTAGGCCACCATTTTTGACAGGCCAACATAAATTTGTTGCAATTAATTAAAACCGCTGAAGTCGCCAAATGAAATATAAACATCATAATGTCGCATTGGGCGCCCTCTGGCAGCCGTTGTTGATTTATATTACACTAATTGATTTATTGACAGATTCTTTTGGCCAATTGCGATGACAGCGTCTGCAGTTTGTCGCTTCGTTGCGGCCATTTAAGGCGCCCCCGGACGAGGCATTTTATTTCTCTCGCACCTTATTTGATTAACGTTCGATTTTCACAATTTATGAAACTTCATTAAAAAGCGCGAAATACGCGGCCCACGTTGTCAATGCGCACGTGCACCATGCGAAAAATGTTAATAAAGTTTTTCCCGCACCTGTCTGCGTTGCTGGCGTCGCCATCTTCATCATCAGATGCCATTTTTCATTGTAAATTGAATTTATTTGCTCTGTGTGTGCGTGTGCGTGTGCGAGCGTATATGTGTGCGTGATTCCTTTGTGGGCTTTGAGCTCCCCTCACAGTTTCGGCATCTGATTCGTTTTGCGTACGTGCTGAGTTGTTTTATTTATATTTTAATTTTCAATATTTGTGCGTCCCCGCCATTGGAGAGGCCACATTTGTGCTGAAATTATTTTATATGTTTGATATACATTTTTCAGGAATTACTTGATAAATAGGATGCGAATAAGTGCATAATTGAGTTATTAAAAGCTTATTGCAGTGAGTACTTACAATACATGTTAGTCTGTCTTAACAATTCAATACTGATATTATATATTCGATATATTTACCAATCGCATTAAGTATACGCCGCATGGGCTCGCTAGTTATGCAGTCCCCCTTCCCCAGCGCCTCTGTGATGCAACTGCGGCAGCTGTCCAAGATGCTTGATTTTAAGCCACATTTACATTTCAAAATGCCAGTTAACATTATTTAAATTGCAAATTTCTCATTGAATTTGTCGTAAGGCTGCGCGACTATAATTTATTTTATTTTTTATTTTTATTTCAACTTTTTGTATGTTTATATTTGTTTTTGGGTATTTTTTAGCTACCGCACACACAATGCTGCAGAAAAATTGCATAAAATTGCAACATGTCGGCGTGGTTTCTTGAGCTGTCAACATACTTTGCCTATCCACAGTCTGAGACTCTTGTCAGCCAAAAAAATAAAAAATATATAAGTTTTTGTCAGCAGCATTTGTCAGAAATGTCGTGCGTTTGTCAAGCAAGCGCATCTTGAGGCAGGGACTACGGGTGAAGTCTTTGCTCAGTCCCTCCCTGACAGCTGAAGCTCAGCTGCATAGATCTGTGGTCTGAGCTGCTGCCAAAAAATGCTAGTTATTATAGCGTCTCTACCCAGGCCACGCCCCACTTTCAGCGGTTTGCCCAGTTTACCAACAGCAAGAAAAATAAACAAAAAAAATTGCTTAAAACGCTGCGCGGCGTATTTATTGGCATTTGCATAAAGGAAAAGTAAGCAAATGTAACGAGTGACAGACAAACGAGCCTACACCTGACCAAACAAGCCGGGACTATGCCGACTGTCCCCCAGCTCACTGACGGACTGACGGACTGACTGACTGACTGACTGACTGACTGACCGATTGGCAGGCGGACTGGGCCACGCCTGTCTGCCTGCCCACTCTTAGCCCGTCAACAGCCACGGTTTTGCCTCTATACTTTCTGTTTTAAAAATTTCTGTTTTATTTCTCAAGCAAACAACAAACATTTGGCTGGCAGGCAGACGGGCGGGCAGGCAGCCAAATGATTTTTCCTAAACGTTTTCAAATTGACATTTTGACATTTTTGCAGTTGTGCTTGTGCCTGTGCCTGGCCAGGAAGCTGATCCGTCGACAGCTGACCAAGCGCGTTGATGGAATGGCAGCAGATGCCAAGCAATATTATTTACATACTCCAGCGTCAGTTGGCATATTAAATTTTTTTATTTTTTATAAGTTTGGCAAAGTTCTAGCATCCTATTTTGTGCATATTTAAGATACACTTGTACCTTAAATTTTATAGAATTTCACATAATACGACATATAAAAAGTGAGTATCTGACTAGCCTTACGCCCACACAATTTTAAGAAGTGTTTGTTATTATTATTAAGCGGAAATATATCTAACTCCCTACCGTTACTCAAACCAATTTTAAGCAGAAAGGGTTTCTAAGATACGAAGCTGAACCATTTTGAATAATGTACAGTGATTAGATTTTGTAATTTACATTTATAGACAGATGCTTTTTAGATTTATTGATCCTATAACTGATTGGGTAATTCAAAAGTTTTAATGTTTGGTAAAGTTACTAAAATGATTTAATATTTTTATCTCAAGCTCTGTTCATTTACCATATTAGTCATATAATCTAGGACTTACAACTGAGGAGTTACTTTCTTCCTGTATTATATTCTTACGACTGAGGAGTTACTTTTTACCTATATTATATTTTTACAACTGAGGAGTTACTTATTTTCTATATTATTTTCTTATCTGTGTCTTTCTTATGGAATTACTTTAAAAGTAAAATATACACTCGGATTTGAGAATATGTGCGAGTCAAAAATACTTTAATGTTCTCTCTCAGGAATCCAGCAGCTGGGCAATAGTCAAAACTTTTAAATTTTTTGAATATGAAAGCAGTGTATGATATGACTTTGATGACTTTGACTTAAATGCCCACTGATAACACAATTTGGGTCAAATATAGTGAAACTTAAAGTTCTGCGATACTTATTATGTCATGGAAAAACAAAAACAAAACTCGGCTCCTGATGGCGTCAGTTGGTGGGGTGCCATTAGCTATTGTCCAAATTAGCATTTTAAACACCTCTTACTTTGGGCAAATGATATGGCACATGGAAAGCGAATGGTCCACAGTTTGCCGGCTCCAATCCTCGGCAGAGACTCTGCTGGCAGTTTCCCAGGCAGGTAACTTGGCGACGCGTGTGTGGCCTTTTATGGTTGTTGGCAGCAAGTTTTTGGCTATCAGCAGACAACCAAATCGAAGTCGTGTATGTGTGTATGTGTGTGTGTGGCGGGAGTTAGTTTTGGCCTCCTCACTTATATGGTCAGTCAAAACTTTCAATTAACACAAGGCGCATCCTCAGCTGCTGGCTGCGAAGCGTTTTCACGCTCCATGACCAAGTTTGGACGTCAGTTTGGTCGCGACAGTTGGCCAATACAGCGACTGAACATTAATTGGTGGACGTGAACTGGGACTGGGACGGAGACGGAGACTGAGACCGAGACTGTAACTGAAACTGAAACTGGACAGGATTTGCGGCCAAGCGTTATTAACACCAAATTAATCAACAAGCGTTTGACAGCTGAGTGATTTGTGCTGCCCAGGTGCCCGCCCCCAACGCACCCCCCCTCACCAAATCTGAATGTAACTTTGGCGCCACTCCGGTCGGAAATTTCTAATTATGTCGTCGCCGTCATAGTCGCAGTCTAAGATTTCGAGGCATGGCCCACTCCCACTTGTCGCTCGATTTGTTTGCATTTTAAACATTGGCCAATAGCCAGAGCTCGTTAACCGGGTCCAAGTCGAACTTGGCGGCACTTTGGCTTTGATGTACTACGAGTAAAGCCTGACAGTTTTGTGTCTTTAAACGCGTGCCGACGGCCAAAGCTGTGGGTTTGATCATTGCAGTGGAATTGGGCTTTGTCTTGGCACATTAGCAGGCGGCACGCCCATAAATCTTCAACGGCAAATTGAATTCGTTGACAGGAGGAGCAGATGGCGGGGGGATGTTGAGAATACTGCATGTCATTAAAAAGCGCTGCTATAATTTGGCTTTAATTGGCTTGACGCGTTGCGTGCTGCTTGAAGCTGAATGGGTTGTGTGCCACATATTAAGCAAACATGAGCATAATAGCAATTTACACTCTCTCATACACACACACTCATACACACACACACATTACACACTCGTCATACAAAGACACACTCACACAGCGACGCAATTAACATGACATGCTGCTCACGTTGGCCTGATTGGGCTACGGCGATTGGATTAACCACAAAACTCAGTTGTCGCACAGGCAGCAGGTGAAAACAAGCAAGAAAGTGCAACCTAATGCACGACCATAAAATACCCTGTGTTGAATCTGCTTGGCCAGAAAAAAGTTCATGAAAAAACTGTTCGTATAAGATAAAGTTCATGTCCAAATAAAACCTTTTTATATAAAAGGTATAAAGGCAAAGATTTAATGAGCCAAGTGCAGCTTATAAGTACACTTCTCGGAAATATAATACATCAAGCAGGATATCCATATATCTATATATAAGCGCATCATCCAGAACAATGTACTAAACCATACATATTCCATTTCACCAAATTTAATTAAATATTGCTTAAGCCCACATTAAATAGGTTTTTTAGGCAAAAATTTCGTAACATTTATAACATACCTAATTTAAAGACTATAAGTTAAAGGAAATATTATGTGGTTTTATAAAAATATTGAATTAAGCTCCAATAGCCTGTATACCAAATTTCAGGACTATAACCCAAGTGCTTCCTGAAATAGATTGTACATTTAAAATATTTATTAATTAATTTATTATTTATTTAGTTGTAAAAATGATTTTTAAGGCAAAACAATAAGTATTTAATTGGTAACATAACATTGTATTTTATTGTTATTTTAGAACTCAAAAATTGTTGAATATAACGCTTAATTTTAGTTGGGATGTCCCATTATGCGCAAAAGCAATGAAACCCATTTACTGTGGAGTGTGTGAATAATATTGTGCGTGTCTGCTGCGAGCCAGAGGGCGGGGTTGGGGCAGTGCGGAGTGGAGTGCGACTGCAAGTTGGCCATAATTTAGTCAGTGCTTTAATTTTAATTATTGCTAGCCTCTCACACCGCCCCGGACCAACCCAGTCCAGCCCAGCCCAATGGGGTCTGGTGGCACTGACTAATTTGCCAGGAACATGACACTGACGCCAGAGCCTAGCCGTGCTACCAAACACACACTTCTGGCCTCGCTGAAGCGGCTGATTAAGTCGAGCACTTGGCCGCCTGCCTTACATGCTTATAGCCATTGGCCGGATTGGCTTTTGGCATGCGTTTGCGTTAATTAAGCTGCAGTGCAGCAGTAGCAGCGGGAGCAACAGCAGCGCCGCTTGATGCTGGCTGCATGTTGGCCATGTGGCTGTCTGGTAATCTCCGCGGATTAATGCGACACTTTGCAGTTAACAGAAGTCGTGTTGAGCTGTTGTTGCTGCCACAACTCTTTGCTCTTTTGCAGGCTTGTTAACAATATTTCGAGTTGTCGGACGCTGACGAGCATCGAACATGTGGCCTGCGGCCAAGTGTCAGCTATTGGAGCCACAGTGGAGCAATTGACTAACACAACTGCCTGAAATGCTGTTTAATATACATGTGTGTAGTTTATTAACTGTTTACTTCAACTATACTTGTATTGGGCTGCTTAAGGCACCTGGATGTTGTTAAACCATCTCATTCACATCGGTCACCAATCTTTCACTTCCAGCGGATCCCTCAATCGAGCCAGCAACGTACTTGCCAATGCTGGCCAAACTATTTGCCTGTTGAGTATGGGAAATGTTGCAATTAGATGTAACTTTATTATTTATAACTAAAAAGACAATTCAAGAAAATAAATATCTATTTTTGAGATTGTGAACCGTGAATATTGACAGGACTCGAAACTTTATCTATAACTCAACCCCCTTCTCCGTACTACCCATCTTCCAGCCAGTGTGATTTTTGAAATAAATTCCTTTTAATTTATTTATATGTGCCACTGTACAGTTGTTGCATGAAGAAACTTTAAAAAGACCGCCGGACACGCGATTATGTGTAAAGACATTTTCGGATAGATTTTTCTAATTATTTTGGAGAATTGCGTAACAAATCGGTACTTTGGAGTTGGACTTACCAAGACTGAATTGGCTAAACGAACTAACCTATTTCTTCCTGTGTATCTTTAAAATTAAAACAATAAGTGTGAAGAGCTATTAATTTATACAAACAGTGTTTGGAAAAGGAAAACCCTCCCTAAAGTCATAGATTGTCAATTGAAGCTTGGAAAATTGTTTATGATTAATGATATTAGCAGGACCTTACCTTGGCGCGCTTAATCAGCTCATTTTGTGCTGTGAGCACGTTGTCCTTTTTGCCGGCCCAGGAGCGTAGAGCGGAAGCCTGCATCGCGCGTCCAAATGAAAAGCTCAGTGCCCAAGGTTTGCACAGTGGCACATTATTGGTGGCATTCAAGTTTACGGATGCTTCCTCCTCAGCCTGACCGCCAGACAAGAACATAATACCTGCACAGTAGTACAGTGGATATATAAAAGCATAAGATTACCCTTTCTAGGTGGGGAAATTACCTGGCACAGCAGGAGGCACTGTGCGACGAAGGGTCAGAATGGTGGCCATTCCGATTTCTGCGGGCGTATGATTCTTATTGCTGCTCTGACCGGCAGTCACCATGTTGGCTCTCAACAGCAGGCCTTCCAGATAGACATGGTGATCGTTCAGGGCTTTGAAGACGGCTGAGAGCAGGGCTTCGGTAACCTTTTGGCAACGATCCAGATCATGGTCTCCGATCTGCAACACTTCGGGCTCCAAAAGGGGCACCAGGCGTTGTGACTGACAGATGGCCGCACAGCGGGCCAGCACATTGGCATTCTCCATGATGGCCTGGTGGGATGGCGTGTTCTTGTCAATTTTCAGCACACAGCGCCACTTGGCAAAGTCGCAGCCATCCTTTTTGTATTGGGCACAGCGAAGATGCAGGTCGTCCAGGCCTTGTGTGGTGTATTCATCCATCGAGCAAAACAGCGGCACCGGGTTCTTGTCCACTTTTATGCCCGGAATGATGCCCTTCTTACGTAGCACCTCAGCAAAGGGTGTTCCAGCGTCGGTCTTCTGGTAGAGCGCCTCGTGAAACAAGGTTACTCCAGATACGTTCTCCGATATCTTAGGATCTGTGGTAAAGAGCAGTTGGCGATAGAGCCGACGGTTCTCCTCGGTGTTCTCCAAGCCAATCAATTGGAATCGTCTGCCCATTGTTGCGACCGATTCGTCTGCTGTGATGATGCCCTTACCGGGTGCCACAAGAGCCTTGGCAGTACAGGACAGCTCGTCCTGCAGCTCCCTATTTGGATAGTAGAAGTAGGTGGTCATTTTGTCAACTACAAATTTTGATTATACCCTTCACAAAATATTTATAATACCAAAAAGTTACTTATTTATTGACCAGACAGCAAACACAACGGCCAATAAAAAATTAAATGTGGCAGACACATTTTACATGGCTACTGGGATTAAAATACATATACCATATTACAATCAAACAGCACAATAAGGGGTTAAAGGACTCAATTCACTACTGAATACCGCGAAATATTGATATTAAAACTCTTCCATAAAATTTACAATACCTTTTCAATTTAACGATACGCAGAAATGCCTGGAAGCCGCACATTTACTTTTTAATTAATAACCAATCTGTGTAAGCTTACTGGTTAATTTACAGTTAATTTAAGGTTTCAAATAGCTGAAGAAAATGAGAGATATTCATTTGACGTGCTTAGTAAAAGTCTGTAAGATTTAAGAAAATTGATAATGTATAATTAATAGCCGAATTGTAACTTCTAAATAAAGCCGTAAGATATTACTCTGAATTTACCAGTTCATTATTGTTAACAGAACATTGTTAATCTTCTGGGTCTTTTCTAAATTTACCTCAATTTATGTCTTTTACCAGCACCTTTGGCGTTTATCACTTCTTAATTGTTGACCACCCCGGTAGCAGCTTAATGACATTATAATTGGACTTTTAATTGCTTTCCTTGAGAAGGCGCGGGGTCAACTTTTCATTTTAAATATATTTCGATAGCATCAGATTAGAAAGAAGTGTGGTCACAGCCAAAAGAAAAGAAAACCCAGGATAAACTTGCATCAAATTAATTATATTTCGGCCACAATCAAAAATTTCTGAAAAGCGTTAGCTGCTGCTCTGTTTTTATGGCTTTCACACACATTTTATGGCAAAAGTTTTGTAAGCACAAATTATACGCAGAAGCGTTGCCAATCTATGGCTTTTCGTTGCTGGGAACAGGCTGCTGTCGCTCCAACTTTGTCATAAAAATTATAAACGAGTATCGTCGAGCAATTTTCAGTGCATAAATTGAATTTTAAAAACACATTTTCTGAAAGTTCGCAAGCAGTCCAATTATTTTGCGGTTACAAAGAAAATATCACTTATTCGACTAGAATTCTAATTGGCGTGGGAATCGCAACGAGTGCTCTATTTGCTGTTATTATTTGTTTTGAAAACGTTTTTGTGAAACTGAATGTGTTGAACTGCTGCTGCTTTAAAAGGATCGCTGGCGAGACACTTGCCTAATTTTGTGTAAATTATCGCACGAATTATGAGTCTCGAATTTGAAAAATTTGCCAAAAATAGTCAGCGTCGGCGTCAGCGCTAGGCAGCAAACGAAATTAAAATCGATAAATATCAGACAGCAACAATGTGTGCACTTCATGTGGATTGGATCGAATCGGATTGGATGCTCATGTACGAGTACGCGTAGTGGCTTGTCAGAGGCTGCAGTATCAATATTCAAGCTCAGAGCAAGGGGGGCGCCAGCCGGGTCGCCAATTAGGCCAGACTGAGCGCCACTGGCAGCGGCTAACTACTCGTAGTGGCCAACTCGCATTGCCAATAAATCTACTGCAAATCTTCGCAACAACTCGATGGCGGCTCAAAATGTCTTTGCACCTAATTGAGCAAAGCGCTGAGTCAGCAGCGACGTCGCGACGTTGGCAGCGCCAGCGCTGTCAAAGTAGCTTAAAAATTATTAATTGATTATCTTTAAACGTTTTAATTGAAAAGCGCTGCGCACACAAAACTGTGGAAAACAGCTAACTGGCTAGCTTGCTTTTGAATACTCTATGATAGCTTACCTAAATGGTTGCTTAAACAATCATAAATAAATACAAATATTTTGTATAAATAGTAGAAGTATCTATTTTATTAAAGCTTCCGAGGCGGCCAACTTAACAGGCTAATTCAATTATTTTGTGCTGCCAGATCGCACAAGAACTGCAGTATTGTAAAATTTAAATAAATACTCAATTTGAGAAAAAATATGTTTAGGCCTGAGTAAGATGTTTCATATATAAATTATATATATTCAGTTTCAGTTTCAGAATACAAAATAATATAAAATTGATCATAAGACTCAAGCCAATTGATTAAATTTCTGGCTTTACATAAACAAAATTACTTATGTATGTTTAATATTATTTTTATAAAATTTGTATTTATGTATTTTGTGCTAGCTAGCAAGTTGCACTAATATGATTTCAATTTCAATTGGTAGCTTGAGCTCTCTAGGCTGCCAATAGGTGTGTACTACCAATGCTAAGGGTATAAAATGTGCCGTCAATTGGCTACTCTTAAACGAAAAATGAAATTGGCGCGGCTTTTGCTGGAGCTGCTTGGTCAGTCAATGATGCCGTTGGTCAACGCTTAGTCAGTCAGGCGTAATTATTGTTATTACCAAATTAAGTAGCCAATTTTTTTCGACTCTTTATCAGGCTGCTGTCCGTTGTATGCCCGTTGTCTGCGGCTTCTGTGCTTATACTCGTAGTACTCGTAATCC
The DNA here is from genome assembly GCA_035043065.1 of Hirtodrosophila confusa. NCBI lineage: Eukaryota > Metazoa > Arthropoda > Insecta > Diptera > Drosophilidae > Hirtodrosophila > Hirtodrosophila confusa. Next base: position 35,369 of record JAWNNI010000024.1, read on the forward strand.
GCCAACTACGAGTACTTGCTGCCGCCTGAAGTGCGAGTATCATAAAAGTGGGTGTCCGTCTGACTAACTCACGCTGTTGCTGCGTCGCATTTTTTTTTTACGATTTTGGTTTCCAATTTTGAGCACAAAGTCGTTTTGACCAAAATAATACACACACACACACACACACACACACAGGCACACATACGCATACATATACGGTGGCATAATTTTCAAGGAAAATCTCTTCATTTTTAATGCGCTTGGCAGCCGTAGCAACTGGTCACATATGTTGGCTGGCTATTGCGTTGTCGTTTGTAAAATCAATAAAAAAATTAAAATAACAAAAAATAAAAAATAAATGATAGAAGTCAGTCGACGACGCTGGCAACGTCTTGTGGCTTGTGGCTGGCTTAGCGGAGGGGGTGGAGGTGCTTATAAATCGACTGAGATTAAATCGAGCGCACATAATCATATTTAGCTTTTGGCCAGAGTTCGGCTGCTGGATGTCCACAGTAGACAGCGGGCCAGCTCGACATGGCCCCTCGAGGTCGGCCCCTCGTCGTGGATTCGTGCAATTCACGGAACATGACCAAAACAATGGCTAAGCGCCACCATCTATGAATTAATCACGTTCATAATTTTGCGTCGTGTTGTGTTCGCTGTTTGTAATTTTTTTTGTATTATTTCTAGTTTGCGCTTGGCGTTGCTTTTGCGCTTAATTTGACTAAAAAAGGATATGAGCCAATCGAGAAAAGAGCCAAATCAGCCGATAAATCGACAAAGATTGGCTGCACAATCCGCGGGATAGCAGCCAAGCAACTCATAACCATATTGCATAATTATGCAATGTGGTTTGTTGTTTCGGGTGTTTGTCTTGGCATGTCTTGGCGCGAAAAGGCTTGTGTGTGGTCATGTTGTAACAATGCATTGTTCATTGTTATTCGGCGGATATGTAGATGAGGTGTTCCATGGGATGGTCGCCGACATCCTGCCAGGCGTACTTTTGATAAGGAAGGGGACAAGGCAAGACAAGCTGACAACTATTTATTGGTATTATCGCGGATAGGAATAGGGAAGCGCAAGCTCACAGTTCCTAGAGAGAAACAATAATGACGTCACTTTGGAGTATCGAATTTGAGCCATGAAAATGCATATTTATTGGTGATGCCTAATGAATGATCTGGCAACTCTGAGGGTGTAGCACTTACCAACACTGGCACAACTGACAATTGCTGAGTGCTACTTAAGCATCGTCATTGCTTGAAGTGTGAAAAATAATTGTTTTAAAATGAGTCGCAAAGTAGCTCGCAAGCCAAAGAACAAGTCCAAGGATAAGAATATAACAGACGAGACCAAAGCTAATACGGGGAAAATAGAAATTGAAGGCGAGCCACAACCGTGTGCGCTGTGCAAGAACCGGAAGACAGGTAAGCGGTAAGCAACTGCCTGATTAAATGTTAAAAATGATCATGCCCACGAAGGACCCATCGAGAAAGATGTGCTGGTGATCATCATTGATCATGATGCCAATCAGAACTACATTCGCAAAAATAATGAGCTCTTTAGCAAAGTGGTCAACTACCTTGTCCTACTCGGCAATGCACATCTGCTGCAGCGGGCTGAAAATGATTTAGCCATTCTGGCCTGTTCCAGTCGCTCCGTGTAAGTGCCAACCGCAACTAACCCGGAGTTCGTATCCTCTTTGAGTTCTAATAGCTAAAAGCCTGCAGCAATTTCATATATCCGGATGAGAGCTATGGCCGAGTGCGCTGCTCTGATTCGCAGCTGGAGGATTTTGTCAAGGTCGAGCATTTGACCAAGTTGCGGCTGGGCGAGCTGCTGTGCACGGATCTGGAGATGATGAGTAGTCTGCCCCGAATGGCCACCAAGCAGCCACCGGTTTCCCTCCTGCCTGGCAGCGTGAGCAAGGCCTTAGCCTATCTTAATCGCTGTAAGCGTGAAGTTCCCACAGCCATGCAAGTCAATGGTCGCCTACTCATTATCAGCGGCTCCACGGAGCCGTGTGTGCAAATTGCCAAAATGCAAATGAATTTATTTCAAGTCGCTTTGAAAATGGGCGTGGTCATCGATGTGTGTCCCTCGATATGGACACATCGTACATGCTCCGGCATGCAGCAAGCATAACCGACGGCTTTTACTTTGGTACCAATGATTTTGAGTCTCTGGGCATGAACCTGCTCTTCCTGTTTCTAATGTCGCCCAAGGGACGTCATCATCTCAATTATCCAGAGCAGCCGCCAACGGATTTGCGGGGCATTTGCTTTTGCCACAACAAGCTCATCGAAATTGGATTTGCCTGTAGCAGCTGCTTGTCGAGTGAGTTGTTGTCTTGTGCATTTAGAGTTTTATATTTCAGTTCTTCGTCATGACCTCCCTAACCCTTACAGTCTTTTGCAAGTACACACCTATTTGTAGAAGTTGCAAGTGAGTATTACCTGGACTATTAACCAATAGGTATTGTTCAATGATTTGTATAATTACCTTCCAGCGCAATTTTTAAGCCGCCAGAGAAATTGCAGCTGTACATAAATGGAAAATCCACCGATCATCGTAAGCGACAATTGCATAAAACTTCGAAGAAGACATATTTGCGCTAATTTTGACTATGAGTTGCATGTGGCTTTTCTTCTGATTATGCCTCAATTATGTGCTTTCAGCCGTGAGCCATAATTGAAGTACATGTCAGATACAAAGACTCAATTAAAGCCCCACGAAAAGATGCAACCATATAACTAGACAGCACCGCACGTGCGCACCACATAAATTCACAGATTGCCGCATGTCAGACACTGACGTCGACGCCATTTTGTGAAATCTTCATTAAATCAACTTTCAGGCGAATGCACAGACGCGCTGAATACGTCCCTGCTCGGGCGCCTGCAAACTTTACGAGCCGCAACGCAAATGTTTTGCTTCTTATTTTCATTCATTTTTTTTCATTAAAATTTACGCATTATCGCATAAATACTTATGAATATGCCTGGGAGTTTGCACTGTTGTGGAGCCTGGCCAATTTTTGCCAATTAACAGACGCGCAATCTCACGTACATCGGCCATGCGTTTGTCGCGTTTTCGTTTCACCAGCGGCTGATGGTGTCTGCCTTCTCTGGGTTTCAATTTTGTGCTGCTTTTTATGGGTCTACGGGCAGCCGGCGTTGCCATATCGCCGGGCCCAGAGGCGCATATCAGTGGCAGTCGTTAAAATGCTTGTCATAATTCCGCTTATATGCGTGTGACATTTAGCGGCGATGGCCATTCAAGATTCACATCGGGGCGCACTGGAGCACAACATTTATGGGGTGATACGTTGAGTGTGGTATGCCACCACCCAGTGGCAATTATTTTAAACTGTGGGTGTCTGTAAACAAAATGGCATCGCCACTTATGTACAGTGGCTGCAAGAACCAATTTACGTGTTACTGAAATTTAATCTCAATTGTTTTTATGGCGGCACAGCAATTGATAGATTTTACTTATTCCAAAATATTGTTTAAAATATTTATAAAAGCATTTAAAAGTAACACAACTAAGATAAATATAAAATATATTAACTATTGAAATTTTATATTAAAAATGTTTTTTATTTCCTAAAAGGTTTGTTGTACATTTAAAATGCTCGATACTTAAATTATAACCACTGTGCGCTATGGATTCTTCGCAAGTAAGCTGCTTGGTCTGCATATTTCAATTTATTTTTCACACTCAGTAATTTCCTTTGTTTGGATTTGCCTGGGCGTACAGTGCGTATGCGTAATGCAATGGAATTTTATACGTTTGGCATGCCAAATATTTGCGCGGTTCTGAGCCATAACCTTGCTAGCCAAGCCAAGTCGGGCAGTCAGGCAGACAGATAGACAGACAGACAGACAGACAGGCAGCCAGCAGCTGGTAATTGTCAATGAAGTTGGCGTTAACGGCGCAGTCGCTGCCGCAGTCAACGTTGCAGTTGACGTTGACGTTGACGCTGGCGTTGGCGTGGCCGGCACACGTTTCGATTTGCAGTCAATGAAGGTGCTCGTAAGTCGTGTAACACTTTTGCACTTGCATTCGGCTTTGGCTTTATAATTTGCATTTCGTGTTGGCGGCCACCCACGCGGTCTTTGGCTGCTGCTGCTGACTCAGTTTCCATTCATAAAGTGAGAACAACCAGCAAAAAGTTGCTCAGGTGTTGACTGCCGCATTTGGCATTCAAAGTGCAAGCCAATCGAAGTTTCTTCTTGCCAAAAGTTCAGGCAAAGACGTGCGCACGTCCTGTGCACCGCTCCCCCTCATCAATCAGGCACAGCTCGCACAACTTCAAGTGAAGGTACGAGCAAATTCAATTGGGCGTTGCGAAATCTATTTTGTTAATTGCATGCCTGCCACTTTTGTTAAGCGACAAAACATTTATCAACGCTGCCTTGTGCTTGCTTTTATTGCTTGTTAATTGCCCAGCAGAAACACAAACAGAGTGCCGCCTACAGGCACGCCTATGCCATGCACCTGTCCACCCGCCCACCTGCCTGCCTGACCACGAACCCGGGTCAGCTCTGTTTGGCATGGCTGAAAATGTAATCAGAGTGGAAGCACTTGGTGGTCAGCTCAGCAACGATGCGGACAGCAGCTTCTGCTCCAGCACCTGATTTCTCAGCTGCAACCCCTGTTGCGGCTATCTGCAGTTTGTGCAAATTAGGGATGAGCACGGGACACGAAATGAAATGTTTACCATACCTGCTATGGTAATAAATTTCCAGTTAAATTGGGCAAAAGTTAAGTTGCTGCTTATCACACTCACATGAGGCATTCTCGCATGCGATAAGCATGTGACACATACTGCCACATGTAGCGTTGCCACATTGTACATGTTTAGTACATGCGACAGTCCCAAATGTGTTGAGCATGTTGGGAGGCATGTTTGACTCCTTAATTGAAGTTTGTGTAAATGCCACACAATTACGTGATTTTCGCGCTCACGAGCTGCTCACGCGCTCATCTCTAATGTAAATATTTGCTGGCTGATGCTGTTATTACCTCTCTGGGGGCAATCTGCTGTACTTTAAGCTGTGGGCGTGGCAAATTTCCGTGTAAGTACAACGCAGTGCACATTTGTTTGTTGTGTGTGTGTGGCCCGAAATGGTGACAAATAACTTGAATGGCTGCCCTGCCTGTATGTGTAGGTGTGTGTGTGTCTGTGTGTGTTTGTCCTTGACTGCATTGGCAATTGCATCCATAGCCATAGGTAACACTATAGCTGCATTTTGTGCGTTATGAGATTTATGCGCTATGACAGGAAGCAGTTGATTAATTGAACTTTAATGAAAAGATTTATGTGGCTGCAATCTTAAAACGCACAAATGTTTCAGCTTATGGGATCGAGCTAATTGCTTTGACAACTCTAGCAAGAGAACGCAGTTATATAATGTGGAATTTGAGTCTACAGCTCAAATTAATATTACATTTGTAGCTATTACCTGTGCTTTGTGTCGATAAATTAAATTTGAACATGGAATGTTATTAAATATTTTGATTAAGTTCATCAAATTATTTATTAGATTTTCATCTTAAAATCTTCTCGTTAAATATGTATACAATTTTGAATAGATTTATTTTTCTTAATAAAATTACTAACTAAGATTTTATACCCTTACAGAAGGTATTATATTTTTGTCACGAAATGTGCAACGCATTGAAGGAGATGTTTCCGAGTGCTCAAAGTCTATATATAGTTTATCAGCATCAATAGCCGATTTGATATAATTGTTTGTCTGTCCGTCTGTTTCTATGCAAACTAGTCTCTCAGTTTTAGAGCTATCGTGATGAAACTTGACATATATCCTCCTTTTTACTGCAGAAAGTACATATGTCGGAATCAGCCGGTTTCAACCACTATAACTAGCTGCCATAGGAACATTCGAGTGAAATATGAGTTTTTGTAGAAAGAACTTTTTCTCTTTGCAAAACGGTTGCGAGTTATTGTACTTCATATACATAGTTTGTTATAATTTCATCGAATTCGGGCCACATTATTATAAAGTTACTATAGGAAAAATTGAGTTTTTTTTATAAGAAACACTGCTGCAAGGGTATATGCCATCGATCATTTGAATAAACATCGGTTACAAACCAATCCGCATTAGTTATTCAAAACGCAATTTTGAAATGAATCGTTGGCTTAGCCAATAATTCTTTCAGTATAATCGCCTGTGAATGACAATTCTATAACTCATTATGTGCGCTTGCTCCACATTAAGCACTGCCTTGAGCAAACTGTGGAAATGCTCGCACTGCCAACTAATTGATATTCTTCGGCGATAATCATTGAAATTTATGCCACAATATGTAAAATATTTCTTCGTCGGCGTCATCCTCATTGTTTCTTCAGGCGCTTACAACAAATTGCAGTTGCAGCAGTTTCTGCATATTAATTTTCATAGCGCTGACGTCGACAACTTTGTTGTTGTTGCTGCTGTTGCTGCTGCTGTTGCTGCTGGCACGAGCTGCAGTTGCTGTCGTGCCCAAGTTTCGTATTTGTTGTTGTCGGTTGCTGCTGGTTGTTGCCGCCATGGCAGCCACTTGAGCGCCGCTTCTGACAACTGTAACAATGCACTTTCAAATGATAATTGTTACAACTTTTATCGCTGATATTGCCGGCAACTGTTGCCGCTGTTGCCGCAGCAACATTGTGGGGCTGCCTTTGGTTTGCAGTTGTTATTGTTATGATTATTGCATTCTTATTGGCCTTTTATTGCATCTGCGCTGCTTTCTTGTCTTCCTTGGCCTTCCCTCACAGCTGCCTCAAATCGCTTAAATGCTTTAAGCCAACCAACGCTGGCCGCAGTGGCATGCAAAATGGTTTAACTACGCCCCTCGCCCCACTCACCCACCCACTGGTTAGGCAATTGTTTACGTGCTGTTGACGGCAGGCCCTACAAATGTTCATCATGGATTTTGTTTGCCATTTGGTTTTGGTTTTAGTTGCTCTTGCTGTTGTTGTTGTTGTTGTTGTTGTTGTTGTTATTGTGTTTGGTTTTTCGGCGCTTGTTTGTTGTGCTTTGAACGTCGAACGACATTGTTGCAATATTGTCAGCGCATGTAAACCCACAAAACAACAACATTTTGTTTGCACAAGCGTGCAGGGGATGGTTGCTGGCTGCGGCGGCTGAAAGGAGGCTGCGGGGGTGGCCGAATAGGTGGTAGCTGAGTGCCAAGGGGCATGGCCCTACCAGACGACAGTTGGCAGCCGCCGCCGGTGCCGCTGCCCCCGCCGCAGATGCCGCCCCGTCGCTTAGACGACGAAACGTGGCACTTGAACACGATTTTTTGTTGTTTTTTCTATAGATATTTCATTTGTTTTTGTGTTGTGTTTTCTGTCATTTTAGTTGGCCACGTTTATTGTTTGTGGCTGCATATTATATTTGGGCATTCATGTTTTACCTATATCATTTTGATTTTTATTGATTTTCGATTTTGTTTATTGCGGCTGCCCTTTTTTGGTTAGTTTGCTTGCCAAAATGAATTTCATTTATTAGATGAAATGTTTGCAAATTATGTGAGTTCAGCGCTGAGGGCACATAACATACATTTGCTTTAATGGCCATGAGTTAAAGGATTTTTGTTTTATATTTTGTTTTTTGTGTGTTTTTTTTCAAAAAGTTTTTAATATTTTTATAGAACAGGGCACAAGCTGAATTGGCTTTTAAGGCCAAAGGCACGTATGGAAGTTAACAACTGGTATTTATGTGTATAATTTTAGCCATAATTTTGAGCAACTTTTTTGAGTCTGCGCTTAAGAAAAGTTTGGAATTTGGAAGCATTTAACTTATATTTTAGCTTCATTAATTTTAAGAAATTAATGGCTTGAACTCTTCCTACATTTGACACAATTTGGGCTTGATCTAAACACAGTTATGGGCTTTGCTCACAGGAACTGATCATTAGCAAATATCTCATTGTTAAATGTTATGTAAAATGTAAATAATATTTGTTTACTTCAACTGGTTAATTTCGTATGCATGGCGCTTAGCTGATGCCAACTAATTGACACTTAACATGGCTTGGAGTATTTTCAAGTTAATTGTGTGTCGACATCAGCAATAGCCACACAGCCCCCAACCCCCCAACCCCCCACCTCGTTACCCCGTTAGCCAACGAATCCCACTTCGCCAATAGCTACCACCATTCATACACATGTTAGTATTTAAATTGCCTTGTCGTTTGTTTTGCTGTTGTTGTCAAAGTTGTTATGGCTGCTATTTCGTTTGACATTTTATCGATACACCTGCAAATGTTTGGTGCTACGCACCGAGCTTCACATGCAAATAAAAAATAAATTGTGACTTAAACCACAGCAAATACGTACGAGCATGTGACCCGTTTCAGCCAGACCGGAAAGTGCAGCCAAACTCTCGACTCTCATCTAACGGCGTAGGTGGCCACAACAATGGCAACAACCAACAACAACCAACAACAACCAACAACCAACAACAACAACAATAGCAACAACAATAAGCCACCTCTGCAAATATTGCACAATATTCAGAACATTGTTATGCGTAACATTGTTAATCGAGTAGTTTGACTTTTGATTTGCTTTGGGGTATTGCGGTGTCAATAACATGAAATAAGTTAAGACTTGACAAACAGATGTGGCTGAATTCAGTTAAGTTTCTGGATTGAAAACACAATATGTAACAAGTAAGAACATTGCAGTCGGACTTACCCGACTGCAGAATACTCGGCTTCAAGTCCGGTATACGAGACGTGAAAAAACAGTAGTCTGTATGTCAAATTTGATGACTATACTTGTACCTGGGAGGTATAGATTTGGTTCATATGCGGGAGAGGGGGTGTGGGTGGCAACATTTTTTTGATTCAGATCCGTCAAGGATGACATTAGCCTGTAAGTCAAATTTTGTGACTCTAGCTTAAAATATAAAGGTTTCCGCCAAATTGTGGGGGAGAGGGTGTTGGTGGTAGGTCGATCTTGACACTTTATATGCTTAGAGTATATATAGACCAACATGGGTACCAAGTTTGGTAGCTCCAGCCCCAAGGGTGTGGAAAAAATTGCGTTCATACGGACGGACGGATATTCCACAACCCCAATATACTCTTTTTTAAACATTTTTTTGAAACCGAGTATAATAATTGTTATTAAAAAATTATGTTTCCATTTTTATAAATTGTCTGTTAGTGCGTATTTACTTCGGCTGTCAGCTGGCTTCATTTAAGCGCCAACAAACTATAAAATTCGAATGCCCAATTCACAAATTGTTGCAATAACAATGTTTATTTATTCTTATTTATTTATTATTACATAAATAATTCGATTTTTTGGTTTTTATTTTTCATCGCTCGTATGTTTTTTTTGGCGAATACAACAATACACAGCCACAAGCGCAATAACAATATGAGAAATATTTAACAACTTTATTGAGCACTCAACAACACGAGTGTCCAACAGAAAAACATTCAACAACCGGTTACTTCGAGTGCACAAATAACATAATGGTATAAATATATTGAGTGGGGCGTATAATTGATCCGTTTATAATACTCTGTTTCGTGGTATGTGTGTTGTTTTCGTCAGGACAAGTTTTAGTTCACATCAGTTTGATATAAGGATACAAAAACCAATATCCCTGTTGATTACTGGTCCTGCAATAAGTAAGTAAAGTTATTACATTGCGAACAGAGTATAGAGCAGTCAGTAGCGTTCGACTCTAAATTTTTACTCCCTGTACCCATAAAATGGGTAAAAAGGGGTACTAATTCTATGCAAATGTATGTAACAGGCAGAAGGAGTCACCTCCGAGCCTATAAAGTATATATATTCTTGATCAGCATCAAAAGAGATTTTGATTTGGCCATGTCCGTCTGTCTGTCCGTCTGTCCGTCCGTCCGTCTTTCCGTCTCCGTCTGTCCGTCCGTATGTATGAACGCAAGGATCTCAGCAACTATAAGAGCTAGAGACACCAAATTTGGAATGTAGGTTCGTGTATAGCGGGAGCAGGTCAAGTTTATTTAGATTTGAGATATCTCCCCGTTCCCCCGCAATTCGATAAAACCATTTTACAGTAACAATTATCGAGATATAGATTTGGGATTTGGCATGTACAATACTCTTAATCTACTGTTTAAATTTCAAGTCGATCGGATAACAAACACGGAAGTTATTCACCAAACAAGATTCAGATGATGGAGCGCGGGGGGAAGAACCAGCACATCAACCACTTAAAATGCCTCGCTTCGCTGCGCTAGTTGTCGCTCGTGTGTGTGCGTCTTTTGTGTATGTGTGTGTGCATGTGTAAGTGTACGTAGATGCGATCGGAAATTTTTGACCTGGGTACAGGGAGTTTTGTAGTCGGGTACACTCGACTGTAGCATTCTTACTTGCTTATTTAATTTTAGTGAGTGCTGGAAAACACACAAGTTGGATAAGCGAATTATTACGTTGAGTGCTTTATTATTTCGATTGCCATTCACATTTTTTTTAAATTATGTATTTTCTGGAAATATTTTAAATTATTATTATTTAAACAAAACTGAACTTGTATAATTAAATTATCTTTATACAAATGTATCCATTCAAATGGGAAATGCAGATCTTATAGAGGTATCAAATCTAAACAGCTGTCTATATACAAATTTGGTTATAGACATTCCCAAGACCATTTCACACCCATTCATCTTGAGACAACATACAAATATTAGCAAAGATTTTGCGTGGAATTCAATTCAGCTTTGACAAGGTTAGCTGGAAATATAAAAAGAGCATTTGTTAAGCTGAAAGCGATTTAACAATCTTGGCCTGCAATTTCGATTGATAGTCATATTTTGTGAGTTAATATTAAAAAAAGTATTTAATTTTTCCAAAAATGCTTGCAAACTTAGAAGTTTTTATTATTAATTTTAAAAAATATCAAATACTCCAATTTGATTTTGTTTGAATACATACTTTCACAATATTGAACACAGTCTTATATTATTTAATTCTCAAATAAAAACCTTGCGAGCTAAAATTAACCACCAAATACTTCAAACACATCAATGAAAGTGCAACAAATTCCATTTTTTGTGACCGTCCGTGACGGTAAAAAGTATTCAATTGGTGAATTAACATGGCCTGGAGTGTTGGTAACGTGTTAGCCGCATTGTTATAGCTAGACTGTGATTACCAAAACAATTTAGCTGCATGTTTGGGTGCATAAATAATTAAAATGCTCACATTAGTTTTGCATGGAGCTCACATGTTGTTGGCCAGGCAGCGTTTCAAATTTCAATAAGCACTCTAATTGTTTTTAAGTGTTTTCCACAGCCAGCACACAGCCAAAATGAAGCGTAATTGCATAATTCTAATTTAGCGTCGGGTTCTAAGCACCAAAAACATGTTGACTACATTTTATGCACACTCCATGGCGACTGTTTGAGTTTGAGTTATTATATGTGGGTGTTTTGGGTGCTTGTGTGAATGGGTCGCTCATTCACTCGTTTCGCCCAGTAACTTAGTGCATGTGCTGCTGCACTTACCTGACTCCCCGCCCACCTGCCTACCTGTCGTAATTGAGCTGGAGTTGGGCGCCGCTACTGGCGCTAAAAAGTTTACGAATTGTGGCCCTGACACCTGGCACAGGTGGCAAAAAGTCCAGGAGCATTTTGGCTCACAAGAGTTTGGAAATTTGATTGTATTAGAACATGCAGGCAATCAAAACTCAAAATAGTTATAAATAATGTAAATATAATTAAGCTAATGGCCCCAAAAATGTCGTATTTTTTACATGTGTTTCTTTTGCAGATATACCATAATCCAAACATACATACGCTCTCCATGGCTTGAATTCGATATATTAATGCAGTAAATGTTATCACTTGACAAATATATAGTAACTTATACTTGTCAAATAATTCTTTAATTTAATTGTCCTGTCATATTTAATTTTGTTCTCAATAGGTTCAGGATATGTACAACTTGCTTAAAATAATAAAATTAAATAAATACAAATTCAATACTTACTTTTAACACAAATAAAACAAGTAAAATGCTATAGTCGAGTATACCCGACTACGAAACTCCCTGTACCCAGGTCAAAAATTTCCGATCGCATCTTCGTAAACTTACACATACATACACAAGGGCGCACACACGAGCCACAGCGCAAGCGAAGCATTTTAAATGGTGGCTGTGCTTCTTCTTCCCTTGCTGCAGCACTGAATCTTCTTTCGTGAATAACTTCCGTGTTTATTATCCGATCGAATTGAAATTTGGACAGTAGATTAAAAGGGACTAAAGTATTAGACATGCCAAATCTTAAAGCTATATCTCGAAAATTGTAACTGTAAAACGGTTTTTATCGAATAGCGGGGGAACGGGGGAGATATCTCAAATCTAAAATAGACTTGACCTGCTCCCGCTATACACGAACCTACATTCCAAATTTGGTGTCTCTAGCTCTTATAGTTGCTGAGATCCTTGCGTTCATACATACGGACGGACAGACGGACAGACGGACAGACAGACGGACATGGCCAAATCGAAATCTCTTCTGATACTGATCAAGAATATATATACTTTATAGGGTCGGAGATGTCTCCTTCTGCCTGTTACATACATTTGCACAGATTTAGTACCCCCTTTTACCCATTTTATGGGTACAGGGAGTAAAAAGGTTGAGGGTACCTTTTCACTGTGATATACTGAGCTTTGATTATTATTATGAATTTGATTGCGCCTTGACAGATCAGTCCTGTTGCATCTGTGCTTTTGTCTATTTTATATACGTGATCTACATAATTTACTTTTATAAACTTTAGTAAAATATGTAAATACATTCTCTTGATCCAGAGGGGTAGTCCAACGTATAATTAAATGTCTAACTTGCTTCTCAGAAATTAAGTTATTGTACTTATATTTCCTAAACAATGGTACGTTTTGTATGCTGAAAATGTAATCTGTTCCCTACAATAACTAAGTGCAGTAATTAACTAGAAATTGACGCATGTGTCGCCTGTATTTCACCCTGTTAGACTCATAAATTAACAATTTAGTGAGTTTCGAGTGCATACATGTAAATGTGCATGAATACATGTGCATATATATGTATATCCATGAGTGTATGGCTGTGCTTGTGTGTGCACTTAAATCCTTATTGTGACACCTGCACAAAGCAAATACCAATTAAGAGCTTTTCGCATGTTGCACTTGCCTTCCGGCAAAGCAGCTCTGGCTATCGGAGTCGGTTCAGAGTCAGTGCCAGGGAGATGGTGTCCAAGGCCAACAGCAACAATGCACTGAGCCACATGCAATTACGTTACCGCACCACAAATACATTGCAGTGGCTACAAACAAATATACACTTTGACCGTGTCGTGTAGTCGAGTCCAGGGCCGGATATGGCAGGAAATTTTCATTTATATGGCCACAACAGTCGGACAGCCCCATTCAGTCGTCCTGCGATCGGCATATTGCACGATTGAGTAGTCATGGCAAAGAAATTGTCAAAGGATAATAACCACAGAGGCCTGGGTTGGAGGTTTGTAACCCATTTAAAGGATTATTGCTCAAATTGTAGCTTGGCCGGTTTCAGTTATATTGCCAATCACAAGTAAGTCGAAGGTTCGAGATTACATGTTAATGCACTGAAACAGTTTTTAGAGCTAGATTTTCTGTGTCATGATCATGCTAACTGAATCTGCCTGGCAAATTTATCGTGCTTAGACAAAATAACTAATGCTTCTTATGCAGATATATCGATGGTGTCTTAACCGAAACTTAACACCACTTAACTTTGTCGTGAAGATGACAAAACGGTGTCATGTATTGTATAGATTTGACAGTCTTTTGTTCGATTTGTACAGCTTACACATAACGGAGCGCATCTTTTGGCTGATTTGTATAATTGTCTCGGCCATTGGGGTCTATTACCTTATAAGTGAGTACCAGCGCGATTATACCACTCGTGCTGTGAGCATCGTCTACGAGGGACTATCCCCATTTGCAAAGCTCAAATTTCCTGCGGTGAGCGTTTGCGAACTTAACTTCAAGTCACCCTTCGGAGAAAAAGTAGAGAACTATGTGCAAAGGTATGAACTAACTAATAAATCATACGATAATTTAGTCTTCATATGATGAGTGTTTCATACGACCGCAGCATGGGGGTGGGCATAGGTGAGGACTATAACTTCGACGTGGAGGCACATATAGCCTTTATACTGTTTCCTTATAAGTACACCTTTGGCACGATGAAATCCAATTGTCAGCCCTATGAGGACTGTGATGAATGTGCGAAATGTCCGAAATCTGGTTATAGGGAGATTGCCATAAGAGTAAGTTAACCGTCGGGCAAGTTTGTGAAGACAGTGTGGAGTGGAAGTACCGGATTACAATTTAATTTTATTCCCCCAGTTTGGTTTCAATTGTTCGGATCTGTTTGCCCAGTGCAGTTTGTCGGATCAGGCTTTTAACTGCTGCAATTACTTCCAGCCTATGATGACACCTTTCGGGCGTTGTTTCCTGCTCAACTCGCTGCACAATAATAATCCCGGCTCCAAGCATTGGCTACCAGCCATTCTGGATCGGAGTAGCCGACCGATATTGCGACTGCACCTGAATCGAGCCGCTCTGGTCACCGTGCTCAATGAGGAGGATATAACAAATGTGCCACTGCCCGCGGTGGACGTCACTGTTAAGGAGGGACTGCACAAGACCCTACAGTTTCACAAAGAGTCCATGGTTAATGATCCGGATATGAAGGAAATTCCACTGGCCGCTCGAGATTGCTACTTTCCAGATGAGTTGATGTCATGGAGCCTCTACAAGGCTTACAGCTTTAGTGCCTGTATCAGCGACTGCACCAGAATGATACAAATTGAGCTATGCAATTGCTCGGCTTACAACATGAATCCGTTCAATGACGAGCGATACCCCGACTGTGACTATGATGGTTACTTGTGTCTCGAGAGCCACTCAATGATACAGCCAAATGCTAAACGGCTGTTATACTTCAAGTCGCCCACGCTGAATTGCCACTGCCTGCCCTCCTGCACGGAGGGGGACTTGAAATCCATCTATGAAGAGCAAACAAAGTGGGTTTAATTCTGTAATATCCCCTGCATAACATCTGAGATCTTTCTTACCACTCATAGCGCAATTTACAAAGCAAGGGACACCAATGTGACACTACTGATGCCAGTGTGGCCTACGGATCAATATCGCCGCCAGGTACTGCGTACAAAATTGGATGTCGTTGTGTCCATGGGCGGCATACTGGGCCTCTTTCTTGGCGCCAGCATCCTTAGTGCCATCGAGTTTATCTACTACTTCACACTGCGTGCTGCCAACAATGCCTCGATGGCGTCCAGGAATCAGTAATGTGGATAGGTCACTTCATGCGTAATTGGTCGCCTGCCAAGTAGACTACAGCAATTTAATAGTCGCTGGAGTTTTACACAGCTTGTTGTTCTCTTTTGCACTTTAATAATTCCCTTTTCATTAATCAACAAATTACATGGATGCATGGTCACACTGACCGGGCCGATTGCGAGCTATCGATAAGTTGTAATAAGTAAACAGGGGTATTTCGTGCGAGAAAGTTTTGATGAAAAGTGAAGTGAAGACACACAAGTTTTAAAATATCTTTAGATTCACTGAATAAATTCCAAAAATGTATCATATATTAAGTATACAATTAATGCGATTTATACATTGGTTCTTAATTGTGACGTTGTGTCCTGCTAGATAGTTCCTGTACTTGCAATTAAAACAAATTTTGTGGCACTAGATTTTTAACATCAATTCGTATCTGTATCCATTCTGCTTTAAATACTGAAAAGTTTTAAATGAAGAAATGATGCACCTAATTTTAATAAATCATTTAATGGCACCCCAGCAAATAACATTGAAGTGTGTTTTTTTATTATTTTGTTATTTGCAAATTTGAAAAAACATTATATTGGAACACGCGGTATTTCCAGGGTACTCGCTAGTGGTGTATTTGCATTTTATAAGAATTATTAAATATTTGGTCGACCCGGTTGACTGCAATGCGCATTAAAAATGCAGCCATGGCATGCTGTCGTGCCAAGGATATGGATAAGGATGCCACTGGCCAAGTGTGAGACGAAAATCAATGAAACTTACAATTTGCACAGTCAGCCAGTAGCTGCAGTGACTTCATCCTGTATCTTTCATGTCCTGCCCCTGTTACTTCCCTCCATTGAGCACTTGGCACTCGCCTAGTCGCAGGCTTAATAACAATTTCATTTGCTGTGTTTGGGGCAAAATGTATTAAATATTTAAAATACAGCAACAATAGAAATGGGCCCAAAGCAGACACAGAAAAGTGGAGACATTAATTTAGCTGTTTTGAGGCCACTTTGGTCACCAAAAACAATGATTAATTAATTATGCGCACCCAAATTAAAATGCCACGAAATGAGCATTTGCTTTTTGGCTAATGGCCCCAAGCACTTACATTTTCATTGAAAAATAACGAGAATTGTTGAGAGAGTAAATTACATAGATTAATTGAAGTCCCGAAACCAAGTATTTATTTTATATTTTTTTATGTCATGTATACTTAAGTATCGTATAAGTTATAAGCCATTCTTTAACTTTACTGTACAGGATATATACATATATACATACAAGTTGAGAAATATATGAGTTCTGACTCTAGCCTAACTGTACAGACAATAGTGCATGAAATATCACGTATCCTTTAAAAGTTTACAAAAGCAACAGACAAAAGAAAAAACATCATTAACATGAAAAGTTGCCCCAGCCACAATGTTATAAAGAATAATCTCGCCTTTTAATATTTATAAAAATATATGTCTGTTTTTATTTGTTTTCATACTTTTTTTCCTTTGTCTGCATTTTATTCCAATTCATTCGCCGCTAGCGACTTTGTGCGCGTTTTTCCTTTTCACTTGGCCTTTTACTTTACCGCATTCAGATTCTCATTCATACTCGTTGTGCATTTGTGTTTAGAGGTGTTGGCGAATTTATGCCGGAAATCCTCTTTATTCACTCAAATGTTTGTCTACAATGCGGGGCAGCAAAATAACAAAAAGCAAAAAGCGCAAACGCAGTGAAAGTGTAGCACCGAAAGCGGCAAAAACTATGGCCAACAACAAAGTAAGGTCCAGCAACTTTTCAGGGACGTGCTGTCAACTTTGTTGTTGGTTCTTGTTGTTCTTGTCGACCGTATAATTTATCAAGCTCAGCGAAAAAAAGGGAACATTTTTGTCATGTTAAACTGTCAGAGTGCGCATTTAGTCATTACTTACACATTTTGGTAGCACTGCTGCACGCCCCTCCGTCCGCTCGCCCAGTTGTCAGTCTCCTGGCTTGTCATACACATGCAAATGCAGCTCACACACATACATACACGCAGACGCACACACACCTACGCATGCCACACACTTGTAAAATGTAATTAAAAGTTGCCATGCAAGTCTGCGGTTGAGTTTTCGTTTTCGTTTCCATGTTCGCTTCCGTTTCCGCCTCTGTTTCGCTTTCGCTTGGCCATTAGCATAACGCTTGAAAGTATGCAACACTTTAATGAAACGCCCCATCGCCATTTATCAAACTCGGCCGGGCGTCGCAAATGTTAATTATTTTGTTTTATTGCTCAAGCCAGGCAAAGATTTGTTTTCCTGTTCGCTGTGATTTTGCCGACACTAAAATATGGGCACAGCATGTGGCCAAGAGACTTGCACAAACTAACAATGTAATTAATTCTTTCAATTTAACAAAGTAAATCTAGAAATAAATGCGCAACTTAGTTGGAGCTGGTTGAACTGGTTTGGAGGGCCTTGCAATTTAATTGTATGATTTGTAGATTGACCAAAAAAGTGCCCACAGGTAGCCGGAATTTAACAATTTTATAGATATACTTACAAAAAATGAATTTAAATAAAGTTTGTTATTAAATTGAGTTTACGCATTGCAGCGTGTTAAGGCGCATTTCAATTGCGATTGGCAATTGGCAATTGGCAATTGACGATGGCAGAGTAAGCAATTGCAATTGCTAAGAAGTGCTGGGGCAATGGCAATGGCAATGGCAATAGGAAACGGAAACTATTTTTCAATTACCTTTTTCGCACGCACGTTTGCCTAGCATTTTACCTTTGTGCAAGACTTCCCCTATTGCCAAAGCCAGCCTAGCAGCAGGCGCCTTTCTATGCGCTTCTCATGCACAATGCTTAAGATGAAAAGTAAAAAGTTTGGCTAATCGATCAGACATTTGATAAATATACTTTCAATATAAGTTTCGACGTGGAATGAAAGTCAAGCTGCTCAAATTTAAATTCAATTGAACAAAGAAGTTTACAAATAAAATGGAGTATTCTTTAATTGAAATATCGAAGGATATCTAAACAGTAAGCAGCGGTTATTCGATTTGGCCAGTTGGGTGTTCCCATTGAACACATTTGATTCACATGTGCAGAGATTACTTTGAAGAAGGGAATCTAAATTTCGTCTTACTTACTTAGACATCACTTTCTTTTCCCCATCCGGTTGCCTCTCATTTCAATGCATGACTGTTGCAATGCCCTCGTGTGTGCGTGTGTGTGTGCTTGTGTGTATGTCGGCTTGAGTTTGTGCGTTTTATGTACGTATACTAAGTGAATGTAGTTAGCAGTTTTTCAATCAACGTGGCACACACACGCAGACACACACATACAGCGATATCTTGTGTTAACAATTGCCTTTTGCTGCACTTTTTAAATTTCCTCTAAGCGGAAATCTATTTAAATTGAATTCTATTCTTCGGCTGGCAATTCATGCTGTGAAGATGCATTCTTGTCTGAGTCGAAGGATGCTGCTGCTGCTGCTGCTGTGAAAAGTTTTTACAGCGCTCTTCACGCATTGGGAATTATATTGAATCCTCGGCTGACATTTCCATTTCAATGGATAATCATTATAAGTGTAACTGCAGACGGCACTGGCTGATGCCATTGTTGTTATGCTCGCAATGGCAGCTGCCATTTTGTAGCAGACAGTACAGTGTACACACTTATGCGCATACAAACATATTTATGCATATTATGCACTTTTCACACATTTTTGTAGCTTTTGATTGTGCTGCACGCTGGCTGCACTGGCTCCAGTGTAGGTGTAAATACTTGCCTCTGGCATTTCACAATGTTGCACAACAGCTCGTATGAGTAATATTTGTTCACGCTCTGCTTTTGTCTGCCCTGTTGCACACACGAACACACACGAACACACACTCCTACACACAGAGACAGCCAAGTGCAGTCAAGTCGAGTGGAGCATTCAACATATGCCAAGCATAAACATAAGCAGGAAATTCATTTTTCATTTGTTTGTTCAAAGTTCTCAGCTTTCCCATAAAGATGCTGCTGCGGCGTTTGCATTATGAATATTCATCATACGCCAGCGTGACCGAGCAGAGCACTTATTATGCTCAAATTAAGGCACCGTTTTCGGGGCATTCATGAATATGTTCATGAAGGTTTGCTGGCCCTGCCAACCCAGCCAAGCCTCGGGAAAAAAAAGTGCCAAAGGAAAATTTGAAATTCCAACTAGCAAAGTTGAGTGAGCACAAAAAAATATGTATAAAAAAATGCATTGCAATCTACTGAAGCCGGCAGTTCGACGGCCTTTCCCAAACGTCCAGAGCGCCATAAAACATCAGCTGTTTAACGCACGGCATTTTGAAGATTTATGTCCTGGAAATTGTTGCACACATATACAAGTAGACTGGGTCCTTGAGACGGCCAACCAATTTTAAGTCAGTCCAAATTTTTGGCTAAAATTGTTTTGGCAACTATTTTGTTTCTGCTCTGAGAATGAAGTCGAATACTTGGCCTTATTCGAGGTTACAGGGTTAAATGGGCTTAGCAAGCTAAATAAATAACTTGGCAGCATTGGTCCTGCTAGTGTGCAGCAAATATATGGGATCTTTATCGATGCCAACTGCTTTTGCATAGCAAATTCCACTTACATTCTTTAACACATGGTTAGTTTAAATCTGAAACCTCGTAAGACACAAGTGCCTTTTAACACTAGTAGAACTAATCATTCGATACTGTAAATTAAAGAAAATTGTCGAGTAGAGGCTGATTTTCAACCCATCAGCTCAATTTTATCCTAACCAGCTTAACTTACAGAATTCTTATCCGCTTCTACTACTGAAATACACAAAATGTCCATTTGATTTTAATCTAACTAAGATAGAACAACTTATAGTCTATCTTTACCTAATATAATAAGTATTGCTGTTAAAGTAAATACTTGACCTGGTGGTTTCAATTCTTTCATGAAAAATACTTTCTTGATAATATTTGGAGCATTGTTCATTCATTGTGCATTTTAACTTTAGTAAGTTAGTATAACCATTTAAGGGGCTCAAACAAATGGCACACCATACATCACTGGCCGTACTAAAAAGCAGTGCTGTATGCGACCCCCTCACCTGCCACCGCCCACAAGCAAAAAATAAAGGCAGTCTGTCAGTGCGAAGCAAATCTTATCGCCTGACTATTAACGCAACAATCCAAAAAGCCAACTTAAGGCCAAGTGAGCGAACACGTGGGCAATGCTGCTGACTGGCGGCATTATCAGCAAGAGTCCTGGCCCATCAGCAGGTTGTAAACTACGAGGGAGAGCGATTCAAATCCAAACGAAATAACCACGACAAATGTTTGCACGTGCTTACCTTGTGCCATAAACCAGAGAACAGACAAGAGACAAGAGACAAGGCAACAGGAGCAGCAGAAAGACCACACAAATTCCCAGCAGGCAATGGCCATGGCGACAGGCTACCGCGGCCAATGTCCTGGCATTTAAGTTGCGCAAAAAGTTGAGCGCATGAATATAAACGCAAAAGTGGTTTTTAGGCGTTAAATTGGTTGTCCAATTTATGCGTTCCCTTGGGTAAAGGTCAGACGAGACAAGACGAGTCGAGACGATCAGGAACCAGAGAGCAGACTGTAGCAGTTTCAATTGAAAGAGTAGCTGCAAAATGTTGGTACTGATATTGGCTAGTTGCCCCCTTTTGAATTGGTAACTAGTAAGCAACATTTCTCATGGCCAGCATGCTTCCATGGACGACGATGTCTGCGATGCGTTTACAAAACTTTTGGGATTAGAAATGATTTCTTATGGTTTCCTTTTACTCCAGCCCAGTTTTTGCCTGCCATTTCCTTTTGATTTATGCTGACATCCTGTGGTTGCTCTTGCTTTCGCGCCAATGTTCGATTGCCTGGCCCAAAGGCACGCCTCAATGGTCAGGTGGCTTGGCCGGCAAAAACCTAACCAAACATTTCTTGGCAAACACTTGGGCATTTTTCATGGGGTTCATTTGATTTGAGTTGCTTTTTATTGCAAGCCAGGCAGCCATAAGGCAACAGTGGTGCCACATATTCAGTTAAGCAGGTGAAAAAGAATAATATGAAAATATACTAAGCTTAATTCTTTACAACGGTTCTGTTCTCTTAATGTATAAAATTTTATATTTTTCATGACAGAACTCTTAAAGTGCTTCTCATAGTTTTCCATAGTACAATTCGTCGAGGAAAAGGATGTGGAATTTTATTTGTTTGCTGCTAAGCTAACCAGTTTATTTTTAACCAGTTTTTTATTTAATTTTGTTTGTATTTGGTTTCATATTTTATCAATCAAAGCTATGCACTGTGCGCTCGACATCCTGTTAAGTTCTACGGGGCGTATGCCTGTTTGGTCCCTGCTCTTCGAACGTCTGAGAATTTGTCACACAGCACCACTGGCGCAAGGGCAAATCAAAATGGCGACCGGATGTGGGCAACATTGTTGCCAGTCCCAAGTCAAAGCACTGGCTGTTGTTGCTGGTGTCAATCGTAACCGCATTACATGTCAATTACCGTATACTAAACTGTAAGAAAGCTTGCGCCAAGTGCGTCCTGGAAATGGCGTCTGCCTTCCCGATTCGATATAATAGTCTCTTTTCACTTTGAAGTTTTCGCCACACACACACACAACTGCAGCTAAGCACACATACAACACACACACACACACACATATTGGCTGAAATAAATTTGTGGCACATGAGTTTAATTTATGGCGCTCGCAGCTATTTTGGCTGCCAAAGCGGAAGTGCTGCTGTCAATAAGGATTGGCAGCCAGCATGCGGGCTGGGCTGGCTTGGGCTCACGGCTCAGCTTTGGGTTGCTCCTGTAATTTTTTATTTTATTTTTGGTTTTTGGTGTTTTTTTATTTCCTTGGCCATGGCATCCGCAATCCCCTTTTCATAGAGATTGACAAATGCGTGAGTGTTGGTGACTTTTAAAAAATGTTTAAGCTGCACAAAAAGTGAAATGAAACTCTGAGTGGGGCATAAATAAATGCTTGGGTTGAGTGTGCGTGTGTTTGTGTGTGTGTGTATGTGTGTGTGTGTGTGTGTGTGTGTGTGTGTGTGTGTGAGTGTTTGCGGTTGGCTGGCAAAAAACCCGTAAATAATGCGCAAAATTTGTTAAGAGGACAAGCGTAATAAATCCTTTCAATGGCACACAACTTCTTGATAACTTTTTAGTGTCTCATATTTTGTAGTTGTGCGCTTGAGGGGTTTTCGGATAAATTAAAATTTATAACACTTGTTATTTGTTGCTGCCTTCCCTAGCAAATTCATTCCGGTTATGATATGTGCTTTGACTGATGGCTGTTAACAGTACAATTTCCTCTTCTGGCTGACATAAAAAAGAGTTAAGAACCATAAAATATTTTATGACCTCTTTGCGAGCACTTGGCAAATTTTTATTTAAAAAAGTTTTTATTTTTAGTTGGCCATCAAGAGAGCATTGCAAATATGTTCTGAAGTTGTTCAAAGTTTAATGTCTGACTTAAGTTCTAAATTTAATTTTTATTGCTAGTAGAGCTGGTAACATTTTGAGGTTAATTTCTTAAATTTTAGTTTTTTGTTAGAAGTCGACAGCTTTTGGGAATCATTTTTTTTTTCAATTATACCAAACAGTCATGTTAATTGCAGCACTCTAGATTGATTTTCTATTTGAAAATATTGAAATCTATCGATATTTCAGGTATCGATATTTTTACAGCTCTAAAAGGTAGACAGAAATATATATTTATTTTAATAATTTAGTCACAATTCCCATGTTTATTCGATAAAACAAAGAAAGAGGGAGACGAAAGAAATATATTATAAATATGTGTAAAACGTTGTTTATTTAAGCCCGACTAATTGGTATATTTATCTGAAAAGATAGTCCAATTAAAATTGTAGTTTTAAGCATGCGTTTAATTTTAATTCATTTTATACAACGCATTCTCTGCTTTAAGGTGAATCAGCTACTAAATTCGATTAAACGATTTCCCATACAAATATTCCAGCTTCGTGTAACTTCTGTTTAAAACAAACTTTGTCTGGCTGTAATGGAATTAGCCCTTAAACGTCAGACAAAGCTTTCGCAAATGCTTCATAATGACGTGGTCCATATGTTTTCGTAAATTTGCTATGAAAATATGTACACAACTTTGCAAGTTGTACACGTAGAGCCATTTTACAAGTTGTCAGTCAGTCGGTAACTAATGCATCTATGTGGAAGCTGTCAATATCGCTCAGAGTTTCGCACTTGTGCACTTTGAAGTTGAGCGTCCTTCAATGTCATCGTTAGTCTATTCGCATCCAGAGGACATCGAAGCCACGACCAGGTGGCAGCACGATGAGATTGAGTTGAGATTGGCACATGCAATTTGACAAGTTAGCTACATAAATATATGAAGTTTATATGACAGAGCCACAAAATTTGAAGGCGAACTTGGCCAACTAACAGCTTAATGCATAATTTGTCTGAACTTTTATACGACTAAGGCGGTCAGCTTAATGGTCGTGGCATATCTATAGCTCTGTCCCTATGACAGAGATTGTAAGATTTCGGCAGCTTAATCCAGGTGCGGTAAGGCTAACCCGAAACTTCTGCATTGAATTCATTGCATTTTGTGGCTTGAGTCCTGGATGTGCTCATTCGATTTGAATGCGAATGAGACAGCCACAAGGCCCAGTGCCGAAGCCAGAATACGGCGTAAAAGTTTGTCCATGAACTGTGGAACGAGTATTAAAAACTGCTAGCCGTAAATCCTGCAGGTGAGCGGAGGGATGAGATGGGTTGGGATGGCCAGATAAGCCCACTTCGTGCCTCAATTTATGCGTATTTAATAGAGTTTTTATTGTTGTTTGCAGTTTGCATGCGCAGTGGCAACTAAATCCAAGTTTTGTGTCTTTGATTGAATATTTATATGCATAGAAGAAGCTCAGAGTTTCGGTTTCTAGGTATATAAAAGTTTTTGTCAACATTTCACATCAGTAAATTTTCACAAATTTCAAAAGATATAAAATCTCAAATCTGTGTTCGTAAGAGACCAAAATCAAAATTTATACGCTTATTTAAAATCACAATCATAATAAAAATAAATTATCGTCCTCAAACTAACCAAATATTAAATAAAATTATAATAATTAAACTGGTAAGCTGATTCTAGTGGAGTTTATTGGCTTTCTCCACATCACGTTATTTATAATAATTTATTGAATAGATATTCACTATTCACTACCCAAATGTTTGTAAAATTGTCCAATATATAATATCATTTTGATGAAATATTAGTGTACTAAAGAGCAATGAAATATGCTCACAATTGTGTTAGTTAAAAGTCTCATTCGGTTTGCAGGGATGCCGCAGGAAATCTTAACAGCGTACTAATACAATAATTGATATTTATAAGATCGCATCAGAAACCTTAGAAATCTGTTAGCTAAGTATTTAATTTCCAAGCTTACTATATTTAATTAATATTTCTGCAGCACGCACACATGCCAAATTCAGAGTACCAAGAACATAAAAACGTTTTACTCAAGCCGCCCGTTTGCTTTGGTAATTAGGTTGGGGAAGCTAAAATGAAAATTAGGAAATGCGTAGGAAAAATTAAATTTTCTTCAGCGCAAATATTTGAAACTAATTATGCCCAATAGAGCGAGAGTGGAGCACTCTGCCATCTTGGCAGGCACGTAGCACATCCGCTCGTGATTTACGCGCCAGGAGTTGTTTGGATGTTACTCTACACATCCGCTATCCGCCACAGGGGATGGCATAGGTGCTGATGCCTTGGCAGGTACGGCAACAGCAACAGCAACAGCAACAACAACAACAATAAAAAATGCTAAAGGCATTAAGTTTAAACATTAGACGTAGTTGGAAACGAGAGCCAAGGCTCAGGTTCTAAACAAAATACGCGTGACTTCCTTTTGGAGCCATTAAAGCGGCATATCCGGTTGAGCAAAGAGTCCACATGAGTGTGCTCGTATTTGTGTGTGTATGTGTGCGTGTGTGTGTGTTGTGTGTGTGTATAGCAGGACTTTGAACGATGAGGCACCAAGCAAATTACCAGCACCGACAAAAGCAAACAGGCAGCCCCGGAAAATGGATTTAAATTGTTGATTAGTGCCTTCAACGATGAAGACAACACAAACTTGAGCTCAAAATGGCGGCACCTGTATCCGACCCCTCTATCTGAGTGTGTATCTGTGTTTGTGTGATTTTGAAAAATAATCATAATAATGACTGGCATTGTTATGAAAATTGTAATGATGCAAAGAGAACGGCGCAGAAACTACGGCAACAAAAACACAAAAGTAATTTGTAACAGTGTCTGTGCCTGTGTCTGTCTGTGTGCTTCTGCTTTACTTTGTGTGTGTATGTGTGTGTTTGTGCTTGGGTTCGTAACCCTGACATCCGCACTTATGCCACGCATTATCCTTAAGCTTTATGTTACTTACGCACTTAAAAACTCGCGCGCATTGTTTCAATTGTTTTGTTTTGTTTTGCTTTTTACAATTTTCATGAACTCTGAACTGACTTGAGCTGAACTTGTGAGACGTGTGAACAGGTAGCCGTCGCAATTCCTTTGTAGGTAATCCTGTTTTGTTTCCAGTGAAAACCAGCACGAAGATCAAAGGTTGGCAGGGGCGAGTACTAAGCAAATTGCGCTAAAAATGAATTATTAGCGTTCAAAGTATGAAATGAAAAATGGCCGCTTGCTTAAATTGCATCAACAAAAACCAAGCAAACATCCAACCATCCAACCAACCAATCTTTTTTGCGCTTTGTTAAGAATTATGGCTATGAGAAATGAATATTTGGCTGCAAATGTTTGGACTTAATGCGCCTTTCAATGCCCTACAAAAGTAGTGCACTTATTGCAATATTGTAGATAGATGTTCTGATAGTAATTTAACTTGTGATTCAATAATTTGAAATATTTTAAATTTGAGAAAACATAATTTGAATATTTATTATACCCTAGCAGAGAGTCTCGAAATGTCTAATGGACTTAAGGTGACGCTTCTGACCCAACAAAGTATATATATTCCGAATCAGCATGAATAGCCGAGTCGATATAGCGATGTCCGTCTGTTCGTCTGTTTCTATGCGAACTAGTCTCTCAGTTTTAAGAATATCGTAATGAAACTCGGCACAGACCCTTCTTTTTGCTGCAGGCTGTACATATGTCAGAACTGGCCGGATCGGACCACTACAACATATAGCTGCCATAGGAATGATCGATCAACAACTATGTTTTGGTATGAAAAACTTTTTTGTTTATAAAGGTATCCTTACCAAACTTTTCGAAGCCGAGTCTCTAGAGAGTTTTTACAATCTGGCCAAATTTTGTCAATATCGGACCAAATCGGGTTTTATTATATTTCAAATAGTTTCCTAAAGTCGGAACACATAGGAGCAATCAGACAAAAATAAAGTTTTGTATAAAAAAACATTGCTGCTGGGGTATATAGCTTCGGCACCCGAAGATAGTCGATCTTTCTTGTTTTTTATATATTTAAATTTGACTTAAACATAGTATTGTTGTTTTCTAGATAACTGCTATGGAATATAAATTGAAATGTGAATAGCATTATTAAGTTTTTGTAACATTTTGAAATTGAATAAATCTAGTTGGTGACATGTAAATAATATATTTAATATTTATTTGATTTTATTAATATTATTACTATGCATTTAGTAAATTTTACAAAATGTGCCTGAAATTATTGTAGCTTAAAAACACTTAAACACTTTCATAAAATACTGACAATATTTTTAATCGAGCTACACTATTAGCTACTAAACAGTTTGCCAGAAAAACTTTTTCAAGCATCAACCAAACATGGAACCAAAATGGAACAACTTTGCATACATGCAAATTGTAGCGTACAATGGAAAAGTTTCCTTACTTTCTATGGCATATTATGTACAATAATGTAAAAATTTTTGACAGAAACAAATGAAAATACTGATGATGTCATTTACCAAATTGAATTTTAACAAAATTCGCGCACACACACACACACAGACACACACGCCGAAGTGCGAATCCACACACACGTGCAGACCCTTTTGCTTGGTCTCCACATAATTTCCAATTTGGAAGCAAATTGCATGCATTTTAAAACATGTACGCACCATTGAGAGGGAATACAAAAAGTATCTGTTGGATACAAGCAGACAACTCCTCAAAGTATGCAATACAAGATACCTAAGTATTTTTTGAGCAAAGTTTTTGTTGCATGCTTTTTGTGGGCCAGGCTAATTAAAGGCTAAAAGCCGGATTCAATGATTTATTTATTGCTGGAGTCGCAGTCTCTTCTAATTGTGTGAGAGATTCACTCAAGCAGCGCAGCGAGTGAAAAAATACTGGGAAATTTGTTTAAGAGCGAGCTGGCAGCATTCGCTCCTTTCGCCGCAATTTCCCTACATTTTTGTTGGCTCGTGGTCTGCCCCCGATTCCTGTTACTCTTCCTGATTTCTGTGTCAGTCGGTTAGCAGGCAAAGTCGGTTAGTGCGCGGCTGTCGTCTGCTGGCTGTTGGTCGATGATGACGCCGGCGTCGACGTTGACGTCGGCGCCGATGCCGATGCCGCTGCCGTTGCCGTTGCCGATGCCGTTGCCGATGCCGATGCCTCTTGCCTGCAAATTAAAATGATACAAGCCGCATTCCTCTATGTTGTTGCTGCCTTTGTTGTTGTTGGGACTGAAGCTGTCGCATATTAATGACACGCTAGGCAAATGTGTCATTTTGACATTTTAACAGTCTGTCATGTAGTCACCAAAACCACGCCATTTATATATGAATATATTTTATATACATATGAGTAAACACTCGCACACACACAAACATGTCAGGCTAGGAGGCTGCAGCTGCCACATAGAACAAAAATAAAGAAATGGCGCCGGCAACTTAAATTTGTGCCATTTGCTTATCACACACACACAAGCACATACATATGTACACACACATGCACACACATCCCGGCTGTCAGTTGTGTGGCACACAGATTTGTCATGCATGGATTTATGTTTATGTTTGTGCATACATCTCGTAGTTTTGCCAGCCATTTGACTATTTTTTGTTGTTCTACACAGCTGACAGCTACATGTAATTGTTGGGCAAATGGATTAAAATGGCATTTGTCAAGCGGTTGGGCTCCATGCGACTAGTCGACAGGGCTCAGCGGCCTCATTGTGCAGCATATTTGATCAAAAGACGATTTAAACAAGGTCAGATACAAATGGTGGCCCTTTTCACGGCAAAGTTGATAGTTTGGAAGCTAAGTTGAACAGGCGATCTCGTTTACTCCACAGAAATAAATGTCAGAAATTAAGTTGGCAGGGTTTAAATTTGGCCAGATTGCTGACCAAGCTTGTACGGCGTTGCCATATTTTAATCATCGTATAAGATGTTGTTCAAGGTGGCAACGCAGCCAAGAAATTGCTCGACCATCAGCAGGCGCAAGCAAATTCAAATTCAAGTGCAAAATGAATATTAAATGGAATTATTGAAAGCTTAATTTATTAAATTAAAGTTATAGGTTGAATAGTTGATGCAATGACATAAGCTGAGCTACAGTCGGACGAATCCTCAATAAATACATTTTCATAATACAATTACAAAATGCAAATTATTTTCTTTGTGAAAAATCAACTTAAAATGTATGTTCAAAATTCTGCATGCATAAATTACATATGTGTGTATATAAGTATATCATCGCTGATCGATTTATGAATTACATTTGCAGCAATAATTTACTCACTTTTAAAAATCGTTACATTTTCAGGCTGAACCTAATTATGTCAAATATGACGACAAATTTGACTTAATTTATAGAGAGGCTTCTTGTTAATCAAAATATCAAAAGCGAAATACAGTCGTGTCTGGGTATAGTGAACACCCAAATTTAAAGATTCAAAGTTCAAAAGTCACTTTGTGAACGCAAGAAGCAAACTTCTATTCGCCAATTCTTGCAATAACCATACATTTATGTTTACCTGCTAATTTATTTTAATGTTCTCTTGAATTTATACACACAAAGTGTGTTTTGTGCAAATAAAACGAGTCTTTGAGCAAAAATGTTAGCCTTGATATAGTGAACAACCTCAATATTGTGAACAGGCCTTGCCTATATCCAGACACGACTGTACTTATAAATAGCTATACAGACTAGCTTACAAATACTGAAATCTTTGTAAAATGTGATCTTGTGCCTACAATTCTTTCCCGGTTAGGACTTGTTGTATTTTTGTTCTTCAGTATACTCGTATGTGTGTGTACTTCATATAATTAATGAATTTCATCTAACTTTCACGGTGCTCTTTCCCACACGCAACAAACTCGCGAACGCTTTAGACAATGCGCACTTGGCCACAAAATGCGAGCAGCTGTTTCGCTTGGGTCCGGGGACCGCAGGTGTGGGCTATTTTTGGGGGCATGGCTTATCGCTAATTGTGGCGCACGAAGGGTGCACAAAGGTCTAAGGACCTTTCATGTTAATTGCTCTCCTTGCGCAGCTACTTGCGGTCCAAATATTATGCACTCGGCAGCGCTTCAGGTTTCGGTTTTGGTTTTCGGTTTTCTGTTTTCTGTTTTCAGTTTGCCGTTTTCCATTTTCGGCGCCTGCCTAATTCGAAATTAATTTCAGCCTTTGTCTACCCCAACCAGCGTTCCGAGTTTTCTTTATCTGGCTAATTAATTTATGCAGAGCAAATTTTGGGTATGGGCACGCTAATGCGTATTAGTTATAAATTCATAACTTTTGCATTATGTTTCTACGCGGGGCAGGTTTGCCTTTGACAATTTTTTAAAATTATTTAACTTGAGTGTCGGTGTCACTGTTGCTGGTGTTGCTGTTGGTGTCGCTGGCTTTGTTGCTTGCTGGCAAAGTGCAACAAAATAATAAGGGCGCCAAAAGGCAAATAAAAACAAAAGCCAAAAACGAAAAACGAAAAGCGAAAAACGAAAAACAAAACAAGCAAAGCAAAACAAAATGTACAGCACAAAACAAACGCTGGACACGACGGGTAGCACAAAAAAACTGAAGGACACAAAACTAACTAACTGAACAGACGCCAGGACGATAGCTCACCGCCCAGTCCAGCCAGCGGCATAAAATGCCACCTGGCTGGGTCAGTGGGTGGTTGAGTGGAGGGTTGGCGGGCTGCCGGGTTGCCTGCCCGCCGCTTTGTTTGCCGAAAGTGCCAAAGCACTAATTTACTTTTTTCTCACCCAGCATCTCTCTGTGTGTGGGGTCGCTGGCGAGGAATAGTTTCCCCGCTGCTCACCAACTCCCATCCTTGACTAGGGGCCCTATGCAGGGCTTCGTCCTGGTTCCGCTTTGGCTCGATTATAAAACGCAGATGTGCCAGAGCGCTGCTAGCACACTTGGGTCGCAGTTTTCGCAGTCATCTCAAAGCTCAGGCGGGAAAGGATCCACAAAATGGGCCTCGATGGCGGAGGGCGTTCAGTTGAGAGAAAAGGCCTAAACAGAGGCCTGAACTGAGACTTTGTGCGTATGTTGGCGCAGCCATTGACAGGAGACAATTTCTTTTCGTTACCTTTTCAATTTGTTTTAAGCCATATCGTGGGTATATTAGGCTGCTGTCAGTGTGCTCTGGACTGAAATATTCACATTAACTAAATTTATTGGTAGTTGTTCATAATTCAAATAACGTATTGTTTAATATTGTTAGCAAGGTTTTAATTGTTGAAGTCGATGATAGAAAAGTGGTCGGTAACGAAAAAAAATACCACACTGAACAGAAGGAATTGAATAATGGAAGCACAATTGAATGAAATTAAATTCAAAAATCAAAAATCTTATTTATTTCGAGATTATAATAATTGATACTAGCACTAAATATAATCGCTTATATTACAAAAAAATCTTCAAATATTTATCAGATTTTATCAAATATCATCTATTTGCAACGTATTGTAATTGATATTAAAAATCTATATTTGCAACTAACTATAAATTTCTTTAAATTGAACTTTACACCACTACAAATTGTTCTTTTTTAATCAATGTTATGTGTATTAAATTTGATGTCTTTATAACAAATTTCTTAGTCTTTACTTCAATTCTTAAAAACGTTTTTTATCGTGCTGCTTTTCAATATTTGCTGGTTCATCTATAGTTAAAGCCATAGGCGCTTAAGTAAATTTTATAATGCCCCTAAGGCTGAACATTAATACTACATGTGCTAGAGTTATTACAATTTATAACAAACTATGTTCATGACCAAAGAACTTAAGACATGGTTGATGAACATTCAAAGTTATCATAAGTTTTCTAAAATTTTGAAAATACTGTAATGTTTTTTTGTTATTTTTCAATTTATCAAATTCGTTTCTAATAGCACAACTACGACACTATTGTTAGAATCGTTGAATATTTGAATGGTCTGTAATTCACAATTGATAAGAAGCACATTTCACAATAGGGTATTTCGTAGTTGGGCACACTTGTTAAGGGCGCAGCATACTTTGTTGTGCTCTTGCTCTTATATTTTTTAAGGCTTTGTTGTCTTCTTTGGAATGTGTTTACAAGCATAAACAAAAATGGGCA
The DNA here is from genome assembly GCA_035043065.1 of Hirtodrosophila confusa. Lineage (NCBI taxonomy): Eukaryota > Metazoa > Arthropoda > Insecta > Diptera > Drosophilidae > Hirtodrosophila > Hirtodrosophila confusa. The sequence continues at coordinate 67,269 of JAWNNI010000024.1, forward strand.
TCGCGACGCAGGCAACTACTTGAAATTGTTCAGATGCCATAAAGGGTCCTCGTGGACGAGGGTGTGGTTGGAATGTGGTGGTGCTGTGATGGTGGTTGAGGTTGTTAGCACATTCATCAGCTATATCAGGGCTGAAAATTAAGTGAATAAATTGCTTAATTGTGCTCATTGAATTGGAAGTGCATGTAGTTAAGGCAATTGTGGTTCCACAATCGAATGTGAGAATGAATTAAATTCCTTAAAATGCAATCACTTGAGATTAAAAGTGAAATATTTCCAAAAAGATCATTTTAATTGAAGGTATTTTGAAATACCACATTACAATTGAATATAATCAATAAATACTGTATACAAATTTATTATTGGTTAGCTCTTTTAATTATTTATATATTTTTTGTTTTCGGTTACTTTGCTAACCGACAAGATCTTAGCTGTTTTTTTTAATCAGAAGACCTTGTGTGTTTTGTTTCGACTGACAGTTAAATAATTTAATGGACAGAAGTTTCCTTTAAAAAAATAATGTATTTGTTCTTAAGCTTTTTTTAGCTAACTTTTGGACTGTTCATATTTGATCAGCTTTGACAACTTTGACAGATGCAATCATTGCCATGTTTTAAAACATTTCCCAAAATTCTTAATTAGTAAATTGTACGAGTTAAATTGCAATTTGTTTTGAAATGGGAACGGGTTTCCGTGAGCAGCAGCCCTTTTCATATATTTTGCATATCCTTAGAAATCTGCACGAGCCTTGCTGTCAAGCATTAAATTCATTAAAATTTCATTCACATTTTCAACGAAGGCATATTTAAAATTCTAATAAAAGGCATTGCAAATGTTTTCGCTGTACGCCGAAAATTTCCATTGCCGGCTACAGAGATGGAAGCCAGTGCTAAGCATAGATAACAATTAGGACTAGCACACAAAATAAAAACAAAAAGCAGAAAAAACAGGAAAAACACAAAAACAGCGAACCAACGAAAGAAAATGCCACACAATGTTACATAGGCAACAATAGGAATTCTGAACATGAAATGGCATAAATTCTCATTCTCGGTAAATTTGAATTTCGTCGTTGCGAGCAGGCTTTTAAAATTTATGCAGCGAAAGTGAAAATATTTTACAAAATTATAAACCAATTTTTAGTAAATTACAAAGACACGAAACAGCCCCAGCTGCTGTTGTTAGATACGCTCGCTCTTTGGCGGTTTAATTAGGTTAAAGAGTCAATGTGGAGTGGGCTAGAACTAATGTCAATGGCCCTGGCTTTAATTGCCAATCGCTGCGGCAGTCTGTTGGCCAAAGGGACACACAGATACAACAAAGCACACACAGACATTCGCAGAGGGAGACAAATACAAGTACAGCCACAGAGGGGACGCTCAGTGGGTAAACAAATTACGCGGCTTTAAAGCTGAACGTGCTTTGTCCTTGTCGTCCTTGCGGGCTACAGCTGCCACTGGGGACCATTCGTAAACGGTGCTAGTTGCGGGGCAATGGCATATTTATTTTTGGCTCAAACAAAGCAAAACACAAATAGAGTCAAAGCGATAATGTGCGACAGTTGCTTATCCATATCCCTTGTCCCCTGGCCTGAATGCTCCTTAAACCCTTGCCGCATACAAATCACATGAATTCGAGTGTTTGGCCTTCTCGAGGATTGTGCGTCTGGCTGAAAGTATTTTGTGGCATGCTTTCAAAACATTTTTCAATTGTGGTCTATTATGTAACTGGCACATCTGGTTGCGGTTGCCTAAAGAGAACGTGCTAAGAGTTTCGGGTTTTCGCTGAGAATTGATAGTAAATGGTCCTTTAAATGTGACTCAATTTGGAAAATGTTAATGTAATAATTTGAAATAAATAACTATGTAAGTAATCTTAACAAGCTGTTTAGAAGCGCATGTAAAGTGTAAATATCTCTTCAGATAATCATTTTTCACATGACAACAATTTAATATACAATCTGGAGAACAAAATAAGATATCATCAAATCTTTTTACTCCCTGTACCCATAAAATTGGTAAAAAGGGGGTCCTAAATCTATGCAAATGTATGTAACAGGCAGAAGGAGACATCTCCGACCCTAAAAAGTACATATATTCTTGATCAGTATCAAAAGAGACTTCGATTTGGCCATGTCCGTCTGTCTGTCCGTCCGTCCGTCCGTCCGTCCGTCCGTCTGTCCGTCTGTACGTATGAACGCGTCGCAGCACAGCCACCAATTAAAATGCTTGTGTGGGTGCGTCTTTGTGTATGTGTGTGTGTGTGTATGTGTAAGTGCACGAGGATGCGATCGGAAAATTTAGACCTGGGTTTGTAGTCGGTTATACTCGACCATAGCATTCTTACTTGTATTTTGTTAAAATGTTGCCAATTTTTATTACTTATGCAGTACTATCCTTCTTGCAGCTTAAGCTATTTGTAAATAACAGGCAAAAGGATTCCAAATTGGAGCCAAGTTGCAATTTAAGTTATCTCTGTTATCTATTAAATTGATTTTTTTTTTTTTTTTTTAAAATTTTGCATATTTATTTATTTAACTTGTGTACTACTACCATTTTGGCAGCTTAAACTAGTTGTACATTTTTTTTTCAAATTGCTTATTAACTATATAATATTTACATAATTATGAAATTGGTAAAAAATATATACATATATACACTTAAATTTGAATATGAAGACCTAGAATGAGGTTGTAGTTGTTACTATATACATACATACATAAAGTTATTACAATTTCAACTTGTCTAGAGGACGTTACGATGCAGTAGGTCCTGTGGGTGGAATCTCTTGAGTCTTCTTGTCCTCGCGTGTAGTCTTACACCTGTAGCTGGACATCTTGTCAGAGTGGTGTCAGAAGTTAATTGTCTGGCTAAAGCATTAGGGTGATTTTTCAGGCGTTCCCTGTATCTCGCCGATTGCTGATTAATAACGTCACCGATTTTAGGGACTTTTAGATCGCGTTCAATGTTGCTTGTTCGCATATACCACGGAGCTCCACAAATATTTCTTAGAATTTTGGCCTGCGCAACCCGTATTTTGTCTAAGTTGGATTTTGCGGCTATCCCATAAACTTGAAGGCCATACTTCCAGATGGGGGACAGTATTCTCTTATATATACTGACTTTATTAGCCAGAGAAAGCTTATTGTTAGCTGACAACAGCCAAGACATCTTTTCCGCTTTTGACAACACAGTGTGCTTTATGACGGTTGTGTGCCTTTTGAACTTTAGTCTTCTGTCGAGAATGACTCCAAGATATTTATGGGACGATACGTGCCTTAATGTGGTGCCATTGAGTTGCACTCCAGTGCATGAACTTCCGTTCCTGTTAGTGAAGGTGACACTTGCACACTTACTGCTGTTAATGCAAATGTTCCATCGCAGTGCCCATTTTTCAAAACTTTGCAGGTATTGTTGCAGGGCTAATGTGGCAGTGTTGATGCAAGGGCTTCTGGTCATCACAGCAGTGTCATCAGCGAATGTGGCTATGAGGATATCTTCATTGCTGATCTCACTGATAACGTTTGAGGAAGGCATATCAGCTGTATAGAGCGTATACAAGGTAGGCCCTAAGACGCTGCCTTGTGGCACTCCAGCATATATTTTTCTGCTCTCTGACTTTGAGCCGCCAACGCTGACGCAGAACGTTCTGTCGATAAGGAAGCTGCATGTCACCTGATATAACTGCGGCGTTAGCATCCTTTTTAACTTATATAGGAGCCCGGGGTGCCACACCCTGTCGAAAGCTTGTTGTATATCTAGGAACGCCGCTACCGCATATTCCTTCTCTTCCATAGCTTCTAGTGCAAAGTTCACTACCCTGTTGAGCTGTTCAGGTTGTGTGCCGTGGCTCTTCCTAAAGCCAAATTGCCATTTGGGAATTGTTTGTTGCACTCTAGGGAGCTGTAAGATGCGATTTAAAATTGTTCTTTCGAGCATCTTCGAAAGGACTTTAAGTAGACTGATCGGCCTGTATGAGTCAACTTCCGTGAGCGGCTTCTGTGGCTTAGGGATCATTGAGATAACCGCTAGCTTCCAGGTCTTAGGAAAGTATCCCAGTCGCAGTATGCTGTTGAAGAGTAGGACTATATACAGCAAAGCCTTAGTTGGAAGTAGCTTCATTGTTTTGTTGTCCAGCAAATCGTCTCCTGGTGATTTCCTGTTATTTAGTTGCTTAATAAGCTGCACGACCTCTTCGAGTGTGACCGGATTTGCAGGTAGAGACATTTGGAACGGTGTTTCCAGCGAATCATATACAATTTTCCTTCTATACGCAGATGTAAAGTTGAAAGGCTTAAAACGTTCGAATAGGCATGAGGCGAACACTTCAGCTTTTTGTTGGTTTGAATAGCACAGCCTCCAGGATCGCGGATAGGAGATTTTGGGAGAGCTTCACGCTTAAATCGTCTCGTTAATTTCCAGAGCGAATAATTTGTTTGGGCGTCAGGACTCGCCTCTTCCAGCAAGGAGTCAATTCTAGTCTGTCTGTCGTTGGCCAGTACTTTTTGCAGACGATTAGCAAGCCTTTTATATATTTGGTGGACCCGAGCGTCACCTGTTCTGGCATACTCTTTTCTTACTCTCCTTTTAAGATTGAGTATTGCAACTGCCGTAGGTGATAATTTCAGGTTGTTGCGACAATGGGACTGTTGTAAGGCGAAAGGAGCTGCTTTATTAGCTGCATTCTTCAGGTTCGTCATAAAAATTGAAATAGCGTCATCAATATCCTCAGGCACATTGATTTCCATGTTTAGATTGACGCTTCTATCCAATTCAGCTCTAAAAAGGTCAATTGATGAACCAGGAGCGAGAAAACGTGGCCTTGGATGCATAAGTTGTGGTGCCTCATGAAGTGCTGCAATGATCCGCACCCAAGTGGTCCGAAGTGAGATCATACATTTGCCGTATCGAGAGCTTATTTGGTGGCAGACCGTTAGTAATGAAGAAGTCCAAAGCTGTTGGAGTGTTCTGCGTGTTGTAAGAGTAGAATGTTGGATGGCCAGTAGCCAGTATTTGGCAAGAGCTGTCCCTAATTGCTTCATAGAGGCGTCTTCCGCGAGTGCTTGTGCTAATATTTCCCCACGAGGGATGTTTGGCGTTAAAGTCACCACCAGCAACGAATTTATTGCCAAGTCGATACAATAACTGCTCAAAGTCTGGCTTTGTCCAAGGCTCTCTAGGTGGTAGATATATAGCAGCAATTGTAATTTTCCGTCTACCCCAAGTACTCACAGAAACGCATGCAATCTGGCTGTCAACACGAGAGACTGACTCTTTCTGCTCGTGAGTGATGCAAGAACGTATGATCACAGCAGCACCCCCTCGCTTATTTCCGCTTGGGTGTTCCGCGTTATATATTTCATATCCTGGCAGGTAAATCTATTTGACAGCAGAGATGTGTTTCTGTCACTAAAGCTATGTCTACTGAATTGGCGCTGAGGAAAGTTCTGAGTTCTTCTGAATTCTGGCGTATTCCTCGTGCGTTCCAAAGGCAGATTTTTATTTGTGTGCTGTTCATATTGTTTTTTGCTTGATTAAGTGCTCAACCAGAACACGGAACGATTTGCTTGCTTCCATAGTTTCTTGGATTAGCTTAAACAGTTGGTCCATCCTGGCGTTTAGCTCACTAATGGCTTTTTCAATTGTAAAAAACTTCCTATTGGATTCATTTGCATCTAAGTGCTCCATTAATTTTGGCGTTTCAGAAGAAGCCATTTTTTGTCTTGTGCCAAGACTACCTGCTTTCAACGTTTCCGCATACGAAACACCTTTAGCAACAACCGCTGCGGGTAAGAAGGTGCGCTTACGAAGATTTACATTTTGATCACTTGTGGTTTTTAAAATTGGGCCGCCATTGACTGGCAGTCGAGGATCTGGTTTCAGAAGCTTTTGCTTGCAATCTGGCCTTCTTCATCCCTTAAAACTGGCCAGATGATCGCCACCGCAATTGGCACAGAAATTGTTGTCACTGTTGCGTAAATCACAGTTAGGAGAATTGGTATTATGGTCTCCTGCACATTTGCCACAAACTGGCTTTTTAAGGCAGTAATTTCTGGTGTGACCAAAGTCTTGGCACCGGAAGCATTGAACCATTTCCCGATTGCGACTTGCACGTTCCACGGTGACTCTGTGCCTTCCAACTTTTGTTAATTTAATGGCGTCTGCCACGTTAGCGGTCTGCTTCAGGCTAACAAAAAATATGTTTTGCCTAGTTTTGGCATTAATTGTTTGATCGTCGTCATCTTCGTTGACTTGAATATTGCGCCATCCTTTTTTCCTGGGACAGTAGATGTTTAGTACCGAGAAACCTTTTTCTGCAAATGCATGTTCAATAGATTCTTTTGGAACATTGGAGTGAAGGTCCTTTATCACCAACTTGTACGGCTTGTCTTCTCGCAGCTGATGATGACTCATTGAACTCGCATTTTAAATCTGTTAGTTGCTTGACTACAGCCCGAAATGTGTTTGCATCCGATGTATATATTCGGGATACACCAAATTTAGAAGTGCGTATGTCATAATTTGCACTGGGTACTACTGTATTGAGAGTTCGTTCCATCTCGTGGATTTTAACTAGTTTTGGCACACAGATAGCCGGAGGTTTCAGGTTAGCCTTGGCTTGTTGCTTGCCGTCATTTTGCTTCTTGATGATATTTGAGGGACTAATCTCTTCACTTTCGGACAGACTTTCAATGGAGTCCAGATCCATTATAATATCTGCTTCCTCAGCAAGGGCAGCATAGCGGTTGTCACAAACGGCAGCAGAAGTGGAGGGTGTGACTTTGTTTAGCTGGCCACTTACGATATTGATGCTGTCTGGTTTAGCTTTCTTTATTGTTTTGGGTGCCTTGTCAGATCCTTTTCGTCGCCTACGGACAGATACAAACGGCAACTGGAAAGTGCAAGTATTAGCTTGCGTTGGAGCTACTCCTGGGCTCACTGTCTTATTATGATCGCTAATGGTCGACGAAATAGTATTTAAAGTTTCCTGTGAAGAGCAGACAATGCCGCCTGTGGAACTTGCCAGTGTATAGGAGACTCCAGTACTTTGCATAGATTGCGTAATTGTGCAAGTAGCGTATGTAGTGCCGCTAGTTCTGACTGTCAAGCTACTTGGTTGAGGCTCAATGCCGTCATGACAACGCAGCACTGCATCTTTTATTATTCTGGCTCTTATCTCAACAGGAGATTCGCCAGCAATACTCTTCATTTTCTCAAATTGCGAATGAGAATATACATTTTGATCCATTTCAGCTTTTTTTTTATTTTTTTTTTTTTTATTTTTATCCGCGCAGGTTGAATTGGCGCCGATGCTACGTACCTCGTATTATCGAGTTAACTTTACGCGCCGTTGTTATCGCACGCACGCAGTATTGAGTAATTGTTTCTTTTGAATTAACCGCACGACTAAAAGTATTTTACAACACTGGTGCAGTGCCAGTACACACACTCTCTTGCAATTTGTCAGTGGAGCACCCTTTTGATGCCTACAGCAAAAGTGCACAGCGCGTACGCGCTGAAAACCCTTTGCTTATAACACTCGCGATTGTGGTTTATTTTTACCGTTTTGGCAGAAAGCCGACCACTCGCACTGTTTTGAGCCACTAAAAGTGGACTTGTCTATATATTTCTATGTTAAGAAATAATTTTTCCGGAGCAACGAAAATATATCACCGCACGTGACAAGCAGTGTTGCCAAACTGTCGAATATTAAATTGAAAAAAACCGAATATGTCAAACCAAAAAAGTAGGCAACACCTTTAGTTGTGTAAATTTTTTGTGATGCATACTATAATTCCCAACTAGTTAAAGCTTCGGTTCCTAAAGTAGAAATAAAATTCCCCAAGTGCCGAAAGTCACATTATTCATATATCTTGTTATAGTCTTTGTGACTGAATATTACAAATGTGTGTGTGTAAGTGACTGTGGGTACAAGGGGTTTTGTAGTCGGGTATACTCGACTATAGCATTCTTATTTGTTTAATAATGGAACCTGGAACTCGATTAAGCAAAAATGCTTGTTAAAACTTTTTATCTCAATGATAACAATTTTAAATATGGAAAAATGTATACTTTCCAAGAGTACTTGTTGTAAGAATAATAAAATTTACGAAAATCTACTTTGAAAACTAAATAATTTCAAAATGTCAAATTAATTAAGGAGAATATCAGGATTAATTTAATTATTGCATCCAGTAGTTTGTGGGGCCTTGACCCGAAAAAGATTGAAACTCTTTTGACTTATCTTCAATAGTTTAATATATTCTCAATGTGTCAGGCTGTTATCCCAAAGCTGCTTTGTTAAGCTAAGCCAATCGAATTATCCAAAAGATGCTTGCTGCTGTCAAGAGCTGTCTACTTAGATGATTCACAGTTTAAGTATGCATTTTTTATGCACGCTCACAATCTTCAAGCAATACCGTCCTGAACAACTGACAGAGGCAACAGCGTAACGGTCAGCAGGCACTCCTTGCTCAGGCGATGGTTGTGTGGTGCCAGTAGACAAACGACAAACAAGTCAAGTGGTGCACAGGGTGCCGGGTGGCTAAGAGCAGCACTGCCATTAAGCTGCACAATTTAAAGCAACTAAAATGGCAGCAAATAAATAGCCAGGCGAGCAGCAGTTGTAGCAGATGCTGGAGCTGTGCCCGGGCTTCCTGGCGACAAGCGTTGTTGGCATTACACATACGCTACGTAAGCCCGACAGCATGGGAGCTGTCGATTGTGTCGCATGTGCCTGAGTCATAAGCAAATGTGTGCGCAAGGATGTACTAGGATTATGCTTGTTCCATGTGCTGGCTTATGAGCGTTGCCAACTTCACAACGAAACGTGTCAATAGTAGCCAACTGCAAGTCCGAGTCTAGCACTGAAATTTAAGCCACTTCACCGCCACGCCACATATACTATGTCCTCTGTACTGTGTCCTGCCAAATTTCACAGGCACGTACTACGGCGCGTCGACATGCTTGTTACCTGCCTGGCTGGCCCAGTTCCTGCCCCAGTCAAAGGTGACTCATATTTATGCTCAGCAACCACCGAGCAGCGAGCAATGAACAGCGAGCAACGAACGACAAGCTCGGCGACAGAGAACACATTAAACTGATGAGCTTAATTGGAGGTTACCTGCACAGTGAACCCAGAGAACTCACTGACTACAGTCATTACAGCACGTGCCGTGTAGAGTTCCGACCTCAGAAGTACGCTGTAGAGAACCGTTGCCTTAATGCCCTGGAGAGCCTTTGGTCTCAAGATGGCATGGAAGATCTGTTTGGCAAAACAGATCTAAAATTTGCAGCACTCCTGTTCGCTAGAGTACAACATTTGCTGTGGATTGTATTGTTGAGATCGTATTTATTTAATTAAATCTGACCTGGTTGATACTTTCTCGCTGAAGTCATACAAAATGTATACAAACGCTACGACCTCATGGCACAAATGGTTGCCTACTTTTCTGGGCTTTGGCGCGGCACAACAACAATAAATACAACAACCACTGGTAGGCTGCAATTTTATTTCCGTTTCATGGCGCTTTGTGCGACTGTCATGCGTTTGCGTATCTTCACGTGCGTTGCTCCTCGCTCACCTGCCCCCGTTTCCTTCGGCTTTTTGTGTTGTCACAAATGAAATTGCTGTGGGGCTGCTTTAGGCGCTAAGCTTGCCGGCTTACACGTATGTTTGTGGAACGCTCACGAAACACGGTCACTTAATTAAGGACATAATTTATAACAAATATTTAGTTGCCGGGCAAACAACTGGGACACAATTGCAGAAGCCAATGGGTCAGTCCGCCTGTCGTTTGGGTTAAACATTTCCGTTGCGAGGGTTTTGCTTTTTTTATATTTGCTCGTTTGGCTTTGTCGACTTCATTAAGCGCACCAAATAAAAACGCAAATCCGAAAAAAATATGCAAATTCGTTCGCTACTATGAAAAACTAGTGTCGAATATGCAAATATAAAATATTTACTTCCGCTCTCGTGTGATATTCACATTTTTAATGACACATACAGTTCACAGAGTTCACAGCAGGTGTTCCAATTTACAGTGCAATTATAAAGCTGCCAAAAACTAAAAGGCCAACGACTATATGGCACAAAAACGTTACCGAAATACACAAAATGTTGGCTAATTCGTGCTGCTTTGTAGGCCAACTCCATTAAGTATATCTGTCGTTATTTCTCGCGCGTGTGTGTGTGTGTTGCCTGCAAAGGTGTGTGGCTTAATGAATTATAATATTTAACTGCCTTTGGTTGAAGTGGCAAAGCATTTGTACAAATTAAAAGCACAGCTTTGTTGTCTGCGGTGTGAGTATGAGTGGGTGTCAGGATGGAGACAGATATTCGCTTGTATGTGTTTGCCGGATAAGAATTTGTAGCGGAAAAACTGCAACCAAATAATCAATTGTATTGTTGTGTCATTTCAATAATAAATTTCATTTAGCAAAACCACTGAATATCTTATCAGCATGTAAGCAGCATAAACCGAACGAAATTTCATATAAATTTAATATAATAAGAGTACGACTAAGAGATACCCTGAGCCCAGCTCTGAATCTGAAATCGACAAATGCAAATCCCAGGGTATACTGTTGCCGTAAATCGTTTTATTCGATCTTATGGTCTTTGGGGGTTAACGGAAACATCGATATCATAAAATTAGTTAGCTATGCGTATGGCATACACGAAGCGGACAGGTTCAGTTTGACTCGACTATTAATGTATATACATATATATAAACAAGTAAGAATGCTATAGTCGAGTATACCCGACTACGAAACTCCCTGTACCCAGGTCAAAAATTTCCAATCGTATCTTCGCTTACACATACACACACATACATACACAAGGGCGCACACACACGAGCCACAGCGCAAGCGAAGTATTTTAAATGGTGGCTGTGCTTCTTCTTCCCCTTGCTGCAGCACTGAATCTTCTTTCGTGAATAACTTCCGTGTTTATTATCCGATCGACTTGAAATTTGGACAGTAGATTAAGAGAGACTAAAGTATTGTACATGCCAAATCTTAAAGCTATATCTTGAAAATTGTTACTGTAAAACGGTTTTAATCGATTTGCGGGGGAACGGGGGAGATATCTGAAATATGAAACAAACTTGATCTGCGTATGGTATACAGGAACCTACATTTCAAATTTGGTGTGTCTCTAGCTCTTGTAGTTGCTGAGATCGACGCGTTCATACGGACAGACGGACAGACGGACAGACGGACAGACGGACAGACAGACGGACATGGCCAAATCGAAATCTCTTTTGATACTGATCAAGAATATATATACTTTATAGGGTCGGAGATGTCTCCTTCTGTCTGTTACATACATTTGCACAGATGTAATACCCCCTTTTTACCCATTTTATGGGTACAGGGAGTAAAAAAGAGTTCAACCTGACTGACTGACTGGCGACTTAGAAGCGTGGAATTGGTACAGTACCTTCTTAATATAAAGTTAGGTGGAACTGTCGAAAAAAATGGTTAAACATATATCGATAAGTATAAGAAAATTGTTTGAAACGTGAAAGTGCAAAAGAGATAAAACATCTCTCACTTGAATCGCTCTCTCGGCCTTAAAACTTATAAGTGCGACTGAAATCGCCATATTGCTTATGTCTCTCAACTCTGCCTATGCTTTGCTTTCGATCTACGGTAGATGGCGCGCTGCTGCTCGACGTGTGTCTGGCGGCGAAAGACGACTTTATTGTCGAAATAATGAAATCAATGAAAATAAAAGTTGACCGATATGCGTATATCGACACGAAAGTTGATAGTTTTAGTGTTGGAAAACATAAAAAAGTTACCAGAGTTGCCGACTGTTAGATATAACACCACACCAATTTAAATTAGTTAATAATAGTTTTTAAAAATCATTTGACGCAAATTTCACCGATCTTGGAAACTCCATGGTCGGAAAATGGTATGGTCAAAGTTGTGTGGGTGCAAGTCTAATGTTAGTCAGATCACCTTCAAATTTACTCGATAGGTGTCTCACCGATTTTGGAAAATTCACTCCCACGGACGAAAATGTGTGTAAAACATTCACACATGCAACTATTTTTTTTGCGTTTCAAAATGGGAAAATTTGGTATGCATTTGGTTTTTTTTTGATTGGCTTCAAATTCATTTTCGAAGCTCTCCACTAAAATAATTGGAAGTGGAAGTGCTTATCGAGTTTGGAAATTCACCCGCACTGTTTGCAAATTGGTAAAAAGTTCTCGAAAGCCACTTTTTTGCCTTATGAACGACTGGCTCTGCACTCAGTTTCCTAGCCCCACATGAAAAATAATGTGGCTTATTGATTTAGGAAAATCTACCATCACGGGCGGGAAAATATTTTTGTGTATTTCTTACGATTGAGGAATGTAGACAAATTCAACATAATGAATTTCAATCTTAATACTACTCCGTGCAGCGCTGGGGTATTACCAGCTGTACGGAATAAAATATATATATTTTATTGGGTCGGAGTTATCTCCATGTGCCTGTAACTGTATTAATTTAATTTTAATTTTACAGGGTTTTTTAATTCAAGCGTATGCTTGAACACAAGTGATCGTCACGGCGATGAGCAAGCAACTACTTCTAATAGCGTACAATATGTTATCAATATATTTCAGGGTTGACTTAGAAGTATAATTATCGATAAGTATACTATAACTTGATATTAAATTTGAACAGTAACATTACCACTTAGATGGGCACGGGAGTAACATTACAATGATTATCCTTAAGATTGAAAATTCTTTATTTTATTTGTTTTAATACACTCAAAACCCTTTCCGGTCCATCATTAACTGATGTTGACGTCTAAATATGCGCTTTATGCCATTGTTATGTCGCCATGTCAACGCATGCTTGGTAATTTAAAGCGAGCCTAATTGCACACATAAATAAATTGTTGCTAATTTGTGCCAAATCATTGCTGCCAGCAAGAGCAACAACAAACAGCAGCAAAGCTTCTCACACAGCAGGATATTAAGAGAGAAAGAGAGAAAGCGATGCTGGGAAAATGAAAATGGGTTGCGGCTTATCATGACATTAATGGCTATGCCAGAACGCAGCCGAATGAATTGATATGTGTGAAGGGATTCAGGTGTAAAGCTCGGCAACGTTTTGTAAATGGTGTTAAAAATTTCAAGAGGATTTTGACAAATAAAGGACCTTTTTTTGAAACGGGCTTATTGTCAACAGTTGCCTTTGTGTTTGTTTCGGAGAGTTTGCAAAAGGATGTTGTATATTATTTTTACAAGCGGATATTTCTCAGTAATGGCTGAAAGAGGAGCTGTGTGAAATATGAATTTGTTTATCATTGAGGAAAATAAAAATTAAATAAATATTATTGAAAATTTACATATGTTTGACATATTTGTCGTCATGACACTTTCTTTTTATCTGTGGTTGGCTCCAGGTCGCCGGTCTGCTAATGCTTTTTAGTTAAGAGCCTTTCAAAATACTTTGCACTCGTTTCATTGTGTGGAAGTAACGAATAATTAAAATTTCAGCTAGTTTTTACTGCCTCACACAGTTTGCAGTAGTATTGTTTATTGTTTGGCCAGTAGCTTATGGAAAACTTCTAAAGCTGATGAAAACATTACTGCAAAAACTACCATGAAGCCATAGCGACAACAAAATGGCCAACAAAAGAACTCAACTGACGGACTGACAGCCTAACTGAGAGACTGAGAGACTGAGAAACCTGGCGACAGAGTGCTTGAAGTTGAATGCCGTCCGTTAGCTCGTTAAGTTTTTGCCTAAAAGTTTGACATATTTTTATTGTTGGCATTTTAAAAGGATTTATATTTATATATGTATGCAAGTTGCCAGGAATTATATATTGTATTTCAATATCCTTAGCTTTTAATACCTTGTTCCCAAAAATGGCAACAAGAGTATATTGGGTTTGTGATATGTCCTTCAGTTTATTCGAATGCACGACTATAAGAGCCAAATAAACCAAATTTAGTGAACATATCGTATGTTCTATAGCCGGCTATATAAACTTTTCCCCTTAAACACATAGCTAACTGAGCAATTGAGCCAAACTATATCTTCCACAACTTTATCCAATTTGGTGACTAGTTACCAAACTTGATACAAGGACTGACCGAAATATTTTTGACATACCGATTATTTTTTGATGTAGGGATAACCTTATATATATTGATCATTTTTCAGGCTGGGGACCTCACGCTGAGGTCCAGGTGTACCTGAAAGTTCCCCGGATGATCCTGCCTTGGGTTGATTCTATGGCCTGTATGATGCAATGACATTATTGATATCCACCTATCAATAGTGGCTAAAAAATCGAAAGTTTGAAGCATGGAGAATGAGTCATCTACCACCATATAAATTCACTGTAAGCCTGTAAGCAACGATCTCCAAAACAATAACTGCCCGCATGACTTACATATTTCAAACTTTCAATTCGTCTAAAGTCTTGTCGCAAATTAATAAGAACAATTTACAGCCATGAATTTGGTTAAATTATTTTAGGCACGCATGATTCTTAATTCACAGTTGATCCACCGCAAACATTTCCCAAACTGAAGTAGTCCATTCCTTAAATGTGTAACTATAAGTGTGAATAAGTAAAAGAGTGCAATAGTTATAGGATACACCTGAATTGGGTAGAGGGCATACCCTAGTCGAGCTCACCCGGCTAGAAAATTCTTACGTGTTTCTTATTTTAAATAAGGTATAATTCAAGTTGTTGAGGGCACTTTATATTTATTAAAAAATCTTGAAAAACTATCTAATTGAAAAATTAAGTTCTCATTCATAGCACTAACTAATTTAAAAAATAAGTTTTCTTTTAGTCATAAGCATTTTAATTTACATTTTATCAGTCATAAAATATCATAATACAAGGGCATTTCATCTGTCTTTATACACACACTTCAGTTTGTTCTTGTTTCTTAAGTTTTTTTGAGATGTAAGTCAGGGCGATACGCGCGCTAATCTTTTCAACTTCAAAGCTACTTAACTTTTATCCATTTAAGCCATCAACGCAGGCAGGCAGCGGAAAACAAATGGCAAAGTAAAAGAAAAGGCTGGCAGTGCATATACCAAGGCTAAGACGGAAAGAGATAGAGATTGAGAGCGAGAGAGAAAGATACATAGATAGATATATAAAGTAAAGAGTGGTAGTTGAGTCTTTTATATTGTCTGTGGCCTGGCGACATTTTTGGTTGAGTGCACTGGCTTAAAATGTCTCGGACTGTTCGGGTTTTAGACTGCTGCTGTGATTCTGATTGCGGCAGCTGTTTATGACATTACTCATACGCATCGTTGACCTTTGGAATTGTCTGAGGGCGAGGAGCCCCCGTCTCTTTATAACTTTTCTTTGACACTATTGTCTGAGGCAAGCACTTGAAGTGCAAGCGGCTCAAGCTCAAACATATGCAGGCCTACTTGACGGATGAGCAAGTTACGGTCACAGTTGTTGTTGCTGCAGTTAGTTGTAGCTGTACGCCACTTCCGTTTCCGTTGCGGCGCAAAACAAAAGCAACTGCAATGCACTTTTTGCCACAACGTCGCTCGTATCCACATCCCTTACACATTTGCCACAACATCAACAATGTTGTTCACTGCCAGGCGAGGTGCCTGACTGACTGACTGCCTGCCTGTCCGCCTGCCTGCTTGACTACCAGCCTGAATCATTGCCCGAGTCCCTGCCTGCCTGGTGGGCTGCTTAGAAATGCAAAGCAGTGCACAACGCAGCAGCGCGGCAAACACAACACACAAAGTGATTTTTATATTAAGACCACAAGTGCCTGCATCCACCTCCAGACCCATCTCCAGTGATGTCCTGGCCGCCGCTTTGTTGCCATTATGATGACTACCAAGGCACGTTGATTGCTGCAGTGCCTCTGAGCTGTGTGTGTGAGCGTATGTTGCGCTGTGTTGTGCTTGGAATGCGCGTTGCCAGGGATAATCTCTTGCAATGTGCGTGCTGCACGCCAACCAAGCATCGTCCTGGTTGTGGCCGCAACTTAACTACCGCTACTTGGCTCTTCTGGGCGTGGGCGTGCAGTAAGTGAGATGTGAGAGGGAGAGGGTACGCGCATTTTTGATGGTTAATAAAAATTCCAACATTGTCTTGTGCAGTTCATCATGGCCACATATGAGCAGCGGGAGATTGCAGCCAGATCGAGTGCTGAAACCATTTAAACACTTGGAGAAATATATTTGACAGCTATTCAGTATTCACACTGTGAAATCCGCAGTGGGGTTACGGCATCATATTTTATTTTATTACAAAGTAACTGTTGTAAAGAGCAGCGTAGAGTATTTCAAAGATATAATAGTAAGTGCAAGTTGGCTTTTCCCTTTTCCACTGTGGAAGGACATTTCTGAAACATAACTGTTCAAAATTAAAAATATTGATACCTTAACAAATATTCCAAATAAAAATTAAAAAAACAGCTTAATTCATTTTTTTGAAATTGTTTAGATTAATACAATTAACTTGTGTAAATGATGACTTGATCACATTTATTGTTATTTAAAAAGTAAGCAAGCCACTTAAGTCAACCAGGCTGAAGTAATTAAGTAATTGAAAACTAATATTTGCAGTGTAATTTCTGCGGCTGTAATCGCATTGGACTGGCTGTGTGTAAATGTAAGAATGCAACATCTCCAGCGCTTTACAACTCAACTTAGGCGCTGAGAGCTCATCACACGCGCGTTGCCTACCTCATAAACGACACGAATATCAAATTATGTGCCGGGGCTCAAGTTTCATTCAAGCGCAGAGTTGAATGAAATAATAACAGAGCGCCATAGCCGGGGATCCACTAGCGAGGGGTTGAGAATTTGAGTCTGGCCCCATTGAGCTTAAAAAGATATATAATCAGCATGTCACAGTGCAGTGAATCAGCAGCAAAAGGCAGCTGACAGAAAGTGTAGCATACTTTCCAGCACGCAGGGTTTAATTAAAAAGGTATAAGCAAAGTGCAGCAATCTCTGTGCGCGTGTGTGTTTGGGTGTGTGGGTGTGTGCTATTTGCTCATTGAAAGTCTCACAATTGATGGCAATACATAAACATGGTTCATAAATGAAAAAGGCACGCAATCACCTGCAGGCATTTCCAATCAAGCGACAACGCTTGACTCTACCGTCAAAATCCCCTCGTATTTGAGCTGAGCTCAGCTTTATGACCGAAAAATGACTGGTCCCAGGATCAACCTGCAAACAGCTACAGCTCCCGTCTGCATCATTATCATCATCATCATCATCGCTGGCAGCAACCATCAGAATTTAGATTTTCAATAATCAGCCATTATTGAAAAACAAATACGCGCTGGATTTTCAACTTCAATTGAATCGCTGTGCTGCTGTTGAATAGGGCGTCATGCAATTTTTGGGATTTGGTACACAGAACGTGATTGGCCTCACTGAATGCGTAAACAGCGCAGGTGTGTAACCGTATAGGTAAAACCTGCACCGCAAGCGAAATGTGCGTGTAATGCACCGTGGCAGCTTATGGAATTTAAGCTTGACTCGGAATAATTTGGCCAAGCTATCAAGGTAAGTAAATTTGCCAACTTAATTCAACGTGGTAAATATTTCACATCAGCTATGCTATCATAGAGGGAAAAATAACCTAGAAGATATCTAAACTTAGATAATAGCCGCTTTATGTGACTTATTAACCTTTAAAACGATATTTGCCACGTACACAATTTCCAATTTCCAAAAATAGAAAGATTCTGTGAAGCGGAACACCAAATGATTTTTACTTTGCTGACGTAGATCTCAATATGTACTTATGCCACACACTTTTCTGTGGAATTACTGTAATTGCTATTTTCTAGTATTGTTAGAGTAAAAGCTTATCAAATGCTAATATAATGGTGAATATTCAACCAAAATGAACTTCACTTTATTGCCAAGCAAATTCAATGGCTTTCAATAGAATCAACCACATCGTCAGGAACATACTTAAATGATGTTGTCAAATCCTTGTCTGACAAGGCAAATCCAATCGAAATTCAGACCAATGACAGTCATAGTTAAATGTGTTGACTAATCGGCCTTAGACGATAAGAGACACGTCTGGATTTTCGTATTTGAAGTAAACTCAGTGAACTAAAACTGCTGAATAGAAGCCAATCAATTGACTTTCACTTTAGATAAATTGGGCAAAAGTGTCGTATATGTGGCTTTTGCAGTACACATCTGCATTGACAATTTATTCAACATTTGCATAATTCAATGAGCATACAAATCAAATTATTAGTTCACGTTGTATAGGAGTAGAAATTCCAGACGTGGACTGTAACAAAACACACACATAAAGGCCAGGGAATTCTATTCGAGCAATTTGGTGCGATTAACTGCTCAATTATTTAAGCATCCCGTGGCCCAGAGCTGAAAATCAGCGCCAGTGGCACACGCTCGACATGTTTTCAAATGAAATGGGAAATGGGAGCAACAGCGACCCTGGTCAACACACAAAACACTTAGCCGAGTCTGGTGAAACTGGAAATGAAACTGTGGTGCACCACTGAATAAGGGGCACGGAGCCAGGGCGCTGGATTCAAAGGGTAGCAATCAATTGACATTGATGTGTGCCAGACCAAAAACTATTTCAATACCCAGCTGGGGAACAAGCGGAGTGGCGGGCTGGTGGACTGACGTACCATGACAAGGTCCTGTCGCTTGTATCTGAGCATCTCCTACCTCCAGACCTTCGGTAATAAAAACTAACATTTATTGGTGCGGCCGATGTTGACTTTGGTTGGTTGTAGCTGCGCCTACTTCACGGCTAGTTTGGCTTACTTTTAACGGCCTGCCTGTGTCTACAGCCATCTCTTTCTACTATCTAGCTGTCTGTCTATGTGTTTGTGTGCGTCATTATAATCCGTGCCCATTTAGTGGCGCTATTTGTCGTAGAGATGACTCCCTTTATGGGTCTTGCATGCAAAGTGCGCCACTCGAATGGCAGGATCATAAAAATACGTTTTATTGCCCGAGAGGATGTGCCTCAAGACATGTCCTCACAGTCACTTTATTGTCGTGTTTGTGTGTGTGCGTGTGTGTTTGTGTATGTGCGGGTGTGTGCGTATGCGAATGGCAACTAATTTATATTGAGCGTGTGGGAGTGGGCGTGGCAACCTGCTCGTTAATTCGCAACATGAAAACTAAAGTGCAAAGTATGTGGAACGGAATACAAGAACGAACAACAACAACACACGGCTGGCCATCAAATTTAATGTTTATGTCAACACTTACAATACACACGGCCAGGTCGTTTTACAACACTGGCTGTGACCCTTTAAAGTTGTCGCCATCCTCACCGTTGTTGTCGTCGTTCTCGTTCTCGTTGCCGTTGCTTCATTGATTTTTATATCAATTTTCACACTAATATCTTGTAATATGTAATTTTTATGCATGAGACGCAGACACACACAGAATGTGTTTTCATACACACACACACACATGTGCCACCTGTGCTTGTCGTTAACTGGCCTTGATAGTCATGTATGTGTGCCACACATTGCGTATACGTTATATTTGATTTTTATTATCATTTGTTATGTCATTCGCCTGTTTGTTGCTGTCTGACAACAAAACAATTTTCAATAACAATTTTCAACGCAATTTTTTGCCGTTAATTAAGTTAATTTTTGATTACATTTTAATAATCAAAGTTTTTTAAGTGTACGGGCTCGTTGGCACGTCCTTCAACGTCCATATGTGTGTTGAGTGCGTCTGATTGAAAACGTGTGTGTTGCATGTGTGTTGCCTTTATATTAATTCCTGATGATAATTTAAAAGTGCTTTGCATGCGCATCATGTGTATCGATAAGCGCCAACATTTCGCCGGTTTGCGCTCCCATATCCTTCCTCTTCCCCACCACCTTTTGCTGTTGAACAGTGGCAATTAAATTGCATTTATAAATGGCGTACAAAATTAAAATGCATGTCGAGCAGCAGCAGTTTGTGGGCCCAACAATGTGTAGGGAATAGCTGGGGCATATGCGTTATAGTCGTGTTTAAATACTGAAAATATATTTTATTGATTTAAAGCAATAAGTAGGAGGTCACCCACTTTCCGGCTGTTGAGGCTTGTGTAAAATAAATTTCTGTTGTCAATGGCTTTAAATTATAAGTTTTATTGCAATTGCAACTGTGTCATTCACATGCCAAGACTCTAGAAGTTGCTTTTTTCTTTGATAAGAGTTATAAATTGATAAAACTCTTCAAATCAGTTGCAATTCACATTCATATTGCAGGGCATTCATGTTGCTGTGGTTATAAGGGGAAACTGTATCCCTTTACAGTACATTTTTAATTCAGCTCACCAGGTAACCACCCCCAGACAGTCAGCCGGGCAGCACTTTATCTTTATTTTTGGCATAAATGATTTCATTGCAATGCCCCGATTGAATAATGTCCAATGCACATTTGATTATACCAATATGTTAAATGCATTCTTGAAAAGGACGCAATCATTTAATTTATAAGATTATTTATTGTCACATGGACTTATAAATGATCCTGTAAGCTTCACGCTGTATATCGTAGAGTGTCATGTGGCGTATGCGTGATGCTAGACACATGTTATGCTGCGTTTTTGATAAATTATAATATAACTTAAGAACACAACTTAAAAACACTATTTTGACTCGCTGCAAACGTGAATAAAATCAGTTTTGAAATGCCCAATTCTTGGCTTATTTTTATATACAAATTTGCCTTACACAATTTTATGGTTGTGAATTTGAAGACTAGATTTAACTATAAAGTGAATGTTTTTTTATTTTACTTGGACTTTTTGGGCTACTACTTGTCTGTGTCTATCAGAACTAAACGCATTCGACCATTTGAAAATCCTTTAAGAACTAAGAACTATATTTAGGTTCTTATAATTCGTTTGAAGCTGCCTATCAGAGCTCAATTAATTAAGTTATTTGTTAGGTATGCGCTATGAATTGTTAGGATTGCTAAGTATGCTTAGTATCCAAATACCTTTGAATATGGCGAGTGCGAAGTGCGCTTTGGTATTTCAAAAATCATATATATTAGAAAGAAATTACTGAAAAGGAACGAATGGTCGACTGGCAGACTGAGAGACTGGCAGACTGTTGGATGAATGCTGTTCGTATTTCACTGAGCTAACGGCAATTGTGGGAGTGCACACAAAAGAGCCATTAGCAGCGAATTACCAGATAAAGGGACACAAGTGTGGAGCCTGTGCTCCTTCTGTGAACTGTGCCAGATACTCGACATTTTTCAATAGGCCGGGCATATACGAGTGAGCAACAGCCTGCGGCCTTTATTAGAATGGGGCGTGGCACTGGCACACACACACACACACACACACACACACATACACACACACACACATACACACATACACAAATACACACACTAAATAAAAATAAACACACATACTTATTTATATATATTTGTGAGAATGCTGGCGAGTTCTCTGTGCTGACTTTTGGCGCATTTTATGCTTCTGTTTTGTGTCATTTGCTTTTGAGCCATTAGCACGTACTTCCTGCCAGCCAAAGAAAAAAAGGCAAAGAAAGAAAAAATATATATTATATACATATTTATGTGTGGACCTGGCGGCTGTGGGCTGTCGGAATTGGCTTCATTGTTGTAATGTTTGCCTCCAGCAGCTGCAGCAAAGAAAGAGGGAAAAAAAAGAACACAACTAAGTAGTTCATTTTGAGATGCCTGCCTTTGTTGTAAATTTTAAGTATGGCTAAGTAAAAAAGCAAGCTGCAAATTGTCGCAAAACAAAAGACTACAAGGGCTGCCAAAGGAAAATGCCCAAAATGAAAAGCATCCAACAAAAACTTAGCTGGAGTGAAAAGCAAAAAGGGAAAGTAGCGCTCGCTGCGTCTTGACACAAATAGGTTTCCGCCCCAAATCCCAAATATCCCCGGAAGCCGATTAAGTGTTACCCGTAAGCGCGCGCAACAGCGTGAAAGCGACGCCGCCGCCAACTGCGGCAGCGACTGCAAATGAAGCTCCTTGCAGCCAAGGAAACAGGGGGCAACAGCATCCACAGTCCTTAAAAAAATAATAGCAATATGTGCTGCTTAAGCAGTTGCGGCAGTGGAGAGGGGCGCCAGAAAAGTAAAGGATTCTGAAAATTAAAATTCGAGTTAAAGAGTTGTGCTTGGATTAGAAATCTGAATAATATAGTGCAACTGAACATATTTTAGCTTAGTTAGCGCCTGTCTCAGCTTGGGATATACAACTTACCATATTCTTGCACAACTTCTTGAATTGCCCTCTTACTTACATGTGTGTGGAAGACGCAGCCGGCATGTAAACATTGCAAAACACATTACAATAAAATATTTATCGTTATTATGCTATTGAAAGTGCTTTTCAATTGAGGTATGGACAGACCGAAGATCCCGCTGACTGACGGCCATTTCCGCAGCCATTTGGCTGCCTCTTGCTGTCTCTTGCTGCTTTTTGCTGCTTTGCTGCCTTCTACTGTCTTTTGCCGCCCCTTGCCTTATTGGCGCGACCATGCGGGAGCGCGTGCCGAAGGATGATTGATGAAGGCACGATGGGCTTGGGGAGTGGTATGCTGACAGCATTATTATTCTGGAGTTTCTGCCTGGCAACAACTTCATCAAGCTCGCGAAATTTCAAATATATTAATTTCATGGCCAACAAATTGCAACGAGGAGAATATGGCTGGTATACGCGGCGCATAAGTAATATCATGTGCATACATACTAGTCACCCACGGTCCTGGGGCAATACAAAGCGTTGATTTGCCTGATCGTATTTATTTAGCTTTCGTCAGCTATTTGCATGTGATTGTGTAACTAAGTGGATTTCTGGCTGCTGGATGACACCTTGCACGCTCAAGCCTTGGGCGACAACTTCATTTATATTATTTCGTTTCCCCTTTGGAAATTAATATGTCATTTGAGCCACCTACATAGAGACATAGAGACAGACACAAACACAGACAGACGAAGCTGCCTGGGTGGGGAAAGCACTGCGGAAAGTGAGTGAAAGACACGCCAGGCACAGGAGATGAAGAAATAAAAGCAAAAACATGGTTAGCAAATGCTTAGGGGTTGGACTCGGCAATACCAGCAAAGATGGAGACGTATAAAAATTTAAAAAATGAAGAAGCAAGGTGGAATATGGCAGAGAAGGATATATATGTATACATACCATAAGCAAAGAGTAAAATAAAAATGCAAATAAAATAAAATAAAAATGTGTCTGTCATGTCAATATTTGCCGCCAGCAGATGAACTCAATTTGCAATTGGCATTGAGTGTGACAGGCATCTGTGTAAGTATGTGTGTGTGTGTGTGTGTGTGCTTGTGTGTGTGTGTGTGTGTGAGTGTGGGCGCGGCTGCTGGGCGGCAGGACATCATGACATACACTTTGGTGGCAAATCGTGGGAAAATTGATTGACATTTTCATTATACAATTTGCCAGGCAAAAGCAAAACAAGCAAACTGAAGTCAGGAAACAGAAAATGTCGATCTGTGTTCATGATGTTCTGATTGCTGAGTTTGTTGTTGCCTTTCCTGATGTTGTATTTGTTGTATTCGCTGTGGCGGCGGCAAATTAAGCAAATTGCTCATAATGTACCTCAAATAATTAATGCCAGTCATTAAAATAATAAAGTGGTTGCATATGAGCGAGCTTATAGTATCAGGGCAAATTTCTCTTTATTGCTTAAATAATTAAAGCCTTCTTCGAATTTGGCAGTTGTCAGTGGTAAACTTGCAAATTATCGATGGGAAAAAGAGAAAAGCAACACACAGAAATACAAACTGATTAAGTGGCAATTAATGCACATAAATAATGCAATAACAAGCACAATGAAATTACACACGAGGCAATTGCAAATTGATTGCCCAGTCAACACGCTGTGAAGAGTTTGCAGCTGGCACTTACAATTTGGCCAAGTGGAAACAATTAAGGGTCAATTCAAAAAAAAAACATAGTGTATGCAAGTATTTAATTATAAGTGTGTACTTGAGCCATCTAGAAATAATTAATTGGAACTTTGAAACAACCTGACACGTAAAAGTACGAATAAGAATTTTACTTAATTTCGAATTGAGAAAGCTGAAATTCTCTTCCCACTTTCATTATTTATTATACCCTGGCAGAGGGTATTATCATTTTGTCTCGAAACGTCTAATGGACTGATGGAGACGTTTCCGACCCAAAAAAGTATATATATATTCTGAATCAGCATGAATAGCCGAGTCGATATAGCGATGTCCGCCAGTGAGTCTCTTTCTATGCGAACTAGTCGCTCAGTGTTAAAGCTATCGTAATGAAACTTGTCAGAGACCCTTCTTTTTGCTGCAGGCTGTACATATGCCGGAAATGGCCGGATCGGACCACTATAACATATAGTTGACATCGGAATGATCGGTCGACAACTATGTTTTTGTATGAAAAACTTTTTTGCTTAAAAAGGTATCCTAACTAAATTTACCCAAACCGAGTCTCTAGTTAGTTTACACAATCTGGCCAAATTTGGTTAAGATCGGACCACTATAGCACTATATATAACTTTTTGCTTATACAAATATTTCGTCCAAACTAAGTGAGAGTTTTATTATACTTTCCTATAAATTTATCAAAATCGGACCACATTGCTCCCATAGGAACAATCAGACAAAAATTAAGTTTTGTATAAAATGTCATTCCTGCTAGGATATGTAGCTTCGGCACTCCGAAGATAGCCGTCCTTTCTGCTCTTACATTTATTTTGAATTGTGCAATTTGTGCATTCGTGTGTATTATATTGCTTTATATTCCTGCAATTGACGCTGTAATATGTATTTATATGTCTCTATATCTTTGAAATTGACTTGAACTGATCAAAAATATGTATACATTTAAGAATATATATACTTTATAGCGTCGCAGATGTCTGCTTCTGCTTGTTTAAGTACCCCCTTTAACCCTTTTTGTAGCTACAGGGTGTAAACATCAAGGATGGCAATCAAGAGCGCATCATCGATAACTTATCAGCACTATAGTGTATCTACTTAGGGTTACTGTGTCCTTAACGAGCAATCGTTACATTTATGTATAAAATCGCTGAGCTGGGTAGGGCTAAGTTATTTTATATTCATTGAAAATTGCTTTTTAATTAAAGCGCTGCAGGTATTTCCAAATATCGATTTTAAATGATTGATTGTTTGGATAAACTTTAAAGCTGTGTCTTAAAATTATGCCTGTCACAGCTTACCTTTAGATGAACCTATGTTTATCCTTCAAACAATTAAATTCCTTTTGGCTACCTTGAACATCCACCTGAAACTTTTCACTTTCAGAAAGGTATTTAAGGTCACATCTAGCACAGATTTAATTTTATTAAAATGCCACCGCAAATATGGCAAATGGAGGGCTATTAATTTAGATGCTGTGCCCGATCCTAACCCGAGAAAGGGTACGCCGGGTTCACAGACCGATATAATCCGGTGAGCACAACACATTTGCGCGTTGACATTTGTGAAACTGAAGCCCATTGAGAAGAACAGACAATTGACATTTTGAGCAGCGAAGCAAATGGCAGGAATGCTGAACAAGTGTCTGGTGGAGGCAGATGCCGAACATTAAATTAATTGAGCAATTAATTAAGACGCCATCGAGTTGGTGGAGCAGCAACACTCGATGAGGACCAAGTACGTAGACGGCGGCGCTTGAGCCAAAGCACCAAAAGGAGCAGCAAACTCAAATGCGATTGCAGTAAAAGGAGCAGCCACAAACAAAGAACCATTGAAGACAGTTGGCGGACTGACGGAGTGACGAACTGACGAATTGAGTGACTGTTGGATAGCTGGCTGGTTGTCTGGATGTTATTAAGGCTTCACAGAGCACGTGAAATTATGAAGTTGAGAAATTAATTCAGCGGCAAGTCGAAAAGTTTGAACTTTCAATTATGTGGAAGGCAGCGAGCTGCTTGGCTGGCAACATGAAAATGAAAATGAAAATGAGTTTCCACAGCGCTCAACTTTCCAATTTATGTGCTCGAGTGGCGCCGTCAGCTACACTCGAGTAATCAATGATGGCACCCAAGAACATCAACAACAACAATATGAAAACATTTCAAAACGAATGTGAAAAATAATAGCAAATGCTGCCGCTCGACCTTATCGATTGCTGACGGATATCTAATTGTAAATACACACGTCTCCGGGGCTTGGGCTTAGCCTGGCCAAGGAGTAGCCCTCGCAATGCCTGACTGATTTGCGACAGCAACTCATTCAGATGATGGAAAATGGCAGATGGCAGCTCCAAGCGGAGGCGGAGATGGTTACTGAACATGAACATCAATGCAGTGACAACCACACTCCCACTCGTAGTCCTACTTCTAGGCACGGAAACGGACGACATGTGGAGCCAGTTACAAGTTCAAGCAATGGTCTGCCAAGTTTCTCCCTCTGTGGGCTGACCTACATATGCACACACTACATAGTATTACACCCAATTGTGAGTGTGAATGTGTCTGTTGGAGGGCGGCCACTGCTTTTTCTAATAGTTGGCCCCGCTCGATCACCGCAGGGCAGCATCGGCAGGAGAAACAAAAACCGAAATCCCTCTCCCTTTGCTGGCGTGGCACTTTGTTCACTTGTTAAGTTGATTTCTTGTTCTAAGCGGATGCTGCACGTGTGGCACGAGGCACGTTGCTCACTCAGGCACTTGCTACATGCATTTCCGGCTTAATTGATTTTGCCGCAAAATTTGAAAAGTGTCGAAAACGAGCTGCATGACAACCCTAGCCACTCCTGACTGGGGCGTTGCTCCAATCGGGCTAAAATAATGCGCATGTTTAAGAAGCAGCTGCAGCAGGAGCTGCGTAGGGAGCGGAAATGCCAGAAGAGCCAGACTGTCAGACAGTTGGTTGGGCAACCATTGATTGCAGATGCTCGGTAAATAAATATTGGCAAAATCAAACACTGATTGAAAGGGCCAAGAGTACCTCAATTTGGCTCATAATGAAAAGCATTGGCTATTGTAACTCAAAGTTAAATTACACTGATTGCAAACACCAACAGTTTTAGATATTCACAAAGTAAATGTACTGATTGTTCATATGGAACAGTAAAGCTTTGCATATTTTCAATATTATCTTACTTAAATTTTAATAATCATTAGTTCCTCGATTCCACACCACTGCTGAGCTAGAAGCGAAGTATTTTGATTAGAATTAATTATATTGAATTTACCTACTTGTACGAATCGTAAGAAATAAATAGCTTACAATCATTTTTCCATCCTTGTCTAATCATTTGTGTATACGCTATGAACAACACAAAAAAGAGAAGGTTTCTCTCACAAATTAGCCCATTTCCCGTCTGTGGTGACGAGTAGGGGAAGATTTGTCAAAATCGGGTAACACTCTTTTATGCAACAGTTTTCCGACAGTGTGATCAGATTTTCCAAAGTGAGAACGGTACCGTGCCCGGTGGTCACCAATCAGTCAGTCTTTATACTATATATATACATATAAAGATGGTTTTCAACAGAATGCGGAATGCGTTTTTGGTCATGTATTGACTTACGGTTTGATTGGCATTTCAGTTTTATTCATTTGTTGAAGTTCGCATTTCCCTTATTTTGCAAGTCCTTTTGAGATCTTTATACTTACTTTATAGATAGTGTTCTTTCTAGACTTCAACCTGCCATAACTTTGTCAAAATTAAACTGAACTTCATAAGGAATTCCGTTTTCGGTCATGGTTTGACCTCTAGTTAGATTTGGCATTAGTCGGGCTAAAGAGTTTTTATATATATATAGGTACTCGATTGTTAAAGCTTGAAAAAAACAAGGGAAGCTTACACCTGCTCAATTATATTCAACAGCTCTGAATTTCGAATGGGCATTTTATTTAACATATCGTACTTATAATGGAGATAAAATGCATGAAGCATTAAGTAATTAAAGTTGTCGTTGATCTTAACACTCACAGTTAATTCATAGATGTAGATTGTATATATATCGACCAGTGTTAAAATATATGAGCATAACTAATATGAAACCTTAAGAATAAAAGGCACAACATTCCATGAATATGCGACATCCGGAACCTTAAGGTGATAGGTATGTTATATGTTTATATGGACTAACACACATTGTACAAGGGACATGCACTCGCTGAACTTAACAAGACTAAGGACTACCCTTATAACCTAGTAAAATCATAGGTTTACCACTAGGAGCGGACAGCTCTAACCCTTCTTGAACTTAATCAGGAGGATGGTAAGTATCAGAAAGACGAGCACCCACGAGGATATCGATATGAATCCGTTGTAAACTGTTGGATTCTCAATGCCCCACCCGCGTTGAAGTATGGAACGCAACGATTCCGTGGGCTTGGTCAGTGGCAGGAAGGCGGTGAAAAATTGCAGCAGCGGAAACATGCCCTCGATGGGCCAAATGATGCCGCACAGCATCACAATGGGCAGGAATGAGCCCATGGCAACGTACGTGGCTGTACGCTCAGTATCTACCGCACACGAGATGACGAAACCAAAGGTCATTCCGCAGAGCCCGTTGAGTACGCACAGTGCCACAACAAGCCAAATGTCGCCCACCAGCGTTAGCTCGAAGAAGTAGAAGCTAACAATCAGCACAAACACCGTCTGACTCATCATCACCGTGAACTGTGTGACCACCTGGGCAAGCAAAATCTCCGGGCCCGTTATGCCGGCCACCAGGCAACGCTCCAACATGCCCTCATTCCGTTCAATCAGCATTGCGCCCGACGTGATGGCCACGGACAGAAAGAATATGATGGTGAGGATAACGCCGGGTGCCGCAAAGTCTGTGAAATTTGGATTCTGATAGCCGTAGATGGGTTGTTCCGCCTTCACGGGTATTCGACCCAGCTTGGGATTTATATCGCAGTCGCTCAGCATGTTCTCCACGAAGTTGAAGAAGGTGTATTGCAGGTCACGATAGAGCAGCGTGGATATCTGTTGATCTGTGGATGAGAATTGCATTAAAAAAACTGTTCAAAATGCTTTGGATGTCTTGGAAGTCTTTATGATCGAAACATTAAAGGGGAAGGTTTCGAAAGATAATAAAAAAAGCATTAAAATTTAATGTTAAATAGGAAATCAGAGTGAATGTTAGATAAGACTTCTCAATAAAGAAATGCTGCATTATCAAGATCTAAATGGATATCAATTAATTTATTTTTTACTGTTTAGAATTTAGTTAACTATATAATTAAGTGGCACTCTATCAAACTTCTAAATTTGATTTAAAATCCTTTTGATTAGAAATTTTTTGATAAATATACTTACTGGACCAGTCCATACGTACGCCCAAATCGGATGCCTCTACAGTGGCGTCCTCGGCGTAGCGTCCATCCTCGACGCGCTCAACCAAGGCATCTGTATAGTTGGACTGTATGACGAGTGCGGCCCAGGCGTTTCCACGTCGAACCTCTTCGTAGGCGGCCTCATCGTCGTTCACGTATTTCTGGGGGCGAGGGGCAAGAAAAAAAGTCATTGGCAGTAAATGCCAACAGTCAATCAAATGCTCATTCAATTAGCTTAAAAAGTCAGTGCAACTACCCGGGCACAGTCGCAGAGCCCTCGCCAGAGCCACAAGACTCACGATGTTGTAGTAAGTTAGTAAATATTCTTATGTGTGGAGTGAGGAGATGTGGCATGACTTGGCACTTTTGTTGCTGTGTATTGTGCAATTAAAAGCGCCAAAGGCTCTGAATTATTGAGCAACGCATGTCAGGGAGCTGGCAGTCCTTTGGGCGCTTCCTTACTGGGTCTACGGCAGCATATAAAGCTTTGTGGGTCTTTGTGACTGCCACAGTAACTGAAACTGTTACAGTGTCTCGCTTCATTTCCTGTCGCATTGTTTGTTGCATGTTGGGCGTTGTAGCAGCACAATAAAAGTAACTCCGCGTAATTAATGTGCGTACTTTGCGCCAAGCGATAAATTCAGCAACAACAACAACGGCAGCAGCAGCAGCAGCAGCAGCAGATCCTTAAGGAAGCGCCGCAACACAATATGCAGTGCCTACTTTTGTGCGTTGCGCCTTTTGCTTTTTTGCTGCCAAAGCCATTGTTGTTGCTGTGGCGCTGTTGTCAACAATATGTTTATGTTATCTTTTACAATTTCATTGCGTTGATTTTTTTATTATTTCTTTTTTTTCGGTTCAGCTTTTGCGTATTACGCAAAAATAAATAATGAAGTGTAAGCTCAGGGAAAACAAGTCGAGTCGAGGCGAGGCGAGGCCAGCCGAGCCGAGCATTTCGTTAGCCAGCATCCAGCCCGCATATCCTTGGGCCTAAGCCAGTCCTTGTAAGTGCTCATACATTGATTAAGTTGGTTGCCACAACTTTGGGCTAGAACTTTGCCTAAAGTTTTGGCAGCCACTTATGTACATACAATAACCCACAGACAACAACAACAATAACTGCCAACGCATGTATTGGCATTTGTGTTTGGGCTAAGCCGTAGCAATTTTGTGGCTTCAATTCTATGTGTGTGAGTGTGTGTGTGGATATTTAAACCGAAAGGGGATACAGGACAACAGGCGTGAAATTTACGCAATTGCCGCATTAATGTTTAGACAAATGAAGTCATTCACGTCTGACAATGTGGTTAAACACGCACACAGACACACACACACACACACACAAACATACACACACACACACACGTGTTACATCGTAGTACATGTGTGTGGTTAAATGGCTCGACACTTCGATAAGCTCCATTAGATTTAATGGTTAATCGAATTTGTTAGCTGAAAACTTTGTTTAC
This sequence comes from Hirtodrosophila confusa, assembly GCA_035043065.1. NCBI lineage: Eukaryota > Metazoa > Arthropoda > Insecta > Diptera > Drosophilidae > Hirtodrosophila > Hirtodrosophila confusa. Next base: position 98,045 of record JAWNNI010000024.1, read on the forward strand.
ATAACTTGTAGCAAATTTAAGTTGCATGCACAAATCTATAAAACTTGCCTTTTCGCCCATTTATTGCTTGAGAAACTTATCGAAAATATATAAAAATTAACAAACACATCTGAATGGTATGAAATGCAAAATAATTTATCATAGCTCAGCATTAGCAAACATAACTACAGCAACAAGAGGCAATCAATTCAGCAGTTCAGACAACTTTTATGCTTTAGCTTAACCTTAAGTTCAACATTGTTTATGACAAACTTGAGCCACAAACTATTCGCAAATGAAGTCAACTTGGAGAGTAAATAGGATGGCCAGGAGAGAGAGTGAGGATAGCGTAGAACAAGTTGAAGTTCTACGCAAATGAGCTGGAGACAAGCAGGCAAAACTTTTGCGCTACCTTTGCAATTTTTGCTCTGTGTTCTAGCTAGAAGTTTTCCCCATAAAAGCAGTGACCACTAAAAGGATGAACGTTTACTTTAAGTTAAGGCTTGTCGCTAATCAAGTGCAACAATAAACGAGCTGCAGCTAGACCCCCCTACACTCATTTTACTCCCTTCATTCTGCGGCCTTTAACGGCAAAGTCGCCTAATGAGCAGCGTTGTCACGCCTAATGAACTTTTAATTAAAAGTAACAACAACTGCCCTGTCCACAATATGTTTTCAATTTTGAGCATAAATTAAAAGCCGAAAGTGCCAAGCTCTTCCCTTTTGGTAGCCTCCGGGCCGCAGCTCTGCGGCTAAAAGGGTCGTCGAAAACAAAATACAATTTTTATAGCTCTTAGATAAGGGGCAACAAGAATGCCTTTGATCTAGACAAACCACAAAGCACAGCTCCTTATATAAAAATAAAAAAAAAAATATAATTTTTCCTGCATTTTTGTTTCTCATGTAGCCTGCGGTACAGGAACATAGAGGACTTGTTGTTGTAGGTGCTTCTGGCAGCCCGAACCCGAAAAAATAGGTGGCTATTGAAAGGCTGTCAATACACGATGCGGTTAAAACGAGCAGAGGACACCGAAAGAAATACAAAAACAAAATTCAAAATTTCAGCAACTGCCAAAGTTGCCTTTGGCAAAGGGAGGGGGAAGTCGAGTGCAGGGCATTGTGTGGGATTGTTGGGGCTGCTGGCCACGTGCTGATGGCTCCTTGATATGCTGTTCATTGACCAAAATTAACTTTCGCCCTCAACAAGGTAAGGACACACAATGAGCAGGCACAAAAAGGAGCAGCAAATTTGAAGGACCAGAATCAGATGCGTTAAAAAGATACGCGAGCCGCGTATTTTTCTTTGTGGGCATGTATTCTTTTCATTTTATTTTATTTTATTTTATTTTTTTGTTATCTTAGTTTGAATTTGCACAAATTAAGAGCGTTAAGGGGGGAGGTTCGGAGTTGGCGGTTGGCGGTTGGCCGAGGCACTTTTCAATTTTGATGCTAAAAGTTTATCCTCGGGCTGCCTTCGCAAATTGGCAGTTGAAGCGTGCGGATTGTTGTCGGTAGCTTTATTGTTATTGTTATGGTATTGTTTTTAAAAAAAACAAATTTGTGGAAGCTGCTCGAAAAGGTCATGCCCATGGCACTATTCACGGGTATTTGTTTTGCATAGCAACTTTAATTTTCATGTCAAAAAGCAGCGTTCTTGGCATTTGATTGATTTGCCCAGCTGGCTGGCTTGCATTTGAAGATAATTTGAATTTAAAAGTTTTAAGGTTTATTTTCTTGGTATTTTGATATTAAAACATACAGAAGTGAACAGTCACAGATTCTTAAACTTCTACTGTTGAAACTTTGGCCGCAGCTTCCTTCAAATGAAAGATCATAGCATCCATAAAATGTATCCGATAGAAAGAACGCAGACTTTGTTTACTTTACAAATTGAACTTGTATTACTAGAAATTATATTTAAAGAATTGAATCAGGGGGAAATGATTTCTTGAACTGTTCAATAATTAACTAGTTATTCGCAGCTGTTTATGAAAGTTGTAAGGCCGGATTTATTGTTATTACAGCGTCTAATACAAAAAGAATGAATTGTTAGCTAACATCTAAACAGACTGCAAGAACTCGAGCTGGAGCTTTAGCTGGAGCCGGAGCACTTGTGCCCAAATTAGCCAACAAGAGGCATTGTTTTTGAAGCGTAATTTGCAATAAATTGCCACCAGGGGCAGGTCTTCTGTATTGGGCGGCTTTCAACTACTATTTCTGCCCCACAGCAAGTAAATTTATTGATGATCTCGACCGTACTGCTCGCACTGCCCAGCTGCCTGACGGCCTGCCTGCCACACGCCGTTGTTGCTGTTGTTGTTGTTGTTGTTGTTGCTGCTGTTGCCAAAGATAAGCAGCTGTAATTTGTGTGCGCCAACACCAAAGGCAACAGCAACAGCAACAGAAACATCAACAGCAGCCAAGATGGTGCCAACTCCAAGGGGCTGGAACTGGGACTGAGCCAGTTGATTTAGGAGTGCGGCAGAGAGCAGGGAGCAGGGCAGTACAGAACAAGGCGAAACGAGGGCCAAGGGCGTTCTGTGCAGTAGATTGAAGAGCATGCACACGGTGGTTGACCAGCTTTGCTGTCCACACAAATTGAAATAAATTACACGACTGGCCGGCAGGGTCGAACCGTCGTCTCTAGGTCCTTCAATAAGCAACAGCAACAGCAGCAACAACAGGAGCAACAACAGCAGCAACAACAGCAGCAACAACAACAGCAGAAACAACATCAGCAACAGCAACATGAGTGGTTATTGTTGCTGCCTCCAGTGCACAATTTAAGCAATGCCAGTAGAAGCCAGCCATAGCCCTCGGCCCACTCAGAGCCAGAGCCAGAGCCAGACCCTTTAACATCAAGGTAATTTGCATTGCATACTCACCACAACCATGCTCTTGTTCTTGACCAGCATATCGAGATAACGGCAACTGAGCATGGTCTGATTGCATCCGGTGTGCACTGGACAGAATTGTTGCATAATCATTTCCTCGGTCATCTCGTGATTCGCCACGGCCAATTTGAGGCCAGTCGGATCATGGCCAATCGCATAACAGAACAGTAGTATTTGCACCACGGGCAGACCCACAATGAACAGCATGATGCTACAAGGGGACAACGATTCGGTTAGTCAGTCACCAGTTAGTCTTTGATTGTTAGCTACTCACCCCACATTACGCATCATCCACAAAAAGTTTTTCCAGATGAGCGCATGCAAATGATGCGACTGCATCACATGCAGGTTATACCAAAAGGATGTTTTCATCTCCTGCACGGGCGGCAGCGGAGGTGCGGCGGGCGCTGTGCTGCTGATCGGATCACGCACTGCCGACGACATGGATATATTGTCACCGAACTCGCCAGAGATCTCAGCGGCATGCTGCTCGTCGGACATGTCCAGGGCCGGATTGGAAATGGCAGGTACTGTGACCTGCTCGACAATCTCCTGGGCAATGGAGGATCGACGTCGCTTGCCCATGTTCTGCATCACCGAGAGCTTCAGGAAGACATCCTCCAGAGAGTCCGCATTGTATTGCTGTCGCAGATAATCAGGGGACTCTTCGGCCAGCATTTTGCCACCACGCAAGAGACCAATCTGTAAGGACAGCACTTTGTGAGCGAAATTGATTTGGATTTGAGGCAAAAGTGTCGCCAAGTCAATTAAACTTTTGACTTTGACAACGACAAGTTCCTGTTTTCGTTCAGGTTCGGTTCACATCCATCCAGCCCAGCCCAGCCCAGTTGTTGGGGCCAAAGTTTGCTAGTGTTTGGTCAATGCCAGAATTATATGCACATCCTGTTGTTGTCGTTGAAAAGTTTTATTGACTGTCCTGCCTTTGACCACGCCCCTACAGCCTGCTAATCCCCTGTCGTTGTCGCAACGTGCGGAAATTAACTTAATTGATTTCAGTGCCGCACATGGCCAGGCATACTGAGCAACATATTAGGCAAGCTCAGGACATTGGTCCTGCCAATGCTTTGCCTGACTGCCCAACTGGCTGGCAAACTTTGCCGCCTTCACAAAACTTCGCAGGCGTCTTCATAGCCAACTGCTTGTTCATCAATTCCAGTGCCCTGGATGGCTTCATTAGGCATGCACATGAGTGGCTCCAGCGCCAGGTTCTGCTCCGGCTTGGCCTGCTGATCCTGCCTGTCCTTGCTGCGGCTGCACATGAAAATTCTATGCTAAATATGCTACACACACAATGCGCACATTCACACACACGCTAGTTACAAAAGTTTTGCTGCTTGATTTGATTTTGTCTTCGGTCTGCCGGATATCGCTTGTTTCCTAGGGCTTATCCATTGGCCATTGTATTTGGTAATTCGTCTTTGGAGCGGCCAATTAACTTGCTAATTGAATGACAATGCAAACTAAGCCACAAACGCCCTGCCCTTCAACTACCCTACAACTACCAATTGCTATTTTATGGCCCACTGTGTGCTCAGCACTTTATAAAGCATACAATAACACATGCTATAAATAATTTTTTTCATTTTTATAGTATTTTCTTCGCGCGCATGCTAGAGGAAATTGAAAAATGATATACGAGTTTTTTTATTGCAGAAAAGGGTTGGACTTATTTGCATATACAGGAGAAGAAATGAACTTTAAGTAGTTGGCTCGAGCAAGACTTTTTATGCATTTTCTTTAGTTCTGCGTAGTGTAAGACATGAGTTATGAGCTTATGCAATTTTTAACTGTTTAATAAAAAACAAGCAATTCTAATTTAACTCCTTTCTAGCTTAAATAACGGAAGCTATTCTTAAACTGTTTTCCCAGTGATAGAATCTAAATTCTTCAACCTTATGCTTTTAACTGGCAGCTTTAAATTGTTTCGCTTTATTTGACCATTTGCTGCCCCTTCCTGACGAGAGACTCTCTATATATACTCAGAGTATGTGGCTCTAATAGCCATTAGTTTGTGCGCATTTAAGCACTTCCTGCAGCATACAACGTAGGTTAGAGCACATAGAGATAATATGGTCGACCCACATCAAAGGCCAGCACCACATTATGACACAACATCAACGCCTGCAATTGCGTCATTATTAGCCCCAATCCACCCCAACCCCATTCAGGACACTGCTTGCAACTAAAACTGTAGATGGGGCCCAGGCAGCCCAAACGGCAACATTGCCATTTTCTGGCATTTTTTGTTGTCTCTTTGCCTGTCGCAGTGTTGCGTTTCAGTTTTCTCTTTTCTTTCCTGGTGTTTTTTTGTTTTTTTGACAGACATTGCTCCCTAAATTTAATATCAGCGAAACTTGGCTCATGGGAAATTGTTGGCTACCACAAAAAGAGGGAACAGTACGATATCGCGCATACGCCGCGTGGCCCCACTGAAAGAGAGTGGGCGGAGGCACTTTTGGCTTCATACAGTTGTATGTGCAGCACTTTCTGCTCTAATAAATGAAATCAGGGAGCGTAACATTATTTGATGGATATATTGTTACGACTACTTTTCCACCCCTCTCCTCAGACCGCTCCATAGCGACACTTGGAGCTGTTTCTGGTTCTGTTTCTGCTTTTTTGCCTAGTGTCCTTAATAGTTTATGCTGTCTCTTCTGTGTTGGTTGCATTTCCTTTTTGTCGCGTAATTTTCCGCATGTTGCCTTTTAATAGCAAAAAAGATTGCAACAACAAAATTAAAAAAATTAAAAGGAGCGAATATGTTGGGGCCAGGTCCAAAAATGCAAATGGACAGCTGAATAATTGCTGCTGCTGAGGAATTACATATAAAGCGAAGCCTGTCAACTGGTTTGCTTGTCTCTTTAATTTTACATCAAACAACACCACAAGGACAAAGTGTGTGTGTATGATTGTGTGTGTGTGTACGACTGTTGTGGGCACATTGATTGGCATTTTTAATGTGACATTGCAGTGGCCGCTGCAGCAATATAAAGCTGCTCTTGGAAGTTATATAGCAATGCATTAAAATAACATTATGAATTTATTCTGCGTATATGCGGCGAAGTCCAATTTCGATTTAAGTCTATATTATTTATGCGATTTGCTAATAAAGTTTATCGATATAATAAAGGGACTCATAAAGGTGTTACATTACGAAATGCAGGGCTGGCAATTGATTTGGTAATGGTGGACCAAAATTTAAGCTCAAAGCTTAAAATTGATTTTTGGGATTTTTATAAATGTCTTGAAGTCAAATGATTTGAATTTAGGTACTAAAAGTAACTGAATTTGTACACGTACAGTAGCTACAGTTCTCATTAACAAGGCCGACATTTCAAGTCTCCGGGAGACAAGTAATTTGGCTGCCTATTAATATTTTACCAAGCTCCTATCCTTTTTATTTGATAGCTTTATTATGATATGGCTTGGGCATGATAATAACAATAAATAAAAACTCAAGCTGCAATTCGTGATTTTAATGGTTATGCACCAACTTTTATAAGAAATCGATTGCAGCAAATCAAAAATTAAATTATATATAAGCTTCTGAAATATCTGCTGCAGTTGCACAAAATATCTTATAAGTCGAAAAAATTCGGTGATAAGAATTCAAAATGTCAAATTGCCGAGTGAACGAAGCTCAGCTGATATATTCAGGCCAAGTTGTAGGTGTCAATGGAAATGTCTCACTCAATCAGCACGAGCTGCGACTCAGACTAGTTAAATTCATGTGTGTGCGTGTGTGTGTTTTGCTCGTGTATGTGTGGTCTACACAAATACTCACACAAGTGCTTCAGTGTGTTCTTGTGTTGCCGGCACGCAATTCTGTTGAGTCAACAATAAAAAGACGCAAAACAAAAAACCAAAACAAAATCAAAAAAAAAGGAAAGAAACAAAATATAAAAAAAACAACTGACCAACGTCCACTGGGCAGTCGAAAAAGTAAGTCTCACGAAAACTGAAGTCCAAGTGACGTGCAGAATTGGCGAAAAATATGTGCACAGGACAATCTACTGCAGGACTCAACTCCTACGAGTATTCCAAACCTGCGGCAAAACAAAAACGTGGCACGAAAAAGTGACAAAGCTGAAAAAGCAATTTGCTGTCGGCCATAATACGAGTAGTCAACTCAAGCGTACACAATCCAAGCGGACTGTGTGTTGGTGTTGTTATGCTAGGAAGACACAACACGTGTTCAATATGAGCAATTAAACACTGTCACCAAAGTTGCCAGCCAGACAAAAGTCTGGCCCTGGGTTAGCCGCCTGGAAAGAAGGCATGCAGGGCATCGAGTTGCTTTTAAGACTATAAATTCTGTATAACAATTGGCATTAAATTCACATTTCAATGGATGTCGCGTTGTTGTTAGATTAACTGAACCTTAAACCTCTGCTCATTGTTTTATGGACTAGGGACACAGTTGATTGTTTGGTTGCCGCTTCAACTTGCCGGCACGTTTTGTGGCAAGCCAAATTCTACTTTCTATTGCCGTCAGTGATTTTGTTTATGGGCCATAACTCTTTACCACAATGACACTGCGAGGGTGCCAGCTGTTGGTAGAGCCAGGAGCGTATAGCACAGGATATTGTCAAATGTCGAGTGAGTTGCAAGTACAATTCGCTACCTGTGTCAAGGGTATCAGCACACTTTGAAATAAATACTAAGTAAGCCGCTTTACATAATTTAATATTATGTGGTTCCAATTGGTAATAATGCAATTTAAAATTGATCCCTATTCTATGTAAGAGATTTGCATATCATATAAAAACATTTCGCAATGTACAGAGTGTCAGTGTCTATAGATTCATAGAGTCACTTGAATCTCTCAAACGCCAGAAAACTCACATAGCCATCTAAGTAGAGAAACAAAAACAAAAGTGTCCTTTGCTGCTGTCCCTGCGAATTCCCGCATTTAAGTTTTGATAAGAGCCTAAATAAATCCGTATTCTGCAATATTGTAAATCGATTGCCCATCAATCATTCGATTACATAGATCAAGACGCAGGGTATATCAGAGTCGCTCTTCCTGTTCTACCTTGACTCCTGCCACCTCTTTGAGCTCTTTTTTGCATCAATCTTTTCGTATTTGATTGTGTTGCCACCGATGTATGTGTGCTGCAGACTCGCTTTATCCAGCTTCCGTTCGGACCTGACCAGCATAAGTGCGTGTCTGTGTAAGGATTTGTTTGTTTTGTGCGTGTGTATGCGTGTGTGTGCATATCCTGTGCGTGTCGCATGAGTATATGCTGCTCTATCTATATATCTGTCTATCTAAGTGTCCATTGTGACGGGCGTTTGCTTTGTGCGCTTTGTCACGCTTTATTTCTGTATTTTGCACGACTTTTTTGTTTTTCATATTTGTGTTGCCCCTGTCAGTCGCTCGCACAGTTCATTGTCTGCCACATGGGGCAGCAAATGACTAACATACAAACATACTCACTATCTCTCTCTCTCTCGCTCTCTCTCTCGCACAAGCTGATTATTACGCTTCGCATCGCCCACATAAATAAATCTGAAGTAAATTTTGCAATGTGTCTCGCTCGGAAATGCCTCGTAAATCGTGCCATGGCCATGGGTCAACACAGACAGCCGGACTGGACTGCCAGTAATATTGTACTTTTTCGAGAGGACACAGATTTGTTGCAGCTCGCGCAGGATACAAATTTGCCAAGCTCCCAGCCCACATAACGTACCCAAGCCACACCGACCGACCCAGTCATACCCCTCTGGGCCGGGAGAAGGAAGCACTTAGCGCCGCGTGTTGACAGCGCACACTTGAGCTTGAGCTGATAAGCGCCGGAGACGGAGCCGGAGCCGGCGCTGGCCAGAGACCCAAGGACTACTCCCAGGACAGCTGAGCTTTCACCTTTGCCCGCCTAAGCAGAAGCGCATAATATTGCTCATACGCCGCATATTACAAATGGACGTGCAAACAGTGACTATAAATCAAGCAGGCAAACAATGCGTGGGCGCCAAAAAGCCATTGACACTTGGCTGCCCGCCCCGTCTCGTCCTGCTGATCCTGCAACTCGAACTTACCACATGCGCCTGGGAACACTCGTCGATGTAATGCGTTGTGATTATCACAGTTGTGTGACCATTTTTCGTTATATCCACCAAATGATCCCAAATGCTGCAATAGATGTCAAGAAAAATGATAAGGGGTAAGTTCGCAGTCATCAATTTGATACGCTAACTTAAGTCTTACGATTTAAAATAAAATTCAAGTTTCGAATTTCTATAAGTTATGCTTCAGCCCCCTTTTTAACTGTATAACAAATATTCAAAGCGGCTATACTTGGGTTAAGTTAAGCGTTAAAAAAGTCATGTCTCGATTGTGTGCAAGTTTGGCAAAGTTATGCCAACAGTTTGTTAGCCACATATCGATGAGCTAGCAAGGCTTGTCAAGAAAGTGTCCAGACAGCTTAATATATATACATACGTTGGATATGTAATGCACTGAAATATGCAACAGATATTGCAAAAGATGTTTGAGCAAAGTTGATTTAAGTTGGGGCTTTATTTTGATAATCGGATTTCAGTTGAATTACCCAGAGAATGCACTCCAGTGGCGCTTATATCTATTGAACTACCCTCGCTGCATACTTATGTATTTATACGCACCTCTGTCGCAGTACCGGATCCACTCCCACCGTTGGCTCATCCAATATGAGCAGCTCCGGTTCGTGGAGCAGGGCAACTGCCAAACTCACTCGACGCTGCTGTCCGCCGCTCAAATTCTTCACAAATTTCGAGCCATTTGGCAAATTGAGCAATTTGAGCAGGAATTCAGTGCGATCGTCAATGTCGCCGCGTCGCATGGCCGCAATAAGTCCAAAGTAGATTAAAGTCTCGCGCATGGTGAACTCCCCGTAAAGAGCTATCTCCTGCGAAGAGAAATTATGTTATGGTTGGAGCGAATGCAAAATCCGTTGCCTACTTCTCGGTGCTTGCTCTGCTGGTTTATCACCCGCCGGGACGCAATAATATATTTATATTGCGTTTTGTTAAAATTAAAAGTTTCGTGCTGTGCAGCATTTAAAACTTTATTTTGTTGAGCATTGTTTTCTCTTAGGCTGCCTTCATCGTTTTATTGCATTTATTTAATTTAGTTACGAGCCACGATGCCAACTGCGGCACGGCAATAAAAAGCGCATGAAAAATTCAACCAGCTGCCGTGTAGTTCGACTCACCTGTGGCATGTAGCCAATTCGCGGGCCAGGCACGCCGGAACCAGGCGACCCCGGCCGTCCGCCAAGCACCCAAATCTCTCCCGAATTGAGACGCCGTCGTCCAACGATGCAGCTGAGCAGCGTTGTCTTGCCACAGCCGGAGGCGCCCAGGAGACCGTAGCTGCAAGAGAAGAAGAGAGCGGTGAATTGGCGAATTTCAGACCAAAGCTTATATAATAAAATGCATATAGATATGCCTGCACACATGCAGCTATGAATTTACATGTACGTGGATGAGACATAGCAGGAGCGTTTCAGGTTCAGAATGCGTTATGGGGCTATGTGAATTTTATATCCTGCATCTTTTAGCAATGGTAAAAAAGGGTGGTGGAAAAAAGAATCGAAAGATGCATCTCTGACCTTAAATTCTTATATAAATATCCATAAAAACAACCGAGTCGAGCTGGCAACGTCTATAACCCTTAATTTTATAGCAAAAGATCGCTAGAGTTTACTTTTTATATTTCATATCAGTGGGATAATAAGAAACAGTGGCCAAGATCTGTTGTGCTCTGCTTGATTGCGCTGAACCGCTTACAGTGCAAGTAGTGCACTGCTTGATATATACGAATATATGTTTTGGGCATTTCAATCCCGTGCGCAGGGTGTTTCTTAGTTAAACATACTCGACTAAACCAACCCTACTGGTTGAAAATACCAACTATAAGATAAACAAACAATACATTTTATTTGGGAATTATTTATAATTGGGAATAAAATCTGCAATATAAGCTGAATAAGCCTTTGAATTAGTTTCTAAAACTTAAGCGTCATTATGCCGAGAGCAATTAGGAGTTACAATTAAATATTTTGGTACAAGTCACCCAAAAACTGGTTTCCAATAGATTTTCAATGTTATTCTACACATTTGACGTTCAAGGCTGTTCGAAATCGTATTTTTGTAGTTGTAATGAAATTTTGGTAGAAGAAATATTTGTATAATTAGTCTACTCCCAGAAAAATCCTATTTCAAGGTAGGTTTATAAATGTTGGAATATTTATTCGAGATCTGGCGCCCACTGCCAGCGATGGGCCACTGGACAACTTCATGGCCCAGACAAGGCAAGGACACCGCGTTTAGCTCGAGTCCCATACGAATAAGCGAGCCGTTCGTTGGCAAGCCAGGCATTCGGACAGGCTGGCTGGCATGCCACAGCTTCACAGGCAGCCAGGCAGACAAATATTTTAAGCACTTACACACACACACACATACACATAAGCGGTATAGGCACATACACACACACAGACTTACAGCGAGCTCCGTGAAAAGCATCAGGTGAAAAATCAACTGTGAATAGTTTTGGAAAAATATTCAGGTGCAAAAAGTTTCATTGCAGCGCGCACTCCTCAGCATCGCTGCGTGTCCTTGTCGTCCTGGCTGGTATGTGCGCCGCTTATCTCGTGTGTGTGGCTGTGTGTGTGTGTGTGTGTGTGTGAAGGAGCTGCTGCAAAATATATTTAGGGAATGTTTAGCACAGCTTAGCGCGTAGCACACCACACATCCACGCCCACGCCCACGACCCGGCCAACACCATCTTTTCACTATGTGCGCAGCGCGCAAGTTTAGAAAATTGTTGGCTTGGCAGTTGGGATTGGGCTTAGTGTGGTGTGGCAGAGCATGCTGTATATGTGTGTGTGTGTGTGTTTAGCCATGAATAACATGCAGGTCAAAGTGACTCCACAGTATGCACATGAAAAAGCCACACTTGAATAAGCCAAACCGAGCGCCAAAGGGGTAAATAAGAGCGCAACTCTGCGCTGGGCAGCATCCAGCCAAACTGTGTGTACCACCAGCAACAACAAGAACAACAATACCTGAACAACAACAGTAGCAGGTAAAACAATAAGCGCAGATATGATTAAAGTGTGAAAGTTTAAGAGCAGCAAGACCGTAAATAAAGTTGAAAACTTGTTCGTTGACTTTAAGTGTTCCCAAGTCAAGTAAATGACTTCCAGGCACATAAAGTGTTAGGGAAAATAGAGTTTCACAATTAAATAAGTTAATAAAAACTCAAAATTGTGTAATAACATGTGTGCATTAATTCCATTATTTCATTTTATTGGTTTACCTTAAGTCTGTTTAGTTTAATGTGTAACGGAAAGTTTAGTTGCAGCTTCTTGTACAAAGCAAAATACCAGAACGATTTTGAAATAACTTTTTATTGCAGAAGTTCCTAATTGAATGAATTATAACAAACCTATACAACATAAGTACCCGACTACTATATACTCAGTGTCCAGTCGGATTTCATTTGCTCAATTTTTGGAAGTGTTAGTGGGCATGTCACAAATACTTTTACTCAAAACTTTTACGGAGGTCCATTGTATTTCTCATACCAAATTTGGTGACTCTTCCTATAAAGGTGTGGTAGATATTGATATTGATCAATTGATGGGCCGTGGCGGGGCTGAGCTTGCGGGAGATCTTAACACTTTTACTCCCTGTACCCATAAAATTGGTAAAAAGGGGTACTAAATCTGTGCAAATGTATGTAACAGGCAGAAGGAGACATCTCCGATCCTATAAAGTATATATATTTTTGATCAGTATCAAAAGAGATTTCGATTTGGCCATGTCCGTCTGTCTGTCCGTCTGTCCGTCCGTATGTATGAACGCAAGGATCTCAGCAGCTATAAGAGCTAGAGACCCCAAATTTGGAATGTAGGTTCGTGTATAGCGGGAGCAGGTCAAGTTTATTTTAGATTTGAGATATCTCCCCCGTTCCCCCGCTATTCGATAAAAACCGTTTTACAGTAACAATTTTCAAGATATGGATTTGCGATTTGGCATGCACAATACTTTAGTCATTATTAATCTACTGTCCAAATTTCAACTCGATCGGATAACAAACACGGAAGTTATTCAACAAACAAGATTCAGTGCTGGAGTGCGGGGGAAGAAGAAGCACAGCCACCACTTAAAATGCCTCGCTTGTCTTTTGTGTTATGTGTATGTGTAAGTGTACGTAGATGTGATCGGAAATTTGTGACCTGGGTACAGGGAGTTTTGTAGTCGGGTATAATCGACTAAAGCATTCTTACTTGTTATACTAACATCTGTACCAAATTTGGTTGATCTCGCTTTAAAGGTATTCTGTATACTCTATAAACTCTTCTCGCCAATAAATTATTTAGAAACAGAGTATAAAACATAATTTAGCATATTCATCAGGCTGCTTTCAACCCTTAACGCTTTGTTGCCAATCAACCTAATGTCCACTTTTAATCACACTAAACAGCTTATCTTTATTTCCATGTTCCTGTGCTAATTTGCAAACCTCCCTTGGCATAAGACATGCAACTGCATATTGCCACACACACCATTTTTGCATAAATTCCGAAGCAAAAACGTCGCCGAGCGTTTAATGGGCGACAAGGCAAAAACATAAAAAGCGTTCAACAAAAAGAAAAACGCTAAAATTTTGCATTGGCAATGCAGCAGAAAAACATTTGGAGTCACAAATTACCAACATTTACCTGCCGTGTGCGCATATTTTAGCCAGGCACTGTCGCCCTTTTCAGCTAAATAAAATAAAGGAAAAAACAAAAAAACAAACAACAAACAATGCGAACAATAAGCAACGTCAAACGGCGCCAACGACGGCCAAGTTGATTTTTAAGCCATTAACCTTTTTGCGCTGAGCTTGATGCATTCTCTGAGCACCTGGCCAAGTTATTTCTGCCGCAGTGATTGATGATTTGTGCAGCTGAATTAGTTTGTGGCATGCCACACTCAACTACTGGTTGGCTTCTACGGCTGCACTGAAATGTGTGTAATTAAATGTGATTTACCCGGCGACATTTATCATTAAGCACTATATATGTACATCCATCTGATTTTTAATTATTTTTTGTCTCTTTAGTTTGTCAGTCTGTCAGTTAGTCAGAGGTCAAAGTGTCAGCCGATAATTAAATTTAATGTTCGCTTATTTTGCGCCATATTTTATTGACTGCAACAAGCGGCAGCGAAAACTTTGCACCTGGCTTTAACAATTTGTGGTTGTTTTGTTGTCAGTGTTGTTGCTTTTGCTAAGCAGCACATCACAGCCAATTAAAGGGGCGGCAATGCGTATTTAATTAACAAGTTTAGTTTGTAGTTTTCCATTGAAGAGCATTCTTAGCAAATTCGACTAGCTCGCTGTCTGAATGACTTGCTGAGTGACTGCCAGCCAGTAGGAGCCTAATTAAGCGGTAAACTTTTGTAATAGACAAGCGCTATGTTTGGCTGGCTCAAGAATGCAAAAGCTGAAGGACTTGGATTAAAGTTCTCTATGGCAACTGCTTAAGACTGAGTTGAATGAGCATGTGCGCACAAGTGGTTTGAAAAGAAATTAGGTGTATGTCGAGGTGATTAATTAAATGAATTTGCACAAAATATTGACGAATAGTGCTAAATTCGCTTAATAAGCGAAATCAATTAAAGTTAAATGCTGTTTCTTTTAATTGAAAACCATTTCACATAAAATTTAGCCTTGTTTCAGGTTTTGTTTTATAGTGTACATGCAACAGCTGTGTAGTTCGTCCTGCGTATGACCAAAGTCCCTCACAGCAATTGTGTAGCCAGATATTTTTTCAATTAGAGTTAGATACGCACGCGTTACGCATACGCAATGTGGGCAAAAAACAATGAAACTCATAAAACTCAGGCGGCGTCGCTGCTGCTGCTGCTGCTGTCCGCCTGAATGTATGCTAATAATTAAAAGTTGCTGCCACAAGGGGGAGGCAGGGCGATGAGAAAGGGATGAGTAAAGTTATGAAGCATGACTGGCAGAACAGTTACAGTTCAACTCACAGTTACTCAGACAGTTGTACTACGTGCTGACCATATTGCACACAACACTTGACCCTCTCACTTAAGTCATAACAATAACTAGGTTTTGTTTTTGAAAGGGTTTTTGCATCATTTGCCTGCCCTCCAGAGCTGGGTGCATTTACCATAGCATCAACTGTCTGATTTCATCTTGCAGCGTCAATAAATAATTTAAACAATTTCATATGCAAAGAATGCAAACAATGCTCTCTTCCTATTTGTTATATTTACTGCTTGCTTTTGTTGTTGCTGCCCGGTCTGTTGCCTGTGTTGGTTTCGCTGGGACAGTGAGTGTTGTTCAATTGCGGTCAGTTGGACACAGGACACAAAACTAATTAACAACGACTAGCAGATACCTTGAAACAAGGTTTCAACTACCAACAGAAGCGTATAAAAAAATATTATCAGAAAGTTAAGTTGTTAACCTCCATTCCGGCCCAATTTCTTAGTCAGTCTGAAAATGAGTTGTTGTACGAAACTATTTGGTTTTACAGATATCCGAACCACAATCAACAATGTTAAGTAATTTTATCTTTATATTCTTTGTATAAATTGTATCATAATCTGAACAATCAGTATAATTGTTTGATTTGGAAATTCGGTTTTTATGGGTGAACAAGTTTATTTTTTATTTATTACATGCATTCTGACAATTACATTCGAACGAGTTTATTTACAATTATTTACAATATAACAAATTAAATTTTCAATTTAAAGTAATAATATACTGATATCTTGAAATTATTTATTTAGATAGATGTCGTTGTCGACGGAGAGGCATAATCAGGTC
Organism: Hirtodrosophila confusa; assembly: GCA_035043065.1. Lineage (NCBI taxonomy): Eukaryota > Metazoa > Arthropoda > Insecta > Diptera > Drosophilidae > Hirtodrosophila > Hirtodrosophila confusa. Next base: position 113,771 of record JAWNNI010000024.1, read on the forward strand.
CTTTCCCGCTGATCTACCCAGCGGGAAATTTTAAATAATCTAAATATCATTTCCCTTTTCATTCTCTTTTTAGTTATAGTGTAAGCCAAATCTTTTTCTTTTTATTAAAAATTCATTCAAGCTTACTTTGTACATTTAACCAATTTACTCAAGCTGTCCTAATAGCAAGATATACAAATAAATAATTATATTTATATAAAAAAAAAATAAAATAAAAATTGACTGACAGGCAGAGTTCGTATTTACGGAGTACTAATTTAAGCCTTTTGGAGTCTCTCTGTTAATATTCCCTTGCCAATCATAACCGATTCCGTTTTAGCCATATTATATTGTATTACAGGGTATTACAAGCCAATCAAATGAAAAATATGTTGCTCCCTCTGGTTGCCTGTATATGTGCTTGTCTATCGTCCTGTCTTCCTGTCTGTCTGTCTGTCTGTCTGTCGGTTGCATACTAGTGGCATGCGAATTGCATGTGTATCGTTATTTGCTATCATTTTAACAATTTTGTTTTTGGCCTCGGTCCGGCTTTTGTTTCGGTCAGCCTGTGTGGTATGTCGGTTCAGTTGAGCATTGTTTTGACAGTGCACTGTAATATTTAAATAAATGTCTTACTTTTTGGTATATTGTTTGGCTTTTAATTAAGCCTGCATGCTGCCGGCTGCCGGCTGCCGGCTGCCCTGTGAAAATCCAAAAGTCGAATTGAGTTTGGAGAACTTTAAAAGTGCCTTTGGGCTATCTGGCGCGTCGACAACAATTACGGTTATGAAAGTTTGCCCCAATATTTGAGTTCAGTTGCTTTAACAGCCGAAAAAAATTACAATTTGCTCTGGTAAATTTTTCTGTTTGCTTCGTTAACCACACATATAAAAATCTATTCTGCGACTGAATGTTTGCAAAACTTTGTTTGCTCCTTCTCGGTGCGCATTATGCTAAACTTTTATTTTATTCTAATGTTTTTTTTTGTCAAATGCAGTGCGCAAAGCCAAAACCAATTACAAAATCAACAGCCGCAGCAAGGGAACAAACAAAACTGGGCAAAAAGTGGGCGTGGGTGCAAAGTTAGCTTGCAAACAATTGCAATTTATTAAGCCAAGGGCCAAGCCAAGCCAAGCAAAACGCCAACAATGTCCATGGCCAATGTGCCCAGCTCACAGTCTGCTATCTTCCAGCATAATTAAAACAAAGTTCAATGCGCCAATGCAGACGGCGAAAATAGTCGAGAATAAGGAGCGACGTTGCAGCTGGAGATGTGCTCGTGTCTAATGCTTAAAACCGTGCATTCATCGCGATTTTCTAGGGTATTTCCCACGCTACCCAAGTGAACATCATTACGAATGTACTCTTTACTGTAATCGTAACCACTCTCTCCTAACCTCCTCTCGTAACCTTGCTCCCTCAAGAGCCGTTGCTTATTCAATTCCCCTTTGTACAATATCCTTGAACGTTTTATGGCAGGCTGCATTGAATCAAATCTAACTATTTTGCTATACATAAAACAATTGCTTATTTTTAAGATAGCTGACGTAGATTTTTGAAATATTTTCCCATAGGCGCGGAAAATGTCATTAAGCATATTTGTTTTCCAAGCATTTAACTTCAAACTCATTTTCTAAACTCTACACGATAACTTTATAAGCGTGGTGCTCATCGATTTAGGAATATCTAGGTCAAACATGTGCTTTTTTGTTGTTTTGTTTTTTTAATATCAGAGCTCACTTTTCCAACTACTTTCTCAATAATTCTTATTCAATTTATAAGCCACAGCTACTGTGTGCTTCGTCTCATATTTATTTCAAAAGATTATGGCCATAAAGTTGTAATTTTATCTTAAAAGCTGCGTTGTTATTCAAGTTTACCTGGTCTTTAGTTTCAAGTTTGTAGATTGCGCATCTCTAGCGGTGCGTGCATCACTCATACGCCCCGCTGTACGCATTTATTATGCGCTGCAGCGTTTGAGACGTGTAATTATGTTGCAATAAGTTGGACTTGGCTTAATGCTGGACACTAAACATGGCAAGCGTTAATGCGCGTGTTACAAAATATGTGAGCTGGCACTTCAATTGAGGGGAGCTGGCAAAAGGACGAAGCTAAACAATGGAGCCACTGATTAGTTGCGAATTTACTGCTGATTAAGACGCCTTTTAAAAGAAGTTGCCGCGCTCAGCTGGTCAAATGAACTTTGGCCCAACTTTCTGTGTGCTGTTTGTTTGGTTGTATATGTGTGTGTTCTCTGTGTGTGTGTGTTTGCTCTTGTTGTTCTCGTAAACTTTCTGTTGAATTGGCAGTTTATGAGTAATTCAAGGACAGCATTAATTTCGCGCACAACACAGTACACACACTCATTCACTTGAAAGTTTGGACACGCCAACTGTCAATATATATATTGAATTTTTTATGTAATAGAAGTATATATAGCGGAGTGTGTCGGTGTGTGAGTCGCTGAGTACATGCTGAAAAGTCAGCAGTAAAAATGTGTAAACAAATCAAAAATGCTGAAACAGCGATTTTTGCTTAGCGCATTTTACCGCATCGCCCCTGGATGGTTTCTACTTTCAGCCTCTGTGTTTTCAAGTCAAAGTACTTAAGGATTTTAGAAACTGTAAAATTTCATAAAGTGCGCAAATTCAAAATTATTTTATGCGGAAAAATGGAAGTTTTTTATATTCAATTATAAAAAGCAATTGCAAAACCAATTGATAGTAATGGCTAAATATAAGCAGAAATCACAAAATTAGTAGCAATTAAGTGTCATTAACTCTATTATATAAAACAGAAATTGCATGTTTGAATGCATGCATATTTACCATTTTATTTAATATATAAAATAACTGCTAGTATTCCGTAAAGTCGCCTTTATTACTGGCCTGCCGTCCATAACTGGCATCTATCACAATATTTATCAATGCTTATTCATAGGCACAACCCACTTAATAATAACTTTTTACAAAGCGTTACAATCGCGATTCAATCTGCCGTTTGGCGGGGCAATGCAAATATTTTGTCATTCAATGCAAATACAATGAAAAATGTTATTTACAAAATATACAAAATGAAATCACAGTGTACGGCTTTTGTTTTGGCTTGTTTACAGGCTAAATGAAATCATGACAATCGCCTGAGATGCAAATTGCACGCCGCACGCACACAATACGCAGATACAGATACAAAAATACAGATATATGGACGCTGCTGCTGCTGCTGCTGCTGCTACTGCTGCTGCTGCTGCTGCTGTTGGCATATGTCAATTACTGTTTTTTGATGTCTAAATTGTTGTTGTTGCTTCTGATGCTACAATGTTGACTGTTGCACGCGAACCGTTGCCTGATTACAAAGCCAAACAGAGGGCATCAATTTTGTTGCTGCTGCTGTTTACAAATTGCTACAAATTTATCGCATCTCATGTGTGTGTCTGGGACCTTATGCACCTTGCAGTTTTGCATTTTCAATGCAATTAACAATTTAGCGCAACGACAGCCATTTTGTTATTGAGCCAACTGGCAGATAAAGGGGCAATGGCAGTGGCGTAGTGGGCGTATAGGGCGTATGGGGCCAGAGGGGGGTCGTAACAATGAGCATAACAAATTCCAAATTAATGCAAATTTATATAATGCGCATAATATAATTTTAATTAGAAATTGCATTTAATACTCGCACTTAAGCTGACATCGTCATGGCCATTGCCTGGGGCAATGCAGCAATAAATAAATATGCTACCAACTATATTTTAATGGCTAATTTGATTCGCTTTTATGGCACAGGCAGCGAGCACCCCCCACCTCTCTACCCTACTGCACAATTTGCATGTGGAATATTTTTTGCAGCGGATGTTGCGCATACGCCGTGTGGAAGAAAGGTCAACCAAAATGCCGCCAGGCACTTGCCAGTAGTCAGGGTAACTAAGCACGTGCACGAGTATATATATATATATATATTTATATATATGTATGTGTGTATGTATGTGTTTATTGGGGCCACAAATGAATGGGCCAATCGACTGCATTGTACATTTTGTGGGGCTTATGTGGCATCCACATGTAAGTGGTGCACGAAATAAGATTCTTGCGGCATCTGGTTAAATTAATTGAATAGTAAAGTATGGGCTTAGGTAACTTTTCTATTAATATACAGTGTATACTTCTACTTAGGCATTTTTTAAAAGTATATAAACGTTTTTCTATGCTATATAAACACCATAATTAATCTTGAGAGGATGCGAAATTATCTTAAATTTTTGATAAAACAAAATATATCTATTTTCTATTTCTTTCAGCGTTTAAATAAAAAATAATCCAGTAGGAGAAACCTCTAAAAACGTACATAATATTTTATTTATTTTTCTTTTTATTATTTATTTATCTATTTTTATTTTTCTCTCCCACACTTGTGTTAAGTTAGTGTTTACTTGACATCTACGAACTCTGTCAATATAGATTCTGGCTTATTAAACTCAATACATGGTTGGGTAAAATCGCAAGGTGCCGATTAGAACCACCACATAAATAATAAAATAAATAAATGAAAAACAAATTGATTAAAATTTAACGCATTATACACATATGTAAGAGTACAAATAAGTAAAATGTTAAATAGTATTATACTTATATTATGGTATTGTAAGGCATTAAGCATTGCTTGGGCAACCGAATGCATGATAAAAGTTGAGCAGCAAAATCTGTAAAACAATGTCGCAGCGGTGCCGGAAGCCCAACAACTGTGTGTCTGTGTGTGTGTGTGTGTGTGTGTAAAGCTGCGTCACCTTTGACAGCGTGTGCGTATGTATGTGTGTGTGTGTGTGTGTGTGTGTGTGTGATGTGATGTGATGGATGTGTATGTGTCAGCGCTTAAGTTATTAAACGCGCACACTCAGTTTTAATTACTCACACAGCTGTAAGAAAATACTTAAACATGCACGCACACATGTGTGCTGCTAATTGCGGCCACATACACTCACACTCACACATTCAGACACACATAGAGAGACACCGTGCAAGCGTGCACAGTTAATGCGCACTTCCGTTTCCGCCGTGATGCCCTGAGCCACAGTAATATTTATAAGCCCACCCCGCCCACAGCAGTAAGCTGCAAGGTGCAACCCTCAAACCTGCACCACAATTGCCGTTGTAGTTGTTGTTGTTGTAGTTCTGGCTGCATTTTGCGGCGTGCAATTGTTAATTTCAACGGTGGTGCCGCACTTTGAATGATGAACGTCCAAACTGGCTGGTTGACGTCCGCTGCCGCTGCCGCTGCCGCTGCCGCTGCCGTGCAGTGCCCTGCCACATGCCACATGCAGCGCTGTCAGTTTGATATGCTGCGTTGCAAATTAACAACATTTTAAGTGTGCGACCGCAAAAGGAAAAACTGCCAACATGGGTAGACATGGCAGCTGCGGGGGCAGTGGGGGAGGACCTGGATTTGGCCTCTGGCTTGGCTAAAAATGAAGTGCAGCTTAAGCAAATTAAGCGCAAAATCAGAGCAGTTCCAACAAGCGGAAGGCAGAAGGTGAGCCAGAAGGAGATGCGGAAGGAGCCGCAGTAAATCTGAGTCATCTGAGATTGGGGCAGCTGCCAAGTGTATAGCTAACAGCGTATTATGCAATCATTTAAGCAGTGAAGTAGGACAACAAATACAAATACAGCGTACAACCTCAGCGGCAGCGCGAGCTGCTCTAAAATAAATTGAATTCCTAGACGCCTAATTGCGGCGAACACTCAAAGCCGCCTGTCAACGTCCCTGGCACGTAATGTCCTTGACAGGACAGCTGGACAGCAGGACAGCCGCCCGTTTCGTTTCTCACATTTCGATCTGGGTAATTGCTGCTTGAATTTCAATTCACATTCCGTTTTGTAATTGCAGAGTTGCGACGACTTAACCCGAGACGAGGACGTGGCTCCGCTCAGGGGTTCAACTTCTCAGGAATATTCAAAATGTGTCGCATTTGGCACAAATTAAATTTCACGCGAAATCCATCTGACCTCTGTAGCGCTTAAATTAACTCAATTTGAAGTAATTAAGTTGATGAAATTTTTTCGGATGTTTCAAAATTTGTATTTATTTTATATTCATTTAGCTTAGAAAAATACTATTTGAAAAAATATTCAAATTTAATTTCTAATTTCTAAAGTATGCCACCAGCTACTTGTATAAATTCCCCGTGATTATCTTTAATAAGCCGCTTAAATTGAATTTAACACACTTCTAGTCAAAAAACCACACAAATTATTTATAATATTGCTGCCAATATCTAAATTTAATTTTATGAAAACAACAAACAGTGAGTTTTCGATATTGTTGAATCCTGAGTGTTTGTAACAATATAAACTTAAATATATAAAAATAAATGTATGTAAATAAAAACTTACTAAGCTGTAATGTATTTTGATGAGTTAAAAGTGTTTACAGACAGTGTTTACCTTAGCATAATTCCTCTTAAATCCGTAGCACACCAGTTTAGACTGCTTCTTAAAGTCATCATACCCTTTTGGGGTAGGGCATAGAAAACACATTTCTTGGGCAAACTAATTTTCTATGCCACTTAGCTAAAGGGGCGTGCGGCTGAGCTTGATTTGGTTGCTGCTTGCTTCCGGCATTCAATCAATTAATTATTGTTTTCTGCCGCTTTCAATCCTTCCAATGGCCGGAGCACAAATGCACCCGTCGCCCCCGGCAAGTTGCCCGCCGCGAAGGCAACAACCAAAGCAAAATGGCCGCACACTTTACAATTAATTCGCCATTATGTGCGGGACTGCGCCATGCTACATTTTTAATCGATTTTCATTACAGACTCGTTGTGGCTCAGTACCGTTCGTCACTCACTTGACGCTTCAATTGGCCACGTCCAAATGGGCAAACAAACCCTCCGCCGGCTGCCCAACTAATTTGACTAATAAGCCGGCCATTGCAACGGCTGTTGAACTTCCGACTGCCAACAGCCAACTGGCAACTGGCAACTGGAAACTGGCAACTGCCGATTGCCGGCTTGGCCGGGCTAAGCCGAGGGCCACTTTGGTAATTATATGGCCAACAGTTGGGCGTTGAAGCGTCTGCCTGCCGCAGGCCTGAAGTACTTACAGCCCCTCCCTCTGCGGCTCGACTCTCTTGGTCTTTGAAAAAGCTTCCCTTTTTCTTCGCCATAGCCTTTCACGCCATTTTGGCCGCGTCTATGCGAGTTCCGTTTCATGTTGCCCTTATTGGTTAATCATTTGCCATAAAGATTTTAATTTCCGTTTTTTAGTAGTCAAGAACTCCGGTTGAGGGTTTAAGCTGCCTGCTCAACTTTGTTTGCCTTTTCGATGTTATTAAAAAAAAATACAACAAGCCCAATCTGTAATTGGTTTGCTGTCAGTTTACCAAAATTTGTGCTAATATTAAAGCCTTAAACAGTCTTCAAAACAATTCACTTTTGAGTCCTGAAGGGCACATTTAAATTTAAATAGTCTTTTTATAGGCAAGGACATTCATAACGTGACAATTTGATAGCCCGTGCCAGCTGATTGATCGATCCAATGACAGCCCACAAATTGCCAGTAAGAGTGAGTGAGTGTGAGTGCCGAGGGCTCACAAATCGACCACAATCTGTTTGAGTTCAAATATAGTTTGTGTATTTGTCAGTTATTTAGTTTGAATATTTGAGTGTTTATCAAATCGCAGTTACACACGCATACCAAGGCTAATAAGGCAAATAGGCCGGGGATAATCATTCAGCCAGCCGAGCAACGATTGATAAAGCAACAAAGCGACCTATGAGCTGCCATTAAAAATCACTTAATAATTTAGCAACTAATGCTTTTCAGATACTGAGAGAGAGAGAGAGAGAGAGAGAGAAAGTCACGTAGCAATCACAACAAATTGCTGCACCATGTCGACACTAAAATGCTTTATAATTTGAGTTGCGCTCAGATACAGATACAGATACATAGATACAGATACACTCGCTGTAAGTATGATGATTGTATGGTTGTATGACAGTCGAAGCAGAGTTTGCTTACGCAAATGAGACTAATTTGAAAGGTGTTCCACTGCCAGTCATCTACCAAATAACAACAATTTGACACTATTGATTTACACGGGGGATTCAAGTATTCCAATTTGTTTGCCCCCTTCCACTGCAAATGATTGCCCACGGCCAACACTTGGCAGCTCAACTGCACTGAAATACAATAATAATACATACTATACCCCATATTATATATTGCATACATCGTAAATATAATTAGTGGCAAGTGTTCTTGATGTTGACCTCAAATACTGTAAGCACACACTACACTAACAAAAGAGCGCCTGGCGATTAGGCGCAATTTTGCTATGAATTATATAATATTTCATTGAGTCGAGTCTCACTATTTGCCAACCAAATCAGTAGATACTAATGCGTAGACAGTAAGTAGCTTATGTTTCTAATTGTTGGTACTACAGCCTCAAGTGGCTGCAACTAATAAGCATACTACCAAATACTCCACACAGCCAGACAGAGCCTAATGAGCGCCAGGCGGCTGAGATATCCCGAGCCGAGGTCTTTGTGTGTAAGGACTGAGCACAGTGGGTTAAAAGTTCTCTCAACTTAGCGATATCAAAGTAAATTAATAGTTAATTAATTTGAGTTATGTTTCTACTCCCTCAAGAGCATTTGTGTTTTCAATTTCTCTTAAGGCACATTGCTTTTATGCTGTCACTGTCTCTGCTGAGCATTTAATTTTGCTATTCTTCTTCCTCCCACATTCGTAAACGGTTCGTTGATGTCGAACTGTTTTTAAACCCTTTATTCGGGGTTCTTGTGGTTAAGATAGGGCTAGAAGTTTCTTAATTCGACGCAGATAAAATAAATGAATAATTACATAGAGGTTGTTTATTATAATTGTAGGATTCAGTAATCAATATTTGCCCCACAGTAGAGTCTCTTATTAATAGTGAACAACCCACTTGGATAACCTCCTGCCCCCAATGATACATGTGTGTAGTTAATAACCTATAATTTGTTTCGAAAAGTTCAGTATCGTTCCCTTTTATACATCAGGCATACAAATCTCTAATAGCGGCACTTTATAACACAACTTCTCTGTTAGTATTCATTACATACACGGACTACTTAAATGCCAGATACAGGCCTGTATCTGTTATTTGTATATATACATATGTACAAGAACAAAATCGAAGGTAATGCCAGCACTGGATACTCAGGCAATAGAAAAGTGCTCGACTACGAAACAATCATATGCGAATTAAGTCGACTTCTGCCAAATGGCAAAGCTTTAATAATTTAATAACAATTTCATGTCAATTAAAAGGTGTATGTGTGTGTGTGTGTGTGTGTGCGGATAATCTCAGTGCTGAGCATAAAACAGAAGGCAAGTTAGCACTACAACTCCGACTCTGGACTCAGACGCTTTATAATCTTTTGTATGGGCTGTTTATTGTATGTGTGCGCTCAATTTACCCTGACTCATGCTCCATTAATTGGCCATTTTCATGGCTGGTGCAATATGAAGGCCAAGCCGACGAAAAAAGGGTCACTTCCATTTTGGCAGAAACCCACTCGAAGCCCTTGGCCAGAAGGCAGCCCCTGGTTGTGACCCCTCTCAACGACCAATTACACCTAAACAGCTTTAATTTAATTTGGCCACCCTGCGAACCGTTTGCCATTCCATCTCTGCACTCCTGCCTACCCGCTCTGCAGGGGGGACGGAGAGGGGCGAAGAACAATGGCGCGGATGTAATGTTCGCATTATGCTCGTTCACAAATTGTAAGCAGCCATTATGTTTCTTCATGTTGCTGCCCATGTAGCTCTCTGTGGGTTTTCAGCATTGTAATGCCCAGGACCTGGACCTGGACCGCCCCAACATCGTCAGAGTGCGGCCCAGTCGGCCTCGTCCTTTCCGCCTGCGTGTAAAATGGTTCAGCGCTCGTGTTGTCCTTTGTTCCGGCCGCCTCTCAGCTCTGTCGTATGTCAAAATAATGGCGGCATTGTTGTTACTCCCTGTACCCATAAAATGGGTAAAAAGGGGGTATTGGATTTGTGCAAAAGTATGTAACAGGCAGAAGGAGACATCTCCGACCCTATAAAGTATATATATTCTTGATCAGTATCAAAAGAGATTTTGATTTGGCCATGTCCGTCTGTCTGTCCGTCTGTCCGTCTGTCCGTCTGTCCGTCTGTCCGGATGAACGCGTCGATCTCAGCAACTATAATAGCTAGAGACACCAAATTTGGAATGTAGGTTCCTGTATAGCATACGCAGATCAAGTTTGTTTCATATTTCAGATATCTCCCCCGTTCCCCCGCAAATCGATTAAAACCGTTTTACAGTAACAATTTTCAAGATATAGCTTTAAGATTTGGCATGTACAATACTTTAGTGTCTCTTGATCTACTGTCCAAATTTCAAGTTGATCGGATAATAAACACGGAAGTTATTCACGAAAGAATATTCAGAAATGCAGCGAGAGGGGGAAGGGGAAGCACAGCCACCAATTAAAATGCGTCGCTTGCGTTATCGCTTTTGCCGCCTGTGTGCGTGCGTCTTTGTGTATGTGTGTGTGTATGTGTAAGTGGACGTAGATGTGATTGAATGTTTTAGACCTGAGTACAGGGAGTTTCGTAGTCGGGTATACTCGACTATAGCATTCTTACTTGTTCTTGTTGGTGTTGTGGCTGCTGTTTTTGTTGTTGTTGTTGGCCACTGGCAGGCAATGGAATTACCTGAGTGCCGTGTTTTCTAGCAGTAGTTCAACACTAGAGAACAAGTGCAATGGTTATTACAGCAAAGTTTTAGTTGTGTTTGTGATATGCACAAATTATAGTTGTTTATTAGTCATGCTGCTAGTTAGTGGCTCCTTTGTAAGTAAGTTTTAAAAGCGAAGTTTTAAAAGTTTGCTTTTCCGAAATTCAATAGTTAAAATCTTTTAGAGCTGCTTAGCTACCCTGTATTTCAGCTCACATTCCCATCATATTCACAAAAAAGCCCAGCCTTCTCCGCCTTCAGTTTCCAGTTGAATTTGACTACAATGTACTTGTAAATCATGTCAAAATGGTCATTACCACAGAAATTACACAGCAATCAATGGGCCTGCCTACAGTTTGTGGTCAGCACACAGTCCAAGACAAAAAGCAACAAGTAAAAAGAACACTTTAGTTGAGATTCCAATGCCAGAAGCCATAAACAAGAAGCAATTATCTTCGAGGTGCCGAAGATCAAATACTCTTGCGACAAATATTAATTGAGTCTCTTCAACAGGTGAACGATGTCAGTATAGTAATCCCAATTAAAATCTCAAAGTAATCAAATTTGATTAAGTTAAATAAGTTTATAAACAACAGAACAATCGTACGTCAGTATCAAGTTTCATCTTAGTAATTTGCGTGATTAGTTTGCGTACAAAACAGACAGGCATTGAGACGTGAACATGTTGAATTGGTCTTACATATAAATATACTAGAAATGTGCAAGACTGGGATATTTCTATCACAGTGACAACTGTAATTAATGATTAACGTTGAAACTAGCTTAGGATATGGCCAACTTGCATAGTTTTCTTTTCTTATGTTAGGGTAAAAGAAGTGATTTCGGTTATGCCTGAAAACGAGCTCTGAAGGATCCTTGCACAGTTGTGGACTTGCAGGCACATGATGCACTGATGTGGCTATTAGCATTTTGTGGTCAGTTTAAGTCGAGTTAGGCAGTGAATGTTGGTATTGTGGGCAATTTAATTCGATATAAAGTCCTACATACACATTAGATATTAGATATGAAATGCAAACAAATGAATGCAGTTTGATTGCTGCAATTTGAAATCCGAGTATTGTTTATTGTCATTAAGTGCAGTTCACTCCATATTAAATCTCAGGCATTTCCTAAGTTGTTTGCCATGAATAAATCAGCAAACTGCAATTAATTTTGAAATGTGAATTACCTACTTACGTTCGAGTAGATAATTGCTTTTGTTTCGCGGCATTTGGATTGTGTAATCATAAGTAAATTACACAGTTGACTGATTAGACCTGCACAAAATTCAATTTAAATTGGAGTGAGACTTATTAAACCGCATTAATCTTGGGATTTTGTCAAAATTAAACTTTCGATTCGTTTTCACATTTTGCTTAGCAATTTAATTGGGGAATACAAGAACAATGTTGATAATTATTAAGTGCGTTTTAAATTGTATTGTTATATTGAAATTTCTCCGGCAAAGTATGCAAAGAAAAAAAAGATTTAGAGCTATAGATTAGAGCTTTGGTTGTTTACTCTCATTTAAAAATTATGCCAATGTTTTTACATAAAATACTTATAATCAATTTTAGTTCATTAAAAATGTAATTTTTTGACGTTGTAGAAAAATGTTGTGCAGTAATGAGTATATTTGAAATTAATCTAATAGAAATAAGTGGAAAGTAGTTTAACTGGGAAAACCCTGATGTTTATTAATGTCAATTTAGTTTGATCAAAATCAAATTAATCACTTCTAAAAATTAAAAGGCTTTACTAAATAAACCCTTATATGTTAAAACACCTTAAAAATGAGTGGCTAAAATTGTTATAATTTGATTTTGTTCAAAATTAATAAAAGAAATTGTTTCTAATTGCCAAAGTGTTTGTAGGGTATTTTAATCAGCCAAATAAAACGCCAAGCTTAACAAATACAGATATGAAGGACTTAGAATTGCCAATAAGAGGGTATATTCTAGTACAGCACTCTAAATAAGAGTGTATTGCTTGGTTTATTTTTACTACCTGTACCCAAAAATGGGTAAAAAGGGGGTACTAAATCTGTGCAAATGTATGTAACAGGCAGAAGCAGACATTTCCGACCCTATAAAGTATATATATTCTTGATCAGTATCAAAGAGATTTCGATTTGGCCATGTCCGCCTGTCCAACCGTATGTATGAACGCAAGGTTCTCAGCAACTTTAAGAGCTAGAGACACCAAATTTGGAATTTAGGTTTGTGTATAGCGGAAGCAGATCAAGTTTATTTTGGATTTGAGATATCTCTCCCCGCAAGTCGATAAAAACGTTTTATAATAACATCTTTAAAGATATAGCTTTATATAGCTGTGCTCGTGTGTGTACGTCTTTTGTGTATGTGTATGTGTATGTGTAAGTGTACGAAGATGCGATTGCAAATTGTTGACCTGGGTACAGGGAGTTTTGTAGTCGGGTATACTCGACCATAGCATTCTTACTTGTTTTTAACCTATTTTGAGGCCAGTTCCCACAATTTGTTGTTTTTATAAAAAATCGATTTTTATTGGTTTATCGCTAACTGATTGTCGTTATTCAATTAGGCCACCGCCAGACTTTTTAATCGAGTAAATCAAATACAGTAGATGGGACCATAAATCCGCCTCTACTCGTGGCAGCTGGAAAAACCGCGTAATTCTGCATACTTTATTTCTGCGTGAATGGAGTGATTTATTTGCGAGTTTGGTAGACCACAGAATAGCACTTTGACACTGGCTGTGGCACCCTAAGTGCTCATTGTCTACACTTGTCTTGTTTGTCTATATGTGCACAAATACTCGTATCGTAATTTCTGGTGTGTGTGGTTGTGGCCAGCAGGAAAATAAAAATAATATAATTCATTGCAAATAAAGCAAGAAACACACAATTATTTATCACTGTGGTGGACGTCAAACGGCACTGACAGCAGTCGGAGATGGCGTTGCTGATGTGCCCCATCTCTGGCCAGGGGCGCCCCAAAAACCAACAAAACAAACGTCACTCAACAGAGTCTGGAATTGAGCCGCGCCTACAAAAGTGCCCCAAACTTTTGGCTCTCGGTTTTCACAGTCTTTTTTTACAACAGCACAAATCTTCGCTTGGGGGCCGCCTGACAGCTCGGAGAACCCCAGCCGGGTGATATGGGGGAGCAGGGCGACATATTTCTGCTAAATCTTCTTGTTCACACTAACGCGCTGCTGACAGTTTTTCGTTTTCATTTTGTATTTTCTTTCATTTTATACTCTGCTCCCATAGGGAAAGGGAGTATATTGGCTTTGTGATCTGTTCGTCTTAATAAAATATTGCCAATAATATTTAAGCTACAGCAAACATATTATGTAAGCCTTTTCGTAAATACAAGTGTTCAGACTCTCCCCCGCAAGAAAGCTATACATAAACCCCTCAAGAGCTGCAGATATTTCACACAAAATATCGCCCACTACCAAAAATCAGCTACATCTACATAGCTAAACAAATTTAAAACTTTATTGAATAAATTTGATATTCATACGTACAGTGCTGCAAAAAAAGATCTATGCCAACATCATTTGAGTTGTCCCCCTTTATTGTTATAAGCAAACATCATCAAAGATTTATATTAAACAAGTAAGAATGCTATAGTCGAGTATACCCGACTACGTAACTCCCTGTACCCAGGTCTAAAACATTCAATCACATCTACGTCCAACTTGCACATACATACATACACACATACACAAAGACGCACAGACACACTGGCGGCAAAAGCGACAGCGCAAGCGAGGCAATTTAATTGGTGGCTGTGCTTCTTCTTCCCTCCTCTCGCTGCATCACTGAATCTTCTTTCGTGAATAACTTCCGTGTTTATTATCCGATCGACTTGAAATTTGGACAGTATATAAAGAGAGACTAAAGTATTGTACATGCTAAATCTAAAAGCTATATCTTGAAAGTTGTTACTGTAAAACGGTTTTAATCGATTTGCGGGGGAACGGGGGAGATATCTGAAATATGAAACAAACTTGATCTGCGTATGGTATACAGGAACCTACATTTCAAATTTGGTGTCTCTAGCTCTTGTAGTTGCTGAGATCGACGCGTTCATACGGACAGACGGACAGACGGACAGACAGACGGACATGGCCAAATCGAAATCTCTTTTGATACTTATCAAGAATATATATACTTTATAGGGTCGGAGATGTCTCCTTCTGTCTGTTACATACATTTGCACAGATGTAATACCCCCTTTTTACCCATTTTATGGGTACAGGGAGTAAAAATCAAATTTAAATGCGAACAAATAATCGAAATATATGAGGAAAGGAAAAATTCGCTGACAAATTGGTTTTGATATACTTATCTGAGTGGGAAGTATAGAACAGCATAGAAGCAGATCTTAAGTTTTTCAAAGAAATATTTTCTCAAATGGGACACAGTAGAAAATGTAACCATAAATGGCTTTGTTTTGAAAATTTGAATTAACCATAATATTTGTCTTTTGTATTTTGATTTCTGCGACGCCCGTTGTAAAAGAGAAAGAGCAGAGTATATCGCAGTCAGGATCATACGACTGCAACGTTCTTACTTATATTTCGCTTTTGTTTGTTTATTTGTTCGAGGCCTGAAGTTTTAGGTAACACTCTTGAAGTGCCGGCGTCGACGGCTGCCATTATTGTTATTGTACTATTGTGTTCACAGATTTTTAAGCGTGACTGTCGGTCAGCTTGTCAGTTTGTGAGTTGTATGAAACATCTCGCTAAATGGCCAAAGCAAATAGCCGCTTCAAGACAGTCGCTTCGATGATTTCATGGTCAAACTTCTGTGTGTTTGTGTTGTGCACAGTTCATTCATACTTTTGCAGCACTTTGTGAGATCCGGCAACGCCAATGCACGTAGAGAGCTCAGCTGCGGTTTGTGTCTTGTCTACAAAACTGGTTTTCAGTTATCGGATGCTGTGACGTTGTCTCTGGGCTACGTCTGGTTAAGTCATACACAAACATACACGCATTCACAACCACACACACTCACTCACACACGCACACACACACTCATGTGTCGTTGTGTGTTAATTTGGCAGTTTTTCAAGTGCTGACATTGACCCACTTGCCGTTTATCGACGTCGTCGTCGTCGGCAACATCTTCTTTTCATTTGCCGCTTGGCAACTCCAAATCAATAGCAGTTCGAATGTTAAATGCGGTCAATAACATTTTAGAGCAAGCTTACACTCACACCCAAAATCCCCCACCCACACAAGGCACAGGTGCATTTTCATCAGCATTTTGTTGATGTTTGGTAACTCTCTGTTGCAAGTTTAAGCTCACTAAATACCACCAAATTCACATCCATTTGCATAAGCGAGCTGTGCCTCTAAACGAGTACATAGTAAATGCGCCTGCTAAGTTTCCCACTACTTTTTAATAATTGATTAGATTTTAATGTGCTTGATTGATTGTCTGCAGTATTTCCGCGATCATGTTTTCCATCAATCGTTCTCAAAAACACTTTATAATAAATATTTAAGAGGTACCTCAAAACGAAGAGAATAATAATACAATTGACGCCTTGCATCACTGCTAATAATATAATAACCGCTGTAATTGTTGTATATGTTATGTTCAATATAAAATATATACAAATATTAAGAGATTTTCAAATTTTTCAAAGACCCTCCAATTTAAGCAGTTCAAAGGCCTATGAAGCAGCGTTCGCTGACAGGACTTTTAGGACTTTTTGACCAGTACTTACATGGAACCCTTAGGCACTGTCATATTCAGGCCATCTAGCACAATATTTGGACTCTTGCCGCTGCCATACATCTTGTGGGCGCGCCTGACACAGACTGCCTGTTGGCGTCGTGTTGCCAGAGTCGACGGCTGGGAGATGAAGAGTCGCCGCCGGGCGGCCAGATCCAGATCACTGTTGGCCGTTGCTGCAGCTGCAACTGGCGCCATTGGCGGCACTCCATCAGCTTCGGCGTCCATGTTGTTGGCTGCAAATGTCGATACAAATATAAGTCAATGTGAAAACGTGTCTTTGAGAATTGAAATGAAAAACTAAAATAGTAAAATTGGCAAAGGTTTAACGCAGCATCGTTTGCCGCTGCTGTTGCTGCTGCTGTGCATTGACAAGGAAAGTAAATCGATATGTATATACATACATATATAGCCTGACATGACCCACGCAGCAGTTCGCGTAAATGGAGCCACCTCCCCACATCCAAGCCCTACCCCCCGATGCTGTCAACGCGCGTTTAACCCGGCCAAGTTCTAGCGATTGCTTTTGTTGTAACTTGTGTTTTTACGAGTATAGTGGCTATTTCTGCGAATACTGCTGCTGCTGCTGCTACTGCTGCTGCAGTTGTTTCACAGTTGATTAAACCAATTTTTGTATATGGCCAAGCTTGGCCAGCGCAGTTAGCCAGTGATGGATATTGCTGCCATGTAGCGGCAGCTCAAAGTTGTTTGGCTATTGCCAATTCGCCAGCAACAACTGCAATGAAATTTTTAAAATAGCTCGGTAGGTTGCCCTGCCTGCCTGAAATCCTGGCGGGTGTACAGCGATTTCGTTTTATTCGCATTTGAAAGTTGACATTTTGCTAATCGAAAATGCAGCAAGCCATTTGCCAATTGCCACCAAAGTTTTGCAATTATTTTGTGCAAACCTCTGAAACAAGCTGAAGAGCGCACAAAAAATAGACTAAGCTCTGTTCCATTTATTGATTTACTTCTCACTAACAATGGGCAGGCCGAATAAATAAAAATAAGCATAGCAAACAAAACAGCAAATAACTAACCAAAAGTAAACAACAACTGACGTCTTGTGGTTCGAGGTTTGCTTCTGTTTTGCTTTTGGCCTGCCCGGCTCCTTTTTGGCAAGAAATAAACTTTCTTGATAAATGACTTCAATGTAATTAATTTCTGCTCAGCTCGCTTGCAGCGCTGGCAAAATTGTAAGCACAAATGTTGGACTGGGCCAGCTGTGCAGAGTGGCAAAGGGGAAGAGGGGTATCGAGCCAGAGGGGGCTACGGCAGACAGTGGCAGCAGGGTTTTTGTGGTGCTGCGGAGGCGGCTGGAGCGGCTGGGGCGGCTGGTGCGGCCGGGGTAAGCTCATGAGCAATGGCTTGGCCAAAAGCTGTCACTGCAAATGTTGAGCTGGTTACCAGAACTGTTCTGGCCTGCCCTTCTGTCCGCCTGTCTGTCCATCCCTATGTGTCTGGTAATACAAGTCGGAAATTGCCTCGCAGCATTTCAATTAAGAAATATTGTTTAAACATGTCAGTAGCCACTTGGTCTTGTTGGGCAAATGCCATTTAATGTACTTATGTCGATCCTAGCTTAGAAATAATTAAACTAATAAGGCTTTTAATAATTGAGCTTGCAATATGAAGCCAATGTTTTCCAAGCTACCATGTGGCCTAATATTTGTTTAAAAACCAGATCGAGGATGGGAATTTTAACATATGTGTAACAATAAATAAAAAGATATACAGGGACCGTAAATAATTATTATGGGCCCATGTTAAAGGAAAAATATCATATTAAAGGAGAATTTATACATGAACAAGTAAGAATGTTATAGTCGAGTATACCCGACTACGTAACTCCCTGTACCCAGGTCTAAAACATTCAATCGCAAATTTATCAAAATCGGAACTCGATGACGAACGATGACGATGACGAACGACGGTAGAGTGAAAGAAATACTAGCAGCACAATGCAGAGATGAGCGAGACTGATCGAAGAGCTGATACTTATCGATATTTTATCGAAGAGGCCAATTGGCTGCGCGCCAACAGTCAATTTTTGAATTTTGATGCATAGTCTGCACTATGCAGAGCATTGATAACAATATGTTTCAAGAAAATAAAGTCATGCAGATGGCGCATGTCTCACAAAGAAAAATGTCAAGCAGATCAGGTGCTTAAAATTTATCGTATGGTTTGCGTACCGATAAGCAATTATGAAACCATATGGGCTTGTGTTGCTTAAAAGCGACATGTGCATCAGCTGATGCCGTGTGTTTTGGTATGTCGTGACGTCACGAGTACAAGACCCGCTGCACTTTCGCGCTCGCTCGCACACATGGTTAAGCCTTAAGTACTTAATAGAAAATGCACGCGCTTCGCGCTCGCTCGCCCATATGTACATACATATGCTGAAGCCTTCATGTTGCTGCTTGCCAAGCCTGCAGTACTGAATCTTGTTTGTTGAATAACTTCCTTGTTTATTATCCGATTGATTTGAAATTTGGACAGAAGATTAAGAGTGACTTAAGTAATATACATGTCGAATTCTAAAGCTATATCTTTAAAAGTGTGGCTGTAAAACGTTTTTATCGAATTGCGGGGGAACGGGGGAAGATATCTAAGATCGGAAACAAACTTGATCTGCGTATGGTATACAGGAAGCTACATTCCAAATTTGGTGTCTCTAGCTATTATAGTTGCTGAGATCGACGCGTTCATCCGGACAGACGGACAGACGGACAGACGGACAGACGGACAGACAGACGGACATGGCCAAATCGAAATCTCTTTTGATACTGATCAAGAATATATATACTTTATAGGGTCGGAGATGTCTCCTTCTGCCTGTTACATACTTTTGCACAAATCCAATACCCCCTTTTTACCCATTTTATGGGTACAGGGAGTAAAAAGGAGTATTCTTGTTGGATACTATCCTTGTTGCCAGGACTATCCATTGCTGCAATAATTCAATTTTATAAGTTACACAGGAAAGCTCAATAATAAAACTTATTTTTCAGAATTATTTTTATACTCTGTTCCCGAAGGGAAAAGAGTACGTTGGGTTTGCAAAATGTCCGTTTGTCCGTATGAATGCAATTTATTTCGCTGGACAAAACTGCATCAAACAATTTTTGGAAACACATTCGAGGAAAAATATTGAATTTTTTTACTATTATATTTTGTTTCAAAAAAATCAAACTCAAAACTGTATAAAGTTAGTACTGCATTTTTGTTTTGTATTATTTGAAGTATTGGGCTCAAAAAATATCCGAAATTTATGAAAATTCTGAAGAGCACTTGTATTTAATATATTTTTATTATTTTACAGCTGCAAAAAATACCAAAATAAATACTAATAAATCACACATTCGGTATTTTGGTATTTTTCGCATCTGAAGATAAATAAAGGATTTTCGAAAATTTCTGATCATTTTTGAGCCCAATACTTCAAATAATACTTACTACTACTGCTTATTCAATTTCCTCAGCAGAAATTGATAAGTTAGTGAAGACTCAGTTTTTTGTTGGCCCTGATTATTTCTTAACTAAATACAGTCAAAGTTTTTGCGAGTTTCTTTCATCCATTAATTACCAATTTGAGTTTTTCATGTTAACTCAATCCACATTCAAATTACAGTACAAATTACAAAAGTGTTTCGCAATATGCTCATAAAAGCTGAGCAACATCCGTTTCCGCTGTTGCATTAGCTCCGCAAAGAGAAAACCTGTCAATAAAATCACAGTTATGAACTGATGTTAATCAGATCGGTGGAATAAGTTAACTCATCTTGCAGACAGCCAGCGGCTAGCCGCAGAAACCTTTGGTTAGCCAGGCTGTCTTTAATTGAATTTGCATGCAGCTCAAAGAGTAACCGCTGACCTCTAATTAAAACTTTATTTATCTTTTGCTGGCCGTGCCTGAGAGCTGAGAACTCTCAGCCTGATTGCTTCTGGTTAGGGGTACTGGACACCAGCGGCACGGGAACCGCAAATTTAATCAAACAACTGTGAAACTAAGTCCACACATAGCATGAAAAGATAACTACTACCTTGGCCAAAATACAAAGTAAACAAACAAAACAAGGGACACGTACAAAATCTTTGAGTGGCTGCAAATTGCAAAAACAACAAAAAGTTTTGGCAATAATTTTTCAAAAATAAAGGTGTTGCCAAACTACGAGTGTATCTAAGCAGACAAAAGTATCTTTTATTGTAATAAAGCAGCAAACGGCACGTGAACAATTTGAAGGCAACCAGAGCAGGCCAAACCAGGCAGGCAGGCAGTTTTGGTTTCGGTAAATCTTTTAAAGTTTCACGTGCCTCGTCGTATCCGTATCTGCATCGGCTGCACAGATTTGTATCCGTTTTCGGTAAGCTTTATGGCTTTCTCTAACAATCTGTTGGAGCAGGGATGTCCCTCTTAGGGCTGCCCGAACAGGTGCCAACTTGGCAGGAGGCACTCACCCGGGCAGGCAGGGCAGGTAGGCAAAACGGAAATAAATAAAATCACACAAGGATTGCCAGCTGGGGAGGCCAAGGGGGCGTGGCAGCTGCGCACATGCATGAAAAGTAAAATATGTTTATAAATGAAATACAAAGCACACAATCACACTCACACACACACACACGCACACCAAGAGGGAGACACACAAAGTTTGAAGTTCAGCAACATAAAGAAGTGCAAATTGTTGCGTGTTGCGATTGTATCTATCGAATGTGAGCACACAAAGGTATTTCCTGCCAACAAATATAAACGCCGCAATAAAACGAAAAACAGCGGCAACAAAGGCAACAAAAGCAACAAAAGCAACAACAACAACAAATACAAATACAACGCTGACGCGACAAAGAGAACTCACAAGTTTTTGGGGCAAATAAAAAAGTTGTAAAATGAAATGATTATCTGGTGCCTGGCGTTTGTCTAGCCATTGAGATACATAGGTAAAGAGGCCTAAACATATATGTATGTGTGGGTACTCGTATCTTTCCACTAAGTGTCCTCGATGTTTCAGGGTTGTCTACGCCCGTCTAACTTCAGGTAAATAAGTCCATAAAACGGCAACTCGTCTGCAATGCGAGTCACATATTTGTACAGCTTTTGGTTTACTGCATTTATACGAGTACGATGTGTCATATATTTATAGGAAATATTATACGGAATGATCTCTGCGTTTATGGTGTCAACAGTAAATGTTTATCTTCTGCATAAACTTTAGTGCACATTGAGATGTTAATCATGACCTAATCGTGCGAAAGTTCTGATCAAGGATTCGAATCAAGGCGAAAATGTGTGGTAAGCCAGAAAATTGCTATACCATATAAATATGAAGTTATAAAAACTTATTGATTATTTTGTACCCGTATATTTTGTGTGGCTGCATAATTAACGCTTTAATGCAATTTATACAACCTTCTATTTTCCATTTTCACATTTTAGATGAATATTTCATTACATGAACGTTTATTGCGCAAATTGTTTCTGCTTCTCCTGGCCCTCCAATTACCTGCCCATCGATCTGATTTGTTAATAGTTTGAAATCATGCACCATTAGCTGCTTGAATGCATCATTTGATTGCTACTTATGGCAACTTGGCTCAGACACTCTAAACGCTTGACTATCTTGGGCATAACTACGCACAATTTAGGGCAAATTTGAAATGGGTCAATGGCTCTTCTAGGCACAAACTTGCACAACCAGTTCATTTACATATAAAAAGCATTTGACGTCCTGAGAACCAAAGCCAAATCTGCAAAGCCTGCCTTCCGAAAGTCACTTTTCACAGAGTAATAAATATTTATATTTATTTTTTCACATACACAAAGCTATCCCCTCTCTTTGTGCGATGTTCTCTGCATGTTGGGCAGTTGTCGTTAGCCAAAAAAATTTCCACAAAAATTTTACGCTCAATAAATTTAACAACAAAGATTTTGCCGGTCAACGCCAAAAAAGCGCTCATGTGTTAGTAATAGGCGAGTTACAGAAACACGCTAACACACACACACACACACACACGCACAAATTTCCATAATACGAGTAGTTAGCAAATTATTATTTTCCACAACTCTCAGCCAATAATTTGGCCAGATTTAAGGCAAGTGCGTTGCAAAATGTTTTGGTTTAATAAAAGGTTTCAGGTTAAGCGCTGCATTGTACTTTCAACCGAGCGGTTAACATTTTTTGACTTTCTATAGAAAAACCTACAATTCGTATGTGGAAACATGACCTGGCCGGAACATGTTTTGAATCCAAGCATAGATAATAAGATTTCCAGAAAAGCAACACAAAACATGCATAGAAAGTTCATTTTGAATAAACAAAATACAAAATGTTGCAGAAAATATTTCCAAAATGTTACACACAATATAAAAAGCAAAATATTTTGATAGAGCTCATTGAGTTGGGTTTGGTACAAATGAACATACATACATAGATCATTTGTTGGGCTCGTTTTGGGTTAGGGTTTTGTGGGTTGGCAGTTTGCCAGGACTATTTGTATTTAATGAAACCCATTTGTTCAGTTGTACCAACATGAGCCGCAATTATTACGAGCCATTAGTTAGTAAATAAACATGGGAGCCCAGATTGTCTACTTCTTTCTACAAGCTATCTGAGCAGTCATTAGGGCGATTATAATTATGAAAGTGTTCTTATTAGTCTGATATGAAATGGAATTTGGGAAAAAACAAGCTGCAACATATTGGTATTTTTAACTATCAATCAAGTTTTATCAGATAATGCACTGAATTTCATTATCAAAGCTTTCTGAAATAGAAATAAAGACATTAAACTGTCTTCGAACTGGTTTACCGAATCAGAACGCTTTCAAAGTCTTAAAATCAAAGAGATAAAAGAAATAATTAAGAGCGCGGCAGGGACGACTGCGCTATACTCTGTCTCTAGTCTGGACAATGGGAAACGGGCATGACAAAAATATTTTTAGTCATAAGTAGACCTTTAAGATTTTGCATATAAAGGAAATATACCAACTTGTGTAGTCCACACTTGGTTTCCTTATCTTAAAAGGTCTTGAAAATAAAATATTGCGTCCTTGCGGTCGGACGGATAGACAGACAGACAGAAGGGTTTTGGGAAAGCTTAGTATACTTTTATTTCCGAGTACAATAACATTTGATAATTAAAAAAAAATGCTTATAAGTCTTTTCATTTTAAAAACATTTTGTGTAGTACTATTGATAAGGCCATTTCAATTAAACCACAAAACAGAATTTTACTCTCTGTTGTTGTCATACCGCACACACACACACACAAACACACACACGAACAAGTGGCTTTTGCCCATGCTATTTACTCCCTGTACCCATAAAATGGGTAAAAGGGGGTATTGGATTTGTGCAAAAGTATGTAACAGGCAGAAGGAGACATCTCCGACCCTATAAAGTATATATATTCTTGATCAGTATCAAAAGAGATTTCGATTTGGCCATGTCCGTCTGTCTGTCCGTCTGTCCGTCTGTCTGTCTGTCCGGATGAACGCGTCGATCTCAGCAACTATAATAGCTAGAGACACCAAATTTGGAATGTAGGTTCCTGTATAGCATACGCAGATCAAGTTTGTTTCATATTTCAGATATCTCCCCCGTTCCCCGCAAATCGATTAAAACCGTTTTACAGTAACAATTTTCAAGATATAGCTTTAAGATTTGGCATGTACAATACTTTAGTCTCTCTTAATCTACTGTCCAAATTTCAAGTCGATCGGATAATAAACACGGAAGTTATTCACGAAAGAAGATACAGTAATGCAGCGAGAGGGGGAAGAAGAAGCACAGCCACTTTTGCCGCCTGTGTGCGTGCGTCTTTGTGTATGTGTGTGTGTATGGGTAAGTGGACTTAGATGTGATTGGATGTTTTAGACCTGGGTACAGGGAGTTTCGTAGTCGGGTATACTCGACTATAGCATTCTTACTTGTTTCTGAATGCGAATATGCAACACTAAAAGCTGGTCAGCTACACTGAGAAAAATTTACAGCAGTGTTTGGATGAAGTAATGCGCGGAGCATTTACTACAAATTTGCATACTTTTCTCATTTGTCTTATTGCAATAGTATGCTTATAACAGCTCAATCAATCAAATATGCCCTGTAATTTTAAACCATGTACTGATTGCAAATCATGTGTTTTTACTCCCTGTACCCATAAAATGGGTAAAAGGGGGTATTACATCTGTGCAAATGTATGTAACAGACAGAAGGAGACATCTCCGACCCTATAAAGTATATATATTCTTTATCAGTATCAAAGAGATTTCGATTTGGCCATGTCCGTCTGTCAGTCCGTCTGTCCGTATGAACGCGTCGATCTCAGCAACTACAAGAGCTAGAGACACCAAATTTGAAATGTAGGTTCCTGTATACCATACGCAGATCAAGTTTGTTTCATATTTCCGATATCTCCTCCCGTTCCCCCGCAAATCGATTAAAACCGTTTTACAGTAACAATTTTCAATATATAGCTTTTTGGCATGTGCAATACTTTAGTCTCTCTTAATCTACTGTCCAAATTTCAAGTCGATCGGATAATAAACACGGAAGTTATTCACGAAA
The DNA here is from genome assembly GCA_035043065.1 of Hirtodrosophila confusa. Classification (NCBI taxonomy): domain Eukaryota; kingdom Metazoa; phylum Arthropoda; class Insecta; order Diptera; family Drosophilidae; genus Hirtodrosophila; species Hirtodrosophila confusa. The sequence continues at coordinate 138,787 of JAWNNI010000024.1, forward strand.
GAAGATTCAGTGATGCAGCGAGAGGAGGGAAGAAGAAGCACAGCCACCAATTAAAATGCCTCGCTTGCGCTGTCGCTTTTGCCGCCAGTGTGTGTGTGCGTCTTTGTGTATGTGTGTATGTATGTGCAAGTGGACGTAGATGTGATTGGATGTCTTAGATCTGGGTACAGGGAGTTACGTAGTCGGGTATACTCGACTATAGCATTCTTACTTGTTCTGACTGGAATTCTTTCTCTCCGTCATTCCCTCAGCTCATTTGGCCTGACTCTGCACAATTGTTGGCGTTGTTAATTGAAAATTGTGAACTCAAAATTCCAGTTTGCATCTGAACAACCAATCGCCATTCGAAGTGCAATTAGCCAACTGTAAAATCGAGTGACATAAAATCATACTTGAGCAGGCATGCGGAACCTTGTGGTTGATATTTATGGAACCAATTGGATAGAAACGGTATGAATTGCAAAATGAAACTTAATATAAGTTTTATATATTATTATACTAAAAATGCGACAGCATACCTACTTCTTTCCGCAAGTTTTCTCTCCTTTTCATTTAATTGTATGATATTATTTTTACCTCGTTTAACTAGTCTAATTTTTCTAACATTTTGAGTTTATTTAACTTTATTTTCACTTCTAGCTTCTCCCTATTCAGGTGTAGAGACTATTGACGTCACTGACCACACTTGTCTGTGATTCGGATCATAGCAAGCCGGACGGCCAAATAAAATACCCCCATCGGGTCGATGTCGTCTTTAGTACTTTATGTAAATTCCTTTAGACTGTTCTATTTCTTTCCAATTAATTATTTTAAGATAATGCTTCACATTTTAGGCGACAGCATAAGTTGTCGGCCAATTAAGTAAATAAATAAATAAATTAGTGTAAGCTTTAAATATATGCAAAATGATATGTTATATATGATAAATGAGTACTATATAGCTTCTTAAGAACCCTCCAATTAAAGCTGGATAATACAGCCTGAAAGGGTATTATAAGAGTGTTCTGAAATGTCGGAATTGTGACTCTCTAAATGACATTTTAATTGATTAATTGGTCTTGTAAAAAAAATAAAAATAAAAAAAAGAACTTGAAATCTTTTAAATAAACAAAACTAATACCATAAGCAAAGGTCAGATCAGGGAAACTTTCCGTTGAGCTTTAGAGCTTTATTGCTTGTGACTCATATTTGCAAGCCAATGTTAAATGGTTAAATGGCATACTAGTTAATTTTCGAACGTATACAGCAAATAGAGTCGCACGTCACTTTCTAAACTTTGGAACGCCCTTAAAGTAACTAGCAAGTAACTAGCAATCAATGTCATAATAAATTAGCTGCAAAACAAACTATAGTATATGTAAATTACAAGAGTAATCTTGTGCTCGGCAACCTTTCATCCGAACCTTTCATTCAACAAATGCCACTGTGTTGTTTTCTTGGCTGTCTGACTGTAACTGACTTGTGCACTTTGATTTGCAGTTCTTTATTTGCTGAAATTAGCAACTGCATGTCAATTATTGGCTCTGTTCAACTGAGGATTAACCGGCTTATGCAACCTGTAGTGCTCCGACTTTGAACGCTGCACTTATAAGTCAAGAGAGCTCGATGAGCTCAGGGGCTGACAAGGAATGTGCATCCTAAAGAATGTGGACACCGGGCAAATAGGAAAAAAACAGTCGGGGAATTGGGAAAAAACGCACAACTTTATTGCACTTAGTCACTGTGTAGTGTGAGAACCGGATCCGGAATCCAAGGTACTAATCAAGTTGCCTACAACCGAACTGTCATTAAACGAGTGCCCACAAAGGTCGTGCGTTTATTGCTTACTTACGTACTATGGAAAACTGTGTGGAAAATATCTTAGTAATATATGTGTGGACACTTGACAGTGAATATTATTCTCATTGTTGAGTGAACTCAACAAATCTGTGAAAACAATAACAACGGCGTCAGCTAAGTTGCAATGTCGCATTCAGTATGCAAATGGCTGCAGCATGTACACATATGGCAAAATGGGCTGTAATTTATACGCATATTAGAAATAAAATTAAATTGCAATTGCTATGGAAATTTTCATACAAGCACCACCTCTCTGACATGCAATAAAAAATATAAGTGTGAGTGTGCTTCTTAAATGTATCTACCAAGAAATTCAATCTAAACTGCGCAATGCATAGCAAATTGGCTGAGGTCAGTTTGGGCAACGGATTCTCTGACATTGTAAGTGAAACTGTACTTTAACCTTGCCACGCCCACACACACACACACATACACACACACACATAACTAATGAGGAGGCGGCGAGACAAACAGCAAAGAAAATGCAACGACAAACAGCACTGTATATATATTCTATAATAGAACTGAACAGATCGGTGACTTTTTGTAATCACCATAATCTTTATTTCAAACACAAGCCAGTAAACTACACACGACTGCAAATTTCAAACATATTCTTATTGTACTTTACGCGATATATCTAAAAATTAAAAATAGTTTTTTATATTTGTTGTAACAATATTTCATTGGAAGGAAGAAATGTTCAAGCTTATGGACTAGTTTGCGGAAACTCCCTCTATATTTATGTATATATTTTGGTCCCTAACTTAATTTTTTCTTAATACAATTTGAAAGTAATAAAAAAGTGTCCAAAATCCAATAGAAAATAAACACCTAGATTTGAAATATTTTCTATATGAATATAATTTTAAAAGTTAGTTAAGAAGTAAACAAATTTACAAAGCAAAATAGACCCAGATGTAGCGGAGTGATCTGAGAATGGTCTGGCAATGCCGAATGATCAGCCATTCTTGCACAGCTGATCAGCCGAACGAGGTGGCAACCCTGACAAAAGAAGAGGAGTTAAAATGACGTCGCGAAAGAGTAAAGACGTACACCAAAAACAAATAAACTAGAGACGCAGTTTAAACGACAGAGATACAAACTTTATCAATTGAAAAAGATTCAATCATTTATTAATTTCAATAAACTTAATACATTAAATTATATTTTAAGCAAAATCGTGCACTTGATCTTATTTCCTTGGATATTTCGCTCTAGGTCCGACAGTAATGAGAATAAACTTTCATTTGGCTTGGTAATGGATGTTAGTTAGTGTAATTGGCCATTAAGTGCCATAATAAAGTAACTTGGCTTATTCAAAGTTGATTGCCAACTGCTGTCTAGTTGTTAATTGAGATTGAGCAGTGATTTAAAATAATTGATACGGGTTACATTACACTTGAAGTATGTGGACAATTTATACTGTTAATATCTTAACAAAATTGTGCATGTAAAACTAAATGTGTTGACCAAATAACAAATCACAATGGCCGCTTTTGAGTCTGTGATTTCTGCGCATCTCCAAGTCCCAGTATGCTGTAGTTTTTCTCACACATGGCAACACACAGACAAACCCATTGAAATATTTATGTCTCTGCATATTTCACAGAGACATTTGCACTTGACAATAACAACAACAAGTACACGGGTTGCAGCAGCAGCTGAGCAGCAAGCAGGACAAGGACCGTGACAAGGATTGGCGGGAGCAGAGGCAGACGTTGATGATGATGACGTTGACAATCACCGCAGCAGCCGTTGCATAAGGAAGGACCCGCAGTCGGAGTCGGAGTCGGAGTCGAAGGAGCAACAGCCTCGAGACACCGGCACCGCCATCAGCAGCATCAAAACATAAAGTGCATTGCGTCTGGTTAGGGCATGTCGCAGGTTTCGGATTGGGATTGGATTGAGGAGCAAGGACTGGAATTGGGGCATGGGGCAGGGTTAGACAACGACCGACATGCACATGACAGCACAACCACACACACATACAAATACTCAGAGACATTGCAGCGAAAGTGTTGCTGTTATTTGTGTGACAAACGCAAGACACAGGCAGCTGTTACTGGGCGGGGGTGGGTGTAGGCCTGGGAATAGTAATGTTGGCAAATCTCTCTGAGACTGACAGTCACTTATAGTAGAAGCCAACACAATGCCACACAACACGACGGAAAAACAAACAAAGCCAACGAAATGCATACATTGAACTTTTGGTTTTCGGTGAGACAACTGAAATCTATCAAGTATACGCCGTGTGGCAGACATGGAAAAAACCCCGCACCCGATCGAGAAATCAAGGCATAGCAAAGTCTTCAAGTAAAAGTTGAGACAGAGCTCCAGCCAGAATACCCCACACTTAGAAGTGTTTAGCATTTATTTGCATATGAGCATCAAGGATGAAGGATGAAGGATGCGTCGGTGTGGAAGGAAGTGCGGCTATTTGTTTGTTTGCGCTTTTGTGTTTGTAGGCAAATATTTAAAGGCTTTTATTGCTTTCTTAGTAATGCTTTACTGAGGTTGTTGAAAGAAGAAAACGAGACATTAAACAAATTATAAATATTTTCTTTATTCCTTGGCAGAACTATCCATAAACTACTTTGAATGAGTTCGGGGCTTCCGCTCTGCTGAATGGAAAATTTGCATAAATTATTATATATTGAGAATAAACAGATTAAGTTACGCTAAGCTTTTGAATATATTAAATAAATACTATAAATATCCCATGTGTGTAAAATTAATAGACAAATTCTAATCAGAATTATTCAGGTGACAGTTCAATAATTGAAAATATCTCACCAAAGTCAAGAAGGTAAATAAACCATGAAATGGACAAAAGTCTGCTGCACGCCATTTTAAAAGTCGAAAGCCATTTGTGATGGCCAATAAAGTAGAATATAAATTTGTATTTTGTTTGTGCAGTTACGGTTATTTAAATAGTTTATAGATATAGTAGTTGACTACAGCTACAGCTGGGCACACAAGCGATTTATCGTGAAATGAACAAAATATTTGTCGCATTTATTTTGTTTGTTTGTCGATGGTCTGCTGCAATTGACTGTTGCCTGCAATTGCACAAGCTGTGATTTACCCAACACACACACACACACACACACACACACGCACACGCACACACAAACACAGACAGACTGACAGAAAGTCAGATGGACAGACAGGCAGATGCAGTTACAGATACCGGTACGAGCATCCAACCAAAAAAGGTCATTTTAATATATTTATTTTGTGCATTCTCATAATTCATTTTCATGGCTTGCGGCAATTCGACGTGCATTTAATTTATTTATCTTTTTATTTGTTTATAAACAATAAAATGTTGTAATTAACACGGCGCTCAGCACCATGACAAACAACACAGCAATATCGCATAGCCCACTGTTTAATTGCACACACACAAAATTTTCCAAACAATTATGCACAACGAGCTGCCCTGCGTTCATTTTCAAGGTTTTCACGTGCGCGCTTTTCACAAATTTTGCACACACCAAATTTCCAACTAAATTTCGGTCTACAAAACAATTAAAAAATTGTGCTGGCATTGCAACTTATACAGTTTTACAGTTGAGCAGACTGCAAGAAGACCACGACGAAGTGAAGTGCTTATGTTACGCTTGAAAGTCTTGGCTTACGGATTATGGCTTGCAACGCTTTTGGCCAAGTCTGTGTCTAGGTCTAGTCACGATGTCTCAGCGCTTAGACGAGTTTAGCTTGCTTTTGCAGCTGGTGACTAATCGCCAACTGATTTCGGCTTATTCAAGGGAAAGGAAGCAAAACTTGGGTAAGGCCCAAAGCTGGCATCGTTGAAGTTGAGCTCGGACTGGTCTGGTTCTGGCCATAAGACGATTTAGATTGCTCGACTGCTCAAAGTATTCAGCACTTGAAGAAGTCATCAGCTTGAAACAGGCTTGTCTGTGTCAACGTTGCACTTAAGTATTTATATTACGTAATCAAAATGCCCATTCATATATATATATTGATGTTATTGATTCTGTGCGTAACAAAATGCTTCAATTTCAAGAGTTTCCTGCTGTGTCAACTGAAATCACAGCTGACGGCGGCGCATTTATTATTTTGTAGACCCCGAGCTACCAATAAAAAAAGTCAGTCAACCTTTAAAAACGATATGCAAATAAGTGGCCCTCCAAAAAAACGTTGCAACATCAAATGAAAATCGGCTACATATGCCTGTTTATATGCAAATATTACTTTTACATACGTTAACATTTGGCAATTATTCGACTTTGTTGCTGTAGCGGTAGCTGTAGCTGTAGCTCTGGGGCTGTGCCGGTTGTTTGTCTATTTGCAGATACAAATACGTTGTAAAAAAAGAGGAAAAAGGGACGAGGCAACGCGTGTCCTTATTTGGCTTTTGCGAAATTTCAATTTAAATTGTGATTAAATTTTGCACGCACCGATGCAAAAGTCGCGCCAGCAAATTCTGTGCATATATTTTGTTGAGATCGAGCATCAAGTGCAGATTTCTGTAGAGTGTGTGAAATCCCGTCTAGGCAGCGCTCTGCGCTCAGCGTCCTCCTTCCTTCGTCCTGTGTGCTGTTAACATTTTGCTTACTTTTGCCTCGGCCGTTATTTGTTATGCAAATTTATTTTCGATTACTTGTTACCAAAGATTTGCTTCAGATTATGTAAATGTGTCAAACGTAAGACGTACACATACTGCGTGTGAAAGACGAAGGGGGGCCAGGGCGTATCTGAAGCTTTCTGTCTGCCTTACAAGTGGCTTATTACAGTTAGTGCCTGTCATTGTTGAATAAATGCAAAAACTTTGCATATTTTCATGAGCATTTTGCCAAAAGCTTTCGTATTTTTAGGCATAAAAAAATATGACTTGGAAAATCTATTTTCGCATTCACTGATTGTTTATCGCTTCAGGCTATTGATTCCATATTGAGCTGCCTGAGTTTTATTTTGCAATTTTACACATTCACACACAAACGCACACACAGACACACACACACACACAATTCCCCCTAACTTTGTTACATATATTTACATAATTTACTTGTGCATAATAAGGACGTTAAGCGATAATTAAATTGAATTCCATTCAAATAAATATCTAGTGGGCAACAGCAGGAAAACAATAGTAAGAGCATTTATTTATAGAATTTTATAGTATATATAAAATTATTCGAATTAAAGATCTTGTAGATTGCATTCATTTTGTCTATATTGTGTTCATGCATTTACAAAATATTTCAAATCGGTTTTAGTCAATGATGACAGTTGTTTACAATTAAACAAATACCTGGTCAAGGTTATCTTTAAATAGCCTATATTAATATCATTTAAGCTCCGGTTTATTATTATTTTTTCAATTTTGTTGTTCACTTTGATGAGAAACAATGAGCTGCCGTTTTAAATAACTTTATATTTTTTCTAATCGTTCATAGCTCCGTTTATCTGACCCGCATCAGATACAGACTCACATGTCGATAGAAGTTAGCTCATACACATTTAAAAAACAAGTAAGAATGTTATAGTCGAGTATACCCGACTACGTAACTCCCTGTACCCAGGTCTAAAACATTCAATCGCAAATTTATCAAAATCGGAACTCGATGACGAACGATGACGATGACGAACGACGGTAGAGTGAAAGAAATACTAGCAGCACAATGCAGAGATGAGCGAGACTGATCGAAGAGCTGATACTTATCGATATTTTATCGAAGAGGCCAATTGGCTGCGCGCCAACAGTCAATTTTTGAATTTTGATGCATAGTCTGCACTATGCAGAGCATTGATAACAATATGTTTCAAGAAAATAAAGTCATGCAGATGGCGCATGTCTCACAAAAGAAAAATGTCAAGCAGATCAGGTGCTTAAAATTTATCGTATGGTTTGCGTACCGATAAGCAATTATGAAACCATATGGGCTTGTGTTGCTTAAAAGCGACAGACATGTGCATCAGCTGATGCCGTGTGTTTTGGTATGTCGTGACGTCACGAGTACAAGACCCGCTGCACTTTCGCGCTCGCTCGCACACATGGTTAAGCCTTAAGTACTTAATAGAAAATGCACGCGCTTCGCGCTCGCTCGCCCATATGTACATACATATGCTGAAGCCTTCATGTTGCTGCTTGCCAAGCCTGCAGTACTGAATCTTGTTTGTTGAATAACTTCCTTGTTTATTATCCGATTGATTTGAAATTTGGACAGAAGATTAAGAGTGACTTAAGTAATATACATGTCGAATTCTAAAGCTATATCTTTAAAAGTGTGGCTGTAAAACGTTTTTATCGAATTGCGGGGGAACGGGGAAGATATCTAAGATCGGAAACAAACTTGATCTGCGTATGGTATACAGGAAGCTACATTCCAAATTTGGTGTCTCTAGCTATTATAGTTGCTGAGATCGACGCGTTCATCCGGACAGACGGACAGACGGACAGACGGACAGACGAGACAGACGGACATGGCCAAATCGAAATCTCTTTTGATACTGATCAAGAATATATATACTTTATAGGTCGGAGATGTCTCCTTCTGCCTGTTACATACTTTTGCACAAATCCAATACCCCCTTTTTACCCATTTTATGGTACAGGGAGTAATAAAGAATTAAACGAAATCAAATAAATAAATGCAATTAATTATGGGCATCTCTCATAAAGTGCAATTTGGCGTCGTGCGTTCGTTTGGAAAAATATATTTTTATGCATTTGGTTGACTATTTTTATTGGCGGTTACCTTTGCTGGCTGTCAGCCCTATGTGCATATATGCGTGGTCTTTTTAATTAAATAATTATATATATATACATATATATATACGTTTAATTGGTTGTGTTTTTTTATTTGATCAGACTGTGCTCAAATAGCTAGTAAATCAATTGCCATTACAGCGGCATCCGTTTGGCAACAAATATAACAAATGGCGAAATGGCTTCGCAGGACTCCATGAAATTCGTTTACCGGCAAATATGTTTGACAGGAATTGCAAATTGTTGTCAATGCAAAAGCACAAAATGTCCACAAGCAACAACAAATTTAAAATGTGCAACAAAAAATTCAATTTCATTCAGCTGCGTTGTCGCATTCCATTAATTGCACTTCAAAAAGGCAAACAAGTGCCAAAATGTTGAATAAATTGTATTGCCAATGGCACTTGCGAATAACAAGTGCATTCAAACATGAAACGAACTCACATTTAAATAAGCACTGACTAATTACAATTTTTGGTGCCACAATTAACATCTGTATATTATAGAAAATAAATTAAATGTACACCAAAATGATGTAATCAAACGAAATTGGCCAAAACTGTATAGTTTTAGTTTTTCGCAGCCAAAGAACACTTCATTTGTTTGTTTAATGAGTGCATTTAATTAATGTTAGCCTGAAATTAATTATTATCCCTTAATTATTGTAAGTATCAATTGTAAAGTCGTACAATAATTACAATTTTCTTCTGCCTGAACTGGACACCAATCAGAATGTAAATGTAGTTTTTAAATTAAACGATAAACAAATAAACATGTTTCTTTGCAAAAATGCACGTAAATATATCAATTTTTTGCGTAATCAGCATAATTTCGCATCAGAATGACTTGTACAATGTAAGTGCTATGCCCGACCATTATCGGTTCAGTTCATTATACTTAAGTCCCTCAATGACAAAAAGCCAAAATCAAAATTCATAGCCAAACAAAGGCGAACTTTTTGTTCATTTTTATCGGGCAATAATACTTAACGTTTTATTAAGTGACTCGAAGTTATGGCAATTTTTCTGCAATTCATGTGAAATAATTAAATGAGGCGAACCAAGATCCACTGACCAGCTCCAATGTCAAAAGGACCAGAGGCAGAACAGAAAAAAATTGGTTCTTTTAGCCAATTTGAGCAGCTGAAATACTGAAATACCCTTAACACACTCAGTTTCACAAATGCTGCATAATCGCTGCATAATTTATTAATTAAATTATTCAATAATAAGGCGACTATAATGGTACTTAAATATGCGTTCTTTCAATTTGACCTTTTTGTTGTTGTTCATTATTTAATGTTTTTCGAAATGCGAGCAACAAAAAGCAAAACGAGTTAAGTGAATAGCGCGACAAGTTGAGTTTTTGCGGTTTTAATTGTGCCAAGTAATGTGGTTGCCGCAATTGCTGTTGTTGTTATTGTTATTGTTGTTGTTGTTGTTGTTGTTGTTGTTGCTGTTGTTGTGGTGATTGTTTTTTTGCTTTAGTTATGGTTGTAGATGCTCTCATTGTTGCGGTTTGTGTGTAAGCCGAAAGGTTAAGTGCCGCACTCGTGTTTGAGCAACAAATTAAATCATTATAAATCGCACCGGGTTAGCCGAAGACATTTCTATGTAAGGGTAGGGCCAGACCAAACGGTGAGGTAAAGGACTGCCAATGACCTTTTATAAAGCATAGCTGAAGCACAGTTACCCCTTCCATGAATTATACACAAGCCAAAGCCAGGTCAACTCAATAGGATCTATATTGATTATAATTTAAATCTTTGACTTGTGCTGCCTTGAGTTCCAGCCTCAGATGCTCATTTTAGCAATTTCATGAAATTTTCCGAGACAAACACCTTGATGCAGCCGCAATACCCTTCGCAGAGATACAATCGAGATATGACCTATAACAATAGCTGCTTTATGCATGGCAAATAACGACAACAACAGCAACAAGAAGCAGCAACAGCAACAACAACACAACACAACAAAACAAATAAACTCTTAGCGAGTGTGCTCAAATAGTTAATACCTCGCTTTTCCTTTTAATATATATTTTTCCACAATATTGCTCAGCTTCTTCTGATCTCATCCCATTTAATAAGACAATTTTTACCTGAAAGTAAATATTGCAAATTTAAATCAAACTAAAAAGTAAAATGTTTGAGAATACATATGCAAAATTCAAAAAAACTATATTTGAAAATCTCTAAGCAATTTGATTAAACTGTCGAAAAGCAAATTTAAACACAATTAATAATTATAATTAAAAAAAAGGAAAACGGAGAAAATAGATTTCCTGAACTGCTTAGAAAACAATATTAAAGTAACATGTAGTGAACAAAATTGAGAAAATTAGCTATTTTAATATAGTTCTTTATCGCAAGTCCGTTAGCTTATAAAGATATATAATACTTTATATATAAACTCGGAAATCTAACGGATTATTATAGCATAGTTGTGTCCCCATAACGTCTATAACTTTTTGTGGTTATTTGTGTTTTTCAATTGTATTATAATGAAGCGCACTTTTAAAAAATAATAATATTTTGCAAATAATTGTATATACTTAAGAAACAATTTATTATAACCTTATTGCACACTCATCAACAATTTGTAGGAACAGGGTATAAGACCGCCAGCAGCCACCACAGCAACAATCGCAGCAGCAGCCGCAGCAGCAACAACAACAACTACAACTACAACAACATTAAGAAGCAGCAACAAGCTGAACGCTGTTGGAAGTCTTCGGCTTCGGCTTCAGCTTCAGCTTCAGCTTCAGTTAGCGCTTGAGCTTCAGGTGAGTTTGCATTTTGAAGCCATTGTTGTTGACCTTGGACTGCATAAATCGAATTGGAGCAGGTCGTTGACGAAGCTGTTGCCGGTGTTGTTGTTGATGTTGTTGTTGTTGTTGTGATTGCCGAGAATGTTGTTGTCGTTGTTGTTGTTGTTGTTGCTGTTGTTTGTTGCCGAGAATGTTGTTGTAATGCTGTGCTTTGTATTATCTCTTTGCGGTTGATAGCATCCTTGAGATTAAACTGCAATTTCGCAAGGCATGCGCCTCTTTTACAATTTTAATGAGGTTTGCGGTTTCTTACCTGAGCTCTCTGTTCTGAAAGTTGCAGCTGCTGTTGTTGCAATTCTTCTTGTTCCACGCAGAATGTAAACAAAATAGTTAAGCTCAAATTGTTGCTGCTGCTGCTAAGTAACTTTGGCGCGTTTTGCGTTTGCAAAGTCAACAAACGTAAAGAACACGTTTGCTTTTAGTTAACCTGTTTTGGCAATGCCCAAAGATTGCGATTGAGCAAAGATTGAGACACACACACACAATTGCACACAGATACACGTACACTAATACACGTACACAAACTAGACAAACTTTGCGCATGCGAAATGTGAGCGCTGTTTTGTTGTTGTTGTTGTTGGTGTTGGTGTTGGTGTTGTTGTTGCCGCTGCTAGCTTGTATCTTTTACTCGCGCAATTAGCCAACAACTAAGGCAGAGATTGAGCCACAATGAACCACCACAACAATTATATAGTATGTATATATATACAAATATATGCACCACAATTACTTAACTGGGCCCATTCACCAGCCAATTGACGCGTTCTAATTAATTTCAATTTGATCGAATTTACACCTGACATTTATCGTTGATCGTCGATTTGATTTAATTTAATTTGATTTGATTTGATTTGATGTCAGCTGCCTGCTCGATAAGTTCTCTTTATACCAATACGTATCTCAAAACGTTTCCGCGTGTTGTTGCTTGAGCCAGCGACGAATATCAACTGAAACTAAACGCTGACCGCGCTGACAGATCGCCAGCCAGGCTAGAGCGGCAGCGCAGTCGACGATGACGTCGGCGTCGGCTTCGGCTTCGGCGTCTTAAAGTTGTCTAAACGGCCCGACCATAAGATCAAATTGTAAGTGGCCAACCTTCTGCGGCTGAACAGTTGCGACGCTTTTTGGAATAGTTGTATTCTTCGGGCTTGTGACACGGCTAAGCAGCTGATCAGAGTGAACGGGACAGAGACAGTGACTGCTCAGCTTGTGAAGCTTTTGAGATCAGTTTTGAAGCTTTGGGTATTCAAAAGAGCTTATATTTAAGCCGAGCTTTTGCAGTGGTTGTTGTCCAAGCTATTCACCGAGCGTGCCTAAATATATAAAAGTTATCTTGAATCTGACCAATCCGAACTTCATAAGATCATATGATCATATGACAGCTATATGATATAGTGATCGAGGTTAAGCAATTAATATAAACTCTGCGATTGCTTAGTTTTTGATTATGCAAATTCACAAAAATCCACCGAATTTTCATAAGGAATATAACCAAATTTGGTCAAAATCTAAAGACTATACAGAAAACTTAGATTTGGTGAGTTTGGTTAAGATGTCTTGGAAAACAAAAGAATTTGTCATACAGAACATAAATTTTCCACCGATGGTTGGCAGCTATGATCGCATTTCGCTAACATCTGTTGCACATTAAATACTAGTTTTTATATAAGCTGACAGGTATGCATTCAGACGAGCTAGATTATATCATCAGCTCGTTTTCTTGATCAAGACATTATATAAATTCTATGACGTATCACTTGTAAAGAATGAACCACGTTATTGTGTAATCTTTTCGTTGAATAATCTGAATGCATTTAGAAACTATAATCACCAATATTTCTAGATACTATTGTGCTATTCGATCGTCTTTGTTTCCATACAAAGATGGCAATCATTTTAGAAGCCACCATTCAATCTATTGTGGTTTTCCTTACCCATATATGTCGAGTAATATTACACAACCAAGAATCTTATTTTAGTTACCTCTTGCAGGTTCGTAAGTACCAGTGACAACACCCTTGCCATTTATATTGCTGCATGGGTCAGCTTTGCTTGGGTCCTCGGCTTGCCGTGCCATGGCAGACTGCAACCTCTCAGGGCCACTCCCTGAATGTCCCTTTGTCATTGTCAAGAGTTGGCAGTCTTTTCAGGTATGCCGTAATAGCTCGCTGCGCTATCTTGCCTCATTCCTGGCGCCCACAATGCAACCCCGTTGCAGAGTCACAATCACCTGACATGTGCACGTCTTTCGGATTCGAGAAATGCTAAAATGAATTGCCGCTTTTGTAAAGATTTCTTGCAGCTGCTGCTTTTGGCTGCATTTGGCATGCAACTTGCCACTGTCCCTGCCCGTGCCCGTGGCCTATGCGCCCTGCCGTCGCTTGTGTAACAAGTTTCACGTGCATGTTTCAACAATGTCGCCATTTCAGTTTCCGTTTCCGTTTGACGTCGCTTGGACGCGCTGCTTCAGCAGGCATAGAAAATGCCATGCAAAACATTAGGGCTGCAACAACGAGTCCTCTTTGTTGCATGCCTAGCAATGTGAATGTTGTAGATAAATTTCAACACACACACACACACTTTAACTCGGATACACCTTACAATTTGAGCTGCTTAAGTGTCTACAAAATATTTGTGCATCGTTTTAACCCAGATACAGAGATGCAACCAGGCGGCAAGGCAACAACATGTCTCCCCCCTTACTATTATAAGCCAAAGCAAGCATTTTCTCCCAGCCAAGATTCTCGAGTTGTCGCTAATGAAGTGCAGGGCATGCAGGTCGAGTGCTTCCAGCAAATGATATCACAACAGACCTCAGGCTGATGCTGTCCATGACAATCGGCAATGGATATTGGTTGCTGTCTTTAAGAGCCATTTATAGACAGTTGCTGGCATTTATCTTGTGTCCACTTTATTTGTGGTTCGCTTTTGGGTGCAATTTAAAAAAATAAATTTTACCCAACGGTGCAATTTTCGTACTAACAAATTTATGTGCTCAACAATTGATTTTCCAGTTCAATTTCGGCTGCTGCAGCGCAGCTACGTGTTGGCCAGCAAATGCATCCGCAAGGTGAAAACGGTAAAAATAATGCCCTGAAAAATGAAGAGACGTCGAATAGCTGGCAAGGCGTCGCGGTCCGAACTGTGCGCCACTTCATAAAATATGAAATTAGATTTGCAAGTGCAGCAGGAGCAGCAGCAACATCCGGACGCCGTCAGACCGGCAGACCTGCAGACCAGCAGACCTGTAAAGGATGTGCATACATATAGCCTGTTGCGGATGAACGAAAAAAAACCCACTTAATGTGCGAGTGGCAGGGAATGGATTTTAAGTGGGGCTGGAGTCAAATGGTCACGCCAGAGCCAGACTCAGAGTCAACCAAGCAACCGACGTTGACTCAAATGGCTTGACATTCGATCAAAAGTTCGACGGAAACACCGTGAACAACAGCAGCTAAAAGCAGGTTAAGCTATTTGAATGAGCCAACCTGGTCGTCAGATTCCCTATATGACAGATCGAGTTTGTAATCATTTAACTAGACAGCTGCTGTATGTGAGTAGTAAATAAGTTTAATTAACTGGCAACAATGTAGACAACGCTGCCAGATAGCGCCTTATCGATAGATCTTCAGCAGAGATGTATAAACGATAGATCGATAACAGCTGTTGGAGAAGATGAATAGAGAATGTTGCGCTCTCCTAAATAAACATCTCAACATTTAATAAATTTCGATTATAATCAAATATAAATCGCAGTAATAAATAAAAGGTTATTTTTTCTTTTCTGCTACAAGAAATTATTATTTTTCGATTACATTTATTTCTAAAAGAACCAATATCTCTTCTGAAAGTATTCTTAAATATATTCAAAACGTTGATAAATAAATGGGATTAGTAAACTATAACTGAATTGTCGATTCAGTGATAGATTTGTTTATATTAATAACATGCAAAAACATATAGATAATTATTATTCTACATTGGTGCTAGTTTTATGGGAAAGGATGAAATCTTTAAGAACGTCGCACAACTAATCATTGGTACGGTAATTACTACCTAAGCTCGATATAATTTCATGAAGATAACTAGAATTTAGTACTTGCTGCATATGTTTTATAATATCTTCAGTAAATATTTTTTAGCTATGATCAAAGCCTTAGTCTTGGTCGTCAATGCTCAACAGTTACAATGATTTACAGCGTGTCGAGAGAACCAGAATAGGAAACAGGATGTGGGGTGGGGATGGCAGCAGGACCACGACACACAAATACAAAGCGCAATGCGCGGCTAATGCCGCTTAATAGTTTTTACATTTTTTGCCCCGGTCTTTGGTCTTTGTCGCTCGACGGACCCGGAGCCAGAGCTCCAGACCCCTACCCCGACCCGATTGACTGCCCAGTGCCAGAGTCAGACCCATAGACATGCTGACTTAACTGATTCGCTTCGCGCTCTTTCCCTCACTTTAAAACCGAGCGCAATGTTCAATAGCTGGAAAATGTAAATCCTATTGAGTTGGTCATTTTCTCTTTTTACTCCCTGTACCCATAAAATGGGTAAAAAGGGGGTATTGGATTTGTGCAAAAGTATGTAACAGGCAGAAGGAGACATCTCCGACCCTATAAAGTATATATATTCTTGATCAGTATCAAAAGAGATTTCGATTTGGCCATGTCCGTCTGTCTGTCCGTCTGTCCGTCTGTCCGTCTGTCCGTCTGTCCGGATGAACGCGTCGATCTCAGCAACTATAATAGCTAGAGACACCAAATTTGGAATGTAGCTTCCTGTATACCATACGCAGATCAAGTTTGTTTCCGATCTTAGATATCTTCCCCCGTTCCCCCGCAATTCGATAAAAACGTTTTACAGCCACACTTTTAAAGATATAGCTTTAGAATTCGACATGTATATTACTTAAGTCACTCTTAATCTTCTGTCCAAATTTCAAATCAATCGGATAATAAACAAGGAAGTTATTCAACAAACAAGATTCAGTACTGCAGGCTTGGCAAGCAGCAACATGAAGGCTTCAGCATATGTATGTACATATGGGCGAGCGAGCGCGAAGCGCGTGCATTTTCTATTAAGTACTTAAGGCTTAACCATGTGTGCGAGCGAGCGCGAAAGTGCAGCGGGTCTTGTACTCGTGACGTCACGACATACCAAAACACACGGCATCAGCTGATGCACATGTCGCTTTTAAGCAACACAAGCCCATATGGTTTCATAATTGCTTATCGGTACGCAAACCATACGATAAATTTTAAGCACCTGATCTGCTTGACATTTTTCTTTGTGAGACATGCGCCATCTGCATGACTTTATTTTCTTGAAACATATTGTTATCAATGCTCTGCATAGTGCAGACTATGCATCAAAATTCAAAAATTGACTGTTGGCGCGCAGCCAATTGGCCTCTTCGATAAAATATCGATAAGTATCAGCTCTTCGATCAGTCTCGCTCATCTCTGCATTGTGCTGCTAGTATTTCTTTCACTCTACCGTCGTTCGTCATCGTCATCGTTCGTCATCGAGTTCCGATTTTGATAAATTTGCGATTGAATGTTTTAGACCTGGGTACAGGGAGTTACGTAGTCGGGTATACTCGACTATAACATTCTTACTTGTTCCTTCTATTTTTCTATATTTTTTTTCCCCAGTTCGCAGGACTGCTAATGCAACAAAGGGCGTGGCCGTGGCTGGGTTCACCGCAGCTCGCTCGCTTTGGCTTCAATTGCGGGGAAATGTCTTCATCGGTTTGATTTTCAATTTGATTGCATTTAAGCCATGTCCTGGCATAAGCTTCGTGTGCCAGTGAACAGCTCATTGTCGTTATAGAATTTATTATGCCTGCTTGGCGGCCCCGTTCATTCTATTTTTAGTCGTCTACTCGTAACTCGTATATTGACAATTTATGACATGATTTATGATTGCCGCTCTTATGTGGCAACATCAACTGAGTGCCACAAACGCAATTTGCACGCTTATCACTATATGAATAATAACTAGGAAGCAAGGAAAACGGCTTTGCTTAGATATGATAATTTTAAGAGAGTATATAAGAGTTTAACGGCTTTCCTGTGCAGTTTGGCATTTAAACAGAAATATGAATATGGGAATCATCAATTTAATTTATCTAAGCTATTTATGATCAACTCAGGCTTGTCTTTAAACTGTAATCTTCTTAGTTGCTAGGGCATCAAAGCTTCGTTTAGATTGTTTATCATTGTTATTGGTTGGGCAGTAGCCGCAAAGTTGACACCTCAGACAGCTACCTGCTCAGGCCCCACAAAGCACACAACAACGACAACGACAACGACAACGACAACGAGGACGACAACAACTTTGTCTGACAACAATCAATCAATATTTATGTCCTCAAGCGTTTAGCAGCTAGCTGTCACACTTGTCCTTGCTTTCCACTCCCCCACAGTGCGTGTGTGTCTGTAGGTGTATCTATAGATACAAGTATTTGTATCTTGTCTCTACACAGGGCACAGCTGCGTTTGTTCTTATTATTGCTGCTTGTGCGGTGTGACAGCTCTCTAATGATAATGACAAGCGCAATAATACTCAGAGCAACCTTCGTAAACCAACACTCGACCCTCAACACTTCGGGGTTGGGGTCTCTTCGCCATGGCAGCAGAACTTTAGCCATTTACACTGCACAGATTTATGTTTATCCGCTCAAGTGCTCACGCTTCAGCTGTAGCTGCAGCATTGGCACAGCATCGTTCTTGATTGATGTCCTGGCTAAGTTAATTACGTGACTCGGACTCAAAAAGTGCCCAACTATAGGAACGACTCAAAAACTTTGCAGCTTCTTGCTAAGTGCCGCAATTAATTGATTTTTTTTTTTGTTGTTGTCGAGGGTGCCAAACAAAGCTCTTCGCTGAGAAATAATAATAATCCAAGGTGCTGCCAACATAATGATTATTATAATGTTATTATTGTTGTTGTTGTTGCTGTTGTCAGGCAGGCGTTGGCAGAGATTACGCATTAAATAAATCATCAGAGCCGCTTTGCGAGATGTGCTCGGCTAACACTTCACTTCACTTGAAGTCCTCAGTTGAGATTTATTGTAAATAAGCATGATTATCATAGCATCACGTATACGCCATGCTCAACTTGGCAGCTTCGCTGGCAGAGCCCGCAGCCAGCAGACAGCAGGCTACTGCCTCGGCCAAGACGAGGCCAGCAGGCCAACAATAGGCACGCCTAATCAGCGTTAGAAATAAGTTGGCGCTGGGTTGGGCCAATAAACAGCCTTTCTAAATGCGAGCCACGCGGCGTATACGCGATTTGTATACAGCACTGCATTGAATTCCGTCCGAAACAAGGACTCAAAGCTACAAATATAGTAAACTTTGCTGATAGGATTCCACAATTATTTACATAGAAACCCTGAACATTGTTTTTTATTTTCTTATTTAGTTTTTATCAATATTTATTGACAATCAGTCTGGCTAGGACTGCAGGCAAATGTATTGAAATCAAATATTGTTGCGGTTGAATGCTTTTGCTCAGCAACAGACAGACATTATGCTAGAGGTCATTGTCCTTTACGTTGAGTGAAACGATTTCCAAACGGCAAGTCCTAATTGGAGCCAGCGTATATGCCGACTGTTGTCCTGTCCTATAGTATGATCTCATCCTTAAGTGCTGCCATCAAAGCTCAAATGAGCTGATTTTATTCTGAGATCTAATTAACTTGCAACCAGGTTTGCTTGTCAGCTAAGCAATGTTGCCTGTTCAAGCTAAAATTTAATTTAAAATACTTCTAAAAAAGTTTTACTTGAGAGACATTCTGAAGGCTGTCATAAGCCACCGCAATCATTTAAATTGTTTTACTTTCTAATTTGTAAATTTTAATGTTTAATTAAACAAACTGGCTCAATTAAGACACGCAGCTGCGTGCTGCTGCCACATACAAAAAGCACTCAAAGAGCAAACAAAAAAAATAACTTCAATTGAGAAAGTCGCTTTCATTAGACGATTTACTGGGTGATGTTTTTCAGGGCGTCCCTGTCGCTGCTGCCTCTCAAAGTCAAAACGTTTTAACCTTTTAAGCGCAACTGTAATGCGACTAAAGCTGCTCACTCTGAATGGAATGGCATGAGACGGGTTGCTAGGACCAGGATATGGCAAGCAAGCGACCTGGCCCACCCCCAGCCGCAGCCCATATAGCGCGCTGTGCCAAGGACACGCTGCTGCTGCTACTGAGTCCTGAATCTGATGCTGATGCTGATGTGTTTGCAACACATTGAGGTTACGCGAAGCGAAAGGAGCTATACAGACAGGCAAGCAGGCCAACAGACAGACAAACAGACAGATAGACAATTGAAAATGTACACGCTAAGATATGAGCTCATGTAGCATGTGAGTGGAACTCATGAAAGTTTCTGGTTACTGCGGTGCATGGCAGCCCAGATATGTCTCCGATATGGCATGGTTATGCGACGTAGATACGCCAGATTCCATTTCTCAGTTACGCGGGTCACTCAACAAATGTGTGCAGAGTGGAGCGCCATTCATTGCAATACTTGAAGCAAATGAAAACAAAAGACAAAGCGATGCGAAAAGACATGGAGAATGGGTAACGAGTTGGAAGAGATGCTTCAGCAAATGAAATGTGATTGAAATTCGACTTCAAAGCCGTCCTTAAATGGGACTAGATGTATTTTTGAATTTCTGCAATATCATGATGATTTTTATTTAGAGACAACATATGTAAGGAATATGGTTATGTGTGATTATTCAATTATTATGGATATAAAAGAGTAGTCTAATTTAATATGGTTGGTACATGATATTCAATATAGTTCAGGAAAATAATAGTTAAACAGCAGATTACTGCTGAAATTAGGGAATATTTAGGATAAGCGTTGGATGCATTCAAGTGCACATATAAGTTGTAATTGAAGTATCCTAGGTTTGTGTGGTAGTTCGAATTAGACTTGCATTTGAAAGGTGCACTCTTAAATGCACAAGTTGTGCCTAATTTTACCTACAATTCTCTCAGTGTGTATATCATATATGTGTACCTTCTGGATATACGAATATTTTGAAAATTATTCAAGTTGTAAGGCATTTATTTAAAGCATTTTAACGATCCACAAAAATATGAAAGTTAATTAACTTGAAGTGCACAGAAATGTAGCTCCTATCAATTTCTGCTGTAAACCTGGTGATTCCATTTTATTAGCATTTTTCTAGGGACACATCGCTGTTAATAAGAACAACAAATGTGCTATTAAAGTTGTGTTTACAGTTGATGTGAGACTAAGCCGCATCGCTGGCAAATTACGCACATTATAAGCCTCATTTTGTGGCATCATCGCGTCAAATGGCCTAGCCACGCCCCAAACTGCTCGTTAGCCCTGGCCCACGTCCGCGCTCTGAACACTCTTGACCCACTGACTGACCTCAATGAACTTTGCAATACGGAGCATCATAAAAACCGTGGCACACCGCGGCAACGTGGCAACTACACTCAAACTTGACCCAATGTTGCTGCACTGAGTCTACTTAGGGTCTAGGTTCTACCTGTTGCGAATGTACATTTATAGAAGCCAACATTTTCTATAGCTGGCTTTAAGGCGTGGCACATAGTTCTGGTCTGAGCAGTGCGCTGTGCAAATGTTTTTCTTTGGCTCGAAATAACATTCATAATTTTTATTTACTTTCCTTTGGCGTATTTTCTCTTTAATTTCGCTCGCTTTTGCCTTTGTCGCCGCTGTACCACATTTCGTATACTTAATGAGATTTCTCGCAGACATATTTGCAATTTGGTGGCAGGCGGCCTGTAAAAGTTGAAACCACAAAATATTTTATATTGCGTGGGCAGAAAAAGGAGCAGGATGCCGGGACGGGGGTACCGGGCCAGTTCAATTTGAAAGTTTCCTTTTGCCCGCGCTGCAGTTAACCCGGCAGCAACAAAAACTAATTACAATCTCAAGTTGTTTTTTCAACACTCAAAGCTGGCAGACGGCCCCACCGAACCGCCAGCAAACCACCTTGAACTTAGCGCAACAAAATGCCATTTGGGTGGTGGGCGTGCCAGCAGGGTTGCATAAAAATAAAAGAAACAACCAAAAAGATGAAAATTGTATTAAAAAGCACAGCGACGCAGTCTGGGTGCAAGTTTAATTTTAGTTTTTCCAACTATTTTCGCAGTCGCTTCGCATTGTTGTTTTTGTCTTCATTTTGCACTTGGCACATTGTGCGAAAATTTATTATTGTTGATGGCACTGCAGTTGCTGCTGCTGCTGCTGCTGCTGATTCTGTTGCATCTTGAAGACGCCGCCCTCCCCTTAAGCAATTCCTCAGATCTACGAGTATAAGTGCTGTGCTCCTTGTCCAAATTGCACCTCTGTGATTATGGCCACTTGGCATCGTTGTCGCTGTCGTTGTCGTTGTCGTTGTCTTTGTCTCTGTCTCTGCCATCCATTTAGCCATTTAATGTGCAGCTACGCTTGGGATCAGTTTGGCCCCTGGCTTGGTTTTTGCATTGCTCTAATGATGTCAGCCTGAAATGCACTTGACAACACCTTGACATTATTCATTAGCGTTTGAATTGGCGCCAAGCGGCTGCTTGTTGTGCACGCACTTGGCCGGAACTAGTGCTCGCCTTTTGGCCAGGCTCAAAGCGCCACTTGGGGCTCCACTCAACCACTCCTTAAAACTATGCCCGCTCGAAAGCTGCTGCCTAATCTCCTATCATCAGGCTTGATAAGCGTTAGCTCTCTGCCCTGCTGGAGTTCTGGCCCTGTTTTTGATATATTTTGATATTGCTATGAAATTAAGTTGCTGCTGCGTCATTATTCAAAATGTCAATGTCATTTCTTTACGGTTTTTTTTTGTTTGGTCCTGTTTTTGGTGCTGAAGTCTCCACTCACAGCTATGACAGCTGCTGATTGTTTGCCTGCCTAGTTCTACCAACTTATACTTAGAAACCAGCGGCATTGTTGACAATATTTGAGTTCAGCTCTTCGGATTGGCAAACTGTCAACCAATTTATTCTCAGAATGAGTAACACAGCTATATTGTTACTGTTTAAATGCTGAATTGACGCATAATTTCGGCTTATGTGAGTGTTAAGGACATAAAAGGGAAGTTGTAAAATATACATAAATAAGTTGAAATTCAATATTCTCAAGGACATTTTCAATTTTTATAACAGTGTAAAATAAAATTGAATTATTTCTTTTAATAGGAAATGCGCTGTTTGAGGTAGTATTTATGACTCCATGAAGTATTGTATTTTTGATGAGGGAAACGAGTCATCTGTCTGTTTCAGTCAAAGCTAGTCTCTAAGTTGTCCAACTTCTCTCTGTTTGGATAAAGTCTAGAATTTACAACAATTTCTTTTTTGCGGCGTTTGTTTTTCTACCATAATTTTGCATAAATACAGGGGAAGCTTCAAGCCTCGCACCAACGGATATTTTATCGACCAATCAGGTCTGTCTCGTGGGAGGTATTTGATTATTCTCCTAGGGGTAAACACCCCCACTACCTGAAAACGCGCCTCCTAGGGGCAACATGCACTTAAAATTTCAAATATAATAATTTGTCGGGTATCGTGGCCAAACACACTAATTATAAATTATACTATGTTTACACAGTTTAACCGAGTGAACACACTATCAGAAGCCCTTGGAAGATTGGTTGAAAGTATAGAGGTCTACAACTTTTTATTGTGATGGTAACTCCAAGAAATTTGTTCATATTCTGCCTAAGAACCGATCTACTTTTTTTGGCTAAGCTGAAACTACCTTATTGTATAGTTTTAGTAACATTTGAACTGACATATCAGCAAGAGTATTAAGGTTTCGGTGTTCCGAAGACAGCTGAGCTCTTTTGTTTATTTTACACATTTTCCTTTTGGCCATTCGCAATGATAATTTTGGCTCACTTTATTTGCCAATAACCGCAATGGCCATCAATTTATTAAACAAATGACAAACACTTTACAAATCAAACAACAATAACTAATAGGCGTTTTGTTTGTTATTTTGTGCCGCATTTATTGTTGTTGCTGTCATTGCCAATGTTGTTGTTACTGTCGAGTTATTTAGTACAAATGGTTTGGCCTTATCTCTGGCACAGACAGCAGGGAATGCGGCCTGGAACCGGCTTTATCTGCAAACACAGAAAACTAATGCACTCTGTACAATACGCGATTTATATAGCATGCATTATACGAGTAATAACCGATTTGCGTGCTTAACGCATATAAGTCGTGGTTCAGGCAATCTATTGTTGTTGCTGGTATGCGTGTATGTGTGTGTGTGTGTGGTTGTGTGTGTGTGTGTTCGCATAATGAAAAATATGATTATCATTTATTAAGTCGTTAGCTTGGCTGCCTTGCTATGGCTACTGCAGTTGTTGGCTCTTTGTGGCTCATTGTTGGGCTTAATGCGTTCAAAATGACTGAAATAAAAATCAACAAAGAAAATAAGCTAAATGAGAAAGAGAAAATTAAACAAATTACTTGGAAAATGGCCACCATATTGCTGGATAAAATAAGCTGAAATTCACTTTGCATGAAAGAAAGAACTAATAGAATGAAACCATAATACCATAGTACAGGAAGCCTTTATACTCGTATATACTGTCACATACACACCAACCGAAAGCTGAAGTATTTTCTGTTAGAAATTAATTGAGAATTTAGAAATTACGCATTATAATGAAGTTTGTTCAAGAGTTCGTCCTCGAAAGTTGATCTAGAAAATCGATACTTCGTTACATGGATGATCATCATTCAGTTTGAACCGATTTAATTTATGCCAGGCAACAGTAATTTATGGAGCAAGTAAACCATCAGCTTAAAGCCAAAAGCTGCATATTTAAACGGCGTTCTGTCACACTTCATTGGGTTCAAGTTGCTTCGGTAACTATCAATCAACTCTACTGCGAATCAAATTGAAAACAAGAACACCAATTCATAGCGAATGTTTAGACTGAAAAGCAATTGCTGTGCCCAATGGGATCGGGTTGCTCCGTGGCATGCAGATTGCACGTTGCAGTTGCAATTGGCATTGCTGCCATGCTATTAACCGCTCAAATGTCCAACTGTCAATTGCGCAATGATTTCAAGTGACACTCGCCATGCTACATCCGGGAACACACACACACACACACACACACACACACACTTACACACACCACACAGGCAGACACGCTGACCGCATCCAATGGGTTAGAATTACACGCAATGAGCGCGTTAAACGTTCTGTGCTGTGGCCTTTTTCCATGGTCAATACTCATCAGGCCATGTCCATGGCCAAAAACTAGCTCACATATTTCTCAGTTATACGCTATTGGAGTAGATGCAAAAACTACGTCAACTAGTTGGCTTTGTATGGAAGGAAATTTGATGTTGGAAAGGCTTTCGGTTACATCAAACAAAGGCCATGATTCGACCAAAGGTGGTCTGAAGGTTCATCATCAAAATAGTTGGATGAAATTGGCAATACTTCAATGGAGGTCAGACACTTTTGAGGTGCTTTAAAGAAATGGTCATTAAAACAGATCTACAAGTATTGTAAAGAGTTACGATTTAGGATTAGCCATAACGGAGTATTCCTTTTTCTAAATAGTCTAAATGGTAAGCAAAGCCAGCTTTCACAGTATTTATATTAAACATATTTTGTTCTCATTCATAAGAGTTCTGTGAAGCTTGACTACAAGCATTAAATATGATCATAACATGAAAACTTATATTGTTACACAGATACAAAATATCCTTACTGTTCCAGTCAAGGTAATTCAGTTACTGTGTTAAAGTGGCTATCTTTCGATCTGTCCTTTTTTGTATGCATTGCTCATTAGTTTTTATCGTGTGCTAGGCCTCGTCCGTGTGCCTGGGTGACGTCAGCTGCATACCATTTAGGAAATCAGCCATAAAGTGGGCTGAGTCGTTTGCTGTCTCTATGCGGGAAATTGGCTCAGTCAACTGCACTTTAGTACAAGTATGCACTCAATTGCTGTAAGTGTGTGGGTGTGTGTGGTTGTGTGTGTGTGTGTGTGTGTTGTTTTTGCATGCATAAGCAGCCATTTAGTGTTGTTATGCTTATTATATGCATGTGCATATACCACCTACTACAACGACTACAGGGCAGACGGCGGCTGTCAACTGCCGCTGTCGTCGTTAGACCCATTTTGAGCCGTCTGCCTAAGTGCCAAGTTGTCTGCGCTCACACACACCCACACCCACACACTCTCAGATACACAGTCACACAATAGCTGGCACAACAAGCTACACAACAGCAACAGCAGCTGTGACAATTTCCATTTTTGTGTGCAGCTCATAAACCTTCAACTTTAGCTATACAACGGCAAGGACATGTGCAGGTGTCTACGCTGAAGTCGACGTCGGCGTCGGCGTCGGCGTCGGCATCGGCGTCGACGTTGTCGTCCCTGCCAAGATATTTTTATGTGAATTTATGTTTTTGATTAGTGCAGACTCTGACTTATGCATGCATTTCAGCTTTGACTTTCATTTGCTGTGACTTTAATAAATTTAACGCAAAGCTAAAGGCGGCAATCGCTTGCAGGTGTTCCAAACAAATAAAAACTCTCTCAACACGTCAAACAACGTCAAGTTTTCAAGAAAGGTGTCGACAAAATTTGTGTTCTTATGCTACAGCATTTATTAAATTAAGTACAGCTTCAAATAAATATTTTGGAGCTTTCACATTTAAATTTATACAATTCAAAATTGAGCACTTTTATATTTATATTATTTATAAAACTTCAAATTTAATGTAAGGCTTTTCACATTTTAAGGTACTTCAGAGAAGTTATTTTCATTGTTACTATAATTGTTATTATAATATTGCTATTGGTATTCCTTGAGTATTATAAAAAATGCAGAAATTTAGCTGAAGCTGTAATTATAAGCTGTGAATAATGTAAATAACATTTCTCTTACTAGATATAGTGTAAGCTAACATTTCTTTTTATTAAAAATTAGATGAAGTTTTCCTTGTATATTTAACCAACAAGCAACAAGCAAATTTAAAACAAAATTAAATAAATAAATTATTTTGTATGCATACAAAAAAAATGTATATAATTATTATTATAAGTTTGTAATTGGTATTCCTTGAGTATTATAAAAAGTGCAGCAATATGGCTTAATGTATAGTTGTGAGGCGTTTATTGATTGTTTTGAGATGGTGTGTTATTATTTTGATCTCAAAAACTCACACATATGCCTTAACACAAAGTTTGTGATATTGAGGAGGTATTGTTTTCTAAACTGTTTTATTGCAGCATTGTACTGGCATCAGACGTTAGGCGCCACCCCCTGCGCCATCTTATTTATGTGCTCGTAAAGTAGCGCGCCTACATTGGCCTCTAACTCAGCGTCCTTCTCAATCCAAAGCCGCCCTCAACACGCACTGATTTCACACTCACACTCACACTCACACTTACACTCACACTCACACCCACACACATACTCACACACACAAATGCAGATATATGCTTGTAGCTTGCATGCGGGTTGTCACATTTACATATGCCGGGACTTATGTTTTGTTTTGTGTTGCTCGGGCGCTGCAAAGTATGCAATGAAAAATTAAATTTATGCAATCTTTTAATAGAAGTCTGCAAATGCAGGACATAAACTATATAAGCTGATTTGCAACACGCACAATTTATTAAGCTTTAAGCAAAAACTGCACGCTTTTATTATAAATAAAGTTCATATTTATATCTGACATTAATGTTCGCTAAATAATTTAAGGTTGCCATTCAATAATCCGATTACTAGGCTTAACGTCAAAGTGCAAATACCACATTTAAATAATAAACTGTTTGCTCAAAGCAGCTCTCAATTCATAATGGCATTGGAGCACAAAAGTTTACAAACCAAAAGAGATATCTGTAAAATCGATGTGATTGCGGCTTAAATTTTGTATTAAGCTTTGCGTTGCAAGTCCCAAAAGTCCCACTTAATATTTATTTACACGCTTCACACAAATTTAATTGCATTGAGCATTCATTTTCTCTGCGTTCTCGAATTCCATTTCGTTTTGGGGCTCGTCCTTGCCGGCAACGCCACGACGCATGGAGCCAAAGGAGACGCGCAGCAGCAGCACAATAAATAGTTTATTTAAGGATTGTTCTTTGGTGACGAATGACTGCCCCAACGTCCGCTGACGCAGAAGCAGTCAAAGGACCCATCAGAGGAGCTGCTATAGAGCAGCCAGGCACATGCGTCGAAATGAAGGAATGAAATTTTCATTGTTTTTGTGTACTCCAAGTGTTTGAAAAAGTGTCGCATTTTGATTACGTTTTTTCCTTACATTGAACTGCGTCTGAGCTTTGGCCACGCTTGGGTGGCTAGGTGGAAAACCACGCCCCCTCTATCCCTGTTTGCCAACGCAACAGAGCCCAGCAGCTTTCCACTTGACTCCATTTGCTTTGAAGTGGCGCCCGCCCCACTCACCCGCTCTGCACTTACACCTCTCATTGTAGTTGCCACTGCCACACGCCCCCAGACATGGCCTGGGAGCTCAGCGCCACGCAGTCATCTTTAATTCATGATGCGACATTTTAGCTTGCTTGCATTTTGGCATTCACTGCGAACCGCCCAAGATTTAAAAGCGGCTTATTCGAGTTAAGGCTGAAACATTTAGTTAAGGTATAGTTTTCGGTTTTGGTCTCGTATTGGATTAACAGGGAAGCAGTCTATCATTTCGAGCTAGTGGCTCAAATGCGCTATAAATCATTATATATGATTGAATGCTTTAACTTAACCAACTAGTTTGTACAAAAGGAATTGTTGGAAACTGTTTAAAGCCTGCTTTGATTTTTAAACTTGGTTAACCAAGTCTTGAAAGTATGCATCTTTCGATTAACATTTTCTAATTTTAGTTTTATAAGCCCGCTTATTTATTTTTTAGCTATTAAGTTTGTGAGGATCAGCTCAACTCCAGTCCAATGCCAACAGGGAAACCCACAAGTCCGACCCCCGACATGCAATTTACCCCATCAACCCTCCAAAACTGACAATGAGTTTGCATTGTTAACGCGGCAGCTGCCAAGGTGTTCAAGCATCGTCGCAGCCTCACAGCTCGAATGCAGGTAACTGGGGGGCAGGTCCTCGAACGCTTCAACACCGGCTGCCACAGCTCCTGCCACAGCCACGGTTTCTGCCACTGTTTCAGCAGAAGCAGCCTTGGCAGCTTAGTTTGCTTTTGGCTGCGGCAAACGAGTTGTAAATATTTATTTATACGCGCGCTCGGTTTATCCATGGCCACGTTAACGGACTGCCAGAAGACCCAGACCCGGACCCAGACCCATACCCTCACCCGGTCCCGGACCCAGTCCCAGTCAGCGGATGCCTGGTAAGCTGGCCTTCTGGCTGCCTAGTTGGAATTTTGATTTACATTTCGCCGACTTACCAACTACAGCTCCAGTTACTAGCGCTTGGATTTCGTTGTTTTCGTGAAAAGTGTGGCAGCCTTCTTTTTAGGTATTTCTCTGTTGGCACCCGTAGCTGGGCTATCAAATTCGACTGCCTATTCCATCAGAGTGTTAGCTGGAGAACCTGATTCTGGCTTATGTCACAACCGACTTCGTCACGTTACTGGCAGCATTTTTATTGGCTTTTGTGGTTTTTATGTGGGCGTTACTTTCGTTTCCTGCAGTCAGCAATTTTCCATGCCAGCTTCACAGGCAGCAGGTTGACGATTTCTCCCTTGGCTTTTAATTTTTGCTGTGCTTTTGTTGGCAGTAACACCAACAGCAACACCAGCAGCAGCAACAGCAGCAGCAGCAGCAGCAGCAGCTGGCTGCCAGCAAAATCATCATCAGCCAGCAGCAGGAGCCGCGTTTCAACAAAACTTAATCTAAAAATCTAAACGAGCAAAAAAGCGCGCATAGCATTTGCCTGGTGCTTGTGTGCTAAATGTGTGACAAGTCGCGCACTTTTATTATAAACATTGACAGCAGACCACCATACACACACACATATATACACAACTATACACACACAGCGTACAGCTCAAGTTCAACGGATTTTGTTGGCTTTTTGGCCCTTTTCATTTCATCGCTTTTCAACGCGAGCGTCATTCAAATGCAGTTTTACAGTTCGTTGAATGAAAACTTAAGCGGTTTTATGCATCGTGGCTGAAGCAACCACTTTACCACATGCCCCATACACCTCACACGTCCCACCTCCCCCGTAACAACAACTTGCATTCAGTGTGCACATGTTCAGGTATTTTAGTATTTTGGCTGCATGTGCGTCCATTTTTTTGTTTTGACAGCAATTTTTCCATCATGCAGTTGCAGTTTTTGGTCAGTTTGTCATCACATAAATGCAGTTCTAAGCTAAAATTTCTCACCTGTTTTTCTTTTTTTTGTACAATATGCAAATCAGGCAGCCATTGTTACTAGCTGTTATGGTTGTTGTATTTTTTCTGCACTTACTGCAGTTTATTTAAGCATTTTTAGCACTATTTTTGACGGCTTAAATTTGGTTTTTTTTGAGGCCAACAACAATTTGCTGCAGCATTTTAATGGAAAATATACAATACTACGAAAACATTTAATTCAATTTCACCCATCAAAGTGTGTGTGCCTGTACATTTTTGGAGAGTCTTCCCCTTCGTTCAAAATTCCCTCAACATTTTTATACCCTAGCAGAGGGTATTACGATTTTGTCTCGAAATGTATAACGGACTAATGGAGACGTATCCGACCCAACAGAATACATACAAATATTCTGAATCAGCATCAATAGCCGAGTCCATATAGCGATGTCCGTCTGTCCGTCTGTTTCTATGCAAACTAGTCTCTCAGTTTTAAAGCTATCGTAATGAAACTTGGCACTGACCCTTAATTTTGCTGCAAGCAGAACCGGCAGGATCGGACCACTATAACATATAGCTGCCATAGGAATGATCGTTCGATAAATATATTTTGTACGAAAAACTTTTTTGCTTATAAAGATATCCCCACCAAGCTCACCCAAACCGAATCTCTGGAGAGTTTGACCAAATTTGGTCATAATCGGACTACTATATCACATAACTGCCATGGGATCGAGTGAAAAATGAGTTTTTGAATGAAAAACTTTTTGCTTATACAAATATGACATCCAAACTAAGCGAAAGTGTTATTCTACTTCATATAGTTTCCTATATAAAATCAAAAATCAAAAATCGAAAACTGAGTTTTGTATGAAAATCATTGCTGCTAGGGTATACAGGGTAGGGTATATGGTCGTTCTTTCTTGTTGTATTTTTTGTTTAAACCAGCCACAAATTTTTGTGGCTTGCCAAGATTTTTTTCCCGATTTTACAGCGATGCAAATGTGCGTACGCACTAGGAGTTGTTTTAAGCTTTGTAGTCTCAGCACAAAAAACAAAAGTTAAAATAATTTATTTTTTAATGGATCATAACTATGGTAGCTATTTATAAACATAGAGGTGGGCAAATAATCCATTAACGACGCGTGTGAATAAAGAAAAAACGTCTAGAATTTAAAGTACATAAGCAAAACAAGTAAGAATGCTATAGTCGAGTATACCCGACTACGAAACTCCCTGTACCCAGGTCTTAAACATCCAATCACATCTAAGTCCACTTACCCATACACACACATATACACAAAGACGCACGCACACAGGCGGCAAAAGTGGCTGTGCTTCTTCTTCCCCCTCTCGCTGCATTACTGAATCTTCTTTCGTGAATAACTTCCGTGTTTATCATCCGATCGACTTGAAATTTGGACAGTATATTAAAAGAGACTAAAGTATTGTACATGCCAAATCTTAAAGCTATATCTTGAAAATTGTTACTGTAAAACGGTTTTAATCGATTTGCGGGGGAACGGGGGAGATATCTGAAATATGAAACAAACTTGATCTGCGTATGCTATACAGGAACCTACATTTCAAATTTGGTGTCTCTAGCTCTTGTAGTTGCTGAGATCGACGCGTTCAGACGGACAGACGGACAGACAGACGGACATGGCCAAATCGAAATCTCTTTTGATACTGATCAAGAATATATATACTTTATAGGGTCGGAGATGTCTCCTTCTGTCTGTTACATACATTTTCACAGATGTAATACCCCCTTTTTACCCATTTTATGGGTACAGGGAGTAAAAACATGCGAAAAAATTATTGCACTTTCTGAAGCATGATTATCATATTAATAACAAAAAGTTAAGCTGCAAACAAAAAAAAAAGCTCTTAACTCTTTTAATTCCTTTTATTTCCATTGAAAGTTGTAACATTTTTTTATAATTTATAAGCGAGTAATTTGTTTTCGATTTACATTTACTTGTCAACATTTGTTGCCGTTTGTCTTACTCAAACTCCGACATGATATGCTAATTTATAACTTGACGACAGCTCCTATGTTGGGCCTGCAGCTGGACCCGGACTTGGAGCTGGAGCTGGAGCTGGAGTTGGAGTTGGAGTTGGGGCCTCACACGCCAACGTTCAGCTATAAATCCATATTCAGCGAAATTTCCGCCAAAAAAGGCGGATAAAATGGCGAACCATAAGAGCATGAAACTTGTACGAGTAAACTCATATACACGCATACATAGTTATACATTATACATATAAGCATGTATGTGTGTGTGTGTGTTGTGGAAACAGCCGTTTTTGTTGTCTGCCGGAAGTCGGAAACCATTTAATTTGCTCATGTGCAACTGCGCCGCGTCCTGGGCCCAGGACTCGCGCGTTCCATATCCTGTGGCAGCCTCTGTTGTTGTTGTTGTTGTTGCCGCTGCTGGCACAGCTGACAAGTTTTTTTTTCGGCACATTTTTGGCCAACATTTAATTCGGGCAAACGAGTTAAGAGTAAAGTTGTGTTAAGTTTTCGTGAGCTCGCTGCAAAGAAAAACAAAAGCACAAAGTGCACACTTACACACACACACACAATAGTGTGCAGAGGCACATACAGTTTGACTGCGCCCTAAAAGCGGCAACATTTATTTATTTTGCTGCAGCTCCCCTAAAGGACTTGGGGACTTGACTGCCACGGGTTCTATCTGTGTGTCTGTCTGTCTATCTGTCTGACGGTCTGTCAGCTCTTTGCATACAAAGTCTTGAGCGCAGAATTTTAATTTGCAATTAAATGCAACCCACAAGAAGCAGCTTTGCATCAAAATGCGAAACGCTTGCAAGTGCAGCGCTGCAGGGGATATACGAGGCACAAGGCACGAGGCACGAGGCACGAGGGGCGAAAGGAGAAAGGAGAAAGGGTATACGGATGGGCCATACGGTTGCGAATAGAAAACTGTGGGTCTGTGCGAATGTACCCTGGCAAGACAAGTCAGGTGCATGGAAGGCGGCTCAAAAGCAAAGGCAACTTTGGCAGTCGAAAGACAGCAGCTAAAAGTAAAACATTTTGTACAGTCTCAGTGCAATATGACCCACACTCATACTCACCGCCACCCCCACATCCACACCCCTTGTGGACCACTGCTACTGAGGCTGCAGCTTAAGTATTTGCCGACGAATGCGAATGTTTGAATTAAAACTTTGTAATTTCCCTTGTTTCATTTCATTTCGTTTACTTGAAATTCATTTCTACTGTTTTGTTATGTTCGCTCCCCACTGCCCCCAGTCCGCCGCATGCATTTTCTTGGCACACACACACACACACACACACGCATACAACCAGTGGCCGTACCAATGTGGCTGCCACTCATCCATCTCAGCGCATCCTTTGCTCCTGTATATTCTTGGTCTGGTTCTGGTTATCCGGTTCCCTGGTCGCCAGGGACAACCGCCGAATGCAATGGGGGCACTTTTATGCTATAGCTCAACGGCATGCAAAAGTCGAGGTCGGGCACTAAAGTTGCCGTGCCGTCAAAGCGCAATTTGTTGAGCTATGTTTTTGTGTGATGTTTTTGCCGGCTTGCCAGTTGCATTGGCTGGGTTTAATTTGTTTACTGTTTGCCGTTTGCTATTTGCCATTTAGCATTTGCCTTTTGCTCCACAGCAAGCGAAGAGTGGTCATAATGAAATTGGAATCATCAAGTTATATTATTATAGTCGTACAATACTGAGAGTTTGTGAACATTTTTATAGACATCACATTGCTATCGAATTCTGCGCTTTTCAAAGAAATGAAACTACTTTTCGCCTTTAAAACACTAGTCCTATAATTTGCAGTATCTGGTACAAATTCCTTCATAATTAATTGAATAAATTGCAGAGCAACACTCGCTTGGCTTACTCACACATATACTATATGGCAGTATTTGCAGGTTTGGTGGCAATTCATTTGACATTAATATATATATAAGCTTTGTAACAATTTAATTAACTGCAAATGAAAAGCATATCCTATATGTCCTACACACAATGCAAGTTACTGTCATTTAAGCAAATTGCACATTATGACAGCAACACAAAGGCGTTGTCAGAGACATATCATCAAGCAAAAGCGAGAATATCAAACATTAATTCTCATTAGCTATGAGACAAGCAGAGAATCAATGAGCTTATACACATACACACACACACACACACACACATAATTTATCATAGATACTCTGAAATATTAATGTCAACCATTGAAAATGGAATTCCTGGCTTGAAGCTTTAAAAGCCTTTAAATGAAATATGCATGCATAAATTCGTATCTAATTATGGTTGATCAAGTTTTAGATTTACCCTTTTATTTACTCTGTCAATGTACTTATACACAAGTACTTGTACTACTTAATTCCCTGAAATGGTATTCCCACAAGAAAACGAGGCATGTCATAAAAGAGCATTGCAAATGAAATAATTTTCATTGCTTGCCACATTGATAAGTTTAATTCAAATTCAAATTAGAACTGATTTGCCTAGCGTCTTCTTTAAATCTCGAAGTATTCCCCATGCTCATTTGAAAGAATAACTTGACATCCTTAAGTTGTATATGCGACAGGCAGCAGGACATATCTCCGACACTCTAAAATGAACCGATCGGAATAAAATATATACACGTCATTATTATAAATGAACTAATATTATAGATAAACACTTTTTGAAGTGTATTCTCCTTTCTTTTAATACATTAAATGTTGTAAAATAGTATCATAAATCATTAAAGTGTCATTATTTTGTTATGCCATATAAATATATGTTCTGCCAATTGTCAAGCTGTTCTAACTGCCACTCAACCACACTAACTATTAAAGGATGCCATTTAAATGTATGTCAATGCTTTTCAAGCCTCGTTGCATACAAGCTTCAGATTCTTCTCAAAATTGTTTAATTGTGATAATAGTTATGGTCAAATGCACTTGCAGTTGTATAAGGAGTTAACAGCGAAGGCGTGGCAGACACATGTGGTAAAAGCAACGAGCTCCTTGCTGTGCGTGCGACATGTCCTGCCAAAGCTTTGACAATAGCAGCAAAGTTAACATGTAGCTGGCTGTGCGACTAGACCAAAACTGAAACCCAAAGCCAAGCCGAGACTGTCTCTCGCTGCATGAGCTGACATGTGCCCGCATGTACCCGCCTCTACCCCTACCCCAACCCGACCCTGACAACGATGCCTGCCTGTTGGTCAGGGCCTGCTCCAGCTCCTTGACTGTGTGCGGTATGTGTTTAAGTTTTATGTCTACATTTGCTGAGCCTGTGGCGCTTTAGTGCAAAACTAAGTAAATTTCAGCACAAATGAGCGGCATGGAGCTCACAGCTCACAGATGAGCAGTAATGGTTAGTAGCAAACAGCATCAGCATAATCATAATTAAATAACTTTTGACACAATGCCAAACATGCCTCAATGGCCATGTGTGTGTGTGTGTGTGTGTGTGTGTGTGTGTATCTCAACATCATTTGGTCAAATTTACGTACACTTACCTCGACCAGCAAATGCTTTCATTAGGCATTCCAATGCCAGCATAGAAACTAAAATAAATGCACACACACTGAACTCCACAAAAAAGAAACTAAGCGCAAATGTGCCAAAATAATCGGCTTAAATAAAATGGCAAGAGAAATTCTTGCAGTACTACCCAAAATGGGTGCAGCCAACATCCTTTGCCAGTCCTTGTGCCAGTTTTTGTTTTATCAATACCCTATACTCCTAATATGATTGAAAATGGAATTATAAGCTGCGCGTTCAACGACCCTTTACGAATAAATTCCAAGTTCGCATTAAGTTACGAACGTATTTTAAATTGTACGAAAGCATCATTATCAGAGATTGTAAGAGTGGTATGTGGGTGCTTGAAAGGCAAAAACAGATAGGGCTCACTTCGAATTTCAGTTATTGCTCCCACAAGCCAGAAAATTAAAAAATAAATTATTTGTAGTAGCTCGCTTCTTATTTTGTGTATAATGGTATTCAATGGAAATCGGAATTCTGTGTATATAGGTATTTTATGGTGGTTGGTACAGGGTATCTGGCAATCGCAGCCTCTCAACTGGAACACGCGTAGTTGTGTTTTTGTTGCATGTGTGGCCAAAACCACTAAAATGGCAACACAACAACAACTGGCAGTGGCGACAAGAAATGGGAAAGCATAACCGAAAAATGCTAACAATTTTTTGCTGTATATATAAACTTTAACTAGCATAAGTTGGGGACCCAGCTAGCGACTAATACAACGACACCAGCAATGACAACAACATAAGCAGCAGTTTGGGGCAGCAACATCACATTCCACAAATGGCAAGAAGCCGGTCTTGTGTTTGGGCCTGGAATGGCATAGCAATGAGCCAGGCCACGTTAACACCACTCCCCAGCTTCTCAAACAAAAATCGAGTGTGTGTGTGTGTCTGAGAGAGAGGTGCTGCCTCATTGTCATAGCAGTCTTTAATTAAACAGATAAAATAACGACAGCCAGGCTCTAACGTAGGCCACTTAATGTGAACGAGTAAAATGACACTGGAGGTAATTTTAGGATAGCTAGCTACTCAGATCCTGGCAGCAGGTAGCGAGGGCTCCATGAATATTGAATGCCTAACGATTGACAACATAATGATATCTATCTAAGCACGGCATGGTAGAACATCATATTATGGCTTAGTTTGATTACTTTTACTTTATTCCGTAAAGTGTGTGCAAGTGATGAGGGAACACGAATATTAATTGAACATAATATTTTACTAGCTATTCAATAACAATGGTATACACCAAA
Organism: Hirtodrosophila confusa; assembly: GCA_035043065.1. Classification (NCBI taxonomy): domain Eukaryota; kingdom Metazoa; phylum Arthropoda; class Insecta; order Diptera; family Drosophilidae; genus Hirtodrosophila; species Hirtodrosophila confusa. Next base: position 175,318 of record JAWNNI010000024.1, read on the forward strand.
TATAATTAATAAAATTATGTTGCTTAACGAAAATTAAGTCAGATAAGATATATTAACAAAAATATTGAAATTAAATGGGGTTCTTACTAACAAAGTATGAAATATGTATTAATGTATTGAAAAGTGGTTATAAATCAAATCTACTGAATGAAAGTAGTACTCGTATATGTTCGCTGACTGACGATACAATAATATGAGTGCGTACCCAGAAAGTTATTAGTATTATTTTAGAAAATTTTACAAAATAATCACACAATCAATCAAAACCTATTAAATTTTTCAAATTTCCGAATATGAAAGAGAAATCCTTAGAAAGCTTAAATATTTAGAATTAGACAGTTTCTTAAGCTATCCGATCTTTTACCTGTCAGCAATTTAAACTGCTGTTAAAAGCATCGTGCGTTTTGGCCAGCTTATAAACAATTTTGTGCCTGATTAAGTTTACATCAAATGCTTAGCAGGGCTTAGCAAACACGCTCTAAAAACATGGCCTTGATAAGACTGAAACATTTTCAGGTTGATTATTCCGCTGCTCTCCCAAATGATATGCCTCAATGAGTTCTTGGAACCCGGGTTCGACTCCAATCTGTTGATGATGGCGAAATTGCCATGGTGGCCATTGACCTTGGGTATTATGGGCTGTGTGTGGGCTCCTTTATTATTTATGTTGATAACGCCTAAGCTCACAATCAGACGTTAGAACACAGGGCACAGAACTGGAGCAGAAGCACACGGCACTAATTATGGAGGTAGAAAAAAGGCAAACAGGTGTTATTCCTGGCGTATGATCAAAGTTGAGTTGTTCGCATATTCAGTGAACAAAATAATTAGCCGAAAGGTGTCCTTTTTTTAGCTATCAACACTTGAGCGATGTGTGAAATTTGGCGCCATTGTAATTAGCTGCATGTTAAGCGGCAAAGTCATTAGTCTGAGCACACATTAAGCATACGCAGCGTAAATCATGTAGACTTTAACAATTGTAAGACTTAACTCCAACATTTATTATTCACAATTTGCAAAGGGGCTTCAAGCTTATTAACTGACTTATTCACTCCTCCGCTTACTGACTGACGTCTGTCCTGTCAGTCAGTTTGTGCTGCTCGTTGTCTAATGATTAGCCTTATGATTGAATATAATGCCTTTGAAAAGCAACGTAGACAAGCCACTAAGTGCAAACAGCTAAAGAAAGTGCAACGAATACGAAGAGACGACTTTTCTACAATATATTTTAAGGACCGAAGTGACTATACCCTCGAAAAAGTGAGAGAAAGGTACACTTTATTAAAAATATATATATTTATATTATTTGATTATTATATCATTTGTGGTAGAAAATCTCAATAAGTTGATATTTACTTTATGTATTTTAAAAAGTTAATTTTTTTTTATGTATATAAAAATATTTATTTGTATTTAAATTTGCTTTTTGCTATCTTGCTATTTGGAAAGCTTGATCAAATTGATTAAATATACTTATTTTATTTGTAATATAACTAGAAAGAGAAAGAATACGAAAATAGTAAACGTTAATAAAATTATGCTTAGATAATGATCATTTAGTAACTTAATTTAATTTAAATTTAATTCTTAATTTTAATCAAAGCGGGTAACATCTAATAACTACTTCTTATTCTACTTTGTAATACCAATCCCCATTTCTTTATTTTACATTTCAGGCTGGTAGTGTTTGAGTGTAATACTTATAATATTTGCTTTGCACGTTGCCAAATTACTGACACGCTATAAATACCCACGTCTAATAGGAAAAAAGCCAGCCGAACCTAGCCAAGCTTCTGCTCCTGGCTAGCTAGCTGGCTGGCTGATTCTCATGATGTTGGCCATAGACAGGACAAAGACAACGCAACGGAGGCAGCAACAATATTAAATTTTTTAGTTTAACAGCAGCAGCACTGGCTGCAGGAAGGCTGTTGCTGTTGTGGGCGTGTGCCTTGCCACAACAAAAAAGGCCAAACAGTAGCCGAGCAGCAGGCTAAGGCAAAAATGCTTGGCACACAGACAAGGGAATTGGTGTAAATATGGCAAGTAGCTGGCAAAAATTGCGGCCCGATTCGGTGCCAGAGCACCATTCAGGATTCTGGCCAGACGCTGACTCTGAGGGGCATACTTTTTATAGGTACTGTGGCAGCAGCGCGCTGCCAACTTTAGATATTTTCATTGAGTTTCCTGTGCACCTCCGTGCCATGCCTCCGTGCCATGCCTTGCCATGCCATCCCGTCCCGAGTCGAGTCGAGTCGAGTGGAAGTATCAAAGTTAGTGAAGTAGCAGAGCCGACGTTGCTCTTGCCACTCAAATGCTTAACTATGCAAAATAAGTTGCATTTAAGATGCTCCATTATGCATGTTTATTCTATGTCGATGATACTGTTTGCTGTGGTACCAGACCCAACGATATTAACGGAAAGTGGGCGTGGTTATGGGCGGCTTGCCAACCGCAATGCCAACCAAGTTTAATGAAGTCTAAAGAGTTAACGTAAAGCACATGCCAGAGGAATCGAAGAAATTCGGGTAAAACTGAAGAGTAAATTGGTTGATCATTGAGTATAAGCAATATTATATAGAGATTTTAAGCATATGAAAATATAAAACATTTGCAACATTCAACTGAATTTTTCTACTACACCAACATTACTTCGGAAAGCTTTTCACAATTTAGTGAGAAACCCGGCTAAGGACGAATTAGAACTACTCTTAGCCACCGCAGGCGCTTGTCAGGACCTTCAGCCAAGAGGATTGCCATCAAATGCTGCCACCATGGGCTATTTTTGTTTCATATTACTTAAGAAAGTCTTTTAAATTAAACAATCTTAATGTAATGCTAGTAATCAACTGTTTTTCATATTCGCTGTCACTCAAATAGCCACAGGTAATTTAAACACTCTTAATTTAGTACATAATTCACTTAAAGCAAAACATTTCAAAGCAATTTTACACGATCTTAGCTGTCACATAATTATTCAATGGCATTCACATCAAATGCTTCAGGCAGAGATTTTTTATCATACTCGTATTATAATCCAAAAAAAATGTTTTATTTAACAATCATAAGTTTATAAAAGTTTATAACCTTATAAGTTTAAAAAGCCAAAGGTAATTTATACAATCGTAGCGATAGTACATAATATTTGTTGTCACTGAAAAAGCGTTCACATCAAATGCTTGAGGCAGCGATTGTAAATCATTTTATGACACAATGCAGCTAATAAAATGTCATTGAAATTTCTTGAGCTCGACAACTTCTGAGAAATTGCTGAGATCTGTCAATCCCATGAAGTTTACAGTCAAAGTTGTGCGAGTGTGCAAGTCATAAAATGTTATTTTGAAATGACAATCAGACTGCGGTGAGGACTTGAGTTCATTTATGACAAAGTCTGAAAGGATTTCAAAGGAAACTAGTTCATTTACCAGAGGTTTGTATTTATGGAGCTTAATATAGTCGTAAATAAGCCTTTAAATTAATGAATCTCGCATCTCGCAGTCCATTTGACATCTGTCTGGTCAGCAAATAAATCGAATCGTAAAGCGCATCGAGAAATGCATTCTAGTTTCATGTTTTCCACGGTAACAAATGGAATGGTCCGGCAGTTTTTACGTCTGGCCTTGAGCCACAAATTATATCTGTTAAACTCTTAAAACGTTGACCAGTTTGACTTCGAACCATTTGTGCACTGTGCCTATGAGCATTAGAAGATAAGAATAATATCTTCAGCTGATAATTTCTATATGTTTATATGTATGGTAAAAACCAGTTCTACAATCTAAATTCGCCAAATAGTATAGAACCATTAAAAAAGCTGAACTGAACGGCAGCCAACCAGCGTTAAGGATACGTTCTTCCAGAGTAAGTTTCGTTTAAATTTGTAGTCAATAACGCATCCTGGTGCATTCTGTTGTCCTCGTGGATACTGCACAAACTCGTTACAGGCCTTGTTGATGCTGCTTGCCACACTCAATCGGAGCATTTACCTGGGCGTCAACAACTTGGAGAGTCTTCTAGGACAGTCTGTCTTACGGGCACTTTGTCAGTGAGTGTTTAATGGGCGTCCATTAGCATTTGGCCCCCGCCGGCTTGATACTTGTACAATGGCACGCATCCGCAGATCTGGGGGTAACCATCGTATCCTGATGACGCAACCGGAGCTGATTGACGACTCACATTACTGCCAGTCTGAGTTACATGGACGATGACCCGGGGCGCCGTGTGCATCGTCGGCAGGTGCCACTGGTCAGCGTAGTGTAGTTAATCATTGTAGATGAGAGCGAGAGTGTGTAAACAATAGACCATGGTAAGGCTTCCAGGCCGCAACTTCCAATTACACCGACGGCTGCTGCTGATGCTGCTGCAGTTCTCTTCGCCCCCTGCTTAACCAACTGCGATACAGCTAGGAGTACACAGCTTTTCCACTTGGCAGACGCTGACCGCATACATTATCCGTTCCATTTGCACAGCCATCGATTTTCGGTTAACGCCCACGGCCAGTAGCCGCAGGACACGCGACACGACGAGACCGGCATTTAAGGACACGATATCGATACGAATCGCGGTTAAGCGGTCCTACACTTTAAGGCAGAGACGAGAGACGGCATATGCTTATAAATGTAAATACATTTTAATGACCTTTTTGGGTGAACAGCATGTAAATACTCGTAAACTGCAAGTGACAACCATCCCTTAGCAATGGCCTCACCTCTGCTCTACGATCGGGCCTTAAGTTAACTGCGGCAAAACAGTCAATAAGTTGTGGCTTTAAATATTGCTAGATATAACAGGGACCATAACGATTATAAGTAATGTATTACAATTTAAAAAAAACAAGTAAGAATGCTCTAGTTGTGTATACCCGACTACGAGACTCCCTTCCAAACACATCTACGTACACACACACATACACATACACAACTATGCACACAAGCAACATTGCTAGCGAGGCATTTCAAGTGTGGGTTGCGCTGATGCTTCCCCCTTGTTTCGTGAATAACTTCCATCCTTGTTAATTATCCGATCGACTTGAAATTTGGACGGTAGATTAAGAGTGACTCAAGTTTTGTACATGCCAAGTCCCGAAGTTATATCTTTAAAATGGATGCTTTGAAACGTTTTAATCGAATTGCGGTGGTAGGGGGGGGGGGGGGTGGAATATCCGAGATCCATCTATCAGCATCTATATCTATGCTCCAAATTTGGTGTCTCTTTATAGTTGCTGAGATTGATGCGCTTATACATATACGGACGTACAGACGGACAGACAGTCGGACAGGACCAAATCAACTCGGCTATTTATACTGATCGAGAAAATATATACTTTATAGGGTCGGAGATGACTCCATCTGCCTGTTACATACATTTACACAGATTTAATATCCCCTTTTTGCCCATTTTATGGCTATAAGGAGTAAAAATGTAAATATTATTATTTTTAACAACCCAAAATTAATTTGAAAAATTTATTTTATTTATTTTGAAAAAATAATAAAAATAATCAATAGCACATTCTATATGGGTACTCTATGTACATTCCTTTGCATGTACCACTCCGTTCTCAGTATACTTTTGTAGTTCGTAAATTTAAAATGATCATTAATTGCAGTCCTTTGTATTATTATTGTATATTGAACCATTATTCTGTCCAGATAAATTCTGTTGTTATTTATGCTAAAGCTCTCATCGATCCACTGACACCTGAAGCCCCTCAAGTTGAACTATTGTGTGTAGGTAAAAGCCGCAACATTCATCACACTTCCATGTCGGCCTTGTGGTTTAAGCCATTTCTTTGCTATGCAGCTGCCACAGTCGCCCCACTAGCACCACCCAGTGCCTTTTGGTGGCCAGTCAACCGTGGCACGTTAAAACCACTTGGACTGCATTGGACATTGTTTAAATTGCTGCGGTTCGCGTACGTTCAGTTTTCGCCTCTTGTTTATTTTGCGCTTTATTTTGGATGCTTGTGTCTCCCTTTTGGCCCTTTTGTCCTTTTTGGCTTTTATTGCCTTACGTGATGGGGTCGTTAAAGCGTAACATATCCACCTCTTTTTCGCGTGGTCTGGCCTCTGAGAGACAGAGAGACACAGAGACACCGCACAAAAACTTAATGTAATTGAATTCATTTATGGTTTTGTTTGTAGTTTCTTTTTTGGTCTTTCACTTACGCGCACAAAACTGCCAAGAATGTTGACGGCTTGTTAATAAATATTTCATTTATTTTAGGCCCGCACACAGGACAGATATTCTCTATTGGCTTGAGCTCGCTTTGTTTTTCGGCTTTTGTGCTTTAATTAAAAATATGCATGGGCAAGGGCGAATTCTCATTGTTCTAGTGTCCTTTTAAGCCAAACTTGGCCCAAAGCACTCAACTAAATACAAAACTAGCGTCGATAGACTCTCCACCACACTACACCCAACATTCTGTGTCCTTTTTGGCTGCGCTATGCTGCTAGTCCCATGCCATAAGCGCCTTTGTGGCATGAAAGGGATATTGGGTTATTAGTAAATATGCTTTTATACATGTACATACATGAAAGATTTATGCTCAGAAGGCAGCCTTAGCCGGGCGCTGCCTCTCCAGGCTGCTCAGCCGGGAACTACGAGCATGCTGCATATTTCATAATAATCGCTACCGGTTATAAAACAGCCCCACAAACAATGCTTGACACACTTTCACCTGCGCCTTACCTAAGCGGCCAAGTTAACCCTTTTTGGGCCAAGAATCCCTACGTCATATGGCTAATAAAATAATTGAAATTCTCTAAGCACATAAGGTCTGCTTCTCATACAGGAATTGGCTCGTAATTCTGGTTAGCCACTAGATTTACTTAAATTAAAAACTCCCCATTGCGTGTACTAAACTTAATAAACTTATATTGCTTTTAAGTTTGCTTACGGATTTTTAAATTTGAAAGCATAATTTAAATACGACCTGTTCTTTTATATTTGCAAGTGACAATATTGTGCGATTCCAGATAATTTGTATTCAGTGTTTTGGCTGATGACGGCCTTTTAATTAAAAAATTAGTTTTACTCAATTTAAATAATGAAAAAATAATTATCCATTTCAAATACATTTATTTTTAATAGTAGTATTTTGTCATTGGCTTTATCAAAACAAACATTTTAGTAATTTTTCTAAATGATACTTAATTTAAATAATTAAGAGATAATTATAAAATTAAAATACATTTAAAACAAGTAAGAATGCTATAGTCGAGTATACCCGACTACAAAACTCCCTGTACCAAGGTCAAAAATTTCCGATCACATCTACGTACATTTACACATACACAAAAGACGCACACACACACGAGCGACAGCTCGAGCGCAGCGCAAGCGAGGCATTTTAAGTGGTAGCTGAACTTCTTCTTCCCCCCGCACTCCAGCACTGAATCTTGTTTGTTGAATAACTTCCGTGTTTATTATCCGAATGACTTGAAATTTGGACAGTAGATTAGAAGTGACTAAAGTATTGCACATGCCAAATCCCAAAGCTATATCTTGAAATTGTTACTGTAAACGGGGGAACGGGGGGAGATATCTCAAATCTAAAATAGACTTGACCTGCTCCCGCTATACACGAACCTACATTCCAAATTTGGTGTCTCTAGCTGAGATCCTTGCGTTCATACATACGGACGGACAGACAGACGGACATGGCCAAATCGAAATCTCTTTGATACTGATCAACAATATATATACTTTATAGGGTCGGAGATGTCTGCTTCTGCCTGTTACATACATTGGTACAGACTTAGTACCCCCATTTTACCCATTTTATGGGTACAGGGAGTAAAAATAGTGCAGTAATATTTTTTTGTAGTAGTAGTATTTTGCCATTAATTTTATAAAAATAAACATTTTAGAAAATTGACTAAATGTTGTCAAATATCTATTGGTAGTAAGTACTTGTCTATCGATCAAAATTAGTAGTAAGTGACTTCCCCATTCTTTAAAAAGTATTCATTGTGTCACGCAATGTAAAATAAAACTAAAAGCTCCCTGCAGAACAATAACAAGTCCTAATAAATTAATGACAATAATAATTCTAAGAATTAATTCTACCTATAACAGTTATCATAATCTTAATATTAAATAATAAGTATAAGTCTACAAATGTAAAATTTAAATTGACCAAATGTATAATTCAGTTCTACAAATCTTGTATATAAGTTTTTATAAGCTTTAGCTTTTAGCACCTGGAAATATCAAATAAATAAATTCAAAATATTTTGAGCTATTTAAATTTACCCAATAATGGAACACAGTTCTTCTGCATTTCAATTTGATCAAATTTTACTAAGTGTCATTTTTAAAATGCACATCTAATGCTTTTAAGCTGGATCTGTTTAAAAGCAACGTTTTCGCATTCAGATGCTGTTTTCGTTTTTGCTGAGAAACATTTTTTTTCTATTTTCAATTTCAATAATAAAATTTGTTTTCCAATTTTATGCCAAGCTGAGCAGCAGGCATTGGCATCTATGCAGCTAGACTTTCAAATGCTGCCAATATTTATTTGCGAACGCATGGGGTGGTGCTTTGAGAATATCTTTAAGGCATATTTTGTATACAGGGACTTTGACTCCGACTCAAACCAGGCCTTTTAGGCCAGATTCATTTTCATTTTATGAGCTGCTGCAAATCTGTATACAGAATTCTATTATGCATATGTACAAAATTTAAATTGCATTTATCTTTGCCTTCAGAGACTCAAACTCTGCCCAACTTTATTTTCCTTAATTTATCAATTTAAAGTGCAGTTGGTGGAAAAGGCGTTCGCCTTAAAGCCAACGGTGAACTCTCAACTAGCTCCTTAACTTTTAGTTTAATACATTTGCTAAGCCAAAAGATCGAAAATTGCATGGGAGCAAAGCTCAAAAATGTTAACAAAAATTTCCTTCGCTAAAATTTTAATACCCTATCAGAGGGTACTATAATTTTGTCTCGAAATGTGTAATGGACTGAAGGAGACGTTTACGACCCAACAAAGTATATATATTCTGAATCAGCATGAATTGCCGAGTCGATATAGCGATGTCCGTCTGTCCGTCTGTTTCTTTGCGAACTAGACTCTCAGCTTTAAAGCTATCATAATGAAACCTGGCACATACCATTTTTTTTGTTTATAAAGGTATCCTTACCAAACTTTATCAAAACAAGTAAGAATGCCGACTATAGCATAGTATAGTATAGTATAGTATACCCGACTACGAAACTCCCTGTACCCAGGTCTAAAACATCCAGTCACATCTACTTCCACTTACACATACACACACACATACACAAAGACGCACGCACACAGGCGGCAAAAGCGACTGCGGAAGCGAGGCATTTTAATTGGTGGCTGTGCTTCTCCTTCCCCCTCTCGCTGCATTACTGAATCTTCTTTCGTGAATAACTTCTGTGCTTATTATCCGATCGACTTGAAATTTGAATAGTAGATTAAGAGAGACTAAAGTATTGTACATGCCAAATCTAAAAGCTATATATTGAAAATTGTTACTGTAAAACGGCTTTTGTCGATTTGCGGGAGAACGGGGGGAGATATCTGAAATATGAAACAAACTTGATCTGCGTATGCTATATCTACATTTCAAATTTTGTAACTCTAGCTCTTATAGTTGCTGAGATCGACGCGTTCATACAGACGGACAGACGGACAGACAGACGGACATGGCCAAATCGAAATCTCTTTTGATACTGATCAAGAATATATATACTTTATAGGGTCGGAGATGTGTAGTTCTGTCTGTTACATACATTTGCACAGATGTGATACCCCCTTTTTACCCATTTTATGGGTACAGGGAGTAAAAAGGTTCTAGAGTGTTTTTACAAAATGACCATGTTTGGTCAAATTCAGACCACTATATCAAACTTTTTGCTTAAACAAATATACCATCCAAACTTAGTGAGAGATTTACTATACTTTAAATAATTTGATCAAAATCGGACCACATGGCTTTCATTGGAGCAACCAGACAAAAATTAAGTTTGGTATAAAAATTAATTCCTGCTTCTGCACTCCGAAAACAGCAGTTCTTTCTTGTTAAAATTACTTATGCATACTCGCAAATAATATACAAATTCTGTCAAGAAATCAAAGTACATGTATCTACACTATAGGATTTAATTAATTTGATTAAAAGTTAGATTCATTAAGTGCATTTAAGACCATCTGTCTGATAACAAACTTGCTTAAAATTAGGTAACTCCGCAATTTAACTAAACAATTTTTTAACAAATCAATAAGGGTACATAATTGCAACAGCTCGAAGGTAGCTTTATTAATTTTTGGTACTTAATTTTGGACTGTATTTTAACTCAGAAATATTTTATTTTTGATTGATTTTTTTTATTTAATGCACATTTATTCTCAACAACTTTAGTTTGCTGAATTTGTTGTGCATATATGCGGCTCTTGGTTTTAGTGAGGTGGCGTGTGTGTGCATTCATTAGCCACAGTTGAATGTGGTTGGCAATTCAATAAATTGTTGGTTATTTGCCAATACGCACAAAAATCGCTTGCCAGCCTCGGCGGTCTCTGCTCATAATTAAACCCGATAATCGTTGATGTCGGGTGAAATTGGGCTTATATGCCAATCGCCAGGGAACTGCCCTTCTCTTATAAAATTTGACTGCCTTTTCCAGCTTATGTGTATGTATTCGCATTGTCATATTGCAGATATGCAGAAGAATGCCACAGCAGGACTGCCATTTTATATATTATCCCTCCCTCTTTTAAACTTGCATTTCAGGCCATTCTTAAGCAACAGCAACAGACAGGAAACGAGAAGTTGTTAAAAGTAACGAGTACGGATGGGCGAAATGGCTACAAACGAATTGATAAAATGCGAGAGCAGCCACTTAACCACTTAATACTTATACCGAAACATTATTGATTATCTTCTTATATGAGTATACAAGAGCTATATTCCGATATTTGATCAGAAATTTAAAGCATATGCTTGAGTCTTAACTAAACCAGTTTGACGTAGTCATATTACAGGTACATTATCGTGAGAAGCCCATTTTTGTAAAAAAAGCTTGCATATGTGTCCATATGTTGCACCTGTACTCACACCTGCTTATTACTCATGATGAGAGCACTTAAAATAGCCTTGGGTTGACACTAGCAGACTAAATTGTGCGTCATTAATTTAACTAAAATAGTCACGGCTTTGCCATGTCCTTTTCTTTGTCCCGAACACTGTTGTCTTCGTCCTTGTTGTTGCACTTGCTTTTAACAGCGTCTAAATGCAATCATTTTAGTCTGTACCTTGCCGAGCTGCTGTTATAAATGTGCAACAACTACACGGCGACAAGTAAAGAGCTTGAAAAATGACACATCAAGGAGCAACGACAGGGACAACAAATACCATTTTATTTTGCTGCCTTTATCGCCATCGCATAGGAATAAGAGGAAGGACAATGTGCTGCATACTCCTGTAGAATATCACCGAATCCGGCCCCACCAATATGAAGGAGAATCATAAATATGCCTCAACGGAAATGTATTTAGTTTGAAGATACAAACGGAAATGCCCATGCCTGAGTGAATTTGATTTGCCGAATCGCATAGAACATAAATGAAGGTTTATGATTTACTCAAGAAATATGCTTTCATGCAAATAAATACAACATATACAAATATAACGATAAACTGTAAAATAGAACAAAAATGTATGTATAAATAAGTAATAGTGAAAAGTATGTATGCTAAAAGATTTTATCCTAGAGCCAGGAAGGGAGACAAGCAAACCAAAGAAGATTTAAAAGTATCATAAGTATGTTTGTGCGGAAATGCGAATAATGAATCTATTGTGATAGTTTGGGCTGTGTGCAGAACTCAAAACCCTTTGGGCTTAAAATGCTTTACAACAGTTTCTATGAAATGAGTCACTTTGCCGTATTCTGTTAAATTTCTTGTGTGCTAAGCAGCCTACTGCGAATACTGAAAAGACGTTTCATTTGTTGAGTTTATAGTAAATGCTCTTCTTAGATTTTCATCTCCCATTACTTTACCTCTTAATTTATTTACTTGACTAATTTAATTTACTTATGGAACTAGATTTATTTAGAATTTAACGCTTTTTTATACAAATAAAAAAAGTATTTATTGAACCATTTATATACCAAAATTAAATTAAATTATTTGATTCGACATCCAAATAAGTATTGAATGATATTTTATTCATTTAACTATTATATTACTTGAAACTAAAAAATTATAAGGTAAAAGAAATTCAAAAGCTCCGTTTACCCTACTTTTCGAAAGAAAAAAATATTTCACAATATAATTGTTTATTCCAACTGCATAGTAAATGGGCTTGCTTCACTTTTATCTGCATATCAAACGCAAGTAAACAAGTTTCTACTGAAAGGATGGATAAGAAATGGATGAACAAAAAGAAGAAATATGATAAATAGAATATTAACATTTAAGTATTTAATTGGAGTATTTCACTTCATAATCGTACTCTTCTTGAATTGAAGCATGCAATTTTTAAAACATTTTCTCTAATATTATTCCACTTATTGGTTTTATTAATTCTTATAGCATAATCGAAAGTTTGCCATTGTGTATTTAAACGATTTTCAACAACATACCCAACAATGTAATTTCGAAACCAAATTTCGCAAGCTCACCAAACTAATGCAAAAAACGTCGATTTCTTTTCCTTTGGCCCATAAATGTATGCTACATTTAATTTGAGTACACCATTTTATGTGCATGTGCGAGCGCGCGACCGTGCGCTTAACCCACACAAACAGTTAGCTAATTTCTCCATATAAATGGAAAGAAAATACACGCTGCCTCCAAAAAAAGCACACACACACACACACACTCACCCATACGAATACAAAGTAGGAAAATTTCCCCAAAAAATAAATTGAATTTATCAACTGTTGACGTTGGTATCAACGCATGCCAAAGGCTGTGGGCAACAAAAAAAAAGAAGATAAGTTTCTGACATAATTTCCGATGTGCTCAGAGCAATATCACGGCCACACGTGCATATTATATAAATAAATGCAACAGCAAAGACAAGGAGCAGCCATATTACGTATACGCAAGCTATTTAATTGGTTTTGTAGGCTTTTAGTTTGATGCAGCGTACTGAAATAATTGAATTCCAATAGCATCGTGTACTTAACTATATATATGAAATTGATTATTGGTGAACTACTCGTTATTAAACTAAAGGCAATACAATTAAAATAAGGACTTTCTTAAATTGCGCGCAGTCATATCATGATAATAACAATTATTATAATATGAAGTTACCAGCTATGTACAGCTTACATCAAATTTGGCAAGCTGTTGGCGCTTTGCGAATACATAACTTACATTCGCATACGTTCTCTCAGGATATCAAACAAAATAAACAATAAAATTCAGGCACACATACGAGTAAATGCTGCCCTTGAGAAGTGGTTCCGCTTGAGCAGCCCCAACGCCAAATATGTTTATATATAGTATGTGTGTGTGTATCAAATTGATGAGAATCAAATACACAAATACAATTACAAATGTGGACACACACACACACACTTACAACCGTCCAGCAAGTCATACAAATAAGCAGGGCAAATAGTGATCCGGAGAGCTGGAGCCCAGACAACAAGACTGTGCAAATATTTTGCCAGCGACAGAAACAAAGACATATTACTATCACAAGCTATCAATGTGTGTGTGTGTGTGTATGTGTGAGTAGTTATGTGTATGTGAGTGTGAGCCCAAATTGAATTTGATTTATTGAAATTTGATATTTTCCGTGATACGAGCACTGCAAATCAAGCAAACATGAGCAGGGACAAGACAAGGAGTGCGACAGACACTGGAACAATCAACATTGGCAACATGGCAACTGGCTGGGGATGAGCAAGATGGCAGTGAGAGGAACTAAGGAACTAAACTGGGTGACTAAGGGGGGCCAGCACTTGGCACACATTTACCAATTGTCTTTTGTCTGGCACAAAGCACACGCAAAAGCTGAATGGGGAAAAATAGTTGAAGCAAGTGCTGGAAAACTGTCAACACGCTGTGAAAGCTGGGTCACATTTTAGTCATATTTTAAATATGAATCGAATTGAATTAAATTCTGCAAAAACAAAGCAGTTATGTAGCGATGAATATAATAATCATAATAATAATATTTAGTTGTATATTTAAAATTGATTTGATTGACATTTATTGAATTTTGATAACTTCGACTCCATTATACAATAATTGATATAAATTAAATTGAAATTTTCGGACTATTTCGTAGTATATGCTGTTCACAATTTACCAATTCTGGTTTTGCAGATCAATATATTGGTCCAGTTGTCAGACAAAAATATTTATTTTCGTTGATGAAAGCTATTAAAATAATATGTACTCAGATGCCAGACAGGAAATCAAAACGCAAGCAGACAAAAGCAATTGGCTATTGCTAGATACTGATCGGAAGTAAGATATAATGGAGGTCAGTACCGGTAGGGTGGTGGGGGGTAGCTCTTTAAGCGAACCAGCAGTAAAATTTGAGATTAGTTGACCCAATTTGCGATGCCTTTGGCACGTAAAATCTAAGGACTAAGTCAAAGTCAAAGCCAAATCAAATCGAATCAAATAAATAAATTCCCTTACTGAGGGAATGCGAGAGACTTAGTTAGAAAGAGAGAGATAGTGGAGAGCAGAGCTGTAAGGAAGATAATCATGTGACGCCATGCTGGCAGACTGCACTCGAGCACAGCAGCTACAATATTTATTACTTTTGATTATGTTGAAAGTCAACTTTATCAATTTTACAGCAGTTAGCCAATAAACCACAACAGACAACAGAGAAAGAGACAGGCTAACGGACAGGGAGACAGTTGGTGAGGTGGCTTGGTCTGGATAATTGGGCGGCGGTCAGACAACCGCAAGGCATAACAAACACAAAGAGGATGTTGTGGAATGGGCAATGTTATATATGTACTGTGTGTTGCATATAAATCCTAAATGGACAATGAATGTCAAGCGAAATAAATTAGAAATGACAATAAATGAGCAAGTGTCAGAGGCATTGAGGAATGGGGCATGTGGCATGTGGCATGCAGTATGGAGTACCGATATGTGGCAAGGGGCTTCGGTTCGATTCGGTTCAACATTCTGTTGACAGCCAACGACAAGGCAAACAGACAGCGTGTCAATTTAATTGGCAGCCAAGAAGGCAGATGAGCGATGGTTGCATACCATAACTACAGCAGCAACAACAAAATTGATTGCAACGGACGCTGCACCTACCAGAAAATGGCCTAATACGGACAAAAGAACACACAGAGAGAGAGAGAGAGAGACGGAGGAAGAGAGACCACAATGCTGCAGAACTTATGCATATTGGTTGCATACACTTCGAACTTTTGGTACTGTTGCCTAATAATTTATGCAATGATTTTTTGTTCTTGTTTGCCTCGTGGGTTAAAACAACACAAAGCACAAGATTCGGAATATTGTACACTGCTCAGCACAGTGAGACCAAACCAGATTAAACTGACTAGAATTATTCATGAAACAAAAACTCAACATTGAATAGCAATATGATTTCTACTCCAATAATTGTATGCCAAATTTTAGTTGAATCTTAAGTCGGAAACATATTCTAAGAATCAGCCCAGAAACCAAATTTTGTCTGCTTGTGAAAAAGTTAATTCACTTTAAGCCGTTAATAAAAAGCATTAAGCCTTTAAATTGTGCTCAGATCAATATCAATGTTATAAAACAGCTGTTTGTTTTTATATTGTAGAAAATATATATTCTTAGAACTTTTTTGAATTTTTTATTTGTTTCTAATCCCTAAGGTGTGAATTAAGTTTTTTTTCTTAGTTACTAGTCTTATCTTCATTATAAAATCATAAAAAATGTTAACATTATTCTATATCGGTATATCTCTATATAATCAGCTGCGAACAACTTGATTCTGAATTTTGGTTAAATAAATACAAAGCTTGGACGTTGAAATGCTTTTGAATTTGAATCGCTTCATATTTATTTGTTAAATATATTTGCAAATAAATTATTAACCACTGTACATGCAATCAAAATGCATTCTTTGCCTCTAACACACACTTTGTATTTGCTGTCTCAAAAATGGCATGTGCACAACTCCCTCACAAACACACACAGACACTAAGCCAAAAAACACGTGTCTTTGTCCGACTGCAAACTCTGATGCAGCCCTGCCCCATGCCCTGTGGCATGTAGCATGTGGCCGTATTGATGCTGATTAGGCATCCACTCGGACACAGCTTTCCAATAAACAATGCGTAGCATGGCCCCACACACACACATAGGCAAAAGGAACAATACGAATATTACCGTTCACCGTTTTCAATTTCTGGAACCTTTTTAACCATTGAGTGCAGTACCAGCCGTAGATTTGTTGGCTCTGTTAACCAATTCAATTGTTATAGACAATGTACAGCCGCTGCTTCTGGGCCTGTTAAGAGAACCCTGGGAATGTTGGTTGATTTGTTGTTGTGGTTATGAGCCAGCTGCGTTGATTGCACTATTTAATAAGAGGCTTACATAGACTGTGGATGTTCTATGCATCAAATGACCACATATTGAATGGAAAATGTTTAGCTACATAGGTATTATACTCAGCATAACTGTATTATTAATTAAACTCTGCAGTTAAGTAAAATTAGATTATTTCAATGGTATATATAATTTATTTGCAGGGAATTCAAATTCGAACTATAAACTTTACCATATTCATGCAGTTGTTGCCACCCAAGTTTTGTTGCATAGTGCTGGTATTAATTATATACGATGTCAACAGCTTTGACTATTTATATTTCCCTGGACATAGTTCGAAATCAAAGCAATTACTTTAAGCAGCTATAAATAATCGGTTTGAGCCAACATCAAAGGCCATGTACCTGGAACGGCTAAGTGCTTGCAACCACGCCCACCCACGGGTCAGTGTTCAGTTCAGGACCTTGATTCCTTGGCCATATGCAATCGTGCGATATTTGATGGCTACTTCGGTCACTTTATGACTGCACTGGGACCAATAATTTATGAATGAATTCATGAATGTCGAAGCTGGCTCTCTTCCCATCATCTTACCACTTCCCTCTGCATCTCTGCACCGCCCACTCTTTTCGAGTGGCGCCCCTTGCTTTTTCTCCTTGCTCATCGTGCTTCAAATCAAAAACGTCAGCTTATATAACCTTATATAGCATGCTTGGTGCCTGGCAGTAGCCCTAGGGACCTGGCAGTTGCTGCTCACGAAAATTTAGTTTTTGATTATTTGGATGTCCATTAATGTGCAGGTCCCTCGAGTGTGCTGTGTGTGTGCGTGTGTGTGTGGTGCTGATGGCTCTGGGCTACGAGTGCCAGTTGACGGCTTGACCTCAGAGGCTGTCGTGGCCGTGTCCATTTTGCATAGCTTCATAGCGTGCGCAATCAACCTGAAGAGGTGCGAATGTCCTGAATTAGTAAAATAAATTAGATAGTTATGTTTGGCAAATGGGGGTACTGAATTGGAACGGACACAGCTCTGCCCAGGGACCGGCACCTAATTACGAAGCTTAAGTTATTATTAGTTTTGAAATTAATATGTGTGTGGTCCCTCTCCCTTTCTCTCTCTCTCTCTCGGTGTGTTTGTGTACATTGAGCTATGAATTTTAATGAATTAATAAAATGAACTTCACACCCATATTGCAGACACAATTAGTTCTGGGCCACACTAAGCCATAATTCAAATGTTTATTTGCACATTTTGATATCATTTATGTGCATAATTCTGCTCATTATACGCCAACTGGTATGTTTGGCCACTGCAATTATGGGAAAATGGATAGTCAAACTTAAATGGAATGTGCCGGAATTTCGAACTAAGCTATTTGGGATTTTCAGCTAAATTAGGTATAGGCAACACATTAAAAACTTTATAAACGCTGTTACCAAAAAGATTTCACTAGTGAAGGATACTCAACCTGGGGATGTATAAAATACAAATTTATTTTAATATACTGTGAAGTTGGGTCATTCTACTCTTTCTCTGCTGATGTAAGATTTGTTAAATGATATTTCCATGTGACCTTCTAACTCGAAATACCAATTGGCAACATATTTATAATCCTATCGGAGGGAAACAATATCATACTAAATTTGGTGGATCTAAGTCTTGAAATCCCCGAGATCCATGAGTTCAGAGAGACATCCGGATAGACAGACAAATATACATGGCCAAAACGAGATAAGAAGAGCAGAAACACACAATACTGGTGATTGAATGAACAAAGTTGACTCATGTCAAACCCTTTCTTTCCTTTCGTTTCGTTTCCTTTCTTTTCCTATCCTTTCCTTTCCTTATTTTACACAAGAAAAAAACATTTGTGCATGGCTAGCTCGAGTAGACTTTCAGTACAGATCAAGACTATATACAAAATCAAGTTTGTTTTTCCCTCATATTACTTGCATTGTCTCGATTTTATGATTTGTCATTCTTATGAGTAAATTAAACATCTCAAAATGAATTAGTTGTATAACAACTAAGAATAAATCATAAGCTCATCCTGAATCCTGCATGTGTCGTATGTAAATCCTACATTTTTGCAATATACAAATCCAGCTGAAATATTTATATGCTTGACATATCCAATCCAATTCAGAGCTTGTGCTTAACATAAAAATGCCATGTCATTGCTTCACTGTCTAGTGAATGCATCCAAATGGCATGAAAGTCTCCTGCAGTGGCTGCAAACTGGCATGAGGCTGCTCAATGAGTGTCAAACCTCGCTAACATCGCACACACGTTGCAATATGACGTCCAAAAATGTGCAACCAAAAAAGCCATATTGAAATACATATGTGTGTACAGTGTACACTAGCTATCTAGGTATGTCTGTGTCCGTATCCCTCCACATTCCACATGTATCGAGATACATTTGTATGTTCGCATACGCTTGACTGAATGGGAATCGTCGGCAACGGATCGTATACGCAATGTGCGATGGTATCTCATTGCAATCCGTAAAATAAATCGCACGGCAGAGGCACACAGTAATTTTGGCGCATGGGAGAGCCGTAATAGGACGGGGACTCCAGCTCGTCTTCAGCTGCCGGTATGCAGTGGCACATTCACTGCGTGGCATGGGGCACGGTGGCATGTGCCTCATTCACATCGACGTGCCCATTGGTAAATTATGCGTGGCCTTTTGGCTGCTGCAATTGCTCTTTCTGCTCCTCCAGATATTGCTGCCACTGTGATGCCTGTGTGCCTTGATGCCTTCAGCGAGTGTCGATATTTTCTTTGCAGTTGTACTCGCAGAACTGCAGATCTGCAGAAATGTATTTATTTAAATAGCACTGCACGCAGCCCGTTTGCAAATGTTTTGCAATTTCCACATGGCAAACAGACACATTTTGGCGGCACGTGTACGCCCCAGCTCTCAATCATATTGCCGGGGCAACGTGATTCCAAGGCAGCCCGAGGAAAGAGACACTTGCACTTGCAGCAAACATGCCAAGAAAATATATAAGCGAAGGAATAATAATTTCTGCTGCGTTTCATACAGATGAGTTAGAAACCGAAGTACAGTTTTGTCTGACGACACGGGTATACACTCAATTTAAGTACCATTTTTTAACTATATGTAGACCAATATTTAGTGAATTTGATGGATAGTCTTATCCCTAGCTTGAAATGGGTAAAAAAAATATTTAATTTTCATTAATCAAACTTTATTTATTTAAAAAGTGATACCCTTTTTCTGAGTTGCGCTGATAAATCCCTGAAAATATTCGTTGAATACATACACTCGAAAAAATAAATGCCCTGAAGTTCAGAAAATTGCCTTACTTTTGTTGCCAAAGGCAGCTTACCTTAATTTTTCTGAAATTTAAATTATAGCGTAAATTTAGAAATTATTTCTACTAAATATAAGTAATATCTCGCTTTTATGGGGATCTGTATTACAGCGAGAGTTTCTGAATTCTATGTCATTTATTTTCAGAAATATCAATTTGCAAATATTATTTAAGTATTCACGCGCAAGCAAATTTTTCATGTAAATAATTTGAGTTTATATATTAATATATCAAAGAAGCACCAGCTTCCTATAATATTATTGTACAAATATATTTGTTTTAATGTTGAGCATGGAAATTACAAGGTTTCTGGGAAAGTTGTGCTACCCAGGAAAAGCTCGTAATGAATACTTCTAGCCGTAAGCATTAGTGCAAACATCATCGATAACAGAATCGATTACTTGGGCCACTTTTGGAGCAGCAACGCTGCCCGGAACTCCCATGGTCGCCATGACAGACAATTTTTTGTATGATTTTTGTAATATTTGCAAGTGTATTGGAGGAGCATTTCTGTCGCAGAGAATGATAGACAAACAGGCGATGTGCTGACAAAGGATGTTCGCCCTGGACACGGACATGGACATGGACATGGACATGGACATGGATAAGGACATGTGGACGTGTGTAGAACAACTCGTTACTGTCAGCAGCTGCCAATGTAAACACAAGTGGCCAGCCGCAAAGGGAAGAGCCAGCCCAGCAAATGCTGGCTCTGAAAGAAAGAAAAGCTGTTGAAGGAGCAGCGCTGAGATGGCCAGGGAGGGTGGGGGCAAGCGGAGGGAGAGTTTGAGAGGGAACGCTCAAAAGGCATTTGCCGGCGATTGGCGCGGAAATCAATTGTTGTTTTGACAGCGACACGGAAATTGGTTTAATGAAGCAAAAATATATAAAGCGAGCTGACAAAGCTAACAAGCCAAAGGATGGCCAAGGCAACTGCTAATTACAGTTCTGGCCAGATTGACGTCGCCTCCATCGATGCTGCTGCTCCTCCGTCCGTTTCCGTCCGGTCTGGACACTGATGATCAAAAGGCTGTTTGATTTATGATGGCAAGCATAAAAATTAGCAGGCAAGTGCTGGGGCGAAAAGAAATGCGAGAAACTTTAACGTAAATGTGAAAATTAT
Organism: Hirtodrosophila confusa; assembly: GCA_035043065.1. Taxonomy (NCBI): domain Eukaryota; kingdom Metazoa; phylum Arthropoda; class Insecta; order Diptera; family Drosophilidae; genus Hirtodrosophila; species Hirtodrosophila confusa. Next base: position 196,290 of record JAWNNI010000024.1, read on the forward strand.
ACAGAGAGGATGGGAAAACTAATTTAAAATGCAGGCGAAAGATTACGCAAACAGGAAGGAAGCTAAATGCACCTGTGCCGGAAATCAGAATCTGTTAAGTAACGATGAAAATAGTGTCAGTTCAGGAATGGATGAATTTAACGTGCTTACCTGCATTTAATTGGAAAATGGATTTTAGATTAAAAAAATAAAAGAGAAAGAATTTTATGCCTGTGTATCTCGAAAAGAAACTACCAACTTTCGGAACAAACCAAAAGTGGTTGAATTCACAAGCGAAAGGATTTCAGGAACACAGCACTTCAGAGAAAGTTGCAAATAACAAAAGGAAAGGTGCGCTAAGTGCAGTGGCGCCCCAAACCGTGTTCATTACTTAAACTAATTACATTTTAAATTAACATTACTCGGCCTGGGCAGTTAGACAGCGTCAAAGGTTGTAAAAACGGCACATAAAAGTAAGGCAAGGAATATTGGTGGGGTGCCCTGGAGGGTGGTATGTCGTATGTATGCAGGACACGCAGCGAAAAACGGCTGTGGCAGCGGCAAAGGATGTCAGTCAGCCGGCGACAGTCGAAATGTATTGAAGTCATTACGAATATGGCCACAAGAGGAGGGTTAACGGCAGCACCAACCAGCCAGTCATTTGAGCCAACCATCCAGTGGGGTAATGACAGAAATTATGTAATAAAAAGTTACAATTTACGATTGCTGCTGCAGGTCTGGGAGGTGGCTGGCCACGTGACCCAGACACAGGCACACAGATGGAGTAAGAGCCGTAGTTGGAGTTGGACTCGCAGTTGGAGTCAAAGGAAAAGCCAGAGTAGCTACAGGTGCACGTGTAGGCGAATGGCAAGGCAACGTACAATGAACCGTCATAGATAAAGGACATAACAATGAAGCCAAAGCAGACGTGCGCGCCAGGCTGCTTGAATGGAAGGCACAGACATAGGAGGCGCCACGAACATTTGCACCTGCCCGGCAAAATAAGTTATAAAACTAAGACAAAGACAAAGGCAAATGGTAAAGACAAAAAAGAATTACAAAATGGCAATAAATTCAAAACTAAAACAAGGCTCAAACCCACAGACAGAGACAGAGAGACAGACAGAGCCAAAGGCAGCGACAGCGGCAGCGGCAGCGGCAGCGGCAGCGGCAAAGACAGCAAAACCAAGTGGTCCCAGGACCAGTCAAGCTTATAAGTGGCACGGGCATATGATAAATACACTCGGAGCTGGCATTGTGGAGTAGAAGTGGAAGTGGAAGTGGCGTAAAGTGCCAGTTGCCGTGGGTGGCGTCCTAATAAAGGTGTCATAGCAGGGAAAGTTGCAGCAGGCACAAACACAATGAAGGGGGGTCCTGGCGCTGGGTCTGGCTCCATCGTTCAGGGTTGGGTATTTGGGTCCGAGCTCTTGGTGCTGCGAGGGCGAAACGTGATTGCAAATTGTAACCGCCAATGGGCCGTAAATTGAAACGTGACTAAGGCAGATAATAAAATGCATAAAATCAGAGTACTGACGGCAACGGCAACGGTAACGTCGACGGCGACGGCATCAGTTGATGGCCTAAACACGAGCGCAGACACGTGAAATGGCGGGGCGAAGGGCTGCTTGCTTGCTATTGTTGTTGTACTTTGTTGGGTCCCCTTGCTTTGAATTTCAGTTTCATTTTTTTCTGCAGAACTTTTACAGCTCGGCTGGAATTTGTCATTAAACGGATGCGAACTGGCAGAAAATTGTTGCAAAACATTCACACAGATAGTAAGCTGCATGAATGTGCAGCAAATCTGACATGGCAAGGATAAAAACACAAAATTATAAGTTGGCACCTCGTTTAGGATGTGGTCATTATGAATTGCCATATGATAGTTGAAATACAACAGCCAGGAATGTACGCATAGTCAGGACTTGTTCAGGACTTCCGATGAGATATAAAATGCTGAAATTTGGACAGTAGTTTCAATATATGACAGTGCAATAAACATTTGACACATATTTATCGGAAAAACTAACTAATAATTGAGTTCTCAGGCTTCTAATACCAAAAGTCTAATTTTCGATCATTTTCAAATCTCTTTACATCAAACTATTCGATATGTGTGTCTGCGATTTTGGAAATTCAACACAACGTTCTGAAAATGGGTGGAAACGTTAAAATGCCAAATTTTTTAGATTTTGTGTGATTCAAATTAATTTTTAAAGTCTTACATGAAATATAATTGAACGTTGCAGTCAAGGAACTTCAAAAATCAACCATACGGTTTGCAAATAGATATCTGTGGCATTCAACATTTTTGTTTTCCCTGGGATCGGCTCCTAACTCTTTCGAAGCACTCCACAAATAAGGGAAAAAATGTACATTTAAATATAGTTCTAATCAAAATACTTTGCCGGACATCGCTGCGGTTATACCAGCTGCTTTTAGTACTTTAAGATGATATCTTGTAAGTAAGAAATTTTGGGTCAGTTATTGTAAAATTGATCAAATGTCCAGCACTGATTGTACACGTTGTAAATTATCTGTGCTTAGTTTTTGAGTCAGCCACATTAAACATTGTGGGTTAGAATTGTCTTGTTTTGGTTACTGCAAATGAGCAAAGAGCAAAGTTTTAATTAATTCCATTAAAACATGCAAAAGCCGCAGGCAAACAAGGAAAGGCAACAACATACAGTTGATCGGGAGAGTGAGAGAGTGCAAACAAAATGTGGGCCCAAAAAACAAAAAAAAAACCAACTGAATTATTGGCAGTTACGGCAAAGTCCTTTGAACTGTGCCCAGCGATTCCTTGTCATGTGTAAGGGCTGGGGTCCTGCACGGGTCCTGGGTCCACAACATTGTCGTTGTCGTTGTCGTTGTCGTTGTCGTTGTCAAAGTCGTTGTCATGCTAAATACTGCGGCATATTTAAACAGCAAAAACAACAGGCAACAAGCAATGTAAACAGAAAGTTGCAAAACATACAGTGCAAACCAAAGGGCAAAACGAAACAAGAAAAGAAACGAGAGTAAGGCAAATGAATTGGCAAAGTACAAAAGGAGTCCTGCTGGCCTCGAGCCCTTCACAAAGGACCCTGCAGCCTGCGGTGGGCAGCATTAAAATGTAAATGCCAACAAATGCCAATAACAAGTAGATACTTAGTGCAACATTTTTGGATACTACGAGTAGAAATTGCTTTGGATCTTTTCAGCCATCGAAGTTCGGCTCGGCTGAATTGCCAGCAGCAAGTGTAAAAATTATATGGTAATGTATTGAGCTTAGAGTTGAGCCTTCAATATTAAATACTCAAAAGAACATTTTCAGTTTGATCACAGGTAATGTGGGGGCAAAAATAACCTTCTCTTAAATTCAACTCAAGTCTCTTAGAGTATATGTTTATTAAAAATATTTTTAAAAGACTTTCTAGATATATTATTTTATTTTGAGCTAAAATGAACTTCAAACAACAATTGTGTCTGTCAAACAATATTTTTATTTGAATACATAATATAATATTTAGTTTGTTATGTTACCTGATATGCAACTAAATTAATTTAGCTTATAAATTTGAATAGTACATGGACACATAGGCACAATTTGTAAAACTGCAGTTTCTATAAAAGATTAATGAATGTGCAAATCCAACGTATTTCGAAGTTATTATTAATATATTTTGAAAAATATCTGGTAGTGGTTGAAGTCAGCTTTGAGAGCTGGCATTCTTGACTTTTTTCTGCAGATTTCATGCTTGCTGAATTAGGCGGTATGCCGTCCGGAAGCAACTCTTCCACAATGTTCCAGTCAACAAAATGCTGCAGTAAGTGGTTAGTTGGTTGCAAGCCAAACCGGAAACGCAAATTTGAACGAAATTAAATGCATAGTTCCAGGCGCAAGGACCTGCAAGAGGAGCGATTTCTATAAGCCGGCGCAACAATAGAAAGTGCAGCTAAAAAACGCGACAGGAACAACAATAACTATGGCAGTAACTAAGCAAGACGTTGGCAAAAATAGAATTGAAGATGCAGGGCAAAGCGTAGAAAACAAATAAGGTAAATAAAAAACTTTATAAACATTTTAAGTGCAGTTGGCGCGCTTAACAACAACAAAAACAACAGCAAGAACAGCGTCAACAATGGGAGGATCCATGGAAACGGTTCCAATGAAATTGAAATCTCACTCAGACAAATGCAATCAAAGTTCCGCGTAACCGGAAGCGGGCTAGCAAAGCAAAACGGATGAGGAAATGCCAACTACTGGGTGAAGAGCTCGACTTGGCGCTGCCAATGCTAAAATATTTAGAAGTGAAACGGTGAAAGTGAAATTCCAAACAGTCTGCTAATTGTCGGTTGAAAATGCCAGTTGCTAATTGCAAATGCCAGCAAGTCATTTAAGTCTCCGCAAATTTTGTCATAATTTTGCCACAAAATTTTCTATTTGACAAACAAACACACACACAGCATATTTTTCAAAATGCGGACTATGTGCTGCCTAATTATTTACCAAATATAAAAGGCAAACAAACAAACACACAACCTCAGTCTGAACTCACTTGACATTACGCATACGCAACGTTGGCTGTCAGCACTTGAATCTGTGCACATTTCCTTTTACTCTCATGTCACAGTCACTTAACCTTTAAGCAAATCAAATGCCAACAGAGTAATTTACTCGAAACTCATGTCGAGAGGAGTGGGACATGGGGAGAGGGTGATTCAATTCCCACACAGCTTTTAAAATTATAACAAAACTGGTTTGGGTGTGACAAATATTTTGCGCATGTGTCGAGCCTCGGGCAATTTGACAAGCAACCTCCCACTTTTTTGTGTATGGGTGCTAAAGTTGCAAATTCAAATTAAATGTTTAAATATTTGTTCCCAAGGAGCAGTCGGAGCCCAGCTCAGCACCTTATCAATGGGGTACCGGCTGCCCGAAAATGTTTAAATTGCCGCATTCAGCGGATATATCGAGTGAAACAATCGCCATCCATGGCACTACTAATGAAAGCCAAGGACAGGGCTTCTGCATTTCATCCACTTTACTCGCCATTTAACCGATGATTGGATCACAGCGGGCTCTTAAGCTGAAACCCCACAGGGGTCCATATGAAGCACACTGTGGGCAGTAAAGGGCAGAAAAAATCTAAATGAAAGTGCAAAGTAATCATATCAAAGTTTGAATACACTGCCAGTAAAAACGTTATAATCGTTGTAGTTTAAATGTGAAATATCATACAAAAATGAAAAATCAATTTTCATAATTTTGTATTCGAAGGGATATTTAATAAAAAATACATTTATTTTTAAATTGTTAACTTACACTCATATTTTTTTAATGACGATGAATTTTGAGATGTGAGCCATGTAGGAACTTTTTGGGCCTTTGAAATGATCTCAGCCTTGTATTATTTGTGTATAAGTTTAGTATACAATTTAAAGGACATATGAGAACATACACAATGATATATGAGTTAAACACTTATCAGTGAGTGAAAGGCAGTGGCAAATGAGTGTGAAAAATCGCCATTAAAATCGAGCCCGCTCTCAAGGATGGGCGGGGTAACATATTCAATAGCTTTTCAAAAGCATGCTTAACAAAAAGCAACAACAGCAAAGAGCACGAGGAAAAAAGGCTCGAGCACCCAGTGTACACATACACATACACATATAAACACACTCAGACATTTGCATGTCAAGTCGACAGACGCTGTCCGTGCCCCCCCGCCCGCCAGCATTAAAAACGGCCATGAATAAATTTTAACAGCGCTTGTGTGTTAAAGTATTTAATGCTTAAAGGCTCAGTCGAGCGACCAGCCGTGTGCCTTAAGCTCTGCCACATGCCACATGCCGCATGCCACATGCTTGGAAGCGAGAGCGTTACGCATATGTGAGTCAGAGACATCCGTGAAGTGGATGAGCCACTCTTTGACTGGGTTTGTGTGGGCATTATTGTCAGCGAGTCCTTTTTTGGGCCTATCATCAGGCTTGGCATCGCTTGGCTCCGCTCTGCTCTCTCTTAGTGATTAAGCACATAATTGGATTCATTCCGGCGGAGAGCCGCTTACAAGCAACATCAACACATGTAGCGGTCCTGGGTGCGAGCTGCCTGAAAACTTTGTTATTTGAGAATATTTTAAGATGCTGCCGCAAGGATTTGTGGTGCTTAGCGTTAATTGCCTTGTGGTTGTCAACAGCAGAACAGCAAGAAGATAAATACATTGAAGGTTCATATATGTGTATATCACAAATGAAATACTCTTATAATAAAGCATGTCTTTAAAAACATTTAGAAACTGTGATGTGGTAATTCTGGCCATGGAATCTGGAAAATACTAATGTTAGGAGTATGCAGGCCAAAACCCAGAATTGCAGCCCAAGTTTTCGAGATATTCATTTAATTATGAGAAAGGCATTAGGACTAATTCTGATAAAGTTTCAAAGATTTCAACAAAGTTAGTGTACTCTCGTGGAGAAACATAGCAAGGGGTTTAATGGGTATCATTCAGTGGTCAACCATTTTCAAAAACTCAAATGTCCTTATCACTTTACCTTCTTCCCAGTCTTGAGTGGCAGCTGTGAGGATTTGTTAGGCTTAACTAAATTCTTGATTGAGTGATATATGAAGCGTTGCTTAGCAGCTGTCGTTGCGTATAATCAGCCATAATAAATGCGAGCTGACTTATTTTATAATGCTGTCTGAATGCACCATAAATAATTCAATTTAGTTAATACCAAATCAATTTCTGTAAATTCAAATGGGTCTGCTCGCTGCCCATATGGCGGAGATAAAAAATCATGATATTATCATAATAAACTCGCCTGCTTTTTTGCATGTAGGAGTGTATACGAGTGTGTTTGTGCGTGTGTGTGTGTGTATGTGTGTGTGTGTGTATAAGTACATCACACAATAAACATCATCATTAAATATAATTGCATGTTACAGTTACACAGTGCGTTAAAAGCTGCTGCCTTTTGTTGGGCGTTATGTGGTTACTATGGGCGTAAAGGCTGTCTGGGCGTGTCCTCGGTATAACTGTGTTGCGAAAAACCGCGTTTGTTATGCAAAACGCTCATTAAAATGTTTACCGCGTTACGCATACGCATAGTTGGCCACGTCAGCCTAAGCCCAACTGTTTCATTCAATACAGCCTCTCCCTTCCTTCCCTCAGCGATTGATTTTGGGGGTGGCATTGCAGTGGCGGAGTCCTTTGTTCTGGGTTTTATATTGTTCCCACTGACATAACGATTTTTGATTTTGAGTGATCTTTTGATTTTGTGTCTAGAACAAAATACATCGAGTATTTGGTTGATGAAATGGTAGTAAAGCTTTGCAGCGTACGATATTTACTTCAAATTAAATCAGCTTGCAATTTTTAGCGAATTCAGCTTTAACACAGAAGAAATGTATATGGAGATGATTCTCAAGTGAATTCTAGTCAGTTTGTCAAGCATTGCCTTTTTAAATTATTGTTGGATATTAAATATAGCCTTTTTAAAACATTAAGACCTTAAAAACGATTTATTTCTTTTGTTTAAAAAAAAAATTAACAAATTGAGAGCAAATGTTTCAAATCGTATTAATAGCTTAAATATGTTATTGTTTTCTTTTCATTTATCGGGATATAGTATATAGAACATTTGTTCTGTTGTAGTAATAAGAAAATTGATTTTATATTAAAATATGGTGTATAAGTTTATAGGGCAAAAGTGTTTTTTTGTTGAAAATGTAAAAAAATGCTATGATCTAAACTGTCAATTAATTATCAAACATCGAAATGCTATTATATATTGTGAGAAAATACTTTTAATTAATTTATGAGTCATAAATCACTTTTTGTGATCATTTTATAATTGAAAACTCTAACATTTTGAGACTTTTATGAAACAGATGATTTGAAATATATCGCTGTCAATAGAACATTTAGTTTAAATTCATTTAGTATACTTTAAGCTAACAATATGCAACCATCCATATCCTTGGCTGCCCTTTCAGAATCTGCATCCTGTTGTGTTTCCCCTCAAGTGACTACAATTGTTATAACTACAAGTACATAAATACTGGATTGTATACATATCTGTATAGTTGTGTTTGACCCATGGCAATTTTGAGCCAGGGCCAGGAACACCTTTAAGCGAAGCTTGGACTTTGCAAAAGAGTTGAGTTGTTATTGTCCACTGACATGCTGAATATTTCAAGAATTTCTTAATTGTTAAAACAAGCGCACACACACACGCACACACCCACCCACACACACAGCTGCCAGGGTCAGCGATTGTTGTTTTTTGCTACTGTTGCCATTCTTGTGGGTCGTCATTAAATAATTCAAGTTTGTTGCTGTTGTTATTGTAAGAAAGCGTTTGCTGGCTGTGTGTATTTTACTTATTTTTAAAAAACAATTTTCCAACAAACGACAATGCGAATGACGGCCAAGTTGGTCCAGTCGAATTCGAGGCGGCCGATCCCTGTCCAGTTGGCTAGGACACGGACTCAGCATGTGCCACAAAGTACCCAACAAAGAACAGTAGGAGAAAAATAAAAAGAAACCAGGAGAAATCTGAAGAAAGGCGAAACTGTAGATGAAGCATAAGCAACAGAACGCAACGCGAAAAATAACCCAAAAATATAATAAAAAGAAATTGGACAATAAAATACAACAATTTATGGCGTACAGCAATCCTTTTTGGTGGCACTTTACGGCGGCATGGGACGAGCACCAAAAGTCGCACACAGAGCATGGACATGCCGGATAAGGCGGTAACATTGTTTGGGGGCAGGGCGCTCCAAGGGGAAAATGGGCGTGGCATGGCCGGCAAATCGTCATTGGAAACTAAACGAAAATGTTTAATACTTGTGCTTTTGCTATTTGTTGTTGCTGCTTGTGCGTTTTTTATATTTATTTATTGTTGCTGAGGTTTGACTGCCTCTCGTGCGCTCTATTTATTTATGTGTTTGTCAGGGATGGAAAGCGATATTTTAGGCGATATTAAATTGAAACAAAATACCGAACAATATTTTTCAAAATATATTGGAATGAAATATAACCTAGATTTGGTTGAAATAATTTAACAATATTTTATTGTCCTTAATAAATAAGGCGCCGTTTAAAAAATATATATGTAAATAAAGACTGTTTGTAAATATGAGAAACTTACAAAGTAAACAACAACAAAGCCTTTGATGCTTTAAGAACAGAAAATATACAATGCATCAAATACACAGAAAGAAATCAAATTAAATAAAATTAATAAAATAATAAGTTTTCTTCGCATGTTCAAAAAGCTATTGCTTAAGACTAAAAATATAAAATAAAAATATCAATATTTTTAGCATTTAAAGTGTTAGATATTTCAGAAAAATATTTATGATATATTATTATACCGTAGAAATAAAACAATATATCTAGTAATTAACCTACTAAGTACTATATATAAATAAATCTTTAAAAAAAACTTTAGTAGTTTCCACAATTTCATTGTTAAGGCTTATATTTTGGTTTGTTTTTAGGCGATTCCTAGAATATGGTGAGTTTCCTTTAATGGTTATGATTAACCTCAGCCTTAGAGACCCAATTCCTAACTAATGTCCTCGATTTCTGCTAGCAATTCACTTGTCCGCTTCCTTTTTGGCTTTAGTTTTGCTTCGATTTTGTTGTGGCTTTTATTGCTTTTGGCTAACTGATGGCTTCTGCAGAGAGCTGGCAACAAATGTTTAACAAAAGTTGTTGCCAAAGCCAGTTTAATTTCAACTGCCAGTAAAATGATTTAGGAAAGACGCACGTTTCAGGCTCCCACTGCTGGCGCTGCCAAGGACATTGCCAATGGCCAAACTTTATTTTATTTAATTGAAATTTTATGTAAAACATACATTTTGTTTGATGCATAGTTTTTTTCTGTCGCTCGCAGCCACATATACATAAATGTGAAATGCAAAATATTTGCAAGTTTTATGAGCATTTGAGTTATATGGTTTTGGGGCATGGGAAACTGGCACTGACAACAGGGAACAGGCACTAGGGAGCTGGAAACGGGGATCGGGAAACTGGTAACTGGTAACTGGTAGCGCAGCTTGACCTTTGCCAAAATGAGATAAATTTCATGATTTTTCAATGTTTGAACTTTTGGCCACAGTGCACACATAAATTACACGGCAAGGGGGCCGCGGGCGATAGCAGAAGCTTTTTTATTGCAGCTGAACTCGCCGGACTTTTATCTTTTGCTCAGCGAATAAAATGAAATGAAATAAAATGCTTGCTTTTTACCAAAATGCACGCAGATAAGCACAACATTGTTGCTGGATCGATATATATGTATATACCCTGCACTCAACCGGTGAAAGGGTATGCACAAGATCTGCAATATTTAAATGGCATTATGAAAGGTGCTCTATCTCCTAATATTTTTTAATATCTACTCGTACCTAAACTCGACCGATAGATTTTAATCATTTTTGTTTTATTCTTACAAATGCGAATTATAAATGCGTATTAATAGCATCGTAATTTCTTCAAACTTACGTTTATATCTGAAATTTAAAGAAAATATTTACTTTGATGTCTATTCTTATATTGTCAAGCCTAACAAACCAGGCCCTTGAAAAACTGACTGGTTGGGATATTAAACTATCGATAATGCCAGCAAACTAGCTCTTGATTTGATATTTCTTGAAAGAGTTCCCAAAGCTGTAAGCCATCGATATTATTATCGATGATTGGACCATACCAGTACCCACTATTGCCAATAAAATCGAGATCTTATGTCTTTTATCGATTGTTTTGCATAACTAGTATACACACTATGCTTATTGAAAGTATACGATGCAATTCGATGATAGTTGGTTTCTTTATTAATATTAATATTTATATTTTTTATTCCTAACTCATATGCTGTGAAATTGTTCAAACTGATTACAGGATATCTGCTAGTACAAAGTGAGAGCCAAGCTGTTATTTTTGCTTTGTTTTTAACAAATTGACAGGCGAACTCCGTCCACAGATCTCAGCTAACAGGATGGGACAGACCGACAGACAGTCGGAAAGTAAAAGCGCCAGCTGCAGGATGCGGATGTGTGACTGAAGTGTTTGTTGAGTGTGTGTTTCGAGTGCAATCAGCACAATAACAGCAACAGCAACAGCAACAGCAACAGCAGCAACAACAACAATCAACACATTCACATCAACAATAGCAGCAGCAAACAACAGCACTAAGGAGGACAAATTGAAGTTCCAGGAAGTGTTTCATCGTTGATGGCTGTTGAGAAGTCTTCCTTATGCACAGCAACAGCTCCTTCAGAAGTTAAATCTATGTAAAAAGAGTTATTGGTGGCTGTAGATATGGCAGCAGAGCATGCAGATAAGCTAAGGCTTATCAGGAGCCGTCTACATTCATATAAGCTCTCAGTTTGTAGGTCCTGGCACGTTACTTACTTACCTTTGCAAACCAGCCCAATAATGTAAATTGCTGCATTCATAATGTAATTGTTTAATTTGTTATGTATCTTTATTTCTTTGTATTTTCTTCTGGCCACTTATGACATTTCTCACAATAGTACACTTACGAGTTTTTATTTTGGTTATTATCCACAACTTCTTAGGTTTATTTTATTTATGTCTTACACATACAATGTTTGCTTATTATTCATACAAATATTTACACGGTAATAATACGCTGTTCGCTCAAACAAAAACCTGTGGGTTTTGTTAAGCTCAGCCGAAAGTACATAGTATATTCAGATATATGTTAATTTATTTTTTGGATTTTCTATTGGAGTACAGTTAGGCTTATTTAGGTTACCATTATCTTTAGTATTTAAATTCAATCAATAAATTTATTTTTATATTCAATTTTACTTTGTCTATGTGGCAAATTTTACAACTGTCATCAGCTTGGCAGGTAAGCTTCTCTGCTCTGCTGTTAGTCAGTAAAAATTGTTTAAATATTTAATAAGTTTGTATTTGTTCTCAGTAGTTGTGTTCTGTTGTTCTGTAAACCTTTTTAGCTAATAAATAATTGTAGTATTTATAATAATATATATGTATGTATATTAATTTAATTTTTGATCACATGTGTTTTTTGTTTTGTTCAAACTTCGCTTTGTTTCATCCCATTTCAACTGCAAATATGTTGGTATCTCTAAACAAAACATATTTTTGTTGATGCTTTGTTTATTTAATGGTCTATTAGGTGGACTGCAAAGTGCAACTTGAAGTGCGCATTTATACCCCTAACAAACAATCGAAGCTTTTTGTTCGCTATTTAGTTGGAAATTGTTCGTGTTCGACATGTACGAGTAAATTTGTTGTCTAACTGAATGAATAAAAAAATGTATGTATGTGTGTGTGTGTGTGTGTGTGTGTGTGTGTGTGTGTGTGTGTGTGTGTGTGTGTGTGGGTATGCGAATATGTTATTTTATTAATATGCTTTGTTCACTTAATAGCTCTGGTATAAACATTTATAATTTGCTTTTCTTTTGTCATCTCTGTATTGTGCTTTCCCTTACAATACACATTTGCTTTACAATCTTTTTGTTTGATTTTAAATTGATTTGTGAACTTATCTGCAATTTTTGGCGGGTTGACTTGGTTTTGGATTTGTTAATTATATATTAGTATGTTGCTCACTTTTTATTTGAATATTGATACAACAAATTATTATGCAAATGATGCAAAAATTGCGTGTGTGGAAACTCTTCATATTGTGTGTGACAAAAAAAACGCTGGCTAATTAAATGTTGCATTTTAAATTACTAATTAAATGACCCAATTGATTAAGTTCATAACGAAATTAAAAATCAAATAACGCTTCATTTAAATTCTTAATGAATTGGCTAATGACCAATGAAAATTTTGATTTATTTCTGCCCTCAATTAGAATCAGCTTTATTGGCTCCAACAGCTGAGCAGATCGTAGGAAATATGGAAGCTAACAAATGTTTATATATATTTATTGTATATTAATCAGAAGTGTGCCAGCTTAGGCTTACACCATATTTAGATACTCAGAAATATCTCGTATGACGTCAAGCTTTAATTAGAGCATTCAATGAAACTTAAACTCACAACGGACATTTGCACATTTAACATATATTTTTTAATTTATTTAATTATAACTTTTTCATAGAAAAAATACACACTGAAAATTCCATTATTCTGTTGAGTGGAGCACGATTTTTTGTTGTTGTTGCGATCTCATCATGGTCAGTAAATCTGCATTTTATTGCACCTCCGGTTCTGTTTATTAATTCTTATACATTTGTTTTTAATAGTTTTATTTAAATAGCTTTTGTCTCTCTTCTCTCGTCTGTCTTAGCTTCATTCATGCGGATCCTTGCTGCCTTACTAAGTGCTAAAGATGAAAATAAACATGGCAATGATATTTACACAGTGTTGGCTGAGCTATGGTAACCTCTGTTTTGTGGCGGCTGAGGGGATGCAAGGATGTGATAGGTGGGCGTATGTGTGTGTGTGTGTGTGTGTGCGTATGAAGGATGGCGGCCCTATGCCACTTTGTATTTGTTTATGTGCACTGCCAGCTGCGCACAATGTTGCCAGGCAGCAGCTGCCACGTGGAGTCTGAGCGTTTGAAAGTCTCTATGTGCGTGTGTGTGTGCAACAATATACATGTATAACACACATACACTATAAAAACAAATGCTCGCATGTAACGATGAAAAAAAAACTTTCTCAATTAACCTAAAACAAGTTTCAGTTTACAACACGTTCGCTTGACATCATTTTTACTCTCCTCCCTGGCCTCTGTGTTGGTGTGGATGTGTGTGTGTGTGCGTGTAGACTTTACATATGAAGAAATTATCACGTTCTTGGTCCTTGATAGCGACAGTAGGATCTGCCCATAATGTCCTCGGCTGGAATTGACTGATCAATCGGTTGCACTCGCAACAATTCCATTTGATCACGCACCTGCAACGAATAACAAATGATGTACAGTTCTTAAACCAAGTAAGGTCCTGCGAAACGCGGCGTATGCACAACGGCTCACAATTAAATATAACTATATTAGGCTAATGAAAGTTGCATGTGGGAACAACTTTCGTATAAGTAATTGGAATTTCCTAAGTTTTCAGCTGTGCAGCAGTTGGGCAAAGTTTCTGTTCAATGTTCAAATGGAAGTTATATTTGTTTTCAGTTTGAGTGAGTACATTTGATTTGGCGTTATTAATTATGTTTGAGTTCAGCGCAGTACTCGCAGTTATTAGATTTCTCACACAAAGTTATACAGTTATTGTAATTAAATAACCAATAAAAATACAACAACTTGATAAGCAACAAATACATAAAAAATAATACAAATATAGTACTTATTAGTCAGCAAGGAAAAGTTTGCTCCTCTCTGATTCGAACTACTTATAAAGTAATCATATTGCTATTAAATTATTCATATGTAAATTCTGTATTATACAGGCATTCACGGCACTTATTGGCAACGCATCGCCAGCAGTCCTTAAAGGCCTTCTAAGCCCACATTCAAGCTCATTCTAGCCATTCTGTTGGGCCAACTTAGTGTGTGCTTTGCAAAAAGTTTGAAGCACTTTTTATGCCACGCAAAAAAGCAAACCGAGACGCACAATAAAACAAAATATATGAACAAAAAAAAGAAAGAGCAAAAATACAAACATAACAAAAAAAACTGTTTTGTTTTCAACACCAAACACCTTTTGAGGCCTCACAGCTGGGGCGGCGAAGAAGGCGGCGGAGACGCAAAGGTAGTTGCAAAGGTTGGCTTTATACAACCAGCAGAAGGGACAGGCCGCAAAGGGGCGATGGGGGCGGCGGGCAGCTCGCTCAGCCCAGCGCGGCCCATTTCCGGTGCTTTGTTTGCCATATAACAATCGAATTTACGACTTTTTTATGAGGCTTTATGTGCGCGCTGCCTGCCACACACAAACAACAATAAAACGTCAGCTCCAGCTCAGTCTGTGGGCGCAGTCATTGCACTTTGGCCACGCCCACCCGTTCCACCCGTTCCACAAGTTCTTTGTGGCTTTTGCCTTTGGGTACGCTTTTCCGGCCTTTGAGTTGCAGAAATGAAAAGCACAGTTCACAGTTACATTTGAGTGAAAAGTTCAAAGCGAAAATGGCTGTTAAAGAGCTGCGCCACTTTTATGCTAACCAAATCAATTGTAAGAAGGTCAGTCCACACAAACACAAACACGAACAGAAACACACACACACAGAGACACCCACACACACACACAGACAGACACATTGTACACAGGCCAGCAAAGGATATTTAAATGAATTTGTCTCGCACAAATTGCTGCCATTTGCCGAGGACTTTGCCCAATGCCGCCACTTGGGCTATGTGTCGTGCCAAATGCCTTTCCATGCTCGCATTAGATACTCGCATAAAAGGCTAAAATAAAAGATACATTTACACAAACACAGGCAGCCTCAACGGCTGCCTCTGGCCGGGGCTGCCTCTGCTTTTGTCTAGATAAAAACTGGCGTCAAGAAAATTATCATGTTCATGGCCCCCTGTCCCATGCCCAATGTCCACCCCATCCAACCCCAAGCCCCATATCATTTGTGGTTGTTGTTGGGACGCATTGAAAAGGCGCCACAGCCTGAACACGAAGGCATTCCCATAAGGTGCCTCAAATCTCTATTGCCCTAATTTCGCTTATTTTTATGCGACACACTTATGGGTTAATGGAAGCCAGCGCAACTTTGATAAAAACTTGTTTACTTCAAATTGTTTAAGTTAATAAACAACAAATTTCTTCGCTAAACGCTTAAAGAGTATGTAAATTAATAAAGTAAATAAAATAAATACATTCAAATTTTTATTATATTTTTAAGTAAACAGTTTCAGTAAATCAAGCCATAATAGAATTATTTAAATTACCCCCTCAGATATTTACTATTTAATTTGTTTACTTTATTTTATGTAGCTTATGTGTATTATAATTTAATATATGCTTTGGTTGAGTTTGATGATTTTTGGAACAGGATCGACATAAATAATTAAAATTTAATCTTATAAAAGAAATATGTAACGATATAAATTAAAATTCAAAATATGCATAAAGTATAAAGCTGGGCGAATTTCATAATAAATAATTATCTGGAACGCATTGCGATGTAACCGAGTCCTGGTTCGGGTGCTTGTCCAGCATAAAAGGGTATTAAATAGGCATATGTAAATGTGTGAGTGTGTGTGTGTGTGTGTGTGTGTGCGTTTAGGAGATGACAATCATTAAAATGGCCCTTTGCCTAATTTCCATGACTTGCTTAATTATCACAACGATGCCACCGCCTACTTAGAGAAAAATACACACACAAACTCAAACCAGACTCCGGCAGGGCCCCGGTTGACCTAGTGGGCCAATGATTTGGGTTTAAGTACCCCCAAAAGAGCATTAAGCGTCTAATAATTGAACATTTGAGCTGGAGCCTGTGCTCATTTAATATAATGCCAGGCGACTATGATTGTGATAATATATATAATTGCAAGTTTAGGGCAATGACCCCGCCAAATGAGGCTCGCATAAGAGCTGCTTTGATTTTGTATTAAGCCTTGCTCGGGGCTAAGATATAAAATAAAACAAAGAATGATATAAAAATACGATGGGAAATGTTTTTAATTACTTTCTGGCAGAGTTAACAAAAATGGAAACAAGCAGCGAAGTATTACAATACAGTTCTTAATGAGCATTATGCCATATAATAAACAGCAGTTAAAACTGTAATATATATACTTTTATTTACACTATGTGGCAGCTTTGTAATGTTATATTCTTTTCATTTCTTTTTTTGACGCTGCTGAGTGCAAAATGCAATAAAAACGAAGCGATTTTAATCACCCGCACATGAAAGTAGGCAACACGTTCTGATGCCCTACCCGAAGCCCATTCCCATTGCCCTTCGCATACACATTACCAAGTAAGTATGTAAGTATATACAAATGCGCATTGTAATCACATAGAGAGCCATAGTCGGTTATAGTTTACTTTTTGCTTAATGCACATAGAGAAGAAGCGCGCAGCCAAAACTAATTACAACGTTGCAGGCAGATAAGGCGCCAGGACTCTGGGCTCAGGACTCAGGGCTGAGCACTCCGAGCCAGAGAACCAGAGAGAATATGATTAAAGTTTGCCGGCTCGTCTCGCAGGCGGAGAGACAAGCTCTAAATTAAAAATAGCTGTGGCATCTCTTTTTCGTGAGTCGCAACTTAAGGGGGGTTTTTATAATGAGCAAAAGCAATAAAATGTGCGCCACAGCAGCAAAGTTCAAGGGGGCGTATGATTTATATTTGTTATTAAATCTTTAAATGACCATAGTCGCTATGAACTCTATACTCTACTATCCTCAGACATTTTAAATGAGTTTTTAACTAAAGCAATTTAGAAAGCAACGATAACCAACTGCTTGTGATAGAGGTCACTGGAAGAATATTAGCGTTAGATATATTATTATTTTATGAGCCTCGATGAAAATAAGTTCCAGTTGCAGAAGATATAAATATATGAATGTTCTAACACGTTAAATAAGCTATAAGTTTATTGAGGTCAAATTTGCAGGTTGCTGAAAAGGAATTTGGTTCGATTCATTTTAATTACGATTATTATTATTGTTTACTTGACAATATTTTATATGAACATCAATATAGCCGAAGGTCTTGGTAGCCAGCGCTATAAGCTACTTGTTAGCTTAAACTTTTTAAGTTTAACTATCAATATTAATAAATAAATAAATAATATATGTTCATCAAATAGTTTTGTTTTGCACAAAACGTTATTTCATCACAAAACTTCTATGAAATAATTTCAAAACTTTAATCGTCATTGAAATTGAATGCAATTGGAACACTAGAGACTTAAGACATACTTTAATTAAATGTAAATATTTTATTGAGGTATAAATATTTTTGACTATTTAAAATAAGTATATTAAGAAATTATAAATAAGCTTGCATTACTCTTCATTTAAATAGCCACAGAGTGTCGTTTAGATCACTGCAACACATGAAAGTACTTGGGTTGCCACAGTTGCCAACATTTTTAGCCAAGAACCCATGCGACCGCAAAACAAACCCACTTGAAATCTTTGGATGGTGCTATACATTGAGTGGCATTCGTAGTCAATGGAGTAACTTCCTCAAAAAGGACCCTTACATAGAAGCATCCAGGCAGCCAGCCAGCCAGAGGCAGTCAGTCAGCCAGTCATTCGGTATTGATTTAAATTGAATGCTACTTGAGTGTATCCAAAGAAGCCGCTCCGCACAAAGAAGCAGCAGCTCCAGTGACAGCAACAGAGCAGCAAGGAACAAATAGAAGCATTGCCAACCATTGCGATCCTGGCCAACCAAGCCAACAGCAAACAAGCTGACCACATCCGCAAACAAACTGCAGGAGCTTCTGTTACTGGCTGCCGACTGCTGACTGCTGGCTGCTGGCTGCTGTGTGCTGTGTGCTGGTCATGCTCATGTATAAATATCGGAATAACCATTTGAAAATCCTTTTAAAATTATTTCACAACTTGCGTCTTTTCGACGCCAGAGCGTCCAAGTCATCCTTGTGCTTGGTGTGCTTTCTTGCCGCACAAAGTATGTGCAAATTCCATTGCAAAGCCACATTATTCTCTTTATCCTTTGAAAGGAATTTTCCAAGTGCAATAACAAGCGAGCCAGGGAATGCAGACGGCAACAGCTCAGCTGAATGGCGGGATACATATCTAGGGAATGCTGCACTGGCTCAACGGCAGAAGATGTTTTTTGTTTGCAGATCTGGGTGAGAAATGTGCTTTTGTTTAGAGCTCTGACTAAACCTTAATCTGCAGGTGGTATACACAGCTAGTCGAAGCCGTTCAGAAATGTTGCCAATGCCAATAATAAACAATTGAATGCCAATGGCAATGGTTTTTATAGCATGCTCATCGAATACTCACCGCTTCCACTTCCTTGAAGACGCGTATAAGATTTTTGCCAGCCAGCTTGGCAATATCCACTTCCGACCATTTATCCGATTCGAGCAGAGCGGCAAAAAGATGCGGATATTTGGAAACATCCTCCAGGCCCTTGGGCACGCTGCAAGCAAAAACAGTAAAGGAAACCAACATACTTACATGGATATTCACAGCAGTCGCTAAACTTTTTAAATACTTACAGATTGACACCATCGTAGCCAGCGCCAATGCCCACATGATCAATGCCAGCCACCTCGCGAATGTGGTTGATATGCGCTGAAAAGTAGGCAATGAAAAGTTTATTTAAGCCCGAGCAGTTGCGCTTTTCCACACCTACCCACAACATCGTGCAATGTCGCCTGGCCCGAGCAGCTGACAAAGTGCGGATAAAAAGCAACCATAACCAGACCGCCGTTAATGGCCTGCAAAGTAAAAAGCCTCATTAGATTAAGGGTAAGTTAAATGGCTTTCAGCTGCGGCCTCTATACGTACAATGCGCTGCAGCACATGATCGGGCACATTGCGGGAACTATTACAAATGGCATGTGCCGAGGAGTGGGAGAAGATGAGGGGCGCCCGGGATGCGGCCAGTGCATCCAACATTGTTGGCACTGACACGTGCGATAGATCCACAATCATGCCCAGGCGATTCATTTCCTTGACCACCAGCTACACAGCAGATTAAATAGTTAATGAGGTAAAAGTTAGGCAACTCTGATGTATTAAATATAAAATGGGAGCTTCAACTATTTTTAAGCTAGCCTATGATTTTAGTTCTAATTAATTAATAAGCTTATTCTAAATATAGAAGTGAATATCATTTATAAGAAAAATAACAAAAAATAAACAAATAACACGAAAAATTCAACAATATTATTTGATACTCAAGAGTTACAAATGTTTACTGTGTTGCCTCGTTTTTAAAATCATTTCCGAAAGTAAATTAACTAACGTTGTAAATATATATTATACACTTGGAAACCTTTTCAATCAGATTATTAGATTGTTATATAAAAAAATCAAATCGGCCATTTTCGATTCCAAATAATTAAATAGAAATCGGATATGGGAATTGGCCGAATATTTTATTTATCTTACAACAAATAAATTAAGAAGTCTAAATATATTTGTGGAGCTTTAAAAAATTGGAATCCAATATGGCACCTTAAATATTAAGTATTTAATATATAGCAGAAGTAATATTTAATTATTTGGCTGACAAACAATGCTGTCGCTTAAAATATAACACTTATTAAGTTAGATAATTTTAAGAGAATAGAATAGCCTAATGAAAATCACATAAAATACTAAAAACGTTAACGACCCGATGGGGGTATTTTATTTGCCCGTCCGGCTAATCTCATTATTGTAACCAAAACTGTTAATACTACTTTAGGCTGATGGCAATCTGCCAAGCCAACTAGAGGCCAAACAAATACACTTCTACTATTAAATATTGCCGCTTTTTATAAAGTTTTTAAAGTTTTACAAAACATATATGTCCTATTTTGCCAGATCCTCGACTAATTTCAATTGCTTACCTTGCCAAACTGCGAGAGTCCACCAATATGTGGATATTTGCCTGGTTCGTCAACTTTGCAGCAGTCCGCCCTGTGGTAAGCGTAAGCAGTTAATAGCCGAGTTGCCAGTTGGCTTGGATGAACCTCTGCCACTTACCAGGGTGTGTTGCAGGTGTGTGTGAGTGTTAGATATCGGGCGCCCAGCTGGTAGAACATGCGCAGAACGCTCAGACTGGTGCCAATCGCGTGGCCACCCTCGACTCCAATCAGGCTGGCTATTTTGCCGGTGCGATGGGTTTGCTCTATGCCGGTCGCGGTGGTGACCAGAGCCATGTGATGTGGATAGAGCTGCACCAGGCGACGGATCAAATCGATTTGCTCCAGCGTCAGCTGTACCGCATCCAGATGCTGGGAAGAGCAGGGCGCGTAGGCGGACCAGAACTGGGCGGAGACCATGCCCTCCTTGAGACGGCGCAGATCCGTGTGACTCCATGCACTCGATGACCAGGGCGCCAGCTCGCGCAAATCGCCGCCAAAGTGAAAGTCTTTCAACTGATTCTTGAGAAACTTGCGTATATTCCAGGGCAAGTCGTTGTGGCCATCGATCAGCGGCACCTCCTTCAGCACATTGCGCACACGCTGCATCCGATAATCGAAGTCCCCGGTGCCGGCGGCCGAGCATTTTAGAATAGGCAGCACCAACGGAATGTAGACAAACGTCAAGCAGTTGAGGCCACAAATCTTTGGCAGCTTCCTCGATTTCATTGCCCCCAGGAGCTAGCAGCACAGCACAAGCCACGCAGCACTCACATTGATGATGTTCGTCGTTCGTCTAGCTGAAAATAGAAATCGAAATTGAAGTATTGCAGTATTAGAGTATTAGAGCATTGGAGTATTGGAGTATGGGGTGTATTGCATGTGAACTTTGTTTGCTTTGACTGTTGGCTGAATGGCGTGATTGAGCTATTGAAAGTTGTTGGCAAACAAATGCCATAAATATAACGCCCACGGAACTGGTTCTGGCTCTGGGTCTGGCTCTAGCTCTGGCACAGCTAAACCCAGGCCAAACATAAATAAAACTTTTCATATTTATTTCAGAGCCAACTTCGATATCGAAATCGCGCACAATATGCATAAAATGCACAATAAAAATGCAAAAATTATTTATAGCAAACTTTTACTTGCGGATCACAAGAAAAAAACGAAGCCAACACCAAATTTAAATAGTTCCCTCTGTGGGCCAAAAGTTCACCCACCGACACCAACTAAGCGCCAGACAGGGACAGCAAAGTTCTTTCAAAATATATATATATTTCGACTTTTCTGGGGCGACATAAAGTTTTTGTGGAACTGCAGGTGGGCAGAGAAAAGAGCAACGCTAAATGTTCCAAAGAAATTGAAGCCATCCCTGGGTGTGGGCCAAAAGTGGCATATGAGTAAGCCACAGTTACTGACAGCTGGCGAGGCTTTTGACCGGCTCTTGCTCGCTCTAGCCTTGTGCGGGGGCGCATTTTCTTTTTCGGCACCAAAACCATTTCGTTTTCACAATTTTCTTTGTACAACTCAAATTAAAGTTTTTGCCAACAAGATATCTGAACCAAACTAAACTACTCTAATAGTTTTCAATGCAAAAGTCGGCTTCGTCTAAAAGTAAAGTAAACAAAATAAAATATAAACTTGAGTACGCCATAGATAACAATGTTTATGTGCTGTCTTGTATGGGTATATGCAATTTTCAATTGACATAATGATTGCTTATCAAGCTCTTCTTCTTCTCCACAAGTCACACGGGTAGATGCACTATTGACCTATTAATACACTATGTACTAATTGTCGCTCAACTGCTGAGTCCTTAAGAAAAAATATATACTAGGCAAGTTATTCTATTACGTTATGGCCTTACTGAAAGTCTTAAAAAGGAAGACACAATATATTTCCTTTAGCTTAGTTTATAGAATTGTTGAACTTGTTCTCTTCTAAAATCTATATGCATCTATGCTCTATATATTTTTGTATTCATTACTCCTTCTGCACTTTTCTTTTCTTACCTAATTCAACCAGTCTCAAGTGGAATCATAAGAATTTATTCAGCCAGCCATTCGCATTCTTTTTTAACCCTTCCTGTGTATATACAATTAATTTATGGACAAGCTGCTTATATTATTTTCATACCATAAACTATTTATAGAAATTCCTTAAATATTATTGAGTTAACCAAATGTAATAAAAGATTCATAATTATTATTTCCATCCCTCAATTCCTATCAGAACTCTTGCCTACAACGCAATCTTTGTGTCTAAGATAACCGTCGGCAAACCAATTTTAAATATATTTTTTTTACTTATTTATTAGATTAGCTAGCTTATAATGTTTAAGGAGCTTGAGGAGCACTAGTGTCTATGACCATCAGCTCTGTAAATATATTCTAAGCCAGTCTCATGGCACACAGTTCAGTTCAAAATTAATTACGATTTAGTTAAATTACATTTAATTTAAACAGCATTTGTGGATGCAAGTTTTGAATCAATGAAGATTAGTTTTCATTGGCACTGGAACAAAAGATGCATCTAATTATATGCTTATTATAAATCAATAGATCAACAGAAAGCTGCTTTGATAAATATATATTTTATGTCTTTTGAAAGCCAATTAAAATCCAATATTGCCAATAACCAAATTGCAAAGTCGCTTTATTAACTATTAACCTATCATTTCAATTTAGAATCGAGTTTTCTTTGTTTCCATTTTATTTTGCAATCAGAGTGAAACAAATTTTCCATTATGAAACCAAATGGTATTTCATCAATGGTAGTTTTATTGCACAAATACTAACAGCTTTCATATTGTTTGTACGCTTTTTCAAATAGTTTTCCTATGTTTTTGCCAATAATAGGCTGAAAATTCCTAATATACTAGTATTTTGCTGGCGTATCTTCGAGTTTTTTTTTTCAAAACCAGTTGAGTTTTTTTCGTACATTTTCCAGTTTTCATTTGCCCAAGCTTCATATGCCAACTGCTGGTATGCAGTTCTGTAGAGCATACAAATAGACAAAATAACATGCAGATAGAAAAGAAAGTAAGAGGCTGAAGGGGGAGGAGGGAGGAGGGAGGTGGGAGCACAAATACGAGTACGTATGTTGATTTTCATGGTCTGCTGCTTGGGAACAAAATGAAAACATTCCACTCTACAAAGTTTTGAAGATATCTTATCTGCCCTGTTTGCTCTCCTTTATTCCCATTTTCTGGTTTCATTTTTTAGACATTTTGATGGCTCGCATTTTGTGCGGTGCTGGCCAAAATCTTTAATATTATGCCCTAAACAAAATTATGCAAAATTGACAATGTCGATGAGGACGAAAACAACAACATTTGACAAGGACAACGCGCATTGAATTTTTCGTCATGCGAAACGTGACACAAAAGCAACGCACGAATTATTAACACAGCAACAACAAGGACTGACACGCAAAGGATCTAAATGAAAGTCTTTTGGGTTAACAACAACAACAACAACAACTGCGACAACTACAGCAACAGCAACAACAACATCAGCAACAAACAACGACAAGCGACTGCAAAATCGAAAACGTTTGTCGCTTCGTTAAACATTAATGTTAGTGACAGAAAGGACGAAGGACCAACATTTGATCTTTAATTAAATCGGCATACTGTTCAGCTCTTTGTTAAGCAATGCATAAAAGACTTACCAAATGGAGCGCACTCGGATCATGCGTGAATATTAAAAATTGAACACAATTGTTTATTTAATTACATTTTCCTTTTAAAAGAGCGCACATATTTCTTGACTGAAATGTCTTTTTTCTAATATATGAATAAAAAATAAGAAACGCACACTTTTCCCAGTATCATCAATCAATTTAAGTAGAATTTATAACTAATAAAAAAATAATATAATTGACTAAATTTTGAAAATAAAAGTGAGTCTTTGTAAAATAGAGCCGAGGGCCTTGACGCTAGTGCTCTTCTCTTATAATTAATAAGAATATTATTATTATTATTTAAATAAACATACGCTAACAACAATTTATGTAAACATTTTATGTGAAAACTTATTAGCCACTCTCAAAACTCCGATTTTTTTTAATGCAAGGCAGTTAAGGAATTCAAAAACTCCAATATTTAACCCGAACCCCACTAGCTGAAGGTCCTGGCAGCCATGGCTATAGGTTTTTAGTTAGAAACTTAGATAAAGGGATTAAGCTGTGGTGCGGACTGAGAATTTCTAACGGACCTGTCGATAAAAGTAATAAGTTCAAGCTAGTATCGGACAGCAAGTGGGTCAGAGGTTAAGTCATCCGCCGGGAGCACTCGGAATCTGGCCAATTACCACTCATATACGGACAAGTTTGGACAAAAATTCGGACAATGGGGTTGCTTGACAGCTTTTGATATAGCGCTATATGACCAGCCAACACTTTTCATATCAATGTTTCTATATTCGACCTGAATAGTTGACGTCGAGCCTGCTAAATATTTCATTTACAAACTATACGTCGCTAAACAAACATTCGTTTTAACTACAAGCTAACATTATATAAATAAATAACTAAAAACTCGAATGTAGTCTATTGTTCAATCGACAACTATCATTATTCCGATCTAGCTGGTTTAAACTTATATTTTTTCTGCAATTTTCAATTTATAGAAATAACTAGACACAAATTGAACAAGCTTAAGTTTGCAACTGAAAGAGTTTTGTTGTGAATAGAATTATTTAGGGAATGCATACTAATACCGCACATTTAGCATACTAGAAGCCCCATTACTATTGCATGTTATATTGCTTGAAAGAGTTAATTTAGCTCTCAAAAGTAACAAAAGTGTGGAAAATATTTACTTCAGGGAGCTTACATTTAGTATACGGGCACAACACAAATTTGGTAGCTTGTCAGTTGGCAAGTGGACGCACACACAGACGTACTTACACACTCGCTGGAAGCCAGACAAAATGGGCGCAAGGATAACTGCGTACCACATTGCGTATGCGCGATGCCTTTGCGAATGTCATGCAGCGATTGGGGGGGAGGGAAGTGGGTGGAACGCGGGGAGTCGTACATTTATTGCAACATATAAAACATTATTTTGCATGGCCTCAAAAAGGAACAGCGTACAACCGACACATAAAAAAAATAAGTAAAAAAAAAGAAATGGAAAAATGGAGCGCGCGTCGGAAAATTGCAGCAAGGAAATGCGACGTCGTCAGCGACGTTGTCGTTCTCGTTGACGTTGCGGACTCCGACTGCAGTTGGAATTTTCATTCAAAGTAGCTAGCAAATAAATAAAAATAATAAAAATACTTTGCTTTCAACATTAGCGAGCGCACCATTTAAGGAAGTGGCTGGCGCTGCCAACGAGTCGCCCAAAAATGGCACCCAGAGTCAACCAGAATCTTCTAGAGTCCCCCGCTGGCTTGCAAGGAGTTTGTCGTCCTTCATTTACATTGCCAGCCAACGGAAAGGAAGCGTGCCGTAAACTACAGCAGACAATCAAAATGCATTCATGTGCGCTTACTTAATGTTATTTATAATCAGCCCCCACTTTCCACTTTCCACTTCCCACTCGCCATCAACTTGAATGCTTCTCTTTGAACTCCTCTGTTCCTGTTGCTCCTGTTTCCCTTGGTTTCCTTTCTGCCATGCTCGTATTCATGCCTTGGCATTCATTCAGCGCTAAATTCCATTCAATACGAATTGTTGCCAAGCCATCACTCGCTTTACATTTACTCAGAGTCTCCACGCCCTGGGTTTAGTGAGGCATTCCTTAAGGCTGCACAAATCCTGCCTCTGCATAAGCCGACAAAAATTTGTTAGCTTGAATGGCTGGCAATAACAATAATAGTAATAATGAGCCATACTACGCGATGAATTGAATTGCCTTGCAGCATTTCTAAGGCTTTAAGCAACGATCATCCTCCAGACTTACAAACATTTTTCACATTCAACAGCGTCATAAAATATTGAAGTATATTGAAGATACAAATATTACGAGCCATTAACTTGGCTCAAGTTTCTTGTTTGCAGCAGTAAAATAAATATTAAGAATTTTGTTATAATTTTGTTTGTAATTTAAGCAACTCAAAAAACCATTGTAATATTTTTAGGGGTTTCCAGAAAAAAGATACAATTACCTGTTAAAGGAACCAAACTTGTTATTTTTTGGAGTGAAATATATACCAAGGAATAAGGATTAACTTTCTATTGCCAAAGTTAAATAACTTTACTGACTTTACTGCTCACTTTCTATTCATTATATTGATAAGGTAAGGACATTTGATAAAATATATAAAATATAATAGAGTCAACTCGGCGGAAGTTTTTTGTATATTAGTAGAAGTATTCAGCTATAACTCAGAATATACTTAAGCCAATAAGTTTAAGTATGTTATGAAGGCTGAAGTTATGATGTTAAATATATTTAAAATATGTTTTCTGTTGGAAAATTACCCATCTGTCTCTCCAAAGCAATTTCTTGGAGACTACTAAAGCTATACAGCTACATATATAATTTTCTGCCATGCAAATCAACATTGATTTGTTATTTAATGAACTTGGACAAAATGATATCGTAACCGAGAGGCTAGTATCTAAAAAATAACATATTCTACCCATTAAAGTATTTATTACGCTGCAAAAACGGAAGGCACAAGTGCCTCCCATTTATTTTCATTAGCAATAAATTGTAATTTCGCTCCAATTTTAAATATGAACACATGAGAAAAACGAAAGTAACCATACGGCATAAATTAATTGAATGCAACCCCAACAAAAAGGCGACTCATGTAATTGAAAGTAAAAGAAAAATTTCCCGAAATGTACAAAGTTAAGCAACAACACACAACGCCACCTGATGTTGTGAGTTTTTATTTTTATTTCATTTCATTTCATTTGTATACCCTGCATCCATAAAATGCGTAAAAGGTTAAAGGGTACATTCAAATTGTAGTACAGAGGCTGAAAGGTCAATTCCAGCTAAATACATATATACTTTGATCGTGGCACTAAACTGCCTTTTTGATATTATCGTGCTCTATCTTGAGGACTAAGAGTGGGACAGACAGAGTGTTTATCTTTGTTATTGTATGCCAAAAGCAGATTAAGATGATTTCAATTCTCGGCTACTTTAAGTAAATAAAAGAGAAAGAATTAAGTAAGGATTGAAGAGTATAATGATGCATGCATCTTAGGATTCGTTTTCCCGTCTATGATTAAATACTAAACACTGCAGTTATTGAAAAGCCCGTCGCTTGTGGTTACAGGGTATCTGCAGATCGAGTGCTCTCGACTTGATCAAGCTCGCTTGAATTTCTTTCATTTTTTTTCGGGTGTATTGGTTATTTTTTGCTTATTTCATTTCATTTTTGTTGGCAGTAAACAACTGAAGCTCAACAGAAAACTGTGCAAATACTTACACACATACACAGGCAAATATACATATAGCATACTTTTTAGGGCCACACCAATACAATGGCAACGGCAACTACAACAATTGGCGCAACAACAATAACAACAACAACAAGGCACCTAAAGGCATGCGTGCGTAAGAATGAATTGAAATTATTTTACAACATTTTCATGTTTTCTGCTGTTGTTTGATTTGCCTTTGCTCTTGCCTTGTTTGTTGCTTTGGCGTTTTGTCCTTTTTTTGTTTTTTGTTTTTTGTTTTTTATTTCCTTTGGCGTGCATAATTTATGCACGAGCTGAAACCAATTGCAGACCAGAGCTCAAATGCTTTAATGCGCCCACCAAAATGTCCAAAAAGTTTTAACCCCAATCCTTAGCCAACGCAAACATTAAACATTAAATATACTGAAACAGCTCAACAATAATAGAAATACAAAACATAATATTTACAGAAATAATATTGAAACGTACAATGCACATTGCAGTAAAACTTTATTATTATTTGGACAATTTCAATTAAAAAAACATTTTTTTTGCTAATTATTCTTATGATATGATTAATTTATTGATATTAATTATTAATATAAATACGAATTTATTGTTGTTCTCAGACACAAAAATTACTTGATTTCATGCAATCCATTTGAATTATGCAGTTTTATTATAGTCATTATAAGGCAAAATACTCTGCTTTAGTTTTACTTCAAATAAGTGCATATATTACAAAATGTATACAAATAAATATATTTAATTACTGAATATAGTATTTTGGCTATATGCCAATAAAATTAAAAGCGAAACCATTTTTTAAATTTATTATTATTTATTTATTGTATCTTAGAGTTATTTCTAAGTTACAACTTTTAGAGAGCGCAACTATGGACTTCAGGCTATTAGCTTGTTTATTATAACATTACTATGACTTTAAGCCAAGAATGATATTTTCAGTTGTTTATTCACAAAAATTATATATATACATGTAACGCCCAAAGCCACAGATTTAATTCTTATCAAGTCAAAAACTTCCAAACTTTTTTAGTAGCCAAAATAAAACAAATGCAATAAAATAATTTAATGGCAAACTTTACACTAGTCTGTATAAAAAAACTTATTATATGAAATATAATATTTTTAGAGATATTTTTTTTGAGATATTCAAGCCTGAGCTTTAATCGAGGCTAACCTGAGAATATTAAATTAATTCAATAATTATAATAATTATGTTTTCTGTTAACCTGACAGCAATTTAAAATAGAGTTGACGTCTGAATTTCGAACACACAAATACCAACATAGCTCTGATAATTTGGTTTTCCCAGCAGCTATAAGCAACATTAATCCGAGCTCCTTTGCCCACACCAGTGCCCGGCGTGTCACAAAATTCAAATGAAACAACAAGCCAAGGCTCAAGCACTGGCAAGCGAGTTGACCCTCATAGGCACCTGCTGAAAGGTAACAAGCGTTCCTAAATGCCACAACAAAAGCCTTACCATAAATAGTAGAGGGGAGCCGGAACTTTGGAGAGGAAGGCTCAAAGTTCAAAGCAAATTGTTGCGGAAGGCAAAAATCAACATTATCATCAGCAGGGAGGATTCTCAGCAGATCCAGCTATAGGATACTCATTTCAAGAAATGCAGGCGTGTAGGGGCCGCTAAGGAAGGTCCACAATACGCACACACATACATATAAGCACACACACACGCAGTGCCATTAAATGGCATTGTCTGTGTACGGTTAGAGTCCTGGGGTGGATGTAGGGTGAAATTGGGTGACTTGACAACGCACAGCATTCGCATGTCGCCTGCTGCATATTAATGAAGTGGCTGCCAGGCGAACAGGGGCCGAACTGTTGGAAGCGCTCATCAATTTCTCAATATTACGAATTTGGCAGCCAAAAATCTGCATATGAACCGCAAGGGTACACAGCGCTGGCATATACCAATGTATATAGCTATTGTATGCTCGTATCTTAGTTATTTGTATCTTAAGATTTATGGGCGTTTGTGCTTACCAAAATTGTGCAAACTGTTTAACATGCTCTCGTTCATGTGCGGTTTCTTTACGCTGTTAGTTCAATACTTTTACGCTTGTTTATTTTCTTCTTGTTTTATTGTATTTGTTTTTGTTTTTGTTTTTGTTTCTGTTTTGTTTTCGCTCTTTTTTTACACTTCACTTATAATTTATATAATTTCTTGCTTAGATTCACACTCAGGGCAGAAAACGCCAACAAAGTCGCGTAATTGTTGTCGCAGTCGCCGCTCGAGGGCAATGGCAAGCACGGCGTATACGTAACGTAATTTGCGAGTCTGCTCGTTTGTATGCGTGAAAGGACGCACGACGCAAGGCAAATGCAACACGTGTGACTGAATGAAAGCGGTGCGATTGCCACACAACTTAACCGGCCGACGCACGAAATTAAACTGAAACTGAAATGGCGACAAATGCGAAACAGGACTCGTCGGAGTCCTTGCCTGGCCCACGAAGTCGCAACGAACGCGCCAGCAAGCCGAACAGCGCGTTGAGAGCAAGGACAAACGAGAGCGCAAGGATGTGGCTGTGGCTCCGATTGCGGCTGCTGGCGGCTGCTGCATTAGATAAGAGCAGCAAACAAAAAAGCAGCCGCATGGCTTAGGTTAGCTGCAGTTGGGATAGACCATGGCAATGATAACTATGCGAATTTAGTCCGTTTAGTTGACCAAGCATAGGCTGCTTTCAGCTCTTCTTGAACTCTTCGTACTTTATTTTGACCTAACTTAAAAAACGTTTAAACTATGCCAAGAACAGAATATAGCAAAGTAGTGGAGACAAGCGAAAGGGAAGGGGAAGAGAGTGAATAAGAGATATGGAGCGCTTTCTCTTTGTTCCAAGAAATTGCACATATATACATATATATATATATCTAGTAAAATACAGGGATATTTGTTTGTTTCGCGACTCTCTCTTAATCAGCTGTTCTCGTCCCTGCGTGCAATTGGTTTGAGTCCTTTTGCATTGGAGAAGGTCAGGCAATTTTTCAAGTGCTTTGTTGATGTTATTACTGTTTAGAATGGGTGGGTGCCAAACGAAAGGTATAAATTAGTAACGCGTGTTAGTCACATGAATAGGTATACAAAGGAATCTCCCTAATTCAGATTATGACCTTCAATTTCTACAACGAATAAACAAAACATTGTGCAGTTTTCACTAGTATTATGGTAACTCCTTAGGGCCTTTTTGTATACTCGTATTTAATGTATTTGTGGAAAATTGCATAGAATAAGAAATATTATATGAAATTCAAGGAGTTATTAGATTGTAAGAAAACCGGCAAAGAATTTGTTTTGTAATTTTGTAATACATAAATTCTCATTGGTAAGAAAGTCCATATTTAATATAACCAAATGTATTAAATCAATTAACACGCTGCAGAAACATTCAGTTATCATTCCTGTTATGATTGATTATTTAAAATTATGCTAATAATACAGAATTCTGTTGTTGTATTTGGCTTATGTCAAAATCTTAAGAATATACGGTTAGAGCCTGGAAGGGATACAATTAAAGTTTCTTAAGAAGTTATACAACAGACATTTAACGAATATTTTTTAATCTTTACTTTAATTAAATCTATATCAGTTATAAGACTAGGACCTGTTGAGTACGGCTGAAGCGCATCTACCCATGGGACCGACCTCGCCAGTAGGAGGATCCTCTAATAGTACTCAATTACTACATACAAATGTACATATATACTATTTTTTTCCCTTCTTTTGTTTTTAATAATTTTTTTCCTTTCTTCCAAATTTTTATGAAGTTAGTCAATTATAACCAATAATGACATAAATGATAAGAGGAGAACTCAGCGGCGCATGATTCGATCCATTGGATTCCGGTTATCAGCAACAATGATATGAAGATGATTGAAAGATGTCAAGAACAGTAATTATGGTAGGCTAAAGATCATTATCTAACAAAGTTCCTGTAACAAAACTTGTGTTGACCAATGCCAATATTTAAATATATGGAAATGTAATTGTAATTTTAAAAATTTCAACTGAAACTGAAACAAGAAAGAGCGGCTATCTTCAGCTATATACCCTAGCAGCAATGTTTTTTATACAAAACTTAATTTTTGTCTGATTGCTCCTATGTGTTCCGATTTCGATCAAATTATAGGAAACTATTTGAAGTATTATAAAACTCTCACTTAGTTTGGATGAAATATTTGTATAAGCAAAAATGTTGATATAGTGATATAGTGGTCTGGTTTTGACCATATTTGGCCAGATTGTAGTTTATACTCGACTTGGCAAAGTTTGGTAAGGATACATTAATAAACAAAAAGTTTTTCATACAAAAACATCTTTGTCGATATATGTTATAGTGGTCCGATCCGGACGGTTCTGACATATGTACTGCGTGCAGCAAAAAGAAGGGTCTGTGCCAAGGTTCATTACGATAGCTTTAAAACTGAGAGACTAGTTCGCATAGAAACAGACGGACAGACGGACATGGCTATAGCGACTAGGCTATTCATGCTGAGTCAGAATATATATAGTTTGTTGGGTCGGAAATGTCTCGTTCTGTATAGGGTATAAGAACTTAAGCAGTGTTATTTCTTTTTATGGAACATCGTTTACTAAAGACACAACCACGTAACATACAACTAACTTTTATGTGTACTATTTTTGAATTGTCAAATTTATTAGGTAACCATCAAATTTTATATTTTGTTGCTTAAGTTATATCCTGTATCCAGGGCCGTAGCAGTAGCAGTCACATATAAATATTGACACATATTCAAAGTAAACCGCCTCAAATTGTACACTGCAGTGTACTGCTTGCACTTCAAGCAGTTCAGTGGCAAAGCACCAGCAAGCAGAGCACTTCAGATAGTACTCTGCATATCGAATACAAGAACCTCCAACAAAGCTGTTGTGGCAAAATCAGTCTCACAAAAGCAGTAAACAGTGGCAAAGCTATTCACATATTTAAATTAATAAGTTCTCTCAGTGCCCGCACCTATTTTAAAGCTCAAGCACGACGCCTACCACAAGCTTTAAGATACCAAAAGCTTTTGGTATTTTTCGCTTAGGCACAAAGCCGTATGCTATTTATCAACACCGAACGACCTCCAAACAACCTTTTGACGTTTTGCTTGCCTACATTCGGCTGCCTTTTACTTATTTCGCTTTGGAATTTCACGTCGACGCCGCCGTCGCAGTCGCAGCCGCAGCACACAGCCGAAAATAAAAGCGTCGTCTACTTAACTCCAGTGCATAAGCAGCAGCAGAGCCAACCGGTAGCCAGCAGCAGAGCAGAGCAAAGCCCAACACCCACACATTTTCCAGATCGGTGAGTGTGTGTGTGCGTGTGTAACGTTGTGATAAAAAAATATACCAAAAAAAAACGACTTCATTTTGTGCTGCATAAGAAAAGAAAAACGCAATTCGTAATCTCGTAATATTAGTGCATTGCTTTTTTATTGTCATCAGTTGGTTTCGTAATCATTGCGCACACGTTAAAGCTGACAAAAGTTACAGAAAATTCTCGGTTTGTACGTGTGCGCGTTCTGGTGTGTATGTGTGTGTGTGTGCTTTTTAGGTGACTGGAAATTTTTAATATGCGAGCTTACAAATGAGTTATTATGAGTGCCTCTCGAACTATGCACTGCTTTTCGAGCACATCGTCGTTGACCTATGCAACCAGGCTGAGCTGATAAGAAACCTGAGCCCGCCGTCAGCTATCGGAGAGTGATTGCAAAGCAGTATGCCGGTTGAACCGGTTACTCCCCTTCCTCACCTCTTCCTCTACATTTGACTACATTCAGTTCGTAGAGTTCATTTGCTTCTTGGCAGCATTTCAACTGCAATTTGTAGTCGTCGTCGCTTTTCTTTATAAATAGTTTCATCAAATGTTATATACCTAATGATACATATGCGTAATTTTGCCTATATGTAGTACTTGTAGTTGCTTTCGCTTGGTTTTCAAATAAATGTCGTCATCGTTTTGCGTTTGTTGACTTCAACAATTGACATTTATTTTCCATGATTATGAGATCCACTTCCAGTGGTTGATGGTGGCTGAGAAAGATTGAGGGAGCGAGAGGACATCTCTCGAAAGATGATCGGTTCTACTCGGGTGTGCCTGCCAATTAGAAAAAAACATTTCTTTGAGGCTTTATATAAGAGAAAACAAATTAGAAAGAGCGGTCTCCGCATATTAGGGTTGAAAAAAATTCAAGAAAAACATAAACATATGTTTATGTACATACATATATATACACAATACATAAACATGTACATACATACACACATGTATGTATGTATTAACAATGTCGATTTTGCAGACTTAGCAACCCTTGAGCTTTGAGTTGAGCATGAATCCAATTCTGTGATCTGATTTAAAAAGAAAAGGGTTTTGCCTCGAAGCTGGAATGGCAGGAAGCTTTGACTGATAAGTTCGGCCTTAAGCTCTCCAAGTAAGAAATAGCTTGCCAAAATCAGCATGAAATCGAAAGTGAAGACCATATGTACATATATACAGAGGACGCTCGAAAGAATGAAGAACTCAAAAGATGAATATTAATAAGTATGCGGTTACAGCCGTCTATTGAAACATTGTAGTATTTATGAGAAATATTCATGGTATAAAATTTAACTACCAATTTCCTAGGTGTTGCAGCTTAACTTTAACTTCCTTTAACTATCTTCAGCGTAATCAAGCTGAATACCGATATTTCAAAACAGAAATGAAAATATCCCATGTTTTTTAATCAGCCTCCTTTAGCTTAGTAAACAGGTTCCATTTATTACAGCTGTCCCCACTCATTCATAATACAACGCCCTACCATGTAAGCTCTCTTCCCTCTCTCTCTCTCTCTCTCTGCTCTCTCTCTCCTCTCTCTCTCTCTCGCACGCCTTTTTGACGTCAGTTGAGCCTTATTATGGCACCCCTTTCCACTATATATTGTACTATTACTGCCCTGACGTAGCTCGTTTTGTTCTTTTGACCTATTGCTGATGACTGGAGGCCGGACCTGATATTGATACGAAAACATCCAGAACAAGTCTCGTTGAGATAATGTTGAAGAGACTTTGGAATAGCGTGTTGTCTGTATGTCTGTATGGGGGCTCGTTTTCTTGTTTTCTTGTTTTCGTTCTTCTGCTGAAGGTTAAACAGTTAACTGCTTGACAACAGCATCATATGAATGTATATTATTGGTCGCCAGAAAATTCCATAATTTTCGAAAATTACTTTTTGTTTTCTATGTTCATTTTTTCGTTTTATCAACTTGTTTTTTTTTAACAGCTGCTACACACATAGATACATACATGCTTATATACATACATATGTATATACACACATGTGTCTATTTTATTTTTATGTATACATACATACATACATGCTTATGTACGTATGTATATACGAGTATACAGTTTGATAGCAACTTAAATAATTGTTGTTGTTCTATGGTTTTGTCGTTGTTGTTGTTGTTGTTGTTGTTGTCATGCGTTGCTTTGCGCTGCTTCTCTTTTATATTTATTCGTCGCATA
Source organism: Hirtodrosophila confusa (assembly GCA_035043065.1). Taxonomy (NCBI): domain Eukaryota; kingdom Metazoa; phylum Arthropoda; class Insecta; order Diptera; family Drosophilidae; genus Hirtodrosophila; species Hirtodrosophila confusa. The sequence continues at coordinate 231,650 of JAWNNI010000024.1, forward strand.
TTTTGGGCTACATTTTAGTCTTCGATCGATTGCCGGCTCGTGTAGGTGTGGGTCCAAAGTGAATATTCTATATATACATAATATCTCAATATCTCAAAACGATATTTTTGGAGTGTATTTTGGAGTGTAAACGCGAAGGTTTTGAATTATCTGTTTTTCTTTTAAGTAAACAAACGTTTTATAGCATTTCATTGGGTTATCAGTTGTGGTTGTTGTTCTAATCAGTTTCTGGATTAGCGCTGTATATTACTTACCTATATATGTTTGTATATATACATACATACATATATGTATCTTCCCCATGGGGCAGTGCGTGTTTTCAATGTCAAACAAGTCAAGCAACATTGCAACTTTTGCTGTATCTCAAAGTTTTCTCTACATAGTATTTTCTGTCTTCCTTCCGCACGCCATGTCACTGTTTATCTTACTCTTTCACGGCACACGCGCTTCACGACCTTCTATGGCTTGGAATAACCGTTTCATAGGCAACAAATACGTCACGAATTCGCCCGGCAACATTCGGGCACGAGCAGCGCAACATGTTGCTTGACCTTGTTCAATGTCACAGTACGATGGAACATGCGCCACACGTCACGCCGCAGCTTCTTCTGAAAGTGAAAGTGAACGTCACAAGTGTTGGCCAACCCCACCCCTGTCATAAGTATCGCTGTAATATTTCAGCGCCTACCGGTTCGATTGCATCAGTATAGAGGTTGCCTTTGAATTCGCATTGGCGACTTGGCTCAGTTGCTAGAAAATCATTGTCGAGGTTGGTTCACTACTCAGGCAGTTCGTTGAAAATAACAGTGATTAAAAACTTAAACTTGTGAATAATACACACAAATTATAGCTGCAAATTTGTGATAGTGGAATAAACAATACAAAAACAACCCACAAGAGTGTAATGAATTCAAATCCAAATAAGTGAAATATATCAAGGATTATTTTAATATGTACATATCTGAAAAATAGTTTTCTATATGCTACGCCAGTTTAATTGGGTTTCTATAGTTTTAAAAACAAAACCAAAAAACCCAATTGACTGCTTAGCAACATTGTGGTCAACGCTGGCAACATATTCAGTATACATGTGTTCTCAGAATGTTGCCAGTGAAGCAATCATCCGCAGTAGAGTTGAACATTGAGGTTCAATTGAACGGAATCAGTTCAGTAGTTAAATGTTTGCAGCGCGAACTAATCGTTCAAATACCTCGTTAAGATATATTTTTAAGCGTGCATTCGTTTAGTTCGGTCGTTCTATTTTTAATTTCCACGTTTTCTTCACTTAGTTTGTTTGTGCGTTACTTTTTCACATTAGCTAATTTTATTTTGCTAATATAAGCAAGTAAGCAAGTAAGAGCGTTCCAGTCGGAAGTGTCCGACAGCAGAATTCTCTGTTCCCAGTCCGGTATAATTTGCTTATTTGTGGGTTCGGAAAGAGACGCGAAAAAACAGTAGCTTGTATGTCAAAATTGAGGACTGTACAGTTACAGGTGTGGGAGATATAGATTTTTCTTATTTGCATGAGAGGGGATGGAGGAGTGAAAAATTTTTTTGGTGCAGATTTCTCCAGGCCAACATTAGTCTGTATGCCAAGTTTGGTGACTCTATCTATAAAACTGTAGGAGATATACCCCTGTGAAAAACGTGTTTCGGGGATAGCATTTCCCGATTGGTGGGGTGGGGGTGGCAAATATTTTTGAATGCAAACCTGTCGGGAATCTCAACATTAGTCTGTATGCCAATTTTGGTGACTATAGCTTTAAAAATATGGAAGATACAGGTTTTCGCCAAATTTTGGGGGGATTAAAATTGTAATCCTTCTGTAATGCTATTTTGTACATTAATTTTCCACGTTTCCACTTTCTAAGACATAAGAGTCATTCCACGCCTCGGGACGTTGACTATTTAAAATGAACTCCAACTCTTTGAAAACACCGCCAATAGTTGTTAAACTAGTCTAGTGAAGAGTTTGATCGTACTCATTCTGAACGATACAATGGAACCCTAATCAGCAGCTGCACTCAATTTGTTGTACAATTGTACGCTCTCTTCCCTCTCCACCTCTCTTTGGAAACAACTGTTCATTTCTCTAGCCTTCAGAACCTAAAGCCCCAAATGACTGATAGATAATAAAAAAAAATTGAAGCACAGCGTCAGTTGCTTTGTTGTAGTTGTTAGACACTATTTAAAAAAATTTTCGTTTAGTATACAAAATTTGTAATAGAAAACACATATTATTTCTTGGTTTGGATCCGCGTTATAATTTCACGGCCTCAAAATTTTTCGTTTAGGGAGCATAGTGTTATGCAAAATATTGCAACATCCAAACTTTCGAGCATCAAAATGCCCATTACACAATTCTGTTTCATTTCAACACAATGTACGATATACCATGTCGTTAACAAAATGGGTTCGCATATTGCAGAACTATACGCGAATCTCAAAGATGACCACATACTTTAACTATCCCAGCAAGGAGCTGCAGGAGGAGCTGAAATGCATTGCCCAGGCGATCGTAGCGCCCGGCAAGGGCATCCTCGCCGCCGATGAGTCCGTCTCGACCATGGGCAAGCGCCTAAAGGATATTGGCGTGGAGAACACCGATGAGAACCGTCGCGCCTATCGCCAGCTGTTGTTCACCACCGACGATAAGTTGGCCGAGAACATTTCGGGCGTGATCCTGTTCGACGAGACTCTGTACCAGAAGGCCGATGACGGTACTCCCTTCGTTCAGCTGCTGAAGAAGAAGGGCATCATTCCCGGCATTAAGGTCGATAAGGGTGTTGTGCCACTGTTTGGCTCCGAGGATGAGTCGACCACCCAGGGTCTGGATGACTTGGCCGCTCGTTGCGCCAAGTACAAGAAGGAGGGTTGCGATTTCGCCAAGTGGCGTTGCGTCCTGAAGATTGGCAAGAACACCCCCTCATACCAGTCAATCCTGGAGAACGCCAATGTGTTGGCCCGTTATGCATCCATCTGCCAGTCGGAGCGCATTGTCCCCATTGTGGAGCCCGAGGTTCTGCCCGATGGTGAGCACGATCTGGATCGCGCCCAGAAGGTCACCGAGACCGTTTTGGCTGCCGTCTACAAGGCCCTGAACGATCACCACGTCTACCTGGAGGGTACTCTGCTCAAGCCAAACATGGTCACCGCTGGCCAGTCGGCTAAGACGAAGAACACACCTGAGGAAATTGGCCTGGCCACCGTTCAGGCCCTGCGTCGCACTGTGCCCGCTGCCGTTCCCGGTAAGAAATCCCACCAATCTCCATTTCCTACATTTATTAATAACTAATTTTGCGGTGTACAGGCGTCACCTTCCTGTCTGGCGGTCAGTCCGAGGAGGAGGCCTCCGTCAACTTGAGCGCCATCAACAAAGTTGGTCTTGTCCGACCATGGGCTCTGACCTTCTCTTACGGTCGTGCCCTGCAGGCCTCCGTGCTGCGCGCCTGGGCTGGCAAGAAGGAAAACATTGGTGCTGCCCAGGGTGAGCTGATCAAGCGTGCCAGGGTAAGTTCGAACTAGATACGAAGCTTGGGCTTAGCTATAAGATTGGTTTAGTTTGTAAGTCATGCAGCTGCGGTTGTCAGGTTCGGTCACAGGTGCTAAATTGCTTGCAATCCCCTTGACAATGTTTACTACTCATCCGTACTATACAGCATACCTATCCTAACCCATCATCCATCCTTCATCCCACCCATTCATCCAGGCCAACAGCGAGGCTAGCCTGGGCTGTTATAAGTCGGGCTCCGTTAAAGGCGCCGCTGGTGACGCAGGACTTCATGTTGCGGATCATAAATACTAATGCATGTGGCATGTTAAACGCTTCAAGAATTTCATTAAGCATTTAATGCAACCCATTGTACAAGAAGAAACGTACATACTCATAGGTGGCAACAAAATTGTATGCAAGTGAATTTTGTGACCACAAAGCCAGCCAAATGGCTAAGGCGATCCTAATGTTGAAGAATTGGGAATATGGAATTTCAAGTGCCTATTTACTAGGTATGAATTGAAATCATTTATTTTTTATAATTGTATTATAAAACAAGCGAATTTTTTCAAATGTCACAGTATTGTTCAAATAGTAGACAAGCGAACATATAGATAACTCATATTGAGGACTGCTTTTCCGATTCCGATCAAAATATTCAAAATATAAACTGCAAATAAAGTAATATAAAGTTTCACATGCCTTGCATTTTGCTCTTATGTACATGATGATAGTGATCGGCAACGTATTTTTATTTTCTAATCTCGAAATGTTCTCGGGAAAAGAAAACTGGATTATATTTTTTACTTATCGACAAATTAATACACATTTTCAAATTACTTTCATTATGTTTTATGAATACTAATATCCTACCAAAGTATTATAAACTTTCATGCAAACCACACGCTTCTGAGACTCATATCCAACTAACAATTAATAACATTTTATGATAACATATTTTCACTAGTACACTGCCTACATAATTTTATTTTATCCTTACACTGTTGTGCACGCCATTTGAATTAATCCCAACCAATTCCCGCTTCCTTTTCTGTTTATTTTTGCCCACATCCTCGAACAGGCCAATGCTCAGGCTTGCCAAGGCAAATACGTGGCCGGCTCGATACCCTCATATGCGGCCAATGCCAGCCTGTTTATTGCAGGACACAAGTACTAAACAAGTCCTCCCGCAAATGCACGTGCAATAACTTATCTAACGGCCGCTGTCCTAACCTAACTGGCTTACCTGAGCTGAGCGCTATCCAGAAACATTCCAGCACAGCAACACAGAAATGGAGATATCAAAACTTCCTTGCATCGTTTTTTATATTTTTATATGGATTTAGACGTACAAATTTAATTATTATTATAAACACGAACTAAAATAAACTATAATTCAGTTTCTTCAACTGAGACACATTAAGAAGGCGAATACATTGTGTAAAAGATTGAAGTATATCTAAATATTACATTTATTTGGTATTAAGACTGGCAAAAACTGCATCTTGAGGTTGAAATCTTTTACGTATTACAGCGTAAATATCTACAATAATTTAACAATATATTCCAAATTCTTTATTGTTAGTATTTTTAATGTATAGTTCTTCCGTCTGCCTGTCTGTTTTTATGAAAACTGATCTTTTAGTTTTGGAGCTGATATTTATTGTATAAAAACCAAAATATCCAAATCGGAGACTAATTCAAACAAGCTTGTATCAAAATCGGAGCACTATAAGTAAAGCTCCTTAGGAACAATTTAGTTTAGGTATACAAAATATTGCTGTATACTCGTATTTTGGCTAGCTAGCTATTTTTTTCTTGTTTTAAATTATTTGAAGAATATTAGCCTATAGCAATCAGTAAGTATTTGTACTTACGACGAGGGCCTATACTGTCTACTTTTAGGGTTATATTATTTGTTCTGTGATTTTAACAGTGCTTGTCAAACTGTGCAGCAAGCCCTTAAAGCTACAATCTTGAATTAAGCAGAGACAAGCTCACACACACAGACACACACACATCTTACAAAATTACGAAACAAGGTCAGTTCAGATTTCGCTTGAGGCCCGAACAAGCAAAATCCTTTAGTACTCTGTGGTTGCTTTTGTGCTCGGCACAGTTTCAGCGTAATTTCCCGTAATCGAATAAACTTTTTTGCTCAAAAACTTGTAATTTTAATTTACAAAAAGTTTTTGATGCGTGGGTACGGTTGTGTGTGTGGGCATAAAAAGTTGTATACTGAAATTGCTGCAGGTGAAGTCGGAGAATGTACGAAAACGGGGCAAACTTTTAAGTTTACAGTTCAGTGAGCCAAGGCAAAAATCGCAGCAAAGGTTGGAAACTGAAACGTAGAGCAATTTGGGCATTGAGTAACGCTTAAGGAATTGTTTGAAAACAAATTGCACTTGTACAATTTTTTAATTAATTAACGCTTTCTCTTCCTCCATCCTTATCTCGCAGGCCAACGGCGAAGCCTCTGTGGGCAAGTACGTTCCCGGCAGCGCTGGTTCCGGTTCCGGTTCCCTGTTCATTGCCAACCACGCCTACTAAGGCGGCAGCAACAGCGCCAAGAAGCAGATAATAAAAAGCAAATTGCTGAAAATCATTTTTTCGGCAATTTTCATTATTTATTTTCTAAGTTACAAGCAAGCAGAAAGCTAAAAAGCATGCAAAAAAAATACAAAAAAAAATACACAAGAATTTTTGGAAAAAAAAAGCTAAAAAATGAAAAATTATGTTTATCGAGACGCAAATTTACTTTTAGTTGTAAGCACAAAAATGTTGAAGTTATAAAAATTATATACATATTATTATTATTATGATGATTATGATTATTATGTAATATTTCAATGTTTAAAACGCACTTCCTTTAGCATGTCGTAAATCGTAAAGGTAACAAAAGCAAACAACATCAAATGTTTTAAACATTGAAATCGCATGTGTTTCATTCGTTTCTATTTATATTATATATTTTTTCAACGTTTGTATACAAAAGCTATGAGAAAACGTTTTTATAATTATTATTATTACACTTTATATTTATGATTATGATTATAATTATAAGTGAGCAAAATGACGCAAATAAACAAACACAATATAAAAAAACAAAAACAAAAACAAAACCAAAACAACCCACAAATCTATGACAAATATTTATCAACTTAAACAAGCTGATATACATACATAACTACATAAAAAACATTGTTGTTGCTTAAAAGCAAAAATTATTAACAAATGAAACCTAAACCTATTATAATAAATATTAGGTCTCTTAGCATGGTGACTTCACAGCTGTAGTTCACATAATACAGTGCTGGGGCACGCGAATTCGCAGTTTGTTATTGTTATAAAAGAATATTGAGATCCAATGAGTTTGATCACTTGGTTTGCCTGAGACATCAATATGCACCATTGAGATCAAGAGAAACCAAAGCAAACAACTAACCCATATACATATATACCACTTTATATACTTATGATTCTTATTATTATGTGTTACTCAAATTTATATATATTTCTGCATATCGTTGTTAATCGAACATTTTAGATGCAAGCAAAGCAAATAATATTACATTTATAAGCAAACTTTATGATTTTAGAAAAGAACAAATAACATGAAAAAGGTATAACTCATTTATCAAATCCTGAAATCCTGAAAGCGAAACGTACAATAACAACATGTAACCAAGAACAACATGTTTCACTTAATTATAACCGAAATACAGAGAAAATTCAACAACAACTACAAAAATAATAACATAATAAGGCCGTTGAACGAACATCATTCAATAAAGAAAACCTTATAAAAGAGCAAAATACCAAAAATGTCTTTTACTTCAATATTTCTGGAATAACTATCAAAATTAAGCGAAAACATTTTAATAGACAGTCAAATTTGTTTTAACATCTTCGCTCAATTTGTTAGGAGACTGCTGTCATTATTTAAATCAATAAATGCTGATTATATTCACGTGACCTGCACTGTATGCTAGTTAACTTTTGCAGAACGTGCTGCATACACTCAGGTGCCAGTTATGAGGTTTGCAATGCACTTGAGCAGTTTTGAAAGCACTGAGCTAAGAACCCTGCCGTAAAGAACTTATATTTCTGTATGTGGCACAACTGTTATCTCTAATAGTTCTCAACGAGCTGTAGTACATTTATAATATCAAATGAAGAGCATGTATAATTTGTTAATATTTGTAAGATTTTGTTAGGTACATTTATCTGACTAGATAACTTTGACATGAAATTGACTTAGCGAGACTTGACAATTTGAAAGAGTTGTTTAGATTATAGCCATACTTAAATTTATATTGTTGATTTGTATACCCTGTACCAACAATGCGTACAAAGGGTATTCATTATCGAATAATTCGTTGAAAATTACAACCACAAACGGAAAAAATAAATTTTATGCGGGGTACGAAATGCTTGTTATATTTCATATTATCATCTCTCTTACGGATCGATTGATATTTTATAAACTTTTTCTTGAAGACTCAAGAATTGCCCCCACCCGATAATTATTCTCAAACTATCGATAAAATTAAAATAGTGTCGTTAAAAATAAATGGATTTAAAGATTTAAAAAGTGTTAAAGTTAGAATAATAATAAAAATCAATTGAGAAACTACAAATTAGAAAGCAAATATATTTTCATGAGTTTTATTTAAATTATGTTCAATTACCTTACATTACCTTATTTAATTTGGTATTCAAAAGGTTTCACCGCAGCTCAGTTCATGACTTAATCCTAACAGCGTGTATTGCCGCTTCGATTCTTATAAGTTCAAGATTAAAAAACCCGGCATTAAAATTGTTATTTGCTTTCATCGCTTGAACTGTGTTCAACACCCTTGCAAAAGTTCCTGTATGAAAATAGAAAAGCAGCTCGCATTTTCTATAATATTGACTGAAGCTGACACTCGGTGATATTAAGTAGAACAGAATGCTAAACCTGATTCGATATGGTGTAAAATTGTTGCTATTTATAGCAGTAGCAAATATACCTTTCCGATTCATGTACGTAACTTTTTTGCTTGTTAACTGCATTTTATTCCTAGAATCATCAACATGCTTGACTTGCAGCTCCGCATGCTTTCTGTTCGTTTCCCAATCAATTTGAAATTTCACTTTAATGAAGTGTTTGCACATTACTCGTACTTCATTGAGCAACAGCTGCGGTGTGTTGTCTTTTATCTGGTTCGGCATATCATTATTGAATCACATTTGTTTAAATTGAGATAACTGCCCCAATGCTTTATATTTGTATTGTGTGGCGTGCGTTGACTTTTAATGTAGTACATGTTTAAGTCGCAACCACATATACAAATACAGAAGCATACACTATCTGATATACTACGAGTATATTCAATCACACCATTGAGTGGCCGACAGACAGGCATATAAGAGATTCCGCTCCTCGTTTTTCGGTCCAGCTCCTGCAATTTTAATTTACAATTTCCTTCATTGTGAATGCAAATATAAACAGACAAAAGCCAGCGTAATCTGTCCAATGATCCGTATTTTCATGTACTCGTAGTTGCCGAGTCTGCAGCTGCATTGAGTGCAAAGTTCCCTTAATCAGAATCAAATAAAATGCGCAATCAGCCAGACACCGAACCAGACACAAATTTAAGCACAGATACTGAGACAGAAACAGTCCACGAAGATGACATCCAAGCACCATGTTTGTTGATGCCAATAATCTGATTAATTTCCATTTGATGGGGTAACCAAGAGAAACCAAATCTTTCAATTAAAATTTTATTACTTCTTCACTCATGTCGAGTGAACAAAATATATCGAACAGATGGTATAAAATTAAGATCGCTATGGCTGCCATTTAAGGCTGCCATTTATCGAAAGTGTTCCCAGTCGATAGTTTCGATGGCCATTAGTCGACACCATCGATACTTTTTGCTTATGAATGTAGACTATATGGCGATCATCTAGAATTGTCAACATAAATTAGAGATTTGGCATTCCAAGTGACCTTGAAATGTAAGTATAAGTCGAAGCATTATATGAAAGGTATGTATTTTATTTGAGCCCGGAGCGTTCTGTGACTTTTTCTTTTTTGCAGGATCTAAAACAGTGTCTGTGGACAAGTTGCAGAGTGAAGCATCCCTGGAGAAATACCTAGAAACGGGTCTTTCAGTGTTGAAACCTTGTAAGAATATATATTTACCTGCAGAGAAATGTACTCCTCGACTTAGAACGTACAGAACGTACAGAAACTAGTCAAAAGTGAAGAAATTTTTTTGCAGAAGAATTTTTAGTTTTGAACTACTTATATACTTGATTGAGTAAACAATTTGTTGGCTTGTAAAAATAAAATTCAGTCGAGTTTTTAAATTAGTGCTATTTTTATATCCTTTAAGAAACTACTATTATTTGAAAACACAAATCTCAAATGTTTAAAGTGAACCCGGCAACTCCAGAGCTAAATATAGCCCCAAGCAATGCCTTTACCTTAACTGTTTCCCAATGGAGAATTTGCCATTAGCACCCTGCACCTCAAAGGCAACTTTCGGTTCACCAGCTGCTATCGCACAATGCCACAAAAGCGGTTTATTTGAATGCCACCTGTGCTGATGGCCAACGTGCGGCAATGTCAACATTTCCGTTACCATTGGTAACTGCCGCTTGGCCTCTGACGCCGTGCACGTCAGTTGCTGCTGCACAAAGATTGTCCACAAAGTGGAATTAATTGTATTTGCATAGCATGTAAACATCATCACGTTGCCTGCCGGATCCAGGCAGCCACAGGACCTTTAGTTGCTGCCATTGTCAGCCATTTGGTACGTTTCTAAGCTGCATCTCGGCAGCCTTCAGCTGCCATTTTCCATCCGCTGTTAGATGGCACCAAAGGCACGTCATTGTATCCTTTGGGCTTCTGTGGCACGATTGCGATAAAGGCATGTATTTTAAGCTGCCACATCGCCGGTTCCGCGCCAGACGCATCCCCCAACAACACACAGCAGGCAATGCGGCACCAAAGAGGAAGTGGCAGTAAACTCGCTTGAGAATGTTGCGACATCAACGTGTTGAGCCGGAAATTGACACGCCGTGACACACAGGGAGTGCCTGAGCCAGAACACAGCGTTGTATAACTGCGCCCTGTAGCTCAGATTCAGCTTCTGCATAATTTAGGCTCTGCTTCTGGGCCCAGCGATTTGTGGCGCCAATTAGCTGGCTAGAATCCAAATCGATCGAAAATCATTTTATACCACAGGCACACAGCACACAGTTACGTGACAGGACTTAACTTTGTCATTAAAGACAATTGCATACGCAAGACGTTGCCGCTAGTGCACTGCCAACTGCTATAATTACAAATTGCTTTCAGTCTTCTGTGTGTGCACTCATGAGCAGTTTCTAATTAGCAACACACACCACTCGGGGGGCCGGACAACAAAGCTGAATGCGTGACAACCGCCAACGCAGCTAAAACTGACAGCTGAGGGCATACACCGGAGCTATCTAATGCATTTAAGCTGACCGGACTGCTTCACAGATAAGCAAAACAGGATAACATCGAATAACTAATTACATTTACCCGTAAGTACACAAATGGATGCCGCCTTTAAAAATAAATTGTGTAAAATATGTGGTCTACTTAAACATACAAGTAGTAACCTTTGAGTCTAATCGTTATTCTGAGAAAAGAAGTTTGGCCTAAACAACGAAAATGTATTTTCGCGTGGGGCAGCGGAAACCCAAATGGCATTATTATTTGTTAAGATTTGCTTTACATTTGCTAACGTCCCAAATACTTAAATACGAGTTTATTAGATCCCGTTTGTCACAGTTTTTATAGCTTTATTTCTTTATATCAACTGCTAATATCGAGTCTGGGACTCTCAATAATCAGTCACAGTTTGACATGATATTTGTCAGTCACAGCTGCGATGATATTGCTCATGTCTATTAAGCTGTATTTATATTGAAATCTCTTATGTACAATATGGTAGTGATATAGGACTGCCTATGCTCTCAATGAGCGTTAAAGAACAGCTTAATATTGTTATCCTTCCACTTGACATGCGGTTTGACATCAGTCAAAATAAAATATTTATTAAGCTTCGGCTTAAAAACTTCTCTATCTAATTTGCTCACTTCTTTTCCATAGCTGTATTTACAAACTTAAGAATGTTAAGCTAGATATCAACTGACTAGAAAGTCCTTAGGCATTGGTTATAAATAATAAATATATAAATACATATTGTATGTATTTAAATAATTTTTGCTTTTAGTTAAAACTATAAGTTAACATGTAGTGTGCTAGCCTTGGCCGCCAGGGTCTTCAGCTATTGGGGTTCAGGTTAATTTGTTATAATTGTTAATAATTGTTACAATGTAATCCAACAAAGCTTTAAGACAGGCCAACATTGTTAGTTACAAATTAATTTAAGGATGTTTAAACTCGATACCGATTGAATTTAATATAAAATGAACTAAATTAGTTATATATAAACTGAGATGACATGGTAAGTTCTTAAGTTTAGTGTCTCAAATCTAATAGTGCAACAATTTGGAATACTCTAAGAGTGTTTAGGCTTTGCTTCACAACGCACAAGTTATGTATTTATCTATAGGAATACCAACAGATTTAATAAAGATAAAATGAGTTAAGTGTCTGACTTTAACAGCACTAAGCTTAATTTAAGATTATTGTCGGATATCATTTAGTTCAGCTGTTCAATGTTTCTTAAAGTTTTAAATATCAGGCGTAAAGTTCTTCAAGTCCGTTTAAAGCTATTGCAATAGTATAAAAATGAGTTCAAGCTCATATTTTCATTGCTTGCAAGTATTTGTCTCAGTTTTCGCAAAGCGTTAAATGAAAATATCTACTTCAAATTGTAATCCTTTTGTCTACATTCCAGTGCAAAGTCCTGTGCTGCCAATCTTTAAATGTTACTGTATGTGTAGAGTTGCACAAGTTCTTTATGTGTGTGTGTTGATGCATTTGGGCCATGAGAGCTTCTTGACAGTTGCCAGTTGGCAGTTTGCAGTGGGTATCATCGTCATTGCCATGGCGGCCAATGTGAAGGCCGATCGATCCGTGCGACGTCCGTCTCCACACTCTGCATTAGCAATTTGTGTTCATTGAGTTGATGTTGATTTGTGCGCCGCTGCATGATTTTTTAATGGAATGCAATTTTATTTCGTGGCGTGAAGTGCGCGTATTTTGGACTTGCAGTACGCCCGAATCACGGAGGGGCCAACCCGACTGCATATTGAACGTTGCGCTGGCCGTGTGCCAGAAACCAAAACCGGAAAGACAGCCTACAAAAATTGTTGGCTCCGCACTCGCATCATTTGTGCAGTTTGCCGTTGGCGGCGCATGCTGCGTATGCGTAATGTGATGTGCATTTTAAGCTTAAACTGTGGCCAATTGGTTGGCCAGATAGAACGGAAATAGGTCCAAATGCCATTATTGCTAAGTACTGTTGGCATGCAATACTAAATTGAATAACAATCAATAAACTGACCGCTACAAAAACTATTCAAATTTTTTGGCATTTATTGTAAAAAACTAACGCGAAAGAAATATTTATAACTCAAAACGTAGAATATTTATTTATTTATTTAGACCTAGACACATTTATTAAAAATTTATATATATATGTTTTTCGAGTAAGAAAAAATGTCCGAAAAATTTGCGTAAATTTTTCAGCTAAAACTAAATCACCAAATTCGAGCTTGATTACTGATAAAATTGTAGCTTTTCAACTTACCCCAAATTTGAAACTATTTGAAGTAACATTTTCTGATCCAAAACATAATTCTTAAAAATATAAAATTTTGAATAACATTTTCTAATCTTTAATTTAATATGACTCTTGGAATTTGAAACAAGAGATTATTCCTCAGCCACAAATTTTTAAAATAACAAAATGCTTTCTAAAAATAAAAATAAGAGTAAAGATAGAGCGAATTAATTCTGCAGTCATCGAAATATACTATGTAAAATATATATATATTGTACCATAAATTAATTAATTCAACCCTAAATATGATTGTAATTGTTTATTATTATTCAAACATTTTTAGGTATTCATGAGGTTTTCTTCGAAAAAAAATAGGCAATTCTCAAATATTAAATTTTTATTTTGAAATACTAAACTAATTATAAAACTGATATGCTTACTTTCAACTTATATACTTAGCAATCAATATTTACTTATATTTAAGCAATCAGTCGAAATTTTGGAATTTAAAATCAATTTAATTATTAACTTTAACCTTTGACTAATGACTGTAGCTAAAATGTGCGTGTACCTCATACTAACTCTTGTTATTATTTTTTTCAACAATGAAATAACATTGCTTTGCACTTCCTTCTCAATTTGAACGATACCAGCTTCAGCATACGAAATTCAATTCAATTTACGAAGATGACACTCGAAACAAATTGAAACAAATTTTAAAGTTCAACAAATGTGAAGTAGAGACTGACAACAATGATGACAACGACATTGCATATGAGTATTGTGGGATTAGCAGAGTTAAATAAAGTTGACTTTATAGCCGGGTGACAAAATGAACATTTTACAAATCCATTTATCTTATTTGCGCGCATTTACTGCCATAATTGACACGGAATATAAATCGCACCACTAATAAATAAGTCTGCTTGGTGCTTGTACACAGAACAAAATTAAAGTTAGGTTTAAAAAACAACCCCTTTGAATATAACATTAAAACAATTATATAATAATCAATTAAACGTAATTTATTAAATTAAACTAACATACAGCAGAAATAATTACACCATAATCCATTAAAAGTTTTTATTTTGCATTTTCGAAATGATTTTGAAAGTATTGATTCTTAAGGACTTTCTTCTATGATAATGATTGGTTTTGAGCAATTTTATTAAAATCTGATTAATAATTAATCATATATTTGAGCGAAAAATATATATCTCACAAATAACCATTATTTATGATATTTTTTTTTGTTCAAAATAAAAGTTTATTTTATTTCATGGCTTCCTGTAGGATTAACATTGAAGAAACTGCTTATAATCATTTCTGTAATTTTTACAATATAAATATAATAAAATAATGTTTACGGACCTCGATTTGAATACGAACAGCGACTTACGAGTGGTAAAGCCGCAGATAAGATCTGAGGATACTGATCAATTTGGGTTCGCCTACTCTTCTTCAAAATCTTTTCAAGAGGACACTTAATCGTCCCAAGTATAGTGCAATTGTATGTTTATATGAGGTTACTATTATAAATACTCGAGTCCTTGAGCTGAGCGAGCATTGCAAATGCAGTCAGGGTAAATTAATACACTTGGTATTTTTTCCAGTGTATCTATGTCCGCATTAATAAAATCACCCGCTGACAACAAGCACGAGTATCTCTCGTGGGAGAGACTCCGAGTTCCGAGCTGTGATCTGCTCAGTCACTGAGCTGCCGTAAATATAATGCGATACTTACAACCCGGCACCATAAACGGAGCCTCAAAGGCCGCCAATTGGATGGAAGTGGCATGCAGGTGAATGAACGTCATACATCATACTATAGCCATTGCGTAGGCTGCTTAGTATAATACTATTCTGGATTCTTTATAAGCACATAAGCAGCAACTTTCACTAAACTCAGTTTTCCAGAGAACTTTCCCTGCAGCTTGACATTTTCGTGGAGCATTAGTGCAATTAAAATGCCTTTGAAATGTTATCTGCGTGCAAGTTGCCAGCTTGAGAGTCGAGTGCAATACACAAATTAAAATCATTGCTATGGCATCGCGTGTATTCTGTGCACCTGTAAGCTCAGGCAGGATGGATAGCGGGAAGGGGGGCGCTTACGAGAACTGTGCACACGTAATTATATGCACAAATATTTTCTAATGAGCTGTGCAATGAATGCCATTTAATTGCACCTGGCAAAAGCGGGCGGAGTCTGAGAAACGTTTTGCACTCATGAAATTGTAATAGGGTTCTTTATTTTGTATAATACTTATTCAATTAAATGAAACATGCAAGCCTCTTCATTGGCATTTCAAATTGTGCAGAAGGTGTACTTTTAAATTTGTATTCCATTGCATTTTGCTAAAAAACTGTTTAATGCAGTTAAATTCCATAGGTATTTACACATTGTTTGCATATTAATTTTAATATTTGCATTTCTCACTTTATTGTTCTGGGAAATCATCCAAACTTTCCATTTTATAATATGTAAACATTTAACTTATACCTATACCTACTTATTAGTACAATATCAATGTTTAATTTTCTTTGTTAGTATTGCAAACTACGTCAGCGTCACAAATGCATTTCTTGTCTGGAAATAAAACTCGTTATAAATTAAAAATTGATTTTAAATAGTTTGTCTGTTCACAGGTCGCTTTAATTTGGCAAACGAGAAGAATATGTTTAGTTTTTATATACAACACGTCTGTCTGACATTTTATGGCTAACTAAATATTGACCCACATAACGTATACGTTATAATGGCTATTCGCGTGTATGAGAATGTATATGTATAAGTTCGTATTTTATACCCTGTTTCCAAAAATATGGTTTTTGAATTAGAGAATATATTGAATTAGTGAAAGGTCTGTCTGTACGTTTAAAAGCAAGCTAGAGTGATGAAATTTGGTACACATCTTGGTTTGTGCCCTCTGTTTATAAAGTGTCAAGATCTCCCTCTCACCGCCACCCTCTTCCCCACAATTGGGCAAAATCCTATTTCTTCTATATATTTATAGCTACAATCACCAAAGTTGACACACAGATGACTGCTCAGACCTCCCTTACATGTTAATAATCACCCCTCCCAACAAAATTACCAATTTCTACAATATATCTTCCACACCTTTATGGCTAAAGTTACAAAAAATAAGCATATTATAGCAAACTGGAAACAGAATATACAGCGTTCAGTTTCTGTTTCACACTTAAAATACAAAATAAAATCAAAATTTCCGCAATGAAGAGAGTCACAGGTGAAACAAAAATAGCATAATAACAATTCACAAAAACAAACAGGACGTGCGCAGAAACAAGGCAGCCCAATTGGCCCAAGCAAATGAGCGGCGCCTGAAAGTGTACTACGCATTTTGGCAGGATCAAGAACTAAGCCACAGGCAAATTACCCACTGTGCAGTGATTTTACACCACACAACAACAACAATAACAACAGCAGCTTAACGGCCTGTGTTAGAAGCAAAGCCAACATCGCGATGTCCTTGCCCGTTTTGCACGTGAAGCTGACAAAATATTCTGCCATAATTATCTCAGCTTAGCTAAGCAGCAGTGGGGGAGCAGTAGAGGAGGGGCGGACATGGTGTAGAATGAAAATTGTCGCATACTTTTGCAATTAAAGTTTTGCCAATGCCAAAGGACAATGGCATGGCTCCATTTAGATTTTCCATTACAGATAGGGAACACAAAGTGTTGAGTTACCCATTTTGCGAATGCATTTCTGACAACTCTCAGCGAATTGGCCGCGGATTAGCCTTTGGGCCGAGTTGGAGCACTTCAAATGTGTCGTTCGCTCAGCTGATTTTCGAAATTAATTGAAATTGCCTGTCGCTGGGATAACGAATCAGACTGAAGCCGGATCAGGCAGCAGCTCTGACGTCAATTAAATGCGTAGTTATATAAAGTTGCTACGAAGACCGACATGAAATGAAAACTCAAGTTCCTTTCATGATATTTCAACGTAGATTTCTTCGGCCTTGGTTTTGACATTGAAAGTTGAACAAATGCGGCTAAAAGGGGTAACGCTTTTAATATCCTTTGAATGCTGAAAATAAGTGAAATAACACATAACAAAGAAAGGAAGCTTGATTGAAAGTAAATACATTTTTTTTATAATATATAAATGTATAATAACATAGTATTTAAGGTCACGTATACATATTCTTGATCAGCATCCATCGTCCACTTAGCAATGTCCATCTATTTGTTTGTTTCTATGCCAATTACTCCAGCAGTTTGAGAACTATCCTGATGAAACTTAGCACAAATACCTCTATTTGCTGCAGGAAGTACAACAATATTTTGGAACGGAATCGGATCATCATTACATATAGTAGCTGCCATAGAAACGACTGCCCGATAATGCATTCGTTCTATGAAAAACCTATTTGCTTATAATACACTTATACCATTTCTATAGTTTATTATGCCCTTTACATTTTAAAAACCTATAGAAAAATAAGCTGTAAGACAAACTTTTTTCTTTCGAGATTGCAAGCTATATCATGTTCACTTTATCTATATAATCGGTTTAGAATTAAGTGTTTTTATGAATAACATCATAACAATGCGTATACAATCTTATTACAAATCCCTTATAGGACAGTTCTAGACATTATTGTCGTCCTTTGAAATGAAAAGAAAATATTCCAATGAAAATATAAAAATAAAATAAAAAACGAGTCGACTAGGACTGATGTATAAAATTTGTTTGTGCTATTTTAAGAAGGGGTGATGCTCAATATTTCCTCTTAAGTCCGCATTACAACATTGTAAAAGTGCCGGCATTCTGTTCATGCAATGCAAACATCGTCAGCATTTCAATTGAAATAAATGCAGCGACATTTACGTAGACATGAAAAGAACTAAGTACACACTTAAGCCGACTGCACTTTACACTCGTACTCTGCTCGTAGTTGTCGTTGTGGGTCATAGTGTCTGTTGCGCTGTCCCACAGTGCGTATGCTTAACACGTTGACAAATCAGCAATGGGACACGTGAAAGCAAAGCAACAATAACAAATACAGCAAGCAATCGCATCATTTCCGTTACGTTTAAAATGCACTTTACTAGACAGTATGCAAGCAACAAAAAACAATGATAACAACAACAAATAGTAAAGGAAATGTCATTGCCATTGTCAATGGAGCTCGAAACGGCAACAGTTTGGCAGGCATTGTTCGGAATGTAAATTGCATTTGCCTTCAATCGAAGCTTTGAACCTTTGACTGACTGGCCGACTAGCCAACTGACTGAGTAACTGACTGACTGACTGACATACACGCACATATTATTTTGATTGATATGCGTTGATTTATACGAGATTTGTATATTATTTGCATAAAGTGCGAATATGTGCTAAACTGTCTCGACAATTTCTCAAGTTCAAACAGCGAGAACGTCTACGTCGCCTCGTTGGAGCAATTAAAGCAGACAGCCTGCATTGCTGACTGCAAATCGATCAGAATTGGAATCAGAATCGCAATCAGACAGACAGTGAATAAATTTCATTAAATTCCAAGCAGTCGCTTAACAAACTCTAGAAAATCGCGCGTTTCACATAGTCGCATGCTAAACAATAAGAATTATTCTGTCGAATAGAAAAGTCATTTTATCAGCACATACACACATTTATTGTATTAGCTGGCATGCATTTCCATTTCAGAAGCCAACTATGAATAGAGAACAATTGTTTGCTGTCTGTGCATTGTCATGTTCCTATTACTGCTGTTTCTGTTGCTTCTCTTGCTTCTTTTACTGATGTTGCTGCTATTCCATGTCACCCATCAGACAATGTGCATTCTTATGGAATGTGGCACAATTCACCTGACGACGGCTTTATCTGCGGTGACTTTCCATGCCGTTCTCTATGCGACTTGCTTGCTCCTTAAACTCTTCAATGTTCACGTGCCTTTTGTTCTTGGACCAGCGGAAATTGTTTTAGCTGCAAATAAATTGTATTATCTACAAAGTTTTCCTTGCCCAAATAAGAGGAAAATGGGCGAAACTTGAGGCGCGCGTGGAAAGTATGAAAAAGTTCGAGTTTGGCCAACCAAGAAGTAGCATTAATAAAATTTAACTTTATCTTCGGGTATAATCGCTAATGAGGAAAAGTATACGAAAATATTTGGTTTCCGTTAAAGATGTGCTGCATTTAAGGCAGATTATTGTAATTCTGCGCACTTATCTGCCATACCTGAAGTTATGTGTCGATATTCCCTAAAGTAGACAACATTTTCATATTATTGGTTTTTTGAGCCTTCGTGTACTACATTGAGAAAGATTTAGATGTCCCTATGCCTTGATGTTATGGTTATAAAATTTTCATTAGTACAATATTAATATATACTCGTAGCCAATAAAATATAAAAAATATATGAGACAAAATATAATATATAAAATATAAAATATTATATATAAAATATCAGATATAAAATATAAAACATAATATGATGTTTTTTGAAGTCGTTTGGAATGTTTGGGCATTAAACGGGCTTTTGAATGAAAAACTTTCCTGTCTAATATATGCAATAAGCCTCATTCATTATATTACAAATTCTTAGACTTTCATTGTATGTTCTAAGTTCTTTTCCCAGCACGTCTCTCACTTTCATTATTTTATTCTTCTACTGACCAACTTTCACTTAATTAAATGTCAATCAATTTATTCAACTTTCACAAATGGTCTATTCTACTTTGATACGGGTACTGCCTCTCTTCCAGTCTGTTTGCATTCTTATTATGCAATTTGCTTTTCTTGAGCGTGTGTGAAATAATATCCAATGACGTGACAATTTTGTAAATTCCTTTTTAATTGTGGGGCAGTGGAGACACAAGCGGTGTCCAACTTGTTAGGCTAAAATAAATATTTCAGAAATGCACAAGGCTATTAATAGCCAGCACATGTGTCAGAGTTCCCACACTGCACTTCCAGTTCAACACGCAGAGACATACGCTGTCAAGGACGTCAAGGACACCACGCACGCAATCGGCCAGTTGTCAGTGCACGGAAATGTAGTTTGGTCCAATTACTTTTCGATGAGAACATTTACTTTTGATTGCCCATATACTACCTAGTGGCTTATCCATAGGTCATAAAATCGCTGGCACTAACCCTCTGCCTCAGCCATTGACTAATTGAATTGTAGAAATTGACTTTGCTCCATTTTCGACTGACGACATAGCGCCCAACGAGGGTCTGATTCAGCGCTGTGAACTTGTCAATTAAGTGCGCAAAATTCAACTACTAATAACAAAAACAGCAAGCCAGAACGAGCATATTCTAGTTAAGACTCTCTAGAGAGCTCAACTAGCAGATACTCTGTTCTGAATACACAAATTCGTACTTTGTATCAGGCAGGCAAGGCAATCGATGCAAAGTTCAATGGATTAGAGCTATTTGTCACATTGGAAAACTACACTAATATTGTGTCTGTGATCTTTGATATTTCACTCAAAATTTTGTGATTGGGGTGATCAAAGATCAATCAAACAAATACTGTTCTGAATTAAGTCAGTGAACATGAATCAACTTTATATATATGTCAACCAGGCGAGGAGCTAAGCAACTTCTAGATTGTGCTTATTAATATTAACTATATTAATTTTATATATAATATTAGTTTGATTCGTGGGGACACTAGTTACAACAATACTTAAATTAATCAGAATATGCGGTACCCTATATATTAAGTGTTTAAGCACTCATACAGACGGATCATCAATATAAACATATACTCTATTCGAAGATGCCTCCATCTGCGTGTTACATACGAACGCACAACTGTCATATGCCCCGTTTACACATTTTATGGGTACAGGGTATAATAAATATTGACGAAATGCCTGTACAACATGTACACCACATGCATTTAATTAACAAATCTGTGGAGTGTTTTTATTGGACACCATAAAAGTGCTTGAGTTGCACTTTGCATAACTTCTTGGAATTCTCCGAGTGCGTCACTGGGTTGGCAGTTGGGCTGGTTCGAACAGGTAGCCCTATTTATAGCACTTTATAACACGCTTTGCACTTATGCAACTCCAATGCAATCGGTTGTGGACTCTGACTTAAAGCTGTTGTTTTCCATATGGGAATTTCCAGAGCTACATTTTAGCAATGGGCCCGCTTTGTCTGCCGTTGACAACGCCCACAACAATTGGCCAATACTCTTTGCCTGGCCACCAGTACCCACCAAATTTGGCCAGTTGCTCCTCAGGCAGCTGTCTGGTATTTTCTGTGGTTTTGGCTTGCTCTCGCTATGTGCCTCCATCTCGGTTTCGGTTTCGGTTTTGGTTTGGGCTTAAATGTTTGTTATGTTGTTATGTTGGGCAAGGGCAAGAGCAAGAGCAGAAGCATGACATCAGCCGGCGACAGTATCCACATCGGAATCACAGTCCAAGTGTTTCAGCCCAGTCTGTAAACGGCGCGGGTGGCACCATGAAGAAGAAAGCAGTTATCATATAATTTGGCATGCACCCTACAGAGCAAAGTCTATACAGCGGGTTCCTCTGCTTAGTCAACTGATGTGTATGCGCAATAAATACACTCGAGTTTTCAACAAACTATTATACTTATTTATATTTATATTTGTAATTATAACTCAAAACCGACAAGAATTTCTTAAACTATATATATATAACCATTTCTCCTGATTGCTGACTGACTGACAGATTGGCAATCATCGCACATCCCAAACCGTAAGAGCTAGGATGCTGAAATTTTCACAGTAGGTTCTATCTATGACAAAAGTGCACATTATGACGAGATTTTGGAAATGTCCTCCCACAAGCGTGTAAGATCGCGAAAAACTGTTGTATGAAACTATTTTGTTTACCATCCAATAGGCTTCAAACTCATTTTCCAAGATCTATACGAAAAATCATTCGACACATATTTCACCGATTTTGGAAAAGCCACCCCAATGGGCGTAAAATGGGAGTCTCGAATTGTATGGGCTAAAGTTCAATTTTAGTCCTATCTGGTTCAAACTCATTTTTAAAGCTCTACATATTGAATAATTCGATACGTGTTTCAACAATTTTGAAACACTCAACCGCATGGTCAGAAAATTGGTTGAAAACTCTGGAATTCGACATTATTAATTTTCATGCGATTGGCTTCAAACGCAATTTAAAGGTTCTAAACAAATGCATAATAGATGTGGTGCCCAAGAGTTCGTGCGCTGTTATTGTGTAATTCTTATTCAACAAAATGCATTTTAATCTAAATATTTCAACGGGCAGCGCTGGGGTTTTACCAGCTAGTATAAATATGTATAAATGAATTCCTCCTTTATTCGTCACCTATTAACAATCATATGTTATATATTGAGTTTAAAGCGGTTTATAGAGTATGGAGATCCTTTAAAATTGATATAAAACGCATTTCCACCCTTTAAGAGATTATTTATAAGAACCTATGCGACTCAAGCACATTATACAATTATTCCAATAATTATTATATCTTTTGAAATTACTACAAATTTCTTAACTATTTTGGTTATCAGTGTATTGAATGTTCGGATTAGCTCAATCGCAGAGTTCGCTGACACATTTTAGCTGTTGTTGCTGTTTATGTTCATTCTGATTTTTATTTTCGCTACGCCGCCAGCTTGGCTAATAACCGAAATAAAAACTAAGTCAAAATTTGTCAAACAAAATGAGCAAACAGCCACGAGCCAAAAGGCAGGCAGACACACACTGACAGACGGCCAGAATGTCAGAATAACAAACTATCAAGTAAGCCGGGAAGAGGACCAAGTGAAATCAATAAAGTACTGGGGCCTCTTGGGGCTAGTGAGAAACTGAGAGAACTGAAAAGCACGAAAAATGCCATAAATAAGCGAAAAAGTCAAGCAGATAGACTCTATTTACCATGATGCCATAAATATAGTTATTTATTTCATGCAGCTTTGACACATCAATTTTCATTCATTTCTGCATACACAATTTTCATGTTATTAATGATTTCTTTAAGCACCCCCAATAGCACATCTCTTCGTACTTATAACTATATCGAACTTACATACTTAACTTTGTCAAACCTTAATCGATTTCCATGCGGATTGTTTCTTTCTTCATATTTTTCACCTAGATTCAATTGATTCTTAAAATGTGCTTCATTTCTGATAAGCAATCGTTGTTTTCTATATTTTGTGTGATCTTTTATCTCACCTGAATATCATTCCGAGAACTGACTCGCTGTTAAAAAATGCCTTCAATGGAAAGATCCGAGCGTTGAGTGATTTGTGAATGACTTAAATGAGCTATATTAATTGTACACTTTGTATGCCCGTTACAGTTGTTATTGTTAATGATAACAAATTACTAAATAATAAATAAAAACATCTAATAAGCAGCCCAAGTTCAATGCAAGGCATGGCAGCATAACAAATGACGACAGTTGAATGGGCCGATTGTAAAAAAATATAATACAAATTTAACTGACTGATTGACACATGCAAATCAGCTGACTTTGCGGCAAGCCCACTTAAATAAATAAACAAATATATAAAAAACAGTAAACAACAGTAGCCACAAAATGACATACATCAATTATCACCTGGGCTCATCTTGTCGTCATCATCCACATCATCGACTGGGTCCTTATAATCGCACAGTCATTCGGCCAGCTGATTTTGTTTTTGTCTGCTCATTCGTTTACTCTTTACACCGCACCACACTGCGCTTGCTTGATCCACAGCAGTGCACCACATTGCGTATGAGCGATAAATAGAGGCACGCTAAAAGTAGTGTCACTGTCAGATAACTAAATTTAGAGGCCAATGAATCTATCTTTGTCTGCGCGTGTTGTCGGCCAAGTGCAGTAAATCACATGCACCACTCGCTTTTGCAATTGTATTCCCATTCGCATGTGCCAGATCCACATAAGTAGTTCGATATGGTCTATACATATTTCCTCATTAATGCACAGCAATTCTTTTCTCTAATGAGCACTTGCTTCTGACCGAGTTCTTGGAGCATCTCAACATTGAAGTATGAGCTCTAATTTGAAACTAGTAGAGTATGAATGTTGGCAGCGCGATAAATTATCCAACCTCTAATACTTGAAAATAATTAAGTATTTAGCAGGATGGACGTCACAATTCAATTGATTGTATTATTAATTAAATTCTTCTAAAAAAAAAATAGAAAAAATAACTAAAGCTTACAACCGTGAACCTAATCTTTTGCCTAGCTAATTCAGCACCGTTTTTGAAGCAGCTCTTAGAACCACACTAGACTTAACTCATTTATTATTGTCGTTCACAAACGTTATCATTTAGTGGGTGTTGTCCGCTCAATGATAAGCTCACATCATCTTCGACAATTATCTGTGCCAAACTAACCAAGTTATCAATAGGCTTACATCTGTGTGTTTAGGTCAACATATTCTTATCACTACGTACAGACACAAAATTAGGAACAGAAAATATTACAGTACTTGAATATTATGTTATTTGGAGATAGTAGTTACTGCCTACATATTGAACAAATATCATCCGCCATTGTTATCCAAATGCTATAATTATATAATTGAAATTGAAATTGAATTGAATATTGAATACCAAAAGTACTTAATTTTTAAGTTCTATAATTTAAGACATTTCATTATAACGTTCGATAAAATCATCTTTAAAATGCATTTAGGTGAGCTTCAAATAGCCTCAGTTCAATTGTAGTAAGTCATTTTGCCTGATGTTAGTAAAAATAATTAAGACAAACACATTCTTCAAATTCAAGACGAGAAATTCAAATTATATTCTTTTAGAATCGACTAACATTGAGTTGCTCACTTCGTAATGATATGTAATTATATTATTAGACATGAGCAATGGCATCGTAACTGTGACTGACTCAATGTGACTGACAAATATTGTGTCCCATTGTGAGTGAATTTGGAGAATAACATATCTGCAGTCACAGAACTGATATTATCAGTCACAGTCCTGATATTAACAGTGGCACACTCTGTATTAATCGATGTTAAAATTAACAGTGATATTTAACAGTCACATGTTATGTTTCGATATTAAACATCAATGAATATGGGTCGGCTGCAAGATTATAGAAATAGGAAGATATTATAGTATGAAGAACATAGTCACATAGTCACCGATTTGGGATATGACTATTTAAAGGCAAGAATGCATAAATTGTTGAACAAGAAATATAAATCATATTCAACACATTCATTTCTAATTATTAACTTGTGAGAGAATCCACATATATACGGACTCTCCATTATTTTAGTGGGTTTTCTCTGAGTCAACAAATACTGCACGTTCTTATCGAGAGCATGCATCACATTCGCCAGCTAAGCTCATTCACTTTACCACAGTGCCGGGCAATAACAAGATCACCAAGACAGCTGACTTTGAAATTGAAAATGATTGGTGAACGAATTGAATGACTGAATTGCCAAAACTCTCGCCACTGAACTTGTGTTGTTTTTGTATTTCTAAATCTCACAATTGAATCATTTTGACAGCAGATTCTTTTTTCCCATTTTCATTCAGCATTCAACAGAGACTGTCCGCATTTTTTCGTGCTCTAAATGTGCTTTGTTTCATTCTCACATTTTTTGTTGGGGTTTTTATACCCTCTACCCATCAAGTGGCTAAAGAAGGTATAACAAAGTTTTGAAAATTAATGTATATGACTAAAATAGAAATATGTGACCTTACAATGTATGGGTGTTCTTTAAGACTAGAGCCAATGAAGTTCAACTTTATTTAAAACTTGGCAATCTTAACTCCACTCTCCTCCAAAAAGACAATAACTAAGTACTACATCTGCAATCAGCATCTCAGTTACAAATTCTGAACATTTCAAAACGATTTTAAAAATTCTTTAATATTTAGGAAACTGTAAAGGAATCAATAGAGCTACCTCCCGGTAGTTTCAGCTATCGATGGTATCGACAAAATTCATAACATATATATACTTGTAGAGTGCTTACCAAATTTTTCAAAATTATAAACAAAAGATTTCAGTCATTGAGCTGCAAAAATATCAGGCTACACTGAGAGAAAAAATAATAATTTGATTGAGCAGAAACATCTGCAAATTAACTATATTCAACATAGAAATTAGGTTATTAAAGAAATTAAACAAACTTAAAATCCAATTGAAGATGAAAATATTGGAAATTAATTTAATTGGTTTTTTTTGTTGATTATAATTGTAATCGCAATCAACATTTCAATTTTGTTCAATATTATTGAATGAAAATTGTTCAACTTTACTAATATTTTGGGAAAGGACGAATAATAGACTTATTGGCTATTCGATGGTGGCCTTTCAGCTCCAGCAAGTCTGTACGAATGTGGTGCAGGATATCTCCTGGTCGAGCACTCCCCACTTGGGCATTCTCGCTTTGGTTTGTTAATGGCTTGCTGCGCACCTCCAATGACATAAGCCAGCGGCTGCTGACTTTTTTCTGTGGAATGGGACTGGCCAGCATTGTGTTACACGCTTACTGAGTGCCCGCTTAATTAGATTTGACTCCGTTGCGGGAAAGTACAATTTTTTTATGCTATTTTGTCAACGACACTTTGTGGCTCTTTTTTATGGCTCTGGGGCGTGTCAGCCAATGGAAAATTAAGCAAAACAAAGACGAACCCAGGCGGCAATTAGATCAAACGCTGATGAAACTGAGCTGAATCAAACATTAGCAGACAGCTGGGCATTGTGTAGGGCTGCTGCAGCATCGTCATCATCAGCATCATCATCATCATCATCATCATCATTGTCATCATTAGTAATTAATCGAGCAGTCAACCAAGGGAGCCCAAGTCAAAATACATTTACCCAATGCACAGCTGCCAGCTGAAGGCATTTAAAACTTCAATCTCAAGTAGAATTCCAACCAGTTCCAAAGTCCAGGGCTAATTCTGAAACGACGCCAGCTTGTCTAGTTAAAAGCGAGGCATGGTTAACTAAAAGTCAATCTATACGTATGTTTTTGGATCTTTAATCAACTTGGTCGTAAGTTGGGACTTGTTTTTTAGCTCATTTTTAATGCCCAGTTTTATTTTTATTTTTAGCTGGCGCGACGGCAAACGCTCTCTCAATCCAATGAATCTAATAATATATATTATATATCTTTAATTTTTTCAATTTTGATTTCATAAATATTTATGTGCTCGTTCGATTTATTTTATGCATACGCATGTTCGTCTGCGAGGGCTTCGTGAAGCAATATGAGGGCGAATGGAATGAAAGTTCTGCGAAATATTTCATTAATGAAAATTACTTTGACATTTTAACAGCTGAGTAGTTTTTTAATGGCAAACATGCACTTCATGAGTTCTGGGAATACACATTTCTCGTATTTTAATTAAATGCAATCCTTTCGATGGCGCTTTTAAATTCATCAGCTTCGATTATGCATACAGTATGCAGTATAAAGTATCTTTTCATCGCTTTAACTACTTTAAGCACAAACTAACTTAATAAGCCCGTCGGCTTACTCGTTCACTGAATAAAACTGGTTTCAGCTGCAACAGCTTGAAGATCACACAAATCAATTTTAAAGGTCATAATTTCGTAACAAAAACAAAAGCAACCAAGCCAAACACCAAAACAAATCAATGAGGTGTTAATAACTTAGCATATTCCAAAAATATCTACTTATGCTATTTTAAAATCTTTTGCTCATTTAATAGACATTAAAAATATATTTAGAAAATATAACTTTTGAACAAAGGCAAACAAATATAAAAACTTATTCATAATTTAAAAAATCCATTTCTGGGCTTACCCTAGATTTCCAGCCCTGTTTTTGTTATATACATATGATTTAATTAAAAATATACAGACATTACCAGATGGACCTGTTCACGACAGGCCGTAAACATGTTTCGGCTTATGGCGGTTTCTGCTTCAAAATCCACAAAAAGAAAAAACAAATCAATACGGAATCTGCGGCTATTAATCGGTAGTTTTTTAATACCCTTGCAGAGAGTAATCTCATTTTATCACGAAAAGTGTAACGCATTTTAGAAGGTCTTCTGACCCCATTTAGTATATATGTTCTTGATCAGAGAAGTAGCCATTGTCGTCTGTCAGCTTCTTTGCAAACTAGTCTGATTGTTTCGCAACTATCTTGATGTACATAAGTCGGAAACGGGCGAGTCGGCATATTACTTATATCATATACTGTCTTGGGAAAGATAAATATAAAATTGTATTGTATTGTATTTGTATTTTACAGGTTAACCGATTTTTTATGCTCCATACAAGTTGAGTAAGTTTGATCACAATCAGAGCAACATATCTTTTAGCTTTCAATTGGCACAGAAATGAGTTGTGCGAAAAACTTTTTTGTTTTTACAGATATTTCAACTATACTTTATGTAGATTGCACAAAGTTGGATCACAATAAAATACGAAAAAAATGTAGAAAAACATTGTTGCAAGGGCATCTATCTGCGGCACACCACAATTAGCAGCTTTTTGTTGTAGTTTTGTGGGAAATTTATCATGTTTGAACATAATTTAACACACGCAAAAGTCATTTTATGCAAAAGCTTATATTTAAATTTCCAAAACCAAACAAAATTTAGACGACAGCCTAACTATGTAGTAGGAACACTCGCAACGTCACTGTGCCATTGATATGAAAATGTACATTTTAATTCAGTTTAATACCCAATACTAAAGGCTGCGGTTGGCATTAATTAGCCCGCAGTATTGTCATAAATAAACCAACAGTCACATAAACAAAATGAAGCAAACAAAATCAACAAATCTGGCGCACACTGTAGCAACAGTCGAAAAACATTTATGAGAAGCGTTCATTGATTGCATTATTTATCGTATACGCGTATCCATGTATGGGAGGTAGTATTGTGGCATTTATGATGTGCCCCAGACCGAGTGCCCACTGGTAAGCCCAAACCCAAGTGGAACGCCACACGCGCCTCCAGAGGCGGCTCATTTGGCATGCCAGTCAGCTGTCGCACTTATTGGCTGAACCACAAAGCCCAGGGCCCAGACCCCCAGACCCCCAGACTCGAGGCTCAGCTCCAGATAAACCCCAGCTCACTCTCAGCTGGCAAAGGGAAGTGGTCGTGCCACAAGCGGAAGCGCTGCTTGGATCATTTTGCGATTCGTTTGGCATTCTGCGCCACATTCGCGTGCCGCATCTCGTTGCTCTATTGTTTCCCTGATATTGATGCCCCAGCCACGCGAATTTTTGGCATGGAAATGCATTGGGGCTCTTTTGCATTTGTAATGCGGCTTTCACAAGCTCCACTGACTGCCAGACGTATAACTGCGGAAGTAAAGCGTGCCTTTGCATCATGACACATCAGAAATAGTCTAAACAAATGCAAAAAGCAACACAGAAAATGTTGTATCGCATATGGGGGAAAGGCAGAAGTGGAAAAGGCGTAAACAGCTTATAAATATGTAGGAAACAAGAGCTACCATCATCAATTCAACATACTTGTCGGTATCGTTTTAGCTTGTGTGAAGGGACTTACTTAAACCATATTACCCACAATGCATCTACATAAGATTATATAAAATTCATTCAGCGAAGAGTTTTTGCTATCTTTATTTATTCAAATTTAAGTTGTTTCTTTCAGTGTTACATCAAATAGAAAAACGTATTATTGTAATGAATTAACAGCAAACAATTAATTATGTAAATCTACTTATATAATTACATTTGAAGAGGGTATTTTCATTTTGTCATGTAATGTGTTAAATACATTTTTAAGTATATATAGTATTAATATTCTTGATCAGGAACAAGAGCCGACTCGTTGTACTATATGCTTCAAATAATTTGTTTACCTACTTATATAGAACTTATTAACAAATTCAAATTAAATTGAAATACCCGTCGCAATGCATTAATTCCGAATTTGGTTTGCTGATAAAATACATTATTTAAATGTCAACAAAAATGTAATTTAATTATAGCATGCTCCATCCTTCGCATGGGCAGCGAAATCATTTATAATAAATGTCAAGTGTGCTGTCCAAAAATATGCATATGAATAATGTGAATAAATATGCAAAGTACTTTAAATGATGACTTTATTGGCGAGTTGCCCTTTACCCACATTCACAATTCAGCGGGTACGCTTAGCGAGAATCTCAAATGCTCGACAAAAGCATTCGTCACACAAAACGTTAAAAGAGACTACAAACGCTATGGACAATTAAATAACTCTCGCGGCCAGAGTCCAACATGGCCAAGAGACCTCGTGTCGCCAGATTCCAGAGACGGAACTATGCAAATGGAAACGCCAGTGCCAGTTACCAGTTGCCAGTGCCAGTGCCAGAGCCAGTTTTATGATGCATCTGGCAAGGTACAAGGTTCAAGAGGTGCTGTTGCCAACTGATGAGTTTACGTGGCAGAGAAGCTGAGCTAAACGTAGTCGTAGACGCCACAGTGAACTACTTGAAGCGGAGTGTCGAGAGTTATGAATGGGATGAGAAAATTGCATTTCCAGGTGCACTGAACTTTGTAGCTAGTAGTACAGGCATTCATAGCCACCGGATGTTGGCCCAAAAGACCATAATTGAAAGCCAGCAAAAGCTAAGAACTCAATTAAACTAAAAGCTTATATTCTGTGCGCAATTCAATGCTATTTTGAATCTACCCACACCACAATTCTCTGCAGTCGCTCAACTCTATCGACCAGGTTAACATCAACTTCAAACTTGACACAGAGGTCCCCGAAAGTCTGAGCCTGATTGACCCTCTCAGTGCATTGTCGCCGGATGTGAAGGGCGTAAGCATTCAGTGTATTGGTCTCCGTCTGCCTGATTATTTGTTTTGTTTTTCATTTTCCTTATATTTCCTTTCTTTCCCTTTTCCAAATTGCCAATTGTTTAAACTTTTCTAAAAGCAAACAATACGCAAAATAAGACGAAAAAATGCAAACAGCTTATGCTGACAGATTTAAGAGCATTTCAAATGTATTTACCAGCCACATACACACACATACACATGCATACACACACCCAC
Source organism: Hirtodrosophila confusa (assembly GCA_035043065.1). Taxonomy (NCBI): domain Eukaryota; kingdom Metazoa; phylum Arthropoda; class Insecta; order Diptera; family Drosophilidae; genus Hirtodrosophila; species Hirtodrosophila confusa. The sequence continues at coordinate 262,863 of JAWNNI010000024.1, forward strand.
ACACGCACACAATTTGTGTGTGTTTCTCTGGGAGACCAATCAATTTGTCACTTTAATAGGACGATTATTATCGTTCGACTTAAGCCTCAAACCGAAACTAATTTGGCACACCCCAAAAGTGCCACCCACAGATGCGAGGTCTCAGTCTTAATCCCCATGCAGAGATGCCAACTAACCGATTAGTTGACCAGAAAGAAACCCAGCCAAAGTAAGCAAATAATGCAAGAAACAATACAAATAAAATTTAATCGTTTAAATTGCGAACTACTTATAAATTAGCAACAATTAAATACTTGTTAGCAGCATGACTATTCATTAATAAATTTCAAAAGAAAATAAAAATTAATTCACAACCATTTTTGTGCATGCTTTGACCTAAAGGCAGCTGCACAGTGTTACAAATTGTATATGCCTGCAAAACATAAGCGAATATATCGAAATAATCCACAACTCTTTCATTTATTTATCTTCTCTATTCTCGAGAACATTGATTGTACTATTATGTGCTATATTTTACATATTATGAAATAAATTAAACTGAAGACTCTTCAAAAATGTTGAAAATATTATTTTATTTATTTTTTATATACTATCCATCTACCTATCTATAAATAATTCTCGACACTTGGTAAGCTGAAACAAGTAAGAATGCTATAGTCGAGTATACCCGACTACGTAACTCCCTGTACCCAGGTCTAAAACATTCAATCACATCTACGTCCAACTTGCACATACATACATACACACATACACAAAGACGCACAGACACACTGGCGGCAAAAGCGACAGCGCAAGCGAGGCAATTTAATTGGTGGCTGTGCTTCTTCTTCCCTCCTCTCGCTGCATCACTGAATCTTCTTTCGTGAATAACTTCCGTGTTCATTATCCGATCGACTTGAAATTTGGACAGTATATAAAGAGAGACTAAAGTATTGTACATGCTAAATCTAAAAGCTATATCTTGAAAATTGTTACTGTAAAACGGTTTTAATCGATTTGCGGGGGAACGGGGGAGATATCTGAAATATGAAACAAACTTGATCTGCGTATGGTATACAGGAACCTACATTTCAAATTTGGTGTCTCTAGCTCTTGTAGTTGCTGAGATCGACGCGTTCATACGGACAGACGGACAGACGGACAGACGGACAGACAGACGGACATGGCCAAATCGAAATCTCTTTTGATACTGATCAAGAATATATATACTTTATAGGGTCGGAGATGTCTCCTTCTGTCTGTTACATACATTTGCACAGATGTAATACCCCCTTTTTACCCATTTTATGGGTACAGGGAGTAAAAATAGAGGTGTATCAATTTTAGTTTTAAAGGGTGTCGAGTAAATTCCTTTCATACGGACAGACAGACCGAATATTAACTTTTCCCAAAATTATTTTGGAACAGAGCATAAAAACACAATAAGAATTGTATTCCTTTTAACCTGATATTATTATTGAGTAGTTAGAGCAAATTACAAATTACAAATTAGAGCAAATTATTTATTTATTTATTTAAATACTAATAATATACTTAAAATATTTTTTGATCAACAGCACAGTAGCAGCTTGATAAAACTAAATCAATTTTTTATTGATAGCAGCAGGATTATACAAGAGCTCTGAATCTTTATTTTTATGACAGAGATTCAATTTTTACTCCCTGTACCCATAAAATGGGTAAAAGGGGTATTGGATTTGTGCAAAAGTATGTAACAGGCAGAAGGAGACATCTCCGACCCTATAAAGTATATATATTCTTGATCAGTATCAAAAGAGATTTCGATTTGGCCATGTCCGTCTGTCTGTCCGTCTGTCCGTCTGTCCGTCTGTCCGTCTGTCTGTCCGTATGTATGAACGCAAGGATCTCAGCAACTATAAGAGCTAGAGACACCAAATTTGGAATGTAGGTTCGTGTATAGCGGGAGCAGGTCAAGTTTATTTTAGATTTGAGATATCTCCCCCGTTCCCCCGCTATTCGATAAAAACAGTTTTACAGTTACAATTTTCAAGATATAGCTTTAAGATTTGGCATGTCCAATACTTTAGTCCCTCTTAATCTACTGTCCAAATTTCAAGTCGATCGGATAATAAACACCTAAGTTATTCACGAAAGAAGATTCAGTGCTGCAGCAAGGGGAAGAAGAAGCACAGTCACAACTTAAAATGCCTGGCTTGCGCTGTGGCTCATGCGTGTGCGTATCTGTGTATGTATGTGTAAGTTAACGAAGATGCGATCGGAAATTTTTGACCTGGGTACAGGGAGTTTCGTAGTCGGGTATACTCGACTATAGCATTCTTACTTGTTTTGAATTTTGGAATTGAAATTTGAATGGAATTAAGTTTAATTAACAGCGAATATTTTATACACAAGAAGTAATCCACTAATTCAAAAAAAATAGTGATAATAATAAAAAATAACTGATAAAATTTGAACGAAAATGTTTGTTTAATGTTAATTTAATACCACTGTGGCGCCTTATAAGTGTCTACGGGTCATTCCAACTGCGCATTCCATGCAAACTCATTTTTCAACGTTTCTTTGGTTTCTGTTTTTCTTTGGGTTTTTCTGTTGCCTTCCACAAAAAGCGGCAAAGTAAACAAAACGCAGCCAATCGAAGCGCCAATCGGAAAATATTATATTATCGTCTTATGCGCAGCATAAAAAAACTGGCAAAATACAAAAAAAAAACAATTCAAGTGTGTGGAAAATATTCAAATTTTTAAAACACTTAAGCCGTTTTTTTCTGTGGATACCTTGGCTACATAATTGCCGGTTAATTGAGCAAAGTGGAAGGGCAAAGATCACGCTGAGTAACGCCAAAATTGAACAAATTTATTAAACACAAATCATTAATCAGTTTTTAATAGCGTGTGTTTGCACGGCTTGGTAAGTGCGGAAAAGTTTGCTAATGGAAAAACTTGACTGGGTCGGAAATATCTGTCGGCACAGTTGTTTTCCGTGAAAGCGGGGGATCGATTTGGCAGCTGTCAAATTGATTCCCGGATGCTTCTCCATTTGCGCGCCATTTTACCGCCCACACTGGGAAAAATTAACAGTGCGGCACGTGTCGTGCGCTTGACCACAAAATGTTGCATGTTTTGCAGTTGCTGTATATTCAATTGTAGCCGCAAGACAATGCAATAAAACAGAAACGGCTGCCAGGGCAACTGCAACCGCATGCAAGCCCCAGCCCCAACCCCACAGCCCCCAAATACGAAACAGCAACCAGCTGCCAAGTTGCCCTGGGCCGACCTTGACTTTGGCTCTGCCAATGCCCGACTTGGCTATGACTTCTCTCTGGGCCCATTGCTCCATTCGAATTTACAACTGCAACATGCGCGTCGTTTGTTTGTTGACTGGTTCGTGGTTTTGGTCGGTTGTTGCTTTGTTACTGGTTCCAGTTTGGTGGGCCTGGTTGATAGAGCTCAACTGAAGTGAGAAATGGACAAGACGCAGTCACTTGCATATCGATTGGCATGACGCCATTTGAATTTTAATCGAGCCGCAGGCCATGGAAACAGGTGAACGAGTTCCAGTTCCATCTATATTTGGGAAACAATATTCTTACGAGCGTGTGTCCCCATCTCAGGATGCCATGTTGCATAATCGATGTCGTTTTTCATTTCCACACGCTACCCACAACAAAAAGCACTGGCAAAAAACATGCAAAATAATCTACAATATGACTTTTGCTTCAATGCACTTCGTCCACAGGGATGAGCAAATAGAAAGTGCACTTTCATAAAAGTACAGTGATTTTTCACTACGGTGCAGTTTCTATGAACTCCACAAGGACGCGTTTCCAGTTAAAAGCAAAGATATAATGAGTATTTAAATTATCATAATGCTTAAACTCTTTGGATCCGGTAACTGGTTTAATGCTTGATTGTCAACTTCTTAAAGCTACTTCAACAGTTTCAGACCGGCATAAATTTTATTTAAAATGGTGACAATTCGTAAAGTGTCTATAGTTCTACAGATTCAATAAAATCCGATTGTATAAATTATACTTCATTTTTGGCAGTACACAACTCCGTTCAAGCCATAGACATTTTTCGAAATAGCTATGCCTTAGGTTTATTAACATGTTATCGGATAGTATAGGGGTCTTTTAATAAATAAAAAAAATTCAAATATCAATGTACTTAGTTAAAATTCTAATCTAAATATCGAACATTTAACTATGAGTTTTGATAATCGTTATTAACCTCAGCAATTTAAAATGTATTTATGTTCCGAACTTCATTTTAAAATGTAACTTTGTAGTAATTAGTCACTGATAAAGCAACCACATAAACTACTCACCAGTAAAGTGAGTACCATTCTTAAATCTTGCACAAAGGGATCGGGGGTTTCTCATTGTTTCAGGGAAATTCCCTAGGTTGCTTTATGACAGGCTTATGTTTTATAATTAATTAAAATGCGACCAACTAACTGGGAAATCACTGTGAACAATCACCTTTTGGTGATATCTATTTTGCTCGGCGCCAGGACGATGACGCCTGCCAGGCAAAAAACAATATGCTGTGAAGCATGAAGCGACGGCAATGGCACTGCACTGTATACTCGTGTGTGTGTTTGAGTGTGTGTGTGTGTGTGTGTGTGTGTGTTGCAGTACATGTGCTTGGGTGGCTGGGTGCTTTTTTGCGGCTTGTGGTTAACCCTTAAGTGTTGTCGTGCGCCTGCCGTACCCGGCGCACTTCATTGCCACTTTGTTGGCTGCCGCCAGGCGTGAACTGCAGAGCTCTGAAATGTTCAGCAGCTGACGTGAACAGCCTAGCATGCAACAACATCAACAAAAGCAACAACAAGTGTGAATGTGGATTCGGCTTGTTTAATTTTCTCCCTTAGCACATGTGAGCAGAGCTGTTTACCAACAAATGCAACTTTAAGCACAAACGGGGCTTAGTTTTCAACTCGTGCAACTTTAATAAGACTATTCACAACAGGGATTCATCCAGTCTGACTCTTCTGCAAGTTTATATGGTGCCAGTGCCATTGTCCTGCAATTTATTTTTGGCTGGTGCACAGAATGCACAATGGCTGTATGTAAATTTCAAAGGAAGTCAGCCAAAAATAAAATATGTCAGTTACAATTTCAAAGTTGCCAAGGGAGCTGCAGATTTAACAACTTTTATATTCTTTGGTATTACAATTATTTGATAATCACACAAATCAGAGTATTGCAATAGGGGTGTCGAATTCAAGGAAGATGGAATATTCCAAGTGATTAAATAATTTCAAATTTTCATAAGAAATACCAAGAATAAAATATATTCTTGGAAGTTCAAAACTTTCTTCAAAACAGCCCAGGATTCTACAATTTTTAGGACTTTGACAACATCATAAAAAGTCTTACAAGATTTTCATTCCATACTAATCTTAATCTTAAGCTTACAGTGTAGATCATCCTGTAATCCGAGTAAGTGAAATAAATTCTACAAAAGGAAATCATTATAATTTTAATATTCTTTTCTAGTTATCCTAAGCATCTTTTCATCTGCCTTTGATAATGCCAAATGTCAAGAAACTGTTTAACCCTTGCAATGACAATAGCCAAGTACGTGCTTTCCTTCCATCTCTTCCCTTCCCATCAGTATCCCCACAGTTCTCTCAGTACTAAACTACTTAATAGAATATTTCAACAGTCTTTATTAGCTGTTTGCTTAGACCCTCGACAAATCCTAACACTTCGCATAAAATCTCTGCTTAGTTTCTGTCCATTTGCAGCACATTTAGTGTGAAGTATGCCGAATTCAGACAATTTACACACATAAAGTATACGCCGCGTGTGCCAAGCTGGCCGGGCACGTTTTGCCAATCTTTTTAGCACATATGTACATATATATATCTATGTATATCTCTTTATATATACATACATACTTACGGATAGTTTTTCTCATGTGTTGAGATGAAACTTTCTGTGCTGGCGCCTAAATAAACTAAAAAGTAAATTGTAAAGAAAAAGAGCAAACTGTCGAAAAACTTATTTGCTACTTGTATAAAGAAATGTTATTGTGTACGAGTATTTTCTTAACGGTTATAATATGGCTTTTTGTGGCGCCTGATGCTGTCAAGCCATGAAGCAGACTCTAATGTTGTTTCGTGTCGGGTACTCTGTACTGAGCTGTTCAAATATTTGCTTAGCTGTGTGTGAGTGATGCCTGTTAAAGTTTCTCAACAAAATAAGTTCAGCTCTGCTCGCTTTTGTGCAAACATGAAAATCAAACAGCAGTTTGAGAGGCACAGTTATGATATTTTAATATTTTTCTGTAAGAGGCAGCAGGTTGGAAACTTCTTTTACCGCCCCAACTTCTTCAGTTGGCTCCCGGCCAAGGTAGCGAAAAGCGCAGTCAACTGTAGGCAATAGCCCCAAGACGTCGATTTGGGAGCCAATGAAAACATGAATACCAATTGCAAGCTGACGGCAAATTTGCCACAAATTCAATATTATTAGCAAATATCTGCAGGCGTCTTTCAAAAACATTTTTTCAACTGTTTACCCATCCGTAAACCTTTTTTCCCCCCGTCTTGTTAGTAAATATTTAAACGGCAACATCACTTCGCGTATTGCAAATTCAAAAAGATGCGGAAATAAATTATTTGTGCGCTACTTTTAGCTGCACAAGTGTAGCGGGTGTGTGCCAAACTAACTGAAGGGGGGGCTCGGCTATGAGGAACTGTATCCCCCAGCAAATGTGCATCGCATAGAGCGATCTCTGCATTTTCAGTGCGTACTCTCAGCCAACAGCAGTGTATTTATTTTGGCAGCAACAATAACAGCGCGCCAGATGGCACCGCATGCAAAGGTTGACAACTTGGCTGTCAGATGATGCTGAAGATTAAATTAAAATTTATTTAGAAAATCGCAAAGAAAGCAGCCGTAAAGCCCATGTTTGTATTCAATTAAATTCGTTTGTACAAAAGAACAAAAATAATATATTTTTATTAATATACTTATTATAAAATTGCACATCTGTATATCCATGAGTAAACTTTATATTATTAAAAGTTAATATTTAATAATACACAGCGCTTGGGTTTTGTTTTATAAACAACTGCTTTAATTGTCAGGCAAAGTTTCATTTAAAAACTAATATCTTGACCAAGTAATATTATATTTATACTTTATTAGCGATAATAATTTTAATTACATAAAGTTATAGTATAACTTTAAAAAAAAAAAACTGAAAATAAGCTTCGAGTCACTGAACTTAAATCTCGTCAACCCTTCAACCAGTTTGACTGTCCTAAAACAATTATTGTACATATAACATCCCCTTAAAAATTCGAATTTAATTATAGCTGTAAGTAGTCATAGGATATTGAGAAAATACTCTACAATAAACAACGCCCAATCATATTTAAGTAAATAATAAATAACAATGATAGCAACATGTAAATAAATCAGTTGAGTCATAGTAATCTTGTCATAATGTATGATAAATGTCAGTTTAAATGAAACAAATAATCAGCAATGTACATAAAACCAATATATATTATATCTTTGCCCCTAAATAGTTTACATTTTGTTTATGAATGCGACAAACAAAATAAATAATTATGTATTCATGTAGTTCTAACGAACTAATTATTGCTCCTGAGATAAAATAAATTGCGCTTTAAATATTTAAATAAATATAGATAAATCTTATAAGAAACACTAGTTTTTGTTAATATCCCTGCAGAGGGTATTATAAATTTGCCACAACATTTGTAACGCATTAAAAAGGCTTAACCAACATTTATAATTATTATTATAATTATTATTATTACTATTATAATTATCAGTAAGTCATATTGCTGCTATAGGTAGAATGGGTTGAAAATGTAGTCTTTGTATCAAAAACCTTTCTGCAAGCGTATAAATATAGGGAAGATAGCTGTTCTTTCTTGTAGTTATTTATTTATTTTTTAGATAAAAAGAATATATATAAAATGTTTATATATATGTGTGTGTAAGCATTTTCACATGAGTTTTCGGCGCAAGCTGTAACTGATTCTTTAGATTATACGTTGAAAGACTAAACACTGTTTACCTCAAACATCTACAACAGAATTCCCGAAAGCCCAACATAAATATCGTACATTTTCTGGTTTCCAGGAATGATTTCTTCATTCGAATTTTGTGGTATAGAGGAAAATGGAATAATTTAGGAACTACCAGCTGACGTCTCTGGTTAGGCACGATCCGACACTTGACAACAGAGTTTTCTACGAATTGTGATACAAATATTTGGCTGTCTTTTAATAATAAATTGTATTCGTTCGGTGCCAAAAGTGCACTCAACACGTAGTTTCTACCTTACCTATATTATGTATGCATATTTCCTCAGTTGTCTGCGCATGCATAAATTTCACAGTACTTAGTTGCAGAACAGGCATTTGGTAAAGAGCTCTAAAAATAAATGAGATGCAAATTAAAACAGATGAAAGCAACTACTTAATTGGAAAGTGTCAAAATATATTGCATATTTTTACATTTAGCTCAATTTGTCTTGACAGAATTTGTTTGGATGGGGCGCCCTGTCGCCTGATAAGTATGTTTTCTGCTCTTTGAGAAACTTGTACAAAGTTCCCAGCATACCCGACTGCCGCCCCGGCAAACAATGACAGTCCAGAGCCTCAGCTACCACTTTGCTTGCGCTGTGACAATATTTGAAACGTGTCATGGAATATTTCCAGAAAGAGAACATCAGTGTGCTAGCAGAGTCAAAACCCAGGCCGGGCCGGCTGACAACATCTAGATACTCATTCCTGGGACTCCGTTGGCACACAAGTTCAAATATTGTCAGGCAACTCTATAGATGTACTCCCCCTAGACCTACATATGTTTCTATTTCAGCTATGACGTCATGCCAGTAAATGGCAGACAGCCCAGAGTCAATTTGAAAGCTGCGATAAGACACAGAGCCAAGGAGCCAGCCAGTCAGTTAGTCAGCCAGTCAGTCCGTCTGTCAGTCAGTCAGCATATTTATGAGGCTATTTCTATACAAATCCATGGAAAGATATCATTTTAAGCTGCGTGAGAATGACACAGTTATCTGCGAAGGATGGTGCCGAAATACGAGTATGCATCAAAATACGGGCGTACCTACCACAACCTACGTCCACATTAAATATAAGTATATAGAAATATTAAAAAACAAATTCTTACTTGTGTTCTACTTGCTCTAGTCGGGAGTGCTTGACTAAAAGATATCCATAGTGGTTGCTTGGATGAGTAAGTAGGAAATAAACAAAAATAGCTTATCACTAGTTTCCCTCCCGTGCATTAAAAAAAACTTAGAGCCGATGTAACAAACACACATTTGACCCTAAGGCCATTTCCCGTCCGTTTAGATGGGTGAGAGTAGATTTTTCAAGTTTCAGACCACAGTTTTCCTCCCGTGGGTGTAGATTTTCCAAAGTCCCGCTGTCGGCGGTATGTTACCGACGCACAAAATAGCTCAAAACAATTCTTGAAGCGAATACTGTATATTGTGCCAAAATTTCAGCTCAATCGGTGCAGAACTTTTTGAGTTTTTTATGCATACACAAACCAACATAACATTTTTATACATATAGATTAATAATTAAACTTTGCGTTCGATTGGTGAATTCACTGCCACCACGGATGAAAAACTGTTGAATGACACTTTGTTTTTTATCAGATCCGACGGACACTAAAATCGAAGCGACAATTAACTTATCAATTTAAAATAGCTCCTCAAAAACTTTGCTTGCAGTGAGTTAAAGCTGGCAGCATTTAAACCTAATAGGATTTAATTTTGGAACAAATGGCGAGTCAAGTCAATCAACAATAAGAAATTTAAAGCACCTAGTGGGGTACCGAAGATATATATATACACTTGATTTGTCGACCGATCGATATTATAGAACCTTGTGATTTGATAATTCGGACAGGATATCTTGAACTCCCGCAAGACTATTATAATAAAAGGTCATATGCCATTAGATGCTACAGTATCTGAGATAGGGTCAAAACAGTTTTAAGTCGCCTGGCGCATAATACCCTTTTGAACCTGATTTTGTGTAGAGGGTATAAAATAGCGCATAGTAAAAAAAAAACAACATCAGCCGACGCTTGTTTATAAACAAATATATTAAATCATTCTGCTGTTAGATTTGCCGCACGATAAGCGAACCAGTTGATAAGCCCTGCCATATATTTGCATATTACCCGTAAAGCCAGTAGTCGTGAGTACTTACTATAAGTACTCATGGACAACTCGTATGGCCTGACCACATCTGTTCAATTTTGGAGCCTGCAACTAAATGTTAGTTTGGCAGCAAAAGTGAAATTGTGATTTGGCGCAGCTGTCATAAATTTTGTTTGAGCACAATGCGGAAAAACAAGGTAATTGTCAGATATGTGCTATATTGGATGGATATATCAATCTTGGCTGTGGGCGGTAGATAGCAGCCAAGGGAGGCAGTGCAACAACCGAGAGAAGAGTTCGCTCAAGGCTGCCCACTGCCAGGTGTGTGCAGGCAAGTCAATGTACTCCAATAGGGGCTCTCAAGTTCACATGCAAATTGGAAATAGCCAAAATTGGTGGCATTAGATTTATGATAATGATTACTATAGACCGCATCAGTGATTTATGTCAATCGATTCTATGTTGAACGCTTTGACAGCTGCCGAAACTTCCGTACGGTTCATTGACACTCATCTAATACTTGTAGGCTGGCACTGCCAATAGCGAATTTATCAGTTAATCTACATAGCAGTATATCAGTATATCAGGTGTCAGCTACTTACGGCCACATCCTTGCCTGCCATTAGCAGCATCAGCCTCCACCCCAAACGCACCTTTATCCTCGACTTGCCTCAAGTTGTTTCCCTTTTCCTAAACGACAAATCGACAAATTTGCTCAAGCTGACAGCTGCCCGTCCACCCACACAGCCCCAAGATGTTTTCGTGGGTTCCCTCACCTGACAGTCGAAATTGCTTAACTCATTCATTCAGTTTTAAGCATTTAAATTCAATTTATTTATATGTTTCGTAAGCTTGTACCACAAGAAAATGTAAAGAAACAAGTAAGAATGCTATAGTCGAGTATACCCGACTACGACACTCCCTGTACCCAGGTGAAAAATTTCCAATCGTATCTTCGTAAGCTTACACATACACACACATACATACACAAGGGCGCACACACACGAGCCACAGCGCAAGCGAAGCATTTTAAATGGTGGCTGTGCTTCTTCTTCCCCTTGCTGCAGCACTGAATCTTCTTTCGTGAATAACTTCCGTGTTTATTATCCGATCGACTTGAAATTTGGACAGTAGATTAAGAGAGACTAAAGTATTGTACATGCCAAATCTTAAAGCTATATCTTGAAAATTGTTACTGTAAAACGGTTTTAATCGATTTGCGGGGAACGGGGGAGATATCTGAAATATGAAACAAACTTGATCTGCGTATGGTATACACGAACCTACATTTCAAATTTGGTGTCTCTAGCTCTTGTAGTTGCTGAGATCGACGCGTTCATACGGACAGACGGACAGACGGACAGACGGACAGACGGACAGACGGACAGACGGACAGACAGACGGACATGGCCAAATCGAAATCTCTTTTGATACTGATCAGAATATATATACTTTATAGGGTCGGAGATGTCTCCTTCTGTCTGTTACATACATTTGCACAGATGTAATACCCCTTTTTACCCATTTTATGGGTACAGGGAGAAAAAAATTAAAACTGTGTCGTTGTGCCAACAAACAATCTTTGTTCTAATGACTTTTGGTACATATTTATATATATACTACATACGAGCATATATATATAGCTCTGTGACTCAAAAAATCGGCTTTTAATTTTATTTTTTTTTTTGAAATTTTTTTAATTATGCAGCTATTCATATTAGGCTTGGCTTTATTGGCATTGCTTTTGTGACTTTACGGAAGCAAGTTGACTTTTAAGGCATTTCATTGTGGGCATTAAAAATGAAAGAAAAATCAATTTTTAATTAAGAGCAGGTCTGGTGTGTAACGGTTTAATATTGGCCATAAATTAAAATAAAAATAATGTTCTCGCTTTTCAAATATTCTGCATAATTGCTTCAAACTTTTGCTTGACTTAACCTTTTTAATATGCGTGTTATCTGTGCATTTAAGCACATTAATTGAAAAGGGGGATAAAAGGGATGTTCATGTATAAAATAATAAAACAGAATAATCAAAACTCTCCATAATTATGCATTAAATATTCACTACAAAAATAAATAAATTCTCAAATTATGTATATAACATTTATTGTCGTCTGCGCTTCATTGTTTACATATTGAGTTTTAGAAAATAGACTCTCAGAAATTTATGTTCAAGAATGCACATTTGTTTATATTATAATAATATGCTTGATATACTGAGCCACCAGTCTTGTGAGCTGTGTTTGCCGGGTGTAGGGTTCACATGAGGAGTGGAATTCTTAAATTCCTTAAAACAGATGCTATAGAAACCAACCAGTAAGAATGCTATAGTCGAGTATACCCGACTACAAAACTCCCTATTACCAGGTCAAATATTTCCGATCGCATCTTCGTAAACTTACACATACACACACACATACATAAGGACGCACACACACGAGCGACAGTGCAAGCGAGGCATTTTAAATGGTGGCTGTGCTTCTTCTTCCCCCCGCGCTGCAGTACTGAATCTTCTTTCGTGAATAACTTCCGTGTTTATTATCCGATCAACTTGAAATTTGGACAGTAGATTGAGAGTGACTAAAGTAATGTATATACCAAATCCCAAAGCTATATCTTGAAAATTTTTACTGTAAAATGGTTTTTACCGAATTGCGGAAGAACGGGAATGGTATACAGGAACCTACATTCCAAATTTGGAGTCTCTAGCTCGTATAGTTTCTGAGATCGACGCGTTCATACGGACAAACGGATGGACGGACAGACGGACAGACCGACGGACACGGCGAAATCGAAATCTCTTTTGATACTGACCAAGAATATATAAACTTTAGATGTCTTCTTCTGCCTGTTACATATATATGCACAGATTTAGTACCCCTTGTTACCCATTTTAGGGTACAGGAAGTAAAAAGAAAATGTATGCCGAATAAAACATGGCCAAAACATGATAATGATTTCTCCGAAAAAAATATAAAAGTATGTAATGGTTCAGAAACCAAAAAGGAAATTTCATAAAAATATATATAAAGTACTATGTGTCAAATGGTTAGGGAAATTGTCAAGACAGTAAATGTGACCAGTATGCCCTAAATCCCTAAAAAAGAGATACAGTTAATAATTGGTGGATTAAACGAGCTTACTGAAATTAATATTAAGATTAAAACCATTATACGTTACACCAATTTCGAGATATTCAGAAATGCTTACAATTAAAACCAACTATGCAAAGATGATCTTTAACGTTTGCAAAATAAGTTTAGTTGTGTCTATATTCAAGTAAATTCAGTTAAAAAATATCATCCCCATGGAAAGAATTATTTAATCGCTTCACGACCTGCCCACTTTATTGTACTCTTCACTTTAATCCAAAACAAAATTGTTGACTCTTCTGTTTTTGTGTTTTATATTCAAAGGCAATCAGTCGATTCTGCAGTACTCATCGCAGCGCTCATCAAAATGCAGATTAAATCTGTGATGTTATTGTTTACCTACCCGAATATACATATACGAGTATACTATATATATATTTTGCCAAACAATTGGCAAATGTGAGACCAAAAACTGTTGGTATTGCCCCGTATACAATACGTGTATCAAATTGTGAGAGGAATTTTTTTGTGACATTTTTCACGCATAGTTGGATCTAGTGAATCATTAAATAAATAAACAAACATTTCGGTTTCGGTAGTAGATTCGGTTACGCTTGCGGTTACGGTGACCGCTTCTTTGAGTGACAGCTACGCATCCGCTGGATCTGGGAGTTGGGAGGTGGCAGATGGGGCTGGGACTTGGTACTTGGGAACCGAGAGTTGGGGTCGGCTACTCTGTTGGTTTTGTGTGTTGTCAGCGGGGCAAATTTGTCGTTCTGATAGCGAACAACTTGGCGACAAAATGGTAGGTGAGTCAACTGCAGGTAAGTCTTAGTACTTAGTATGGGGCTAATGATTAGTCACACCCACCATCATTATCTTTTTGCAAGCGGTGCTACTTTACAAAACCAGAAACCAATCGCCAAACCACATTGCCAAACATTTCAACGCCCATACGCTCGGCTGCCGCCAAATATGAATTGCCGTTGCACGATCAACTTGGTGAGTGTGTGTTGAACTTCTAATAGGCAAACCCGTTGACAGTTTGGCATGCGTGGTGGAACGTGTCACCACTCAGCACCACTCACCGCCCCATTTACAGCAACCACTCTAGCATCCAGCTGGCTGCCTGCCTGCCCCATGCCACAGCAAAGTTGTTATACAATATACGTTTTGTTCATTTTGTATGAAACAAACGTTCATTAAGTGACAAACTGTTACATTTGTGTTTTATTGGCTGGAGCAAAATGAATCAATTAAATATGGTCACGAATATGGAGAAATATTCGCTCCAATGAATGAAATGTTGAACTTGTGCGCCCTAAAGTCAACACTCGTCAAGTGTTTGTTCGTGTTCTAGAGCTCTTGTTCTGTATGCGAGTTGAAGAGTTGAGATGAGTTTGCCAAAGAAGTTGGATCGATAAATTTACAGAAGAATATTCTAATCAGCTAGTTTCAATTTAAGTTGACATTTAATAATTTTGTTAGTAGCATTATTGCACATAGATTAAAGCTCCAGTTTTAAGCCCTTTCAGTCACCCTTATTCTCAAATATAATTCCTGAATATTTGTTGGACTTTCATTTGCCTGCTAAGCTTCCACTATCGATGACACTAAACAATCGATGCCACTAACGATAGTATCGATGGGTATTCCATTTCAGCTACTATCGATTGTTTTCTCAGTTTTACAATTTCTTGTAGAACGATCCTTGGCATAAAATCTAACAGTAAACAACCTTTTTATTATTTTGCTTATATTTACAATATTTTAATTTATTTTATTTTTTATGTGCTTAGGATAAGCACAAAAATTACTAAGTATAAGAAAATTTCGATATGGCAGATTTTACTTAGATAGTCATGATCCAGTTGAAATGTTGTAAACTATGATCCAAATTATGGATTTCCGCAAAGCTCGGCTTTCAAAGTTTGAGATCAATTAGACAGTCTTACGTTGTGCTCCTCTATTATAAATTATTCTCATGCTACTATCTTTTAATTCCATATCCTATCAGGACCTTTGCTAAATAGATATATGTACCAGGAGATCCATCTAAAAGCAAGCCGTTTTGGTTTAGCTGCTTGATCCAATTCTTTTTACAGCAATATCAATTCCTAATTCATTCTTACTCAGCTGAGGCATACTTACCGCCATTAGAGATCGTGAAATCAGTCTTAAATCTGCTGAATCGAACCTCTGTCATACTTTGTATGTCATTGGCATCTGTGTGTGTATAAAGATTGTGTGGGCAACCGCAGAGCAAACAAGTTTGGCTGCAAAAATGAATTAAAGTCCAGGCAATAAAAAGTCATAATAATTAATGGTTTAAGACACATATTCTTTTATTTAGTTGTTCTGTTGGAATAGAATATTATTATTTTTTTTTTTGGTTTTTTGTTATTTTTTGCATTTTTTATTTGTTTAAATATTTAGCAGCGTAACTAGAAAATACTCGATTAAATTGATGTCTTGCTTTAGCTACCAATTGTAATTGTACTGTAGTTAGTTTTGTGTGTTTTGTTGTTTTTATTTGTTTGGTTTCATTTCATTTGTTTGTGTTTCGTTTCGTTTCGTTTCTGTTTCACTTTATAAGCTAATTTGTCACATCGAATTTGTGTTTTTGGTTTACATTAATAGTATATAGCTTTTGACAGTTGATATATTGGAAAAATAGCACTATTTATTTATATGTAAATGTATAAACTATTAATAAATGTATTAGTTTGTTTTGAATGCATTTGAAAATTATATTTTCCATCTCTTTGTTCAACATCACATGAATTGGTTTTGCATTTTATCTGGGAACTGTTCCTCTTGTCTACACACACAATTATATAAATACATAGACATTTACAATATACATATATATTTATTTGTAATACATATAAACTTTTCATGTAAATTTTTAGAAATATAAATTCGAGGTTTAGTTTTAGTTTAGTTTTTTTTTTGGGTTTGTGTGTGTGTCGCATTGTAGTTTTCATAAAATTACAAAAGGCTTTTTCTAGTTGAACGCAAGTCAAATGGCAAAACAATAAAAAAAAGAATTTGGGCAGATCTGAGGGGAACTTAAATAATATAAAGCTTTTTCGGTCGGAGGCGGCAAATACGTTGATTCGGAGCTGCCTTAGGAGTCCAAGTAAAACTTGGGGCACGCACCCTTTGACGTAATATTGTATAATATAATAATTGTATTTAAATTAAAACTAATGAGGTATTTAGCTGCACGCAATGACTGAACATCTAGAAAGCAACTTGACTCGATTGGTCGTTAACAAAAGCAAAATTAAATAATGCTCATTGACCAACTGACAAACTGATACAAAGTATATTTTAAAAAAACAGTTAAAGACATTGCAAAGGCCGGCAGAAGTTTTCAATATGAAAACTGCCGCTTGCAATATCAAGAAATAGTTATATCTTTCGGCAAGAGCACTAGGTGCCGCTTCTCAGATCTATAAATCTATATGACTATGGTTTAATATAATACACATTTATATGCTTTGCACATTTACTTAATTTATAACTTATAAATTGAATGCTTAGCGTTGGGTTTTAGCCAGAATGTTTTTGTTTTTTGTGTGTGTGTTTTTCTCTTCTTTTTAGTTAAAGCTTGTCGTGTTTAATTAATAAATATTTACCAAATTAAATAATAATAAATTAGCGGCGTTGTGTGTGTGTGTGTGCGTGTGTTTGAAATTTCATTTTTGTCTCAAGCAATTGACTTTAAAAACGTAGCTGTATTAAATGTTGTGTCTTAGGTACTTGAAATTGGCTGCTTGGTTCCAGTTTACAGTTTGATATAGTATATAACATTTATGATATTAACTTTATAAATATTTTTAAAATTTTTTAAGCAACTTGTACACATTTGTTTCTGATTTGTTATATTGTGGATTATTTGTATGCTGGACAATTGTTTTACAAGGTACTTGTTACTGTTGCCTGTGCATTTGCTACGCTTACAGTTTGACAAGCACAGGCATATTACATATGTTTTGTATGTTCGTAAGAGTTTTTCTGAAAATTATGCATTTTCTTTTCTTTTTGTTTTGTTTTTGTTTTGGCATGAGAAGCTTCTAGCACAGCATTTTTATAATAAGTTGTTTTCTTTTGTTGTTTTCTTTTTTAGTGGACTTAGTTAGCTAAACTTACACTTTAGGAATACTGTTCTGCGAATTCTTCAGCAAGCAAATAACATTTAGTAGTAGTTACTTAAAGTATACTTAGTTTCTCGGCTTTAGACCTCAGTGGGCGCTGCCTGTGGGTAGCTGGACTGCAGCTTCCTGGAGCCGCGAAAGAACATATCGAACAGGCCACGTCTGGCCTGAAACTTGGGCGGCGAACCGGGAATATGTATATGCTCCACAATGGTTATGCCGCGCTGCAACTTGGGGCGCGTGCTGCGCTGCGGCTGCGGCGTTGTCGGCTCCACTGTGAGCACCTCATCCGAATCCGCGGAGCAGCGATTGGTGCCCCCAAAATTGATAAAGGTGCTGCAGCTGCTGTTGGGGCGCAACATCAGCGATGTGTGCACCGGTGTTGTCTGACTTTGGCTGACCAGCGAGCTCTGCGGCGTGAGATAACGGCAACTGTTGCTGCTGTACTGCGACAATTTGCTGCTATTACGCTGCAGATGTGCGGCACTGGCGGCAGCAGCAGCACTGGCAGAGGAGCCGCTGGGTCCATGGGTCCTCATGCTGCTGCTGTATTGACGCTGCAACACGCTGGCTGTATCCAAACCAAACAGACGCTTGACGCCGCGTCGCACGCGCTTGTTGCGGTAGGCAAAGATGAAGGGCGAGCTGAGATTGGCCAAGAGTATCATGAAGATGGCCAGCTGTGTGGAGCCGCTAAAGTTGGCCGCCGAGAGGCGCGACTGCAGCAGCACCAGCAGGCCATAGGGCAAATATGAGACCACAAACATCACCACCACCAGGATGCTAATTCTGGCGGCACGCGACTCCTCCCGGTACTTGAACAGCGAGCTGGCATTGCTCAGACGATGACGCAACGAGCTCATGTAGCTGAGTGCCTTGGGCGAGGCGTGTATTGCGGGTATCTGCAGCACATGTCCTCCCGGCTGCTGACGTCCTGCGCTGAAGTGTGTGTGTAGATGTTGCTGGTGTGCCTGTGGCTGCTGCTGCTGCTGATGCTGTTGCAGTTGCAGCTGCTGCTGTGAGTGCTGCTCCTGTCGATGCTGCTGGGCATGCAGCAAATGCGGCGAGCCGCACTCATCACTCAGCGCCAGCGCATCCTGTTGCAGCTCCGTGTACTTATGCAGATTCGGCGAACTGTGCACCTGGCGTATGCCCTGCAGGCGATTCAGCTCCCGCAAATCCTGCGACGAGGTGCCCAGGAGCGGCAGCTGCCTTGCCGAATAATTGCGCTTAATCTCTCCGCTGGCCGTTTGCAACGTTAGCAATATGTTTTGATTGCGATCCGCCAGCGTTTGCTCCGGCACGCTCATCAGCTGGGCGCCCACGTTGCTGTTCTGCTCCACATCCCCATCGGAGCCATCATCGGAGATGGTCGGCAGCAGCACCTTGGCCGCCGAATCGCGACGCAGGCAGCTGGGCGAGCTGCGCGGTGCACGTTGATCGATTTGCATTTGGAGGCCGCCAGTGACGACGATGCCGCCGCCATGCGAGCTGGCCGAGGATATGGAATGTCGATGGACGCACAGGCTGTTGGAGTAGGGCGTGGCGGGTGCGGCCTGTGCCTGATTATTCAGATTGAGGGCGCTCTGGAGCAGCGGCGAGGAGCCATTCTGTCGCATGCGCAGCCCATTGCCGCGCGCCTCACTGAAGATGCGCCAGTACATGCCACAAACGAAGCCAAACGGCAGCAAAATGATGACTATGAAGTACACAGATGCATAAATCACGCCAAAGATGCTGTTGGTGCTGCTAATGTTAAAATATGTGGCCGCCAGCCGTCGCTGCCGGCTGAGCAGCGTGTCTGCCTCAAAGTCGAGCACACGGAACGCGGACAGCGCACCAAAGAGTATGCCCACCGTCCAGGTGAGCGTTATAAATATCCAAGTTTTCACACCGGAGATGCGGCTGTGATAGCGCAGCGGATCTGTAACAGCACACCAGGTGTCGCCCACCACAAGCAGCACGGCCAGGGCGCCCAGTGCGGCGGTCATATCAATGGACCAGCAACGCAGCTGCACCACCGGCAACTGAATGTTGCTGTGTACGGGCACACTCAGATTATCCTCCTGGGTTTCCGTTTCCGTAATGAAAACGCCGCCATCGCGCTCATCGATGGTAAGCTGGCGGCATTTTGTGGCATTGCACTTGTAAAACGTCTCAATGATGTCGCCGCTGCTGTCATTGCTGCTGTTGCTAATGTTGCGTCGCACCACAATACCATCCTGCTCGACAAGTTGGCCATTCCGGCGTATGGTAAGCTGATGATTGCCGGGCTTTGAGAAGAACTCAATGCTGTCGTCGGCAGTCACGTGCTGCTCCTGCTGGGAGAGGCTCCTCACACCGCTGAGAAAGAGCGTGGGTGCCAAAATGCAGCAGCCAATCAGATTGATGATCAGCAGATTGATGGTGAATCGGTTCGCTGTGGTACGCAGTCCCGGGGTTATCCAGAATGCGCACAGCGCCAGCAGATTGATGATGAACGAGATGAGCAGCAGGGCCAATATGAGAAAATCTATGGCCATTTCTTTATGCGCTTAATGTTTGCTCTATTATTTCTTGTTTAAGTTGTCTTTGTTGTTGTTGTTGTTGCAGTTGCTGTGCTTGTGGCACGCACATCACTTTACAGTTTGAGAGCCACTTTGGTACGATCAACTCTGCTTTTTAATTATTTTTGTTTTGTTTTGTGGCTTTTGGGCACTCAGAAAAATTTCACTTGGTTTACACGTTGCACAGTTGCTTCTCTTTTTCTTTAACTTCTTCTTCTTCTTTATGTTATTTTCCCAATTTGATATATGTATGTATATATATTTTCTTGTAGCTTGTTTCTTGCAAACGCTTGCTAATTTACGCGCGAAGCTCGTCGTCGATATTGAACAAAAATTTCTAAAACAAATTTCTTTTTCGATTTTCACATGTAAATTTTTGTAACACGCCAATTTTGTATAAGTTTTCGTTAGAGTTTATACGAATTTTTCTTTCTTTTTTGTTTATTTTAATTTTTTCTTTTTTTTTGTTATTATTTACCGCGGGTCGATCGAGCACGATCTTCACTGCGAAGCGTTTCAAGCACAACTGTCGTGTGCGGCTGCCGAAGCGCCTCAAAATATATGAGCAAATGCTCGAATGAGCGCGCCAGCAACAGTTGCTGTTGTGCTCTGAGAGCTGTGAGAGCTGTGAGCGTGCAGAGAGTCAAAAGTGCTGTGGTTGTTGCTGTTGCTGTAGCTGCTGCTGCTGTGATTTGTAGTTCCCACGCTCCGCTCAATTAATACCGAAACGACTTTGAATTTATGCTTCTGCTGCTGTTGTTGCTGCTGCTGCTGCTGCTGCAGGCCACATTGTTGCTCGTTGCTTGTTGCCAGCCGGTATTTATCAGCTTTAGAGTCTGTCTGAGGCCGCTGCGGCTGCTGTCCTAGTTCGCTGCAAGCTCACAAATTGTATAATCTTTTTGCAATTGAAATTGCAGTGCGGCTTCACTTTTGCTGCGCTCTCATTACATCACAATCTGATGTTGTTGCTGCTTCTGCTTCTGCTGCTGCTGCTGCTGCTGCTGCTGCTGCTGCTACTGCTTCTGCTTCTGTTGCCGCTGGCACATTTTACAATTGGGTTCTGTACAACATCCAATGCAACGGCTACGCTCTATTTTCTTAGCCATAAAAATTGCATTTTTATTAGGCGCAAGTAAACAATATTTGTTGTTGCTGCTGCCCCTGCTGCTGTGGGCGCCCAACAGCTGATGAAATTCTCAGCACGGCAACTGCAGGAGAGAAAGAGAAAGAGAGAGAGAGTTTATGAGATAAGAGACTCCCTTGCGCTATTTTATTAAAAAAAAAGGAAAAAAACAAAATTTAACAATTTACAGATTGTGTTTTGATTGTGAAATTAAAATAAATATAAACTGCCGTTTTTTATGCTCGTTTTTTTCGTATTTGTTTTTTTTTTTTTTTTGTTGGTGACTCAGTGTTGAAGCTGATTTGTATTATTTGCATATACTTTATAAGACCAGGCACGCTTCTTTCGTATGCTCCATTAAATAGGTAAGCTTATCAGCAAATTGACCAACAACAATTGTTAAAGGGTTTTGATAAGCAATAATACCCCCCAAGCACACCTATTTCACCACTGCTTAAAATACACGTAGTATGGCTAGCTATACCAGACCATATAGTATCTACACTCAAATCCAGGCGCAGCACGCGATAGTCACATGTACATTAAAGCTGAGTTAACTGTCATTGTGTCTGGCTTTAATACATACTACGCATCAGTTACTCAACAGAGCAATAAACGACAATCAGCTACTTTCAACATAGAGTCACACTTCTGAACCCAAATACCCGGCATGAGCTCATCAGAGTTGCGTTCTATCTTTCCACCAGTTTAGTACTAAATGCTTATATCGCATTCGTGCTGGCTGGCAAAAAGATCAGAGCTCAGAGCTCAGAGCTCATCATGGGAGCATTGAACACGCGACCAGTGACTGAGAAATGTAAACAAAAATCGTTTCGGCGTCGGTCTGAGCGGAGTTTACATGCCCTACTTATGAAGCAGAGCGTCTATAAATACTCGACAAAAGAGTCGAGATTTCGCCTGAAGTAGCAAGTAAATGCTATGATGATGACTACAAAGTATGGCTCTCAGCTCTTGCAGACAGTAAGCCATTCGATTGCTAAGATACTTGTCAACCTGAGTCTATTATTATGGTATGAGTATGATCAAAGGTTACTTTTAATAACAGCAACTAAAGCCCAGTGTTAACGTTTTGAAAGTTCATCTATCGGCTTATTCAGCAGAACTAATTACTAACTGATGCCGCTGCTGTTTGGGTATGGTAACTTCGATAACTTGATAATTTTGCTCATAGGTCTAGAGATTGCGATGATCAAAACGCAATCATATAAATGAGCCCCATAATTATTTTGTATTCTTCAGTATTGTAACTTTGGGAATTCTTCATTTTGTAATTCCTTTTGCTTTTTTTTTAATTTTTAATATAATATTTATTTTTTTTATTTTATTTTTGTTAAAAGATTTGATATATTTTTATAATTTTCAGATACACAAGCGAAAATTATATTGTTTGTTTTATTAAGCCTAAATTTTATGTTTTATCTGCCACTTTCATATTATATGTATGTATGTATATTTTAAATACCTACATTTAACTAAGCAAAAATTATTTTATTTATTTCATTCAACCAAATAGCCCTAATTTTATTTGTATATACAACTTTCATATTGTGCATTTTATTATGGAAGGAAATATTTGGAGATCTTAATTTTGTTTTAAAAAATATATTTAATTTTAATTTCAATGAAAATTTAATATACTTTTATATATAAAACTACAACAATTTTATTAATCAATGAATCAATGAGAAATCTTGAATAGCAAAATCTTATATATCTAAATGTTTTCAAATAATTTCTATAGTAAATAGGCGCATCTATAATTCAGACTTCAAAAACCACAAAATTTTAAGATAAAGTTTTACAGAAATTCAAATTCTCCACTGAAAATACCCTGCACTGACCAATACAGCAAAACTCCCATAAAAAAAAATCAAATTTCGACTTATCGCTAAGCGACTGCTTCGATATCGAGCAACGCCCCAATCACAATCAATCACACACACAGACACGAGCCACGGGGATCCATCGGTCGGTTCGCTGTGTCAATATTGGGGAAAAGGCCACTTAGAGTATTTACTTAAGATCAGCGAAATATTTCAGTTTCGACTGTTTTTCAAGTACTTAGCTAGTTTGCAATCTGTTAGCGGAATTTAGGGGGCGTGAATTTCACGCTCGTCTATACAGATTGCAGCTCAGCTGTTTACAGGTCGCAAATATTGACGCCAAAAGTAAATCAAGGCAAAGACAGACGCACTACATAGGTAAAGTATTTATAAACTCGTGTTTCCCTATCTGTTCGAGGCTTCGCTTGAAATCTAAATGATTTTCCTGGCGCTTATCACTGCGCCTAGGCTAATGCCGCTCTACTGCTCACATATTGACAGATAATGGATCGGAACAAAGCCAATTTGTACTTGTGTTTTATAAATATTTAAAAGGCTGGGCATTTGTCTTGATAGGTCAAATAATGTGTTTGCTTCACTTGTCCAATTGGAACTTCCGCTCGCGTGGCGCTACGCAGTGATTTTGGACGTTGCATGCAACCCAGTGGCAGGCGGCACTTACAGAACTAAGTCAAATCTTCAGATCAAAGTGCAGCCGCCGCCAAAGAGCGTGCTTACTGGCAAATTGCATAAGATATTTAACCTAACAAGTGTCTGGGCTAAAGCTTGTTTATCTGTCCGGCTGGGCGTAGTTCTTTTTTAATTTCTGGAGAATCAGTAGCAGTCCCCCACCCACCGCTCATCCCGCCACTGGCTGGAGCGTGTAAACAAGTCGGGGAGAATGCGCTCATTTGCATGACTTGGCAAGAAACAGAAACTCGAACGCATTATACATTCACATAAACAAGTAGCATGAGTAAACGTATCTTTAGCGCCGCGTCCGCTGCTCTCGCTGTCTAACACTGCGTATACGTTATGCGGTGGCAAAAAAACAATATTAAAAAAAATACATGTGTTTGCGTATATTTAACCAGGCCCAAACCTTTAACCACACCATACAGCTGTGACTGCATGAGCAATCCTCAGCTTTAGTAGAGAGGCTCGGCTTTTTTTGGATGGGGGTTTACTCAGCACGTGAGCCGCTCTAGATGGATCAATGTGAACCTGTTGTAAACAACTGATCAGGCTGTGATTCCCAGCACAAAGAAGTCAAACTATGGCTCACACACAACAAGAACAGCGGCAACAAAAGCAACAGAAACAGCAACAGCAACACAAACAACAACAACAACAAAGAGTGCACATTCAACTGTTGACCAGTCAATGTTCAACATTCGAAGCCGGTTTTCAGCGCTCTTTTGTTTCAGAGTTAGCCCTCTTAAAACGTGACGTCACTTTTGACGTTCGATATCGGGCTTTAGCTTTATTTTAAATATAAAGTTTGCACTCACTTTTGGACTTGCGCCCTGGAGCTGTCTCTCTGTCCCGCTATCGAACAAATTAAGGCACTTAAGTCCACATAAGTCCATAAATAAATTTGATATAAATGATATTTAACCCATATTTGTTGCTGACGATTATTTGTTGCATGTGTGCTCCAAAAATGGGCGTAAAATTCCTTCTACTTTTTGTAATTTTCTTTTATTATTTTCGATTACCAGCCAATATTTACACACAATGAGTTGCACTCGGAGCCCCCCGACCAAAAATGGGCAGACAGCAGTCATTAATAAGTTTATGGGTACATATATACAGCATATAGTACATATAAATTAGTCTTGGCCATGTTACATGCCGTGTCCTTGAGCCGGTAACAGTGCGAATACTTAATGGCAATGGTCACGTTGCTTTGACTTTCTTGAATCCACTTTACCAGACAGCTGATTGCAATTTGATCTGCACTCTAGATAGCCATTAAGCTTTAGATTTACGGCTTCAATACTGGCCAAGTATGTAAAAGTTTGATTGCAGCTGGCACTTAAAAGTTTTAGTTCATGTTTAATTCTTAAAAAATATAAAAAATTGATATTAATTGACATGCATATGTTAGAAAACTTGGACCTTAAATAGATAAGATTCGTATTCGCATTAAGGTCAGCTTTTGTTCTATTAAGAAAATCGACAAAAGAATCATATTAAAATAGACACAAATTGGAGTATAGATATTAGAAAGTAATTTTTCCCGCTTTTGTCAGCATTTCTTGATTTTAACTGACTAATTCTTGAATTCTTCTTTGTGCAGCATTCTTAAACGTTTTACAAATTCGAAAAGCTGTCCGAAAACTAATAACAAACAATAGTGGCAAAAACTTTATCAAAATCTACTTTTAATCAAAATCATTATCTATCAAAGTAAATACATACAGTCTAAAAACTGCAGCTCTAACTTATTGTATACAAACGGAAAGGATTAAGCCAGTATCATATATTATGAAGTGCGCACAATATGTGATAAGCTATAAGAAGATGATATATACCTCTAACAAGGTCTCAGTACGACATATTTCCTCTTTCCTCAACGGGGTGCTAATCGAATTCACACTTTGTTGTTTTCCGGTGACAAATATGCAAGTTTATGGGTCTGGGTCTTTTAGTCTAAGCCTTAGCTAATTGAAAGCGACAGCTAAACAGGTGCAGGGCACACCCCTCAGCACAAGTCAGACGTGTGTCAGACAGCATGACGAATGTCTTTATATAAGAATATATACGAGTATATCTGCTATATATATATATGCGTGAATGTCGTTCGTTCCGTTACATCAGCTGTTCCACTGTAGTATGAGGTTTCATAATGGTTATTTCAGTTTAGTGTGACATTGATAAGATTGCAATGTGAATGTTTTGTGCTAAGCATGATAAAGAAACTAATAATCACATTGAACGATGGTCAATCGCCAGCTAAGCATAGCTTTCAACAGGGCAAGCCCAATACTATTAATATAAATCCAATTTAATTAGCTCTGGGCCCTCCTCTTCTTGGGCTGTCCAGTAAAAGTTTTGCTGCTACCACATTATATTAATATGAGTATACACAAAAGTGTGTACATATTTATACGGCTCGCTCCCTTTATCCGGCTATAATTGAATAAAATAAAATGCGGCTCTATCAAAGGAAAGGCAAGGGCAAATATTGGCACAACTTTTTATCTGAGCTTAGTAACTTTGCCATCCCTCATCCCTCAGCAAAATGCAATACAAGCAAGCAGCTGGCGCTCTAGCTTAGAGTGATCGACTAGAAAATACCCTTAAACATTTGCATCTACACTGAGAGAAACCAAATAGTTAAGCTTAAGACAAACATCTTAAAATATGTTATACACAACATTGAAAGTAAGTTATTAACGATCATAGGAAGGTAAGGAGGTGAGGAAGGTTAGGTCTGGTTTTTAAAAAGGAGTATAAATATTATATTTGCATCTACACTGAGAGAAACCAAATAGTTAAGCTTAAGATAAACATCTTAAAATATGTTATACACAACATTGAAAGCAAGTTATTAACGATCATAGGAAGGTAAGGAGGTGAGGAAGGTTAGGAGATCTGGTTTTAAAGAATCAGTATTATTATTACATTAAAATTATTTTATACAGTTAAGTTCTTTCGAACTCAGCTGATTTTGAATATAATCTTGAATACTCATAGTTAAAATTATTAGATTGATATTACTAAATAGATTATTCAAATGTGTACTTATTTTGTTGAAGAAAAGAATATTCATTTTTACTATGCCATTTTCGCGCAGTGCTCCGACAGAAATAGATGGGTATAAAAATTCCACAAAGCGCTTGCCACAAACAAAACGTACATATAAAAGTTGCTTAATGGAAATGCATGAAAACATAACTACTACATTGTAGTTGAAGCTTAAAACATGGAAACTTACATGGACATTGCATTCCTTAAACGTTACACATGTATGTGTGGAGCAAATGTGTGCATTGTTTAATAAGTTGTTGTATAAAGTTTTCCATTAGCTCGTTAACTCGCTAGCACGACAATAGCCAACAAAAAGAGAGAACAAGAACAGCAACAACAAATCAGAACAATGCTGTCCCAAGTTCCCGACTGCAGTATGCTCTGTTCCCAGTCTGTTACATATTGTTTGATCAGAAGGGGAAATGGCAAAGACAGTAGACTGTTTAATTTGTTGATTCATTCTGTGGAATTCGGTGGTGGTGGTTGGGGTGTGGCCCTTAATAAACTGAGTATATATATAGTACCTATACCAAGTTTAGTTGCTCTAGCTTTAAGGGTGTCGGAAATTGTGTTCATCGAACAAACAGACGAGCAGCGCACACACTCAATACACTCATTTTCTATATGGCAACAGAGTATGAAAACAATCACATTAGCATCGCCGCCGGAGTTGTTGTTGCTGTCGTCTGCCTGTCATTGATTCAGAATTGTCGTCTGGCAGCGGGTTGGTGACGTTTTTTTCCTATCGACCAGTGGAAAATTATTGAAACAAAATGTAACCAAATGTAAACATGGATTAAATGTGTTAATGCTTGATAATCGCTTAGCTGCTGCGGCGCTTTATTGTGATTACAATTTGCCTATCATCTGATTTATATAATCACAGATATGAGAGCGAGGGATGTATATAGCGATCCTATATATTGTTAAACAAATTAAAAACTTAAAATCTACAAATTCCATTATATTTGACTCATATGAGCAATATTTTAACAAAAAAACATTAGCTGCCAAATGAAAGTCCAAATTGGAAATTATATTATAATAGAACTAAAATTATAGTTGTATTTCTCAAAGATCGACGGGGTAAAAACAATGACTAGATGACATAACCTGTTTTCCAATGCTTTAAGACAGATTCTAAGAAAAGAGCAGATGTATTATAGATTCATATAATGCACGAGCTAAAAACGAATCTACATAGATCAATATTATCGTATATTCAAGTATTTGTCGAAATTTTTAAAATTATTGGAAATTCTGTTACCTAAACATGTGTTCTGGTTCGAAAAAAAATGTATCCGGGTGAATATAGTATTTCTAATTTGTTTCTATTTTGTAATACAATTCAATAATAATATCGATTTTTATATCGGAAATATGGAATTTGCGATTATCGATATTTTGCACATCTCTAAGACGAAAAGCCAAGCGGGCAGTCAATTGTGATGAATGTGATATGACTTGGCTAACGGTAGTCCCGCATACGGAGATTTTCGCTAACCGATTTTTGCAATAAAGATTCAGTTACTGTTAGCTCTCAGATACGCTAATAAGATCGAGAATGAATTGC
This sequence comes from Hirtodrosophila confusa, assembly GCA_035043065.1. Classification (NCBI taxonomy): domain Eukaryota; kingdom Metazoa; phylum Arthropoda; class Insecta; order Diptera; family Drosophilidae; genus Hirtodrosophila; species Hirtodrosophila confusa. Next base: position 291,128 of record JAWNNI010000024.1, read on the forward strand.
CACATTACAATTCTAACCAGCTGGCAACTACGCGGCGTAACGGTCTAAATGCTTGAACAAATGCGACCTCGACGTGGTCTGAGACTGGAACTAAATACTCGGTCTTTGTTTTGTTACACGTAGATGTGCCAGTAATCGCAATCGGGGACCAGCTCTGACTATAACCAGTACCGAACAGACTTTGAAGTACTCGTATACAGTTAGATTACAGTTTGATTACTTGAGAGTAAAGAAAGAACAAAGGAGTTGAGAGAAGTGCGTAGAATGCAGTTCCAACTTCATATCAGCACAGTCTGTGGACATACAAATAGATGATGTGCTATATAACAACCTCAAACCTCATACGCTGGTCAAATACTTGCACACAAAGGTACTTAAGATTGGAGTTTCTTTGCATTCCTTAAATACGTAGAATATTCTAACTCTGTTTTTATAGAATTGTTATAAATTACGATTATAAATGCTGTCTAGACACATCTATTAAATTTGCATATTACCTGGCAAGAAATAATCACGTTTCATTTAGTATATCTTTTCTCAGAAAAAGATTTAATTTAACCACTAATACATTTATATTATTTATTCTGTTAGATATGCATATTTTACTGTAATGAACATATCTGATATTCAATTTTAGTCTTCCATAGTTACACTGTCGAGAATCCAAGCTCAGAATCCAAACTCTTGCTAATTGACCCTCATCCAATGAAATTCGCATCGACTTGCAGTTTCCAAGCCCATAACCAGCTGCCTAATCAATTTGCTGACCCTCAACAGCATAATTAGTTAACGAAGTTGGCGTATCAATTACAACTTCAAAGTACTACATTAGACTGGGATGGCAATGCACCTTCAGCTTTCTGGACCACTTAGTAGAGGCACTAATGCAGGTGTCCTCGACTGGTATTAATAATATCCTCGTCTCCAGCAGTGCGTTAATATACTCGCATAACCAAAGGACAAAAGCGAACACAAAAGGCAATAATCAGGCCATATCTCAGCCATCGTTTATAAGCCAATGCAATTGATGATGACAGGCTGTGAGCCAGGTGGCACCTGTGAGGCAGAGACAAATAATTATGGCTCCATAATTACGTTTCCAAGCTCATTAACACACTGTCAGAGTGTGTCACAATAAGGGATAGCTACACTGAAAGAAAAGTCACACAATAAAATTGAAGGTAAGACGAGTCGAGTTAAATCAACTAGACATCTTGTATATAGCTAATAAAAACAAAAAGAGAATGAGATTGAGCAATTATTCATTATAATAATTCAATATTATTATTTATTTTGCACTACTCATAAATATTGGGAGTTTAAGCATTCCTGAATTGAAAAACAGCTCACTTCGAACTTAAATTTATTCCATTTTCATTTATAAATATATATCTCTTATTTTCTTAAATTTTTACTTAAAAATTGGTAGTTTGCTGGACTTTAATCAGAATATGATCGCTAATATTTTAAATTTGGATGTGTTTACTTCAATTTTACTAATTTTATCTCTCGGTGCATGAGGTGGCACATTGTATATTTCTAATGGGGCTGGTTTCAAATTATGCAGAGCCCACAAGTTTTGCCCAAAGGGTTCAGTGCACTTAGCTGGGGCCATTGTCTGATTTTGGTTGGCAGCATCAAATTACCCGTCCGTAAAACTGCATCACAAACAAACTACAGCGGAGAGGGAGAGGGAGAGGGGCGAGAACGAGTGGCCACAGGCCACGCTGAGGTCAAAGTGTTTGCCACATGTGAGTGGCCATAGACAATAGCGAAGCCTGTGGCAAGCTCGCGCTCTCATGCTACGGTTGGTTGACATATCATACGGGTGAGTATCTTGAGCTCTGCTGCATATGAGTTTGAGACAAGAATTCAAGTCCTCAGCTCAATTTAAACTCTAGTCTTTCCACCTGTCATACCATGCTTAAGGCCATTGGCTTGCATTGAGGCATTGTGGCATGTGGACCTGCCCCCAATTCCCAATTCCCCGCAAGGTCAGCGACTCGAGCGACATCCAATTGAATATGTGCCCACAATTCTGTGCCGCTCTTCTGCTTTGTTTGTTTGCCAGGCAATTCCGAAATGAAAACAAAAATGCATTTATTTATAGCTGGACAACACGCCATGCAGTCAAACTGACCTACATTGAGTTCCGTGTCTCAACATGCCTAGAATATGTTAAAATATTAGTCTTAATATTCGGAAATATACTTCTAGTATACGACCTTAGCCAAGAACTAGTCAAAAATTCGTCTTATTTATGCTGATTGACAAGTTTTGACTACACGAAAACACACATTTCGAAATCTGATTTTCACTAATGTGCCTAAATTAAAAAGTTATTGAACATTAATTATAAATTCCAATATCAAATAAGCTGACAACTGTCCTTGTCTGGCGCAACGGCAGTTCACCTTAGATAAGAAAAATGAAGACCCAGACACGTGGCTAACAGCCCCTGAATCGTTAAAATATTCGAAAGGTGATATATCAAACAAATTTACTTCTAGGTTGATTGATGTGCATTGGCTCTAAGAAACCGCCAGCGATAGTAGATAACCAAAGTTGAAGTACATTTTTTTTAATATAATATTTGCATATTGCTAAACGATGAGTGAAGTTCAATTCATTGGAATTCGCCAAGCTTACTTACGCTTAGAATAATTGATATATTTTAAAATAGGTGAGTGTAAAATCTATGAGACGTTTTGTTTATGTAAGCCTTAAAAACTGATCCATTCAATTTAAATACAATTATTTTAAAAATATATATAAATTATCAAGCTTCGATGGTATTCCTGAAAATTGTCAGCTTATCTTTATAATATTATTGCAAATTTAAATAAATATATATCAACATAATTTCATAACATACAAAACAGATTATCAGCTATTTGCGTTATGATGGACTTTGGATGGATTTTGCCATCAAGCTGTTAATAGAAGAGGTTTTTTGACAGACAGCCTCATTCCTGCTGCCAAACACGAAAACAGAAGTTTCAAATGGATTTGCCAAGTCTCTGAACGCCTTTTCCCATAGCTTGTATTGCCACCTGGCAAAATGGAATTCCAGTAAATATCTTGTCTGAGCGTGGTGGTTTCCGTAATATGCAAAACGTTTCCCAAATTTTCATCACATTCACAAATTATTAACAGACATCTAAAGCACGTATATCACAAGCCCGAATAAGTGTTTTCAAAAGCTGTCAAAGTAATTGATTTAGTTGTGCTTTGTTTTCATATCAATATTTTTTAGAAAAGTACATTAAAATATGGCTTATTTTAAATCTTGTTCATAAATATGGAGAAAGAAGAATTGAGTGGATTTCCAAAATCTTTGGATCTATTCTCCAGAAATTTGTATCGTCACTTGGTTGATTTGAATCCCAATATAAATATTATTTGCTCCCCACTGTCCATACAAACCTGCGCCGGAATGCTGCGCATGGGTGTAGAGGATGGCACTAGCACCGCCAAGGAACTGGATGAGGGACTCCATTTTTGCTCCAGTAATACCAACGAGATAGCTACTGGTTTTTACAACGTATTAACATCTTATGAGCAGTGCGGAGTGTTGCATATGGCCAACAAGGTTTACATCATGATGGGCTTCCAAACACGTCAGGAATTCAACGAGATGCTAACTCAAAAGTTTTATTCCCAACCAGTGCATATTGATTTCTCTGACAGCAATATGGCTGCAGATACTATCAACAAATGGGTTGAGTCCAAAACTAACAGTTTAATAAAGAACCTTGTCAGCCCGAATGTCCTCAATGGCGATACTCGATTGGTCCTTATCAATGCAATTCACTTCAAAGGTGAGTGGGACATAAAATTCGAGGAAAGTAGGACTCGTAAAGAAGATTTCTTTTTGGATGATGTAAACAAGACTAATGTATGCATTATGAACGCTACAAATGACTACGACTACGCTGATTTGACAGAACTTGATGCAAAAGCCTTGCGAATGTCTTATAGAGATTCTGATCTGTACATGTTGATCATATTGCCCAACAAGAAGACCGGCCTGAAGGATCTTGAGCAGAAGTTACAATCGATACCTCTGGAGGATATCATATCTGCACTCACACAAACAAAAGTGTACGTGAAACTGCCTAGATTCAAGGCCGAATTCGAACAGGAGTTGACCCCAGTTTTCCTGTATTTGGGCTGCGAGCTCATCTTCACTGATCAGGCTGAATTTGGCCGTATGTTGGTATCAAATGAGCCGATTAAAGTCTCCGACGAATCGAATGAAATAAATGAAATGAAAGTCTCCGAAATCTTACACAAGGCCTTCATCGAGGTCAACGAACAGGGCACCGAAGCGGCTGCCGCAACTGCAATGATTATGATGGCAAGAAGCAGGCCAGCTCCAAAGTCACCACCCGAACTCTTTCATGCCAACCATCCTTTTTACTATACCATTTGTGATGCAAATCATTGTCACCTGTTTGTGGGAAGCTTTAAATCACCTACAGCTGCCACTGTCGAGAAACTAAATGTACATTGTCTATGCGAAAAGTGAGTGTCACAGCGTATAGAAAACAATAATTAACACAAGAATGTTGACTTAGAAAAACGGCTTTTATTAAATTAAAATTCAATAATCTTGACATAAAACTTATAAGTTGTATGTAATAGATGCGAGTAAAAGTAAGTAGCATTTAAGCAACTAACTGGCAACCCCATGAGCAATATTGTTAGTGACTATTGTACATAACAATCTGGCAACGCCGAGAGATCGATAACCGATAGTCGATGAATGGCCATAGTCAGTATGTTCGTAGAGATCCAAAAGAATGTTTTAAAAATAGAAAAGAGAGAGTTCTACACTAATACTTGACTATCGTAATGTGTGACATACACTAAGAAAAATTATGTAATAATCAACATAAATCACATGTATTACATATAGTTGACAGTGATAAATCATTTACCTATAAATATATTTAGTTCTGTTCATATTACGTTTCCAAATATGTATATGAGAGTCTTAGCCGGCTCGAGGAAAAACAAAAGAATTATTTTTGTTTGTTCATATCGAAACTGGCCCTCGAGGCAGCTTAAACGCTCATATATAAATAACAATGGTCTCTAAAACACGATGGTATCTGAATCCAAATATATTTAAATTAAATATATTTAATAATATAATAGATGCCTTATGCTTTATAATTTAAACATTCTTAACTGCTTATATTATCTTATCTTGCAGTTACAAGATCATTTTTATCTCCCACTTCCCATATCTAACCAACATACCATGACTCAAAGAGTAGCTGGTTAATTTCCATTGTAATATGAAACTTTATTATAAATCTAATTAAAGAGACACCTTTGGGAACAACGTACGCGGTTATTGACTGATAATGGGTCCTTCGAGGCGCCAATGTTGACAGTCAAATGACTTTCGAGTAGCGCGATATGTCTGCAATATTTTATAAATTGTCTAGATATTTGCAGCTGGACGGCTGGCGATACAAATCGGAACTTACGTGCGCTTATCAGCAACCACATAGTATGTGATAAGCAGGGCCCAAAAGATTCTCACATGCGATAGCAACAATTTCATTCAAATTTTTGCATTAGCTGTGGCTTAGTTAGCTACCAGTCTTGGTCGCTGCTAGCCAGCCTGCCCTTCAGACACGGCACAATGGCCTAGATGTCTAGTTAGTTATCTATACTTATCACAACTACTAAGAGCCCCACAGCAACTCTAATCACGAATGCGGCAATTTTGTGGGCGCGTCTTGGATGAAATCAAACTTGGCTAAAGGTTGACACTTGAAAACATTAGCGTAAGCCAAGTGCAACCTGTAAGTGACCTTTAGTTCAAAGCTATTCATATTTCGACCAAAAAATAAAAAGCCGCTTAATTTGATTGGCCTAAATAATTAATATTGTTTAAAATAAACGTTTCAATTCTGGCGGTCACAGCTGGCCACATTGCTGGCCACTTATTTATTTATTTTTTGTACTTTGCCCTTTTATGTGGTGCACTTAAAAAGTTTTACCTGCCCTGTAAAACAATTTAACAAAAAACTTTTTGTTTTTATTATTTTTTAATTTTCAGCTGCCAAATGTGTGTGTGTCTGAGTTGCAGTTGTTGTGAACTCTTGGAGGCTGTTGGCACTATTTATAGCCAGAGTGGAACAAGAAAATAAAACCATGCCCAAGGACATCAAGTGGCATAAATCTTTCATGAGCAATTTTATGTTAAAAAAGTACAAAAATTAAATTGTCGGCTCTGCCGATCTTACAGTACGCTTTAAGTTAAACAATGAATAGATCCGTATAAATTTAAATTAATTTGAATGCAACTGTACTTTGTATAGGCCAGGTACAACACAAGATAACAAATATGACTAAGTACAGAACATGACTTTCATATTTCAAACATTTTATATTAGAATTGTAGAATGTTCGCAATGAATATGCATAAAAATTAATCATCCACTTATCTGTAAATTTGTAACACATTATAAGAGTACTATCTATTTTTTAATATTACAACAACTTTTTGCTTACTGACAGTTTTTTCACTCCACCCTAAATAAAATTCCTCCTCATATGCGGAGCATAGAACGCCTAACCAACTGACTAAACTAACCGAAGCAAGAAACTTGTTGCAACTCGTTGCAAACTTAGGTTTAACTTTTATTCGCTAACGGTTTTGTGGCTTGCGAACTTGTTATACCCTTTACCCATTAAATGCTAGCAGGTAAAAAGAATATAAAATATTATGTCACTGTATGTAACCGACAGAAAAAGTCTTTTTCAAGCCTATAAAGCTAATATAATCTAGATCAGCACTTAACATTAAATTTGACGACCACATTTTTTAGGATAATGAGGATATTTCCGGACAGACATTGCGGAAGTGAATTTCTCGTAAGAGCTCTCACTTTTCACAAGATTTTGTTGATTGCATTTACATGCCTTTATGCAAGACACTGAAAAGAGATTTATTTCCTTAGGCATTAATGAATAGAAGAAGTATCTCCTAGTCGAACACTGTTTCATTCTGTCTTATAAAATACAACAATGAGTTGTAGTTATTTGTTGTTGAAATCGGTGTTGACTGACTGTGGCCTGCATTGGGAATCACACTTGGAACGGCTGACCACTTTGCACTTGGCTCTATAATTATTTCCGTTACAATGCAAGACAAGCGAACAAACAAAAACGATTCAACGATTTGCATTTGATATTAATTTAAATTGTAGCTGTTATTTAATGGCATGAACCCAGCCATAACCAAGCAAGAAAATACAGTTTTGTTAAACGAAGCTGAAATATTCTATCAAAATAAAATATTTCAATTACAAATAAGATTTTCCTGGGTAAAACTCAAAAGGCACTCACTCATAACATATGTTTATACGAGTACAAAAAATAGTTAAGTCGGGATACCATATATTATTAATGTTTGAAATAATATTATCAGATTGAACAAATCCCTCTCTGTTTTACAATATACACAGTAGATTTTGAAATGTTCCAGCGAGCAAAGAACTACGTTCTTGAATTATAATTTAAAAGATTTCAGAAATTTGTACTGTAAAAAGTGTTCCTGAAACTATTATTTAACGGTTGGATTCAGTGTTGAATATATTTGTAAATACTGTACTTTATTAGACAAGCTAAAAGGATTTGGCAAAATTAAGAACACTACATTTAAAACGAATAAAGTGAATACTTTATTAATTATAATTATTCTATTAAATAGTAAAATCAGGAATACAATTTATCTTAATGGAAATGTTCTAAGTCAGAGCAGTAGACCAGAGTATTCCATCTCTTTTAAATTGTACTCCTATAATATCTCTATCTATCTCTTTAAATAGTATTTCTATAATATTTATTTCTCTGAATATAGCAGCTATTTATAAATAAAATCGAAGCGATTTAATTTAGACAATTTATTAATAAACACGTTTAAGAACAGGCCAAAATGCATAACAAAAGTTTAAGAGCCTCCGCTTAGAGTACAACAAATTACTTGGCGCTGGAAAATTATTGATAGACATTTTGCTTATATTTTCATTTAAATATACATTTTTTTGTTTTTTGTTTTTGTGACGTACCAATTGGGCGTGTAATCGCAGTCGTTTTGGTGGCCATAATCGAATTGCGTTTTCGAAGTTGCCCGTTGGGTTCATTGCACCGGATTCTATGGCAAAAGCGAGTTAGTCAGGGCTTTGAATTACCGATAGCCAGCTAAGTATAATAATTGCCTGCGGTCATAAAATGCAATGGAGTAGAAAATTGCAAGGTTGCAAAAAGCAAAATCAAAGCTGAACTTATAAAATGCATTAGATAAGTATAACAATAGAGAACGTTCTATGGGCTCACTTATATTTAAGTAGTTGAAACACAATTCTTTTTATTTAACCTTTGACCGTTGCTCATGCAGGTGACGGAGCTTCCAGAAGTTGACCATCGACCATTTGGCCAATTAAACTATCTAAACCTTTTTCCAATGCATATTTCAATTTCCATAATTGAGCGCTAATATTACGCCATCGGGGATAGAAGGCGGGCGGTGAGATTATAAGCAGACATAAACACCTATAAGCTATAGAAAATAACCGGTTGTCAGGTATTTTATAGCGGTTATTGAACAAGAATTGCTTGTATTGCTTACAAATGATCAGCAAGGCTAAGACGAATCATAAATAAATGATCGAAGCTAAGCCAATAGGAAGAGGTGCTGAAAATAAACCAGGAATGCACTTAGCTAAGCCCTATGCTCTATGCCTACTACTTCTAAGAACTACCTGTGATATAATCCAACAAAGATAACAAAATAGTAAATGCACAAGCTGATAAATTAATCAGCTTATCAGTTTCTTTGAAATGTGTATGAGCCTTGAACAGTTCAGTGGCTTTGCTTAAGTAACGATTACTTACAGCGCCTTGGTTTATTACAATTTGAAAAGTGTACTTTATCAAGTTAATTTCACTGTAACTTCAAAATACTCAAATTCCAAAATGATTCCTTACTGCGTCGTTTGTTTTGACTGGTACGTGCCAAACCATAATACAGGGGAATTTTATTTCTTTTTTTTAATGAAAAATACCAACTGAAACAAATTATATAAATTTTGCAATGCCTTAAAAAAGATTAAATTTAAATAAACTTTTTTTTGGCATATCAAATTATTTTTCATTCTTGTGAAATCTAAGGAAAACAAGTAAGAATGCTATAGTCGAGTATACCCGACTACGTAACTCCCTGTACCCAGGTCTAAAACATTCAATCACATATACGTCCACTTGCATACACACATACACAAAGACGCACACACACACTGGCAGCAAAAGCGACAGCGCAAGCGAGGCAATTTAATTGGTGGCTGTGCTTCTTCTTCCCCCTCTCGCTGCATCACTGAATCTTCTTTCGTGAATAACTTCCGTGTTTATTATCCGATCGACTTGAAATTTGGACAGTAGATTAAGAGAGACTAAAGTATTTTACATGCTAAATCTTAAAGCTATATCTTGAAAATTGTTCCTGTAAAACGGTTTTAATCGATTTGCGGGGGAACGGGGGAGATATCTGAAATATGAAACAAACTTGATCTGCGTATGCTATACAGGAACCTACATTTCAAATTTGGTGTCTCTAGCTCTTGTAGTTGCTGAGATCGACGCGTTCATACGGACAGACGGACAGACGGACAGACGGACAGACGGACAGACAGACGGACATGGCCAAATCGAAATCTCTTTTGATACTGATCAAGAATATATATACTTTATAGGGTCGGAGATGTCTCCTTCTGTCTGTTACATACATTTGCACAGATGTAATACCCCCTTTTACCCATTTTATGGGTACAGGGAGTAAAAATACAAACAAGTGTTTACATTATATATTCAAAATACAATTGAAAATACATAAAGACTGCTTGGCCAGTGGCCAGGCCGTGTGATAAAGTTAACACCTTTAAGCCATCAAGGGAATCAGCAAAAAGAAACAATAAACAACAAGAACAACAACAACAACAAAAATAAGAACCAGCGGCGATTTCGCAAACACGAGTTCCGTCAGTCAAATGACACTTGAACACGAGGTCCAATTCGAACGGGCGAAAATTTGAAAATCGATATGACATGAAGGAAAACAAGGGCGATCCGGCCGGCAACTGTCAACGTCACCGGCCACATGCCACAAGGCGTCTATACACATGCCACAAGGCATCTTTCCACAAGCCACAAGGAGATGCCTTAGACAGAAACATCCACGTCAAACTGTGATGTATTAGGCCAACTTTGACTTTTTGGGACCAGAGAAAAAGTGTCAGCAATAATGACACAGAAATGTAAGTAATTGCCAAAACCTTTGACAACAAAGCCCAGGTCAAAGCGGTGTCGTCAAGGGTTGAGGTTCAAGGGCTGTGGGTTGCGGGCTTGTGGGTCGTGGGTCGTGACTGCGGCATGGGCGCAAAGGTTTCAAACTGTTCAACATTCCGGCTGATAACGTCATGACTGGCTGCCGAAAATTTGATATTGCCACAAAACAACAGCGAGTCAAAGAACCAACAACAATAACGTTTAAAACGTGAGCAAAGTTTCTTTTTCAGGTCTTTTTCTTTCGTTTACATTTGGCATGCGGCCAAAAATGTGCGGCCAACTTTTGTTTTTTTTTCTTTTTTCTTTGCTTAGAATAAAATTTATTTTTCTAATGAATGGACGAGTATAGATGTGTGTGTGGGTGTGTGTATGAGTGTGCTTACCTGTCTGTGAATGAATACTATGTGCACTGAGCAATGGCAGGAAATTTTGCTGTCGCACAGCGTGAGTTAATAACATGGCTAGAAGAAGGGGCCGTACACGCGGCGTATGCGTAATGTAACATACGCGCTTGTTATGGTAAATGCTTTTGAATGCGCTGCGTGTGTTTATTTATATAGACTTCTGTTATAACGTTTGGTCTAACAATAGCAATGGCAATAATGTGACGTCTATATCGTAAAAAACAAATTGATTGGAAATGTAAAGGTTAGTAGCCACATACTCGTACCCATATTTTGGTAAGTACTACGTTTATATTATATTAAATTTTTATGAGATTAATAATTGTGCGTCGACACATTTTGGACTTGCTGTTCGATTTTTTTTTTTTTTTTTTGCTTTATATACAATTTTATACATTTACTTTTCTTAAAAAAAATTGTTTCTTTTCATGTTTTATTGAAATTATACATAGTATAGGACATCATTGAATATTTTCGCTCATTTAAATTGATTCAGTATATGAATGTGTGTTGACTCTGCAAGAATGGATTGATGACCCAGTTTTACCCAAATATATAAAATTCCATATTGTGTACACACAACTAAATAGTTTACTTGGGTGTCCATAAACCTAAATATAGGAAAAATATTGCTCATAATTCTTTCCTCCACCATATACTTCGCTTAACATTAACGATTGTTTATTAAACAAACCCATAACGTCATTTGCCCTGCCCCTTCGCCCAAAGTACTCAGAGAGTGTACACCCCGTGTGTATGTTGTATGCTTGATGTGGTTGTTGTGTGTGTGCCGCATGATTAGCAATTTCAAAAAGTTGACACTTAGCTGACGCATGAATTTTGATGCTAAACACTTGACAAGACTGTCACCAGTTTGCGGATGGTACTGCGTATGGAAATCGGTCTGGGATTGGGAATGGTATAAAGACAATGGGCTTGCTCCTCAGCTGCCCATTGAAATCAACGTTTGTTTACACAGCTGTGTGATTCCATCAAATTTTATTTAGCAGCAGGCACAGCACAGTATGCTGCAAGTTTGCTTTTGATTAAAAATCAATTAAAATGCAACAATTTTTATATGAGATGAACACAGCTGGTGCCACACACTCTCATTGGAGGCAGCTGTAATTTGATTTTTGATGATTTGCCATTTACTAGCCAGCCACAGTTAAGTGGCCAAGTTGAGCATTTTGGCCAACGCATTTAAGAATTAAGCGAGGGAAATTTATGAGGCAGCTAGCCATCAAAATTTATTGGTATAAAAATAAACAGTTTGCGCTTTAGCAAAATAAATGAAAAGAAGTGTTAAGTAGCATATACTCTTACATACAATAACCAAGCGTTTAATATATAGTATGTTTGTATATTATAATATGTCTAGTCATAGCAATGGCCAGACAGGCGGATGCGACGGCAACATTGTTGTTGCTCGTTGTTGTCGGCTTCTGGATGCCTCACTTTTCAAGTGGCTTCACTTTATGGCACCTCATGGCTGCAGCAATAATAGATCATCATTAAACCAGTAAGAATGTCTCCAGTCGAGTGTGCACAATCAATATATACTCTATAAGCTGGTCTAAGCTTTGATATCTACAAAATATCGATAGCCCACTCGATAGTTTCGTTCGTTTTTGCCCACATGTTCGATAATATCGTATTGGTAATTTAATCAATTAATGAACGTAAGAAATCATCGATACTATCGATTGAATCTTGAGCTAGAACACTATCGATAGTGCCACCACTCGATAGTTTCAAAATTATAGACCACAATAGAAATGTAGTTACTTTATATTCATTTAATTGAGAACTTATCTTAGATTTTGATATTTTGGCAGTAAAGTCTACCTCCTCCAACTAAAATCGAATTCTTGATATTTTCCGCGTGTTTTAAGACCAAAATCAACATTCTCCGTGCTTTCTTTCTGTGTGGGCGCTCTACGACACTTACCCAGTTAACTTATTGAATAACTATCCAGTTCGATAGTATCGCATGCGAAAAACAACACATCGATAATAACAAGAAAATATCGTTATACTTTATAAGGTCAGAGATGAAATTTCACATGCACTTGTACACCTTTAAAATACCCGTTTTGTCCATTATTGCTAATACAGGGTAGCCAGAAATATGATATAGAATCACAAAAATGCAACAACTGCTCGCAAGATTTGCTGAGTGAGTTGCACTCCATTAAATGTGCAAGTCGAGCGTAAAATGCAAAAGATCTCATTTGGCATTTAGTGTTTATAAAAAGATTAAGCAAACTTTGTACACATCTTGATAACTTATTTGAGTATATAATCGCATCAAAAAAATGACAAATTTATACAGTATCATTAAGTCGAAATGCTGATAAAGCACATTTAATTCAAAGTTCAACGTTGACCTTAGTCAATAATTATGACAGGAAGCTAGTTGTGAATGCCTAAAGCTGTTCAAATGTAGGTTATACTTATCAGCTTAGATACTTAGATTCACAATACTATAACGACTTGAAATTTTCAAAGAAATCTTGAGACTAAGACCCTTCCCTTTACTAATTAATAGATTATTCAGTTATTCATTCAAAATGGTTTTGTTGCAATAAGTATTCATGGTGCTCTTTAATATTAGAAGATTAAGAGCTTCTCAGATAATAGCCTGCTAAGACTACTTAAAGTGAATAGAGCCAGATCTTATGAGCACAATCTTATAACCACTTGTGTAAGCAATTATTTCATTAGGGTCCAGACACATTGGCTAACAATTTAGTTGGTAATACTTCCCCATACTTCATGCCAAGAGCACTTCTACGTCACTAAGCAACTTGAGTCAGATTTGTAGTTACTCAAGTCAGCCTTATGGCAAAACCAGGGAAAATCTTTTTCAGTTATTCTACCAAGTGCTCTACACACAACCTCAATGACCAACGGAAATCTTGAGACTTACAAAAACACCGACAAACAAACTAAACTAAGTACAACAATATGCGGACTGTTTAGCTATTTTAACAGAACCACTCAGTACTCAGAGCTAAGCACACACTCAACCACTGAGCACAACCACATCGGAATGGGGATAATAAATAGGCTCAATAGGCTCAAGTGCTCAGTATCATTCCAAGAGGCCGACAGAGAATATAATACAAATAATAATAATAGAGAATACGAGTATATGGCTATAAGGATACCGAGCCGAGCCCATCAATCAGCAAAATATTTATGAGTGCCTGGCCAAGGATGAGCACAACTTGATTATACTACATAAATGTGCTAATCAAAAGTTGCAATTTTGATTGCCAGTCTTATTCCCTGGTAACAGAAAAGCAACAGCAATCGAAAATAAAGCTCTTGAAAATGCTATCAGGAGAATTTCATGAATTTGACAGGCCAAAATATCGAAATGTGTGTGTGGCTATGTGTTTGCGCTCACATTCATCTGCCAGCAAATAACTATTATTTCCGGAATACACACAAACACAACAAGCAAACACACACACACACCCACACATTACACACAAAGTCAGACAAAAATCTGATTGAAAATATCGTCATGATACTGAAAGTAAAGAAAAGTTTGCTGTTAAGTGCCGAAGTTTATATACACTTAACAAGAGGGTCACTTATGCTGAAAATATTGGAAATATGTTTTATTCACAACGTATTCAAATAGATTCGAGACTGAGTCAAGTGTTTTTAACTTATCATTGTTTAAAACGAGTTCAAAAAAGGGTTCGCTGCCTTTTGAAGTGCTTAGGAGGCAGTGATGAAATTTGGTATGCAATTTGGTAGTATTGTAAAGAAGTATCTTGGCCGGGGTACAAATCTCAGTCTAGCCAAGGTTCTGTTCACAAGAATATTTGTAAATCGCTGGGGCACTGAGAAACGGGGTTCGTAGACAAGCCAAATACTCTTTTCCCACTGGCTATACTACTCTACACAATCTACACCTAGTAACCGGGTCGAAACCTCAGTCGCACTCCGCCTAATAATGACCGGGCTAGAGTTACGGCACGCCCTGCCTACTAGTGACCGGGCAACGCCGCGGACACACACTACCTACCAACAGCCGGGCGAAAGCTTCCGTCGCACTACACCTATCTGTGACCGGCAAAAGCCTCAGACACGCTACTCCCACTAGTGGCTGGGCAAACACCTCAGTCACACACTGCCTACCGGTGGCCGGGCAAAGCCGTGAACACACACTTTTCCACTTGCACTCTGTCGCCGACGCGCACTACTTTATTTGATGCTAGGCGGGGGTAGGGGGAGTTAGAATAATTATTAGGCAGAGATGTAAGCAGGTTCAATACGCTTTTATTACTTAAGTTACAGACTATTATTTAACAACTTTAATTTTATTTTATCAGTAACGATCGCTTACTTGTCCTCTCGCCTTATTTCACTGACTTTTCTATTCTTATTCTTTTGCTGTTCACACGCGACTTACAGATCGGTTCTCACACGCACGTCCGTCCACTTCGAAAGTCTGACTCACTCTCTTGAGCCCTTCGCGGCTAACCTGCGCGCTGGCCTCGCTAATCCGAAACGGTTGGCAGCTTTCGTGCGCCTTAGGGCTTTCGCTCTCCTGGTAGGCGCGCTCTAGTGGCAGGGCTGGGCAACCGATCAACAGTGCTTGCTGCGGCCCAGGCCGTTCGATTCGAATTTGAATTATCTTCTAACTGCTTAGTTTACATTTGCGCGCTCCGTGCGCCTTTCAATGTTATTACTTAAATATAAAACTAGCGCTCCTTGCGCGTTACAGGTACAGGTTGTGCTTCTTGCACTAACTTAATATCTATATAATAGCGTTACAAATACAGGCTGTGCTTCTTGCACTAACTTAATATCTGTATAATAGCAGACAACCTTAAAGATATTAATTGTGAGGGGATCCGGGAGGACTTTCCTCACACCCCCCCCTTTCTTCCCGAGTGGTGATGGACACTTGTCGATTCCTGGTCAACGTCACCTTGTAGTCCAGTCCTTCTGCCTCCAGCGTAAACCGCGACCGACGACAATTTCCTGAGGCACGACACATTCGACGGCGCACTCCGGCTATAATACTCTCTGGTACTAGATCGTCCCGTGTGTGAATGCGCCAACCGGTCGGTGGACGGACCCGTGGGTTGAAACGTCCCGACGTTGGGGTCGAGTGTCCTTGTATCCTCGGCTGGCTTACCGGTGGTGGGTGCGTCGGCGTGGGGCGCGCCGTCGCCCGTACGCGGGTGCAGCATGCTGCCAGCAGCCCGCGCGCTTCTGACGGCAACGCCCACTGCTGACGCCATCCTGCCGCTTGCTCCGATACTGACGACCACTCGTCCTGCGATCGCCGTGGTGGTGGCTGCCATACCCCTCCCGCGCGCATCGATGGTGGCGGCGGTGGTTGCTCCTCCTCTTGCACGGCCGGGCGCATTGATGACGGTGCTGGCGGCTGCTCCTCGTCACTGTCCGGCTCGGCGTCGATCTCCGCCAACTGGTCGAATAAATCGATGACATCCTCCAGGTGAGCCTCCGACCACGGCGGTAGGTACGTCACTGTGGTGGTCGGGGTCGACACAATGGGCACCAAGGGAGGTGGTGATCCCCCGTACTCGTTGTCAGACCACGTTTCGGACTCTATCAGCGGCGTCGACCCTTCCTGAGTGGTGTCCGGCGGTGAACCTACTGGCGGTGGCGGGTCCTTGTAAGCCCTCTTGGGCACCGTCTGCTGACGCTTCGCGGGTATCGTTTTGATTGTACCCGGGGATGGGGCCCGTTTATCGACCGCCTCCGCCCTCTTCCACTCCTCCCCAGACACCTCTGGCGGCGCCGGGTACTCGCCCTCGGCCGGGTGCCGGGGTGTGCCACTCGGCGTACTGCGCTGCGGGCGGCTGGCCGCCTTGTGCGACGGGGTCGGTGCGTCCGTCTTCTTTGTATCCGTCCTACCAGGCTTGGGGTTCACTGCCTCAGCCATATTGGAACGCGAGGGTTCAGGATCCTCCTCTCTACGATTTTCTCCACTCGTCGACACTCGGCTTCCTGCTGGCCGACCCTGGCTTGTGCGGGACGTGCCATCGCCCGTACGCGGGTGTGGCGTGCTGCCAGCGACCCGCGCGCGTTTGACGGCGGCGCCCTTGGCGCCCTCTTTTGGCGTCATCCCTTTGTCGGAGCCAGAGTGCCTCGACCGACTACCTCGCGGCTGCTCCTCCTGCGGTGTCTCCCCTTTGTGGGAGCCAGAGTACCTCGGCCGACTGCTTCGCGGCTGCTCCTCCTGCAAGTGCGTTTCGCCTAGGGACGATTTGGTTCGCGTCGACCACTTCCGGTGCGGCGACCGTTGGAGTGGGGCTGTGCGTTTGTCGCGGGATCGCGCCTTGCGACCACTACCATCACCTGTCGCCCTGTAGGATGCATGCCGTCGCCCGCCGTCTTCTCGTGCCGGCCGCGTCCCCTCCGTGCGATTTTGCGAGGTCGCCTTCTGGCGTCGTTGGGTGGGCGAACATAGGCGCGGGTCCGTCTTGGTTGCCGATCTCGGCCTCGCACCTTCCTGTGATGGGATCGGGCCTTGCGGCCGGGATCGTCCCTCTGGTGCCTCTGTAGGGGCCGTTTCATCCTCCAGTTCGCTTATTGAGATTACGTCCGACATCTATGGGAGTAACACTTGCGTTAAATTTTGTTCTGCTTATTGTTAGGATACCTTCTAGTTACTACGAGTTATTTGGGTTACTGGTTAGCTCAACACATCTAACTACTTTACGCTCTCTCTATTTATTTTTTTTTTCTTTTCTCTTTTACCAGGGCAGCGTGTTAGGCGAACGCTGCCTTTATTCCTCCTCCGTCGGCCTCGTGTCGTCGGCCGGTTCTTCGTCGTATACGGGCTGGTCCTGGTAAAACGGCTTGAGTTGCGCTATGCTGGCCTTTCTCCTCTTCCGCTCACCGTCTTTTGCCAGTAGCACAATGTTGGGCGACACGAATTTTACGACCCGATAGGGTCCGTCATATTTCGCCGCCAGCTTTGCCGCGAAACCGTCTGCGGCCTTAGAAAGTAAATGCTGGCGCAACCATACCAACGATTTGAGGGTTGGCCTCCACTCTCGTCGCCGCAGGTTATAATGCCGGCTCTGATCCTGAGCGGCGCGCTGCATGTTACTGCGTGCTATGTCGAAGATTTCCTTTAGCTTCTTCGCCTTCTCGTCCGGCTCTTGTGGGGTACTCGCTGATCCTGGCGTTACTTCGTCGTAGAGTGCGGCCGGTAGTCGTGGCTCTCTTCCCTGTATTAGGAACGCCGGAGAGTACCCCGTCGAATCGGCTATACTCGAATTCACGGCCAGGGAGATTTCCGGCAGGAGTTCATCCCAAGAACTCTGCCGATCTTGGATGAACTGGGCGACCATCGTCTTCACCGTGCGGTTCGTCCTCTCCGTCGGGTTCTCCTGTGGGCAATACGGCGCCGTGTACTGCAACTCCACTCCAAGCGTCTTCATGAACGATTTGAACGCCCGGCTCGTAAATTGCGCACCGTTGTCGCACACCATTTTACGAGGGATGCCGAATCGGCATAGTATCCTCTCCCTGAAGGCAGTTTGTAGATGGGCCGTAGTGGCCTTCCTCAGGGGGATGAGTTCCACCCATTTTGAGAACGCGTCGTGGAACACTAGGAGCATTGTGTTCCCATGTTTAGACCGTGGCAATGGGCCTACAAAGTCAGCACACAGCACGGCCCATGGCTCGGCCACTTGACGAGTGAGCATGCGGCCTGCTGGCTTAAACTGTTCTACTTTGAACTTTTGGCACGATTCGCAACACCTTACATACCTGGCAGCGTCTCTGAACATGCCTGGCCAGTAGTATCGCTGAGCCAGTCTGGAGATCGTCTTTCTCACTCCTTGGTGACCCGCCGTCGGTGCGTCGTGGCACTCCCGTAGCACTCGTTTCCTGTCACCGCTTCCGACGCACAGCTTCCAGGGCACGTAATCCTCGTCATCGGCTCGGTATCCCAAGTGGCGGTACAGATTTCCATTTTCGACCACGTAGTCTGGGAACTTTTCAGGATTCTGGCCGATCCGTTCCAGCGTGCTCGAGATCCAACGGCAGGGGGATTTCTCCTCCACTGCCTGCTGAAACGTTTCCAGAGGTTGCCTTGACAGTGCGTCGGCCACCACGTTGAGTTTTCCTCTCCTGTAGTGTACGTCGAATTGAAACTGCTGCAACTCCAGAGCCCAGCGTGCGATTCTGCCTGATGGACTCTCAATGGAGTTCAGCCACTTGAGCGCCATATGATCCGTTATGACGTCAAATTTGTAGCCCTCCAAATAGCATCTCAACTTCCGTATTGACCACACTATGGCCAAACACTCCTTTTCCGTTGCCGAGTAGTTGATCTCGGCCTTCAGCAATTTGCGGCTGGCGTAGGCGATGACTCTCTCCTGGCCCTCGATGCTCTGCGTTAAAATAGCGCCAAGCCCATGATCGCTGGCATCTGTTTGGAGAACGAACTTCGCGGAAAAGTCGGGACATGCGAGGACAGGGGCCGTCGTTAGACTCTCTTTCAAGCGACTCAGGGCCTCCTCCTGTTCCGCATCCCACGACCATTTCCTCCCTTTCTTCAGCAACGCTGTCATTGGCTGCACCACTGCAGCGAAGTTTGGCACAAAGCGACGATACCAAGATGCCATCCCGAGGCACTGGCGCAGCTCCTTCAAACTCGTTGGGGGCCTCAGCCTCCTTATCGCCTCCACTTTCTCGGGGTCTGTTCTTATACCCTCGTCGCTCACCACATGTCCCAGGTACACCAGCTCCTTTTTAAAGAACGAACACTTCTTTATATTCAGCCTCAAGTTGGCCGCTCTTAGTCTCCGGAATACCTCCTGGAGATTAGTCATATGCTGCTGTTTCGTAGCGCCGATGACAATTATGTCATCAAGGTACGCGAACGCATGTGGCTCCATCTCCGGCCCGATGACTGTATCCAGGGCCCTCTGGAACGTAGCGCACGCCGAGTGTAGGCCGAATGGCATCACTCTCCACTGATACAGGCCTCGACCGGGCACCGTAAACGCCGTAAACTGCTTGCTCTCCTCGGCCATCGGGATCTGCCAATACCCTTGTTTTAGATCCAGCGTCGATATGAAGCGTGCGTGCCTCAGTCGCTCCAGAATGTGATTGATTCTGGGGACTGGGTATGCATCAGGTACAGAGTGTGCATTCAACTGCCTGTAATCGATGCACATGCGCCATTCGCCCGTCTTCTTCTTCACCAGCACAATAGGTGCGCTGTGAGGACTGCGAGACGGCTCGATTGCACCAGTCTGGAGGAGTTCCTCGACTTGGTCGTCAATCACCTTCTGCATGGCCGGATTTTTGGGGAAATAGCGCTGCTTTAGGGGCTTATCATCCTTCATGATGATCCGGTGTTCCGCTATGTGGGACACACCTTTGAGCCCGTCAAACAACGCCAATTCCTCCTCCAAAAATGCCTGCACGTCCGGTTCTAGTGCTGCCGATCCTGATTCCAATTTCGCTTCTGCCTTTATCCCGGTGGGTACCGTAGCTGGTGACGCCGTCGGGGTACTTGAACGAGAGTGACTCCTCGCCGCCGCCTCCGACTTCACCATGGCTACCACTCCGCTCGCCCCTCGAGCCTGTCGATCCAAACTCGACGCACTCCGCTCGTCCATGTCACCAGGCCTCGCGTTCTCCACACGCGGGCGCTCACTGCTCTTCTGGCCTAATCTCGCCTCTCCGCTCTGAGGCTTGGCGCGCCGTCCGGCCCGTCTCCTGCCCTTTGCTGGCGCTCTGCTTTCGGGATCCGTTCCCGCGTTCGCTCCCTGTCCACCGTTATGGTCCGCTTGCCCGGCCAACGTTTCCTTCTTCCGTCGCGGGACACCACCCGTTGGCTCCTCTGCGGCTACGGGCCTAGCGTTGTCCTCAACTCGTGCCCTTTCTCTGGTCAACTCCAACTCCGCGTAACCGCACCGTAACGTCGTGCCGATTGCGCATAGAAAGTCCATCCCCAGGATTAGTTCGTCCAGCATGGACACCATTATCAGCAATGTCATTTCTACCTCTCGTCCTGCCAGACCAACTCTTACCTTCAGCACCTGCTGAACCTCGCGGGTCGTTCCGTCGGCCAGAACTATCCGCGTCTGCGCCGCCTGCAACTCCCCGTACTCACTCATTCCCTTAGCACACTTTTCGCTAACAAAACTCCTTGTAGCCCCCGTATCCACTGTGGCCGACACCTTCTTGGCACCCACCTTTACTACGGCCACTATCCGGCCGTCCTCGACGCCCAATGGTCCATCTAATTCCGGGTTGTATGGTCGCCGGCGCCTACCGGATCCCGGTCCTGGTGGCGCCTCAGCGAGTTTCCCTGGTTGAGCCTCTGGCAACAGTTCCTCGTGTCGATGCCCTTCGCACCACACATCCGGCAAAAATCCACTCGCGGGTTGGGACAAGTACGCGCAAAATGCCCTTCGCCTGCACACCTGTAGCAGACTCGTTGACTATCGAATGTCGCAGCCTGCTGCTGCCCGATCATCCGGTGGGTTGCCTCCTCGCGTCGTTCTGAGGCTGGATCGGGGATTGCTCCTCCACCCAGTGCCGTCGGAGTTGGTTGCGGGACTGTACGAAACGGATTATATGACGCGCCGGGGCCGCCGCTCGATTTACTGTGCTCGATTGGCGACCTAGCGGTACCAGTCCGCCCGGACTGGGTGCTACGCGTATACTCCAAATTTTGTCTACACACTCTCTCATACTCGACTGCCATCTGGGTGAGTTGTGCCAGGTTGGAGAAGTCGTTCGGCCGGATATACAGCCGATATTCCGGCGCGACGTTCTCGTACACCCGGTGCAGCTCTCTGGCGGCATTATACCCAGCATGATGCATGAGTACCCGCAAATCGATTAGGAAGTTTTTGAAATTTTCCCCCCTTCGCTGCAACCGGCCCCTAATCTGATCCTCCAGATTCTCAAAATACCTGGGTGGCAAGAAAAACTCCAAGAAGCCCGACTTGAACGTCGCCCACGCTACATCTCTAAGGCGGCTGGTTACGAACCAGCGTGCGGCATTATCTGTTAAAACTTCATCCATGGCGCGAGGCAACCTATCTAGGTCTATGCCATAAGATATCGCGCGCTCCTCAAGTGCCTCCACAAACGCTAGAGGGTCACCTTGCCCGTCGAAACGCAGACCCCATTTCCTAACTTGGTCTGGCACTACGATCCGCTCCCTCGGGTCCCATTGTAACCGCGGCGCTGGGGTCTCGGCAACTACGATATGACGAGTACCAGATGGACTCCCCTCTACGCCGCTGCACCTGCCTCCGGTTCCTAATTCCCCGGGTCTGCTAATCGCTTCCCCTCTACAAGCCTGCATTTCGGACACGAAACGCGGCTGACCGACTAGGCCACTCAAATCCCCTTCCGATTTATAGCGCCCACTCGAACCCAAGTCGCCGACGGCGAGAGCATCTAGCACTTTGGCAAACTGTG
Source organism: Hirtodrosophila confusa (assembly GCA_035043065.1). Lineage (NCBI taxonomy): Eukaryota > Metazoa > Arthropoda > Insecta > Diptera > Drosophilidae > Hirtodrosophila > Hirtodrosophila confusa. The sequence continues at coordinate 313,354 of JAWNNI010000024.1, forward strand.
CCTCTAACTCGGCAAGGCGTGCCCAAGTTTCGGCACTATGTTCTTCGTCCCTTATAAAAGTCGCCAACCGTCGGCGCAGCTCGTCTACCTTGCCTTCTTTATCCAGCCCAAATTCTGCGGCGATCCCCTCTAGCTCCTCTTTACGGCGATGATATACCCACCGCACTCCTACGCCAGGGTTCTTACATTTATGTGAATCCATTTCTGTTATTATATCTCGTCACACAAAAAAAACTCCGTAGCCTGAGTACCCCTACTCAGTCGTTCAGCGCGTATCTTCTATGCTTGTCTGCGTTGATCCCGTTACTTTTAACTGTCGCTTTATTCGGCAGCGTCGCGACAGCGGTACAGTCTCGCTCACTGTCTCAGTTATTTTCGCCTGCACTAACACTGCCTGCGCGCCGTTATTTTTCGGCCCGTTATCCCTTGCGCGCTGTTGTTGTTCGTTTTCGTTACGCGCTAGATGTCTGCACAACGAAAACCAAATTGCCCTGCGCAACAAAAACAACTACGCGCGCGCCGTTACTCAGGCGCCGTTGCCTACTAGTGTGTTGTTGTTGTGCGTTTTGCTTATTCGTTTTGGCTGTGCGTTTTGTCTATGCACAACGAAAACGAATTGCACTGCGCGACAAGAACCAAATTACACTGCGCAACAAAATTTTCGACCCAACCGCTATCACGTTGCCCGAACGATTCCTAAGTGGATTTCTATGCTTTGTGGCACTTTGGTGGGGCTTTATGTCACCAGTATGCCACGCCCCGCTACGCCCCCAGTGTCCCTGCTCGGGCGCCACTTGTAAAGAAGTATCTTGGCCGGGGTACAAATCTCAGTCTAGCCAAGGTTCTGTTCACAAGAATATTTGTAAATCGCTGGGGCACTGAGAAACGGGGTTCGTAGACAAGCCAAATACTCTTTTCCCACTGGCTATACTACTCTACACAATCTACACCTAGTAACCGGGTCGAAACCTCAGTCGCACTCCGCCTAATAATGACCGGGCTAGAGTTACGGCACGCCCTGCCTACTAGTGACCGGGCAACGCCGCGGACACACACTACCTACCAACAGCCGGGCGAAAGCTTCCGTCGCACTACACCTATCTGTGACCGGCAAAAGCCTCAGACACGCTACTCCCACTAGTGGCTGGGCAAACACCTCAGTCACACACTGCCTACCGGTGGCCGGGCAAAGCCGTGAACACACACTTTTCCACTTGCACTCTGTCGCCGACGCGCACTACTTTATTTGATGCTAGGCGGGGGTAGGGGGAGTTAGAATAATTATTAGGCAGAGATGTAAGCAGGTTCAATACGCTTTTATTACTTAAGTTACAGACTATTATTTAACAACTTTAATTTTATTTTATCAGTAACGATCGCTTACTTGTCCTCTCGCCTTATTTCACTGACTTTTCTATTCTTATTCTTTTGCTGTTCACACGCGACTTACAGATCGGTTCTCACACGCACGTCCGTCCACTTCGAAAGTCTGACTCACTCTCTTGAGCCCTTCGCGGCTAACCTGCGCGCTGGCCTCGCTAATCCGAAACGGTTGGCAGCTTTCGTGCGCCTTAGGGCTTTCGCTCTCCTGGTAGGCGCGCTCTAGTGGCAGGGCTGGGCAACCGATCAACAGTGCTTGCTGCGGCCCAGGCCGTTCGATTCGAATTTGAATTATCTTCTAACTGCTTAGTTTACATTTGCGCGCTCCGTGCGCCTTTCAATGTTATTACTTAAATATAAAACTAGCGCTCCTTGCGCGTTACAGGTACAGGTTGTGCTTCTTGCACTAACTTAATATCTATATAATAGCGTTACAAATACAGGCTGTGCTTCTTGCACTAACTTAATATCTGTATAATAGCAGACAACCTTAAAGATATTAATTGTGAGGGGATCCGGGAGGACTTTCCTCACAGTATGAAATGAAATACATACACGTTGTAAAAGAAGCTTCAATCAATCTCAAAGCCTAGAATATGGTTCAACAGTTAGTTATATAATACTTACAAACTTGTATAAAAAACTTCATATGAAATATGAGGCATGTGTTTAAAATTATTGCTAACAGAAGAGTATTAAATTCATATTGAGCTGTTATCTGGCCAGTTGCTGGCATTGAAAATTGATTGCAAAGTTCACTTACTCTTTTGCCCAGCTCTTTTCACAGGCTCAGCCTGGACTAAATTAGCTGCCAGCAAGTAGACGTTAACGAGAATTTGGGATTGGCATCGGTCCGGCGGACAAATCTGCAAAATAAGCAGAAAAACAAAATATCAACATCAGCTCAAAGAAATTTCAATATTCGGCAAAAGTAATGAAAAGAGGCTTTTGATATTTTGCTGCTCTTTGCTTATGTGTATTTTGTAAATAAAATACCTAGAACTGGACTCATAGTAAAATATTTTATTACAATAAGTCAATAAATGCCACAAACAGTCAGAGCCACAAAACTAAAAGTAAATACCTCAGTAAATGGAGTGGAAAATATTTAAGCTAAGTATAAAAGTAGAAACTAAAGCCGAACCACTTGTTTATGACAAAACTCATAAATAACAAAAACTTGTGCGGTTTTATAGTCTACTGGGTCATCAGTTGACTTATTGCATAAGCTAAGGAGAACCAAAAACAAAGATACGTGGCTTATAAAGGTCAGGTAGACAGTCTGTTCCCACTTTTGAATAAACAAAATACAGTAAACAACAATAGAGCTGTTCAATGTCTGTCACATAAATCAATAAATATCGGTTAGGTCTGCAAAAAGGGTTGACAGCAGGCCTTTTGAAGAGGGCTGCTGTTCTTAAACTTGTCGAGCTGGGTCTGTCTTATTTAAGCCAATTGCTTTTTAAATATTTCTGTTAAATGTGCATAAGACTAATTATGTTCTATTCATGGCTGCATAGCAAACCTTTTGTTTGTGGTTCGGTTCGCGCTCCAAAACAATGGCTCATTGTTGCCAGGTTATAGGCACTGTAATTATAAAATATTCAATCTTTTTTTTTCTAAGTATTTAAATTTTTATAAATAAGCAGCAGTTATTCCGGAAAATAAAGGTACAAAAAATTAAAAACTTCAGCGTTAATCAGTTTTTACAGATCATATGTAAAAATTTAAACATTTCATATATCTGCAACAGATATAAATATGCTGCGTTCGACTCGATTTTTAACATTAGCATTATCAAAATAAATGTATAATAAATTCTGTTTGTGTATAACATATACAAATATCGAAAAAAACACATACAAATAAAAAACAAATGGTCATAGATCATGATATGTATTTTTGTATTTCCATATCAAACAAATGCTAATGTAAATGCGAACAAATGCCAGCCAAAGGGTAGGTTTACTGGCAAGGATCAAGGGGTATAATGCACTAGTGCCTTCGGCTAAGGTCAAGGTTATATGAAACCGTATACTCGTATGCTGTTGAAGCAAACAGATAAATAAAGAACAAATATATTTTAGTTGCCAGTTGAATTTCCATTATAATTCTTTTTCGACGTTTGTGCTGCATTAAATATTAATCCATTAGAAGTTCTCAAATGCGCAGTTTATTCAATCAACTTGTACCTTGGCGAGTCCATAAAACGTCGCATTCTTGATTGACTTGAGCTAACAAATTGTTGCAACTGTCAATACCAGGCCATAATAAGTGATAGGAGGCGGGGCTGAGAAAACGTTTTAAGACGATTTATGGGCCAAACATTAGGGCAATTTCTGTTGCCCTTTTCGGTGAGCAAACTGACAGTTAAGTGCTGTGAAGGGGAAGTAGGCACTTTTCACCGAAGACTAGCCAACTAACTGACTTTCTGGCTGTCTGCATCAACAGAAATCAATTGAAGCAAAACGACACCAGCGACAGTCAAAGTTCAAAAGTGCCACTCAACGATATTGTGGCATCTGCACTCCCTCTAAAGGCACCGCCCCTCCCACCCTTATGTTACCCTGACTGTGAAGCATTTGCCAAAATATTTTTGGTGCCCGACACTTCGTCGGTTTCTCTCTGTGTGTTGTGTGCGGAATGAAGATTGACAGCTTAATGTATTTTCGCTTACATCAAACCGCTGCCTTTTGTTGACTAATTTCCCGATGGATCCAAAGACGAGGCCGCTCCTTCAAGTGTTTGAGCACGCAAATTTTGTGTCAAGTGCAACAATTAGCAAATTAAATAAACTTTTTCATTCCGCTGTACTTTAAGCTGCGACTTTTATTTGTCAAAATATACGTAACAAAATGTGTTACTCTCGCCTTTGGCATTGAAAAGTAATTAAAATCTGCCGCCTGGCAATTGATTTCTTTTTGGAAAAGTTTTTCTGACTCTTAATGAATCAAATGGCTTGGCATAATTTCTAATTGACCACATTTAAGGAAGCTATTGCATTGATAGCGTACACAAAATGCCAATCAAATTGTATCAAGTCAATTTGGAATTCTACAGGCTCTGTTTGAAAACGAAATCAATTTAATATTAAAAGTTTCCACATGAAATTGCCTATTTAGTATAGAAAAATACGAATATTTTGCTACAGTAGAACTTCTCTGTATATCGACGAGGATCTAAACGATTTGCTGGAGAAAACAAGTAAGAATGCTCTAGTCGAGTGTACCCGACTACAAAACTCCCTGTACCCAGGTCAAAAATTTCCGATCGCATCTACGTACACTTACACATACACACACACATACACAAAGATTAGCACACACTAGCGAAGCGAGGCATTTTAAGTGGTAGCTGAACTTCTTCTTCCCCCCGCGCTCCAGCACTGAATCTTGTTTGTTGAATAACTTCCATGTTTATTGCCCGATTGACTTAAAATTTGAACAGTAGATTAAGAGTGACTAAAAAATTGTACATGCCAAATATTAAAGCTATATCTTTAGAGATGTTGGTATTAAACGGTTTTTATCGAATTGCGGGAGAACTGGAGAAGATATCTGAAATCTAAAATAAACTTGACCTTTTCCCGCTATACACAAACCTATATTCCAAATTTGGTAACTCTAGCTCTTATAGTTGCTGAGATCCTTGCGTTCATACATACGGATGGACAGGCGGACAGACAGACGGACATGGCCAAATCAAAATCTCTTTTGATACTGATCAAGAATATACATATGTATACTTTGTAGGGTCGGAGATGTCTCCTTCTGCCTGTTACATACATTTGCACAGATTTAGTACCCCTTTTTACCCATTTTATGGGTACAGGGAGTAAAAAGTTTAATGCAGAAAAAAATGAAGAGAGACGAGAAAATTGCGTGTACTTGGCACACTGTTTTTTTGAAATATTTATGAATATAAAACAGATATTTATGTATTTATGAATATACAATTTGTATAAACAATTGTTATCTCAACACAAAATTATCGATAATTTCGAGGTAAGCAAAGTTGTTGTCGAGTTGAGGCAATAAGATTTGAACACAATTTAATTCTAAACACATCTGAATGAGAATAAATAAAATTAAAATTAAAGAAGAAGCTCGATAAAAAACCCCTTAAGAATAAAATTCGATATATATAGATTAACTTTGAAAAATCCGTGAAAAGAATTCGTTATAGAGAAGTTCGACTGTATATTATTTTCATGTATTTTGTTCATTTTGAATGCACGCCATCACCACGTGATTGTTAGATGGGAAGTTCAACACTGAGAAACCCCAATATCAAGTCACGCATCTCCAAAATGATATTGTTTATGATGTGCGAAGCTGCAAATTGCGCTTATCTTAATTTTTATAAATACATAAATGGCGCAAGGGTGAAATCAAGATATACTATGCCATATGGTAAATAGAATACGTATACAATATTGTAAGGTACAAGTATATGTAGCTCAAATTACTTTGCTGAATTTTTAATTAATCTTTTTTTGTGTTAGGTGATTAATGCGTAGTTAAAAGATTAGACAAACCCTTTAGTTATTAGCGCTGAGCAAAAAACACTATCTTCAAACATATTTAAAGAAATTGTATTAAAAATGTGAAGTAATTAAAAGCAAAATATACATCGTATTTACTTGAGAAATTAAATGTAGTCAAAACACGATTTTAATTTACTAAAGTTGCTATAAAATATTTTGCAGTGTATAAGTCATAAGTTTAGACAAGAACTGAACTTTATTTAAAGATAATCAAAATCAGGCACCCACAACGTGCTCAAAAAGTGTCATTAATTAACAATTAATAGGTTATAATTAAAATTAAAACTTATGCATTCCAACTGGAACTGAAATCAACTTAAATTATTCTTAAGATAACAAATGCAACACAGAATTCAATAAAAATAAAAACCCGTGATTCAATTGGTATGACACACAATTGCTTTCTCTTGCTCCAAGCAGTGATATAATTTCAGGAGCCCAGCCAATATAATTTCAATAATAAGCCACATTTTAATATCACAGCAACCAATAATACAACAATACTCGTATTTTGGTATCATATCAAATTTGTGATAAAAGCAAAACAACCATAAATAAAACCGCTAAAAAACAAGATTCAAGTTTCTTTTGTGCGGGTGTATGCGTATCAGAGGTGTTAATGGTTAATGGCTTTAATAGCGAAATCGGAGGCCCTCACGTCATGAACTGAACACACAAGTTAAGTAGTGTAAGAGAATGAGATAGATTGGGGAAAAAAGAAAGAGATACAGATATTTTACACGCGCCGTGTGATCGATCGATCACTGCAAAGAAAAAACCACTCGCTGAACTGACGATAATGATATTGTGATATGACTGTGCTCCGGTTTTATGATGCTGGCGAATGACACGTGGCTAAAGCGAAATTAATACCCCTTTTTCATCCATTAATCCAAGCGATGAGCCTCAAGCAGAAGAGACGAAGATGCTGTGCACCAAAAGGATTAAATTACCAGGCAGCTTGAAGGGCAAGCAAATAATGACTAAAAGTGCCGTACGAGAGCTCTCTAATTAGGTTAATGTCCTGGCGTACTTTAACCTCTAGCCAACAGTCTTTATTGGCTTAACTGGGTTAGTGGCACAAACCTATTCAGCCTTTGACCCAAGTTGCCACTTACCCGCACAATGCATTGTTGCAAGGACTCACTTTGGCCTGCGTCGTGCAATAGTTGCTCAAACTTGTGTAAACTTTTAGTAGCTAATATGCCACATACTACAATATATGCAGTATTATTGATTACAAAATCGAATTATGCACTTTTTCGTGCACAAAGTCCACATTGTCGACAACGCTTACATCAATCATAGCCCGCGCACGCCACCCTCACAAACAAGTCAACATTCATCCAAGTAAATTTGATTAATTACGTACTGGCTGGCCCGAAATGGAATTTAGCCTTAAAAAAATGAACAAAATAAAACAGAGACTAGGAATACCGAAGCCAATATACTCTACGCAATAGATTTAACCAGCGACAAACATACACAAATAATACACTTACCTCGAGTAAAGTACGTAAAACCAAAAGTTGAAGGTGAGTAAATTGAGTAAAATTGGGATTGCATTACCAATGGAATTTACCATACGAATTTTTATAAATATTGTAATTAAAAAAATATATAATTGATATATTTATTATATTCCTTTTAAGTTTCCTCTATATATTTTGGAATTCTTGAGACAATTTTAATTGGCAGAGCTAATCGTTGACTAATCTCCGCTGACTTGCGAACCGAAGACGATGTCATATCTGACCATACTACCTCTTAAATCTGCAGTAATATTTTAATTTAAAATATTGCTTGAATGGCGCATACTTTTTATTTCCTAGAAATATATCAAAACGGAAAAAATATGTTTTTGGATCATTTTAAAATCAATCACAACAAATCTATTATACCAAGTTTAAGGGCCAGAAATAAATGCTCAACACACTCGAAACACGCTATGTTTTCAGTGAGCAAATGGCAATTCACTTATTTACCAGTGAATTAAATTTTCATTAAGTTTTGCCGGAAAATTGCGTTTACGATGCCCAGTTTTATTATATTTATTTACAGTCGAGAACAGCACGAAACCGAGAGATGCAAGTATCTGAAATGCAACTGCGAGTACAAAACATGCGGAACGCGTTTTGACTATTTGCCTTCTGGTACTAGGTGGGAGGGGGGAAAGGCATATATATATATGTGCTCATATAGTACATATTTGCATTGGTGCAGTTCATTAAACTCGTGCAAATAAATAATATGCAAATATCATTAATACATCTTAATAATACGATTATTAAAATGTATGTATTCGATGCCCATTCTGACCGATATCGCGCCAAGACTTACAATAACACTAACCCCGCTGTGGCTCCCTCTGCCACCCAGTGGGGTGTGCTTTTAGACACATGGGTTGAAGGGCGGTTATGATTTTCTTCAATTGTCAGTGCATTAACAGGCTGACGGCTGGTCAAACTGAGTTCAAGGTGGAAATTGGTACTGCCAAGAACATCAACCAGTTGAGTTGGAAAACAACAGACAATACGAGTATATCTGGCATTTCACAGAGACCAGACACACAAATCGTGTAGGTCAGATCGTATACACAGCATGTGTATTTTACATCATTTTGTTTATCATAAGCAATAATTTTAAATGGGTTGAAGGACTTTACATAAAGTTATTGACGGCCCATCGGCATTAGTTGAAAGCATCACAATGATATTTGATTTTACTTTCAATTTTATAGGAATTTTAAAAATTAAATTTTCTTAAAGCCTTTCTTTAAATCCATCTGCTCTTCAATCTGCTTTTCAGACTGTTATAATGAATATGTTTATATTCTTTTGTTGATCTCTCAAATCTCTCAAAAGTTCCCTTTAACACTGAACCAAATGCTCCAAATACTTATTTAAATTCACTTTCAACTCATGTCATTGGGCCATTATTGTTAAAGGTCTTCAAGTTTCTCTCTTAAGAGTTATGATAATTAAATTTAAATTAAATATTTGTAGTTCAAGAATTTGCATTAGCTTAGATCTTTTTGTCAAAATCTTTAATCGAAATCTTACATCCCAAAACACCGAAAACGTTGTACAGTCAGCACAAAAGTTATTTTTCGAGCTGAAGAATCACTTTGCGATTCACACTTCGCATTGTTCAAGGTGAAATCGGCTATTGGGCTAATGGCCCTGTCAACAGCTTTCAGCCCAGTTCCCAAATCCAATTTCAGCCACGCGTCAAAGTTTGCGTACAATTTCACACAAAATAATTGCCTAGGCTCAATTTATGTAAGCTGACATGTGATTGCGGATGCCGATCCTTGTTTTTATTATTCATTTAATCAATTTGAGCCATAAATATTCATAAAAAGCAAAAAAGGCAAAAGAAAACAGGCAGTGCCTATAAAATTGTTTACCCACCGCTTTAACATATCAACTTTTTACGCATATTGCTAAATCTTCTACTATCATTGTTATTGTTGTTGTGTTTGCATTTCAGCATTGTAGTGCTTTATACAGCGGCATTTGCATTGTTTAATTTGTTTCCAAAAATAAAACATGTCAATTAAATGTGCAAACAGTTCGAGAGCAGCGAACACGACGCGTGCACAAAATATGAACTCGTTTCTGAATTTTATGGTGACCAAATGAGAACATGATAAGAGTAAATGCACAGCTGGCAAGCCGTCTATATACCCTGGAATCGGCCGATGAATAATACTATATTTTATTAACAGTCAAAATTCATGGTTGTGTGTTCGGTTTATATCATCAGGATTACACAGAGAGAATTGTAGGCACAATTCGTGCATTTTAGAGACAGCTGGTACAAAAATTAGGCACAAAATCGAGCCTAGATGAACTTATTGCAAATCTTTGCTTTAGGGACAATTCAACCATTGCTAAGGGATGATTTATCCCCTGAGTCAGATTGTACTTTAGTAATCACTGATTGTGCATTACTAATGTTCAATATGTGCTTTTATAATCACTGATTATTAAATATTATGCACAATCATTGATAAAAAATCGAAAATTTAAAATTACTGAAATATTTTCATTTTTACCATGCATGTTTGTAATAAAACTATACTAATAAGACTTTCTTTTCTATTAGTACTTGTGTAAAGAGAAATAATTATAAAATTTAAATTTAAAAAAAAATTAAAATTATAAAATTACAGTTTAGTTTACCATCGCTAGGAAAAATCAAACCCGGGATCCGTTGTGTACAACATATAAAAATTGATTGCAATAAATTGGCAAATACTATTCGTATCGCCAAGTTACCAAGTTACCTTCCGATCCGATTCAGCTAAGAAATCGTTACTGAGCCCACAATTTTATGAGGAGGTTAACTTTAACGGGCCTAAATATCACTAAGCTCACAATTAACCTAAGATACTATTTATCGCAGTTAATTACAATATACCCATTTAACTTTTGATTGCAGGGAAATCGCAGAAGAGAACAGTTGCTTTGTTGGGCATGAAATGATTTTCCAAATAATTGATTAGCCGTGCAACCATGCACATTAAGCATACGCACAGTTGCACACACAATTTTACCAGCTTGCTATAGTATTCGTATTTAAATGCAAATCGTTTTGTCTTCGCTGTGTGCCATTGGTTCTATTTTGTTTTCCTCATTGTGAAAATGCTTAGCAGTATTAATATAAGTCAAGACAAGTCAAGAGGGAGAGCACAATAGAATTAAATTTAAATGGATGGAAAACAGCGCTTGAAATGGCATTACGCCGCTGATTTTCCAATGAGTTTTCTTGAATGCCAAGGGTGAGAGACGAAAGTGTGAAGTAGATGGATTTCTTGTGACATTTCAAACTGTCCTTCATATTGCTGCCTATTAAATATCACACTGCCAGCAGGTGCGGGACAGCTCGTGGTTTTTCAATTGACACAGGCATTCTCGTAGCATTTTTTTTGTGCGACAAACAGTTTTAATTTAAAAAATTGGCTGAGTGAAAGCCAATCAAGTCTGGGCTAACAATAGACCCTAGACATCTCTGAAAAGGGCTGACATGAAGCCGCATCAACGATGCGATTAGACATTTAGCTTTCAACTTTGCCTTTGGCCAAGCACTCAACTGAAAGAAAGTTGCCAACTTGCCGGCCATGAAGACGTGACTGACAAATGCCCCAACTTGCTTCAAACAAAGAATGCAGCACAATTGGGCATCAATCATGCGCATAATTGATTAGTTCAACTTTGAAATACGACACATTAGAAGGCGCCTCAGCGTGCTAACTTCAATGTCCAGGCAGCAAAAGTTATAAATCCTTTGCCATGCATTTAACGTGCTTTATTATTATTAATGAGTATCGTCCAACAGTCAACTGACTGCAGGCAGCTCATGATGTAATAACAACACGGGTCCTTAGAATGACAAAGCTATGTGCATGCCAAGGCCCCCCATAAGCTTCCTTGTGGGTTATTAGTTTACGTAAGTGAAGTTAGCACCTAACGTTGTGCTATATTATATTATATTATATGCAAAGTATGTGTGACACTAAACACTTACTTGAATTGATTATCAAGGTTAATTGTTGCAATTATTATTGCATTTTTATTGTTGAGTTGAACACATCATGAATTCTCTACTATACATTGTAAATTCTTAAAATTTATCATCCCCCATGCTAAAGATAGGAGATCCCCGTCCCATACCATCCAAAATATACACACAATCATTATTTTATCTGATTGACAAAAAACGTATGGGATATTTTCAAATCAGTATTTTCTGAACCACTTTAAAATCACTTTTAAACCTCTTTTAAACCAATTGAAATCACTCTCTTCTTTTTTCTCTTTTCTTTGGGCAAATTAAAAAAATGGCCACAGAAGCAGTTTGCTAAAGTAGAATGCCCGCAATATATTCGTTATTTTATTTGGTCCGTTGACGATTGGAAAATCTCTCTAATTGCTGCGTAGGAACGAGGAAGGAACGTGTCATGGCAAAAAGCTTAGCATACATTCGAGCGCCACTTCACACTGAGCACGCGCCTGCACTTTGGCAATTCATTGAATTCAGATGCAACCATGCCAGTTGCAACAACAGTAGCAATGACGAAAGTGACACAAGCAACAACTCAGTGCCACTTCCACCACGTCGCACTTTTGGAATGCTCAGTAAAGATGACAATTTTATTTTCAAGCTTTGCAGCATTTTGCGCAACATCTGCAGCAAAATGGCGCCGCAGGCGTCAAATGCTTTCATCATCTTCATTGTTCATTCCCCTAGTTGCTGTTGTTGTAGCGGAAATGCACTTGAAAGTGCGCACGGATTTCCGGCTTGGCACAGTTCACACAATTGGAATTGCACTTGGACTTGCACAACAACACGAAAGTCAAAGTCACTTGACTTGTTTGAGGCACAAACGATTCCAAATGGCAAATCGCATCAATGAGTGACTTAAGTGGACGTAATAGCAAAAAGGAAGTCGCACTTCCTGTCTCCTGTTCGCACACAATTATGACCTTTTAATATAACATTATTTGGTTCTTTACTGTTACCACTTACCATAATAAATCAACTCATGAACATTATTTAAATAACATAATATGCTTGTTTTAACCAACTAACCAACTAACCAACACTATAAAAGAGCTTTTCAATCAAGATAACCTAATAAATATACTTGCTAACCCTAATACAGAAAACATATGTAAAATTTTAAAATTCCAACCATAAAATCTCAGACATACAAAAAGATATTTTAACAAACTAAGCTCACCAAAAATTCAAAATTTAAATAAATACTAATTAGAACTAATAACTCTAGATTTAAGTACTTGCACCAGCTATTTTGCTAGCCAGTTTGCTACACTTATCATTTAGTTTTAAATCGATGAAAGGTTTTTTTTTTAAATAAAGAAACAACAAAACAATATTTGTTTCTTTATTGTTACCAATTCCTTGGGCACTCTTAATGGACAGAAATATGTGTGTGTCACTGTAAAAGTCAGTGGAGAAATTCAAAAAGTATTTCCATAGACCACAACTCAGATACACATTGTTGATTAAATTGCAATCAAAAAATGCTCAAACAATGTGGCTTTATTGGCATGTTCTGTGATTTCTTCTGAAAAGGAACAAAGGGACCCTAGCATACCAGAAATAATTAAATTGCTTCATGCAGTAGCTCAATTCAGCAATGGAGGGAAGAGAGAAAGTTTTTGCATAAGTTCCAAGAACTAAATTTCTTTTCAATGATGAGAATACCAATTGCAGGTTTTTCCTGAGAATTTACAATAGGTGTGACTGTACATATTAAAGTTAAAAGTCCAAAGCCAAAATAACGAAAATATAAGTACATTGCTATAGGTTTAAGCAACAGAATATGCATTTGGACTGTCCACTCTATTTAAGCTGCTGCTCTTAGATTAAGTCAAGATCAACATTCAACCACACACACACACACACACACACACACACCAATGCCAGTATATGCCAGTTTATAGCTTTGTTTACAGCATCCTCTGAATGACAGGGAGTGTCGGTTCCGTAATTTATGAGCTCGACACACAAAATGTCAATGGACATTTTCCCAAGCTGCGGCTTACGCCCTTTTACTCACCATGGAGCTCGAACTCTGGGCTCTGAGGCAAGCGTTGTGTAAAAACCAAAAAATGGTTCACATAAAAGTATGCATTAAAGTTTTATATATCACTCATACGCCATGTTGCACTTTCCGGCTCCAGCCCAGCCACAAACATTAAACGAAGTGTTCTTTGCGACTCCGTTGAGATTGTGCAACAGGAGCCCAGGAAGCCAATGGCAGCTTTTATGTCATTTTTTTATAATTTAACTGAACAAAAAAAAAGAAAGGCAAACTAAGTTGGGAAAGTGTTTGCCAGCCACTTGACAGCAAGTGCGCATATCAGAAAACTTTTTGTTAATTTAGTGGAAAATAGCATGTCGTTACGAACATTTATCTTGGGGCGAGCAGATGTTGAACACCCAGGCAGAGAGAAGGGTCAAGGGAGCGGTTATGAGCAACACGTGCCACTAAAAACCCCTAGATGTAGTGCGCAGTTCTGAGTCATTTTTTAATGCCTCATCAGGATGCATATTTCTGACATGGGTCGCGATATGAGTTTGATGAAGACAGCTATGACGCTTATTATACGATGTGAAAAGAAAATGACAAATGACTTAAATAACGCTAGAAACGCGCTAGAAACTTTTAGGGTTGCAAAGGACAAAACTGCACTGAGATAATACAGAATACAGCCATAAAAGTACGATATATTTATTTTATTTTATTTATTTGTTTGTTTACGAAGGCAAAACAGTGATGTCTAAGTAAGTATTAAGTTTGTATGTTTATATGTTGATGTGGATTATCTTTATTAGTATTGGCAAAATAGAACATTGAGTGCAAAAGCTGAAATATTATAATATGGAACATAGATATTTGTATAATATGCAAGAGTAAGAAATTAAACTTCAAATAATAGAGTCGAAAAGGTATAATTGAAACAAGTAAGAATGCTATAGTCGAGTATACCCGACTACGAAACTCCCTGTACCCAGGTCTAAAACATCCAATCACATCTACGTAAACTTACACATACATACACACATACACAAAGACGCACACACACAGGCGGCAAAAGCGACAGCGCACGAGCGAGCATTTTAATTGGTGGCTGTGTTTCTTCTTCCCCCTCTCGCTGCATCACTGAATCTTCTTTCGTGAATAACTTCCGTGTTTTTATCCGATCGACTTGAAATTTGGATAGTAGATTAGAGAGACTTAAGTATTGTACATGCCAAATCTTAAATCTATATCTTGAAAATTGTTACTGTAAAACGGTTTTAATCGATTTGCGGGGGAACGGGGAGAGATATCTGAAATATGAAACAAACTTGATCTGCGTATGGTATACAGGAACCTACATTTCAAATTTGGTGTCTCTAGCTCTTGTAGTTGCTGAGATCGACGCGTTCATGCGGACAGACGGACAGACGGACAGACAGACGGACATGGCCAAATCGAAATCTCTTTTGATACTGATCAAGAATATATATACTTTATAGGGTCGGAGATGTCTCCTTCTGTCTGTTACATACATTTGCACAGATGTAATACCCCCTTTTACCCATTTTATGGGTACAGGGAGTAAAAAAATATCACCATGAAATTAAGAAAATTAAAAAAAAACAGTAAGAACGCTATAGTCGAGTAAACCCGACTACAAAACTCCTGTACCCAGGTCAAAAATTTCCGATCGCATCTACGTACACTTACACATACAAACACACATACACAAAGGACGCACACACACGAGCGACAGCTCGAGCGCAGCGCAAGAGAGGCATTTTAAATGGTGGCTGTGCTTCTTCTTCCCCTTGCGCTGAAGCACTGAGTCTTCTTTCGTTAATAACTTCCGTGTTTATTCTCCGAACGACTTGAAATTTGGACAGTAGATTAGGAGTCACTAAAGTATTGCACATGCCAAATCCCAAAGCTATATTTAAAAAAATGTTCCTGTAAAAGGGTTTTTATCGAATTGCGGGGGAACGGGGGGAGATATCTCAAATCTAAATTAAACTTAACCTGCTCCCGCTATACACGAACCTTCATTCCAAATTTGGTGTCTCTAGCTCTTATAGTTGCTAAAATCCTTGCGTTCATACAGACGGACAGACGGACAGACAGACGGACGGACAGACGGACGACAGCCAAATCGAAATCTCTTTTGATACTGATCAAGAATATATATACTTTATAGGGTCGGAGATGTCTCCTTCTGCCTGTTACATACATTTCCACAGATTTAGTACCTCCTTTTTACCCATTTTATGGGTACAGGGAGTAAAAATCACCGTATTGTTATGAAAATGCAAATATTGTAAAACAGAAAACGAAAGATTGAATCGAAAAAAATAAATTGACCAACATAAAAGAACGTTGCAGTCGAAGGCTTCTAACTGCCGTATACTCTGTTCCTCGTCTGTTTCCCCTTATCCATTTGCGAGGACGAAAGTTGGTGCATCACAAAATGTTATATGTAAAATAATTAGTAAGTTTTGGTGAGCATCAAAATTTGGGAAATTTGTTTATTATACTCGTAGTCAAATTGCGTGGGCGATTGCATTGTTCCTCCATACCAATATCCTCTACTGTAAAGTATCAAACTTCAGTCGTAGCTACGAAGCTTGTTCATAATAGCTATAAATAGATTACTAAGCTTGTTCCAAGTGCAAGCTGCTTGCACACTAAAGCTAATTAAGCTTCTTGAATAATATTGAAGCATCCTTCTAACAATTTCTAATGGCGTGGTTTCAGTTTCCTCGACTGCAATTTATATGTGCTAATCCTGCTGCCGTTGTTGTCTTGAGTCTAGACAGACATTATTCTCTACTATACAGCTGAAGCTTAAAAATGCTGTTTTCCACGTGGAATTTATGTGGTACACTTGTAAGACTTGAGCACCCATTAATTTAAGCACTGAGGGTAAAACGTTGGTTGTCATGGGCCTGTTTGTGACTGATGCTGCCCCCTACTGTGCATTTGCACATTGCATTTGTTTATTCAACACTGTAGATTATATCACTCATACGCACTGCTAACGGCTCTGTGGGCCGACGTCAATGCTGCGGCCCAAAGCTGATTAACAGGATACGCGAGAGTTGCCGTAAGCAGAAAACAAACACGTCAATACAACAAGAGCAAGGACAACATTTGGTAAATGTCGCTGTGGCTGACAGTTGCTGGTCGCATTACATTGTTTATTTTAGCATATAAACGTTTACATATGATTATTCAGCCTCTAACAAGCAACAACAGCCACGCCCCATTCTAAGCGTGCCACCCATTTGCGAGTGTCGCACTGTGCGACTCACGTGCGTGCCCCACACATTATTCCCACATTTTCATTTTCAATTTTCCCCTCAACGCACGTTTCGTGTAACGTGTAACGTAACACGTGAGTGAGAATAACGCGCTTAGCTGACGTACTTTAGTACAACAAGTTTTGCAAATAAAAAGCCCTGAAAATTAATGTGCATATTTTCATGACAGCCAACAATTTGCATATCAAGTGCCTGAAGCAGACTACTTCAACGAATACGAGTACAAAGAGAATATTTAAGAAACATTGGCTTTTAGGCTAAGTTTTTATAAAGGCAAAATCAAATATCTAATTTTATTGTTTGTCTTCATATGCATAAATTTTGATTGCAAGTTAACATTTTGGATGTATCTGATTGGTAAACGTTCTGAAAGTGTATCGACACCAAAGCGAGCACTTTATATCCGTTTACAAAGAGTTTCCGTTGACCCCTACTTTTCTGGCCATGGGAATATATTATCCCAAATCTTTGAGCCACACGTTTAGTGATTATGAAAATTAGTTTGTATGTTATAAAAATAAACACAATTTTACACATTTGACCTTGAGCTCCACTTCCTGCAGGTAGGGTAGTATAAAAAGGGACTTGCAGCGTGAAAAACAAAAACATTTTACAAGCCTGGGAGTGATTTCTCAACATGAAGTTGTCTAGAATTTTCAATATTGGTTTAGTATATTTTAGTATTATACATAGTAGAGATATATGGTTGTCTAGGTGTAACATTACAGGATAGTACTATAATACTGTCCTTAATCTTGAAGGTCGATAGTCGGCATCAGCGATTAATCTGTATTGTACATGCCAAATCCGAAATCTATATCTTAAAACTTGTTACTGTAAAACGGTTTTTATCGAATAGCGGGGGAATGGGGGGAATATTTCAAATCTAAAATAAACTTGACCTGCTCCCGCTATACGCGAACCTACATTCCAAATTTGGTGCCTCTAGCTCTTATAGTTGCTGAGATCCTTGCGTTCATACATACGGACGGACAGACAGACGGAAATCGAAATCTCTTTTGATGCTGATCAAGAATGTATATACTTTATAGGGTCAGAGGTGTCTCCTTCTGCCTTTTACATACACCATACACCATACCCATTTTATGGGTTCAGGGAGTAAAAACAGACAACTCAGTCGTATTTCAAAATTAGTATTTCCTTGTAATGTTGTTCACTTGGCTTTAAATACGAAATTGTTAGTCGCAACTTATATGACTCTGAAACCATGACTTTCATATCAAATATAATGTGCTAACTTGGCTTTCAAATGACTAATAAGACTTTATAAGGTCATACTACTTAGTTTTAGTCATAACCTTTTCAACAGCCTACGCTAAAATGTTGTATGAAAAGGTCACCTGCGATTCTTTTGAACTATCAACATACTGCGAAAGAAACATAACAATGCTGTCTTGTTGCACCCACTTAAAATTACATTGTGCCTCGTGTCCAAGTGCTTTGGGGCAATCAATGAATGAAAAGTAAATACCACAAAACTTGATTATAATTTTCTTCTCATTTCATGTTTTTGTATAATTCACAGTGTCTACTGCCCAAATTCTTTATTTTTGGCAACCAAACACAAAAAGCACAGCGCCAAAAGTTTAACAAAAGTCAGAGCAGTGCATAAAAATATTTACAGAAGAAGAAAAGGAAAACATAATAATCATAAGGCCCGCAGCCATGCAAACATTTTGTTGGCTAAATTTGTGTGTTTTTTTTAAGCAGAACCCGAGCTGCAACGTTGGCCGACTTAAGGCCACCTTGCACACACTTTCCCCTGGGAACTTTATTTACGAGTATTTGGCATACAACAGCAACTACGAAAACAACAGCAAAATGCTCGACAACGACCAAATTGTTAGTCAAGTTTGGCCCTAACAAGCGGCTGAGGAATAACTGAGAGCTCCCTGCCAGCCGGAGTATACTCATCCTGCTGGGCTCCATAATTTGATGTTGCATAATTTCGGGCTCATTGTTGGGAAACGAATCAAATGACAGAGCAGCCCTAATTTGAATGTCACTCTGTTTGCCCACTTTAGCTGCCACGCCCACTCAAATAACATGCTGAGCAATGCATGTCAAGTATTTTATTTAAGCAATTATGCGTGGCAATAATGCAAAAATGTATACAACAAGTAAATGCTGCTCTTGTGCTTCTGAGTGTGTGTTGTGTGTGTGTGTGTGTGTGTGTGTGTGTGTGTGTGTGTGCATGTGTGTGTGTGTGTGTGTGTGTGTATGTGTGTGTGTGTTGTTGCCTTGCTAGTGTCGAGTGGCTACTACAGCATTAGTAGCATTAGTGTTGTCAATTTAGCGCTTTTTTCAAATTTTATTTATTCTATTATTTAATTCTAGTCCTTAAATGGGTTAAGCCTCTTTCTTATTGCTAGCCTTATTCTATTTGACCACAAATATTTCTAAAATCCAATTGTTATAATAAAATTGGATAATACAAAATATTTTTAAATTTTGTCTCATGTTTTGTACTCTAAATTGAGTTTGCAACTCAATTTTGTTCATAGTATTTAAAGACTATTTCAATTTCATATTCAAACAAAAGTTTGAATTTTAACTACAATATCGAGGAGGAATGTAAGTTTCATATAAAAAGACTTTTTGACTTTCCCTGAATAGATGAAGTAGGCTTATTATAGAAGCCCTCTACCCAATAAGAAATTCTTGCATTTATTCAATAATTTATTTGAATCTCTGTTGAATAGATCTAATAGGCCGAAGTGCAACAGCTAACATAACACTTATCTGAACTCTGAACAAAAACTAGTTTTAAATATTTTAAGCTGATTATAGCTATTATGTACATAGTTTTAAAAGCATTGTCATCACTAACACGCAGCCATTGCACGCGACTGTAAAAACTGCAGTATACTCATAAGTAGTACAAAAAATAGCAAAAGCATTTGTCCCCGACAAGTGTGTGTAAAAGCTGTTTGGGGTTTGTTTGTGAGCACCCCAGTACCACCGTTGGTACTGTCCTGACCAAACGAACCGCTCACATAATAAGCAAGAAAAAAAAACATCAGGGTCCTTTTTGTGTTGTCTCCGACGCTGCTGTTGTGGCTGTTCTTCTTGTAGAGGGACAAAGGTATTTGGTTTGAGTGTGACAGTAGCATATTTTGGTTTAGTAGCAGTTTACTTAAACAAAATAAAACACAAACACAAAAGAAGAAACAACGATAAGAGCGAGGAGCCACTTGAACGGACATTTCACCTTCGCAGAAATGTATGCTATGGAAAACGGCAGACGGCAGCTTAAAGAGATTTCGGTTGACTTAAAGGACTTTAAGGACTTGGCTGGCGTGGACAGGAGGAACCTAATCACAGTTTGTCATTCAAATGCTGAATATGATGGGGAATGCAATGAGTTGAAGCAACCACAACACGAATAAACAAACAATAACAAGCCAGCAAGTGTTCAAATGCAATTTGGCTTGGCATTGAGCACGCGTCGTGGATCGCCTGCAAGCTTGCAGATAATTGCATTTGGACGCCATTCAAGTCAGAGTCCTGTACCGTTGGCCGCCACACGCCACTCCTTGCAACTCCCTGCTCGCTGCTAGCTGCTCGCCTTGAGCGCAACCCCACTGTGCGCTCCGCACTTAATCAAATTGAGCGCTTGGCAAATGTCACTGAACCTTGAAAGTGAGTGGGGCTGGAGGGAAAGTGTATTATTTGCCACAGTTGTGGCATTAGGTTCAAGAACAACACAACCAAATGAACTTGACGATTGTCAGGACATTCGCCTGGTCATGCACACACACACACACACACACACATACATACACAGACAAAAAAACAGCGCTAACATCACGTACAATACACAGCACCCGAGTGCAACTAGTTGAGCAGTAACCTGGCCAATTGGATTGGAACTGAAGCTTAGCACTTGGCCAGGTGGCAGAAAAATATCTAATTGCTAGCAATGCTTGAAAGGGAGTGCCAGGAGCTAAGTTTCTTCTGCTGTGTCA
The DNA here is from genome assembly GCA_035043065.1 of Hirtodrosophila confusa. Taxonomy (NCBI): domain Eukaryota; kingdom Metazoa; phylum Arthropoda; class Insecta; order Diptera; family Drosophilidae; genus Hirtodrosophila; species Hirtodrosophila confusa. Next base: position 334,144 of record JAWNNI010000024.1, read on the forward strand.
CGCGCTGAAATTTACATTTCCTTCTGGCCAGACCATAAAATAATTTGTTTTAATTCCATTAGTTCACTTTCCTACGTGCCAGGCATTAAAATGCTTGGCCAGCGCCCAGTTGCCATGCTCATGATGATGTTCATCATTACCAACACACAGCATGGTATACTAGGGTACATGCGGCATGTAGCATGGTCCATGGGACATCTAGCATCTCTGCGAAATTGAGGCCAATTAGAGGAGCCTTGTCCGCATCATGGGGCGTCTTGTCATCGCCAGACAAAACAACGGATCGCATCAAGCTGCGTAAATCAAATGTTTTGTTTTGTTTTTTGTTGTTTGTTTTTTGTTTTTTGTTTTTTGTTTTTAACCGGGCTTTCTATGGCACTGTTCTCCCTTCATACACAGAAAGGAGTGGCATATTATAGTGTATGCATATATCTAATGAATTTTTAATGCACTTTAGCCTTGCACTTGCATGTGTTCGGCGTTGGGCAACTTGTCAACTTATAGACGCTAACTGGGGGTCAGATGTTGTGCACAGCATTGGGTGTGGCTGGGCCATTACAAATTGCTTCCAGCTGAGACGAGTTTTATAATAAAATTGCGCATACGCAACGTGGTGCCAGGGTCATGTCACAGGTGTTATCCGTTGCCTTTGATTAGCTTAACCTTTATCCTGACAAATGATGATGGTATCTATTGTATGTTACCGTTATGCAAATCTACTTTATGTAATACATTTGATTGGTTCTCTTTTATGTAATTCCAATCAGCTTAACGCCCATTGTTATACAGTTGTAAGCATATTGCACAACTATTTTGTGGCACACAACTGTAACAATTGGAATCCTAAGACAGTTTTCCGGCTTTGTTTTGCCAGAAGAAGAAACAGGCACCTGTGTGGGCTTATCGTTCATATAAGCGATATAGGTACTCTCGACCCAACTTAGATTCTTGCATTCATGCAGCACATGGGGTTGATGAGGGAGCCTTATGCTAAGTGCAGTGCAACGCCCCCTCAACAATAATAATTAAGATCGGAAGTTCACTTACACATAACAAATTTCATTATTGCTGCTATTGACTATTTTCTGTTTGTAAAGTTCTATAACAAATTCTGTTTATGGCTCAATAGATTTTATAAGCATAATTTAAATTATTAAATTATGCGTATTTAATATTAATTTTGATGTAAGTCAATTGAGCATTAAATTGCTTTTATACCCTGTACACATAAATCTAAGGCGTAAAATAGGGTAATATACATTTATATAAATGTACACTATTCAAATGCCTCAACATCGATTGTCTCAAATCCTTCTGACTTATAAAAGCTAGAGCGACTAAATTTGATTTGTATGCTCTTGTACAACATACACATATCTAGATTATTTAACAATGTTCAAGCCGCGCTCCTCTAATAAATCGAAAAAACTAAACAGTTATCTGTATCTTATCTACCTTAAAAACATTATACGGATCTGATACTCTCAGAAGTATATGCTAGTCGAGCATTGCATCTTCTGGCCGTGCACGTGCGTCCAATGCAATACCACATTTAAATCTGCATTTAATATTTCATAATGATGCCCAATTAAACTAGTAAATTCAAACAACTACTTAATTGATCGAATGTAGTGTCTAACTGACTTTTGGACATCCAATTAGCTTGATAGCAGGCTTATTGTTTTTGAAGCTAATTGTATTTGCTTAAGTACAAAAACTGGTGTCTAAGTCCTGGAAAATTTCCACAAATTTGCTGCTTACAACACGTTGCACTCGTGTGACCCAGCTGTGTAAAATGGTTGCCAAGTTTAGTGCATTGCGTGTGGCAAAGTGAACGTTGCAGAATGAAATGGATACGATGGTTAGTTGGCTGGGTGGTTGGCTCGGCTCTGCAAGTTGCTGTTGTCCTATGGGTTGACCAATTATTTACCGTTAGAGGACAGTGACAATGCGCCACATGCAGCAGAGGGCGTTGCTGTACCATTTCCTGGGTTGAATGTATATAGGAATTTTAAAGGTAAGAGCATAGCTCGTAATATGAATAATAGCACCGCATGGCTGACATGGCCCGGTTTTCCACGCATTTTCCACACTTATTTATTTACTTAGTTCTGCGTGTGTGTGTGTGTGCTAAATATAAAAGGTTACTGTCTCGTACCAGGTCACATTGTATGTGTGTCCTGCATTTTATCAATTTCTACTTTTGACGGCTTTCGTGGCATCGTTTTCTTTGCTCTATCGATTTTCCCAGTAAAGCCGCCGACATTTTTAATGACTTTCATTACTTGCGCTTGTCTGGTCCTGGCTTTTCACTTTTCACTTTTCATTTGCCCATTTGCAGCTGCGTGAGTTGATTAACAGCCGCAGCGCTGCCCTTTGAGCAACTCTATCTTCACGCAGCGTCAACTTGAGTTTACTATAAATTTCACTTTATTAATTATAAAACATATATACATGTGAACGTACTATGTACATCTAGACGAGTGTTTTGTATTTAGGCAACGCTGCCCCGCAGCTAAGCCCGGTCAAAGGCTGACAGGTGCGCTGGCCTTAACAGCTGCCATTGTTGCCAAAAGTAATCATACACTAACTACGAGGGTACCTTTAAAAATAATCCGCCATTAGGCGATTTTTTTAAGAAGGTTCCAATACTGTGAAAATGCTTGCAACTGGTAGAAGAAAACATCTCCGATCTTATGAAGTATGCATATTCTTAATCAATATCAATATATCGATTCGGCAAATCTTAGGACCTGTCTGATGTATGTGCAACTGCCACATGGTGGTCACCGGTTCTACCTAACCCAACCTTGAACAATATCATGAGCCGAATCTGTCCAATTCGTCTGTCTGTCTGTTCTTCTGTATGTATGACCGCAAAGATCTCGAAAATTACATGAACTAAAGAAACCTAATTTTAAAAGAAGGTTTGCGGCGTGGCGGGCGCAAATCAAGATTATTTCAAATTTTGAATAATTCAACCAGCACCCCGCAAATCGATCAAATCGATTTATAAGCACATTTTCAAGTATATAGCCTAGATTTTTGACATGCATCATTGATCAATCGCGAGGAAGCAGCAATGCAGCTGCCACTTGCATTGCCGCTGCACTGCTTGATGCACATGTGGATGTGTACGAAGATGTGTTTGGGAATTTTAAGACACGTCTAGACCATTCTCACTTGTTATCGGTAATATAATCGAAATGAACCACGACAGTCGACCGCAAAGATTGAATTAATTGATTGATTGAGAAGAAAATCTCGAATTGTGGGCATTTAAAACTAATGTAAAGAAGCTGACTCCATCTCCTAAAAGTTTAAAGCAGGTGTATGGAACGTAGACATATGCACCATTTATTTTGTTTATACAACCTATTTATCAGCCGCCCCTCGCATGTGCTTATAGGTACGTTTACAGCCAAAAACACATGCAATTAATAATGCACAAGCATTGGCCATGCACGAAGGAGAAGCCAACACATTACGCATACGCCGCATATAACAATAAACCGCTGGTGGGGCCATTAAAAATCAGGTAGACCAAAGCACACACACACGTTTTCAACTTCACCAATTCCATTTAGAATCTAGGAAGCACCTACAGGAAACTAACTACTCGCAACACAAAACCGGCTGGCCTGGCCTAATGTTCGGAGTTGAGGTGGGCGAAAAGGCATTCATCATTAAATATTTACACTTTCATAAATGTGTGAGTGCATTCAGGTTGTTAAATATTTTATGATGATTCTGACTTTGTAGACACTCAAAGAGACAAAGCGAGCCAATGCTGAGGGTTCCAAACACACAAAAAAGAAATTGGTAACAGCCAGCGTGAAAAGCCATGCAAGCGTGAAAATCGCAGCAAATGCTTGCAACGCACTCACAGCCTGTTTTTAACAGTTACTCGTCATTGCCTTTCCTCATATTCTTGGCAAATGATTATTATTGTTCCATTACACGAATAAAAACAAGACAAAGATATCTTAAATGCTGCGGGCTGGCCAAGTAATGCGCTCAAGCGTTCTGAAAACGGCCTAAAGGTACCCGTAATTATTGTGTGTCAAGCAGACAAAATATAATCCAAATGGACACGGGTTTATGTACTGTTCGCAACTTGTATTTAAACAACAAGTTCTGCTCCTTGTCGGTCGTCCTGCAAAATTAAAGTTGCAGGTTCACTGAACCAGAAATTTAAATTAAATAAAATGCCAGCCTACAAACGCAGCACCATTACAATAGCTCAGGACTTGATTTTCAATACAGACATATATATATACATATGCTTATGAAATTCTAGATTATCGAACCAAATGATGTATTACCATTAAGCTGGGCAACAGTTTTTTAAACCGATAGCTATTATCTAGTCTTTGGGAGTCCTCAATCCATTGTGGGTCACGACACATCAACCACTCCTCCTCAATTATGTGTCCTTACACAAGCTAACCAAACTTTTCAAATATAATAAATGTAAAAAAAATAAAATTTCTGACAATTTCATATTGATGTACATTTCATATTGATGCATAACTTTCAACTCTGCTAATTAGTCGGATATAGTATGTTGGCCAACTATTTTGAAATATTTTATGTGCACAAACAACTTAATTAATTGTACAGTTTTTAGTCAGAAATCTACCCCGCTTCCCGATTCCCGCAAACCCTGCTCGTTGCTGAGAACGTGACACACGCTCACTCTCTCAATACCACTTGACATCTCAATTCTTCTTCTTTTTGTCGCATTCCCAAACGTTTTAATGACCTCACATATAGAAAACTGGCTCATAGCTATAAAAAGCGAAAAATACTCTCTTACATTATACCCATGTATATGTTATTTTAAGTTTTTACTCCCTGTACCCATAAAATGGGTAAAAGGGGTACTAAATCTGTGGAAATGTATGTAACAGGCAGAAGGAGACACCTCTGACCCTATAAAGTATATACATTCTTGATCAGTATCAAAAGAGATTTCGATTTGGCCATGTCCGTCGGTCTGTCCAGATGAACGCGTCGATCTGAGCAACCATAAGAGCTAGAGACACCCAATTTGAAATGGAGGTTTCCGTATACAATAGTTTTCATTTCACACTAGCTTTAGTTGCCATAATAGGTAACAGTACTAATCAAACTTATAAAAATAAAAAGGTGCAGGGTGTGAAAAAAAAACCAAAAAGTAGGCAACACCTTTAGTTGTGTAAATTTGCATGTGATGCACACTATAATTCCCAACTAGTTAAAGCTTAAGTTGCACTGAAAGTAAAAACACAAGCGTCACAATAATCATATCTCTTTTTATAGTTCTTGTGACGGAAAATTGCGAATTTGTGACCTGGGTACAGGGAATTTTGTGGTCGGGTATACTCGACTTTAGCATTCTTAGAATTATAATAATTTGAGTAATGTCTCTGAAAGAAAATAACAGCGTTATTATATTAACTCGATCTCAAAAGATATCTTTGATAGAAACTTACAGATCTAATTATTATTATTCTCTGAACTGATATCAATCACATTCGTAATAGAATTTTGATACTATTTTTTGATACTATATAGTACTTGATACATTTTTTTGAGCAAGTTGTTTTTGAACTCTGGTAAACGAATCAACTAAAATATTATTTCCAAAACAAATGAAAAGGAAGTGCAATGCCGATTGTGTAAACAGCAACTAAAATATTGCAGATAAATATTGTCGTTTTTCAAAGGCGGGTGCTACTACCACTGAAAAGAGGAACAGGTTAACCACCACGCACCTATCAAAACTACTGTTCCTCAATTCCCTATTAAATAAAAATAAATTGATCATTTATATGTTGGTATCAAATGTCGTTCGCATTACACATTCACATGGAAAAATATAAAAAAAAAAATGGCAAAAATTTGTGCAAATTTAAAAAATCATGTGAATAATCGATTATTTTAATTTTTTCTTCGATTAATTGCGATTATAATCGATCGGCTTAAATTAATCACATGATTCAATAATCGATTAATGAAATTTTTGCCATCACTAATTATAATGACTTACATATGTTATAAAATATTGAATGTAAATAAACTAATGCCCATCTGGCTATTAAATACTGCAGCCATTAAAGACATTAAAGGCATTAAAAGATACATTTGCTTGATCATAAATTAGGCACTTGCTCATTCAGTAATTTATCATTTATAATGTGAACACTGTAATTCATTAAAGATGCGCAATTGCTATATAGTCAAAGGCAATAAAAACACAGAAAATTTTTGGCAAATTTAAGTCATAAAAACCTCGAGGCACAAAGCAAATACAACTACATAACGGTAAGAAAAACAGACATAACAATTTACCTAAATATATACAGACATACTAAATATACAAACATACATTAATATGTATTGTCACATGTGCTAATTAAAATATACACGCCACAAAACACAACAAGGACCGCCACTGTTTAGGGCAGGACAGGGTGAAGTACATCCCCAATGCGTCAAATGTGGCGTATACGTAATATACAATTAAATACACATTGTGGCAGGACCCTGGCAAAGCCAACAACAACAATAACAGCACTAACACCAACTGCTATGTGCTTTGCCGGCGCTGTGGGCTTTTGTCCTCTTTCGTATTATCCTTTCATTGGCTTGTAATGTTCGGGGAGGCGCTCGTGCGTTCGCCTAATTGAATGTAAGCAAACCAATATAAAAGAGCGCTAAAAGGCAACATTAAGCAGCGGGAGCAACACGTCTCATTGGCAAATTACCGCAGCCGTATTGCCTTCATAGACCTGGCATTGTCCACACTCCGCAAAAAAAGAAACCCCACCATCCTTGTCCTCCGAGTCATTTGCAAGACGTTGCCGCTGTGAAATTGCGCAATAAAATTGCATTGTCTTTATTTTTATTTTTAGTTTCAGTTATATGTTCATGTTTGGCTTTACCGCACACAGTCAGGAGAAAGTTAAATTAAAATTTCATGGCTGCCCGCATTTGACTCAAATCCCTAACACCTACCCCTTCAGCCAGCTCAACACACAGTACTGCTAATCAAATCAGCAGCCTTCCGGATCTGTGCGTTGCAGCTGATAAATCTTTACGTGCAATTTGCCGTATTCTCTAGATTAAGGTGAAGATGTTTATATAGCTAATATAACTTGGCCTTGGCTATCAAGGTTAGTTAACTTGTTTATTAATAAGATAGTAATGTAAGCCCTTGCACACTTTGAAAAAGTTTTGGCCGATCTGAAAGAAATGCGCACAATTGTTTACCATTTAGACTCTGTTGCCAAACCTTTTCTTGATAAAAAAGTGTATCTTGGTAGGTTTGTCTGTCTTTCTATTGAATAGTGAATACTGATACCAAATATATATGTAAATGGTATTATACAAATACTTTTTTAACAAAGTGTAAGGATATCCAAACCAACCCCACCCCATACCTAGCAATTCGGCAAATATATCCCCCACACTTACTAACTTCACTCTAGCTTCTGACTACGATGATAATATTTCGTCCATGTTCATTTCCGCTCCCCACAAATAAGGAAAAGAAAATACATTGAAATACTCTTTTTCCATCGGTAACTTTCAAGAGCAACGTTCGATCTTATTATACTCTGTTTTCTTTACATTGGACTTATGCAATTTCCATCTGTCTCTCTGTCCGTATGAACCAAATTTTTTTCTGGTAGAGCAACCAAACTTGGTTGTTTGTATATGATATACCCTCAATTTATAAGGGGTCACGAAAAATTACATTAAAATTAAAATGGTGCACAGCAAAAGTTGCTAAAGAATACGTGCAAGAAATACAGAGTCTAACAAATAGTTAAATATTTATCATGGATGTAATCGAAAGTTTGAAACAACTGTATGATATTATATTGTATCACTCGTAGATATGATCAAACATATATCTTAAGGAACAGAAGGCCGGATTATGTAAGACCCAATTTATATAATTTATTTATACAATTTATAAACGAGTGTGTTTACACAACACTCCCCACCCACGTCCCTAGTCAAATCCTCAACTCCTTGCACGAACGTGTTTTATTTATTAAGTTAAATGTTTAATGTTTAAACAAAAATACATATTAAAATAATCATAATTACATCGACTAAGCCGTCGGTATATTCAAGAATATATACATTTTAGTTTTCTTCCATTTACATTATTTTATTAAAATGAGATGCACTAACTATTAAGATACATGTATACAAATATATGAGACTGTAAAATGTCTTAAACAAACTATGGGGTTTCAATACGACTAATTACACAGATTGATCACCATAATTAGTTTATTGCGCAATTCAAGTCACATAAAGGAAATATTTTACAACAAATCAATAAAAGTTTGTAAAAAGAATCTAGATCGTAAGAAAGTATTGTCCAAACACTGATCCTTCTTATTAGATTCTAAGCCATGTTTAATCAAAAACAGCCCAACAATAATTTTATTTAGACGCTGATCCTTCTTAACTTTTAGTTGCATAGTGAAAAAGTTTGTTAACTTTTATTGATTAAAACTGCTACACAACTAATTCCATTAATGGACTTTCAGCACAGCTACCAACCGACCTTTATTGAATTAGTACGGTGACCAACAAAACTTTTCAACCACATAATACTATTTCTGACTTATCAAGCTTGCTCACAATAAAATTAATAATAATTTTCAAACTTATTTGACGTCAGAATATTAGAAAGTATCAGTAGAATATGCTTATAAAAGATTTTAATTATAATTAATATTCAAATCAAACTCACTCAGTTAGCGTTTTGCGCCAAATACGAATCGAAAATGAATTAAAATTTCATTCATGCACTGCGCAACAGTTCATTAAATTTGTAATTATTTGGCAAACGCTGTGTTAATTATGCATCTTAAATGCCACTTAAAATTAATGTATTCTTTGACTTTGTTTTTTATGTTTGTTTTTTTTATTATTTTCTTGGTTATTTTCTTTATTGAAAAATTAAAAAAAAAATAACTGAAAGGTTCTTGTCACTTTTGTCGATAATATGCAAATGACACAACAAGTCGGCGACTGATTTGAAACTGCGACAAGTGAAACTTCAATACTGGACGCAACGAGTGCAATGCCGAAAACGAACAGAAACGAGCGAATCGGCGAACGAGAATGAGAACAGCCACTGGCTGTCACGACAGGACACGACACGACAGGACACGGATACGTAGCTGAACCTGCGCCTGCCGCTGCGTCGGCGTCTGCTGCGAGCTGCGTTCGTTGCGAAACTGTTTTTTTGTTTTTGGCATCTTGAACGCCTTCCAACTGACTTCCTGCGCACAAGTTCGAGTTGGATGACAGAACAGGCTGCGTTGCGCTGTTCGGCCGGTGCTGGGGCTGTGGCGCGGGGGGTGGTAAACACAACATGCATGCGGTTACTTGGCAACGCACATTTTTGCTGTGGAGGGGGGGGCACGGTCAAAATGACGTAAGTCTTATGGCGGCGCCACTTGTGGCATGTTGTTGTTGGCCCGTTTCTTGCAGTGCAAATGTTGCAAACTTTCTATAAAGCAAAAAGTTACATTGCATTTGGGGCACGCAACATGGCATTCTTCAAGTTCAGTTAGCTGTTGAAACCTTGCTAGTTTATTATGCTTCATTTGCTTACCAACTTTCAGCTACTTTTTGCAGCTGTTGCCCAAAAATTATTTTGCACTTATGCAGTACTGCAGACTCAAGAAATTAGTGAGGATTGGTCACTTGAGACGACATAGAAAGAAACATTGTTATTTTAACAACAAAAAAACTGAACTTTTAACCATAAAATATTTATAGGTCAGTGTGTACTTTTGTATATTTGTTGAGTAAATACATTATTTCCTCATTTCTATCAAATATTCGATATAAATATGTTTTCCTTTGAGCCAGTAGAATTAAAACGATTCGAGTATAAATAAAAAAAAAAAGGTTTTTTCGAATATTTCATTCGAAAATGATAACACAAAATCGAAAACGATTCGAAATGACAAAGCACTTGAAAATTAAAATAGGCCTAAATGACTGAGTTATGGTATAAAGAGCTCCGATACTCCATTTAAGAATGCATTGTGAAATTTACAGGGATTCTCACAGCATTTTAGTTCAGGTTGCTCAATTACCCTAATTGACATCAAATAAATTCCTAACTTGGTATTTTCTGCTTAAAAACATTTACAAAGAATTCTCCAGAATTTTCTATGGAATTCAGCTCACTTAACCATTCTGAAAAGTCAACGAATTCTTCGAAACACTTTTCCGTGTTCATCCTATACAAATTGCCTTAAGGATTTATATATTTTTTAGTAAATTCTTTTTGAGCTTTGATTCAGAAAGCACAAATTCTACGAACTTACCCACAAAAGGTATGTCCTTCATTTTGCGACGATTTATGTCGATACCAACTAAAAGTAAAGGTAGCTAGAAATTGCTCATTATGATTATTAATGCAGTTCAGATATTAGATTTAACGTAAAATTAAATTGAAAAACAAGAAAGAGCGGTTATCTTCGGAGTGCCCAAGCTATATACCCTAGCAGCAATGTTTGTATACAAAATTAAATTTTCGTCTGATTGCTTCTATGAGGTCTGATTTTGATAAAATTCTAGGAAACTATTTGAAGTAGTCACTGCCAGCAGCAAAAAGAAGGGTCTGTGCCAAGTTTCATGGAGATAGCTTTAAGACTGAAGGTCTAGTTTGAACCGACGGGCATCGCTATATCGACTCGGCTATTCATGCTGATTCAGAATATATAGACTTTATTAGGTCGGAAACGTCTCCTTCAGTCCATTACACATTTCTAGACAAAATTATAATACCCACTGCTAGGGTATAAAAATAAGTTTTTGACTAGTTCTAGTTCGAGTTTTTGTAATAACATACATATGTATGTACTCATGCTCATTTTATGTATGCAAGTCTACAAATCTATATTTCTTTCTGCTCTTTCCTCCCAATATGCACGTACGTTCTTTACACGTGGCGCGGCTTTAATGTCAAAGACATCCACAAGAATCAACCATACGAAACCGAAGACAGCACACAAACTCAGTCGAACAATTGGTCCTTTAACAACAAGTTCGTCGTAGTTTGCAACATGTTTGAAGTCGGAAATGCGATTTGTGGTTAGCCACAACTGTTTTGCCGGCTAGTAGCGTTTAACCAACTCAGGCCAAGACCAAAATGAGTTAGGTAACCAAACCGCGTTGAAGTAATGGGACATGTTTCCTCAGTTTAACCAGTGAAACAATGGATGCAGTTGCCCTCACTGGGATATACTATGGCAATTAAGAGTAGTTTGGTGCAATGTTAGGTTTTCTAGCTATCGTGTGTCCTGTGGGGCAAGTTCAGGTCATTAGCACTTTGTGATTAAGTTTAAAATTCATAAGACAAGCAGGAAGAGGTCAGTTGGACTCGATTAACAGCGTCCTTAACATCGATTAGCAGACACTTGTTTCAACAGTTTCAATTACAAGTTGCCTGATTTTCATATATAAGAAATTAGTATCTGATGAAAGTCAGACTCTGGGTTAGGTCAAGCACCTCTCGGATGTGGACTTGTATAGTGTATCAGGTTACGCCGCAGCCAAGCCATGTTATTAACCTCAATTGGGGGAAGTTCGGGGGAAAAAAAGAAGCTGTATGCTGAATGTTCAAGCAAAGAAATAAGTTATCTTTAAAACTTAATTGCTGTCCTGCTATTGGAACACCCGCAAATATGAAGCCTGTCAGACATATAAGGATATTCAAGAACAGAGAGCAAAACTTAATAGTTGCAGTGTGCAACCAAAAATGTCAAGGAAGCTTAAGATCAAAGGAAGACCATTACACTGATCAATGGACAGGCAACAAAAGGAGAAAAATGTTATCTCTGCTTCCGATCTGTCTGCATTTGGGCGCTGTCAAGTTTTTTCTTAGCTTCCTGACAACCGGCAGGAAGAATCAATTACACTTTGAGTCGCATCTCCTGTATCGGTGAACGAGAGCAACAGATGTGACCAGTTGAGATCAGTAACCATCTCAGGTTACGCCAGACAGCTCAGCACCTTTGCGCAGAGCTAGCTTTTTATAAGCTGGATAAACTTTATGTTCACAAAGATTAAAGCATTAAATTCTGGGATGCGGGGCGTTGGTGGCTGTTGCAGGTGTGCTGCAGGACTACAACGAATCGAACAACAGGGATATCATATATATTTCACAGCAAAGCAAACAATGCGCTAGATAAACAAAATGTATACTTTCAGTATGTGGGGGGCGTTGGCGCAAATATATTTTGTTCTGGGAACTAACAAAATGTAAAGCACAATTTAAATGGAAATCATTTGATATGCGTATACATTTTGTACTTAAATAAGATATGTACATATATTGCTGGAGTTAGAAGGAAGTTGTTGCCAATCGAACAAATTTGTGTTAACAGTGCTCGCGACTTGTTCAAATCATGAAGCGATTAGTATGCCAGATGCAAAGTGAATTTATAAAACATTTTAACACTAGTAAGGCTTAAAATGTGTTCCAATAATACAAGTTTTCTTTCATTTTTAACACTTCATTGAGACTTTATTTATTAACTATAGCCGCATTTTTAAAACTTGATTAAAATACATATATTTGTAAGTAGTTCTTTAATAATTTTCCAAACTAATTTCGTAAGCTTTTATCTACTGTAAGATAGCTAAAAACAAACCGCAAACATATTTTATGAATTTTGTTTAAGCAATACATAGTATGTATTTTTAAACATACATATAAAATTTGTGTGTGGCCAAATTCTATAAATAGTATCACACATCTTATCGGGAAAACAAGTATAAACATTTTCAGATATACCTATAAACTGAATACTCGATGAGAAAACACTTAATATGAAGCATTGAGCCCTTTTTCAATGTCTTCGTGGCAATTTAATTGTTATCAACAAACATTTTTCCAAACCCTCTGTCTTAATCAACTTTTTGATTTTTTTCCTTCTTAGAAAAGAATAATAGTTTAAACAAAATTATATACTTATTTAGTACTTTAGTTCATAAAAATAAAAAATAAAATCTATAAAGCTCACTTAGAACCTGAACCATTTGGCTTTCTTATGTTATCAGCAGATTTGAATTATGCGCTATGCGCATGAGTTCTACGGAAATTAATCATAACATCTAACCTTGAACAACGAATTAAAAAGGGCATGCTTAAAGCATATTGATAAATACATAAGCTACATAACATATATATTGGGCAACATTTCTCTCTTAAAATAAATATTAGAAATTATATGTTAAATATAGGCTTTTATAGAGTCCGCCCTAAGCCAAAGGGCTTTCTGGTGTTAAATTTATTAGCTGTCTCTTGCCAAAATGGGCAAATAGGCTACCTGCTGCTAAGTCAGAAGCGGACTGCGCACGCGCTCCCCGTCCTCATTTGGGATGCGGCGCAGGCGTGACGACGACGACGCGAATTCACCAAATTTATGCAGAGTACGAGTATGTGACTAAACCCGGGCCTGAAGTGGGCGTGTGAACCACCTGGCGCACATGTTGGGCATGGCAATTGTGGGGCAGCAATACGAAACGATGATGATTATGATAGCAAATAGAACTGCGTGAATAGGCTGTCAATTAGCCACTCAGTGGTTTCCAATAGGTGCCGTTGGGTGCTTACGTGCGCCGCTGGCCATCAGCCATGCCGGAAGACCAGGTCCAGAGCCCTACGTCCAAAACAGAGCAAATACACGTACATCCATACATATGTACATATGTATGTGAGGTGATTGTCAGGAAGTGTTGTTGTCGTGAGTTCAGCGTCCAGTTTTTGCACTTGAAACCCAAATTGCGCAATTCCCAAAATAAATGCGCACACATCTCCAGCTACAGCTCAATTTTCAGGGGGCTGTCGTTGGTTATTTTTGGGGTTGGCGGCTGCGAAAGTACCGCTACTCGCGACAAGTGCGCAAGTGGGCCGCAATCCGCTCATGATGTCATCTCAGATGCGTCGTATTTACTGGTTCGAGTTTTGGGCCATAAATATACATCTCAATTGATCTTTTAACAGCCGTTTATGATTAACGCTACGGGAACGCCAACCACGTCAAACGACTTTACTTTTATTAAAATAAGCTGCATTTCATTTAAAAGCTGGAAAAATTAATGGGACAGTTCTAAAAGGATGGTCTATTTAAATCTTTTCCAAGGGTTGTTGTCTTAAACTCCAGTCAATTTCGATATTTCATAGCACGCATTTTCTACTTTGGATCCACTTTGGGGCGCAGAACTAATTTACCAAAAATTTCTGATTTCAAATAACGGTAGATAGCCACACATGTTTTTGCAAATAGCGTTGCCAGATGGGTAAAAATAAGTCGAGCTAAACACTAAGTGTGCCAATAGTTTTGTGCCTTGAAAATGTGCCATTTATCGTTTAAATAAATTAATAAAAATAACTGTTTTGTTATTGTTAAGAATTGTTAATTGAGTTTTGTTGGAAATTAACAGGCTTATACAGGACAAATATTTTAAATGGATGTTTGCTATCAAAAACGGCCCCAAAATGGGTCCAAAGTAGAAACTTTTTGCTGTGCTAATACTTATGTGTGTGTCTGTAGCTGCATTTTCACAGCAAAACTTAATATTTGCCTGAAAAATAAATTTACAGCGTTGCCAACATACAATGCATTGTAGTCTGGTAACTTTTCGGAAAGGCTTGCCACCAATTGACATGGCGTTGCCACAATCGCGCACCAGCTAGAAAAGGGCAAACAAAAACTGTACAAATGTGGTATGTAAGAGGCAAAAGAAGACATCTCCAACCCTATTTGTAATTGGAAATGAATGGAATAATGTCCTCAAAAATACTAAGTAAATATGGTAGTAATATCCAAATAATATGAATATCATTACGTTGGGCTAAAGATCTCGTATCTACATACATATGTGTATTTGTACAACAAAATTGAATTGACAGGAAGAGTATTTGAAAAGTTTATTCGTTAGATCATGTTGATTTAAAATTGGTAAACAAGCCATGAAAATTATAAATGGCATGTACAGCGATATGCAAAGTAAGCTAAATTGGTTTAGTTGGCTTGGTCGTCATGGAAAAGCACCTATGGTTACTGCTTCTGCTGGTGATCTGGACTCCAGCTGGCGATACTAGGGTTTATCGAGGACCCATTAACATGTGGACGGTAAAAGATAATCGTCAATGGAGGCCCTTATCTAATACCGATTTCGGAGGCTGGTTGCTACACATCATGGATGGAGAAGGTCATTTTGCTTGTTGCGGCTCATACTATTCACCACTTTTTGTAATCACGTCCGCCAATTGTATACATCCACATCGATATAGCCTGAAGGGAGCCTTTGTTGAAGGCACTGCTCTGCTGGATGAATCAGAGGATAACTATGGAATCATCGATACAGTGTATGTGCCTGACAAATTTAATCATGACCAAAATTTAATGGACATTGCTGTGATAAGGCTAAAACAACCCATCATGGGTAGAAGGACGGAGTTTATTAAACTCTGTGAATCAAAAATCACTGACGGCATGGATATGACCGTATTTGGCTGGGGCTTCAGCAGTGTGGCAATACAAACCCCCTCCTGGATCGTTAGGAATGTCAATGTGACCATTGAAAATCAAAATGAATGCGCAAAAAAATACGCCAATAATAGAAAAATTAAACTTTCAGAGACAGTGCTCTGTGCCAAACATCCCAAGAGTCGTCAACAGTGCCTTTACGATAAAGGTTGTCCTATGGTCCGGAAAAATCAACTTTGCGGCGTCGTTTCAACAGGACCCTCGTGCCAGGACACCTCGAAACCTGGCATCTATACAGACATTAACTCTGTAAAGTCATACATACAACGCTCTGCGACTAATGTTTACCGGGACCAGAACGATAGTCAGAAACGCAAGCTTTATCAAAAGAAAAGAATTAGATATAGAAGATAGTGTAGAAAAAATACCTCTTGAACGCCATACAAATAAATATAAATGATCTAAACTGTTCTCGAAATATACGTTAAAATATTCATTTCTTGACAGATCGTTCGTACGACAGTTATATGTATATATACATATATGCATCATCGCAGAGATGCCAATATAATTAGCATTTTGTGCAACTTAAATAAGCCATATTATAACTTAGAATTGATGAGTTTACTAGACATACATATCTGTAAAAAAAAAAGTTCGAAAATTCACCTATGGCTGGTAGACCCTTATGTGTCAAGTTTCATGAAGATAGACTTACAAATGAGAGACTAGCTTTGGTATAAACAGACAACAGACAAGATCTAAAATAATAAGTAGGCTTTGAAACACCTCTACCCTCTATACCCTCTACAAGAGTATAATTAAATATTATAATTGAAGATTTGATATGTTTAAAACGGCGACATCCATAAAAGCAAAGCTAATTCAAATAAGTTCCACATCATGCACAAAATTCAAATGCTATGCGAATTGGATTTTAGTATAGTCTTAGATTAAACTTTGTTGAAATGGGGCAAGGAAAGCTGCTATTGTTGCTTAACGGGTTGCTGCTACTGTTTCTTATCCGGGTGCCTTCTACTTGGTGTAAACTATATAATGCTGCAATAAACAAAAAGACGCTACCGAATAAGCGTCAATGGGGCGGAATGAATTTCTCTACGGGCAGAAATTTTGGAGGCTGGTTGCTACGCATCAATAATGGAGCCGACAGTCATTTTGCCTGCTGTGGCTCGTACTTTGCCCCCCTTCTGGTTATCACGTCGGCCAATTGCATGGACCCGTATCGATACAGCCTGGACGGCGCCACAGTACTAGTCACCGCTGTGCATGAAGGCGAGGAGACCAGCTTTGCGGAGATAGATACTGTGTACACTCCAGAAACCTTTAGAAAGGGTACAACGATAATGGACATTGCGGTGGTAAGACTAAAAAGACCCTTAAAGGGCAGATTGACGGAGTTTATCAAACTGTGCCACCGCTGGAACGCAGTCGGAGATTCGTTTTTCACATTTGCCTGGGGTTACGAAAGCCTTGGAATACAGACACCCTCAGAAGAACCGAGGGTGGGTACAGTTACATTTGAAGACCGTTCGGCATGTGAGAAAAATTACCAGGATGGATTTCTATCGGAAAATGCTATTTGCGCAAAATTTCCATTTGATCGTCGTAAGTGCCTCTACGACGGTGGCTCTCCCCTAACCTTTGGGAATGAGCTTTGCGGTATTGCCTCCACCGGTGCCAATTGTCACAATACCTCAAAGCCCGGTATCTATACAAGCATCATCAAAGTAAAGGACTATTTAAATGATATTCAACAAGGTGTCAAGGGTGGTATGTTGCCGCGCAGGAGGCGAGACATACACACGCCATGGAAACGGCCAAAAAGGTTACCAATTACATAGATTACCACAAAACATTGGAAAGTTAAATACAGAAATAATAATAAAAAGCCAAATTTGGGGCACACCGAAACTAATTCAGACAAAAGTCTTGATTACCTAAATAAAACATATAGAAAGAGAAACAAGTTAGGATGCTTTAGTCGAGTATACCCGATAACGAGATTGCATGTACACAGGTCTTCAATTTGCAAACACATCTTCGTATACACACATACAAGCGACACTGTAAGCAAGTCAATACGGCTGTTCTGCTGCCTCACCCCGCTCTGCAGTATTTAAACTAGTTTCTTGCATAATTTCTATGTTTATTATCCGATCGACTTAAATTATGATTTAGATCAAGAGGGACCCAAGAATCTTGCATGGCAAAAATCAAAGCTATATCTTATAAATTGTCTTTATAAATCGGTTTATTGATTATTGGAGTGCGGGGGGTGACACAAATTTGATCTGGGTACCATACCCAGAATCCTACATTCCAAATTTTATGTCTCTAACTCTAATAGTTCCTGAGATCGACGTGAGCATCCCTATTAATAGACAGATGGATAAATAGACGGACAGATCGGCTCGGCTCTTGATACTGATTAAGAATTGATTCACTATATAGGATCGGATCTGGCTCCTTCCGCCTATTGCATCGATTAGCAAAGACAGGGAGTAGTAGTATTACCATAGAAAATAGTTTCCTAGGGAATTTCTGCTTATTATTCATAACTATGAAAGAGTAGATAGATATGTAGATAGACTACTTGCTTACTGATGTTTGTATAAGTATGTGTGTACATATTCAATATCAAGTTATGCAACGCTTGCAGAATTATGCGGAAAAATTCAATTTCAAGCTGATTAGAAATGGCAATGAGTTTTATATCATTAACCTAGTCAGTTGTAAGTTGACTTTAAATGGAACGCATTAACAAATCTTTTGCATTGTGGCTCTGCCTACAAATGCTGCTTTCCGATGATCTGGTCAGAGAATCAGAGTCGAATTCTGTATCCTTGCACGTGAGGCCGGCGGTAAGGACTGTGGATACCAATGGCTATCAATTGACCAACAATGCGAATGTGGGAGCTTGGCTACTACGCATCATGAATGGCGATCAATTCATCTGTGGCGCTGCCTACTACAGTCCACTTTATGTACTGACTTCTGCTAGCTGCATGCATAGGTCCAAAACAAGGCTGGACGATCTGAGCGTGGAGCTCCTTTCTGGCCACAGTTTTGCATTGATTGATAGGGTTTATGTGTCCAAGCAGTACACATGGCGTGATAACTACATGGACGTTGCTGTTATTAAGCTAATCGATCCCATACCCGGAAACAACAACAACTTTGTCAAATTGTGTAGCCAACCCCCGCAAAACTACAATAAGTTGACGGTGGTGGCCTGCGGGGCAACGAATCAGATGATGCGCACCCAGCAGGTGTCTCTGATGAATCAAATTGAATGCGAGCGGTATTATCCAAATCTGCGGTTGGCCGAGACCGTTGCCTGCACCCATGCCTTTGACCGGGCCAAAGAATGCATCTACAACTTTGGCTGTCCAGTCACTGCCGGCGATCAACTGTGCGGCGTTGTCGTCTTAGGTCCCGAGTGCAGTAATGCAAGTCTTCCCGGCCTATTTACTGATATCTATCAGGTCAAACATTTCATTCGTAAAGTTATGTACAGCGGTAAATTAAAGCCACAGACTAAGCCTAATATCACAAAGCAAACATGGTTTGACGATTAAGGACGGAAATGAGTAGAATAACGGCCAACAAACCCATTGAATATATTTCAAGTTACATATGTATATTTGTAAACACTTCAAATGTTCAACATAAATAAATATCAACATCCATAACTCTGTTGGTCATAAAGCAAGTCTTACATTGCAATTTAATATAGTTTTTTAATTCAAAATCTGTAAATTGCCTGGCAACTTTAATATGTAAATGACAAGTATCGAGTTTCAACATATTGCATTGAGTAATCGAACGACCTCCACAATTTAACAATCGGCCACGCTATGGTTATGTTATGCTGATCATATAAATGCATATAAAAACTTTGCCTTTTGTGTTTTTTAACAATAATAATAATCACAGAGGTTATTAAATATTTTTCCTCATATCATGTCCATCTATTATAGCAAAATGTTCGGTTAAGAATCGCACTATAACATAGCTCTGTTGTTAACAAACATGTATCGATAATTATAGCATTGATAGTGTTGACTAGAGATAGGCGTGTGTCGGATTTTTCCAACAGGACCCCGACAAGCAATCAATTTTTCCCAAAATATAATATACATTTTTTAAATTTACACACATCTATGTGAATTATAATTATTATTCCAATGAATTGTTCAAGACTTGAGCCAAACAATCTTGCTCGGCCCTGGCGTACAATTATTGCTAATTTTACCATATTATTATTGTATGCAATTTTTTTTAATATATGTATGTTGTAGTAGGTCATATTGGTCGTGATGTACACGTACCAAATCACGCAACACGTGTGGAGTCACGATAGAACACATGACACACGCACAACTCTAGTGCTGAAATTTTTTTTTTAATTAGCACCCGGCTAAAACTACTTCTGATTCTTAAATTGAAAGTCACACCATGTCGCTTCGAATTGTATTAAAAAATTATTAATTTCATTGCAAGTAATAATAATATAAAAAAAAAGTTAGTTTTTCTCGGTCAAACAATTTATTGCGCGCTGTTTACAACAGTGCTGCTAAGTAGATGTTATTGTTGCTGTTATGCTAAATAACATTTATGTTTGGGAAACAAAGCCGCTTATTGTTTGTTTGTTGTGAACGATTTTGGGATTCAAATGAACTAGAATGAACCGATAGACAGGAACTTAGTACAATCGAACTACGTCTAAACGATTCGATATAATAACTTTAACGGGGGCAGCAGAACTCACATAAAATTGGTCCAAAGAAGTCAGACGACAACCAGTTTGCACAGAAGATCACGAGCCTGCAACCTGGGAAAATGACACAGCTTAAGAAGCTACACATGGGCGTCGGAATGGAGGATCTGGAGAAGCTGACAATAATCCCAGACTTGCGCAACAAGAGCATGAAAATGTAAGTGGACACCATTCGCCCAACCCCATTGCTGATATCAACAAGAAATATAAGGAAAATAACAACAATACAAATGCAGATTACTCAACACCGCACGCAAACTGTACTTGACAGCTGAAGAACAGCGCCTGGATGGCGATCAGGAGCTGGCTTACATTAGCTACATGAAGTATTTCAATATGCTATCGGTCATACGCAAGAAATCCGACTACACCGAGCACAAGCTGATGGTGCGAGAAGTGCTCGGCGACACTGAAGCGAATCGTCGCATTATGGACACACTCGAGATGGTTAGCGACTCGCTGGGCAAGCGCTATGAGCTGCTGCACCCGGGCACCACTAATGCGAATACGAATGCTGCCCCAATCAGTCCAACAATTTCGTCAGCGGAACTAATAGGCAATGGCAGTTCGTTGGCGCCAGCAGCAGCAAATGCCCAGCTGGGCATTATAAGCTGTGAGGAGCTGTACCAGCGTATGCAGCAGAAGTCGGTGCTGGTCATGGACTGTCGGAACAGTGCCGACTATGAGAACTCGCATTTGACTTACTATTGTTCATTTAATGTGCCCGAGGAAATAATTACGCCGGGGTAAATCAATGCGTGCATTTTCGCTTGGTATAACTCTTAAATTCTGTTGTTACAGTATGTCAGCGGGCAAATTGCAAGCACGTCTGAACAGCAGCGCCAAGGCTTCGTGGGCCTCGCGCTCCGTCAAAGAGTCGGTGGTTCTAATGGACTGGAACAGCAAGGATAAGCAACCTGGAGGCAGCCCGGCTATCGCCATCTTGCTGGATATACTAAAACAAGTGCGTCTATAGCTTTCACTTGGCTCTGTGCTCATTGTCTTCATCTTTTCTTTGCAGTGGGATCCGGATGTGGTCTATCGTTCGCCCATACAAATTTTAAAGGGTGGCTATGCTTACTTTATTATGATGTACCCAACGCACTGTACAAATCCCAGTGTGCATCCGCCGCAGCAGAATAACAATGATGTTGAGACCCTCGATGACATCGAATATCCGTCTATACATGATATTACCATGAAGGAGGATATAATAAATGCGCGTGAATTTAAGGACAAGCCAAGACCCAGCATTAATCGTGCCAGCAAGCAGGCCGCATTGCGCACCTACGAGCATAGCAATCCTAACAATCAGCTGCCACAGGAGCAACAAGTCGATCCCATTAATGAAATAATGCGCGATCAGGCTTCATTGCTGCAGCAGGCAGAGCAAAACGATATGTTGCTGGATAATGCATCTAAGAAATGGCAAGGTTTATTGGAACTAAAGCGCCGGCAAACTGAGGGCGCCACATTGAGCGGCGAGCAGGAACTGCTCTACAACATACTTCAGCTGGAGAGCAGAGCTGAGGATTACGTGAGTCATAACAAAAGAGATCAGCTATCTTCGGGCTGCCGACGATATATACCCTGGCAGAAGAGTTCTCTAACAAAAACTCGAATTTCAACCGATTGTGCGGTTTTCAGAAAACATATTTTTTCACTGCTTGTTTCAGTTATATGCTATTGTGATTCAATCCAGCTCATTCCACTGCGAGGGTATAAAAACAGATTTCTGTGGCTGAAAAGATTCACAGAATGCACACTTGATTCATAACTGATTCGTAAATTGTATATCTCGTTATTAGAAAATTGAAAATAATCGTCTGCGCGACGAGTTGAACCGCTATAAAGAACTACAGCCACAGCAGCAGCTGCAAAATGATGCAGAGACCACCAGACGCATTGAATCCAAGATACAGGAGCGTCAAATACTGGACGCTCAGCATGAAAGCGATCGTATCGAGCGTGAGCGTCAGCTTTCCATTGCGCGCGAGGCGAAGCGCCATTATAAGCCGCCAGCAGAGCCAACAACAACAACAGCCACCACTCCCAAAGACGTTTCGCCGCCCAGCCTTCCCACCGATCCCACGCTAACAGACACAATTTTCTATGACGAGTCGTTGACTAACTCACGCCCTATCTACGATCGCACCATGAAACCACTCAACCGGGCCGTGGAGACGACTGTGCGACGAGTCCGTGATTTTTCGCCAGTTATGGGTCACAATGTGGTGAGTGGGACTATAAATAGATTTACCCAAATCAATAGCTTGGGGATGTCACGTCACGTTTTGCGGGCATAGGCTGCACCTTTTTAGTTTTTGCCAACTAGGGTCAGTCGCGCGCTGTCCGAACTCAAAGCATGTTTAATCCAAAGCAACGAAAAATTTCCAAGTGGCTTTGTGGTAGCAACAACTCCCACAAATGATTTGTGTTGCGGGCGTCAAATTGCAACTACCGCCCACATACAACATTTATAGCTCCATATTTCCGCTCAGACGCGTAATTAATACAAAAATATATGAGGTTCTTTAACTAAATTCACATGGTTTTTGCAGGGACGTGGCCTGACTGGTCTGAAGAATCTGGGCAACACTTGCTACATGAATAGCATTCTGCAATGCTTAAGCAATACGCCTCAGCTAATGGAGTTTTGTATAACGGACAAATACAAGAGCTATATAAATCGCAGAAATAAAACCAATGGCCAGGTCATCGAGGAGGTTGCTGCACTCTTCAAAGAACTGTGGAACGGTCAATATAAGTGTGTGGCCAGCCGGGATTTGCGTGTAAGTAATCAAGTTCTAAAATTTCAGGCAGCTGAATGATATCAATGATTCGTTTATATATATATCTATCTCTATTTAGTAACACCTAACATAAATATATAAGTTGCAGTTGCAATCACTGAGTTTCAATCAATGTGACCGTTATTTTTGCTTTTTTACAGTATGTTGTGGGCCAGTACCAAAAAATATTTCGTGGCGTTGATCAACAGGACTCACATGAGTTTCTTACTATACTCATGGATTGGCTGCATTCCGATTTACAAACCTTCCATAAGTCGCGTGATCGTGAGATAATTACTGCCAAGGAGAAGGCCTGGATGGAGTTTACCAAGTCCCAGGAAAGTCTTATACTGCATTTATTCTATGGGCAAATTAAAAGCACGGTCAAATGTATTACCTGCACCAAGGAATCGGCCACATATGAAAGCTTCTCGAATCTCAGCCTGGAATTGCCACCCAATTCGAATCTCTGCTATCTGAATCAGTGCATGGACATGTACTTTAGTGGCGAGAAAATTCACGGCTGGAATTGTCCTAACTGTAAAACGAAACGTGATGCTATTAAGAAATTGGACATTTCCAAGTTACCACCAGTGCTGGTAGTGCATTTAAAGCGGTAAGCGTACCACTAAACTAAACACGTTGAAAAACATTTATTGAACTTGTGTTCTTACCCCGACTCACAGGTTCTATGCAGATCCCAGCAATTCAAGTGCCTACATTAAGAAGCAAAATTATTTGCGATTTCCGCTAGACAATCTGGAAATGACACCGTATATTGCACGTTCCGAATCGCGCGCAAGGTCGCCCAAGACATACCAATTGTATGCGGTGTCAAATCACTACGGCACCATGGAGGGTGGTCATTATACAGCATTCTGCAAGAGCAGCAACTATGCGCGCTGGTTCAAGTTTGATGACCAAGTTGTTTCGCCGCTGGATACGTCGAATGTCGTCTCGAGCGCTGCTTATATACTATTTTATACCTGGCTGCCGCCCCTGCCGCCCTCGTTATCATAGTTTCAAATAGAACTTTACATTCTTTTTGCCTTCAAGTTATATATGTTATTTTTGATCTTAGCTAGATACTTATGATTTACCAAATTTTCTGATTATTTACGGCTCTTGAGTTCTAGTCGCTTCACCAATATACTGCAAACTGTTGCCTTTTTTATTTAAGGATTGTTGCTGTATAGTTTTTTACTTGTATGTATAATTCAAAAACATTACCATTACCAGCTAATTTTTTGGGTGTACGTATTTTAAGTAATAGAAACTCAAAGCGTTGAAATATTTATACGTGTTGAATTTATGAAAACTAAAGTGCATTACAGTTATAACAAGAGAGCAAAGTAATAAGTATAGTTTATTATATTTTAGACGCATATTTTTAAACCAAATAAAAGAAATATAATTTCACAACTGTTGGTTGCTATTATTATATTATTATTATTATTATTATTATTATTATGTATAATTATATTATTATTTTTTGTTTTTATACCCTTTTAGAAGGTACCAAATATTACTATATATATGTATTTTATACACATATATATTTACTATGCTATATCCTTCGGAACGACGATCTGAGTCGATATCCGTCAAGTCTCAGTTTTGTAGGTACCCTGGTAAAGCTTAATACAGATCCTTTATTTTTCAGCACGCAGTACATATGTACATCTGTCGGAGGCGTAAGAGTCGGATCACTAAAACGTATAGCTTCAATTGAAACGGATAGGTCAAAAGTGTAGCTGTTAGAAAAAAAACCATATTTCGTTTTTCAAGATATTTGAACAAGCTCAGGAATTGCAAGCTTGAAACGTATATAATTTGGTAAAAAAAAATCATTAGAAAAATCGTTAGACAATCAAATTTTGTTATGAAAACCCGATTGGTTTTAGAACATGCAATTTAATTAATAAGCATGCATTAAAATATCGTCATTCCGAAATATCTGTTCATTCAAAATAACCCGGTCATTTTCGATACATCGCATTGAATATCGATATGAATTGCATGTATTGCTGTCAAATGGTATCGGTAGTTCAATCTATCGATAAGATGTCGATACTTGCCATACGAAGCCATCTCTAAACTCCACGTATTAGAAATTACTAATTTGACCAAATCAGCGTTTCTGCGCGATTAAGACACAATGCAAGGAGCTTAGACAATTTTGTTTAATTGTTAAGTATAAACTCTACATTTAGAAGTGTATCACAACATAACTGAGCCATGAACATACCGGAACAAAGCCGTTTTGCGGTCTACGCATTGGGCATATTTATATCCTACTTCTTGTACGGAATTGTACAGGAGAAGCTCACGCGCGGCCGGTATGGTGATCAGGTGCAGCCAGATGGCAATGTTGGCGAGCGTTTTACCTATACCCTGGCCCTCGTGTGGGTGCAGTGCCTCTGCAACTATCTGTTTGCCAAAGGTGCGTAATATTGACTGCGCCCGGCACTTTTAACTGTAACGCCCACTTGTTTGCTTTAGGCATGCTGACGGTGAAGCCCCAAAAAGAGGACACCACACACACGGGCTACTATGCAGCCAGCTCGTTGACGTATCTGTTGGCTATGGTCTCAACGAACATGGCACTACGTTGGGTGCCCTATCCCACCGCCGTTGTGGGCAAGTCGGCCAAGCCCATTCCTGTAATGATACTGGGCGTGTTGATTGGACGCAAATCATATAGCTGGACTCGTTATGCCTGCGTACTCACCATTGTCCTCGGAGTCATACTGTTTATGTACAAGGAGAGCAAGGTGTCCAATTTGCCCACTGAGACAACAGGCTTGGGCGAACTTCTGCTTTTTCTGAGCCTGTCCATGGATGGTTTGACTGGTGCCATGCAGGAGCGTATGCGTGCCGCCAGTGCACCATCCGGGCAGCAAATGATGTTGTCTATGAACTACTGGAGCACGTTAATGCTCGGTGCTGCCATGGTTGTCACAGGTGAGTGTGCGCACTTATAAATTAAACAAAGTATCTAACGAATGTTTTGTTTTGCAGGTGAAGGCATGGAGTTTATACAGTTTGCTCTTCGTCATTCAGAGGTTTGGATGCATATGTCATTAATTGCTCTGTGCGGTGCTTTGGGGCAGCTCTTCATCTTTCTGATGGTTGCTAGCTTTGGACCGTTGGCCTGTTCGGTGGTTACAACCACGCGAAAATTCTTTACGGTTCTCTGCTCCGTGCTGCTATTTGGCAACGTTCTAATCGCTCGACAATGGTTCGGCGCTGTTTTGGTCTTTGCCGCGCTCTTTACGGATATGTTGTTTGGCAAGAAGCAGCATACGGTAACGAACAAGAAGCCTCCTGGTGAGGGCAAGCTAAAGGAGGAGCAAAAGAAACTGATTTCATAGAATTTATTAATATTGTAGCTTTATTTGTTGTGTGTCAAAATTGTGCATGCAATACAAATAGTTTAATTTAGTTTTGCTGTAAAACGTACAAAATGTCATTTATTGTATTTAGGAGCTAAACAAACACTCCATTTAATTTTCTTTAAAAAAAAAAGAACTATTTTATTTGATATTAAACTAGTTTTAGATCAAGTCAAAAACAAAATTCGCATAAATTTAAAAAATTTTGAGAAAGCATTTGTGGCGCTGCCACTGCAAATAATCGATTTATCGCAAGCTTTTGATTGAAGTGTCGATATTACAGGCCACGGGCTGGTTCGGCATACGTCACTGTTTTTTGTTGTGAACGAATTGGGGGTTCACTTGACTCGAATGAACGATGTTTATGATCCGATTTTTTTAAGTGGCAACCGTGTGTGTGTGTTAACGAAATTCGTTAGTTCGTTTGCGTTCAACATTCAACGCTCGCGGCTTGCTTTTATTTAGTAATTAATTAATGTTGACGCAGTGTTTAAATTAAAATTGTGAGCTATACTATAAATTATTAATTGTGAGTGCCAGAGACGCGCGTGGCGGCGCACAAAAAAGGATTTGTGAACAAAATTATACCCCACAAAACGAAAGAATTGCAAAACAAGTGCAAATAAATATATTAATTAATGTAAAAAATAACGAAAAACCAAAAGGCATGACAAATGTGCGATATAAGTGCTAGATAGTGTTTTCAATTTAAAATATAGTGCAAATTGTACACAATTTCTATAAAAACAAATACAATATTTTTGTAATAGGTGAGTTATTGTTGTTGCTGCTGCCAGCTGTTTGCATGTGTGTACTGCAAGGGTCCGCCGTAGCTGTGTGTGTGTGTGTGTGTGTGTGTGTTCATGTGAGCTTAATTTTAGCAACAAAATGAATCGAAAGTGATTGGCACATGAGATAGCAACAGCCGCATTATTTATAAATATTCATTTGTTTGCTAGCTTTCTAGCAAATTTCACTTCTTCAAGCAGGATCTGAGACACATGCTGTCAAAGCAGTTGACAGACACCCTCACACAAGCACACACGCACACACAGAGAGCGATGGACGTACACGTGAGTGACACTTGCGCTCTCTCCAAACTAAAATGGTGGTTGGTACCGTTAATGTTTTGCCGGTTGATGTTGTTGTTGCGTGTGACGTAAACTTTTTCTGCTAAAAGTTTTTAGTCTTGCCTTATGTAAATTATTCAATTAAAATGACACTCAACACTTATCAACGCATACACAATATATGAATACATGCATATGTACATACATACATACATATGTTTTATATATAAATACGTTTGTAGCTTTGATTTATGCTCAGACGTCCCCGTCCCGTCAGTTCACAGATAGTGTATTTGTTAGGCCCTCTCTTATCGCGCAACAATAAAATATAAATACTTATAAAGAATCCGCAGCAAAACAAAGAATTACTCACACAAATGCTTATTTGGGTATAAGAATATACACATACATATGGGTTTTCACACTGATAATTATAAAAAACAAAAACAAAAATATAGCAATAATTAGCAATGCCAATCGTTCGATGCTCGCTTGAATTGAGTCTGACGAATCGCTAATAGAACTCAATATTGACATATATATTTTCTTAATGCTGCTGCTAATTATGACAGATGTCAACAACATTTTAATTGCCTTAATTACTTACAAAAATGTTGTGAGCCCTTCGTTTTATTTTTGTTTACATACAGAAGAAGCCTGGATTAAGATCATAAACGTACTACAAATTACAGCTTAAAGTTCATCTGAAAAAATAAATGATTAATATGATCAGATTGATGTGTACTGCGACTTTGAAATTTCTCTAAATATTTTAGTAATTGCGTGATTTAGTGATTAATGGGCATGTTCACCAGCATAACTGATCCATGATCAATAACTAGATGTTAACCAAAAGTCTGATACTTTCTGGTGAACGCTATTATACACTTTGTTTATAAATGGCGGCATAGGAGCGTTACTTTGTTGTTTACGTTTCAAAGCTGATAAACATAAATGTAAACTTGTAAGCCCGTTGTAAGTAATTATAATAAAATATTGAAATTGTTATTAATTTATTCGTTAAAATGTATTTCAGCTTATGACAAAAGGTAGACTTTGAAAGCCACAAAGTTGTTGCTGCAATTATATTCAGAAAAGAAAGAGTATTTTCGCAATCCAAGAAGCTCTGCAGCAATACACACGCTAGCACATGTTTGAACTTACTGGTTTTAATAATATTATTTTCCCTTGTTTACATACAAAATACCGATAATTTTAAGACGCATTTCGATAAATACACACATTGTATCAAAATCGCTGAAATTGATCGTACTATTTCTTTGAGACATTTTTATGGATCATGATACGATTAATTTGGTATCGATATACAGTATAAGTCGCGTTCCCCAGAACGATTATACTAATCAGATAAATTATCAAGGATCAAGGCATGCTGGTGAACATGGCCATTCATAATAAAACTGAGCTGCATCAAGTTAGCTTAGCTTATTATTATTGTTATTATTAAGAAAAAGATTAACAAATAAATTCTTAATATTTACATTTGTCATGAAAACGAGCTAATCTTCATAAGATTTAAGGAAATCAGTCAGCGGAATGAGCGTAATGTCTTACTAAACTTTAAACTTTGAATATATAATTTAACCTATAGCTACGTTCATCAGTATACCTTGATCCCTGATCATTTATCTGATTACTATGATCTTTCTGAGGAACAAATAAATTGTAATATCATGATACCTGATCGTGATATCATATGATTGTGGTACGATCAGGTGTTTTTATCGAAATTCTTTGTATACTTATCGATATTTTGTAGGCAACTTATTATATTTATAGATCGAACTTATCGATCATATGTAATAATTGATCAAGGATTATGATCTTATAGCATGTATTACATTGAAAATGATCGTTTCCAGTAAACTTGTCGCTGTTGATGAGTCTTGGTTAAAATCTTCTGAAGTGCATATTCTGCTTTATAATTTTATAAATCATATTTATCCTATTCAACCAGATAATTCATCAAAAATGTTATTTATATGGTTTGCACGCGTATGAAGTTAATAGTTAGCCTGAGAGCGTCCCATTTGAGGCAGCATTTTCTTCGACAAACACAATATTCAGTTACCTTGGCATTCAACAAGTTGCCTTTATACCCATTATTATTTATTGACGTTCAATTTGGTGTTAGGATAATTTCTTGGACAAGCACGTGTTTCAAACGTTTGTCGTTTGCTATGGTTCAATAAACGCATCTGGCATTTACAAAACATAAATACTATACTACATTGTGGGGCCGTAGAAATATCGAGCGGCTGTTTTACTATTTATAAACACAATTCTATTTCATATTTCACTTTGTCTGTGCCCCACTGTCTGCCTGCTTTGGACTGTGCATTTCTTTTGTTTCGATTGCCGACTGCCGTTTGCATCATCACTCCCCAATTTTCCGATTTTCACTGCCCGCCCACACCAATGATGTCATCCCTGGGGCGGTCACATGTTAAAATAAAAGCCCAAAAAAAACAAACAGGAAATTTTGTTTTGTGGTCGCGAAGAATCTTGCTCTTGTGCGCTGAAACAACTTGGGAAAATCTTGTGACTGAATCATTGCTATTGATTATGCGGCTGATGATTGAAAGAAACTATGCGAATACGGTTGATATATGTACATCTTAAACCTATATTCTGTCTGTCATTTCCTTTAATTCACAATTCAATTTCTCGGTTGGCTCATGTTAAAAGTTTTGTTTACACTTTCAAATTGATTAAATTGATTGATTATTATGAATATGGGGGCCTGTGTACTGCGACCTATCAGATCTATTGTACCCCTGCCAATTGATTGATTGTCATAAATTGACAAAGTGTATATGACTATATTAGCCTAGGCAATAATAACCACACCTTTTTGTTTTAAGTTCAATTTATTTCTCAATATAATTAATCAATAGATAATCCAAAAGTTCTTCAATTTTTGAGACCTTTTGCATAACAAGTTTATTTGAGAAAGGCCTTTGATTAACAATTAATCCCCTCATTTGACTCTTTTTTACCAAGCCATTACTCCGAGCTTTGAATATCATAACAATTTTCGGGGGCAATTTTGAAAAGTATTGTGATTAAAAATCGAAATCGTAGGCAATTTCCTTAAAAAACATTTCAATTTCGAATCATGTTTTACGCCATTCGGCTTATCCTTTACAAGGATATCAAAGTTATCTGGGACTGTGTAAAACCTCGTTAGATGATATCCCATCCTGCCCCTTTTCTGCCTTGGCCTTAAAGGCTTGTACTTCGTAAACAAGTTTAAAAAATTAAATAAAGCCTTCAGTCTTCCCCCAACAAGTTTACTAATTGTTTATGTACAATTAGTTTAAGCTGCCAAAAAGTAGTAGTACACAAGTTTAAAAAATATTCAAAATTAAAAAAAAACAAGTAAGAATGCTATAGTCGAGTATACCCGACTACGAAACTCCTGTACCCAGGTCTTAAACATCCAATCACATCTAAGTCCACTTACCCATACACACACATACACAAAGACGCACGCACACAGGCGGCAAAAGTGGCTGCGCTTCTTCTTCCCCCTCTCGCTGCATTACTGAATCTTCTATCGTGAATAACTTCCGTGTTTATTATCCGATCAACTTGAAATTTGGACAGTAGATTAAGAGAGACTAAAGTATTGTACATGCCAAATCTTAAAGC
The DNA here is from genome assembly GCA_035043065.1 of Hirtodrosophila confusa. Classification (NCBI taxonomy): domain Eukaryota; kingdom Metazoa; phylum Arthropoda; class Insecta; order Diptera; family Drosophilidae; genus Hirtodrosophila; species Hirtodrosophila confusa. The sequence goes on from JAWNNI010000024.1 coordinate 365,407, forward strand.
TATATCTTGAAAATTGTTTCTGTAAAACGGTTTTAATCGATTTGCGGGGGAACGGGGGGAGATATTTGAAATTGGAAACAAACTTGATCTGCGTATGGTATACAGGAACCTACATTCCAAATTTGGTGTCTCTAGCTTTTATAGTTGCTGAGATCGACGCGTTCATCCGGACAGACGGACAGACGGACAGACAGACGGACATGGCCAAATCAAAATCTCTTTTGATACTGATCAAGAATATATATACTTTATAGGGTCGGAGATGTCTCCTTCTGCCTGTTACATACTTTTGCACAAATCCAATACCCCTTTTTACCCATTTTATGGGTACAGGAGTAAAAAAAATAACAATAAAAATAAATAAATAATAACATTTATTATTTTATCCAATCCTAACCTCCAGATATTTGATCACGGTCAGCTGTCTTAAAGTGCATTATTGAGCTTTTTTCATCATCGCCGCATTTTTTCAATGTCTTCGCCTACCATCCTGGACAGCCTTCCTACTTTATAATTTATATTTCTACTCTATTTTCAAAAGCTTCCTCTCCGCCTCCCAACTACCGGAAAATCACCAAAATGTGTATTTTTTTAATTTTAAGGCTAAAGTTGTCAAATTTTTCCAGTTTTCCAATCTTTTACAGAGTTAGTCATCGGAATTTAATATGAGGACAGCTGATGACTTCCTTAACGAACACGTACAGAGTATATAACAATGGGCAGCTTCCAGCTGCAACTTGATTTGTTTATTTTTGTGTTTGCTGTCAGGCGGTGAAAATTACATTAAAAGCAAATGAATATTGCGCATACGCCGCATGTGACGAGTTGAACAGCTGACAAGCAAAGTGTTGTTGTTTTTGAGCTTTTGATAATTTACCGCCTATAATATAGCAGCGCAGGCAAAATGCCGCTGCAACTAAAATCACAACAACATCAATGGTAACAATAGAGCATTTTGCGCTCTTCTCTTTTAGGCTCTCTTATGCATTTCATTCGTGTTGTAGTTGTATCAAGCGCACGCTTTATGCTTTTATGAATTAAAATTGCATGTGCTCTTTTGCTTTTGTCTTTGCTCGCTCTTGATCTCTCAGTTTCTGTACCGCGTGCCTCCCTTACCCTGTCTGTGTCAATGAGTTTGCATTTTTGTTTTCATTTTCACAAGTAAATGAACCCCAAGTGCACAATGGGATAAATTTACCCTTTTCTTGGCATTAATTTATAACTCATATATCATCACGATAGTTTAAAGTCCTGGCAGTCATATCTCGTTGCATTTTAAGTAGCCTAGTGTTTTACCTTGAAGCTAGCTTTATTTAAATAAAAATTTAAATTTATAAATCTAATCTAGCACACAAGCCCGTTCCGTGCCACTTGCATACAAATAGAAACCGAGAAAGGTTTGATTTAAGTGCTATGAAAAATTCCGAATTAGCAGATATTCTACAAATTGTAGTCTACAATGTATACATACCTATGTACATATATTATCCCATTCCCACTGAGTACATCATCGGGGAACGCATGGGAATGATGTTGGATGTGAAACACCGATTCACACTGACACCATCCAACATCCAACATCAATTCTACCATTTGACGTTCGCAAAGAGGAAAATGTTATAAATTATAATAAAAATAATAAAATTGGATTTTAATAAGAAGGTAGCTATTGTTGCTGCTGTTGTGCAGCATGATAATAAGTTAATCTTTAAACTAATGTCGGTACTCGACAAAACAAACGAAATGTAGTTTTTAGTGCAGCAGGCAGAAGCCACACTTCGTCCATTTTGCATGTCTTGTTATGTCAGTCAGTCAGGTCTTACAGATTTATATATATGTATATGTATGTATATACGATTCGGCCATTTCTGATTTGTTTTTTACTCTTGCTCTCCTTGTTTATGCCATTAATTTTTGTGACATTGTTTACATTTTTGTAGTGAATATCAAAAAAACAAACTTCGAAAACTTTTGTCTTAGTATCGAAAGGGAACGTGTAGGATAGAAACATTCAAAGAGATGGTGGAACGGATGGTCAATTTTCGGTATGGGTAAAGCTATGGGAACATCATGACAGATGATGGGGATGTTGAATGCTGGCTCAGTGTGAATTTCCTATATTACATGAGTGTTTACACGGCTTAGACGTATTTCTGCAAACCGCTTAGCAAAAATGCATTATTCGATGTGATTTTATGCGAGAAAAGTGTTAATTTTCCTCATTGTAAACTGTAGCACGCTTTTGCATTTCGCACTCTTTCACTGTCTGCCGCGCTCACTCTTTGTTTTCTAGCCACTCTCGCTCTCGCACTGTCTCTCTCTCTCTCTATCTCTATCGCTCTCTCTGCCAATTAGTGACCGAAGTTGCGAGCTGTCGAGTGCATTTTGCTTGTGACTCGTTTCGTTTCGATTCGCTTTGGCTTCGGTTTATTTTGGTGCTGCATTCTTTTTGGCCGCATTTTCGGCCGTTGTTGTTGTTGTTGTTGTTGTTGTTGTTATTACTGCTGTTTGTTTTTGGCCAGGCCAATTTCAGTTTTGTTTTTTGGGCAGCTGCTCAGTTGCATAAAACAAAACGCGAAATACAATTGAAATTTTGCAGCGACTGCCTCAAGCTTAAACTGAACTAGTAAAACGCAATTATTTAATTTTTTAAATTTATTGCAAGTGCCACTAAGAAAAATCAATAAAAATTATACGTAAAACAAAAACATTCATTTGTGTATATAACATACATACATATGTATGTAGATATATTTCTCACTCATTTGTTTGTTTGTGCGTGTTATGCAAACGTTTCGATTCGAAAATGAAACGAATTCGAATTCGTCTCGAAAGTGAACAACAACAGAAACAGAAACATCAAGAAAGCAGCGCCAAAGAGCGCGGCAAAAGTGACGAAAAGTGCTTCAAGTAAAACGCAACAAAATAGATTTTGCCTTTGTTCAATTATAAAATATATAATAAATAAATAAACATAAATGTTGAGTGTTACAAATAAATGAAACAATTACTTCAATTATCATAAGTAAATAATCATAAAGATTGTGTTTTATAATCAATTATAAACAGAAAAAAAAATATATGGTACATGAAAACCTAACAGATATTAAATCACATAAAAAGTGCCTAATTAGTGCCAGCCATAATAATAATTAACCTAATTAGGTAATTAAGCTCAGCACATGTTTAATGTAACAGCTTAGCAAATTAATAAATCAATTTAACATTCAAGTGTATACAATATTCGTATTTAGTTACGTTTCGACTCAATATCCTCTTTACCAATACAGTAGAAGCTCACAAATTAGAATTCAATGAAATTCGAAACTTCCAGTAATTAGGGTTGAAGTTTGTAAAACATTAAACTGAATATATGTCACAGAAAGATTAGTTTTAAACTTGCCGATTTTGCCGAATTCATTTCTTAGCTTTGAACATTATCGCAATTATTTTTAGTTTTGTTAATACATTAAATTTTTATTAAAAAAAAATATAATATGTACAAGTGATGTAATTGGAGTGAATCTTTATGTTTTGTATCATATAGTACATAGTTTAAAAATACAAGTATTGTACTGGATTGTTTACTTTCGTTTACTTATTTTTATTAAATTAAATAAAGTAATTAAAGAAATCTATTGTATTTTCTTAAGTTTTCGCCACTTTTTTATTATATACGAATAAAAAGAATTGTCCAGAAATTTAAATCTTTCAGAAATTGGAATTACCTATTAAAAAAATAAATAAATAAAATAATATGCGAACGTTTCCTGTATAAGTTTTTAAGATTTTAAATGCGTATTTCTTTTATAGTTTTTATTGCAGTGTGACAAATATTCGTCTTGTTTTTTGTGTGCCTCTGACGTAGTTTCAATTAATTTCTCATAAGCAAAACCAAACTGTCCATCAATCAATCATCATTTATATCACTCTAATAAAACATTCACAATTTTCCAAATTTATTTTAATATCCAAACAAAATAATTATTTATTTTATTCTTCAATCATTTTACGAATTTCCGTAATTTGTTTACCTAGCCCAAAATCACAAGAAGCCACTAAATCGGTTAAGAATCACACAATATAAATTGTTATTTGAAAAACAAATTCATTTCGTTATATAGCAGAAATATTTCCACTTGAAAACTATAAATTTGTTAAATTAAATTGTTTAATTGCCAATTGTTCAAGTTCTTGATAGAAGCAGAAACATCTAATAAAAACATTAAGGGTAGCTTTCACTATTCGCATTGTTATATTATCTTGCCATCGGAATCTTTATATGCCAAAAATAATAATTTTATAGAATTCTCATTTATTATTGAATAAAATTGTTATTATTTCTGCAATAAATACATATATACATATATATTATTTAGCTGATTTCGATGCTGAGCCTTATATATTATTATATTCATACATATATAATATTTATATTATAATATTTATTTGATATTCATATTATTCCGGACGCGTAAATTTGGTCACCTTGCATACGGGCACACTTTTTTGCCCACTTGTTCGTGTTGTCAGCACCACAATAAGATTATAACAACGCAGAAAGTGCTCGAAGTATAAATATATCACGCATACGCCGCATTGTCTGCCGGTTTTAGGATGTTCCCTGCCCCATTCTCTTTCTGTCTCTGTACCGCTCTTCTGCTCTCTATGGCTGAATGACACACATCGGTACAATTTACATATGTATGTACAAAAATATGTTTAAGAATATTCCATCGGATGGAATCCATCCGCCTAAGTGGCATTTACGGATATTCTCATAACAGTTTTTGAGCGTACTTTTGGAAAGCTTGGACTCCCTTATTTCCCCTTACCCCCTGACCAGTTGTTTGGGCAACTTTGCGTGCAGTGTGACCATACATATTACATACAATGCAAAATGAAGTTGACCTATCGATTTTAGCTCACACTCCTTCTCCAACACTCTCGCTCACTCAACTCTCTGACCATGTCTCGCACTCTCTTGCTTGCAGCAATACATCAGCCAGCCTTAAATAGAAAATGCACAGCGGCGCTGGAGGAGCAGCCGGCAGCGGCGGGGACTATGAGGAAGTCACCGCCGCCCGTCGCGGCCGCTTTCGTGTCACATCGTCAACGCCGGCGGGGCCGCCAGAGACGACGCTGGGACGCTTTCGGCTGATGCCCACATGTAAGTTGTAACCATCCTATCGATAGTTCGATAGTCAGCACAATCGAAAGCGTTAAGTTTTTGTTTTATAAATATATTTAAGTCTTAACTTCGACTTGAAAATATTGGAAGAACACAAAACTCAGGCAAATATAAGTATTATAATATTAAGAATTTTAATTACTTATTCGTTTCAATAACATTCTTTATCTTTATAAATTCAAAGAACATATATTACCTGTCCAATCAAAGAACCATAAAAACTATCGAGAGTCGAATAAACATCGATACTTTCGATAATTTTGAATATTTTTGTAATGGTATTTATATTTTAATTTTTGTTCATTTTTCAATTTCTCTACATTTTGCACCAACATTAAAAAAATACGAAGTATAAACATTACAGCAATGTTAATATCACATAAATCTGTTCGTAATAACACAAAACTAATAACAAAAGGTTACAAGTAAATGCTATCGAGAGTGGAAATGATTAATCGATGGTGACAACTGAGAGGGCACCATCGATAGTATCGAAAGTTCCAGCGATGGTTATACACTAGTTCCTAATGGTGAAAAGAAAACTATCGAAAGTTGCAACGCTCGACGGGAATCATCGATACTATCGATAATTTCAGAGACTTGCAAATAAAGTATTTCAAATTAAACATTTTCTGTCTTATTCATTCCAAATACATTTTTTACGGTTATTTTAAGAAAATTCAAAGTATTAATAGTTCCCGCAATATTTGAATAAACAAAAAGTATCGATAGCTTAAAAACACTCGAAGCTGACAGCCACGTGAGCAGCTTCGATAGTGCCATCCATATTTTCACAGTCAGCCATTAATTAGCTTACTTGACTGACTTTGCTTACATATTAGGTGTATTTATTTATATATTTTTTCTTGCAGCTAATTATGGCGCCATCTCACCCATTTTGCAGCGCGGCAGATTTGCCGTCATACCGGAGGAGCCGCAGGCGGGCTCCCCCGCATTGAGCACCCCACCGCCCGGTGGGAAAACGGAAAGACGCTCACCCTCGCCGGAGTGGGACTTTGATATTGAGCAGGTGAGCAAACTGATTGTAATCTTAACACCAAAATATATGCCGTCATGTCAGACTTACGGGGCTTCTCTGGAAGGGTTGGGTGGGGTCTTGGCATTGCCAATGTCGTCAGCGCCTCGCATTGCAATGCGCCATTTTTATCGATTTGACTCTGCTAACAAAGTTTTCATGGAGTTGCTCCTTTAGGCGGCTCCACGGGCGTCGCCAAATGGCGTGTCATTAGGCGGCCAACAGCAATAAAAGCGTATGATTTACAACAAATATATAAATACATGTAACTTGTTATACCTAGTTTGACAATTGATGGTTTTAATGTTGCACTGCAAGCAATAATCTTTTTTTTTAGCCAATAATGGTTTTACTTTCATGACGATTTTTAAACCACAGCCAAGTTGGCGCCATTGCTTGTGCTCGTCCTAAAAGCTCGATGCTATGTAACGCGCGCGCACATCTGGCAACTCTGCGTGCCGTCAGCTGGCAACGATGCATTATGTGATGGAGCCATTACACGTTCAGACCAAACCAAAAAAAATACTGTTCATAAATCAGGGCTTTAATGGTTTTGATTATACATAAACATCTTAAATATCAATAAACGTGTTGTTGCCCAGTTGTGTTTGGCACGTTAAGAAAAATGTTTGTAATTTAGCTAATTTCCAGAGAGATGCTTTAAGCTAGACAATGCAAACTGATATTTTAGGTAGATAGTTGTCTGTTGTGTAAGATAAGATGAAACCCAGTTGTTCTTATGTATCGCGTCGTAACAAACAGAATAAATGTGTAATTCTAGTATTTGCTTACTACAGCATTCTGCCACTTGCCGCAGCTGGTCACACTGCGCACAATAACAATTTAGTACCATTAAATTTCTTGTCGTGTTGAGTTGTTTTCGTTTGTGTCGTTTTATTTTGTCATAAACGTTACGTTTTTATCGGCTCCCCCCCCCCACACACTGACGTTTGCTGTTCTTGTCGTACAACACGCGGCAACAAGTCAAATTTAGTGCAAGTGCCACAACCCAATAGTAAATTCTAATAAATTTGTGGCCATATCAAAGCTGCAGGCAACGCGCGCGCGCCAACGCTGTCTGTTAGTGAATGTGTGTGTGTGTAGTTGTGCTTGTGCATATGTGTGTGTGTTTACCTGTTGCGCCTTTTTGGCAAAAAGTGAAATAAAACGAGAAAACAAGCAACAAACCACAAATGTTTGCAGCAATCTAACGCAAATGCAAACAAAAATCAAGTGAAGAGGCAATTGTTTTTTGTGTAAATATATGTATATTCTATGATAAGCTGCGTACGAAGCTTTTAATTGTGTTCTGTGCTAACGTTGACGTTGGCAGCGCTAAGAAATTATTACAAAACAAAAGAAACAATTAAAGCAAGCACTTGAAGCTGCTTTGTTTAAGTGTAATGCGCAAAACAATTTGAAAATTACTTTTGGAAAAAAGAAGAAAAATCAATAAGCGGCGTTGATCAGCTGTTATACGCACGCAGCAACAGAAACAGCAACAACAACAACAACGTCAACGAAAACAACAAAAACTAATGGAAATTTCCCATAGCAGCGAGTCTCTGTTTCAATACAATTGCAATATAAAATTAATTGTGCCCGTCATGCACGTTGCTGCAGGCCGCCTCTCTCTCACTCTCTCGCTCTTTCCATTGTGTTGTTCGCCGATCAGTTTCTGATGCGTGTTCCAATTGGAAAGTCCAAAGTGGAAGTACGCGCGTCTGCATAAAATTGATTGTTGTTCCTGCTTTGGCTGTTGTTGTTATTGTTGTTGATGTGTGTGATTTATTTGCTTGTCGAACAAAATGGCTGATAATTGTTAAAAAGAAAGAAGAAAAACAACAACAAACAAGTGACATTAGTGAAAAGTTGTTTGTTATAAATTAATCTAATCAGACGTCAACGCCTCAAGTGTTTGGAATATTAAAAAAAAAAACACATAATAATTTAGTTTTAATCTTTTTATTATGGCACAGCAATCGCTTAACAACATATTTGTGTTTTTTTTAATTTAGTGCAACTTCAAACTGTTTCCATAAAATTGTGTATGTGTTTTTAAGCTACACAATTCAATTAAATTTTATATGATAAAGTAATTGTTATATCAACAGCACAACAATTAAAACAAAAGTCACAACAATCATAACAAATAATACAATCAATTTCCAGTTAGTGATTAATCTCAGGTTTGTTAGCATTTTATTCTCCCATTGATTTTTATTTATTGTGCCTTCCTTCCTTTCTTTGTGTTGATATGAGAGCGCGTGTTCCCTTTTTTATACCTTAAAGTTCATAAATCTTACATGAACAATAACAAAACCGCTTAAAACCAATTTTGTTCTGAGTAGCTGCTTGAAATGTATTAGTAAAGATAACCGTTACTGAACAAATTGTGTAGCATAAGAAATGAATTTCTATTTTTCTCTATCTGTCTCTATTTTTATACCCTAGCAGAGGGTATTATACTTGTGTTTCAAAATGTGTAATGCACTGAAGGAGACGTTCCCGACCCAACAAAGTATATATATTCTGAATCAGCATGAATAGCCCAGTCGATATAGAGATGTTTGTCTATCCGTCTGTTTTTATGCAAACTAGTCTCTCAATTTTAAAGCTATCGTAATGAAACTTGGCACAGACTCTGCTTTTTGCTGCAGGCAGTAAATATGCCGGAGCCAGCCGGATCGGACTGATATAACATATAGCTGTCATAGGAATGATCGGTCGAAGACTATGTTTTTGTATAAAAAACTTGTTTGTTTATGAAGATATCCTCACCAAACTCACCCAAACCGAGTGTCTAAAAAGTTTATACAATCTGATCAAATTTGATCAAAATCTGACTATAGTATCAGTTAAAAAAAAGCTTTGTATAAAAAACTTATTGTATTACACACAAACTGAGAGTTTTATTATACTTTCAAAAGTGTCCTATAATTTTATAAAAATCGGAGCACTTAGCACATAGGAGCAATCAGACGAAAATTGAGATTTGTATAAAAACATTGCTGGTAGGGTATATATCTCCGACACTCCGAAAATAGACGTTCTTTCTTGTTACATTTATATTATACAGATGTTATACCTAATTTTAGATTTTTTAGCGCTTCTATTTATGACTTCAGGACTTAAACATCAACCTGAGAAAGTCTTATTTAAAAACTGGATTTGGGTAATTCTTAACAGTAGCCTGTACCATAATAGAGGTGTGAATGTTGTTTGAATAAGCATTAAATTTAGTTTATACATATGTTAATTTACATTATTAGACACGAATTAATAGATGCGTGCAAAATCGAATATAGTATGTAATTTAATTACAATGCATTGTAATGATTCTGTTACGGACATTAACTAAGGGAAGTAAAGAACATTACATAATCAATCACTTTCAAGTATTTTAGCTCAAATGAATTATGTTTGAATGAAATTCATTTACATAGTTGTTTTCTAACATCAATTGGCAACTTGTTTTCATTGTCACTTCAAACACTCTTAGGTCCGTTATCTCATGTTCCTGACAAAGTTCATGGCAATTGTTGGAAAGATACATCTTTGGCATCATCAAGAAAAACAATCTACGTCAGTTAGTTGGCAACACTTTAGCGATAAGTTGGCAGAGCGATTCAAATTCATTATTACCTTTGAAAAGTAAGCAGTTACAAAAGTGCTAGCGTTGCCATATGTGTGAGAAACTAGTGAGAAACTGATACTATCGATAGTCTTGCATATTGTCTTAAGAATGCTTAAATCTTAATCATGCAAGCATCAACTTAGGATCAATTAGATAAATCCATTAATATTGCATTTTTATCCCAATCCAATACCTTTAATACTCAACATTTTACATGAAATGAAAGTTGTTCTTCAAGAACAATTCGACCTTCGGTATCTATAAAATGATTCTGTTTCTCTTGCTTTAGCTTCATGGTTATCGTTATTATATGTATTTAATTGCCAGTTGGCTTTTATCAAATTTAGCTAAGAACATCGAGTAAACAGCTTTCAGCTTTACACTTAACTGTTATTACAATAGTTAATATTTACTTGCAGTTTTAAGATGCTCAGTTGCTCGTAGTTTTTACTCCCTGTACCCATAAAATTGGTAAAAAGGGGGTATTAAATCTGTGCAAATGTATGTAACAAGCAGAAGAAGACATCTCTGACCCTATAAAGTATATATATTCTTGATCAGTATCAAAAGAGATTTTGATTTGGCCATGTCCGTCTATCTATGATCTATGCTATAACTATAAGAGCTGGGGACGCCAAATTTGAAATATAGGTTCCTGTATGCCATACGCAGATCAAGTTTGTTTCAAATTTCAGATATCTCCCCCCGCTCCCCCGCAAATCGATAAAAAAAACCGATTTTTTAAGGACAACTTTAAAGATATATTTGGAAGTTGTAGACCAGGGTACAGGGAGTCTCGTAGTCGGGTATACTCGACTAGAGCGTTCTAACTTGTTAATGCTCATGGTACTATGAAATGTTTACATTTTACGTTTGCGCGCTGGGCACGAGTTGTGTGTGTGTGTGCCAATTACCGTTAAATGGAAAACCATTATACACATTTGTATGTGTACAACATGTATTGTAGTAAATATAGATCGTATATTGCGGTCACATGTTTTGTAGAATAGCAGACGAACCAACACGAACTGCCAATCTGACCAGATTTGTCGATACCCAACCGCTCCACATGATCCTCAATAATATTTTTTGTTTTTGTTTTTCCTCTTGGTTCTGTTCGCGTTGTTATTGTTTATCTGAACAATTAGTAGGCCATAAATTGCAACTGAACTTATGAAAATACAAAAGCTACACATGCTTTTGCCAACTTATTAATATTTAAACGTTTATTTACACAATATGCCTTTATAACAAAAAACCTACTCGAGTTGCACTTAAGAGCATTTTTAGACATTGCTTGTATTTAATATTTATCTAAGCATACAAATATATTGTATATTTCAGAACGGAAAATTTGTTGACGTTTCACAAAAGAAACATCTGTTTCCCATTTTTCGTGAATTAAGTAATTGCTATGTTTAATTTGTGGCTCTTCAAACTTTCCTTGTTCTTCCCGTTTTATTGTCTTTCAAATCTTTTAATTTGCGTGTTGCAAGTTGAATGAACTTGTTTTCCGAGTCTTTTTTGCCTCGCAAATCAATATTTCTGCTGTAAATATTTTGTTAAGCTTGTGAAACGCATTTGTAAGTTGCGTTGATGTCGCATATTTAGTCCCAAAGTGGAATTTGTTTATTTGTACACTTACGTCAAAAGCTGACTCAAAATGTACAGTGCAAACAAAACACTTAACCGGTGTTGCCAAAAGTTTTAATTTGTGGCATTGCCAGTGTTAATTTAAAATGCAAATTGGCATTCGTTGGCAAATCTATGCCACAGAATCCAAAAGGACTTGAAATACATATGTATATTATATGAGCCGGTCCATGCAAAGATTGATGAACTCCATCAGGCACAAAAATTTTTTAACATTACTGACGATTATTTTGTAGCTATTCTACGTTATTAATATTATATACGGTTAGATGAAAACTATGTCTGTATTTATGGCATCTACAATATATATGAATTCATATTATAAAGGGAAACTTAAAATCTATGACATTATTTCATCACATTTGTCACCTTTTCTCCCTGTACCCATAAAATGGGTAAAAGGGGGTATTACATCTGTGCAAATGTATGTAACAGACAGAAGGAGACATCTCCGACCCTATAAAGTATATATATTCTTGATCAGTATCAAAAGAGATTTCGATTTGGCCATGTCCGTCTGTCTGTCCGTCTGTCCGTCTGTCCGTATGAACGCGTCGATCTCAGCAACTACAAGAGCTAGAGACACCAAATTTGAAATATAGGTTCCTGTATAGCATACGCAGATCAAGTTTGTTTCATATTTCAGATATCTCCCCCCGTTCCCCCGCAAATCGATTAAAACCGTTTTACAGTAACAATTTTCAAGATATAGCTTTAGGATTTGGCATGTACAATACTTTAGTCTCTCTTAATATACTGTCCAAATTTCAAGTCGATCGGATAATAAACACGGAAGTTATTCACGAAAGAAGATTCAGTGATGCAGCGAGAGGGGGAAGAAGAAGCACAGCCACTTTTGCCGCCTGTGTGCGTGCGTCTTTGTGTATGTGTGTGTGTATGGGTAAGTGGACTTAGATGTGATTGGATGTTTTAGACCTGGGTACAGGAGTTTCGTAGTCGGGTATACTCGACTATAGCATTCTTACTTGTTGTTAAATGGATTTAATCAAGTTGAGCACTGAACCGCTCATATACCATTCTTATTATGGCATGGGCAATAGTGTCGTAACTGTGACTGCGTCGCTGTAACTGTAACAAAGTAACAGGTCTGCAGTCACAATATAGTATTATTACCAGTTACTATCCCGACAACAGTCACAGTCTCGATAACAATCACTTTCGGATAACAGTCGCAGTACTGATATTAACAGTAACAGTTCCGATATTAACAGCTATACATATCAACAGTTATTCGATATTCAACATCAATAAATAACAGAAGAACTGGAATAGAAATGCGAAATGTTTTCACATTTTAAGCCAACAAACCAGAATACGACTTTGCGACAAAATGACTCAAAAGACTTTAAAAGTAATACATCATTTTATAAGTCTTAAATTAAAATTCTATAAAGAGGATGATTTTGTATGTAAAGTCAATCGACTATATGAATCGGTCTGATAGACTTAAATACGTCTAAAAACCTCACTTTACACTTATCTTGGAACGGACTCTCTCTCGACTCTCTCTGCCCCCTCATGTCTAGTCTTATCTCTTTATATCATAACCTTCAAAATATATACTTTCTTGGCATTGCCAGACTGTTAATTTATTTTTAGAAATTAGTAACCTAACAAGTATTGAATTATTTGATAATTGTCCTCAAATAAGAACTTTATTATACAAATTTATAACATTTGAATAGGAAATGCTTATAGATATAGAGAAATATGCAACTATTTCAGAAAAATCACTTGGAGATTCATACCATGACGGTCATCTGGTTAAACAGTGAACTGTTCATGTGCTCCAAAAACTGAACTTTGGCATTCATATTATGAAGTTGTGCGTACACCCCGTCCAGTTTGGCATCAAAGTGCTGCACCACAGCCTTGAGCTCCTTCCTGAGCTTCTCCACCTCCGAAGTATCGCTGCTCTGTGAGTACTCCACGCTGGCCGAGGAGGACCCCAATGAGTCACTCAGTTGTTCCGACTCCGACTGCAGTAGCTGTTCTCGCTCGGGCAGGCGATACATGCATGCGATGTCGTTGATGTAAGTGCCCGGAAAGTCCGGATTGAATTTATCTACCGTGTAGGTGATGCCGTGCTCCCGAATCAGTATATCCATCACCATCCTCAGGTTAAAGCAGTTCCAGTTGTTTTCGTGTATGAAGAAGTGTGTGAGCTTCGACAACTGTTCAAAGGCCTGGGAATAGGAAACGTAAAACAGATCGTTGAAATGCCCGACTTATCAAGGTCACTATTTTAGAATGTATCGATAAATTACCGATTAACAATTGAAATCGTTGGCTCTATTGAAATTCTAAAGCTGATTGAATATTCGGTGCGAGTATTACCTTTGGAACATTAGAATTCAAACTATTCAAACGACATTTAGGAAACAAAAACTACACAGCTAAGATCTGAAGATCCAGATCAATCTGGTAGCGATAAAGTATTTAAAAACAAGTAAGAATGCTATAGTCGAGTATACCCGACTACGAAACTCCCTGTACCCAGGTGTAAAACATTCAATCATATCTACGTCCACTTACACATACACACGCACATACACAAAGACGCACGCACACAGGCGGCAAAAGCAACAGCACAAGCGAGGCATTTTAAGTTGTGGCTGTGCTTCTTCTTCCCCCTCTCGCTGCATTACTGAATCTTCTTTCGTGAATAACTTCCGTGTTTATTATCCGATCGACTTGAAATTTGGACAGTAGATTAAGAGAGACTAAAGTATTGTACATGCCAAATCTTAAAGCTATATCTTGAAAATTGTTACTGTAAAACGGTTTTAATCGATTTGCGGGGGAACGGGGGGAGATATCTGATATATGAAACAAACTTAATCTGCGTATGCTATACAGGAACCTACATTTCAAATTTGGTGTCTCTAGCTCTTATAGTTACTGAGATCGACGCGTTCATACAGACGGACAGACGGACAGACAGACGGACATGGCCAAATCGAAATCTCTTTTGATCAAGAATCAAGAGTATATACTTTATAGGGTCGGAGATGTCTCCTTCTGCCTGTTACATACATTTGCACAGATTTAGTACCCCTTTTTACCCATTTTATGGGTACAGGGAGTAAAAAGCATTTAAAAATAGAAAATGGCTTTTCATTCCAACAAGACAGGGAACACAAAATCAAAAACAGCTTGGGATGAAATTGCAACGGAACGATAGTTTTATCGATAGTGTATCGATAGTTTTCCTACATCACTAGAACAAGCTTACCTTTGGATCGATTTCGCTGATATTATTGACCGATACATTGAGCTTCCGCAATTGCGGCATGCCATTAAGTGCTTCCAGAGGCAGCTGTTCTAGCCCCGTGTTGCTCATGTCCAAGCGCTCCAGTTGGGGCGTCTGCCAGCCGTCGGGCAGAGCGCCCAGCTGCCGATTGTCGGCCACGTCCAGCTGGCGAAGGCGCGGCACATTCAACAGTGTGACCAGCTGTTGCAGCGAATTGTTGCGCAACACCAAATTCTGCAGTGCCTCCGACTGCGGAAAGTACAGCTCCTGCAACCGATTGTGGGATAAGTCAACGTTAGAGACGGCCCCAAACAAATTGACGCGATACAGCGAGCAATTGCGAGCCCACAAATGCCCCGCATTGAGATTGAGCACCAGCACCTCCAGCTCTGCATTGTCGGACAAATCGAGGATGAGCAGATGGGCCGCCGACCGGAACGCGTTCTCGCCCAGCTCGCGCAGCTGATTTTTCTGCAGCAAGACGGTATTGAGGCGGGGATTGCGTGCCAGCAGCTCGTTGCTGATAAAGCGCAAACGGTTCTCGAAGAGTGTTAGCTGCTGCAGTGACGGCAAATCCTCAAATACACGCTCCGGCAGTTGCTCCAGCTGATTGCCACTCAAATCGAGATGACGCAGCTGGCGCAAACCCTTAAATGCATCCGGGTGCAGGGTGCGCAGCTCGTTCCCGTTGAGAAACAGAAATTCCAGCTCGCTGGCATACGAAAAGCTACGCTCGTCCAGCTCAGCGATGTTATTATCGGCGAGCAGCAGAATTTTCAGTTTATTGGCGGCCAGAAAACATTCCCAGGTGACGTGACGTATGCCGCAACGGCGCATATCCAGCTCGCTCAGCTGCGGCAGTTCGTAAAACAAATGCAGCGGAAAATTTAAAAACGTTGAGTTCATCACGGTCAACGTGCCGAGGCGCTGCTCCTCGCCCAATTCATAGGTAGCGCCATCGGCAGCGATGCGCACCTGCGTGGGCAGCTCAAAGAAGGCCACCTCCTCCGGCTGATCAAAGTGAAAGCCGCTGCAGCGTCCGAGAGCTTCTGTCGCCTGCCGCTCGAATTGGCATTTATCCTGCAGGCTCTCAATGTTCACCAGTCGCTTCGTGTTGCTGTCAGTTGACTGATCCGTTGCTATTGTTGATTCCACAGTTGAGTACTCCTCCTCCTCCGTCATCGCTTGCGCCGCCGCAAGTGCGAGCACCATCCAGATGAGCACTGGGGCTCGAAATCGTATTGGGGCTCTCATGGCGTATGCGTGTTTCAGGCTACACGTTTCACTGTCAACTGAAAATGCCATCATCATCGATAAGCCCCAGCCCCCGGCCAAAAGGCAGCTTCACATGCGAGCAAATCATTTTTTGTAGTTGCTGTTGTTGTCCACATGCTCATCATTTCTATATAATCATTTGTTCTATTCATGGTATTTTGATTTTGCAAAAAAAAAAAAAAAAAAAAATTATAAATAAATAGGAAAAAAATACAAATTGCTACAAAAATAAATCGAACTTAAATAGGCAAGTCCAAATGTTTATACTCTTTCTTTGTTCATTGACAATTTGCAATGTAAAGTGTTAAATTTGTGGCAGCCCTGACAACAAGTTGGCAGGCCTGTTAACTAATTAAATACGCAAAATATTGAATATAAAATTCTGTTTGAACGTTAATGTCTTTTTTCTTCAATTTAAAACATAGTATAACCAGAGTTTGAATTTACAAATTTTACAAGTTGACACTGCTGACAAGGGAGCAAAATTAATCAATTGTTATCCTAAACACCGGAAAAATTCTTTCTTTGATATTATAAGAACTCACAAAGCACATTATTTTGACTTTTCTGATTATCGGATTAAGAAATATTGATAAAAAAGTTGTCTTAATGTTTTATTATACTGATCTTCAAACTAATTCTTTCTTCTCAACTGAATCGAAGCATTATAACTGTATGAAACTCCCTTAACTATGCGGATTAGAGATAGCTATATCTAGCAATGAATGTCTGATTAAAATGATTTATTTTTACCCATAAATAAAGATTAATGACGCAATCTTTATAATACATTTCATGTACTATCTTTCATTTAGGGCATTAACAGCAAAACAAAATAGGAAAAGCTAAATTATTGTGATTATATTAGAGGCTAACAATATGCATATAGTATATATATTCATGTACATACATATATATATATTTTCATATATTTATATATACATATATATACATATGTATATAGTACATATATAATCTGTATTATTTTGTTGTCATCATTTTGACATATGCATAATAATTTTGCTGCTTTTGTTGTTGGGGACTTCACCAGCTAATTGAAGCCGCACATCCGCGCTGGCCCCAAATACTACCTTTGGCGTCATATCGCGGCTTTTTATATAATGTCAATGAAATATTTCACTTTTTTCATAACACTCAGTTTACATATCGCTTAGTCAGCCGTATTTGAGGTTTTCATATGCTAATGACTGTCCAGAAAACTATTCAGCACTATTTAAAATAACACGCTTAACTTATATGTATATTAACAGCGTTAACTTTCATAATGCGCAACGCTCATTGCTTATCAGAGTCACAGCTATACTAGTATAGAATCGTATACTCTAGTATAGTCGTACTATGAGTTTACCTTGTGCTTTGTGAAAGAAACAAATCACATTAGCTGATAACGAGTGCCCCAACAGACAGCGGGACGATCAGGCCTGCGGCTCATGTGGGAACTCCGGCAAACATTGACATGAGTGAAACAATAAAGTCTGTGTCACAGTTATTGGAAGGTACACTAGAGATTTCTTACATAACTACGTATGTATAATAAATATTTGGTTTCTATGATGAAACTTGAGTTTGGTACTAATACACCATGGGAATACCACCATGAATTCTGGAATTGGCAAGCTCTAGCTCTGCAGGACTTTGAGAAACCCTGTAACCAGATCTGGAATTCCCGGAATTTGCACATGCTTCAAGCGGTTCAACGGCAGTGCAAGCAAGCAGAGCATTTCCTGTAGTGGACGCGCTCTGCTTTCCTGTGCTCGGCAGTACGAAAATTGTTTTCTTAAATACATTCTGTGTTAAGTTTTCGATCACAATGAAGGGTATATCTTTCAAATTATCGTTATAAATCGTTTTTATCGTTATGCGGGCGTATGGGTTAAGAAGGTTGAAGGGACAGGGTCAGATCGACTCGGTTATTGATCCTGATGAAGAACATATATACTTTATTAGCTTTACCTATTTTGAAAATATCTGAAGAACTCAGTATATCATACAATTGCACATATATTAAAGCATTTTTTTTTTATTACTAAGTAATTCAAGAATAGAAAACATTTGTGTAACCCTTTATCGCCTTAAAACAAATAATAATACGAAAAGAAATTTTAGTTCACTATATATAGCATGCAATAAATCTAATAATATCAAAATTAAATTCCATTCAAAATTTGTTTTTAGGGCAACAAAATGTATATATTTTATATTTTGAATACTTACAAACGAGGAAGCTCAGGTGGCAAGGTGACGCATAAGTTCCAACTTCAGTCCAAAAATAGTTCCTATGCTATATCTTTCAATGCCAATGTTTCCATGGAAAATGTCGATTAATCAAAGTAAGAAAGAAAACTTACAAGCGGAGAAGTTAGATAAAGTTGTACTCATAATAATAATAATAATAATGATAAACATATATAATAACTGAATGTTGGATGTAGTGTTTGATATAAATTTAATATCATTTTGAAAATCATTCGTAGAGCATTTTAAAAACGACTCAGTAAGCAATTTTGGCTTAAACAATTTGTTGCCTTGTTTGCGTCCGTTAATATTGTTAACATATGTATATTATTTATTTATATCTAGGTACAGAGCATATGTATACAGTTGGCTCTCGTTCAACAAGTTATGAGCGACAGTTGGCCAAATTGAAAGCGTCTTGCCCTTACAATAGCCAAAAATCAGAGCGCGGGTGTTGTCATTGTGTTGACTACAGGTGCGATCTATGATGCTGAAACATTTTTCCATCATTTAGAAATTTGGCATGAAATACCTAAAATTAACATGAATTTTGAATGGTAATATTTAATAATTTCTTTATAAGCGGCATAAATAAAAACAAATAAATAAGAATTATAATGGCTTTGAAACACGTTCGACCTGCTTACCTGTCAGCCAATTTGGGGTTTTACAGAGCTTAACAATAGATAAACAAACTAAACAAAAATGCAAAGTAAAGCACATTTAATTTGTATGCAAACAAATTTGATATGTGAACGCATCTAATTAACTTTGGGTAACTTTGGTTTCCTGGCTGACACCAACAAATAGATAAACCAATTTGCATTTTGAAACAAACACGATGATAGTATTTGTTTTAGTCAACCAATTATCGATCAATCCATTTATTGGCAATTACTGATCACGTTCTCAAATTGCCACACACAAACTAATGTTTATAGATATACATATATGTATATATAGATAAGATATAGATGTAGATATAGACGCTGATGCGATTGCTGCTGTTTGCCCTTTTCTTGTTTGTCAATTGAAACGGCATGACTTCGTTTAGCGATAAATTTTTGTCGTCGTTCTTTCAATTCAATTTGCCGCCAATTACTTTGCATACCAGCACAACAAAAGCCCCACCCCCTCACCAACCATAGCCCCTTCTCTATGTCCAGATCAGAACTTTGTGCTGTTATTGTTGTCGGTCTTCACAGTGAAAATTGCTTGCTGCGTTTAATTTAAATCAAATTTCCCTCAATAGTTTTGCTGTGCAAACAATTGCGTTTTTGGGATCTGTATGTAGTATGTACGATATATATATATATATATTCGCATTTGTATATTTATATAGTCTATATAGTCGCATAGCAAACAATCATCAGTCATAACAAATGGATGTGACATTTTATGGCGCCTCCATATATGCATGAACCCATTATTTTATTTAATTTTATTATCATGTGCAAATGTGTGTGGCGAAATCTAATATTGGGAATGTCGTAATAAAGGGACATGAAAAGTGTAAAGCTGGCAATTTAGAAATGGAATGACTTTGTAATCATTATTATTCTACGAGCCATTTGCAATGATAAATCGCTGCTATTATTCGCGCTATATGAAGGAGATAATTGTATTCAAAGTACTCCCTGTATCCATAAAATGGTTAAAAAGGGTGTATTAAATCTGTGCAAATGTATGTAACAGGCAGAAGAAGACATCTCCGACCCTATAAAGTATACTTATGTGTGTATAATTGATCAGAATCAAAAGAAAATTCAATTTGGCCATGTCCGCCTGTCTGTTCCTGTACCTCCTGTACCATACGCAGATCAAGTTTGTTTCTGATTGGAGATATTTCTCCCCGCACCCACGCAATTTGATAAAAACGTATTACAGTCACAATTTTATTTATATAGCCTTGGGACTTAACATGTATAATACTTTGGGGACTCTTAATTTACTGTCAAAATTTCAAGTTCATCGGATAATAAACAGAGAAGTTATTCACGAAATAAGATTCAGTACTGCAGAGCGGGGTGGAAGAAGAAGCGCAGTCGCCACTTAATATGCCTCGTTGCTTGTATGCGTGCGTAGTTGTGTATGAGTGTGTGTATGTGTTAGTGTACGAAGATGTGTTGGGAAGTTTTAGACCTGGGTACGGGGAGTTTCGTAGTCGGGTAGAGCATTCTTACTTGTTTTTATTTAAAACTTGTAAGAATTCGATTGTACTGATTTTTACAAGCTTCATTAGTGTTTGATCTATCGATCTCTAAAATTTCGAATGAAGTACAATATCTGAGTTACTCTAGAAACACATATTTCAGGCTAAACTTGGCATAATCTTCAACTCGAAGAGTCGTTTTATCAATTGAAAACAATCCCATTTAAATTACACTCACAGTAGCTAAGTTACAATGGACAGCTCCTTCACATAAGCCGCATATCTCCAGGCTTATCGGAACAGTTCTGAACTTGGCCCACATAACACGATGTATCAGGGGCCCTCCAGTGCATGATACTCATATCTAACAGCTGATATACCAGTTGCCATAAACTATAGCCCCACAACTACAACTCAATAATATTGTATGCATGCTTCGGGAACTGTTTTTCGAGCGTGCTTATCGCAGAGCTATTCCCAAACTATTCTAAACAACTTAAAGTCGCGAATATTCAACGTGCACACTCATAAATTTTTATTAGCATTTCGTTTTTCGACAACACGCGGGCGGTTTTTAGAGGTTCCAACTTATGACATAAGGAGAATTGCAAAAGCAAAGCACAAAATCGACACTTAAACACACTACAGATACTATCTATAATACACCGAGTTGGTTGTAAATCATACATTCAATAGATAAATAATGTTGATAAATTTCATCTGAGTTAATCATGAAATACAATCATTTATCGTTTATTTGCTTTCTTTTAAAACCAAATATATTTACGTGCTGCTTCGAGATACTTTTGAATACACCAAGCGTGACCACGACATTTTTCAAGATACCTCCGTTTTTATTTCGAACTATTGTTGACAGTGTTGTGAAATGTTGCCTAATGAGCTCAATCAGTGCTTTTAAACTGTATAGTAATGTAAACGCAACACTTTTGCCGCTGATAACACTGACAAAATAGTTGTCAAATTTATTGTGCTATAAATTGAATGCAAAGTAATTCTTTCAAGTTACATTTTGAATAGTTGCGCGAGAATCATGTCGGAACAGACCTTATGTGTGTATCAACCTTCATTATAAAGTATTCAAACTCTTTCTTTAGCTGTCTTCATAAATATCAATACCAGTTCTTGGTGGAATTGTTTTGAAGATGCGCGCCCGGCTTTGATAGAACGCTGATGATTCGAATGTTGTCTGCTTTATAAAGGCTGATCTAACCAGCGACACATTTCAGTTGCGGAAACATTAGTATAGTATGGAGATGTCATCGCTGTGCTATTATCTATACGTGTTGTGGGTGATGCTAATAAGCTGTGAGGCGATAAGCCCTGAGCAAGTGTCTGTGAATAGCCTCAAATGTAATGAGAATCTGTGCGTGGAATTGAATTTTCCACTCAATTCCGAAGTGGCGTATTTCTCAAATGAAATCACAAACAATCTGGGCAACTGTACAAACTTAGCGCTACGCGACTCTCAGTTGACTCATCTGCCTTTGAATGTGTTTAAAACACTAACCGAACTGGAGTTGTTTGATGTCCAGGGTTGTGAGGTGCGCCATGTGGCACCTGAATGCTTTCAGGGTGCCGAAAAGCTAAAGATCTTGCAGCTGGCTGGCAATTTGATAAGCAGCATCGATGAGAAAACCTTTGCACTTGCCACACAGCTTGAGGAATTGCATCTAGCCTATAATAAACTTCAGGAATTGCCGGCCAAGGCTTTTGCTGCCCTGGGGAAGCTTGAAAAACTGTCGCTGCAGGGAAATCGCTTAAAAATGCTGCCGGCAAATGTATTTACTCAGCTGCATCAATTGCTGGAGCTTAACTTGGACTACAATCAGTTGACAACGCTGCCCAGGGGTCTGTGTGCCACTCAGAAGAGACTACAGCAGTTCTCAGCCCGTGGCAATCATCTAGAGCATATTGCAGACAATGCATTTTTAGCTGTAGAGCGTCTCATTCTCTCTGACAATCCGAAGCTGCACAGTCTACATCTAACGGGAGAGATACGCGAGCTGCAGGCCGACAATTGTGAACTACAAAGCCTACAATTTGATTATCCCCATCTCTTAAAGCATCTGCTGCTGGCCAACTCGAAGCTGCGCAGTCTGGACTTTCTACGAAAGGCAGATGGTCTCCTTGATTTGGACTTGGCGGGTCTTGATCGGCTTCCGGCTTTGCCCAATCCCTGGCCGGCACAGCAATTGGAGCACCTGAGCATCTCTCATGCTAACTCTAGTGATTGGCCCGATCAAATGTTATCACAGCTGCCGCAGCTTAGCTATCTGGATATATATCATGATAAGCAACGGCAGATTTATGTTAAGGATTTGGATTACCGGGGCCAGCTAAATAACCATTATATAGACGAAAAGGATTTGTTATGTGGACAGCTGGAACACTTGTTGGGTGACTCTACATTGCCCCATCACATAACACTAGTGGATAGTGATGAGGATCAGATTGCAGAGTATCCATTGCAATGTCCTAGTGTTGAACTATTGGAGGCAGATGAGCTGATCTGGACTGGAGATGGTTTTGAAAGATTATCATAGAAATCTACGTTGATAAATAAATCATATGTTACATATTCAGTTTGACTTCTTTTGGGAAACGATGGTGTGGTATGTGTAATAAAAAAGATAGGATCCAACCACTACTGATCACATCTATCCAAAAGATTCTCTTGCGATGAAATGATCCTCAAATTCTCAAGGAGGTCAGAAGACCTAACTAGAAAGTTATGAGTTCAGTTAAGAGCAACGATCAGCGAATTTTGAGCGTTGGAAAGAATATATCTACAGAAAGAAATAATAGTTTTTACTCTGTCTATGTGTTCTGTCAAGAAATTATCGTGAGGTATACTATGTATTAAAATGATCGATCACAGCTATCTAATAGTTTCCCATGTGATCCAATGTTGGCAAAGTTCGTTGAGTTCGCAAAATATCTCCTAGATAGGAGTACAGTTACTGGCAACGATCATCGATCATGGATCGTCGATCGCTGCACATTATTGGTGTCATGACAGCACAAAGCTGTTGTCATTCATCTCTTGTCTGGGCTTAGTTATCATCGATCGTTGGCAATCATTGGATACGCTTGTCAAGTGCAGCGATCTAGGCCTAAACCAGTTTGACGGCTCGGATGAACAGCTGATGGGTTTGCCACATTTACTTGGCCACTTTATTAGCGCGTGCTTGGACTACAGGTGCTTGAAACTACACAGTATATCAACAACATCAACAATGATGCCGGCAATTTGTAACTACCAAGCGAATCCGCTAGTAGCGCTCCCTGGGTTCTACTTTAGGATTGGACAGATTGAGGCCAGGTATGGGCACGTTTTGAGGCGCTGTTGGCTGTTTCTTTTCGGTTGCCTCCACATTGGCTACCTTGTTCGGCTCTTTGATGATCTTGGGCGGCATGGTAATGTCCAGACTGTCCGATTTCTGATAGAATAAATAGCAAGCCGACATCAAGCCCACCAGCGAAAGGGTGATGAGAGACCAGCGCAGGCCGGAGTTAAACTTCAGACCACTGCAAGAAAGGAGAAAGGAGAAACCACTGGAAACTAGGACTGCAAGCCCAACCAGTTAATACCTACAGAAACAGCGTATATTTCACCATATTGGTGTAGGTCTTGTTCAGCTGTACGCCCTCCTCCACCCAGAACAAGGGCATGATGAGCTTGGGCAGATGCTTCAAGGCCTCAATACCTTCCACGGGCTCCATGTCCAGGTTAAACTGCAGCCGCTTGGCTGCCTGAAATGGTGTACCAGATATCTGTCCAAGATGATAGACAGAAAATAATGTGTAAAAGCTTTGTTTTGTTCAGGTGACTTCTGTAAACCAACCGGCTCAAAGTCAATAAAGACAGCGTGATCTTTCTCGTTTGGTTCTAGACCATCGACGTCCTGAAGTAGTTTCCGATCAGCCAGATAGAAATGCGGCATTGAGGCCATCAGTGGACCACCCACGCAATTTGCCAGATTCATGGTACCTTTTGGCGGACATGTTTCCAAATCATCGGGATCATCGCAGAAACAATGCAGCTTCTCATCCTCTCGCACATCGCCCAGATCCAAGGTATACCTGAGTGCGGGCATGCCATGGTACGAGCTTTTACGCTGATAAACAGCGCCCAGGGAGCGGCAAATGTCCGCCGTGAAGGCCCACAAGCCCTCTTCGCGTTTGAGGCCGGGCGGGAAGACCGTGGAATCGGTGCCCACAAAACGGTTGCACTCATCGCCCGGCCACGTGTCCAGCTCCGGTTCATCGGCAAACTTCACGACCGTGCCCAGTTTCTTGTTTTGCTTGACGCCTCGATAGACCGTAAAGCGACCCGCATCCGTATGATTGGACTGGAAAATTAATAGGATTTTAGAAGGGCAACTACAATTGGAAAATACATGTCAAAGTATTTTCACAATTGAGCAGCTAAAAATTTCACAGTTCGCTGTCACAAAAGCAGCGGAAATCAGTCAGCGATTTGTTGTGCTGAACGGCCTCAATATTTTTGCGCAGCGTGATACTTACCTGACCCATAAAAGAGAACAGAAAGTGCGTCTGGTTGACCTGCTTGGCCTGTTTGACCTCGCCTGTGTAAAAGACCGTACAGAGTGCTTTGGCCGCAAACTCCTCCGAGGAACAATCCACATCAATGCCACGAAAGAAAAGATCCATAAACTTGCCGCTCAGAAAAGCTTTGGCATCCGGAAGGACAATCGTCAACGCCTTGGCAATAAGCTCCATCATCGGCGCCCGCTCACGTTGTACGGTTATGCCGACGGGCTGTCAAATAAAATACGAGGCAATTGGTGTGAAGTTGTTGGGCAGTGCACTGTGTAAATGCACCGAACCAAGTCTAAGGCGGGCCTGACGAGTCAGTTCTACGAGTATGATTAATAGCAAGCTAATTGCAACTCATTTACTATTTACAAAGGCAATCGGACTGGGGACAGCAACGTTGCTATTCATAAAGACGGATGGACTCTGCCTCGGACGGGTGACTAGTTTATTTCTTCACTTTTTCACCCGCTTTTTTTTTTTTTGCAATTTGCTATTTTTTTAGACAGCCGTCTAAATTGATTTTTCTTGACGATAGGTTAATTTTATCTCACTGGGAAGCTTCGTTCAGTGATTTGCATAATTTTGTAGTCTAACAATAGGTTACGAGGTCTTTTTAAGTGGTTTTAGGTAGTTCTATTGTTGTTACATGTGACGACTTTAGTATACCAAAATACATTTCAAATTCTCGATTACAATTCATTGCTGTTAGGGCAGTCTTATATGAGGAGAAAGATGCTGAGAAATTTAAGTTGTAAAGTATTGAAAATTTTAAAATTTCGATGGTTCGTAAGAAGTTTTTTGAAATTTCTTTTAGTTCCATGAAATCATCAGTTTAATTTACACAAATTTTATGTTTATGATGAGTTTTAACTCCACCTTCTCAAAAGGGAATTTCTTTTAAAATTTCTCGTGTTTATTAACATTTGCGATACCTGTAATAATGGATGTGGTAAGGTTATCACTTCCTCCCCCGTCAGCGGACTTGAGGCCATCTCGTTGAAGATGAAAGTGTTGCGCATGTTATAGGATACCGTATCCTCAACGACATCATCCACCAAATCGTATTTATCTTTCCACTCACTAGATACAAGTGAATCTTTAGATAACAGCACACAATTTACATATGTATTCTATTTGCAATACGCACTCAAAGACAAATGGCCCGATTTCCTGCACACGCGGCTTGCCACCTTGGGAAACCTCCTCGGGATTGGTCACATTGAAAATGTAGATGTAGAAATGCAAGGGGAAGGGCGTAGCGCTCCAAAGATCGCGTACATCCGAGCCCGGCTTAAGTGTGACTTGCTGTGAATTGCACGAAGAAACGGGGAAAACTAAATGTTGCAAGCTTGTCGAAACACAGACACCACACACACACACCTTCGATATCATAAACTTTAAGATCTGAGGGAATATCACCCAGCCGAATATAATGGCAAACACCAAAGTGCCAGCTGATGCCACCAGCAGCTTCATGCGATGCACCTGCATCTTTTTAATCGGTTAACAGACTTATTTATCTGGCAAAGTAACTTTATAGCTTGACTGCTCCCGCACTACTGAATCGAATCGTCGAACGTCCGACTGAGCTCTGAAGTCGGACACTAAAGGTTTACATGCGAATTTCGCTCTCAACGCATATGGCAAATATTTCTATAAATCACCTCCCCAAACTCCCTACCATTCAATTATATTAATATGCTTGACGTTTGCTAACAATCGTAGCAACGATTTCATTTAAGGCCTATGTGAGAATACTGCAAGCTGCTTTCAGAATTCCCTCACCCCCTCAACATTCGGAGAAGAGTGTTGAAAATCAATACTCAGTTTTAATTCCCTTTGCTTTTTAAGATGGTGTATTCAAGATTCTATACAACATACAAGAATGTTTACAGACAAGTTCTATGAGCTCCTCAACTCCTGCTCATTCCCCACATTAATCATCCAATTGTTATGAATGATTTCATTAAAGGTCTTAAATACTATTAACCATCGACTTGATTATAATCGCTTTGTCGAATTATATTACATTTTCATAACTAGAACATACTATATAATACTACTATTTTATGAAGTAACAATAACAATACTATTACTAAAATACTAATATAATAAATATTATATTATTGCAAGGCATCTTTTAGTCGTATTTTTTAGATTAGTGATTAATATTTTATTCACAAATGCGGTTCCGAAGGCTCTGGCCAGCTAAACTGCTTAGAGATGCAGATAAAGTTGGCCAATAAATTTGTTAATTATCTAGCGCTCAAAACCAGTTGAATGAACTGCGCATCAAATAAACGAGTATCAATAAGATCGAAACATCTTTTCTGAATATAACTTGCAATTTTGGTAATGTCAATAACAATAACGATAACGACTACAACCCAAAAGTGGTAGCTAGTGGGCTATAATAGAAATTCAGTCATGCGTAACGCCTGCTTTTATTGTTTATAGGGTATATTGTAGACGTAAGCGATATCGTTGGACCTGTCACCCTGTGACTGACAAATATCTTGTCATACTGTGACTTAATATCTATTATAGCAAGCCCGCAGTCACAGTCAAATATTAGTCAGTAACAGTCACAGTTCTGATATGAACAGTAACAGCGGTATTATCACCTTTTAATATTGATATTCATATTGACGGTGCAATATCAACTTTGAGAAAATGAAAACTATGAAAATAAAGACACGAAGTTTTTTCAAAAGATTTTTACAACATTTGCAAAAGTAATATTACCATAAAATCTTACCCCTTCATAAATTATATTGTTATGGTTCCTCTGTCCCACGTAACATAACATTTTCGATATTTTGCCAATCTTTACCAGATCAAAATTGAGACTTGGCGTCAAAAAATACTACACTGTTACTGAATTTAAAAAAAAAAACTAAAGATTTTATATGAAGAAGTCACAGTCACGGATAAGTATCACATATTTTTTAAAGTAACTGTCTAAGCCATCACTGTGACTGGTGAATAATAGTATCACCCATCTCTAGTGTTTGGCACAGACTGTAAATACGCATGTACAATTACTATATAAATTATTGGATGGGTTGCACCCAACTTGCAACGCCTCACTGCGTAAAGATCGCACGGGGCAAGGTCAAACCGTTTGCAATTTGTTGAGACAACTTATGGAAATGGCAGTGTCCAAACGACACCTGCTAAAGTCTCCACAATTATAACACTTTTACTCTTGACACCACGTCAATACTATTGAAAAACAGTAAGGTCCTCGGCAAATTATTGCCTTTATTGCAGCAATTTGATATGACCTAAGAACGGAAGTGATGAATTGGTGACAATGAAGGCCATATACACAATTATTGAATTTAATTGTGATTATGGGTAAATTAATGGGAAAAAAGACTTAACGGTCGCTTTTTATATGGTTTTCAAGTAAGATAGGTAAAGGTAACGATTTGTTTTTATTAGAATATTAGGTTTACTTGAGTCCTGAGGTAGTGTGATCTCATATTTAGGTGCAATATTGCGCAACTTCTGCATTCACCAAGAGTCAAAAAGAAAATCACGTTATGTTCTAACTCGACATTTATCTAGATAATTAGGTTCGATTGGAAACAAGTAAGAATGCTATAGTCGAGTATACCCGACTACGAAACTCCCTGTACCCAGGTCAAAAATTTCCAATCGTATCTTCGCTTACACATACACACACATACATACACAAGGGCGCACACACACGAGCCACAGCGCAAGCGAAGTATTTTAAATGGTGGCTGTGCTTCTTCTTCCCCTTGCTGCAGCACTGAATCTTCTTTCGTGAATAACTTCCGTGTTTATTATCCGATCGACTTGAAATTTGGACAGTAGATTAAGAGAGACTAAAGTATTGTACATGCCAAATCTTAAAGCTATATCTTGAAAATTGTTACTGTAAAACGGTTTTAATCGATTTGCGGGGGAACGGGGGAGATATCTGAAATATGAAACAAACTTGATCTGCGTATGGTATACAGGAACCTACATTTCAAATTTGGTGTCTCTAGCTCTTGTAGTTGCTGAGATCGACGCGTTCATACGGACAGACGGACAGACGGACAGACGGACAGACGGACAGACAGACGGACATGGCCAAATCGAAATCTCTTTTGATACTGATCAAGAATATATATACTTTATAGGGTCGGAGATGTCTCCTTCTGTCTGTTACATACATTTGCACAGATGTAATACCCCTTTTTACCCATTTTATGGGTACAGGGAGTAAAAGCTTTTTAGTAACTGCTCTAAATGTGCTGCAAAAATGTTTCGAATCCATTGTTTTAAAACTTAACAGTTTTGTAAATGAAACTCAGTTGACCCTGATAATACTACAAAATCATTGGTGAAATTTATTGTGCAATAATTTGAACGCAGTGTAATATTTTCATATAATATTTTGACAGGTGCACGAGAATCTTAATAGAAAATTTATAATAAGTAAATAGGCTCTTTGATACTGAGAAATAAAATTGTTGACGACTTTCCTAACTCTATATAGTACAGTTGCTACAAAAAGCATTTCTCCAAGCACCTCCTCCATTTGTTTTGCACTTTTGCATTCATTGGGAGAATGAGTTTATGTGCTTGCCCTTATAGTGTAAGCTGATATGCAGTTTTTCACTTCTATACTATGTTTACATATATTATATCATTATATCATAAATTTGCTTCTACCTTGGCCGTCACGCCCCCAAGACATTGGAGAAGGTAGAAGAAAATACGTGACGGGGGGGAACTAGTAGTCGTCCAATTGTCGCTGGGCAACATTAACAGAAATCGAAACTGCATAAAACATGAAAACAAAAACGAAAACGAAAACAAAACTCAAACAATGGCAAAAACCAAACACGTGACGCTGACGTCGATCCGAGTCAACTGGGCAACTGAGCAACTGAGTAGGTGAGGGACAGAGGGACGGTTTTCTTATAAAGTGACACAGAAAAACGAGTTGAGTAAAAAACACAGCAAAATCTAAATAAACACAAATGCGCTTGACAACACACCCCGAGTTAATAATGGCAAGACTCAGTCCAGACCCCGGCCTCTAAACTGACTCTGTTTTCTGCTGAGCAAATGATTATTTACAGTCGATTAATGAGGGGGTTGAGCGGCAAAGTGAGTAACTGCCACTGGCATTCCAAATACGACCCGCACATTAAATATCAAAACGAACTGCATTGCATTCAAGTACTTTTATATAAATATATTTTTACTCCCTGTACCCATAAAATGGGTACAAAGGGGATACTAAATCTGTGCAAATGTATGTAACAGGCAGAAGGAGACATCTCCGACCCTATAAAGTATATATATTCTTGATCAGTAAAAAAAGAGATTTCGATTTGGCCATGTCCGTCTGTCCGGATGAACGCGTCGATCTCAGAAACTATATGAGGTAGAGACACTACTTAAAATGCCTTGCTTGCGCTGTGGCTCGTGTGTGTGTGTCTTTGTGTATGTGTGTGTGTGCATGTGTAAGTGTACGAAGATGCGATCCATAATTTTTGACCATAGCATTCTTACTTGTTTTTTGTTCAAATTTTGCCAATTTTGTTTACTCATGCAGTACTACTCTTTTTGCAGCTTAAGCTATTTGTAAATAACAGGTAAAAGGATTAAGAATTGGAGCCAAGTTGCAATTTTAGTACCTATGTGTAAAAAAACCGAATATGTCAAACCAAAAAAGTAGGCAACACCTTTGTGTGTAAATTTTTTTGTGATGCATACAATAATTCCCAACTAGTTAAAGCTTAGGTTGCCTAAAGCGTCACATTTTTCATAATTCTTTTTAAAGTTCTTGTGAATACAAATTGTAAATGTGTGTATGTGTTAGTGTACGCAGATGCCATCAGAAATTTGTGACCTGGGTACGGGGAGTTATGAAGTCGGGTATACTCGACTATTATATTCTTACTTGCTTTGCCTGAGTTTGTTAAAATTCTACATAAACTAATGACTTTATTGTACTTACCATGCTGATGATCTCACACTTCTTAAACCTAAGTGCATGTTAATTTTGTATGCGTCTTTTCGATTCTATTTACTCGATAGGAGTTTGCCAGCAATTTCCTATTCCTATTCGATAACTTTACCAGCCGCCTACTCTTGAGATTCAGCCGCAAATCTTTGCTGAGTGTCGGCGCTTTTATGACAATTAACGACCGTCAAGTGAATTTTGTGGTCTACGCCTACTAATTTCTGCATTGTTCTGCTAATTTCTGTATTAATTTATAACACTACAAAGATACTTCTTTGTTGCCAGTATCTTGGATCTGTTAACATATAGATAACTTTTATAAAAATATGTTTAGTTTGCCAATTGTCAGTTTCAAATTTTTCTTACTGAAATTAATTGACCGATTTTTGTGGCGCGTATCGTGTGACAGCCATTAATTGATTACTTCTACTCGTGCCGTGTCCAATTCAACGGAATCTGGTGACATTTGGTATCAATTCAAATGAATCATTTAGTTCGATTGAAAACTCGCGTGCTACCCACCCGAAAGGTTGTTGGGATAATCTTAAATGAATGAATGTAAATAATATATGTTGATATAACTCAATCCACAATATTCCCTACTCCAAATTAAGTTCGAATTTGTTTTATTTTTGCTCTTTAAACCTAATATTAAATGGGATTTTGGAATTCGGAACCGCCAACAACATCGAATCTGACAGATTTTAAAGGAATCGGAAATGAAAACATGCCTGAATATCTTTCTGTCTACTTTATGATTTATGCTAAGTGAATTTTGCTCACACTCGCTGCTCGTACTACAGTCCCAATTTCCCTTGCATAATATTAGCTTTGTCCAACACTGGGTGCCTGGCCAGTGTTGCCACCCAGGCAGGATCAGCTTGTAACGTTTCTGACATCACGTGCCTGCTACAAATCTTACATCATTTCGTAGTATTTACAACCTACTTATTAGTGGAGCGTATACCATTTATACGACCATACGATTTCAAAGCCAACCGCAGTTGCATTTAACAAACATTTGGTTTCAATTATTTTTACACTTGTTCGCATTATATTATTAATTAATGCATGTAGCATTCAAATGTAACTTGTGGTAATTAATCACTTATTGTAAGCAAAACGGGGGACCAGAACTCATCTTTCCCCTCTCATTCGGTCAGCTCTTTACAACTTTTATTTGTTTTTGCTTTTATTTAATACTGACACGCTCGATGAATGCCTTTTTACAAATTTTACTTGCACTCAGCCTTTTTTCACAATTAGCGAATAAAATTATTACGTGACTGCAATAATTTATTGTCAGAGGTTCAATGTTTCCATATGCAAGCGAGTTTGAAATACTTACATACGTATACATAGCCTTTAAATTCAGCTGAAATAGTTTGCAAAACGAAATGCAAAGGTCGAAGAACACGTACAGTTTTCAATATATTCAAATACTTTCATTTATATCACAACTGTAATAATATTGATAACATCAAATTATGATTATATCGAATAGTCTAATATACAAGATATCCACATTGTACATATCGATAGGTAAATATAATGATAAAAGTAAGAACATCGATAGCAAAACGAGATGCAACACTCTACCTGCATCCAGGAAATAAAGTACACATCCTCGCTAAAGAAAATTAAATAAATCTTTTATGTAATTGTCAATCTGGCTTATTACAATTACAATACTCTATTTGGAAAAAAGAGTATATTCGACTTGTGCAAGGGATAGGAATATCCCTTCTACTTTTTGCGATACCCTTGAAGCTAGAGAAGCCAAACTTGGTACACATATTGGTACAACAATATATACCCCTAGTTTATAAAGAGAGAGAAATTATTCTATGAAAAAACGATCTGCACGGGTCTTCTTTCTTGTCATTAAATTCAATAACAAAGATTTTATATTTTTGTAGTATTTTTTTATTTATTATTTATTTATAAAAATTGTATCGTAGAAATTAATTTTAAATTACAATGTTGTTATTTATAGCGAGAGCAACGGAGACCTTAGGTTAGTTCCATAAAAAATACAGTCTTGTCAAAGCTAAACTAAATAGTCGTAATTTACTAGCAAATAAAGCTCACGTTTATATGTGGCAAAATATAAATGAAGTAAGAAAGACTTCAACATTTGAAGTGGATGTTTAAAAAGTTGATTCATCAATAAATTGCCAACGACTCTATGATTTTAAGTTTGTAATTGCATTCTGACAATTCAACCAACTTGAATGCAATAACCTGGGTTGATTTCAACTAAGACGCCAGTGTGTCTAGCCTGAACCCGTGTATTAAACGAGTCTGGTCGATGGTCGTCATTGATTAATCGGTACAGCTACAAATACAACTCGAAAGTGGTTACATGACGTTCGATTTGTGGCAATTATTTGTGGCTGTTGCAATTGTTAATGGCTTGTAATTAAAAGACAGTAACAGCTGTCGGGCATACTATTTGTTGTTGAAACAGACTCTCGTAACTGACCGATTCAGTCACAGATGGAATTGCATTTCGGTTTCCAGTTCCCCTAAGCATGAATTTAGCTTCGTTTCGCATTTCGGAAAAGTATCTGACGCATAGCCGTGGTGTCAGTTCAAATGTTAGGCCTTAATTATTCATTTCACCCCGCCTGAGTCACGCCATTCCGCGTGACCGCATAGGAAGACCGCAAACTTGAACACACCCCAAAGCAGTAGGCTAATCGGCATACCCCACGATATGTGGTTATAAGTATCTAATTGTCATTAATTGCTGGGTGTATCGTTTGCATTGAGCCTGCTCAATTGCGGTTTGCTTTTGAACTATGGAAAATGTTACGCCCCTGCGGTTACAACATGTCTTCAAGTGCATTATATGCAGGTTGTGGATAAATTTGTGTCTTTCAGCTTCTATTTGTTCTGTTTATTTCAAATCCTGAAGCCTAAATCTTTAGTATTTTCTTTATTACATTAATGAAAAGCATTTCTTCAAGTTTTCTTAGCATCAATTAGGCCGTCTTCTAAGTAGTCTCTAAACAGCTGGCAATTGACATGCCTCGTCATGTGTCGTCAACTCAGGGATTAGAGATGTGGCACAGATCCTTATTGTTGCTTCAGGCAGTACATACATATGTCGGAACCGGCCGGATCGGACCACTATAACATATAGCTGCCATAGGAATGATCGGTCAAAGACTATGTTTTTGTATGAAAAACTTTTTTGTTGTTTAAAATGTCCTCACCAAACTCACCCAAGCCAAGTCTCTAAAAAAGTTTATATAATCTGACCATATTTGGTCAAAACCGGACCCCTATATCACATATCTGTCATAGGGTCGGGTGAAAAATAAGTTTTTGTATGAAACACTTTTTGTTTTACAACCAAACAAAGTGTGAGTTTTATTATGTTTCCAAAAGTTTTCTATAATTTTTATACAATCAGACTGCTGGTGTATGTATATAGCATCGGCACTCCGAAGATAGCCGTTCTTTCTTGTTCATAGTATGGTTCAGTTTTATCAAAAGCTCTACTATCTTAAGAAAAGTTCTTAAACTTATTTAACCTTCGTTATCATGTAAAAACTGATCTTACTATGAATATTGAATATTGAACCAAATTTACAAATATCAGTTGCTTTCTTATACTACAGTTAAGGTTCAATTGAAATCTCTGCCAACAAATAATAATAGTAAGCTTTAATCGAGAGCTGTGCAAAGATATATCGATCATCTTCACGATAGATAGTGTAAGCTTTGTCGTTTCTTATAACTATAAAGTTGAGTTTACTTCTATCCGTTCCTTCTTTATACTACAGTAAAATGTTCAATTGAAAGCTATACAAAAATGAAATATTGTTGGATTCCCATTCTGACTCACTAAAGGTTTTTACCAAAAAAATTTCTTATGAATTTTAGCGTTAGTTTTAACCGTAGCCAAATTATTTTTAAGTTTATCTTCTTTTTTTGAGGGAGGGGAGCAGTGGAATGTGTGTTTGCCATATGTTAGCATTTTCTTGCCCCTTCGTTGCTTTCTTATGGCGTTTGTTGTTTTTTGTTGTCTTTTCATTTTATTTGTTTTGACGACGCGTAAATAATTGAATTAGCTTTGTTAGCGCTTTGTTTTGCTCTTTCTGCTCATATACACAGAAAAAAATACAAATATATACACATTTTTATTTTTGTGTATTTTCTTTTGCTGCTTCTGTTTTGTAGTATGAATGGCAAATGCCGCAAATACGAAATACAAAAAAATATATAGAAACTGAAACACAAATTGCCATTTTCTAAATACTTTACGGCTTTGTTTGTCGACCTTCACCTCGTGCTACAAATTTATTTTGTTTTTGATTTTTGGAATTGCTGTAGCTTAAGCAGCTACAAAAGTATCTGAAGATTGACAATATGTTCGGTTTGCTTATTTTATGGCTTGTGTGCAAAGACGGTAGGTTTTTGAACTGAAAAACTAGCGACGCTAAGTTGACAGTTGTCTCAACTGTTTGCACACAGTCCATTCAATTGTTTAGTTTAATTTGAGCCACTAGACTTTAACAAATTGCAGTTAAAACTGCTTGGAAATTTTACTATGAAATTCATGAATTTGTTTGTTGGGGCGTGTACACACAATTTAATATTTTTGTTTTATATTTTCTCATATGATTCTCGCGCAACTGTAAAAATATTATATGAAAATATTACTTTACGTTCAATCTATTGCGCAATAAATTTGACGAATGCTTTTTTGTTAGTGTAACAACACTGAGTTCTAAAGAATGAATTTATTAGGATACATTTTTATGCAATTGTGACACGAACTAGAAACGGAGCTATCTCGGAAAATGTTGCGTCACATCGTTGACGTAAGATAATATTTTATGTCGCACTTATTGATGTCAGAAGTAGCGCAATATGGCTCGAAAATATCAGATGGTGTAAACAGGCCTTTAGATCTAAACTGTTTAGAAACTCAATAAGTTTTAGTTCTTTAAACGATCTTCTGTACTTTAGGGCAGCGTTTCCCATGTGAGAATATAAATCTCAGTTTATTTTTCTCACTCCCTACGCTCTCTCATATCAACACAAACGAAAGCTGAAGGCTACAAAACTTAGTCTAACTGAACAGAGTATGAATATGTCAACAACAAAAACGCACAAAATTCTCTTGCAGATTTCAAACCCAAACCAATGTCGCTCCAAAGAGAATCAGTTGCATAGCGAACCGAAAATACTTGGAGAGCAGCGAGCGCCGAAGGGTGCGCCCACATAATACGCCGTTAGTAGAACCGTCCAAAGAGCTAGCCATATAGCAAACCGCAAATGGCCACAAACTGCGACTATATAGAGGATAATGTGAAACAGCAGCAGATCACAAAGTCAGCCACAGGAGCCGGAACGAGCGATAGCTCCAATGCATCATTGATGAGCGAGCACGAGGAGCAGCAGGATGACAGGGAGAAGGTGAAGGAGCGAGACCGGGAGAGGGAGCTGGAACACATGCAGAGGCTCTGCCAAAGCAATCAAATGGACAGCTTTGAGTGCGTCTTTGAGTCCACCATGGATGATCTGGAGCAGGCGGTGGGCGACGGCTACGAGTCGGACTCGGAGGCAAGCGCCAATGGCCAGGCCACCGACTCCTCGGCCTCCAGTCTGAGCCAGCTGGGCGGCATTGGGGGACTGCAGTACAGCCAGCAGTTAACGCCACAAATGGAGCTGGACTTGCAGTCCCTGCCGCGCGTCAACTCCTTTGACTTTCAGAGCAGCAGCGGCAGCAGCAGCGATGATGAGAACGATGATGATGATAATGATAATAATGATGATTTGGAGGACATGGGCGTGGTAGGTGCATTGAATCTGAGCGCCAAGTCAACCAGAGCCAGCGATGCACGCTACGATATTTATCATCAGCGTCCAACATATCTGCTGCCGCCCTTCATCGAGCGACGTCGTCTGTCGCAGTGCAAGGAGGAGGACGATGAGGACGATGGCGGCGATAAGTCACCACCAGTGGGCGGCAATGGTGTGGAGACCCCACGGTTGGATCGTGTGTCCAAGGCGCCGCCGCGACCGCCAACGCCTCAGGATGCGGCCTCCAAGGAGAAATTCAAGGATCTGGAGCGTTTGCGGCAGCAGTTCATGCACAAAATAGATAGAATCAATACGCGCAACATTGAGGAGCAGTATACGTCGCTGCCACCGCCGCCACCGCCACCGCCGCCGCCCATTCCGGCCACCATTCTGCCCAAGGCGCTCAAGGAGCTGCTGCAGTCGAGCGAGCCGACACCGCCGTCCCCGCCCAAGCTGCCCCTGCCAGTAGCTGAACAGAAGCCAGCAGCAGCAGCAGTGCCTTTATCAGTGCAGCTGCCACACGTGGCAGAACCACCGCATATTATCATAGGCAAGTTCAAGGTGACGCGGGCCCAAGAGACGCCTGAACTGCGCATGGAGGCGCAGCAGCTGAGAGAGCTTAAGCCGTCCGCCAATTCGCAGACCATCAGCTTCCCTTCCAGCTTCGGCGGCTACTCCTCCGTCCAGGGTCTCTTCTCGCAGCGGTA
Organism: Hirtodrosophila confusa; assembly: GCA_035043065.1. NCBI lineage: Eukaryota > Metazoa > Arthropoda > Insecta > Diptera > Drosophilidae > Hirtodrosophila > Hirtodrosophila confusa. The sequence goes on from JAWNNI010000024.1 coordinate 402,984, forward strand.
TGGCAGCCATCGCTTCCCTGTCACCGCGCCGCATCTCTCCAAGCAGTTCTTTGACTCGTCTCTGGTCGAGATCCGTGCGCCCTCCACCAGCAATGTCTCCCTAAACAGCAACAACCAAAGTCTCAATTGTGATACCAACTCCAGCAGCTTGGCCAACAAGCCCCGAACGCCGAGTGAACGCGAACTGGACGATATCTGGATACGACGTGCTCCAGCCTTGCCCGCCGCTATCGATGCACTCGGTGCTCCAACTGGGGCTCGTTCCGTGCGGCCCGTTTCGTTGGGCGGCGCCTCCACAATGCCACGCCTTATGCAACGCAATGAGAGCAGCAACTCAACGGCAAGTCCTTCGCGGCAATTCACTGGCTCGGGCTCAGTATCCGTCTCCGTATCAGAAGATGTAAGTCGGCCATTATGTAAAAGGGGTGAAAGTAATTCATCCATAGTGGTACCAATCTATAGTTTCGAAAGTGCTTGATTAAACCGCCGATAATGCTGTCGATTGATAGTTTCGATAGTGCTTGCGTAAACCGTCAATACTATCGATAGAATCCACAGTTTGTAAACAACAAAAATACTAATACAGGTCAAGGTATTCGAGCTATTAAGCAATCGATAGTATCGATGACAATGCCGATAGTTCCGGTGGAGTTTTATTTACGCCATTAAATATGTAATATCAACCTTTGAAAATGAAATTAAGTTCATCATTTCATTGAGTTCAAGAGTTCTCAATTGTGTGGAGCTTTTCTATAAATATACGGGAAATCACCTTTAGTATTCTGAAATACTCAACCGTAAATACCTTCTTTCTCAATCTCCATTTCATGATAATCTAAATATTATCTTGAACTGGCACAAAAGTCTCATAAATCAAATAAACAGCCCTTGTAAACTGCATAACAAAAGTATAACCTTCACAAAACTGTCGTCAAAACTTGGAAAGCACACGTTAAAAAGAGGACAACGTTTTGGTTTTATCTCTGAATTCACACCTTGTCTACTGACGTCATTTATACAATCATGGTTTGCTTTATTTCAATAAAAAGAAAAGAATCTATAGAGTAGACAAATATGCACAGGCAAGATTAGAAAATTGAAGAAATGGATAAAGTCTATAACAGAAATTGTGGATGCTCTGTTTGTCTTTAATCTATAAATTTATTATCATCATAAGCTGTACCTGTTCATGGATTCTTCATACCGATTACTATTTACTTTGATCTTAATCATATACAATTTACTGACTCATCATCTTTCCTTTCTTCTGAGCTTCATTGAGGTTAAATAACTTTCACTTGCATTCCCAAATTGTGGAAGAAGAACTCTCCGGATTCATTTAGTCTAGACACAGATGCTTCCCATGTTTCAAGCATGAACTCAAGCACTTAACCAAACTATGTCTGGCATTTTTGGTCAACCCATTCCGTTATACTTTAAATTTATCATTGAGTAAAATATTTCCCAAGTAAATATTATTTATAATTATTTATTATTATAAATATTATCACTTGAATTTATCAGGTATGTTCCCAATTCCGATTCCGATTAAAACATATAAGAATGGTGGAAGTAATCTTGTCTATATTTAGTTATAACATTAATTGCTTCTGTACTAAAGTTCCTTACTTTTACCCTTTTCTTGCTTAAATATCTTAATTTGGCTCTAAAAATTTACGATTTTCGGATCTTCAATTTGAGAAGTAAATATTTCACGATTCTAAAGGCGGGAGCATGGTTCTATTATGTATACCAACTTATAATGTGATGCATATGAAGGGTATCTTAAAATCGGTGCTGTTCTCATCACCTTTACATGGTATTTGCAGCAACTCTCGCGGCATTTCCCAAATCTTGTGGCTTTGTTTTTATGTGTGTTTTGCGTTGCTCCGTTTAATTGAACCGAAACGTAAACAAACATTTATAAAACGAACAATATGCAATACCTATGTATGTGCTGTATATGGTATATGTACTTTATATGGTATATAGTACTTTTGGAACTTTGTGCTGGATTTGGGTTTTTTTTATCGTTTTGCGTGTGCAACTCGTATGCTATCGTGTGTTGACTTCGGGGAGAGACCGACCTTATCAACAGACGAATGACACAATGTGTCAACAACCAGGGACACACTCTTTATTTATTCTAACGAAAACTTAACATTCGCCATGTGAACAAATCAACAATATGGAGTGTATATATATATATTGTATATACAATATGTATTCTCTATTTACATAGGCCGTTGTTTCTATCTATCCAATATCTACATGTGGGTCTGTGTCCGTGTCTGGGCAAACAGTTACGTCAATGGGGAGCACTCACCACACCCAATTGTGGATACATACTACTACCTACTTACATGGATGCATAGTAGCCTGTCCGCCCCCTAACCACCCCCCTCCCTCCCATGCAAATCACTTGAGCGCTCTATCAACTATCATCTGGTCGTATCTCCCTATCGTATTGCTCGGCGCAAATATTGAACTACTCGTAGATAATGTCCAACAGCTGATGCCGCACACCGCTCACTCCGCACACACGCTCGCCACCGCGAATATACATTAATATAAGCGTGAAGAGCTTCTGGTTTTTGTTTTTATACTCTACACTATTTGGATAAGAAGCGTTTGCTGGAACGCTTGTAGGCAGTCGCAAAAATGTTTACTTATTCCTAATCATCTGATTTCAAGTATTTTATATATATGTAGATGCTTTCAAGGCCTCATCTCGCTATAAAGTTTTTAAGAGCGTCTCCTTCGTATTTCTGTCATTATTTGTGAATCCGTTGTGAGTCCGTCATTATAATGTTTGATCAAAATTACCCATGCCATACCTAAAAAGAATTCATTTTTTATATTACTTTTACATTACTAAATAAGTGACTTATCACTTAATGTGAGTAATTCTTCCTTCCTTTCAAAAATTAGTAGATTGTCTTCATCAAATTCCGAATCTTTTGAATCGGGCAGAATGCGGAAGGGCTTGGCTATTCTAAATATTCCGACGGTGCCTAAGTTCACTTCAAATAGTTTGTTTAATATTGTATGAATACAACTCTGAAATTATAAATTGGCATTGTAAGATTTTGTCACACTTTGGAAAGACAGAAGCAGTAATAAGAGGGAAAACTTAAATACAAAAGATTTTAATTAAATTGTTTAAGTTACAAGGAATTCGGAAACCGCGGGATATATGGGAAGAGTCCCGAGACAGGCGGGATCGGATACGAGTGTTTGTTTTGCACATAAAGTTATTAAGGAGCGTCCCACACTCGGACATTAAGTCAAAATATTGGGATTTTAAATTAATTTGTATATCATGACCTATCAAGAGCATTCGCTCTTCGACTAATCAACTAAATGGCTTTCCTTTTCGCTGTTTTTCCCCCGGCTCGCCCATTTAACCCACTTTGCTTATTGGAAGCAACGGAATCATCGGAATACTCGATTACTTGAATACTTTTAATGCGTCCATTAATTTGACGCTGTTGTTAGCTCAAGGCACAACAACAATAATTGAATATCGACGGGCCCCGGGGCACGTGACTTGGCATTCCGGCAAAGTGCAAAACCAAAGAAAAAGAGTTGAAAAAATACGACAACAACTACAACTAAGTGTTGACCTGTTGACTGTGAAACTGCCGCCGAGCAGTTTGCTAAAAATAAATCAAACACAGGTGTCTGGCAGCAGAGCGGACGATTTTTTGATCATCAAAGTTGGGCTGTTTGTGAAAGTTGTCGGAAGGTCGTGTAATCAAGCGGAGTAACCCATTAGTTAAGGTCTGGGACTCACTATAAGCATTCCATTATAAATGATATTAGTTACCGGTAAATTGTTGGATAAATAACTAGGAAGCTTTGAATTCTGAGAGGCAAAAAATAAAAATTTGTAGGTTAGTATTTGGTAAGAGTTTCGATCATCAATAGTTTTCCATAGTTGAATAAATATAAAATATATGTACATACATATATAGTACATAGAAGTGAAACAATCTATTTTAAATAAATTCAATATATTTGTTTGAAATAATGAAATAAAACGATTTAATTTCAGTACTTCTGTTTCGAAGTAAAATGATGTAGACTATATTATCGATGCATAGAACAAAATCATCGATAGTGAAGGGAATTTACAGCTATCGAAAGAGCTATCACTGTTTGCCACCTCTAGTTATGATAGTTATTAACATAAACGTTAATACGTAACCTGGGGTTAGATAAGATTATAAATGTTGGACCAAAATTGTTAGTAATATTTTGTGTATCGTATACAGAATATAATTGATAGTCAAATGATCGTACGAGTTTTATATACTACAGTTTAAGCTGCCAAAATGGTAGTAGTACACAAGTTAAAGAAATAAATATGCAAAATTAAAAAAAAAAAATATATTAGTATATATCAATATCAAAATAAGGAGAAAAAAAAATTATTTTCGGTCCCTGATAGAAGGAATACACAAATATTTATATAGATAAATGTGTAGTAAAATTAGTATACTGCTATCCGTTTCACCCAAAAATGATTTTCTTACTATTGGTAAGCTTTCACTCAAGAGAAAGCTTTTAAAGTTGAGGTTAAAAGCGTTTATCTTAGTTTTAATTGATCAAAAGTGAACTCTGCGCAATTCGCTTAACTGTTGTTTTCTTATACTAGCTCTCGCTCCCTCGCTCTATTCACCACTTGGCTTAGTCAATACCCAAACCATGTCACACCAGCGTTGGGCAACTCACCACACTTGCAGCTAGTAGATTCCCAAACCCCTCACAATTTTGCGTAATCCATAAATAAATTGATTAAATTCGATTAAAGGTCGCCACAGGAATCGCCGAGTGGTCGCCCAATTAATAAAACACATTCGATACTTAATTCGTTGCTGTTGTTGTTGTTATTTCAGACTTTTGTTGCGCCTTTGCAAATTGCGTCTTGTGTTGATTCTGTAGTGTGGGCTGCTCACAAATTGTATTTGTAGACAATTCGGCATAATTGCAGCACACTATACAGTACACAGGACAAACAGGCAGGATAATCGCTGTGGGTGCCTTAGTATTGTTTGTTAGCCTGTTAGCCTGTTAGCCCAATTGGCGTCTCAGTTCAGTTTGTGTTGGCCAGCGCTGGCAGAAACATGCAGCAACCAGTAGATCACAATATCAATACCATATCCGATACAAATTCAAATTTAAACCCGAATCCAACTCAAAAACGTCATGTACGCTTTCAGGAACAGGATGGCCTGCCCCGTGTGCCCGGCTCGAGACCCTCGAGTGCCCCAGCGGAACCCAATGCCAAGGCGGCCAAGAAGGCATACAAAAAGATGGAAAAGGAGCAGCGGTAAGTTGCATTTGAGATTGTTTAAAATGGCCTATATTGAATTGCGATCATTAATTCACCCGCCAGGCGCCAGGAGAAGGAGCAGTCGCGACGCGAGAAGGAGGCACGCAAGCAGGAGCGGGAGACGGCGCGTCGCATTGAGCGCGAAACCGCTAAGCTGGAGAAGCTCAATCGGCACAGCGAAAAGATCTCACGCAGCACGGAGCGCATGGTGGGCAGCGGTGGGTCGCGTTCTGGTTCGCTGGAGCGACGGCGCAGCGGCGAGGATTCGCCAGTGCTCAACCAGTCGACGGTGCACGGTATTGCCTCACCAAATCGACGGCCCACAATCTTCGATGTGTTTAGGCCGCGCGCTAAATCGGATGCTAAACGGCACAAGGACAAACATCTTTTGGATCCTTCATCGGCGGATAGCAGCGCCACCAGCAGCACATATTCCGTATCCGGCGGAGCGCCCGCCGCAGCAGCAGCAGCAACAGCAACAACAGCGGCAGCGACAGCAACAACTGCGGCAGCAGCAGCGACGCCAGGGGCAGCCAATAATGCGGCAACTGGCGCTGGCGCTTTCATGAATTCCATGAAAGTGGCCATGCAACACTTCGGCCATCGACAGCATCCCGCCGTGACGATAACAAATGCCGATGGCACTGTCTCCGCCAAGAGCAAGTACAAAGATGGCAGCGCTCATTTGCACCAAGGCAGCGATGCGCAGGTGCGACAACTTACCAATTATCACCCGCCTAGCAGTCAGCTAATCTTCTTTATATATTTATAGTACTACCACACGGTTACTGCAATCCGACCGAATGCCAATGCCAATCAGCGATCGCCAATGACCAAAGTTATGGATCTATTTCGACATCGTTCAAACTCAGCGGTCAGCGAGGCGGACAAGCGCAAAGCGGTAAGTGTCTCGGCTAACTTAACAGTGTTCAGTGTGGTGGATTGGTGTCTGTATGAACTAAGCCGCGTAGCGTGCGCGCGAACTAATTGACTTATGTTATTTAGCAGCACGCTGTTAGCTAGTATAATGCAGGTGAAATTTTATAAAACAAAGTCGCCAGTTTTAATACCCTTGTATAGCGTTAAATTATTTTGTCACGAACTGTGCAGACGTTTCTGATCCAACAAAGTATATATATTCTTGATCATCATCAATAGCGATGTCCGTCTGTCTGTATATGCTATTGTGATGAAACTTAACACAGATGCTTATTTTTGCTGCAGGCAGTACATATGTCGGAACCGGTCTGATTGGGGCACTATAACATATGTTATAGCTATTAAGCTGCAATAGCAACGAACGGTCGATAACTATGTTTCTTGCATAAAAGCTAAAGCTTAGGGAGCAGGCCAAATTTTTTTACAATTGGACTACTATATCATATATGTACATGCTTCATTTTTTTGAGGGTATCCTGACCAAACTCACCACATTCAATTCATTATGTTATTTTGTACGAGCTGACCAATTTTGGTTGAAATCGCACCGCTATATCTTACTAGGCTAGGGGTATAAAGCCCCAACCAGTCTGCAAATTTTATGCATACGCAATCAGAGTGTCTTTTTCATTATCAAAGACAAAGAGTATCATGCGTAATCGCTTCTGGTCGCATAATTTCGTTCTAAATATAGTCATGAGCAATTTTAATTTCAAAAGCGATGAAGGCCTAATGCGATCTTATAAACGACTGTTACATTTCACAATCGCACAATCAAAGTGGGCTTATCAGTGCGAAGAAGAGCAACAACTAGCAAGAAGTTCCCGACTGCTGTATACTCTCCACCTAGTCCAATTCCTTTTGTATAGTAAAATCTTTCAGGTAGTTTATTAATAGCGAAAGCGGGTTTGGCGTGGAAAAAGATCTTTATCTTTATATATGAAAGATGTTCACAAATTTTTCAATTTTTAATATCAATTGTGTCAAACGGATAGACAAACAGACGGGCATTGCACAAACCCAATATACTCTTACTCCATTTGAGAAGCAGAGTATACGAAGCCAATGATTGCAATTTAGAACAAGTAGTATTGTAATTTATCATGCAAAATCTGCCGCGTCATGATGTGCAAACATTATCACATCCTTGATAGAGAGAAAGAAAGCTCGATAAAAGGAAAAGAAACAATAACAGCAACAACAAACAGGTGATCGCGTTAACAGCTGTGCAAGCGTCGCTCTCAAAAGCTCGCAACGACAATAACAACTTTCTCACACTCTCCGAGGCCTTGCGCTCTTTTGATTAGTGACCGCTCTCACTTGTCTTACAGTTTTTGGGCTTTGCGGAAAAGTGCCACACAAACACACACACACACACACACACGCGCGCGCGCATATTACGTATACGTCGACGTCGACGTTGTCGTTGATGGCGGCGCCGTCATTTCAATTTTGCCGTTTTCTTCTTTCGCACGCTGCGTTTGTGTTTTTATTTTCAATTGCATTTCCAATTGGACGGGCGCGCCTTTCTTGTCCAATTGGATAAACAACAACAACGGACAACCGCTTTTAAATATATTTAAAAATTAATAATAATAACTTATTTTGATAAATCACAGGATCATAAAATAGCAACGAAAACGTCAATTTATCGGTTTGTTTTGTGTTTTGTGTTTTGTGTTTAAACGAAAATGTTATTGTTTGAAATGCTTTTAACAAAAATGTGTGAAACCAAATTGTTTAAAATTAAAAGTATAACTTATAAATGTTCATGAAAGCATTTGTTATTTTAATGCGCTTTAAAAAATGAAAATTTAAATAAAATCAAAATAAAAATACAAAATATGCAATGTAATAATGTTCATAAAAGTTCTGCCAATTAAAATAAAAATAACAATAAAACGCACATAATTAAAAATGATTTTCTATTGTCAAAATTCATTATTATAATATATAAATTGTTTTATAATACAACTTTTGCATAACTAAGCAAATATTCCAGAAGTTTTTTACTTCCATAAAATTAAGAAATTTGCAAAGATTTGCAGGTGTATAAATTAAAAGATATAAATATTTATAAACAAGCAAATATTCGGGAAATTGTTTAATAAATATCTACAAACGAAATTCAATTTCTCCATTAAATATTCTGAATCCCAATTGGGATGCCGAATTGTTGGTAATCCATTCTAAAAATTTGGCACAAACGAATCCAATTTCTTGACATTTCTAGTCGTATTTATGTTTTCTGCTAATTGCAACAATTTGAAGCAATTTTTCTCATTTACATCTTTTGCCGCGTGTGCGCACTTTGTTTTAGTTTTATTTATTTATTTATATTTTTCAATTTTCAAGTTCATTGACGGCTTTGCCGGCCCACGCGATTCTTTTAGATATATTAATTTGTGCCGCTAATCTGTATTTCTATTTATTTAATTAAAATTTTAAGCGCTTGATGCGCCGCATGGAAATGAGCTACAACAAAAACGACAAAAAAAAACAAAATAGCAACAAAACTGTCAGGCACAAACAAATGGCGAACATGTGATGTGTCATATTTATGTATGTGTGTGTGTGTGTGTGTTGTTGTTGCTGCTGTGTTGCTTCTCTCACTTATTATCGTATTTATGAAATTTGTTAAATATTTTGTTTTGCTTAGCTTGTTAATGTTTTAAGCTCTTTTCTTAGTTGCCAATTTGTCAAATGTCTAACTGGGCTCACAATTTCTTTTGCCTTTCTGCTTTTACTCCCTGTACCCATATAAAATGGGTGAAAAGGGGATATTAGATCTGTGCAAACAGGCAAAAGGAGATATCTCCGACCCTATAAAGTATATATATTCTTGATCAGTTCAAAAGAAAATTCGATTAGGCTACGTCCGTCCGTATGTATGAACATGTCGATCTCAGCAACTATAAAAGCTAGGGACAGCAAACATGAAATGTAGGTTCGTTTATAGCAGGCGCAGGTCACGTTTATTTTGCATCCCCGCAATTCGATAAAAACGTTTTACGCCAACAATTTTACATATATAGCTTTAGAATTCAACATGTGTAATACTTTGGTCCTTCTTAATCTACGGTCCAAATTTCAATTCGATCGGATAATAAACACGGAAGTTATTCCACAAACAAGATTCAGTACTGCAGAGCGGGCGGAAGAAGAAGCGCAGCCGCCACTTAATATGCCTCGGTTGCGGTGTCGCTTGTGTGCGTGCGTATTTGTGTGTGTGTCTAATTGCACGAAGATATGTTGGGAAGTTGTAGACCTGGGTACAGGGAGTCTCGTAGTCGGCTATACTCGACTTTACTTGTTAGTTTAAGAGCTTTTATAATCAGGCAATTGTATCGCCCTTCCTCTCCCCTTCAGTTCATATCAACGTCGACAAAGTTCTGAAAGTATTCGCTTATTTATGACGTCTCTGATATATTTATTTGACATGTCATGACAATTAATTGTTTTAGTAAAAAGATATGATGAAATTTGAAATCGATAGTGTTTTTTTTAAACTATCGATTGTTTTCTCATTATCGTGGTCGTTTAATAAGTTTTTATCATCGCTACTATATACATATATACTAGAAAATCTATTTGGCACCAAATTATTATTATAATTTTTAAATTAAAATAATTCTGTGTTATTTTTATTGCAAAATCAATCGTAAATATCGTTGGTGTATCTATCGATATTATCGATAGTTTTGCTTGTGTTAGAATCAGAGCTAGAATTGCCTAACTTTTTGTTTTTCTTTTGAAACTACACACACTTTCGCTTTCATCATTATCAATAACTTTTAAGATCAGTTTATTCACCAAATATATATATTTCTTTTTGCCTAAGTTGCCTAAGTTCATCGCCTCCCAAGAGCATTAGTTCATATTTTCTCTTATGAGAGGATTTTGCTTTATTCGTAAACGTTACACAGTTTTGTTTTTGTATTCCTTGTTCTTCGTATTTGATTTTGTTTCTCCTACACTATTTGGGTGGCCTCACTTGTTTGCATTGTATTAACTTGTCGGAAAATGAACTGTCAAAATAGTTCGACACACTTTGAAGCTGCGCAGCTGTTTGGAAAATTCCTTAACGAAAACTGACAAGATTTCCTTAAAAACATTTTAAGTTATAAGGAAGATTAGAACTATGGGCCTTTTATAATGTTACTTAACTTCTTTACAGCTATTACAAGTATTTTTTGTTGCAGTCAAAGCTTTTGCACATGTTATCAGAGTTAGTTTTATCTTTCGGCAAATATAAATACTTGAATTGAAGAAATTTAATTTAGAGTACTGGCCCACAACCGATAAGATACGACCCGATAATACAACCCAAAAGACAGAGAATTGACTCAAGAATATTTGGTAGACTCGAATTCAATTTGATTTTAATTAAAATAGCGCGCATAATAGATGGACTCTACAGAGCGTACTTTAAGCACTCGCTGATCGATTGAATGGAAAGAATACATTATTGTAAATAAGTATTAATTATGTATAAATAATACAGTAAAAGTCACTATCTGCCCATCTATCTGGCATTATCAGTAACCTGCTCACCTGCTCCCACTGTAAATAAATCAATTCTATTTATATAGCTTATTGTTTATTTTGCTTGTAGAAATATACAATGTGCCCGTAATTTTGTTAAAATAAGTAACTAATGGAAAAACACCGCATATACTACTATATAGCACATAGTAGGAGCCCGAATAATTAATATTGAAGAACCGGTTTATCTATGACACTTGGGAAATATTCAATATGACAGTTAGGAAGACTATTTACTTGGCAGTGACAAGGGGTAGGAAAATTAGGAAGTCTATTAACAATAGTCATACAAATATAGTTACGTATATATATGGACCCGGTAATTATATATTGTATTGAAACTGAAAATGACGAAAACTTACAGAGACTTTTTACAATGGACTTGGAAATGTTTAAGGTGGGAAAATTAAGACTTGGAACCTGTACCAATTCAGAATTTCCCTGTGTTACTTTACCAAGAAATATCTTAAATCAGCAGTCCGTTCCCATTTTCAGTTTTGGTAAACAAATTTCCCTCACCTGCTCCGCATCTCACTTTCAGAAAGATCTCGTGTTTTGAACTCCCTTGACTGAGTAAGAGAGGTCTGTAAGGAATAAAAACTACAACTTCTGAATTAATACAAATAACGATAATATAAATGTATATTCTATCTAGAGCATAAACCAAGATAAATCATAGAAATTGGCTCAGTTGTTCAAAAGTAATGGGACATATAATAAAGAAGCTCTTTACAGTCCCAATTATTGAAAGAATTTTTAAAATACCTCAAAAAAGATTTTAAGTTCCATTTTCTAAAACAAAAGTAACCCAAATAAAGAAACATCAAGTTCAATAAGATTTCTTATATGGATGAAGCAGATGTGCACAGCTTTCCTTTAAATTAAGAGAGTTCCATGCATACCCTGTTGTTTCAATTATATAGTGTATTGAATACTACATTCCCAATATATAACGCCCACTTTCGGATGTAAAGGAAGTGAAATTAGCTCAACTCTCACTAGAAATTGTTGCCCTACCTCCCATTACTCTTTTAGGGGGGCACTTTGAAGCAAATGAAATAATTGTTGTTTTGCAAATTTTCTTTGTATTCTTTGTAGTTGCTTGTTAATTAATCATTTGTCAGTTTGTTGCTCAGCTCTGAGAACGTGTCTAAGTTTGAAAAGATTTTCTATATTTGTATGTACGGCTATTCGGAATCTTTTCACAGATTTATTTATTTATTTTTATTGCACACGTTTAAAGGTCAACCACTTGACGATGTTCTCTGCCTTTTGCTACATATTTCTCTATCATTTGTTATTGTTATGCCTGTGATTTTTATGTAGGCTTCATATGGTATTAAATACAACAACAAATATTATTTTAAAAGACGCTACTTTTGATGTTGTGTTTTGGATCCAGCTGTTAATTGAATATGCCAAGTTTAAGATTTTTAGCTGGCATATTTATAATAGGCAATTAGGAAATGCTTTGAGGTTTTGTTGCATTAGTTAATTAAAAGCGGAGAATAATAAAATAATCATGTTTAATAAATATTCAATATTATTTACCCAAAAGAAAGGATGCCAAACTAATAAAAGTTTCCTAACAGCTTTAAAAGCTCAACAATCCGTTGTGAAGCTCATTAATTAAGCATTAAACAATCAGCTAGTTATTATGTTATGCAACAAATTAACTAAACTTTTAAGTGCCAAGTCGTCAAATTCGCTTTCCACATTCTCTTGCTGTAAACTTCAGCAACGTTCTGACAGCTTTTTTAATAGTTGTCTAATTAGCGTTAATGAATTTTACAAATTTTTGTTTGTTTTCCCATTGTTCCTATTGTGCTTTACTAATTTTCTTGGTATTTTTTCGCTTCATATATTTTCCGCCAAGAACGTTGCACAAATATTGACAAAAATAATATAAACTAAAGGCAGTCGCTCGCTGGGCAAATACAAATAAAAACTGCCTACAAAATACTCATTTCAAATACTGTATAGACAGCCTTAGGAAACAAAAACAAAAGAAACAAATTAAGAATTAAATAACAAAGCGCATTTGGTCAAATATACTAAGCCTAAAAATAGCAAAGTTTTTATTTAATTTTATTTATTACGAACGCCTAAATTACAAAACTTTTATTACATATATTTATAAGAACACACAGACTTATTGTGCCTTAAATGGTTAGTTTTTCTTTATAGAATTGTTTGTTTATTGTGTTTAAACTGAAATGTTTGAACATCACAAAGTTGGAAAGCTTCACTTTTGCACTGAACTGAACTTTTGAGCTGAGCTTTCGCTGCAGTTGCCTTATCTGCCCGCACCGAAAGCTTTCAATCTCAATTGCAGTTAAGTTTTCATGCATTGTTCTCTTTGCATGCTGCTCTCACATAATACGTTTGATCAAAGCTGAACTTGAACACCCTTGGGCTCTCGCTTGATCTTTCTCTCATAGTTTCCGGCTGCCATTTGCATTGTAATAGTTTATTGGGCCAATGCGTTATTTAAATGCTTGTAGTTCGTTTACTTCTTACCTTTCAATCAAGTTTGTTTTGTTATTTATCAATTTCAATTATGCGACATGCCACAAACAATCTACAGACCATGCCACGCCCCTAACGCACGCGGCCGCCCGGCGTTCAATAAACTGGTGCGTCATGAGGCGTCGACGTTTTCATCGGCGTCTGAATCTTCTTCTGTTTCTCCTTCTTTTGCGTGTGTGTGAGCAGCGCTCTCTCAATTAAAAGCTTGCGAGAGGGTCAAGGATTAATTCGTGGGCCGCTTTGACCCAAACAGTACACCAGCTGTGTGTGCGTGTCTGTATGTGTGTATATGTGCTTGTATTTATTGTAATATAGCTGGGGAAAATATCAATATTCGCCGTATAGAGCTTGTTGTTGCGGTATTTCAAATAGGTATCGCCATTATCGATTTAATAATCGAATTTCACAACACATGAATTTAATTTTAGATACAAAATTTGCGATGGAAGATATCGATATCAGAAATGATATCGAAGTTGACAAATTTAAAATATATCTGTGCGATATATCCAGGGATATTTTTAACAGATCTAGCATATGTGTATATATATTTATATATATTTACCCTGCGCTGCATCTGCTCCACTTGCGAAATTTCTGGTAAATCAGTCACCCCACACAAAGACGATGACATTTTCATGGTCAGGGGGACGGAAGATTTTTTATTTTATTGTACACCTTTTTGCGATCGTCAACAATTATTTCATTTACTCTTTGCTTCCTCAACAAAAAGGCAACAACGAGAAATATTCGTGTGTAATTAAAACAAAATTTGCATACATTTTTTGATGGCCTGAACACAAGCAAATTTACATATGTAATTTGCAATTTATTTTTGGAAACAAAAACCAATTAAACATATTGAACATTGCACCTCCAGCAAAATTTAAAAATACATTTAAATCACTTAATTATCAGGTGCTAATTTAAAAACAAGAAAATTAAAAAGTATAAACCAAAACGTTTACAGTAGCAGCGCCACCTAGCGCTCAATAGGCACAGCGATGCGTCTGCTGTTAAGTGTGTGAAGTAAACTTTGTACAATGTAAAAAAGCATTTTGACTGAACTTAACATTCAAGGGCTGTGCATACTTTTAATATTTATACTAATTAATACTTAAACAATAAACAACAAAAATAAAAACACAATGTCTGCTGTCAAACGTTGGTTTTATCGTCACACACACTCAACCAATGCATCAACTACCGGCCCACCGCCCACCTCCCCAACAACAAGAACACCACGCGGTCGCAGTCTTTCTCTGGATGTGCAGTCGCTGCAAAGTAGCGGACTGCGCACCATAGTAGCAAACGCAAATGTAAGCAACTTATTCGAAACAGAAAAAAGGAGAACAAATGGGAATGCACAGAAAGTGTTGAATTCACCCCGCGTACAACATGGGGGCTAATCATAACAGCGCGCTGTTAAAGCGTTGTGGTTTGTGTATTCGCTAATTTGTTTGCTGTTAACTTTGCTAACAGCGCGCGAAACATTTGAATAACAACTTGTAGCTTAGTATATATTTTGAATAGTACTCGCATAAACCATAATATTAATAATTTATATGTTTTGTTTATTTACAGCGCGTTGCTGCGCATCAGCAACAATTGGCTGTGCAAAGTAAGTACACAAAATTGCATTTTCTTTATTTATTTAAGGTTAACAGCAAGTACCAGTTACATCTTTAAATAGATGTTAAATCAACATTGTTATTTTCCTAACAGCAATTCAAACATTTGCATTAAAAAGATACTGTTTAAATATCAAATTATAGCGCAACTTATGAAATGAATGAAACAAATAAGCAACAAATACATGCACAGGAAATTAACCTTGACTTTGAAAATAAAAACAAAAACAAAGCAAAAAAAATATATAAATAAGTAATAAACAGCGTGAAGTAAAACAAACAAACAAACAGCGAAAATACGCAAAAGGCGCATGCTAAAAATGACTAAACGATGTGTAAAACCTGAAGTTTCATTAGCTGGAGAGGGGGGGCAATCGGCAGGGGCTCGGCCTAAGGGCGGGGTAGTTGGGGTGCGGGCTTAACAGATAAACAGTTTTTATGTTCTGCTTGTTTGTCATGCATTCTACATATGTAAATGCGAATGGGGTAAATAAGTGAGCTTTTGCTTCCATTTTATTTGTTTTTATTGGGTGCGTGGTATTTTGTACCGACCCAGCGTTGCCCGGCGAAGTATTTTGGTTAAAGTTAATTTATTATTTTAATAAATCGTTAGAAACACACCAAAATCGTATATCGTTGAGCCCCACATTCAATTATATTTTGTGTCGAGCTTTGAAATCATCATCAAACGTAAATGCATACATACTAGATTAAATTTGGTAAATTTGTTTTTAATGTTTTTTGCTTTAAGAGAATTTGTTGTTGGCACATAAAAAATGTGACTGGTTAAATTTAAAAAAAAAAACTTTAGATTTTTTAAATTGGATAGTTTTTTCTTATAATTATCAAAACACTCGATGCTGCCACTATCGGTGGCTTGAGAACTTTAAATACTGTTCATATGTTCAGGTTAAAATGTAAGATTGAAATATTCTTAGAGTATTTGAAACTATTGATAGTATCGATCGTGTCGACTGTCGCTCATCGAAACTAACGATGAAACTTGTACATATTTGTTTATGGATATCGCTGGGTGCGAAACACAAAATGTTTTTGAAATTTATACATACATATGTACATATGTAAATTTGATGGGTTTGCTCAGCAACGGAGACTATCAGAGTGTGGAAAACTACACGCAATATAGTTTTATTATTTATTCAATTGCACTTAACGTACTCTGCTCTCGTTAATATAATTCAAAGACAACATCAACAGCTGTATAAATATAGAATATGCAACGATCACTCATAACATTTTCGAGCGCCAAGTCGCAGACGTGTCAACAAAAACAACATTTAATGAACAAAAACAATTTATAAAATTCGTGAAGTGCAGGGAGCAGTGGTGGGGGAGCGTGGGTAACATTCCAAGTAGCACAAATTTTTGTGGTTATAATTGCAATTACGACATGTAAAAGATCAGCATTAGAAATTTGAGCGACGCCCACACACAAGCAACAACATGAGCCTTGTGCGGTGGGGCAGGGAGGGGAAAGACAAACACACACACACAAACTTAGAGAGAGAGAGAGAAAGAGCGAGAGACCAGCAAGAAAATGGAGTGCGACCCAAAACTAACTGTTGCTGCATTTGGGTATGCGTCTGTTTACCCTTTGTCTGACCTTGATTTTTTTTTTTTTTTTGCAACGTCGAGACTTGGTTAGTGCAGTTGTGGTTGCCGCTGCTTATGTTGTTGGTAGCATTTTCAATGTCATACAACAACAACAACTATAATCTGGTGAGTCCAGGTTAAGCTCTCATTCTCTCCCTCTTCCTTTCACATGCCTCCCCTTGTTCAGCTCTTGCGGCTTTGTTTTTGTTCTTGTCTTGCATTTTACATTTTGGGCCTTTGGTTTTGTATGCCTTTTATTGTTCATCGTCGCCGGCTAAAAACATACATACATACATTGGTATCAGGTGTCTGGCCATGACGTAATCTTGAATCATGTGCGGCGCGTTGAACGTGAGTGAGAGAGACAGACAGAGATAGTTGCTGCTGCTCGGGAAGGGGTGGCTTCAGTGAGAGGCGCGTCAAATGTGCTCTAGTATATTGCATTAATATGTACGTACATATGTATATACATATGTATGTATCAACAGTTGTGTATGTATGTATGTATGTTTGTTGTCATCTCATGTTGTTGACTTGAAAAAAGCAATAGCAAAAGTAATTCGCAACCCACGACAATTAACCGACATTGATTTTGAAGGCTTCCAGACGTTGTCGACGCGTTAATACGTAACTGTGTCTCTCTGTGTGCTTGTGTGGGTGTGAGCTGTTGTTTTGCGTTTTCTTTTGTTTTTAACTCATTCATAAGCGAAAGTCTGTTAAGCCGCAAACACACACACACACAAAGCATATCAAAAACTGCTAAACTAGAACGGCGGGAGAGCGAGAGAGACTGAGAGTGAGAGAGAAGCAGCCACTTTACAGCATAGACAATGTAAAGGGCGCCTTTTTCGGTCACCACCAGACGCCACAGCTACCGATGCCTACGTGACGCAGCGCACACAATCAAGAATTACATTAGAATCGCACAAATGTAAATAAAATTTCACTGAATACAAAGCGCCAATGGGATGTTGTTGTAAACAACAAAACTTAAGCAAGGGCGAAAATATTACTTCAGAAAGCTTTCATGAAATTTTTTCTTTATTACAACACTTGCATGCCTATACATAGTACATACATACACATACACATTGACAAAACCACACCCACATTCATTTTGCGTGTTCTGTAAAAAGTGCGTGGAGGTAGCAGATAACAGCTTGCTTTGCTTGTTAGCAAACAGGATGGCAAACATATATACAAACATACATAGTATGCATTTTATCAGCTTACGGTTTACGGTTCAAGCCTGATTTTAAGAGGTTCTGTTAGTAAATCCGGTTTCAGATAACAATGAACGCAAGTCCAATTTTAAAATAAAACACCTATTTATAATATTTAAATATTTTCTTTATGTATTGTCTCTTTTTTTGTTTATTTCTTATTTATTTCGGCAGCGGTTCTGTTCAAAACCAGTTAGCAGCCTCTCAGCAAAGTGCGTAAAACAGCAGCAGTTAATACAATAAAAGTGATTACATTGCTCTGTTGGTTAACTAACAGCAAAGGTCGCTGTTAGTTAACAAATAGCAAAGGTCGCTGTTAGCTAACTAACAGCAAAGGTCGTTTAAGTTCAGAACAGTACTAAAGATAATCGCACTGTTGCCTAACAGCAACATATCTATCAGCGTGTTTACAGTGCAGCGCTGCTTGCGTACTGCCTCTTTGAGCTTTCTACGTAAGCTTTGCTCGCTTGATGTTTTGTTGTGCTCACCTTTTTCTCCTATTACATACATACATACATACATAACTGAGGCACACACTAACACATTCAGGCACACTCTGGCACATGCCTTGCCGGTTTTTGCCACACAGATACAACTGCAGATACTTTATATACTATTTGATATGCTTGTATGTGTGTACACACTCTCTACACACTCGCACGTATATAAGCATGTATGTATGTATATCGTTTTGGGCTAACTAAACCACATGGCGGCTACAACGTCGTCGTCGCCTTTCAGTTCAATTCAAAGCGCCGGCCGCGTCACACGTCAGCAGAGCCTCGTGATTTGTGATCTGATAAAACAAATTGAATATTTCGAAACAATTAAAGAAAACTTCGTGGAATTTGCATCCTAAATGCTTATAAGGTTTAACACATCATTAATAAATAAATATCTACAATATTCAATAATAATTGAATAACATTTGCGAACATAATTAAAAAATATTTTGAATAGTTTGAAACAAAGAAAACGTTTAAAGTGCAAACTGGATTTTCTAAAGCGGTTTTCAACAAATCTCCAATATATATATATACATATGTTCGACTCGGACTATAAATATGCATGAGCGAGCATTTTAATTTGCGATTTTATTGTTAATAACAAAACAAAATATTAAATATTTGAGGCTGCCAAATGTGCGTGAAGTGGAAAATCCATTAAAGGCTTAATGGAAAGTTGGTGAAAAATGCAACCGCAGTAATGCTATGTAAAGATAAATAACTATATATAATTATAATTATGTACTTGGAAATACAACCAAAACCCAAATAAAATCAACACAAATAAAAAGCTCGATAAGCGGCATAACTTATCAAAAACAAAAAAAAAAAAAAGAAAACATTTAAAGGCATTTGCAATTGCGCAAGTCGAAGATAAATAAGTGTAAACAAAATGTAATTCTATTTATTTATTATTTTAAAATGCACAAGCAAATATCGCTCAACATTTGCTTTGAAAATCGTCGTCGAACAAAAACAAAAAAAAAATTGTTTTTTTTTTAAATCTACATTTATTTGATTTCCATTTTCACATAAACCGGCAAAAGATTCTGTTATTTTTATACATTTGTAGTTAATTTTGTTGTTGTTTGAATAATCAGAAAAACAGAGCAGAAAATGTTTGATTTATGAGTTTTGCAGCAGGCGCCAAATTTGATGCTACTTGTGACGCAGAACCCCTCATAAAAATTTAAAATGTTGTTTTAATTTGACCAAAGTGCGATAGACATACAGAATATGTATGTATATATAAAAGTATCATCATAATATTCCTGTAGAAACCTATACACAAGCCACACACGATTATTCTGGAACGGTCGATCTATTTATAGAATATCATAATGACCTATCCACATGTGAATTCAAAAACCAGAAATTTGTGGATTTCAATTTTAAGCAGCGTGAATATACATTTGTTTATTTTATTGCTGCTCACTTTTATTATTCTCTGAGATTCGCTTTCGTTTCATATTCAGGTGTGTTCCATATTTAAAAGACGATTTTCAGTGTTTACTTGTCCTTATAGTAACATTATGTCATCTTTACTTTAACGAAAATACCGCTTCTTGAGCGGTTTCTTGCTGAAATGTACAGAAACGTTTCGTTGTAATACACTAAATATCTAATTGTTATTAGAACATTGTATAACTGACTTTAACCAAGTTTAACCTCGAAAATCTTGCATGTCATTTGAGACCAGTGTTGGTAAACTGTTCATAAAGTACTCACTAAATGCTAATAAAGTTTCTTACATTTGTGGCAGTGCTGTTAACTCTGGTAAATCATTTGTCACAATTATTGCGTAATAGATTAAACGCAAAGTAATATATTCCTGTAATATTTTGACAGTTGCACGAGAATCTTGTTAGAAAATATTACACGTAAATAATATATAGTATGACAGGCCTTGCAAATACCCTGAAATAAACAATTTGTTTTTTTTTACTATTGCCTTTTCTCATTTAGAAAAGTTGCTAACTATTGGAAACTATTTGCAGTCTTGAGCTAACAAGCTCCAGTTTACTTATCCTGATAAGTGAGACCCTTCCCCAGCTAATCTACTGTTGTCCAGCGATAACCCCTCAGCATAATAATGCACACTACTTTCGATTAGTTACAGCTGTGGTTTATTATATATCAGTTTCATAAACAATAAACAATTGCACATTCGTTCGTCTGGCGATTGAAATTCGCTTGGAATAGGTCAGTTTCACAGCCCCACATCCACACCCGCGAATCTATAAACAATATATGAGATTAGAACACAATAAGTTGTACTATATTTGAATGTTTATAAAGGCGAGCATTTTAAGAGCATTTCTATACTCAAAGTTCTTGTGTAAATACGCGTATCTTTCAAGAGGCGTGCTTCAAAATTGCTTTAGTATTATAACAGAGCACACATTAAATTAATTTATTTTCATGCTAATCTAATTGAAATTTATGCTCACATATTATTCGTGCCTGGAACTTGTGTTTATGCCATTCAAGAATTCAAGAATTGCCAAAGAGCCGGCTCAAACAATAACAAAAACCAAAACAACAACAAATTTCCTCCACTGATTGAAATTGGGAAGGTTTTTCTTTTTTGTGGGAGAGCACAACCCGAAAAAATAAATAAAAACACGTCAAAGAAATTGCGCAGCGCAAAATTTTTGTAATGCTCGGCATTTTGCTTTGGTCGTGTGCTTTATTTTCGTTTTCTTTCGGCTGGTTATTTTGTGGAACGCCAACAACAAGAACAACACCCGTTCGCAATCTGTGCAGAAACAACAACAATACAGAACAGAAAAAAAACACACGCCGGCTGGAGGTACAAATTTCATCTACGCAGCAAAATTCTGCGCAAGTCGATCTTTCAGATACTTTTGTATCTGTGTGCGTATCTGAATGCATGCTTACAAGTATCTGAGCAACGGAAGTGCGAAAGGTTGCGCCACAAATTGTCGTCAAGCTCTGGCTTTATTAGTTGATGTGATTTGTATACCCTTGCAGAGGGTATTATAATTTTCTTATGAAATGTGTAAAGCATTGAAAGAAACATTTCCGCCCCCATTTTATTTGTAAAGATATCCTAACTTAACTCAGTAAATCAAAAATTTTAGCAAAAAAAGGCCACATTAAATAGCTGTTATAGTAACAGGCGGTCGAAAATTGAGGCTTTATATAAAAACATTGCTTGAACTGGTATATATCTTCAGAACGCTGAAGAAAGCCGTCCTTTCTAGTTCAAAGTATTTGTTTCCGAGTACTTTTTAATAGCTAAATAGTTAAAAGCCTTAAATTCTCTGTTTTTCGAAATTTAGAACAGATAAGAATTTCTTTTCCAAATGATTTCATTCGATTATGAAATGGATGCATGAATGACATAACATTGTCAATCTTTTGGCAGTTTTTCAGTTTTGTTGCTATATTTTGAATTCTTAATTGTTTCTTTAAACGTTTCCTGATTTCCATTTAACATACTATATATATATATATATATAACTTTCTGGATTTCTTAATATTAGTTTTCACCTTGTCCAAACTTTTCTATTCTTATATTCTATAGAGTCTGGTGTGTGTTGATGATGCATTCGCATCTATTTATAATTTGCACCGCAAACTTAAGATAAGAAAATATTTATGCACTTGCGCGGCACAATTTCATTTTATCGCCGGAAATCACATCTAACCCGATATATAAAAAATATAAATTTAGTAAAATGTTAGATTAGTTTGAATTATATTTAAGCAGAAAAAACGCCAGCTACAGAAACATATAGAAACAGATACAAATAACTAAGATACAAATGGAAAAACCAGTTACAAGCATCTGTCTAATACTTAGTTGTTGTTGTAGATAAACAAAAGGTCAACAAAAAACAGTCCAGTTGTTGCTGCAACCTTTGGAGGGTTCATTAACCCATTTTTCCATAAGCTTGAGAGTTTTTCTAGCACATACTATTTTCCTGAACTTGAAATTACTTATGTCATAGATGCGCATATTTATGGACTTATATTTATTGTAGAATCTCCAGTTTGGGATTTCTCATCGTGATCATAAATTTATTCAACACGCTCATCGTTCATCAATCAAATTCTTTTTGTGATACTTTGACGTTGCATTTTCGATTGTAATTTTCCGTTGTTGTTTTCCAAACGGATTTTGATTGTTGTTTTGTAGATTAGACAAAAACTGGTAGCTTGTTTCTGTTTGTATTTGTGTTGATTTTGATGTACTAGTTGTTGTCTCTGGGGTCGGTTGAGAATTGGGTCAAGTTAAGGAACTTACTTAAAACGGCAATTAAATTTCTGCTCAATTATAATCTGAACAACATACATTTTTGTTCATATTGCTTGATGAATGCTGTTATTATCGTTATGGTTATTGTTATTAATCTTGTTACCGAGATGATTGCCTTAATTGCAACACGTCTTATTGTTGTTGCTAACTGCATAAATTTAATACATCACTTAGCTAGTACAGGGTGTCGATCTTGGGAATAATAAAGTTGAATTGTATACAGAACGAAAATAACGAGAATTTAAATAGTTGAGCAATCAACATTTGCAGATCAGAAGGATAGATTTATTTTTGTTATAATCAAATCTGTTAATATTGCCTTTCTTAAGTTGTCGTCAAAACTTTTTAATTCCGAATGTTTTGATCGGGATTGGGAACTGGCTTCAATGTGAATTCTTTTTTGTGTTTTAAGTAGGCCAATTTCACTCCCTGATAATTAACTCATCTTCTTTATCAACACTACATCCGTATAGATTGCGAAATAATTTCTTTCTTTAATCATCGTATGCCATAAATTTAAACGGACCTCCAGGCGGTCTCTGTCTGCTTTTCTGTTTGTTTAATGACCGCTATCACTGTCTTCCTCACGCTGCCTGGTTCTTTGTCAGTTTTAGCCAGACCACGCCCAGTTGAAGCTCATAAAGAACACACACCACAAACACATACAAACTCACAGGAGCAGCAAGAAAAACGAACGTCCTTGAGCTGTTTTGGCCTTTGGCAACTTAATCCTGTGTTATGTGACAACCTCAGCAGCCATCTGAAACAACAACAACGACAATAAAGACAATCACCAGAAAAGTGGTGGAGCACAATGAGAAGCATCTCATAAAGTAAATCAGCTTACAGATACTTTTTTACTTCGAGCTGCGTTGGCAGCGCCACGAGGCGACAATAAAACCAGCAATTAAAAGCGAAAAAAATTCAACCGAGACACCGAAGTTGATATATCCTGCCCGGTATGATAAAATGTCATTAGCTTGGCTTATACCTAGAAGATAGATTCTTTTAGAACAAGTACGAACGTTGCAGTCGAAAATTCTCGATCTGTTTGATCTCGACACTTATTAACTGAGCATATATACCAAGTTTGGTTGATCTAGCTGCGTTCATACGGACAGACATTCCCACAAACCCAATATACTCTTTCCATCATTTTTTTTTTTAACATATTATTTTCCCACTGAAGTGTAGTAGTATTTGTAGAATAACTTTTCTATTGCTGCTAATTATAGATATGTAAATAAAAGAGAGCGGAAATTGCAAATTCTATAGACAATACGATTATTTCAGTTAAACAAGAGTATATCCTGCATGGAGTTTGGGCTATTTCTAATAGCGATCTTTTCAATCGAACGTGTGAACGTGACTTTTGACCATTTTCGGTTGATCGCCTCAAAAGTGAAATACGAAAACAATTGCAAATTTCGACACGCAGTGGATACGGTCTCTGTAGATTTGTCTATATATGCATATATCCATATATATCATTTTTTTAAATGGGTACACATATATATTACTCAGAATATAAAGGAATCCACAGAGCAAAGCCAGCACACCCACATTGGGAGGCGTTAATTAGCATGCACGAATTGATGTTGTGTTTATTGTGCGTTGTTTGGGGGGAGAATGGAGATCAAATGCCTTGTAACCTTGAGTACAACTAACCTAGGGGAATAGTTATAGGAAGAGGAATCGAATTATATGGATTTGTGCGTTGTTTGGGGGGAGAATGGAGATCTAATGCCTTGTAACCTTGAATACTAACCTAGGGGAATAGTCATAGGAAGGGGAATCGAATCGTATTGAGTTGTGCGTTGTTTGGGGGGAGAATGGAGATCTAATGCCTTGTAACCTTGAATACTAACCTAGGGGAATAGTCAAAGGAAGGGGGAATCTAATCATTGTGCGTTGTTCAGGGAGAAAATGCAGATCTAATGCCTTGTAACCTTGAATACTATCCTAGGGGAATAGTTATAGGAAGGGGAATCGTATTATATGGCTTTTTGCGTTGTTTGGGGGGAGAATGGAGATCTAATGTCTTGTAACCTTGAATACTATCCAAGGGGAATAGTCATAGGAAGGGGAATCGAATCGTATTGAGTTGTGCGTTGTTTGGGGGAGAATGGAGATCTAATGCCTTGTAACCTTGAATACTAACCTAGGGGAATAGTCAAAGGAAGGGGGAATCTAATCATTGTGCGTTGTTCAGGGAGAAAATGCAGATCTAATGCCTTGTAACCTTGAGTGCTAACCTAGGGAATAGTTATAGGAAGGGGAATCGAATCGAGGAGCTCTTGAGGCAGTTGGGGTTGGTCAACAATGAATTCTGCTCGAGTTTGCGACGCATTTGAATGGGTAAACAATAGTATGACAGGTGAACTAATTGAACCAACCGTCGATTGCCAATTCTTATGTAAATATGAGTATAATTCATGTGTGTGTGTGTATAGGTCTGTATGACATTTGTGATTGTATTTATTTGCCTGGCAAGTGCCATGCCATAAATTTGCACAGAGCCACCCACTTGTTGGGCTATACTATGCGAGTATAGCTAACTATATACACTTTGTGTTTGTATATCGTGCATCCCATGTTTCTAAATGCAAGTCCGTGTCTTATTGTTGTTGTTGCTTTTGTTGTTTCCTGATAACGACAGCAGTCGTACTTGGAGCTAGTAATGTTGACTTTACAGTTTGTGCACCGTCAACGGGAAGGAGGCGCATATAAATTGCACTTGCCCACGAGTTTTACATACTCGTACACGTATTGCGGCAACAGCAACAACAACAGACAATATAATTAACCTCAGTGGCAGAACATCGGATGAGTAGGGAACCTAAAACCTGTAACGAGAATTATTAAGTGTTTCTTTGCGTTGCTGATTAATTAAGCAAATACAATATATTTACGATTTACAATGTTGAAGTTGGGGCTGTAAACCGTTCAAGCTAACTGATAGTTATATTTATATACCAGGATGACAGCTATAAAACTGATAACCGATAGTTACATATTCATACCTAGATGACAGCTATCACACTTACAGCTAAACTTAGAGCTGCCAACTTACTGTTTGCTTTGAGAATGGAAAATATCGATTAATAGAAAAAGGTACTCTACTAACATTTTTTTGTGTTCGACTGGGTTGTCACAAGACGAACAAAAACAAAATAAATAGAAATGTTTGGTGAATGTGTCCTAATATGAATATACCATAAAAAACATATAATATGTATATAAACATATATGTTATTTACAATTTATTGAATATATTAATAGACACCATATTCTAATTATGGAAAACTTGTACTTGGGTCTTTCCTATAAATCCTTTAAAAATTTAATTATTGAATGGTTTTCTTTAAATTGTTCGTTATTTAAAATGCTGTTTCTTAAACATTCCAAAGTAATGCAATCCGAAAAGCTGCCCGCTGTGAAACTCACTCATTCCGGTGCAAGTCGTTGAGCTGGCTGCTATGGAACTGACTGACAACATTTAACTTCTAGGTTTTTTCTAGATAATGTATTTTTAAGAATCAAACAAAACTTGTGCATATTCTCTTTAATAAGCCAATTTGGATTTTCTGTTAGTTACTGTTCCTTTTCAAAGCCGTTTCCTGAATACTGTAGAAGCTGATGATGTATGTATTTATATTTATATTACTCTCTGTGTGCCTCAGCAGCCTGCCTGGCAGATCGCCAGGAGTCTATTACCATTATTATTCCCACAATGTCTGCTCTGCCGTTGTCTCTTGACATGTTTTTAATGAGTTCCCAAGCAATGTCATACTATTTTCCCTGACAACTGTCTGTCTTCCTTACACACCTCGAATTTACTCTCGACGATTCTCTTTTGTCTATGGCTGATTAATTTGTTGACAGTCCTTGCCCCAAAGGAAGTCTCGCAAGGAAAATTAAAACTTTGTGCCTAGCAATTTCCCAATAGCCCAATAGCATATGCCTTCTCATGCTTAATTAAGCATATTTATCATCTAGTCACTGCTGTGATTGCTAGCCCAAGTTCAACAACTGTCAGACACACACCAAAGTAAATGGATACTCATAAAATGTAATTAGCATCTATGAAATACTTAGGAGCATTTTTGCAGTTCACTTGGTTGCCCAGTAGACTGCAAAATATTTTTTGGGGACCTGCCGCTCATTTACATAAATTTCCATTGACGTCAATGTGGAGCTTGAACATATTTTATGTTGGCTATATATACGTGCATATAGTATCCATGTACGAGTGTGTATATAGTATTTATGTGGAGTACAACGACACGATATGTGAGTACGGACGAAATGTGCGCTTATCATTTGACTCTTATCAAGTGCTCCGTCTACTTTCAACCATTAAAATTGATTTTTTGCTTCTGGCAAATAAAAAACCCATTATACAGCTCTTTTTGAATTATGTAACGTTGCTTGTAAAATTCAAAAGATAATATCTTTTAGTCTCTTTTCTAGAATTTGTGCTAAAGTTAGTTTTTTCAAGTCACTTTCCTTACAAATTTTAGCCACAATAGTTTGTTTTATAGTAATAAATAGCGTTTATTAACAACAGATGAACAATATGATACCATTTCTGAAGAGTATATTAACTTCGTTATAGTAGGGCCCACTTGCCGTTGTAAAAGGTTGTTTTTACAATTTCTGTATGTTCTTGCCATATTCATTTTATCTGTTATTCTATATTCTGTATTCGTATACTGTTTGATAAATGGTTTCTTAGGTCAGCAGGTTGGCGCGTGAATACTATAAAAACGAGATAGTGCTATAACGCCAAGCATGCGATATATAGAGCTTCCTATATGACTATTTTCAATTGTCATCAACACGCTTGCTCATCGGAATAACGGAAGACATTAGAAATACTTAAAGTCGCGCCCCTTTTCCAATTTTTCTATTGACTAGCGCGTTTTCAGCGATTGCTGCGTATGCAAACCGAAAACAACAATAAGGCAGGAGGCAATTGCACAAATTTGGAGTCAGATGTCAGTTCCATTAGAGGTGCAAACAAAAAGCGAACCCATTAATTGAATTGGAACCAACGTGTCGCTCACTTGTCGACCTGAGGAAGCTTAACTCAACTAAGTTGAGTACCCAATTACCACATTATCGAGTACGTGCTGAGAGCAAACTCATCGCAACCGGCGCATTTTTAATGCAAATGTTACCGGTTGGACTGCTAACGCAAACAGAATAGAACTCTCTATATATATACTATATACGATACCTTTTATGTAAGAGGGGAACGCGTGTGTCCACATCGCTGTTGTCGTAGCCGTTGATGTGCTTTTGAATAATCGTTTTGTATAATCACCCAAAGAGGGGCCCAAAGGTCTTGTCGTTTGCCTTTCGATATCGAGAAGCACTTTTGTGAAATTTCGTAATGAATCACGCGATGAACTGTCAAAAAGGTGCGTGTCTCTGCTAAGTTTGCTGAAACCACTTGGAGTGTTCTAATACCTATACTATGTATAATATATACATGTTTTGAAATTCTTTATTCATTTAGGCATAATGAACAGTGCACATGAACCTCCATAAGATATGTTGTGGTCTAACATAGCCATGAATTTGTAAAATGCTGCTTTTGTATTTGTATAACAGTTTGTTGTATAAGAGTTTGGTATATAATAGTTCTTTGTATAACAGTTTGTTGTATAACAGTTTGTTATATAACAGTTTGTTATATAACAGTTTGTTATATAACAGTTTGTTGTATGACAGTTTGCCATATAACAGTTTTTGGTATAACAGTTAACACATTCTTTGAAACTGTCTGTCTGTTCGCAACTGTATTAGAAATTGCATCAGTTGCATTTGATTTTCACGTGCGTATAACAGTTTAATTAAGTGTCCATGAACCCACTAGGGATCCATCAATCATCCCATTCCCGTGTGCGTGGCGAATTGGCAAAAACTCAAACTGAACAACAACAAAAACAATTAAAAATTGCATAAAACGATTTCAATGACTTCTCGATACATTTTCAACGGATCTTTCTGAAGGTTCTTTCTTTTGTTCTGCATTCCCCGCAACCCTTGACTAATTAACGAACAACTAAAAGACGGCAAAAACGTTTCTGTTATACTTTTGCTGCGGTCGCTTCCGGTCGTTTTTAGTTAAACGCAAGTGCATTTTTCTAATTGCACGCTTTCAACGATGCGGAAACAGTTGGGCGGATATGGGAGAGAGGGAGACAGACACCCGCCCACAACTAGTCGGACATTAAACTGAGAAACTTGCATATAGCCTGTATCATTTAGGTTTCGAAATGTTTACGAGTAAAATCCAAGATTTTAATGACAGTTTTATGGGCTTGTACTTTCCAATACATTTGCTGGGCTGGCTACGTACTCGGACCAAGGTCAATGAGGAGGATTATGCGAAACTGTACTCAACGAGTCGAAAGTTCAATGTTGTATGTCGTCAAACAGCTAACGGCTTATTTATTCACTTTTTCACCAACTCTGTGCTGTCAAAACTGTCTGTGTGGAATTAAAATAGGTCGGCTCAGAGGTCGGTGACTTTTACATGCCTCGAAGTTCAAGTTCGTAGCCAAAAATGGTATCGTGTAAAACAGGATTATTCGAATTATATATGGATAAATGGCAGGAGCATGGGTGTTCGTCCTGCCTGCCGCATTAGTTGCAATGTTCGAACCTCAGTCAAGAAACCGTTTTCATACTATCTCTTTAAATGTCCTTGTGGAATAATGCCGCAACTGCGAATTACTTTTAAATTTTCGATAACATTTCTAGGGATGCTTGCAAAAAATAGATTAATTTCCTTGATACATAATAAATATCGACTGGATGACACCGACGATGTCAGGTTTCGATAATCGATGTCTATAATGTATGTAGACATTTAGATAGATATACACTCGATATAATTATTATCGATTGTATTTAATACAATAACGATAGTTATTTTAGTCTCCTCACTGCGCGTGTGAACTTCTAAAAAACATTACACCTATGGCATTTCAGCACAGCGTCATCGAACTCAAAATCGGTAATCGAACTTATACTTGGGGATATTTGCTTTCAATTCCACAATAATATGCTCAATGTAAACAAAAATCAGCACAAATTTGTGTACGACGCGTAATTTGAGGCTCTCCCTCCACAGCTAAAACAAAAAGTTTAAATAACAAAATGCACACCTTAGCACACTTCTTCTTTTGGCTTAGAACGTACTTATAGCCGAGTGCCAAAATAATGGGCGCATGTTCAAAGCATGACGCAGTGCGATAACTAAATAGTCGAGAACCCAACTACTATATACATATGTATGTATGTATGAATACATATCCGATTCCCAATCACGTTCAAGGTGAATGCTGGCTGGCTATTTAAGCACAGCAAACTGCAAGCCAAGCAGCATTTCAATGGTTTCATGTTTTCGGACGAAAATCTAAAAGCCAACAATAACATTTTTTACTAGCTGGTAAAGCCCCAGCGCTGCCTGGCAAAATATTTCGATTAAAATGCATTATGTAGAATTTGACTACATTCGTCAATCTTGAGAAATACACAAAATAGCGCACCATGATTTTCTCGCCCGCGAGGGTAGATTTTCCAATATCTTTGAGCACCACGCCTATTATGTTTTTGTGTAGAGCCTTGAAAAAAAGTTTTCCACCAATTTTCCAACCGTGGAGCTAAATTTTTCAAAATCGGTGAGACGAAAATGAATTTGAAAATGAGTTTGAACCCGATTGAATCAAAATTTGACTTTCTTCCTTACAACTTTGAGACGCCACTTTCAGCCCATGGAGTGGATTTTCCAAAATTGGTGAAAGATGTGTCAAATGATTTTTCGTATAGATCTTGGAAAATAAGTTTGCAGCCGATTGGTTGGTAAACAAAAAAGTTTCATACAACAGTTTTCCGCAATTTTCTACGAAGGTGGATGGAAATTTCCAAAATCCCTTCTTAGTGTGCACTTTTGATATACATAGATGGAAACTACTGTGAAAATTTCTGCAATCTAGATCTTACGGTTTAGGCTGTGCGATGATTGCCAATCAGTAAGTCACCAATCAGGGCAAACTGTCTTATACCTATAGATAGACACAATTCGAAAGGTAAATCAAGTACGCATTTAAAGCGTAAACAATTTCTTAACTGTTTTTTTTTGTTTTCATAGTTAAGTGCGCCAAAAGTCAATTCCTTAACATATTGAGCCCAAATAATAATATTGACTACATTTTGTGGCTGTTTCTTATCGCTGTTTGTTGGGGTCTGGCTTTAGTGGTATTTCTGTCTAGTGGGGGTCTGCCTGTCATATATGGCTTGATAAGCTAATCAGTTATTAATTTAGCATTCTCAAGCAGCGCCACCAGCGAAAATTGTGATAACTTTAAATGTTTCGCAAACTTGACCTAAATGCGCAATTTCATTTCGATACCCATTCCACCTACATATATCAGCTAATGTATGTGTGTGAGTGTGCCGGCTATGTACTTTCGCTTTCATAGCACGCATGCGTTGTCTGGAGATGCTATCCTTTTCCAATTTTTTCATCCATAACATTCTATTTTTGAGAGCATGTCACGTACTTTCTTTCGTTCGCATACATTGTGGCGTCGTTTTCTATAAAAGATTCTGGAACTTTGGAGCAGGGTGGCAACCGCCAAAGGACTTTCCACACGAACTGTTCGATGTGCAGTTAACGTTAACGTTTACATTAACCTTTTCATTTCCTTTTTGTGTTCGAAGTGCAAACCGCAAGGGAAATTTGCTGTTCACTTGCAATATGCTTTGACTGTGTGTGCATGGCTGAAGGTCACTTTATATGAAGTGGTTTTCATTACTCTGATGGCCACGCCATGTTTAACACGTAAACAACAGCAAACAAACAAGGCACCCACCACCCACAATCGCCGCTATTAACTGTTAGCTTTAACAGCGCGCTGTCAGTAAACAACAGCATCGTAGCCGTCACACAGACCGCAGCAGCGTAATGGTCTTTTTCTCTGTCACGCATTGAACCGCTCTCTCTCTCTCTCTTGTTCGCTCTCTCTGTTTGCTCATGGCTCTCTCGCTGGCACTTGTTTACACATTGCACGTGCATATTTTTTCCTATTTTCTTTCATTCTCAGTCTGTGCGGGCATTTTTAGACAAACGGTTGTGTGCATGTTTGTGCTTTTGTGTGTGTCTCAATATTTCGCATTAATTTACACAAATTTTTTGATTGCGGCTCGGTAGTGGGTGGGTTGAATGCAACTTAACCTCAATTGAACCTGCGCTATATTGCGCAAATCATATAATCGGCTTTGAAGCGTTCAAAAAAATGATAATCAATAATCGGAATTCAATATAGTGGCCTAATATGCCTTATGTTTCTTGGTAATAGTTTATCAATGCCTTTGTCCACTTCATATTTGCCTATCTTTATGCTTCGTTTACTTTTTCGTCGCCATTTGATAATATAAATAGAACGCTGCTTGCGCTCGCTGCGTTTCTTCTCGTTTCTTTCTCACGTTGTTTGTTTCTTAAATAGCGATAAAGTTTATTTAAATCCAAGCGCAAGAGCTATCAGCAAAAGCGTACAGAGTTGAAATATACATATGTATGTACATACATAAATATGTATGTATGTACATACATATTACTTTGTTACGTTTACACATATAATACATACATACATAAATACATACCTATGGAATTGCTCAATTGGAACTTTAGATCAGACAAGCTGTTCAGCTTACAACGCCCTGATTGAACTTGCCAGGCGACAAAAGTGTCAAAGTTATGAAACGTGTGCGTATGCGTAAGCATGGCGTAAATACCAGAGCAGCCCATTTAGCTTTTTTCCCGTCAAATCATTTGCTTAGGGCAAATATTTGAATTTTTTAATTGCAGTTATTAAAAAAGCAATAAAATACGTCGTTTCTGAGATTATTGTACTATATGTCATGCAAATATTATGAATAAAACATTATTCCTACTCTTTTTCGCCTATTGGGGCTTCTCAAAAGTAGGCAAACCACTGGATGTAGAAAGTCTGCTGATCAGGTGAAGAAAATGTCAGAAGCAACCTCGTTTGCAGTTGATTTACTTATTGTGTGTGTGCCTAGAAAATGTACAACTGTCGCGCCAATAACAACAACAACAAAAGCACAGCTGCTGCTGCAGCAACAATAATAAACAAATAATAATAAAAAATAAAAGGCTATCCGCGCATTGACACTTGGCCGTGTGGGTGGTGAACTTTTTCAAGTGCATGTTGCGCATTCGCTGCGCGCTTCAATAACGTTGACTTTCGAACAACATACATATATTATGCCCTCTGTTAAAACAGTTAACAGTAGGTAAATGTTTGTTCTTGTTGCAGCTACTGTTGCCAGTTTTGCAAAGACCCAAATGTAAAATTGTTAATAGTTTGCACAAATAATAACAAAAAATGTGTTTTCAAATTGTACATGCGCTCATATTAGTGCGGCAAACAAAATAAAAAAACAAACATACGCGCTGACGTTGACGCTAACAGCTACGTCGCAGTCGACGTCGTCTGCAGCTTTGACTTAATTTGAGTGCGTTCAACTTGCAGCGAATGCAACGACGATTTTTAAAGCGATAGAGAGCAAAAGCACAAAGCTTTGACAAGTGCAAGTGCAAACAACAATAACAAAGCACAACAACAATAACTGATGTGATCTTCTTTTACAGTGCAAGAAGGATTATGTGACATTAGCCAGAAGAGAGAGAGAGAGAGTAAGAAAGAAAGTGAGGAGTTAGTGACAGTGTTCTACATACAAACCTACATAAGTAAATATAATAATTTGACAAACGCGGTAGCTGCAATTGACAACAACAACAACAAGACAACATTTGTTTTACACTGCATTATAAAAGTGTAACAACAACGGCATTGAAATGCATGGAATTACACATCTCTATCGGCAGCATGCCGTGGAAAAGCAACTAAGCGGCAGCGGCGCCAGCACCGACAGCTGGTCGCCACAGAACAATGCCCGAAATTCCTATGGCTATGGCAGTGGCACCGGCACCGAAGCATCATCGCTGCAAAGCAATCACCTGTACAGTGTGGACTCGTCGAGCAGCTCCAGGAGCAACTCGAATAACTCGAACACCTCGCCCATGGGCGGTGTTACGGGCAGCGCATATGCCCAGTGGCAGACAGACCGACACTCACAGCCGCAGGCCGTGCCGGATGCCCTCAAGTCACTTGCCAATCATCATCCGTGCAGCAACTCGCCCAGACATCAGGCGGGACATAGCGCCAGTTGCGGACGGAACTCCTATGACAACTCATGGCATACTGGCAGCCTCAAGCGCACACCTTCCTCAAAGCGCAGTCTCCTTGAACGATCTCACAGTCCGGCTGTCTATGGCGTAAGCAACGGCACTGCCAGTTTAACAGTTGTATATGACCCCGTTTACACTACAGCACTTATTGGTATTGAGATTAGATCATCAGTTTAATCACTTATCTTTAAATCGTTATACTTCAGTCATTGCCAATATTGCCATCTCTAATAGAGGTGTACAGCTATCGATAGTGCCTGCCTATTTGGAGCACTAGTTTCCAGAAAAAACATCGATAGTATTTTCGAAATGCATTCGTCTCTGGAAGGTACTTCTTCTGCAAAAGAAAATTTAAAAAAAAAATGGGAAACCAATTCTCTTTTCAAACAATCTAAAACTTATTATTTCTTTACCATACTTAAACCTTTGGGTCAGGGCTAGTTTAGAGGTATACGTCAGTGACTTCGGCTACTAGTTTCACTTTTTTCATGGCTTAAATTAACCAACGATAGTACTATCGATCGTTTGATTCCTCTAATGATGAAACTTTTGTTAGAGTTTGATGTTTGGTACATAAGGGGGGGACAATTAGAAGTCACTGTTGACTAGCGATTAGCAGAACACCTCGCTTATTGGAGTACACGTTTGGCTAGTGCTGTAGTATCATCCAGGGGTCTATTCAACCAGTCAACCCATGAACCCACCTAACTGCACCGAATTCCTTGCAGAGTATGCGTCGCGGCGGTCCTGAATTTGGTTCGCCTCCACCGGTGCAATCATCGGGCGGCTACTTTCCACACGATCTCGACGACATCTCTGAGAGCCAGGCTGATCATCAGTATTTTACGCACACGGGCGCCAGCGGCCAGCAGCGCAGCTACGAGCGACCCACTCTCATGTCCATTTTTCATAGGGTGACCGCGGCTGCCACCTCATTGGACGACTACAGCGCTGGAGGATCGCGTCAGTCATTTAATAGCGTTGACAGTGGCAACATAACGGTTCCTGGGGGCGCCCCATTTGTGCGGCAACGCTTCGATAACTCGTCCTTTGCCAAGAGCATCAGCGTTGATGAAACGGGTCAGTCCCCGCACAAGGAAGGCCACAAGCACAAGCACCATCATCACCATCACCATCATCACCACTCCATACAGGAGTTGTTGAAGCATTTTGGCAAGAAGATGCATGTTTGGCCGCGCAAGCATAACGCTGCTCAGAGTGTCTGCACTTCGCCACAGAATGATCCGCAGGAGAATTTTCGCACTCGCTCAAAGAGTTTGGACGTCAACACGCTCAGCAGGCCCAATCGAATTTTGGATGATTGTGGTGCAACCTATAAGATCTACGATTGCATTGTCAAAGAAGGTAAAACGTTGCACATAACCTGGTACTTGCTGTTTCTTATAAGTAGTTGAGATAGGATTTCAATCCTGTGCTTTATATCGTATCTATGTTGTTACTATATGTTATCTATATGTTTTCTATATTTTACCAGGTGCTCACATGCGTCGCGCTTCGGCAGATTTGGAGAAACGACGTGCTTCAGTTGGTGCTGCTGGCCGAAGCTTACGCGGGGATGGCACCCTGGATCCCCACAGTGCAGCCATTCTGTTCAGAGACTCCAGAGGTGTAAGTACACATACTTATAATCAACTTGATTCTTAAAAGTAAAAGTAATTTGTTATAAGTATTAATGCAAGTCTAAAATCGTAAAATTGCTGTAAAGTTTTATACATGTATGTGTAGCTAAGTATTTGTGCATAACTGAGAAAAACCAAAGATGTAGAAATGGGCGATTCTTAATATAAACCTGAAGCATAAATTACCTTTTTGAGTATAACAGCTCAATGACCTTTAACAGAACATGTTTGTTACATAATATAGAACTTCAGTATGTTTAGGTGTCCCTTAACTACATAACCTTTTTTCCTCAATGCGAGTCAATAACCATTATTCAAAAAAAACCTCCCCTAGATAAATTGCCGTAGAAACTCCTGACATATTATTTTCCATCTCATTCTAACCTCATTGGTTGCTCCACGCTATGCCTTTCGCATTAGGTTGGCATTGACTAATTGCTTTGAAACCACTTGTAATTGCCACAATTCTGTGTCACAGTCCCTTTTCTCGTTACACTTTGCATAATTTCTATTCAAGGTCATCGCCGACTTTCGCTTTCTTGCACTTGTTGCCACAAGCTTTTTTGAAGCAGCTTTTGGTTGTTGATTTTATTGCTCATTTCTGCTTGCCGCCCACAGGTATGCAACATTTTCTTCAACAGTTGTCTGTTAAAATTTCCGCTTAACAGCTGTAAATGTAACATACTTAACATTAAGTGGCTTGAATTTTTTTATTGCAATTACCAATTATTGTGGTTTTTCTGTCATAGCTGTTGATAAAATATCTGATCGTTTGATTGAATTAGTCATCCGAAGTTCACTTCAAAGTGTTGATAGCTGATAACACACATTTGTATTGTCATCAACCTTAGAGCATTATCTATAAGCACATTGTTTTATGTTTAGTTGACGTAACAACAAGGTCAACTTAATTGGCTTAAATGTTCTGACAATGTTGTTGTTTACAATTTTTTTACACTCGGCAACGTGGTCATTAAGGCGGAACTGGTTTTTACCATTACCATTTATTACTACCATATTTTACGCTTATGTCAGGAATCGTATTGACCACTCTCCCGCTCTACAGCTCTGGCCTATTCCTGACGTCAACTGCGGTGAAAGCACCGCACCTATGAATGGTCGGTCAATTCTTGTTATTGTTATTTGTACATGCATATACATACATACATATCTATCTATGTATGTTTCAATATTCTGCTGCTAATGATGATTAATTAGCGCGTTCATTTCACATAATTCACATTTCATTGAATAATGCGCAAGCAATATGAATATATTTTGTTTTTGCTTCGGGTACTCGACATTCAATAATAGAGGCCCACAATCTATGGCACAGTTTACTTTGTTTATCCCCCCGAAATTTGAAATTTACAAATAAGCTTTCCACTGCGAGCGTGCTTGCACTTTGCCTGCCTGCCGCGGCCTTCTCGCTCTGTAATGCCTCTGTTAGCAGACGCTCACCGCTTATCCTACTTGTGGGTGCTCTTTCTCTCTCTCTTTTACACTCGTTCTATTTGTTTTTCTACAGAAGCTTCAAGAATGCGAATGAGCAAACGAACGAACGCCGTGCATGTTGTTGGTTCTGCATACACTTGCGTGGCATGAGCATGTACTTCTGGTAATGCAGCTGGCCATGCATGTGATTACAAATTATTTGATGTGCTACTTCTAAATGTGTTAGCTTTATAAACACAACTACCTTCTTGGATATTGTGCTTAAGAGACCGTTCTAATTAAGAGATGAGGAGCTTAGCCGGCTCGAGGTCCTGTTTAAATAAAATTACAAAGTGAAATATGTATAGTTGGAAAATTATATAATTTTTGTTTTTATTAAAGATTGAACTCCAGCCGGCTAAACTCATCATGCAACTATCTTTTTACTATTAAACTAATAGTCAAATTGAGTACTGCGTATAACTATTAAACACTTGAAATGTTTAAACTTTAGCTACTAATATCTTCTAAGCAATACCTAATTGGGCTTTATGCATTTACAATCATCAATCATATAATTTTTGTGATTTACATGTAGTGTTTCAGTTCATCTTGCAGCTATATTTCAACGCCATGTTATTTTCATGTCATTTTTTTAGTTGTATAATTGTAAGATACTTGTCAATTAATACTGTTTACAGTGAATGAAAGTTCAACTAATGGATAGTTTTGTATAAATTGAGATTCTTAAAGTTTATTCGGTATTTTTTAATTAAAACGTATCTATGCTAATGGCCGTAATATTCAAACATTACAAGTGACGTATGTACTTACAGTCGAACTTTTCTATAAGGAACGTCTCTACAACTGTTTTTTTTTTTTTTAAATATTTTTTACTTCTATGTTGCTTAGCTTTTTCCGTGTATCACAATTTGAGTAGCCAATCTTAATATTTGAACTTTTTTTTTGCTGTTTTGATCTCTATCACAAATGTTCTTTTTGGACCTTCGAGTTCGTTATAGGAAAGTTAAACTATAGTATGAATTGCAGAAGTTGAAATGGTTTTTTATACGCAACGTCATTGTACAGTTTTGTCTAGAGTCTAGAGTGTTTGAACTTCGCCATAAGCCACAGATTGGCCTCTCTTTCCCGTGTGTTTGCTTAAGCTTTAGCACTCACAACGCACGCACACAGACATGTGACGATCATATGGCGGCAACGCTCAACGGGCTGTTAACCAGTTTACGTTTACATTTGGGAGCGCGCAGACGTGCCCGGAACTGATACGAAAAATAGCGAAAACCAAAAAGGCAAAGTTTGCTGGCGAATTTTCATCATCTACGCATTGTTAATTTTACACGGGAGAGAGGGTTTATCAGTGCATGCGTTAGTGTGTGTGTGTGTGTGTGTGTGTGTGTGTCACTGTGTTAATATACTATATATATCTATACTAAATACATTTCAAGTGCGTGTGTGTTTGTGCTTGCTTGCACATGTATCGTCGTCGTTATTCCGCCTTCGAGACGAGCGCGCCGCGCATCGGTGTTCTGCCCTCTGCAGCAGCAGCTGGGGCTGGGAATGGGACTGGGGCTGCGGTAGGAGCGTCACAGCTGACAGCTTCAAAATTACCACATAATATAAACAACAACAATGGAAACAAATTAAGCGTTCGCTTTGACCCAAATCTGCCCGATAATGACGGCAATAACAACAACAGTGAGAGAAACAATGAGAAGATCGGATATGACAGCTTGCATGCAAAGGTTGCGCGCAAGGCGCGCTCTCTCAGCAATTCACCGCTCTATCGAAAGAAGCGCTACAGTCATCTGCCCACGCTGATTTCAACTAACGGCACCAGGGCCAACGACAACTATCAGCTGCTGAATAGCGCAAATCTCACAGATATTGTGGACGGTCAACGCCATTCGCAGCACGTAAGCAGACGCGATGACAGCAGCACTGTCAGCAGCAGCAGCAGCAACAACAATAGCAAGTGCAAAACCAAACAAAAAGATGGCAAAAAGCTAACAGCAGCATTGACAGCTGCTATGCCAGCAGCGCTGCTGCGTCGTAAGTCAGCATCATTGAACACCAATAATAACCAACAACAACAACAGCCGCAACAACAGCGCAGTAACAATAGCAACAGCATTGCCAATGGTTTGGTACCGGGCAAGCGCCTGTCCGCGGGTCATTCACCGACCGCAGCAGCAGTAGCGCCCAACGAACTGGCTGCAACTCGACTGCAGCAGTCGCTTGTCTATCAGCGACGCAGCAGCAGCCAGAGCGCCCACAACTCGCCCCGCCATTCCTCGCCCGCATCGGTGCATCAGTGTCTGCTGCTGCGTCGACGCAGCGATTATAGCGTTGAGCAGATCGAGCAATGGAAGCGACAGCAGCAGCAACTACAACAACTGCATGCTGGTCGAAAATTCAGCGTAAGTCGAGACAGGGAGAGTGTCACGGAGAGTGAGTGACAGCAAATATAGAGAGGTGAAAAAGAGCTTTTAGTTATCTCTTCTTTCTAATGCAATTGCATTGCACCCTCTGCTGAAGGTATTATAATTTTGGCACGATTTGATTTTCCACCCCCAAATGGGTGCGTGTTTATCAAATTTTTGTAAGCTCCCACTATAGAATATAGCTAACATACCCAAATGCAGTTGTTCTATGGAAAAAACATTATTGCTTTGTATATTTGTCATGGAGATTGACAAAGATAGCTTTCCTTTCTTGTTTTATCCTGCATGTGTCTTATTTCGCCAATCAGCAGCTTTGTCGTCAGCTCATTTCTCTTGTCGTCTGTCGCATTTAGTCATTTTTAAATTCAAGAGAGAGCTTATTTCGCTCTCTCTCTCTATCTATCTGTTTAATTGTTTACTGAGATTGCAATTTTCAATTGTGTGTTTGCTTATGGCACTCGCGAATGCTACTTGTTCCACAATTGCACATTTCAATGCTAATTTTGATACTACATACAATTTTGTATACTACATGCATACTCGTACATATCAGACATGAGCAATATCTTCGTCGTACTTGTGATTGACAAAATCGTAACTGTAACTGAATATCGAGAGTAGCATGTTCACAGTAACAGTCCTGATATTAACAGTCACAGTCTCTTTATTAACAGTATATGTTACTGAGTCGCTAACAGCCACAGTCCCTATCTTACACTGTGAATGTTAATATCAATATTAACAGCCATAGACCATGTTCCGAAATAATAACGATTTAACTGATCCGAACTTATTACAACAGTTAAATAGTTTATCACTGTGACTGCTAAATAACAGAATCGCTGATCTCTTATACAAACTTATGTATGTAAGGCATGCCAGAGCGGGAAAGAGAGAACCACTCATAAATGTTTCAATGAAGATTGCATTGTTTTATCTCTGATTGCGTCGCCTATTTTTCGATGAAGCGATAATAGATAGTGAACAGCTTACGTGCAATTATAACAAAAAAACATAGGAACATACATTTTTATGGAAGTACATACAGCTCGACTAAACTAATGTTTAAAACGTGACAATCATTGCTTGTCCTATATATAGAATACTTTATTGGGTTAAATTAGACCTTGTAAATTTTAGTGATGACTGTGGAAGTGTAATTTTCTGATATTTGTTAGCCCACTTAGTACATACAAAAGCTCTATTTAACTTACTTATCTGGCAGCCTAAAACAAATATTTACAATGCATAAATATTTCAAAATAATGGCTTCGACTATAATTGTAAATACGAGCTTTATTTATAACGTTAAATAATTATATTGTGTAAACATTATTGTATCACGATCTTATGTTTGTACGTAATGTAAACCTTAATACGGTTTTTTCATTGATTTTGTTTTGTCAAAGTAATGAGAGTTGAAATTCTACGAATATCATTATCTTTAAATTTGATACACAATTTCGATGAATTAGGGGAAAAGTGAAGAACCCTTACTATAAATAAAAGTATTGATTAATTTAATTGAAAATATTTGAAGAAAGAAGAGATTTTTTAATACACTATTACATTTACATTTTTAACAAATTTTGCCTATATCGAAACTTTTGAGTTCGGTATTGGGATGTTCGACTGTAGTTTAAAATAAACAATTACATATTGCTTTCAATTATTACAATGTTCTACTTTATGTCTTTGCTCTTTCTAGTTGCCCGTTGCCGATCCTTTCCTAGAAAAAGTCAATCTATCGGATTTTGGTAAGTAAACAAAACGTGTACATCCACAAGCTCACAGGGAGGGGTCTTATAAACAAATGAAAATATCTTTTGAATAAATTAGCAGTCACACTTGGCAGCTGATCAAAAGACCGACACCTTTTTATTTCAGTCTAGGGGCACACGACGCTCTAGCATATACATATGTACATATGTATAAAGATCATTAAAATAAAACAAATCACCGTTTTATTTAATCAAACTCATATATCAGAGGGATTAAGAGTCCAAATTTGCGTAGGCGGGAACATTATTTAGTTACGAGTAGTGATGGCACGATTAATCATAAGATACACATTAATCGATTATTTTGTCTCAATTCACCATTTAATTGTATCGCAAGATGGGTTCCGATTAATTGAATCTTTAATCGATAATACGCTCAAATAATCACATCACTATTTGCGCGTATATGCAAAATTAAAGGTGGCAGAGCAATTTGCAAAGACTTATAATGACAACATACAGCAAAGTCTGGAAACATTATTCCAAAACAAGTGTTTTGCATGTATCAACATTAACATGTAAAATATCAAAATTTCAAGAATTTACAAAATCATTTGAATAACCGATTATTTTAATTTTTCGATTAATTGCGATTAATAATCGCTCAAATGATTCAATAATCGATTAATTCAATTTTTTGCCATCACTAGTTAGGAGTAGGCTGCACTCATCTCAAACAAGTTGAATGTATTTGTATACTATGCGTTGGGTTCATCTCGATAGTTTCTCGGGACATTTAAAACACATATGATTTCTGGTAGGCTTTTGACTAAATAGCGATGGTTAAGGCATTATTCAACTATCGTTATAGTGGGAATTCTATTAATAGTGGTGGAAAATGGTAAACCATCGATACTATCGACAGTGTCAGCGACTGTTGACGTAGTAGCCGTTGAACACACCCCCAAGTTATCATTTATTTTGGGCTAATTATAAGTTCCAAGTACGATCTATCTTTTTCTCTACCACTCTTTGCTTTGTTGCCAAGATTTACGTTGGCCGATTTTCCCACTGATTTATGCAATTTGTTGCCAACTCGGGGCATTTCATGAGCCACATTAGCGTCATATTTAATATGATAGCTGTACCGATCTGCAGATCGATGTGGATTATAAAATTTGCTCCGCAATTGTCGGCAGCTTATTTTGGCGCCCGAGATGCGAGTAATTTAGAAATTGATTTTAAATACGTATACACGCTTCTCTCATTTTATATTTTTGTGTTCTTTGTTTTGTGTTCGCTGTGGCGAAAAAGTTTTCGCTTTTCCGACCAGTGGGGAAAACAGAAAATACAAAAACAGAACCCGACTATAGGATCAGTTTATGATAAAATCTCGAGACGTTTAGACGGGCGACATATACAAAACAGAAATACAAATAAAAATAAAAAAATAAACGGCGCGCCAACCAACACGATTTTGCTTAGAAAATTGTAATACTAAAAAATAAAACCTATGGGTAGTTCTAAAATAATGAGCAACCGTATATAACTTGGACAATCCTAAGTGCGACTGAAGGTCTCCCGGCCCTCCTCAGTGGCCATTAGTCATTTGTGAAGAATTCAAAGCAAAGAATTGCACGAATACAAATATTCGTCCAATACATATACATACATATGTACATACATGTGTACATATATTCATTGAGGCGCCGCGACGCCAACCCGCAACACCCACAACTGAATTTGTTTTGCAATTGTTCAAAACAAAAACAATAACAAAAGCCAATGCATAATGAAGAAGAACTCTTAAGCATTTTAATTAACTTGTGCGCGACGCGCTGAAACGTAGCAATAAAACAAAAAGGCAATTTGAGAACGATATAAAAAACCAATCAGAACAACAACAACAAACGCTAAACGCCAAGCGATAATACCAGATCGACAGACATACATATCTACATATTGTTCACATACATATAAATAGTGGGGGAACCTTCACCTTTTTTCAATCTGCTTCTTTGTTGTTTTTTATCTGACCGAGTTAACTCTCTCATGGCAACAACTTAAAATTTAATAACAATTTTATAAATCAAAACAAATGTGTTTACAGCGCTTATTTCAAGATTTGTAGTATACACGCGCATATATTTCAATATACATATATTTATTTTTATGTATTTTTTAAATACATTTCTCCCACATTTTTCTTGCGATAGCCTTTGCTTTTTATTTCACTAATTTTTTTTTTTAGCTTTG
Source organism: Hirtodrosophila confusa (assembly GCA_035043065.1). Classification (NCBI taxonomy): domain Eukaryota; kingdom Metazoa; phylum Arthropoda; class Insecta; order Diptera; family Drosophilidae; genus Hirtodrosophila; species Hirtodrosophila confusa. The sequence continues at coordinate 446,400 of JAWNNI010000024.1, forward strand.
TCAACGTTGACAGCGAATAATTTGTTTAAAAAAAAGCATGTAGGAGATGAAATTATGATGATGAAAATTATACATATTTGAATGTTTGAAAGAAATGCCATGCGAAATTTTGAAAATTAGCAAGAAGAGACCGTATAGTATAATAGAAAATAAAAAAGAACCCAAGGGTACAAAACATAAATTACGTTTGAAGAATGTTATAAGTTTGTGCAATAATTATACATTCTATCTCAACTTTCTTCACTTGACTTCGATCGATTTGCATGTCCAAATTTTCAAATGTAAAATTTGTCAAACAGTTTTTCCAAAAGCTAAAGCATTTCCCATAAATCATGATACCGCATATATATTGAAATACTTCATAAACGCGTGTCCGTGGGGACTCTGTTTGGGCGGTTTAATTATTTCTTGGCACAAGTATTTACCTTAGACAATACAAAATGTTTTAGGTCTCTCTGCATTTATCAGTCGTTGACAGTTGGCCAGCCCGAATAAATAAATAAAATTGCGGTGCATTTGCTACAAAATTTGATTAACACCATTAGGACCGCCTAAGTGTTTATTCATTTACATTAGAAATGAGCCACATTGTCGTACCTGTGACTGAGTCGCGGCGACTGACAATAATGGTGTGACTGAACATTAAGCAGTCACAGTTCTACTATAACAGTCACACTTTCGTTAAGCGTCCACTCTCCTGATATTAACTGTCACTTTATAGATTTTATACACTGTTAACAGTGCAATATCGATTTTAACATTCACAGACCACAAGTCTTGCAAATGTCAATTAACATCAAAACTTAGCGAAGGGACATTTTCGATGTCTGGTCACATTTTAATAAAGGCAGTAACAGTCACAGTACGATAACAGTCACACTCTCGTTAATCGTCACTGTCCTGATATTAACAGTTACTTTATAGATTTTAAACACTTAACAGTGCAATGTCGATTTTAACATTCATAGACCACAAGTCTTGCAAATGTCGAAGGGACATTTTCGATGTCTCGTTTTACCAGATCTCAGACTCAAATATTATAATATTTAAATGGTAATACATACTATACATGTAAACCGTATATTAAAATATTAATGCATAAGGATTTTATGTGTATAACTTATCAATATCGATCATCTCTATTTACATACAGAATCGCCTTTCTTGGTGAGTCTCAGAGTCTGAAAATGTCTTGTGGTTATTGCGTGAAATGCTCGTAGACAATATTTTGATGATATTTATGGCTGAATAATTTCACAAACTATTTTTGGTTTGTCTATTTGTCTATTTCGGCATTGCACCCTTCCCTCTACACACTTTTATTTCTACGCTAAATTTATGTTAATTAAAATGTCTAAATGTAATTTATTGAAATGCAGACAAAGCGCGCGTCCCGAAAATAAATTTATGGCAAACGTTCGCAGGCTTTTTTCAGCATTCAGTTGTTGCTGTTGTTTTATCGCTAGTTATAAATAAAATAACCAATAGAAAAACCAAAACAAATATTTTCGTATTGCACTTGTCATATTTGCTTACCGTCTCGTAACAGTGAGAAGCGCGTAGAACGGCGCGTCGCTGTTAAGCCGCTGTTAGCCCCGACACTGACTTAATTTGTTGTTCAATTAGCGGTGCGAAATAAAAACCGAGTGTGCCAGTTAATTGACAGCATCCACAGAGCTTCGGAGCTGATGGTGGCACGCTGTGGCTGATTCCAAGCACCCGCTCCCTGCCAATTCAAACGCATGTTACAGCTTCACTTTTACTCGAATCATGCGGGCCGCTTGGTGCTCGGCGGCAGCGGTCGACCCACCGATGTGCTCTACTATCCACTGGAGAGCATCAAGGAGTTTGAGCAAGTGTCCGAGGCCTGGAAGCGTCTGCTGGCCCAGCTGCTCAAAAAAGGTGCTGATCCTTGATCAGAATACACAGCATTACTTGCACTGTCTATCAATGAAATAGTTTCACAATTTAAAATTTTACTAATGAATAATTTTTGGATTTTTTGCGCTTTACAGAAGAGGATGACTCACAGATCTTTGTCAAGTTCTTTCGTTTTCACAAGTGCTATGATCTGATACCCACCTCCGCCAAGCTGGTCGTGTTTGACACCCAACTGCTGGTGAAGAAGGCCTTCTATGCGCTCGTCTACAACGGAGTGCGTGCGGCGCCCCTCTGGGACTCGGAAAAGCAACAGTTTGTGGGCATGCTGACCATTACGGATTTCATCAAGATCTTGCAAATGTATTATAAGTCGCCCAATGCGTCCATGGAGCAGCTGGAGGAGCACAAACTGGACACGTGGCGCAGTAAGTATATTCAATATAATAATTGGATACTCTTAATTTAATTAATTTCCGGAATCTGCTTACAGGCGTGCTTCATAACCAGGTGATGCCATTGGTCAGCATCGGTCCGGACGCTTCCCTCTACGATGCCATCAAAATTCTCATACACAGCCGCATTCATCGACTGCCGGTGATCGATCCAGCCACTGGCAATGTCCTGTACATATTGACACATAAACGCATACTGAGGTTCCTGTTTTTATATGTGAGTACAACTCCTTATTGTAGTGATAACTGCCAAGTCAAGTAACAAACTAACTAAATATGCTTCAAAGCAAATGGAAAAAGTTAAACCAAACTTCATTAAGAATTTGCAAAAGTGAATTGTCCATGAATGTTACTATTTTCACATTTGCCTTTGAGCAATTCTATCTTGTGGTATGTGTTTTCAATCCTAGTCCAACAGCAAGTGCATTCAATCCGCAAACTTCCAGAGAAAGTGAAAATTAGAACATTGAAGAAGAATTCGCATAATCTTGCCAGAATTGAAAATGAGAACAAACAAAAATAGAAGCAATAAATAGTAATCCCTAAAAATACTGTTCTTCAAGTGCCAGACAATAGATGCTCTTAAAAAAAAAACTCAACATTTATTCAATCAAAAAAGTCGAATAAAAATAATACAAATCTAGTTACATACTCGTAATTAAATTGATTAACTTGAGCAAACCAAACGTATAGTTATGAAATCATTCAAAGCTCCTTTTTAAATCTGAAAAAAGAAATCGTGACTTATACTTATACTACAATTTTATTGACTGGTGAACTTAAGCTAATCCTTGTAGCTCTAGAAAGGAAGATATATATATGGCCATAAAAAGCTACAAACATTTTAATAAGCAAATTGAGCAAGTTATCTACAAGAGACTTTTGATATATATATATATATATTACAGTGTTTTTCCAAGTTTTGCCTAATTCTCCCCATTTGTTATCTTCACTTGCAGATTAATGAATTACCAAAGCCAGCATACATGCAAAAGAGTTTGCGCGATCTGAAGATCGGCACCTACGACAATATTGAGACCGCCGACGAGACCACAAGCATCATCACAGCGCTCAAGAAGTTTGTGGAGCGTCGTGTCTCGGCGCTGCCGCTGGTGGACTGCGAGGGCAGACTCGTTGACATTTATGCCAAGTTTGATGTGATTGTGAGTTGACCAAGTTGTCGATTAAAGATGTTTGTTTGATTAACCAATTTTTGTTATTTATGCAGAATCTCGCTGCTGAGAAGACCTACAACGATCTCGATGTCTCGCTGCGCAAGGCGAACGAGCATCGCAACGAGTGGTTCGAGGGCGTGCAGAAGTGCAACATGGATGAGTCACTATACACGATAATGGAGCGCATTGTGCGCGCCGAGGTGCATCGCCTGGTTGTTATCGATGAGCACCGCAAGGTGATTGGCATCATTTCGCTCTCAGACATATTGCTCTATCTAGTGCTTCGGCCCAGTGGCGAGGGTGTTGGCGGCTCTGAGAGTTCGCTGCGTGCCTCAGATCCTGTGTTGCTGCGTAAAGTGGCCGAGGTGGAAGCCGAGGCGCCGCCCCGCAGCCCATCGGCAGCCAGCTCCGGCAATCGTAGCCTCATCGAGGACATACCCGAGGAGGAGACAACAGCAGCGCCGAAGGGCGATGCTGATAGTGATAATAATAAATCCGCCAGTGAAGACAAAGCCAATAATAATAATAATGATGTTCAGCATGAGCTGAGAGCGGCGGAGGCGGCAGCGTCAACGACGCCCAATGGTGATAGCAATAACAGTCCAGCCGAAGTGTCCTTTGCCGATGAGGCGCACGAGAATGCCGATGGCGTCGCGCGCAGCCCATGTGATGATGACGATGATGATGATGACGACGAACAGGATGAAGATCACGATGATAATGGTGATCATGACTTGGAGCGCAAAAAGGCAGCCGCCGTCGCAATTGCTGCAGCGGCGCGATCGGGAGAGCAAAATGATGGGCTGAGCAGCGCTGTTTCAGCTGCCTCGGCACTCGGCCAGACGCTGGCCACGCCCACGGCGCGAGAGATGGCGCTGGTTAGTGAATAAATATTTAATGTAAACAAACAAACCCAAATACTACAAAAATACAAATATATATAAAGAAAAGAATGATAAAAAAAAGCAAACAACAATAATAATTAAAAGCAGAGAAAAATTATAATTGAATATTATTAGTTGTTAGGCGCAAAAGTTATTATAATATACGAGAAAATATGATTACAATTATAAAATATTATTATGATTATGTATTTTACAAAGCAACTAAAAACACACAAAACAACAAACACACACCTGTTAACAAAAATGTTTATATAAATTATATTTAAAAACAAAATCAACAAATAACATTAGCATGTCTTTAAATTTTAAATTATGTAATTGATTATTATATAATAGTATAGTACAAGTCAAAGAAAGTCGTTTCTATTTCATATTACTGGACTTCAGTGAGTACAAAAAGGGAGATCCCTCATAAATTTGCAAGGATACAGCTGTGTAAGATCCTTAAACAGATCCTTAAACTCAAGCAACTGAAATGCGCAAGGGTGCCTAGTTTCACAATTAAAGTCTTTCGATTGGCATTTCTTTTTAGTACATTGGGATTTTTCGGAAGAGATTCTGAAACTTGAGATCTTATGAAAATATAACGTTGGCTTTTATCTATAAAGTATGTTCACAGTTTATATTTATGTAACACAGCTGCTCCACATGTAAGACTAATTAATTGTCCCTAATTACATTTTTGTTGCTTGTCAGTTAAGCCCTTAACAGAAATGGGTAATTCTCTGTTTTACCGACCGTGTATAAAGAAAGCACGAAGAATGTTGGCTTTAGGCTCAAAAAACGCGGAAAAATTCCAAGAAGCGATTTGTGGTGGGGGAGCGGTAATTGTCTGTTTTACCGACCGTATATAAAGAAACAAACAGCCCTTCGAGTAAAAACCATTTCTTGTAAATATCATTTCCCCATTATATTTTTTCTTTTTTGTTTGTTTTTGTAGTTATAATGTAAGCTAATTTTTAATGTTTTTTAAATTAGATTAAGTTACCCCCACCCCTTATATAACAAAATCTAAAGATAGCAAAAAGCAAATTTAAATTCAAATAAATATTTTTATCATACAAAATAAAAAAACTAACAGCGTGTGCCGATAACTTTCTGTTATTAACAGAACGCAGTGCTGGTAAATGATCATGTGCTGACAAGGTAGTTTCGATAATTATCGTGAAATAATTGGCACGAACAAACTGTACGATAGCTTGAAAGAATATTTGGGCGCCAAGATTTGAATTTTAAAGATTGAGTAAAACCAAAGAATATAAAGTCATATATATATGGTTTTAAATTCTTTGCTTAAAGTCATGACTTTCGTTGTTGTTGGGAAGGGGGTAGCGGTGCAGGCGAGACGTGCAAAAAATTAGCCTTGTGTTGATTTAATTTGCACATTTTCGATTACAACAAGCAATCGAAAATCAAAGTTGCATTATGTGATTTTAAAATAACCGTTTAAATTGTGATTTAACGCAATAGGTTCAAAGAAAAATGAAAATAGTCATAACCTTAAATCATCGCCTTATTGCAGACGAATTCATAGTTCAAATACCTGTTTTCATATGTACATATGTATGTACATGATGTAAACACAATTGGCTATACTATCTTATTAAAATACTCTGTTCCGGAAGGAAAAAAGAGTATATTGGGCTTGCGAAATGTCCGTCTGTCCGTATGAACGCAATTTTTTCCCACACCCTTGAAACTAGAGCAACCAAACGTTGTACACATGTTGGTGTACACTCTCAATTTATTAAGTGTCAAGATCGTCTCTTTCCGAACCCACAAATAAGCAAATTATACCGGACTGGAAATAGACTATTCTGCTGTCGGATATGTCCGACTGCAACATACCTACTTGTTTTAGTTAATTGTGCAATGAAGCTAAGCTCCCCATCTCAAATCGGTTCTTGGAATTTTCCCGCGTTTTTTGAGCCTAAAGCCAACATTCTCCGTGCTTTTATATACGGTCGGTAAAATAGATAATTACCTGATATTTTCAATTTAAATGAAGTATTTCACAATACTATCGATATACAATTAAATTGCATACAAAAGCATCGCAGCATTCAACCTAAAATGTTATCGATAACGATATATTATCAAAAACAACTTGCACGTGCATATTCAAAGATCATTTCTAACTCGCTTTGTTTATGACAAATTTCGATTGTGATCGGCGACAGAATGAACAATTTTGAAATACGCGATGTGCCTGGCAAGGGGCGGGGTATGATAGCAACAAAAAACTTTGCTGTCGATGAAATCATCTTTGAGGAGGAGCCCTTCGTTTCCCATCAGTTCTCGTGGAACGCAGCCTATGGATATGCAGCCTGCGATCATTGTATGCGCCCGGTAAGTTCGAATCCACGTTGGTAACCCTTTACTGAACCTACATTTTTGTGTTTAGCTGGAGACAGTGGTGGAGAACGTGCGACGTTTGGCCAACAACCAAACGGTGGCGGTGCCGCTGTTGGAACACGACCCTACCACAGTATGGTTACCACAATTCCAACAGTGCGTACGCTGCAAGGTGCGCTACTGCTCAGAGGATTGTTTGGTGGAGGCGCAAAAGCGTTATCATCGCGTGTCCTGCATGGGCGCCTTTCGGGCGGACGATACACATCCCATTAACGTGCTGAATGAGATATGGAAGAAGATGCATTATCCTCCAGAGACGGGCACAATAATGCTGATTGTGCGCTTGATGGCCATGTATCAGCAGAGCAACAATAAGCCAGCGTTCCTAGAGCAACTGCAATCTTTTCAAGCGTTGATTGTTAATCGTGAGCAGAAGATTTACCACAAAATGTTGGGCGAGAACTTTGAGCAACAAATGGAACAACTATTTGGCGCGTTTTGCAATGCTTTTAAGAGCGAGGAATTCGCTATGGCAAGTGACGCTCATAACTCGTCTCTTAAACAACTCTAAGAAATTCAATTCGCCTTACAGTTCACCACTCCAGATGCATTCAAGACGTTAATGGGTATATTGGGCACAAACAGCCAGGGCATTGCCACCAGCGTGCTAGCCCAGTGGGTAACCAAAGTATCTGACTTGGCGATGCCCGATGCAGACAAGGAGAAGTTGGACACCGTCATCGATGAACTGTACGCTAGAGTGGGTCAATGTGAGCATTAACTTGTATTGAAAACAACTTCTTGTTGATTACCACATTTTGCACAGTTGCTGGCGAATTCCTGAACAATGAGGGTTCCGGCCTGTACATACTTCAGAGTAAAATAAATCACAGCTGCGTACCGAATGCACAGTCCACGTTTCCCTACTCCAACGACATTGTCGTATTGAAGGCAGTGGCGCCCATACAGCAAGGCGATGAGATTTGCATTTCCTATTTAGAAGAGTGCCAGCTGGAGCGCAGTCGCCACTCCAGGCACAAAACTCTGCGCGAAAATTATATTTTTCTTTGCCAGTGTCCCAAGTGCAGAGCACAAGCCTCCGATCCTGATGTAACCAGTGACGAGGACGATGACGAGGACGAGGATGATGACATGGACGAATGCGAAGAATTTATGCTTTAAGTTCAATTACTCTTAAGTTAAATGTTGATTTGATACCCGTCAAATGGGTAAAATAATGAATAATAGAAGCAACCAAACTATACGATACAATTTTTTTCGCTGGAATAATACTTAAAAATATATTCAAGTCTCCTACTAGAAAAACAATAGTTTTAATGACAGGTTATGGGTGACACTCCACTTGTTCGTCCGAATTATAAAAAAAATTAATAAAGTTGTTCGATATATAATATATGTATTAACACACCTCAACTATATACGTAATTTATAAATGGCTAACAAGTCTCATCACGCGCTTCCTTCGCCAGCTGCAACGGGCGTTAAATTAATAAGGTTATTGCTACTTTCCGCCAACTCTGCAATGGAAACGCGACCGCGCTGCTTAATGAACTTGGCCACGGCTGTTAGTTCCGCCTCGGAAATGTAGATAAACTTGCCGCGATCGTCAATGACGCCCGTTAATGTGCCATTTGCCTGGAGCTCCTGAATGCGTTCGATGGCCTGTTGTGTCTTTAGCTTGAATGCTGTAGCAAGTTCTTCCAGCAGGACAACCTTGTTGTCTTTTATGTACTGTATGAAGTCGGCCAACAAACTCTCTTTCTCATCGGCATCGCCCTCCTCGTAACCCTCTTCCTCAATGCTGAACGCTGCTTTCATTTTCAGATACTCCTCGTGCTCTTTACGCTCGCGCTCCTCCTTGGCCAAACGTTCGGTTTCGGCTTTCTTACGTTCCACTTCGGCCTCCAGGTCCTCAAGTTGCTTGCGCTCAGCTTCTTCCTTGGCTTCCTTCACTTTGCGCTGCTCACGATCGTGCAGTTCCTGTTCACGCTGCATACGTTTCTGCTCTTTGGCCTCCATTTTGGCGCGTTTTTTTGCTCCCATCTTTTCATCCAGCACAGCACCTTGTGGCAGACGCGCATTTTCGTCGCCAGCTGCGACGGCCTCGTCGTCGTCGGAATCTGCGGCTGCGGGAGCAGCTGCCGCTGGAACTGCAACCGCCGGCGCATTTGGATTCTGACGCAAACGATTACGCTGATTGCGTGCTATTTGGGCACGTCTGGGCACACCTTCCTGAGCCCGCTGTGGGACGCCACGTTGTGGTTGCACAGGTGCCTTTGTTTCTGTTTGGAAATCGTGGCGATGAGCAGCGAAATGTAGACATTTACTGATTCAAATGTTTTACCTGGCTTTGCATTTCTGTTCTGCAGGAAGTAAAGCGTGATCAGCACAATCAGCAGCGCCGTTGCAATGCCCACAAGTAATATCAGGTCCATTATTTACTTAAAATTGCACTCTATGTGCTACATATGCCAAAAAGTTAAACGTCAACAAAACGCACAGCTGTTTTAACAGCGTTGCCAGCTTTTGTTTGTGTTTGCGTGCGTGTGTGTGTGTCTGTGGAGCTACCCAGTGGCAGCCCTCGCTGCTGTCAAATGTAAAATTGTCAATGTAGCCACTTTGCCTTTTTCTCATGACGTGTCGGCGAGCTTAGTTTTTATAAAACAAATAATCGAAGTTCTAGTGGAATTTGTTCTAATATGCGCAATCAACTCATCTGCCTGGCACTGCTGCTGTGTGTCCTGCACAGCGCCTGCGGCTTGTACTTTCACATATCGGAAACGGAGCGCAAATGCTTTATTGAAGAGGTGCCCGACGAGACGACTGTGATTGGTAAGCAGCACCAAGCCCTATTGGGCTGTTGGGCCAAAGTGTTGTCGCTTATCTACTAAGAAACTTATCTGTTGCAGTCAATTACAAGGTGGAGCTATACGATCCACGCTCTAATGGCTTCATGCCCTCCTCGCCCGGCATTGGCATGCATGTCGAGGTCCGTGACAGCGATGACAAAGTGATTCTATCGCGGGTTTACAGCTCGCAGGGCCGCATATCGTTTACATCGCATACGCCTGGCGAGCATGTCATCTGCATGTACTCCAATAGCACCGCGTGGTTCAATGGCGCACAGCTGCGTGTGCATCTAGACATTCAGGTGGGCGAGCACGCTATTGACTATGCCAATGTGGCACAGAAGGAGAAGCTAACCGAGCTGCAGCTGCGCATACGCCAGCTGCTCGATCAGGTCGAACAGATAACGAAGGAGCAAAACTATCAGCGCTATCGGGAGGAGCGTTTCCGTCACACCAGCGAGAGCACCAATTCCCGCGTGCTGTGGTGGTCACTGGCGCAAACAGTGGTGCTGGTGTGCATGGGCTTCTGGCAGATGCGTCATCTCAAGAGTTTCTTCGAAGCCAAAAAGCTGGTGTAAACCGAGTTGCAGCTGCTGGCAGTGGTTGTTGGTTGTTGGCCTTCATCTCGTTCTGTATGCATCCAAAATTGAGAATGCGAATTTCATCGATGTATCACCCAGATCCGTGTTTAGTTTTAATTATCTATATAGTTGGTTTTGTCGGCTGAACTAAATACTTTTCTGCCTAATTTAATAAAAATCCATTGTAAAATACCTAGTGAGTCCGCAATGCAGTTATTGCAGCATCCTCCTTATCAGCGCGCCAGTCCCGTGACTTGATTTGCCTCACTGAGCGCGACTTGAACTTATCAGTGCTGGGCAAGCACATGACTGCCAGAGACAGAGATAACCTGTCACATTCGCTCTGTAGTTTCCAGATCAGTTGCTTTGTTGCTGCTTTTATCACAAAATGTTTGCTCTTCAGTATGCGCTGTCGTCGTCATCGTCTCCCCGACTTGGCGGTTAGTTGCTTCACCGGCGTACTACGCAACGGACGTTCACGTGGGTGTACGCATTCATAGAGAAACAGAAAGCGCATTGTAAACACAATACCAAATACCACAGTCGACCCACAAAAGCCGCAAGGCAACCGAATCGGACACAGCGCTGGTAACTTGAGCCCCTCTAATGACAACAGACAAACAAGTTGCTAAGGTACTCAATTGAGATTTTTCACGTAAAGCTGCATCCAAATCACCTGGAAAATGTTCCGCGCTACGGAAATAGGCAGCGAAGAAAGTGAGTTTGATAAGATAAAGGAGCCATAAACACATTTATGTATGTATATATCATCTGGCCCTTTGCTTACACAGCTTTGCCTGCACTTGCGGAACTCACCCAGGCATCGGTTGGGTCAGTATCTGCAGCTGGGGAGCACGCACAGTTGAGAAAACCCCACAGATCCCAAGCAAACTATGGACTTGCGCCCATATCCAACATACGCATGGAGTATAAGTATCCACGTGCTGTGTACTTCATACTGGCTACCAAGTTCTTTGAGGCCTTTGCGGCAAATGGCATGCGCAGTAAGTGAGAATTTAACGGTGCCAACCAAACCCCGGTCAAATACTTCTTGTGACCCACTTAATTCCAGTATAATGCAGTTGCCTTAGCTCGTTTACAGTAATCTTGCTTTGTATTGTCGAAATATTCCAAAAGTCTAGCTTATCACTGAAGAAGCGCTCGTATAATGAGAGGTCTGATTGATAGCTTAGATGGTCACAAGGTCTGCTCTGGAATTAATAGCTTTTAAGTTAACGAAGTTACTTCAAGATCAGTGATTGCTTAAGAATTATTTATATTGTATCTATCTACAGGGTACACAATGAGTAACGGCTATGTATGTGCTTACAGTGTTGTTTTCTTTGTACTTTGAAGAAGACCAAGAATTCCTGATGAGTTAAATATACATACATAGTATATATACTACAAGAACCGCTGTTTTCCCCAGGGATTGTCCTTAATATAATAAAAATTTCACATATTTCTGAGCATTTTAAATTTTTGTAGCATGTATCCAAAAAGTATCTAATATGGTGGTATGGTAATTGATAATTTCTTACCTCTAATTTCGCAGCCATTCTGGTTCTCTTCTTACGCGATGATCTTAACTTTACGGAAAGCTTTTCCATGATTGTACTGCACATCTTTAACTTTTTGGCCAATTCTGTCCCATTATTGGTGCCGTATTGGCGGACAGTTACATAGGCAATGTGCGAGCCATATCAGGATTTTGTTTCCTCTATGCGTTTGGCTGGCTGCTCCTGACCATGACATCATTGCCAAATGTGGGCATGCCCGTGATAGCCTTGTGAGTAGAATAATAGGAGAATATGGTAAAGAGAATCTTTAGCTATATTATATTTTTTCTATAGCTTGCTGGTATCAATCTCCTTCATAGCTGTGGGGAATGGATCTGTGCGCGCGTGCATCACCTCGCTGGGCGCACTGCAGTTCAAGCTGCCCGAGCAAGCCGCCCATTTGGCAGAGTATTTCTCATTCTATTACTTTGTCTACTATTTTGGCATATTTCTGAGCAAAATTCTGCCGCCACTGGTACGAGCCAATACGCAGTGTTTTGACAAGACGACGTGCTATCCGGCTGTATTTGGCACACTCGGCAGCTCCTTTATGATGTCCTGGTGTAAGTTCTCTTAACAACTCTGTGATCGCTTAACTTTGATCATATTCAATTGCTCTTACAGTCATCTTTCTGATTGGCAAATACTTTTATAAGTCGGAGAAATTTTCCGGAGATAACATACTCTTCAAGTTCTTTGGCTGCATCAAGTTGGCGCTGCTAGAGAAGTGGCGAAATCGCAACTCCGCCAAGAGATACAATTATTGGCTGCACAATGCCATCGGCGTCTACGATGCGCAATTTGTCAATGATGTATCGAAAGTCCTGCGTGTGAGTAGTAAGCATTGCCTATCAAATGGATGCCAATTTCAGTCTAATCCTTACAGATTAGCAAGCTGTTCATACCACTGCCCTTTTACTTTGCGCTGCTCGCGCAGCAGGACTCCAGCTGGACATTTCAGGCATCTATGATGAATACGACAGTGCTTGGCGTGACCATACAACCGGATCAGGCGAAGGCCGTTGGACCAATCTTTCTGTTTATGCTCATACCACTTTGGCAGTATATAAGTGCTCCACTGCTGCGCCGGCTGTTCAACTGGGAGCTGCAGCCGCTGCACAGCGTCACCATTGGCGGAATTTGCTCAGCCGGCGCCTTCTTCTGTGCCGGCACATTACAGGATCGCATTATGGTTAGTAAATAAATTTATTTACGACTTGGACCTTACATATATTGACATTCTTTACTTATAGCAATCACCCAGCCAGAGCATCAGCGTTGCGTGGCAACTGCCACAGTTCCTGCTGCTCATGTTGGGAGAATTGCTGCTCTCCATACCAGGACTGCAGTTTGCCTTCACACAGGCTCCGTCTTCAATGAAGTCTGTGGTCACTGCCGCCTGGTTTCTTAACAATGCATTTGGTAATCTCATTGTGGTCCTAGTCACCGAACTGAACATCTTCAGTTCTCAAAAGGCCGAGTATTTCTTTTACGCGGTGGTGATGTTGGTCTGCATCATTATCTTTGCCCTGCTGGCCTTTGACTATGCTTTGCAGGAGCGTAAGAGCAGTTTCCTTGCAAGAGACTTTGTAGTGCTGCTCCCCAATGAGCTGGACGAGGTCCAGAGTTCCAGTAGTCAACGCCTGAATGTGTAGATATGGCTAATATATAATAATTATAAAAATAAAAGACTTGATGCCTTAGCACCGCACTAGTATTGGCTGATTTTAAGTTTAACTTCGATATGAATTGAACTGAATCCTGTCCAATATCACTGACCCTCCAGTTCAAAATTTTCTGCCAAACAAAACTTTTCAATAAAAACAAAAAACGTTTAATATTTTCAAACACATTTTAAAATTAAATATAAAAATATGTGTTTGTTGGGTCTTTACGTGTTCACTATGATATTGTGTATTGTGTAACGATCAAATGCCGTTTTGAAGGGAATCTAAGGAGCATTCGTTAATATTGAGTAATGAAAACCATAGATATAGTTATTCATCATTTTAAAAATGCATGCAATGTGTAAAGTCCTCAAAATGCGATAACTTGAAATTTATTCACTCACACACACACGTACTCTCAGATAATAAATAAATATAAAAATTAAAATTAAAATCATTCGATTATCTTGAACATGTACTGCAATTCTAGATTAGTATCATCGGGCAAATCGGTGCAGTGCACGGCATTCAGTACCTTGGAGCTGCCATATTTGGAGCGTATTGTGTGAGGACGGAGCAGTTTGGCAATTTCAGGATCCATCGGTCCGCAAAAGCTACGAAAATCCTGATGCGCCATCTTCTCCGGGTCATCGCATACAATCTCCATGCACATGCACACGCCACTGGCCAGCTGGGCCACCATGGGTATAAACTCAGGTAGAACGCCGCGATAGACTTCGTAGAACTCCTCGCAATTGACACGCGCCAAAAGCAGCATGCGCATAGCAGTTATTTTATAGCCAGAGGCAAGAATATCGTTCAGAATTTGACCAAGATACCCATCCTTGATGCAGTGCGGCTTTATAATGGCCAGTGTGCTGTTCTTGAATCGACATTCTTTGATGATGTTGTGATGCTCCTCGAAGAAAAACTTCAAGTCCTTGGCCACATTCTGCTCGCGCTCCGGGCAATAGAAACCATAGCGCACATCTTCACGTTCGAACAACTGCTGCATGCTACTCGACAGTACAACGCTGGTTGAAGCATTCTCCGTATTGTATTTAGAACAGGCAGACATGATCTCTGACACATTGTCGCCGATTAACTCCAAGCTAATGGCTGGTCCCGCTAACAGCTCGTTCATCAGCACCCTGTATGCGACAGTAAGAGCAATTATTGTACAATTGAGATTCAGCATACTTACGAGGTGTGCACATCGTCTTCCTGCTTGCTGGATAGAAACTGTGTAACTGTTTTTGGTGTAAACTGAACCATTAATGCGTTATTTATATTAATTTTGTTGTCAATAAGCGTTGTGAGAAATTCGCCCAAATGCTTTGGCCACATGCTGCTCTTAAGCAACACAAATCCTCTGTAAAAAGCATTTATATAGAAGGAATCAAAGGGAACCCATTGCGCTGGCTTACCGTGTTCGGTATTTGGCCAAAGTGTTGCGAGTTATTTCATCTGCATAATCAACGATATCGAATTGACGTCCAAATACATTGATCTTGGAACCTACAAAGAATTCACGACGCGTCAGTTCGGGAATCTTAGTGCGCCGCAAAAAGGTTTTCTTGCTGCGCTGATCAAACTGTAACTGAAGAAGTTAACTCCGTGCGATTTTAGTATTAGAGATGAAGTTACCAATTCGACAGCACCATCGCTTAAATAGAATGTTAATAGGTAAGTGCGTGTAATTCCAGCTTCGACATGGAACCATTCAGCTACAAAGGCCAGCCTGCCATTTTGTGTGGGCTGCAGCTGTGCTCTCATTGTTTGTATTTTTTTAAGAACACTCTATATATTATTATGTACTTGCTGCGAATAGAAGCAATACAATGATTACTTTTACGGTGCATGTTTTGTTTGGGCAACTTCATTTGAACGCGTGCTTCTTCTTTCCCGCGTTGTCAAAGCGACAGCATTGCCAGAGTTGTCAAACATGATCAAACAGTTCGATTTTATGCATATAGTATGTACGTACATACATACTTACTTTAGTGTGCATATTGGTATAATTTTTGTCACGGAATGGATGAGTAACACATTAAAGGAGTGTTTTTCGACCCTATTAAGGATTTTGTTATCATCGTTTGAGAGGATCTAGTCATATTTCTCTGTCTGTACGCAATCTTAATGCTGAAGGCATGCATATGTATGTATGTATTTGGAAACCGGCCGAATCGAATACATACATATGTATGTATCTACAATACTTACCAATTCAAAGCTTCATTATTGATTTTTGATGTTGATCAATATTTTTTTTATAATCATCTTATACCAATCAGATAAGATATGCTCAGTTGCTTCTTCAATATGTACTTAAATTTTTCTTAAATGTTTTACATTTCGTTGAACAATTTTAATTCCTATCTAGCCGATTTTTGTAAATATTTTATACAAAATATTTGTTTTTGGCGTTTGCTTGACTGCATCAAACAATACAGAACAAAAACAACTGATCATAAATTAACATTTTCACTGGACAACCCCATTTTTGAAGAACCCAATACACATACTCCATGCTTACATATGTATGTATGAATTTCAATGAGAAAACAATTCGAACATTTTAGGGTTTTGTTTTTATTTTAATTTCCTTTATTTACAGGAAACAAAAAGTTAATGAATTGCAAATGAAACTTCGCAATTAATTGGTTGTAGCTTTCCTCTTGTTGTTGTGGCGAAAATCCAGCGTAAAATTGATGCATCTTGTTCGGTTTGTGTTATTTTCGTTAACATATCAGCTCAAGTTAACCGCGTTTTGGAATAGTGTTTATGAACGCATGAGTGTGTCTGTGTGTGTTTGTTTATGTGTGTGTGACTTAACGGTAGAAGGGTCTCGGCTAATGCTACGACTCTAGTACTCCAAAAATGACCTGACAACCGGCCGCTTAGGCTGCTGTCTTCTGTTCTTTGTCGCCTTCGCCACCCTCTTCTTCATCCTCATCATTTTGCGAAAGGCTGGGGATGTTATCGTCGGAATCGTCGTCTTCGTCGACATTAAAATCATCAAACTTGTTGTTCCAATCTCCGCCTGGGCTGTTTAAGAAGTTGCCAAACATGCCGTTGTCCTTGGGATCTAAACAGACGAGTTAACTATTGAGTTTCAGTGCCTCGCAGTTTCTAAACCATCTTACCTTCCTCCTCGTCAGACTCATCGCGCCACTTGGTAAAATTGGCTTTAAGGAAATGCAATTTGGTCTTATCCGTGGTCAAGGTTGGCCAGTAGGGACCGCTATCCCTCTTGGGTATTGTGAATTCAAGGCAACGTCCAATGTTCTTGCTTGTCACTTTTCCCGGATCAACCGATGAAAAAAAATTCAATGTGACTTCGTATTTCTTAGAAGCATCCAGCGCATTCACACCCTTGAAAGTGAAGCTGTTGTCCGTCACTCTGCGAAGTTAAAACAAAGAATATACAATCTTCACTTCCCTGTTTATCAAACAAATATTTCTTACTTGTGTTCAATGTCTTTGCATTCGACATCGATAATAACAAAGACCAAATCGTTGCGCTGGGCCCACGACACTGGTGGAGGAATCGAACTGAAAAAGAAATCAAATAATTATTTATATAAACAAACAAAACATTCTGAAGCGCGACTTGGAAACGGCATCGTATCGTGTCGATGGTATATGGTATCATGGCAACCCCGGCATCGTTCTTTCCAGAACGAGGCAGTGCAAAGTGCGAGCCTATGCAAAAAAGTGTCGTTGATTTGCATAAAATTAAAGTCCATGCTGTACAAACGTAGCCAGTGGTCCAACACTTTAAACTGAATGCCAATGCCGCCTGCGAGAACTTTTTTCCATCCACGATTCCCTCGGCCCCGGGATTTTCAATCAATTCCACAGGTTCCGAACACGGGCCGGACATGTCCTAGTGTTACCAAATTTTTTAACATTACAAATAATATAATTCAGAGCTGCATGACATATCTCCATCCTGCCCAACTCGGTGGATCCGTATTCTAAACGAAAATAGCGCCAACCTTAACATAACCTCAAATGTCAGAGACTTCTGAAGGCACCGCATACTGTCCAAATATACAATGCAGTTGCGCACTAGACACGCCCACACGCCCACGGTTTGCACAGGGTGCAACGCATTAAGGATACGTATAGAGAAATGCAATTTTCATGCACTAACTTATTTTGTGCGGTGCCCTTTGCAGAAAATAGACGCCAAATGTTGCGCCCGCAGCAAAAAGCACGCGTCGCACAAAGAAGCCACAAAAAGAAAAGCAGCCAATAGTTGAAGGAACAAGAAATAAACGTAGCTAAGAATGTTAAAACTGCACTTACCCTGATGTCGACATTTTATTGTTGATACTTTGAATATATGTGTGTTAATTAATTAAGCCGCGGTTACTGCTTAAGTTTATTTTCAGCAGAAAATGCGATTTTCAGCCGAATTGTCGGACACAAAATGAGAATGACTGCTTAGTAACTCACACAGTGTTCGAGAACGTTCGTCCCAGTGACTGACAGTTCAGGCATACCCCAACACTGTATGGAACTGTCCCAACCAACACTAGCAGTTTGTATTTATTCGATATTTCTCAGATCTGTTGTGCAACACTAGCAGCTTGTCATCTGTGTGAAAAAAGTAGCAAGAGCAAGAACTAAAAAAGTGAGTCGAGGCTGTTACTTAACCAAATTTTTGCACAATTTAAATATTGTTTGATTGCTTGTATATTTTGGCAGCCATGTTGCGTACTACAGCCGGTAAACTCGCCACCGCCATGCGCGGCACTGTTGGCATTACATCCTCGCGTGTCGCCGCCGTGCGCAGCCTGCACGGCTCTGAGGAATCGGCCGAGGAGTTCGATAAGCGTTACGAGAAATACTTCGCTCGTGAGGGCATCGACGGCTGGGAGATACGCAAGGGAATGAACGACTTGCTTGGTATGGATCTGGTGCCCAGCCCCAAGATTATTGAGTCTGGACTGCGGGCCTGTCGCCGTGCCAACGACATTGCCCTGGCCATCAGGTGGCTGGAGGGCTGCAAGGACAAGTGCGGTGACCAGAAGGCTACCCTCTATCCCTACTTGCTGGAGAAGATCACACCGACCCTGAAGGAGCTGGGTGTGCCGACCATTGAGGAGCTGGGCTACGACAAGCCCGAATTGGCTCTGAAGTCCGTATATGATATCTAAAGCGGCGTTTGCTTTAACGTTTTCCTTTAGTTTAATTAACACATACATAACAAAAACACACACACACCAACAATACCAATGTACTTGCTGCGGATGAACATGTTATTGGATTGCAAATAAAAAGGAGATTGGAGTAAGGCTACCACACAAAACTGTGCAATTTGTTTTCCTATTTTGTTTGTTGGTTATGTAACGCCAGTGCAGGTTATGCTGCACACACACGTTCCAACTTGCATGACGAATGATTGTGTCCAAAACAAATTCGTTTATTTACATTCGATTACACATATGTATTGTTACAAATAAATGCGTAGTTAAACTACATACACAACCTACTTCCACTGCTTGAGCAGTTCAGCTGCCTTGTCCAGATTTGCTTGCTTCTTGATGAAACAGTAGCGTACATAGTCTTCACCCAAGTGTTTGTTGGGCTCGCTGTAAAAAGCACTGGGCGGTATGCCCTGCAGACCCATGTTCTTAGTCATCCATTTGGTGAACTTGTAGTCCCGATACTTGTCAGTCTCCGATTTTAGATCTAACTTTCCCGCCAGCGCGGACCAATTGGCCAGCATGAAATACCCGCCCTCGGGTATTGTAGGACGCATGCCTGCTTCGCTAAGGAATTTGGCCATGTAGTCTCTTTTTGGCTGCAGTTCACGCGGTAAGCTAAGGAAATAGCTCTCTGGCTTTCCCATGCGCGCCAGTTCTACCTCAAAGCTTCGTGCTACGCCCTCCTGCAGTGGTGTTGGGCACGTGTATACCGAATTTTGATGAACCATTTGCAAGTTTCTCATCAGGTGAGGCGGTCCGTAGGCCCAGCCTGTTTTCCAGCCTGTCACCGAGAAGGTTTTTCCCGCCGACCCAATGGTAATCGTGCGATCCCACATACCAGGCAGTGTGCAAATGCGCACGTGCTCCACACCATCAAAAACAAGCCATTCGTAGACCTCATCTGAAAGACAAAGCACGTTCCACTTGCGACACAGTTCAGCAATCCGTTCCAGTTCCTTGGAATTAAAGACTTTCCCGATTGGATTGTGCGGTGTGTTCAGTATAATCATTTTCGTCTTCTCATTGAACAGCTTTTCCAGTTCAGCATCGTCTAGAACCCAGTCTGCCGAGCTGATGGGACCCTCCTTCTCCATCTGGAAAGTGTGCAGTCTATAAGTTTTGGACGATCATTAATTACTGTGAGTGGTTTACCAATTTAAGCGGAATGAAACGCGGCACGCCATTCGCCATTTTGACCATAGGCTCATAGCAGTCGAAGAAGGGTTCAATAATGATGACCTCGTCACCATCATCCACGTGTCCCATTATGCTGGAGTAGAGTGCCTCATAGGCGCCGGATGTAATCAATATTTCATTCAGCGGATT
This sequence comes from Hirtodrosophila confusa, assembly GCA_035043065.1. Classification (NCBI taxonomy): domain Eukaryota; kingdom Metazoa; phylum Arthropoda; class Insecta; order Diptera; family Drosophilidae; genus Hirtodrosophila; species Hirtodrosophila confusa. Next base: position 466,390 of record JAWNNI010000024.1, read on the forward strand.
CAGCTCCCGACCAATGAGACCGCTGTAGAGTTTGGACAGCGCCTGCACCAAACGCACATGACCCTGGATCGAAAGCGATATCAAATCAGTAATACTACATACTTAGTTTATTTCTAAAGCTTTTGAGCGAATACAGACCAATAGCAATTCTGCTTCAGCACATTAACGTATGCATATTTTTGATCAAAAAACCGAGTCGATATAGCCAATTCCGCTCCATTTACCGGATTGGACCACTATATCTTTTAGCCGCCCATTGGAACGATCGTTTGAAAATTGTGTTGTATGAACAAATTATTTGTTTCTTCCGACCAAACGCACTAATTACTAGTTGTATTATACTTTTTATAGTTGTGTTCGATCGTTCTAGATCGAAAATTGAATTATTGTATGTTAAACTCTTCTACAAGGTTACATACAGTAGTATATCTATCTTCAGCACCCCGAAGATAGCTGATGTACACTTACGTTTCCTCTGGTGTATTGATGCAGTAGCGGATTCTCGTCCTTGGCAATGTCCGCCAGCGTGCTGACGACATAGTCAGGAGCGGAATCATCTGGAAACCCCTGGCCTAGGTTCAAAGGCTTGTACTGCATGGCTAAAGCAATATATTCGTTCCATACGCTTGGCGTACTGCCCTGGAGGCGCTTCGGCAAGTCAAACTTTTCCATGCTGTTTCTGCAGCTAACTGCGGTCGCCTTTTGCCTCTGTTGTTGTCGTTGGCTCAGGCAATTCATAAAAGTACTATGCCGTGGTAGGGTCCAAACACGTCGACAGCTTTTGAGCATCTGAAATGGAATACAAAAGTTGACTCAAAATGCCTGGTGGTAACAAGTTAATAGACAGCCGTACTATGAGTGTTTTATTTTATTATCACAAATATTTAAATGCAATCGTGTTTTGAGAACATATGTTAATTTCAGAATTCTTGTTCGAATTGTGCAGCTGCGTGACGTTGCATAATGAAACTATATAAACAAGCACGGCAAAAAAGTGCGACAAAATGAATTTGTTTGTATACTCACGCACACACACAGAAAAACGGAAGGTCGCTCACACTTGTTATGCTCCTAGGCAAATGATGGATAACTCGACACCAACTGTGGTTTTGTACGTTTTATGGAGCAGATAATCGCATATCAGATAACAGTGCGGTTAGTGCTTATTTTATTGTGTAAATTAAAAAATTACAAAAGTTTACAACAAAAACATAGGCGCCATATCAGCAAACGTTTTTTCTTCTTCTTCTGTGCAGATTGTCATTCACGGCGAAAACAGCTGTTTTACCAGCTGTGTTGGTTAATGCCAAACGTTATCTTGCAGCCCTGTTTACATTTGCTACATTTGCGCGCGAGCTTGAAGGCAAATGCAAAAAACAGTCCACCTAGAGAAATGTGCTTAAATAGCTCCAACTTCCCTAATTATAGAAGAGCAGAATAGAATTAATATCATACAAATACAAATATTTACAAATCGCCCAACTATACTTCACCTAGCTTTGATTTGTATATATAATTTTTTTTTCCAAATTGTGGGTTTTCTTGTTAAAAAAAAAGGCTCATCATGTCTCGTTCGTTGAAAAACGAATATTTTGAACTCATTTATCAAATTAATAATTAAAAACTTGTGAGTGCTGTGTGCCGTCGCCCATAACCGCGCCAAAGACCTTCCAAGCTCGTCAGATTTTTGAACAGCGTTTAGGAGTAATGGTATATTCTCCCGCCATTTTACCATGTCCTTTGAATATCTAAAAATTTTAAGCCGCCCGCCAACATGTTGCAGTGCTGTGAAACGCTTATTTTCTAGGCAGCATTTACGCGCGCATCTGTACTCATTTAAATCGAAAACACACTCGAATAATTTTCAAAGTTTATTTATAAAAACTGCGTGTTAATTACAGAAAATTATAGTGAATTCATTCAAATAGTAGAAATGACAAATGATTAATAACATTTATAAGTATTTAACATAAGGTTATGTTGTATGGATGTAAGTACGTCCTATGTTATACAGGTTGAAGTTTTTATATGCATCAATATTCGTCTGCTTGCGTTTTATGCAAGGTTTTAACAAAGTAAAGCTACTAAACTTAAATCACAGATAACACTAAAGTGTTTGTTACAATATATATGTAAGTAAGTATGTATTATGCATGTGGTACTTGCAGCCAGACATGTTGAAGTTACTGGCTGTTTATCTTTCGAAATAATTGAACGAATAACAGAACTGACTTAAATTCTACTTAGAAAATCGCTAACATTATTGCTGTATTTGTTTGTAATCAATCAACTTTGCCACATTTGTGTAATTACCTTAAATGCAACAATTCACTTATGAACTACCAAACAAACAGTTTGTGTGTGTGTACGTTTAAATAGATTTAACTGAAACGGGTTTTCAAATGATATGCGCCTGTTGCTCATGCTACTATTATTCTCGACGATCCCTGTGAATGGCACACATTTTGCGCTACGCGAATGGCAAAAACGAAACTGTACTAAGTTCTGTTGCTTCTGTTTGATATGGACGTGGGTGTGCTAAGTTGGACTGGTGCACTGCTTAGACGTGGACCTCCGGGCAATCCTCATCCTTAATTGATGTATACTGCACTTTTTTGGCTACATTATCAAACACCGGAGTCATCATATACTTGAGCTTGTCACGACTGACATAGACGAGAGCCACCAGTAGTCCCAGCAGGATCATGCTGAGCACAATTAGAAGAAAGATAAGTGTGGCCGTGTGTCCACTTATGTGCGGCTGTAGCTGTCCGTAGCGCTGTTCATCCTCAGCAATATTAAGAAACGAGGCGGCTGCTTCCATCGTGGCAGTGCACTCGCTCATGTCCAGTTGAAGGATGTGCGCCGGCGCCGGATCAACTTGCTGTGTACCGCGGAAGCACGTCAGGTTGTTCTGGTTGCGCACAAGCACCGGCGTCCCTTGCAGCCACGTGCGAAATGGCGATATCTTGCAGTCGCACACAAACGGATTCAGATTAAAGTCGACGATCAGATTGACGGTGCGATTTGGCCGCTTCTGCAGTTCGTTAAGGACATTCATGTCGCTGGGCTTGACAAACTGGAACTGGTTACGCTCCAGGTCGAGGAAGCGCAGATTGTTTAGACACCGCACCTCAAAGTTAATGTCTTTCAGCAGATTATCGCCCAAATGCAAGTCGCGCAGCGCGGGCAGATCACAAAACACGTTGCGATCCTTAAAATGCGTAATCTCGTTCTGCTCCAGATGTAGCTTCTGCAGCTTCACCAGCTGGCTGTTCACGAAGATATCATGCAGATCCTCGCTCAGCTGCGGCGAGCTGTGGTCTTCAAAGGCGTCCGTCAGATGCAGGCTCTGCAGGTTGCCAAAGTTGGAGAAGACGCGCGGATGATGATGGTTCACTTCGTCGTCGTACCGCGAAATGCTCAGGTTATTGTGGTTCAATATGAGTCTCTCGACGCGCGGCACATGGTGATAGCTCTTGCCGCGTATCTCGCGAATGTGGTTCCTGCTCATGTCCACAATCTTCAGCTGTTTGTAGTCGTTGATGCTGCCGAATACGTTCCACGGCAGCTCGGCTATGTCGTTGCCCGTAAATATAAGTATTTCCACCTGCTCGGGCATAAACTCCAGGACGCTGGTGTTGCGCAATCCCGCATTCGTGCAATTCACAATGAACTGCACCGTTCCCTCGTACATCTCCTTGCCGCAGGAGCAGGCCACCGGAAAGTTGGGTCCACAGCTCGACGAGCTCTCTGCGCTGCTCAGCGATAGCGCTGCGCTAATGGCTAGCAATGCCACGACCAGCATTTGCGGCTGCAGCTGCGGTTCGTTGGCCATCTCACTGGGAATTGAGGGCTGGACTGGCGCTCCTGCTCGGGTATAGCTGCAATTAATAGCAGAGTGCAATGTTTTATTAGTTGCGAATGCATTTTAAAGTAAGTCAAAGGCCACAAGCTGCAGTCGCCTGCCCGAAAACTCAACAACCCAACTCAACTCGACTGCCTGGCATCCCTCATGGAGGCAAATTTATGCTCTACAACCGGCAGATTTATGAGCTTATGAAAGGCTAAATATTGCTCAACTGCATGCGCACACACACCTTAACCAAACCGCAGCGTTTCCAGCTTTTACTTCCTACAATTCCTGACGCAGCTTGCCTCTTGGCCCCCGCGGACAATCAACGGCACCCACGGCGTATGGGTAATTTCTGTTTAGTGCCAAAGTTTTTCGGTAGCGCCCGCCACAATAAACGGCAAAGGGCACTCAAGCGAGCTGACGAGGTATCCAAATAAAGTTAGGACCACTCCTTGTGCTACCCCTCATCACAGTTCGACCGCAGGCGGCAGTAAACCTTATTATTTTTCGTCTTTTATTGCTATTTGTTTAGCATCGACTGAAGGCGAATCGGGCTACAGCATGGCCAAGCCACTTTCAGTCCAAAAACAAAATCAATGCACTTTAAAGACGGTAGATTCTTAAAGATATTTGCTTAAAAAATATTGAAAAACCTTTCAGGTTGGTATCTATTTAATAAAATAGTGCTATGATACTACCTTTGTCATTTTCGAGTTAAAATTTGAATGTTATAACTGTTCCACATACACTTATGTGTATGTAACTACACACCATCAAAAGTAGGTTAAGTAATTTTTTCTTGTTTATTATTACGAAATATCATCAAAATGGTCAGAACTAAGAGTTTGGTCGTCTTTACTGAATTTTGAAAACAAGCCTCTGTAAATATCCAAATCATATTCTGTAAACACCAGTGGTGTAGATAGCTTTTTGCAAAGGGGGGTGTTGTTGTTTGATTCAATCCCTTATGATTTGAACGCGAAAACTCAAATGTTAACATTATATCCTTTTCCAAAAACTCAATGGGGGGATTGATCCCCCTTATCTACGCCACTGGTAAACACCTTTTTTATTTAAAATACATCAGTTCTTCACAAGCCCAATGACAGTTTATGTTTTCAGCATAATTAACAATTTTGTTCTTACTTAATTATATAACATTGATTTACAATTTTTATCATGGTTATTCTTTGTACGCGTAAATACATTTAAGAATCGGTTTAGTATTCCCAGCAATTACATCTAGGGTCTTTAAATCAATACTTGAATAGTTATTAGACCAAAAATGGGTTTCTCTTGTTGTTTCTTATGGACCAGTAACTTGTATGAGATGCTACTTTGCCCCAAAACAATATCGGCTTTATAGGCCGTTGTGTACCTGCTATACAACTGCCATATATGTAAAGCTGACATTCTCTCTCCTCCTTTTCTGCTGATTACCACGCTTTAAAACCGGGTCTACGCGGCTCACTTAGTCGCTGCCTCTCGCTGCCTGCTGCCTGTTTTCCGTGCTTCGCCTCACACTTCTCTGTATCTGGCTTTATGTTTTATGCCCAGCTGTGACCAAGGGTTATCCAATGCTAATGAGCGCATCGAATACCTGATGCTAAATTGAAAGCTAACAGCAATTTAATGGCCTCCACTCTCGTCACTGTTTCCAATTATCGCTGCTGGCAAATATTAGTATGTTGTAGGTGGCACCCTTTTATACCCTGCTTCCGGAAGAAAATTCATACGAACTAATTTTTCAACACTATTGAAGATATAGCGACCAAATATGGTAAAAATGTCTTACCATAAGGAATACAAGCATGAATATTTTCCAACATTTTTAAGCTAGTTCCACTAAATTTGTAACGGGGAATTCTGATGATCTTCCTTGGATGAGGCCAAGAAGTTTTCGTCAGAGCCCGAAAATAATCCATATCTACAAAAATCTCCCAAAATTTGGAAGACAGAGTTGGCAAAATTGATAATCTTCTTGAAAGATGCATCCATTTATAAAAATTTTTGCAATCCCCGCAAATAAGGAAATGGAACAGAGTGTATAAAACAGTTGGATGCTTCCGATTGCAACGTTGTTTCAGGTTATGGTTCGGCTTCGGTTTCAGTTTCGGGGGGCTCAAATTGACACTTTAATATGGCGTCAGGGAAGAGGAAGAAGTGGCGCTTGTCAATTTGACGTTAACCAACACGGAAACGGACACACAAGCAGCGGCTGCTTCTGCTTCGGCTGTTGCTGCCTTTTATGGTGTTGTGCACTTTTCACACTTTGCACACCTGCATTTTATTTTTGTTGCTGTTCTTGTTGTTGTTGTTGTTGGGAAATAAGCAACACATAAATGCCATTTTATGCCCAAAACAAAGCAACAAAAGAAAACGCAAAACATTTTGTAAAGCCGAACAAAATGGCGGACGACGGCGCACTTGAACTCGAACTCAGCATATGCTGTGTGTTGTGTGTATGTGAGTGTGTATGCGTGAGTGTGTGTACGTCACTTCCTGTTTGGCTACCTAACAAGCCAAAGAACCAACACATGCACACATATATTGCACATATGTATGTTAAAGTACTTAGAATTTAACTCGTGTGTTCTGTTTGTTACTTTGTTTACTGCAAGTGCGTCTCTGTGAGTGTATGTGTGTGTGTGTGTGTGCTAACTGTTGAAATAATATTCCACTTCTCACTCATTCCACTCCATTGTTTTTGGCTCCCTTTTCCACGCCCGCTATAACAATAATAAGGCAGCTCCGCTCTACAAATGTTTTTCTTTCCCTACCTGTATGCGACTCTTTTATATTTTGCACACCCTGTACCCATAAAATGTATCAGGGGGTAAAAAAAACTGCGCACATGTGTGTAACAGGCACAAGCGGCAACCCCGAACATATAAAGTATATACATATGTAGTTGATCGAATCGATCCGGTGAGGTTTACCTTTCCTGTATAAACGCGTCGATTTTAGAGACTTTAAGCACTAGAGACACAAAATTCGGCAAGTTTGTTCCTTTCTTTCGTATGTTCTTAGTTTCCTTTAATCTACTGTGAACATTACAATCGCGGCCGACATTTGAAATGCTCTACTTGATAACACTGCCACTGATCTGCTTGATCCGTATTTCAGTTATCCATATATTTTAACGTGAGCACGAAGACGTGTGTTGGATTTTCAGACCTGAGTACAGGATGTCTCGTAGTCGGTTATACTCGATAAGAGAACTCTTACTTGTTGCTAAAAGGTATTATAGCTATGACAGGTTTACAAAGAACCTCACCGTCAAACCAACTAACCGTCACAACATATAAGTCTTAGTTCCTTAGCAACCAAGAGAGCGTTATTTTATATACAGTAGCAGCTCGATATAAGTATTAACCTAAGTATTAACCAAGGATGTTCAATATACTAATATTTAATTGACTATATCGTGAACTTCTTGACAATAATTTGTTATTTCTATTGAGATTGCTTTAAGGACTCGTAATTACTTGTAAGGGTATCCAAGCTTTGTTGAATGATTGCGGTTTCTTTATAATTTGGTTGCTTTGCCCTGTTAAAGGGCAAGCGCTTAAAATAATAATATGTAATAATAATAACAAGCACAGGAGTAATAATAAATGTGAGTTTTGTATTTTGCATTCGCAATTCGTACGCTTTTTTAATTCGTTAGCCGTAAAGTGCCGGGCACTTAACAATTGCATTTGAAACCCGGATGGGAGCGGGAATGAGACTGGGATGGGGATTGGGATTTGAGTGCCCTGACAGACGATATGGCGGAAGAGGGAACGCGGGTAATGAAAGTTGCCAACTCAATTTGTTGCACGCGTTGCGAGCGGCCTCTGAATTTGTGAGTGACTTCGTGTGCGGTCTAATTAGAGCATAAATGTTGTGTGGCTGAAAGAGGGGGGAATGCGGAGTTGCAAGTACATTTGTAGATAAGGCACAGGCGGGTTATGTCATTAAGCAGCGACTGTTCATTTGCTGCTGCAACCACAGTTGCTCCGAAAAAGGTTGTTGGAATGAGAAATGCAATAAACTTTTAGGTTACAACCGTAACTTGACACCGTTTTTTGAGAATTAACGAGAAGAGCGCTTGTTACAATATTTCGTTGCCTACTTTGTTGCTCATTTCAAAGTTCCTGTCTAATATTTTCGTGTAATATTTCCTGATATACACAATTCTCACTTAGCTGTTGCAATATTATATGAAAACGTTACTTTGGGTTCTATCTATTGCGCAATAAATTATACGGATGTGAGTATTTAATGAGATGACAGGGTTAACTAGAGAAACTCTTACAAAACTGGTCAAAAACTCCTAGAAACAGATCTATCTGAAGATCTCCGAAAAATTGTAGTGATCATTATCATATTGCATCCAAATATGAGATGGTGTGAACGGGCATTTTTAAGGGCATGCGTGTTTATTCATTTAACCAAACCTCAGCATTTAAGTCCTTAACTGGCTTGACACCATTCCCTGAGAACTGTCGAGAGGGAAGGCACGTTGGCGGCATTAGGTTGCCTACTTTCAGGCATGCACAGCCTCTTGGGCCTTAAATGATCTCACTGTTGGCATTGCTGCTTGTTGCATTTTGCATTTAAGCAATTTAGTTTACGAGTGAAGCTATGAAAACCCCTTTTGGCGACAGCGAGAACGCCGCGTTGCCAACTGCCTTGAGCAAAATGGGGAGAACACGGAAATGTTAATGCGGCCAACAAGCGTTTAATGTCTTGGCACTGCAGTCATTAAGCAAAAAAGTTGAAAAGCTTTTAGGACCGACAAGAAAGGAGAAAGGAAGTGAAGTGGCAGCGGCTATACCAAAGTGGCAAAGTGGCAACTAACTGTTGTCGGCCAGCCATAAATTATGCGGCGACTGAAGCGGGGCTTGCGGTTATGGCCGCATGCGTGAGTGTGAAATTTTGGTTTGTCCCGTTCGTATTGCTCGATGAGTTTATTGGCCAGGCGACGCACGAAAGTGGCAGCTGTGGCAGGACAAAGGACAGCTTCCCTTCAAATGCAATTAAATGCAACTGCAGTCGCCGGGCCACATGAAACTCAATTAGTAAAGTTGCGCAGCAGCGCAAAGGACATGTCCACGCTCACGTCCATGTCCACGTCCATGTCCACGTCCAGGTTCAGGATGCTCTGTCTGAGCTACTGGCAGTTTCGAGGAGTGCCTGCCACGTCTGTGCCCCGCGGCAGTGGCCACAATACCAAATTGGCGCACGTTGGCTTCATAATTTTATTATGACTGCACCGCGTGAAGCAGAAATTACGAGACAGCGCGCACCGTATCCTTAGTAGGGACTCCTGAGCCCCGTGTCCGATGTGAACTTGCCCTCACGTTGTTGAGGGCGTGGTCCGGCCAGTGTCCGTTGCTTGGTCCGTTTAGACTAATTAGCAGTCTGCTAATTGCACTTGAATGGAGCGGACTACAACTAACTGTGAAATGGGAACTGGGCGTTTGGGCATTTGGGCGCTCGGGCTCTCGGGAGGATTTTCTTTTTGTGTCTGCAAAGTTTGCGCACGAAAGTCGCGCCACGGAAGCTCTGAAAAATTATCTGAGGTGGAACTGTGTGTGTGCGTGCGTGTGCGTGCGTGTGTGTGCGTGTGTGTGTGTCTGCGCCTTGTGGTTTTATAAAGAATTGGCCAAAACGTGGGAGAGACAGCAGTTTTAAGTTTATGGTGTGGTAAGGTGTGTGGCTGCGAAATTTGCGCCAGATGTGGATTGTAAATTGAAGCTGTTATTATTAAGTTTTAAAAAGAATATTTAATGCTGTGCGGAATGTATGCTGATTTTCTCTATCTGATAATAATAAGTTAATAAAGGAAAATACGCTAAATAAACACACATGAGGATTGTATGCACAAACAAATGGTCGCATGTTGTGGACTGCATGTGGATTGTATGTGGACTGTATATGAAAACGTGGATGTTATGTGAATCGTATCAATCTGATGGCAATATCGCAATCTGGCATTTTGCTTATTTTGGAGTGGACCGCATGTGGATCGTATGTGGAAAGTAAGTGACAAAAGATCAACAAATTGAGTGGAATCTGTATTTTGTATTACTTTAATTCCAAAATAAGTAGTCAGCTATTTCTTGTGTTTAAATGTTCATCGTTGGGCATAATGATATTTAAAGTGTATTAAATATATGTACATGTTTCTCGATTTCCATTGTCTACTTCTCACAACTGAGCACCTGCCCATCTGCGCGGCAATGCAATAAAGTACCTCACGCAAATCGAATACAAATTGGTAATTGGAATAAGGCGCTACACCGAGCACTGTGCCAACACCTTACAAATGCCAATTCACAGGCTCACGCCCAGCTCCAAAAACCCAACAACACGCGTGGAACCTGCTCTATGTGTTTGTGTGTGTGTGTGTGTTTGTATGTATGTATGTGTAAGGATGAGCTCCAAATGGAATTGCACGTGTTGCCCGAGCCAAAAACAATTTTGCAATCCGTTTTTGAACAGCATTTATAGCAGAAAGCAGCAGACAGCTGTCAGTTCCGATCCCAGCCTCGAATGCGATGCGAGGACTCTTGTCAAAAATTCGTGGCGGGTGGCTGGCAGAGGGGTGGTGTGTGTGTGTGAGGGGAAGTGCGACTGCTGCTCTGGTTTGCGGGCGACAATTTCAAATTGCTTGGTCTGGCCAAACAGCGTTGCCAGATCGAAACAAACACGCAAACATGCAATTGCCTGTAGCTGCCTCGCTTGCGCTAACAACAGCTTTCCTGCTTTCTCTCTCGCTCTCTGTCTAACATTTTAAGGCTGTCTCGCTCCTTGCTTTGCAAATTTATGCCCAAAACGCGCCCAACTCGCGCGACACTTACAAATTGCATTAAAAGCGGCCACGACGAATTAAAAATTCGCGCCATGAATTCGCTTTGGGAACGGCGGCGTTTAACTCTCTGAATATTGTATTATTTGTTGTTTTGTATTTTGTTTTTGTTTTCCCAGCAATGTTTTCGTTTGCATAATTTTAGGCGTACGCTGAGGGAGTTGGCCCTGAATGGAATTAAAAATAAAAGCGGCTGGTAAGCTCGGCTAAGCTACCTCCGCAGAACTCTTCTGACTAAAGGCTTGTTTTTGTATAAATAAAACTGTACATATTAAATTCAATTGTAGTCCCTGCTCGGGCGCAATCAAGTCAATCGAAATTCCCCGCAGAAATTGTATTAGTTTCGCAGCAAAAACAAATGCTTTGATTATAATAAAGCAGTTTCGGTATTGTGTTATTTACTCATTTGCCCGCGTTTGTTTTCGGTATTGAGAAACGCTTGGAAAATGTGTGCTTCCCTTTCAGTCAAATTCAATTCACAACATTTTTATCCTAACTCGTGAAAACAGCGCCTCACTCTGTTTAATCTACGTTTATCCCCCTTAGAGCCCTACATCTGTTGTGGCTTTTAATGGAAACTTTGCACTCTCAGCGCGCAACTGTTATTTATTTATTTTTATTTATTTTGCGTTGCCCGAAAAAACCGCTAAACAAAAATGTTCATACTGTTTTGGCAACAATTTTTTTCTTTTGCGTTAGAATGAGGGTCGGGCACTCAAATACAATATTTTCGATTTCATCGTTGACAGGAAATGGGTTCTTGTGTTTCTTCTGCCCAAGCTTGGGCGTCAATTCGCCCACTAAAAAAACTCTGAATGAATGAATTTTTAATAAACGCCAGAACCAGTAAAAAGCAGACAAGCAATGCGCAGAGGCCTGGAAGGATACTGGACTGGGATCAGCATTTTTTGCTTTTACGTTCACTTCGCATATTTTGCATTTGAAATTTTTTGCAGCTCGAGCTTCAGCGCCAAGCTGGTTCGAGTTTGCTTTTTAGCTCACAATTGATAAAAATAAAAATTGCAAAAAAAAATGTACAAAACACGCCGCTTGTTTGAGAAATGTAAATCTGCCAACTGTTTTTATGCTGGCGCTTTCGGCTTTTGACTCTCAGCTGTTTGTTTCCAATTAGAGAGTCTACCACGGGGCGTATGATAATTGGATTGCCATGCATGCCACGGCCCGGCATCTACTCGGGCCCAGTGCCAGTAGGAGTAGCCAGTCCAAGGCTCTTTTACTGTTTTCTGTTTGCTGTTAGCTGTTAGCTGTTTGTCGTGTGCCTGTGCGCTTTGTCCAACAGATAAATGGACAGCCCCGTGAGGGTGTCGAGCACCAGGCGGGCTATGTGAACTAGAAAGCCAACAACAAGGACAACAAGTACAGACAGAAGTGGAGCAAGCAGCGCAGGCAGCAACAAAGGCGCGTCAACAGTTGACAAGTGGCTCTAGGAACTAAACTAGTGAGCAACAAGGATAATCGACTGCGGAATGCTCTGTGGGGTATGAAATTTCAAATAATGTACTAGATAGTAACATCAGCAAAAGCTATTGGCATTCTGCCCAGGTGGCAACACTGGCAGGGAAGCGAGTGTTGAGCAATGCACGAAAAAAGAGTGGGCTCGTACAGCAAATCGAATCACTGACTGACTCTGCAAACTTTTGACATTTCACTCAAGAATCATCAAAATACAGTGCTGCCTGTCATCAATCATCGAATAATAATTTTCTTTAATTTCTCAACTTTTCTTTATCTTTCCTTTCATAATAAATATTTTAAATATGCTTTTGAGGAAGTTATAAATCAGTTTTAAGCAGGATATATTATTTATTTTACATCACAAATACACTTAACAAATTTTAGCGGCTTAACTTCAATTTATTCATATATTTTCTTTGTGTTTTCTTTGCCATGTACTTTTCAAAAGTAAACAAATTGCAGAGTGAAAAAAAAGTACTTAAAAGACGAAAAGAGGGAAAGTTAGCGAGAAATGTTTAAATAGTTTTATTGATTCCAGTAGCTTGATTGGAAGGATTTTTAAATGAAATAATTAAATCGAATTTCGAAATTCAAAAGAGCTAACAATTTTGATTCTGATCAGGGTACAGACCACATTATCTGGTAAGCTCCTGCCTAATACACCTGCATCCTTTTGTCTGCAGTGTATAAAACTATAAACTATAGCATACTTTTCAGCGAAACTGCAATACTCGTAAGAAAAAAGTTGTGGGAGCAGTGAGAAGGCTATAAATAGTAGCAGACGCCTTGGGAACGTCGTCGTCTGACAGTTGCTAAAACTATGCCAACGGCACTTAGGGTTTAAGCAGCAGCCGGAGAACAGAGCAGAGGCAGAGGGCAGAGGGTAGAGGCCAGAGAGCAAGAGCAGTCTGGGGACAGGCCAGGGGTCAGTGTGGCAGTCGGTTAGTCAATGGCCAGTGCAACAGTTGGTCGCCCATCCGTTGGCTTGGACCCACTGTGCAGAAACAGAATGACAACCGCAGCGACACGGCAATTTTGGCCAGGCTCGAAGCACACAAAGTGGCCAATGCGCTCATGTTATTGTTGTTTGCTATTGTTGTGTGTGTGTGTGTGCATAATATGTAGTATGTTGCTTCAACATTGCGTATGCGTAATGAAAAGAAGAGTTGAGGCGCTGCAACTGGCTAAAATTTAAATAAAATTGTATAAAAAGCTTCTTTAATATATTCTTCAAATAATGTTTAACATGTTTAGCGATAGAACAGGAAATTACATAAATATTTAAGCAGGAATAAAATTAAATATTTACAGCCACTTTTCGCTTTTCTCTATGCACCTTTATAACATTTTTTGTTAACATTTGCGCAAGATTCAGAGAGGAATTTAATCAACAACTTTATAGAATTTAATCAACAACTTTATAGACATTTTTAGTGCAGAAAATTGCCAATAATATTTAATATCTTTCAGAAAATAGCAGCAAAAGTCGCAAAGCATTCACTCTTCATTTCATTTACAATCAATGGCACTCATAAAACTACTTGCATCGTTTCATTTATTTGCGACCCTTTTCCTAGCCAGTCGTCCTTCCTCGTAGCGCTCGTTTAGCCGACGATCCGGACAAACTATTAATTCTGCAGACCCTTAACAATACTGACAAATTCTTACAATTAGAGCAGGCGCCACTTTTAACATTTGCCGCCTCTCCTGCCACGCTTCGCAAATATTTGGCGCAATTTTTCATATTAAACGACAGGAAGCGACATTGCGGGGCAAGGGGCGGTTTGTTTGTGGTGCAAACGGGGCAGCATAAGGTCGCCGGAGAGTGGCACAAATAAAAATTGCAGTTGGGGCTGTAAAAACGGCGCTCAAGTTGCGCCAACTGTGATCAATCTTCATTGTGGAGGCGGCCGCTTGAGTAGAGGCAGGCTAAAATGGCGTTTGGGGATGATGATGGGGGTGGCGGTGGTGATGACGCTGGGGTGCAGTTGCAACATATTTTTGGCGCTGCAGGCAACGGCACTCAAGCATGACACCCCCTTAGGCACTTGCATGTCCTTGTCAGGGGCAACAAACAAGCAACATAGCCCATCTTCCCCCTGAAATGCAAAGCCAGAGAAACACCAAGAAAAAAAGCAGTAGCCAGAGAAATTGCCAACGAGGAACACGGGAAAATTGCAAAATATTTGCAATTGTCACCATAGTCAGCACACACAACCCAAAAAAAAGGGGAAAAAATAGAAAAGCCAACGGCAGAGCAATTGGCGAAATGAATGAAGATGAAGTGGAGGCCGGCAGAACGGAACTGGAATGTGGACGTGGACAAGGACATGGTCAGACAGCAGGATTGGCTGCCAGTTGCCCGGCCTGCCCGCAGGATTGATTGGCCACCTAGGGCGCCAGGAGTCCATTGTTTCCTAGCTCAAATTAGTTGGCATGTCAAAAACTTTATATGGCTCCAGGCCAGCTACAAACTGTGATAAAGAGGTCGAATGCAAGAGGCAATCCTTATTGAACTTGTCAAATATAAAAGTAAAACGAGAAAGGACGGCTATCTTCGGAGTGCCGAAGCTTTATACCCTAGCAGGAATTAATTTTTCGTCTAATTGCTTAATTGTGGTCCGATTTTGATAAAATGATAGGAAACTATTTGAAGTATAATAAAACTCTCACTTAGTTTGGATGTAATATTTGTATAAACAAAAAGTTTGCTATAGTGATATAGTAGTCCGATTTAGACCAAATTTGGTCAGATTATAAAAACTTTCTAGAGACCCGGCTTGGAAAAGTTTGGTAAGGATAACATTATAAGCAAAAAGTTTTTATACAAAAACATAGTTGTCGACAGATCATTCCTATATGTTATAGTGATCCGATCCGGCCGGTTCCGACATATGTACTGCCTGCAGCAAAGAAGGGTCTGTGCCAAGTTTCATTAGGATAGCTTTTAAACTGAGAGACTTGTTCGCATAGAAACAGACGGACGGACGGACAGACGGACATTGCTATATTGACTCGGCTATTCATGCTGATTCAGAATATACTATATATATACCTTTTTGGGTCGGAAACGTCTCCTTCAGTTCATTACACATTTTGAGACAAAATTTTAATAGGGTATAAATATATATAGAAAGGAAAAACCAAAGATTAACTGCAATTGTTGAATTATTATTTCCTATATCTGGCACTTTTAAGGCATTGTCAATTGCTTTTTACTGTTTTAGGATGATTTTTGATTTATTTGTTTTCTGTTTGCAAATGTTTGACAGTAATTCTCATTCTTATTGTTATTGCAGCCCGCTTTGTTAGTGCAATAAACGCCTGTTTAACCTTCGTCTCTGGATTCTCGCCCCTCGTTGCTTGCCTCTCGTTGCTCACTACTCGTTACATTTCCCTTGGTATTTCCCGCCCCGTTGCTCGACCCATGTCAAATGACTTTGGAAAATCTCTTTCATTTCTTTTGCTTTTGTTGCTGACTCTGCGGCTGTTTGCTTCGAGTATTTGCAGTCATTTGTATTACTTTTGTTATCGTTGTAGTTGTTGTCATTGTTGTTGTTTTAGTTGTTTTTATCGCTCTTGTTGTTGTTGCTGTTGCTTTGCTTTGGCATTGCATTTGTGCATTGAATTTGTGGGCGAGAAGGCTGCGTCTGCCTCCTCGACGAGGTCTCTCATTGTAAATTGCTTTTTGTTTTACAAGTGTTGGGCTTGAAAAAGTGTGAAGGCTTCGGACGACAGGTAGCCGGGGAGAGGTGTGTAAACAGGCGAGTGAGCTGAGAATAGTTTCTACTTTATACACCCTGTACCCATACAATGGGTATGTGTGTGTACAAAGCACACGTATGTAACAGGCAGACGGGGACAGATTCGATCCTATAAAGTAAATACAATACATGTATTTATATTCTTCATCAATCTGGTCGTCTGTCTGTCCAATTCAAAACACTTCAATCTCAGTGACTTTAAATCTAGAGACACAAAATTTAAAATGTAGGTTCTTATTTGATTGAAATTTTAGAAATTGCTCCCGCACCGCCACAAAAAGATCAAAACATTTTACAGAAACAATTTTCAAGATATTTTCATGATTTTTGGCATGCATGACTTCTGATTTAATTTCGATCCTTATCCCAAATTTCAAGTTGATTGTTTAGAAACACAGAAGTTATTCAAGAAACAATTTTCGTACTGTCGTGCTTATACGAAGATGTACTCGAGCATTTCAGACAGGGTGTCTTATAGTCGGCTATACTCGACTAGAGCATTCTTACTTGGTTTCATTTAGTATAAACATCATTTTGTGGTCTGTGTTGTTTTGTCCACAATGCAAACAGCTCTTGGGCTTCAGCAGAAGTAGAAGTTTGCTGCTAAGTTAATGAGATTTCCTAAATATTGGGAGTTTGTTTAACTGAAATCTTATTTTAGAGCAACTAACATTCGAGTAAGTAATCAGCTTATGAGAAGCCCGAGAGTTGAAATTTGTCTGCACTACTCTAACTATTTACGGTTCGTGTTACAAGTTAATTTAATCGGAGTGAAGACGTAATACCCGTTAAAATCAACGCTCGCATCTCTCTATTAATCCCTTTTAGAATTCATCCATTCCCTTTAGCAGGGGGGGGGGGGAGGAGGACTGCAAAGTTTCTGTCTGCAGTTTCTAAAGAACAAAAGCTCCCAATCGAAAGAGATTAACAAGAAGTTTACTGTTATTTGAATGCACTTGCTGCTCACCAAGCTCGTTGCCAACTGTTTGCTGGACCTTAAATAGTTATGCAGCCCCCCCTCCCCCCTAACTAACTGTCAACTTGAAAGTCTTCTAGCAATGCCAACAGAAAGAGAAACCAATTCAGAGAAATCCATAAAACCAACATTAATGCTTTAATTTCGAGCTTAGTAGCGAAAGTTGCAAGCGCACAAGGGCAACTAAGAAAGGGAGAGAAATAGTGAGAGGGAGAGAGAGAGAGAGGAAGAGGAGGATGAAAGAGAAAGAGGCTGGCACGCAACTTTGAGAGAAAAAAAAAAAAAAAAATCTTGCGCAAAAACTTTTCGCACGATTTTAACGCATTGCAAAGCGCTGCTTAAGCCATAAAAGTGCTGCCTGGGGAAAGCGGGTGGAGGGTGGAAGTGGTCGGGCAGGTCACAAGGGAGCCAACGCCAACTGCAACTCGCCTGTGGGGCAGGGGGATAAGAGCCCCGGGTTTGTGAGTATAAAATTGGCAGTAGACCTGCGGAATGATAAAAATTTTTAGCGCGACAAGTTTGCTTTTTCAATTTGATGTAAAGCAGGCTTACGGGTTAAGGGACGGGTTAGGGTTTTTGGAGTTGAGTAGAGATAGTTAAGGAAGGCTGGTGGGGTGTGGGCAAGGTTCAACTTGTGCCTGGGGCTGGTCGCGTAACGGCAGCTGCAGCTCCAAAGAAAATTGAAAATTGCTTGAATTGCGTTTTTCGTTCAAGACGGCAACTGATGAAGAGACGCTGACGCTGTCCACTGCATAGAGCTGAGGGGGTGTGTGGAGTCACGAGGAACTCAGCGGAAGGAGGACGGAAAAACAGCTGCGAACGAAGCGCCTTGCAGCCAACGCTGCGTATGAGCAACTTGCCACTCGAGTGGCATAAGTTGCAATTTTGTGTTGTTATGACATACGGGTATTTCATCCATGCTTCCATCCAGCCGCGCCCATGCCATCCTCCGACAGTACTCCACCCGCCCTGAGCTCGAGCTGAATGTTTGCGTAATTAAATCATTGAAACTGGCATTGCTTTATTTGTGCGCAATGTGGGTGAAGGTTGTGCTTCCAACAGAGCAGACTGGGCTCCAGAAGGCGAGATTCGAGATTAAAGCCAACAGCCATCTCACATCCCCAGTCACTGAATACCCACTACTCCCCTACTCCGCGACCACCAGACGTAATTGGAACTGCGGATGTGAAAACCAAACAGTGCAAATGACTTTGAGATGCAGTTGTCTGATTATTCCAATTTCTTCTTCTCTTCTCTTCTGTTCTGCTCTGTTCTGTTCTGTTCTACTCGGATCCGCCGAGTATCCTAGATACAGTTGACATGGTTGCTTAAGTAGGCTCCGGAGCTAAGTAATTGAAAGGCGGCCCTACACTCGAAGCATAGATATATTCGCTATATTATTTTAATAAATATATCGAATTAGGATGCTAACAACAGAAAGGTCGTTTTGATTACAATTAAATTAGTGCAAAATAGGTTAGGTGATCAGTAAAGAAGTTTCTTTTATGACATTAAATTTAATAAACAGCGAACATCTGAACCAAAAGATATAATCCATTCGTAAACATGACAATAAATTCGCGTTCTACGCAAAATCCTGCAATCTGCCACATCTTTTGCATGGTTCATGGAAATTATACTATTAATAACATCCATAACTGCGGGAATTTTTAGGTCTCTCCTGATAAATGAATTGCTCACAAGAGGAAGAAGAAGTACACAATAAACAAGTAAGAATGCTATAGTCGAGTAAACCCGACTACAAAACTCCCTGTACCAGGTCAAAAATTTCCAATCGCATCTACGTACACATGCACACACACATACAAACACACAAAACGCAGCGCAAGCGAGGCATTTTAAGTGGTGGCTGTGCTTCTTCTTCCCCTTGCGCTGAAGCACTGAATCTTCTTTCGTTAATAACTTCCGTGTTTATTATCCGAACAACTTGAAATTTGAACAGTAGATTAGGAGTGACTAAAGTATTGCACATGCCAAATCCCAAAGCTATATCTTAAAAATTGTTCCTGTAAAACGGTTTTTATCGAATTGCGGGGGAACGGGGGAGATATCTCAAATCTAAACTTGACCTGCTCCCGCTATACACGAACCTACATTCCAAATTTGGTGTCTCTAGCTCTTATAGTTGCTGAGATCCTTGCGTTCATACATACGGACGGACAGACGGACAGACAGACGAACATGGCCAAATCGAAATCTCTTTTGATACTGATCAAGAATATATATACTTCATAGGGTCGGAGATGTCTCCTTCTGCCTGTTACATACATTTGCATAGATTTAGTACCCCCTTTTTACCCATTTTTTGGGTAAAGGAAGTAAAAAGGATGAACAAATTAAATTTATAAATACATCAATTAACATAACCTAACAATTTCAGTATTTCAAGTGAGGTAACACTTAAATAACATAACATATGTATTCTTGAAATTCGAATTTCGAACTATTTAGACCGACAGACATACATAGCTTCATCAACTCGGCTGTTTATAGGGATCAAGAATATATAAACTTAATATGGTCAGACCGTCCGCATATTACGTACTTCGCACAATTTTATTAACTCCATTTTATGGGAACAGGGTGTAAACCGGAATTTAGCTTGGAAACCGCTTCAACTTTGACCACTTAAGTTTGGTATTTGGCAGAAAAACTTGCTATAGCTTTTATAGTCAATATAATTTAATATAATATAAGTCCGTTGCCAGCTGAACTTAGCTACCACAAGTTGCTCCTGGAGTGTACTTGGGTTTGAGGAATGTAAGCGTTCTTGCTTGGCTTACCTTTAAGGACGATATGTGCAGTTGAGTGTGCTTAGTATCGTGTGTGGATGCAATTGGCAGGGCAGGTGCTGCAATGATAGAGATAATGAAAGGATGTTTAAATATTATTTACCTTAAATGATTGAACTGTTAGCATACTAAGCTTGGCCGACAATCAACTCTGAATAATTAACTTTATTAAAGTTTATAATCTATAAGTCTGATACTTATATCGTTTTAATGCACAATCCAAAAGTTATTCAAAAAGTTTTTGACAATTAATGTCTTTAAGTCATTTGCATTCCCATTTCTAATTTATTTAAAACAACTTTCAGTTTGCCATTTTCTATTTGCTGTTTATATATTTATTTCTCCAGCTGTCATCTGCCTAATCCCCGAGGAGCTGTCTTTCTTATTGCCACCCAAACACTCCTCGGTCCTTGTCTTATTGTCTGTCAGACTAATCAAGGCAAATGAAACTTTTCCCATTTTATGCTCATAGTTATTGTTGTTGCTGTCACATAAAAAGTTCCACAAAAATTGTGATAAACATCCTAACTGACCTACGACACGAAGGCCAGCAACTTCAGCTCCAGGGTCCAAATAATATGCTACAGTTTGACCAATTCGAATTCATCTTGGGTAGGCAACAATGTAAGGAAACTGAGCACAAAAATAAACGAAACGAGACGAGACAGAGCAATTGATAAGCAGCAAAGCAAAAACGAGATGCGTACAAAAGAAAGGACATACAAGCTACTGCAAGGATTAGAGATGAGCGCCTGACCTGAGTCTGAAAGCAAACAATATATATCGTACTAACCATAATTTGATTAGAAACAAGTCAACCTTGAATACTGGTGAAGGCCTGTTCACTTTGCGTTCAGTAAAGTTGATAAATGTTTGTTTTTAGTGTTAGTAGCAGCTAAGCCTCCACTCAACAAAATTACACAGCACTGGTTAAGAATCACTTGCAAATCTGACACGGAATAGAAATGGAGTCATGTCAGAGAAATTTGCAAAAAATAAACCACAATCTTGAATTAGGAATAGTATATGCGAACATGCAACCCCAAATTTGGTTACGTTGGCTTTAATACTAGTGTCAAAAGAAAATGGCACCAAGCCACAACACTGCTTATCCTTGGGGAAAACAGAGTAGAAAAAAGGCTTGAAAAATGAGAGATATATGTGGAACAATAAGTTTGTGTTGCTCTCGTTTATTTCGTTCTGTTGAGGGCGAACATTTCGCCGTCCTTTTTCTACTGTGCAAATATTTATGTAAACAAGAAAAATGCATTATGTGCCCAGTGCTGTCTTTATTATATTTCGAAAAGGCACAAAACAAATGGCCAAAGTTCAGCAAGGAGCAGGCGGCAGGCAGCAAGGAGACAGGATATAGTCAGGCAGGCAGTGAGCAGCCGTTGCCAGCCAGGAGCAACAGCTCTCCAATTGAAAGTCAAAACAAACGAGCTGCAGTTTGCCACGCCCTTGCCGCCTACACTCACAGACATACACACACACGCACACAGGTCGCACTCTCCCCTGCCCCTGTCCCTGCCTCTTTCCATTGTCTTTTGGCATAAAGTTTTGGCTTTCGGCACGTTTGCCATTATGCATATGCTTTCATATTCTCATATTCTCTGCTGCTTCTTAGCCTTTGACTTGTCTGCAGTCTATGTGCATGTGCGTGCATGTGTGTGCATGTGTGTGTGTGCAGCCGGAAACGGAAATGAAGCACAAAAGTTGCATAGCATAAGCTGGCCCAGGCACAGCCATAATAGTTAACTACACATATGTGTGCTGGCCGCAGCTTACTTTTTAGTTTTTCCGCCTGCTTTGGTGCTATTATTTTAAATTATTTTATGACCAGCAGCATGACCATGATTTACTTATAAAAGCAAAGTCATAATTCATGGCCTGGACTAATTGTCTGAATAATTTCGAAAGCACAGCAACAGGCAACAGGCGCAGCTGGAATCGTTTTAAGGACTCCGCCCATTTCCCACATGTTTGCATTCTGTTTATGAAGGCGTCTTTGAATTAAGTGCCCAGCTGAAGTGACTGGCACATTGCGCATACGTCACGTTGGCTGGCAGGACATTTCTTTTGTGGACTGCCTGACCATTTGAAGTTCCAACTGCCCACAACAGCTTCAGCAGATTTATGAGTGCCTGTGAACGAGCATGCGAATGAAATGTGAGTAAACTTGAGCCCCACTTGAACTTGTAACTAGTTGGGATCAGGTTATGACAAGTATTTGGAGAGTAGCAGTCAAGTTTAGTCAAAGTATCTGGTTTGTTTGAGCTGTGCTTTCGTTGCCATCGATAAATACGCATCTTAACTGCCTTTCGAGCATATTGTGTCTTTTGAGTGGTATAAGTTTCAAGTGTAATACTGTCTTGATACTTCTTGCCCATCAAAATTGCACTCCTTCGAAAAGAAAAGCTATTGTGTAGAGCTGAAAACAAGGAAAGGAACAACAAGCGCTTGCCAAATTGTGTAGCTAAAGTTTCCGCTTGAGGTACTTGAGAATTATAAGCGCAGTTTATATGTAAATTAATTTTGTGCATTCTCATTTTCACGCTAAAATATGCTGCTGTTATCTTGAAATTATGTTTAGCGTACAGATAAGTTATTAATTATTATTAAAAATTGTGGGAAAAATGTATCGATAAGCTCGCTTGGCTCAACGAACTGTGGCCAGACTGTTTAATAAACATTATGCAATGTGGCAACACTTCAATTCAATTTTCATGACAAATGTTTACAATGTGCATTCATTAGCTGCGCGGTAACTTTGTTGGGCAGATAAACAGATGGCGAGAAAATCAAAGAAAGAAAATTTCGATCACAAGAACATGAGAAAATGCCCTTTATTACACTGCAATGCATTCCACATCGTATAGCAATCCTTGTTCATGTTAAACAAATAATTAACTAGTTTGTGGTTCATTACATATCCTATTAGATCTTTTGTACTTACTATTCACGTTAAGCGCCTTAACTCTATCTCTTAATACCTTTAACAAGATTTTGATTAGCTAGTCATGAATTAAATCCCTTAACGCCTGAAAGCATGGCACAGTTTCTGCCCTTTCTTTATTCTCTTCTCTCCCAGTTTGATTTTTATCTTTTAATGGCAAAGAAAGAAGCAATAGTGTCTGCTTGACTTCAATATATTGCTGCTCTTGCTGCTTGCCTGCCAACAATAAATCGTGCACATCTTCAACTTGTTGTTGCTGTTGCTGCTGCTGCTGTTGTTATTTAGCCCGTCTGGACCAGAGTTTGTTGTAGTGTGTGGATTGGGGGCCTGTCTTTGTTGTACATATGTCTTATGCATTATCTATTGTTGTTCTCGCCAGCGTCATCATGTTGGCTTTTATGCCAGGCTTAGGCCTGCTTTTGACAATCCCTTTAGTTTGCTCCTTAACCCAACAAACAGGATACTCGTGCTTATGTATATGAGAAGAATATTTTGATATCCACATGTAAATTATTTTCGTCCCAAATTCATCAAGTGCTTGGGCAACCGTAGAATACATTTTCATAGTAGACTCAATTCATTGAAATGCAATCAATTTTCTACTATGCAAAATGATCTGCATAACTTGCATATTTAAGTAGGGACACGGATTTAGGTAGTACTTATGTATGATATGTATGTATTTCAAAAACTTTTCCCTGAGACGTATTTTATTCATTTCAATAGAAAAGTGCTTGATGCTGAAGCACTTGGCTTGCCATATAAAGTAAATGAACCAGGAACGTGGCCATCTTTTCAATTAAGTCTTCATGTTCTAGATACTGGTTTCTAGTCTCACCAACTGCCACGCCCAATGGATGTCAAATTGTCAACAATAACAACTGTCGAACATGATGAATTAGTGTGTCTGCCAGCTGATTATCAGTTTCCTCCTGCCTGGCTCTGCCTGGCACAATGTCAAAGTACATTCCTTGGCTTAGTTTTGTCGCGCTAGTTCATTTTTAACTCAATCTCTCACAAAACTCTGCGGATATGCTTTTCACACACCCCACATCCCACACCTCGCACCCCAGCTGCCATTCGCTGATGTCGCGTTAATTTAGCGCCAGCTGCCAAATGTCAAAATGTCAACTGAACAAAATTTCGCATCATGAGAAATGCATGTCATGTACGTATGTGTGTGAGTGTGTGTGTGTGTGTGTGTGTGTGTGTGTCGTGTTACCCCCCTTAAGTCCTTACATAAACTTGAATGCCTGTCTGAAATAGTTATCGAGTTTCCCCCAGCCCGCTCCAAAGCATAATGATAATGCCCATTATTAGCAGTTGCAAGCATTTGCATGCATTTGAATTTTCATTTTGCTGCCACGACTTATTACACTGTCCTACATAGTTTCATAGTGTTTTACTGCTCAGGAGTTAAGTATAAAATTGCAAATATAATGATGAATTTACTTAAATTCCAATCCTATAACTAGGGAAAGTTTCTATGGAAGAGTGACAAGATATTAAGACAAGATATTCAAAAAATTTCACATTTCTTATTTATTCTAACTATTAGACTAGGTGGCTATTCACCTTTACAACGCTGATATGTTGAATCTCAAATACTAATCGTGATCTTTCGAATATTAAAACTATTTTGTATATAAAATAGCTAAATAAACTTGAAATCTAATATAATTGTAAGTATGCTAAATTTCAACCAGAGTTTGCTTGTTGTTATCATTTCTTTCTTATATATTATCATGTGCAACCCTATATCTTAGAGAACTATAAGTTATACAATGCACTTATTAGGCAAACTTCAATCTAATTATTTGATGGTACTTAGGGTCAGATATAGCCTTCTCAAATGCTATTAATTGAAATGTTAATAGTCTTTTTCACACATTCTGGAACTCTTGTTTGATAGTGTTACACGCGTAGGAACTGTGCCGCCAAGCGTGTGAGGGCAACTACAGTCACAGACTTTCACAGACCCCCCTCAGCTTCTTACGCCCTCTACTAACGCCGTTGATTTATGAACACATTATAACCAATTACATGATCCGGCTAAGGAGGGAAGCCGGCGGCAGTTTGAACTTAAGTCTAATTGCAACTTCGAGTGCGGGTTACATTTTGGGTGCTAATTGAATTAGCGGTTGCTCAGTTTCTCTCCATGGGGTTATAGTCGTGATTTGGTGATTACGTTAAAGGTTTTAGCGTGTAAGAAGCCCCACTGTGCGAAACCATATATATGTTTATCTGACAGCTTGTTTTTGATTGCTGATGAGTGGTTGGGATCTGTGCGAGTCTGAGCAGGAGTATTGGGAACCTGATGCTGAACCGCTTTGATTGAGCTTTGGATGTAATTAAATTCCAAGTGCCGGCAGCAAATTAGCTGATAAAGTGCCCAGTGGGCGGTGGATAGGTAATAAGTTAGTTAATGGAACCAAAGCGCCATGAAATTGTCCATCAAATCATTTGCCGGCTGCTGCATTTGAAAGCCAAAGCCAAAGTCAATGCCAAAGGACTAAATTAGCAGTGGCCTAAGTTGTCACGGCCTGACAGGCTCTGTAGGTAATTACCTCAGGATATTGCATGCCATGATTATGCCTTGAAGGCATAGGTATGCTCGTTTATAGTATTGGTTATTCACATTTATAGTATAGCTAACTGACACAAGCTGCAGTTGATTTTAATTAACCTGCCATTGGCTTTTCCGCTCACATCAATCAACGTCAAGAAAATGGAAAATATCTGGATCAGTGCACGCAGGTTAAAATGAAATAAATGTAAAATTAATATACTCGTAGCTCGTGAGTGACAAAACAAAACAAGAAGAAAAAATAAGTTAAATACAAAAATACATACATATATTAAAAAGTCGAAGTACAGATGGTTCATCACTTTTAACTATGTACATAAAGACTAAAATAAATCTTAATAAAAAACACAGAAGAATAGAAATGTAAGAACGTATAAAATGAATTATCTTTATAAAATGTGAGCTTGAATGAAGAGATGGGAAAAATTTTTTTTGCAAATTTTTCATTACAAAACCTATTTTTTGCAAAATTCACAAAAATACAAAAAATGTTAGGATATTTTTAAGTTTTGTCTTGCCCTATAATTAATTAATTTGTTAGGAAAAACAACAACATATATTTTTACTCCTGTACCCATAAAATTGGTAAAAAGGGGGTACTAAATCTGTGCAAATGTATGTAACAGACAGAAGGAGACATCTCCGACCCTATAAAGTATATATATTCTTGATCAGTATAAAAAGAGATTTCGATTTGGCCATGTCCGTCTGTCTGTCCGTCTGTATGAACGCGTCGATCTCAGCAACTATAAGAGCTAGAGACACCAAATTTGAAATGTAGGTACCTGTATATATCAGATATCTCCCTCCGTTCTCCCGCATACCGACAAAAACCGTTTTACAGTAACAATTTTCAAGATATAGCTTTAAGATATCGCATGTACAATACTTTTAATCTCTTTTAATCTATAGTCCAAATTTCAAGTCGATCGGATAATAAACACGGAAGTTATTCACGAAAGAAGATTCAGTAATGCAGCGAGAGGGGGAGGAGAAGAAGCACAGCCACCAATTAAAATGCCTCGCTTGCGCTGTCGCTTTTGCCGCCTGTGTGCGTGCGTCTTTGTGTATGTATGTGTGTATGTGTAAGTGGACGTGGATGTGATTGGATGTTTTAGACCTGGGTACAGGGAGTTTCGTAGTCGGGTATACTCGACTATAGCATTCTTACTTGTTGGAACTAGCTATTAGTGTTACAAAACTATCGAAAATACTACTCGAAAATTTCGATTATTTATAGTCTGCACCATCGACACTATCGATGGTTTAAAATATATTCGCTATAAAATTCAACACTTTATTTCTACCATAATTTTCTTAAAAGATATAAAATACAGCCAACGCATTATTATTTAAGTTCAGTTATCTTCGTTCATTTTTCTAGCAATGTTAGATTGCACAAATCGATGATGTGAACTTCGATACTAACGATAATGTAATCGATACTTTGGCAACACTATCATCAACGTATTGTATTAAGCAGCTGTCTACTTGATATAAATGCAGCATTCATCTTGAAAATCGAAGATAATGAGAATTTTCGAATCGAAAACCTGTCGCTCTCTGTGAGCTTAATTAATTTCTTATGCTTTATCTCAGCGATTTTTCATTTACTTCCTTTGGAACTGTTCTGCAGGAGGACATATACTGCTTGGAAACAGCTGGGGGCTGGGCTGGGAGGTTGAAGGTTGGCGGAATAATCAACGCACTCATTGAAAAATGCAGCGCGACGTTTCCGTTGCTCCGACTGTTGCCGCTGTGGATCGGGAATGAATATGGAAATGGGAAAGGGTCGCGTGGGCGCCCCCTCTGACTTCTCTCTGAAGGTGACGCCCACTTTTCCCCCGCTGCTGTTCGGCATTTCTCTTTTGTGCCTCGGGCCAGGCATCGTGTTGTGTTGTGTTGTGTCGCGTACGTGATTTATGTCACACGGAATGCAAATACATGAGTAAACATGCAAAACATTTTACAGACCATGATACGAGTACATATGAACACATACCTAGTACATAAGCACTCACATACATACAAATATATGTACATACATTTAAAGCGATACAAGTTTCGGCTATTCTCTACAGACGCTAATTTCGACTAAGCGGCTAATAAAAACGCAGTTCTAATACAAAGTCATTCAGATTCTTTAAATAACCCACACATATGTAAATGGATAAGCCAGAAGGGTTTACTGTTACAATTTGCAGTGTGGTTTGGATAAGAGGAAACACATTAACAGTGTTATACAAAAATACATGAGCGTTAACAAGGTAAAACTTGTGAAACTGATTTACAAACTCTTATGGAAATTGTTCTCTAAACTGTTATATAACTGTTATACAAGGTTTTATAAACTGTTTTAACTCTAGCTTTTCGTGGGTACTTCGAAATGCTATATGTCAATTATCATATCCACTTATGTAAACTGTTATACAAGTTCTCTTGATTTTGGGAATCGAAACTTAACTTTTATAAAAATACAAATACATGAGAGACTCAACCAGAAGTATGTTGGACACTGTCTTGAGCAACTCTAATACACATAAGTTATGAAATAAACTGTTAGAAACTCAGGTCTTTAAGAGTATTTATATATATTTAGCATATAATTGATATGTTCAAATATATGTATATAGTAAATATGTCCCAGAGTAATCTGTATCGAATCAGCTGTTCAATCAATTTGACACTTTGCTTTAACGAATTTAATCGATTGCCCTTGTCACCAATTTGACCCTCAGCTTTTATAACAGTCATGTCAAAACGCATATGGCATTAATTGTAAATAATAAATACCATTTTATTAATCAATAAAGCAAAAGTAATGGAAAGCAAAGCCACACATGAAACCAATTATTATAAATAATTACGTTAATTATTTGTAATTAAGTGGGTGAACTCATAAGTAAGCAATTTGTCGCTGCTGCTTTTTTAACAGCATTTGTTTCGATGGCCTCATTAAATATGAATAATATCGAGTACAATGTAGAATATGATATTAACATATGTATGTACTACTACAATATATATTTTGAGAACAAAATACTGTAAAGTAAAACATTTAAATTATTTATTTATTTATGCATATGTATAATTTAAAGAATATCAAAGTTTTGTGCTGGTGACCTGTGTACGACTTACAGTTAGATTTACTTTAAAATATTAGTTCCTTTATCGCTATGCAACACTTACCACAGAATGGCAGCACCAGCTTTGGTATACCTAACAGATGTGGCAACATTTGTATGCAATATTTGAGGTTCTGTGATGACAATTAGTTATATTAATTGTGGACAGTTCATTTCTGAGTTCAGTTTCATATTCATACACAAAATGTATCTATGCCACAACCGCAAGATGATGAAGCTCACTAAAGTAAGTGCAATTTCATATTTGTAGTTATACCCTGTGTTAACTAAAGGTTGGAAGGGGTTTGTATAAAATGAAGTAGGTGGCAAACCTAAGCATGCCACAGTTTTCAGGGCATTTAATGAATATTTTATATGCGTATATCGCATATGTGATTATTAAATGAGCATCATTCATTTCATTTATGGTTGGCAGATAGCAGGCTGCACTAAACAGGATATCTCAAAATGTTTGCTCATTTAAGTAGATGTTGCACACTATAGAGGCAACAATTGTCTTCAAACTTGCCACAGGCCACACAACGGAAATTCGACAAACATTTTCATTTCATTTGCTTAAATGTATTGATTGAGTCAATGGCTGAATGATTGATTGATTGATTGAACAATTGTTGCAATTGCATTTTGCCTAAGGCAAATTGGTTGCTGCCATTGTTGTTGTTGTTTGCTTTGCTAATTAGCCACTTTGAAATTTGGTTCAATTATTTTCCGAAATGATTTCGTTGCTTTTGTCGTTTATATTTGTGTGTGTGTGTGTGTGTGTGTGTGTGTGTGTGTGTGTGTGCTTGCGTGTGTCGGCGCTTTTCTAACATTGATAACAATCTACTCGCATGTAGTTGCCCCCCTAACTTCTCCCGCACTCAACACACTGGTCACATTGGTCGCTGCTATCTCTGAATGGGGCAGAGGAAAGCGAAGGAAAAACACACGCAAGTCAAACACTGGGAAATAAAAACGCTGAGGTGGCCCCAACACAAAGTAAACGGCGTGTAAAACGTCGCCACAGATATAGCCAGATATATGTATGTATAATGCTTACACACGTTGTTGTTGTTGTTTTTGCTTTGTGGTTGGTGATGGTGGAAGAAATGCAGCATAAAGCAAATCGTGTCAATGACATTTGGTGACATACGCCGCTAAAGCAACGCACACACACACTCACACGCACTCACACACTCACACACACACACACACACACACACACACACACACACACACACACACACACACAGATAAACTCATAGAGGGGTTGGGGCGAAGCTAACCGTGGACGGGGGGCCTAGAACGAACGAGCCAAGAAAGATGCTTGCACTAGAAAAAAAATCCAATACAGATACTCGCATAAGAACTTTGCTACAACAACAACAACGGGTTCCACTTAGGCAATACTCACTTCAGTGGTTGGGGCAGTGACAAGGGGACAATTTACCGCTAGACTTTGCAGGCGGCTATTTATAGAAACGCTTTTTTTGGGTCATAATGCCGATGGTAGCTGCGGGGTGGCATCCATTTGAAAGTTGATTGAGGTGAAGGCAAGCAGCGCGCTAAGTATCTGAGGTTTGGATTTGGGTACGGCGAGCAGCGAAAGTTTTTCTTCTTTTTGTTTGATACTATACTAATGTGGGAGGCAGTTAAATTTATGATTGATTTGGGATAATCTGTAAAGATTGTTATTATCGAGTGGACAGACAAATTCGTTGTTTATTGTAGCAGTTGGGGGTTCCATTTGAGATTGGTGATTGGAAATTAATAAATTGAGATATTTAAGCCGGTAGGTCTTATAGCTATTGAAAGTTGTACACAACTGTTATATACCTACAGCTACATTAACAAAGCTATGCACAAAGTTTTTAGTGGATTTCAAGATTGTAATTAATTAAATTAAACAAATTTTGTATACAAGCAGTTATAAGCAAGTGTTTTGTATAGTTAATGATACACACTACTGTTATACATATAAATCTGTTGCACGTATGTAATTGTAAAGAATATATGCAAAAAAATTACAGAAGATTTAGTTGATTTGAAGATTGAAAACAAACAAATCTACAAGCTATTTGAGCGATAACGATTGACTGTTATACACAACTGTTATAAACTTCTGTTATACAAAACTGTTATACAGTTATATTTTTCAAACTTTCAACCATTTATTTTAATTATAAATATAAAATATGCACAAGAAAACCAGGTGCAGTTGGTGAGATAAAATTAATGTAAAGTAATATATTGTATGAATCTGTTACTCACAACTGTTATAATTGAACATAAAGCTAACGAAAATTATACACCATTTAGTAATAATATAGGTACATACATATTACATTCCATTTGTTGCCGAAAAATCACTATAAAAGGTTTCACAAACCGTTTTTTAACTGTTATACAGAACTGTTCTATACACAAGATAGTTTTGATGTAGGGGATATTTTCGAAACCATTATTATAATTAGCTTGTGTTGAGTTCAAAGAACTTTCAATTGTACATACATATTTATGTATGCTACTATTGCCAAATATGTGTGTTTAACTTTTTCGAAACTCAATTACTATGATATCATTTAAGTAGCTTTAAGTAAAACTGTCCTGACATCTCTTCACTCCATTTCACACAAGTCTATTTATTTATGTGAATAATTAAAGCCAGCTATTTAAATTATTTTGCATTCTTTATTTGCCAATATTTTTCCCAATATAGTTCGATATATTTTCCATCTCAATTGTCAGCCGAAAAGTTTATTTGCTTGCGTTTATACTATTATAATTTACGTATCAATTTCAATTCATTTTTTTTTTTGGTGGCTGTTTGTTTTTAGCACCATATAATTTCATTTGAATGGTATTTTTTCGGTGGCCATTTAGCAGACCGCAGCGGTTTTTTCAAGGCCTCTCCCGCATACATATATTTGAAGCTAAAATCCGTGGAAAAAAGTACAGAACAAACCAAAATTGAAATGATCAAAGAAATAAAAATGCAGAACGTTTTTCGCAGTTGCTGTGGCTTTTCGTAGCTGCGGAAATTGTAATTTAAAACTTTGGCGTTCTGACATTGCATTTGCTTTTGTTTCTATTGTATTTGTTGGGTTGACATATGTATTTAATTTCATTAAAAATGTTTTATGCATTGTCAACGACATTAAAAGTGCATACCAACTGTCGCCAAAATGCATTTAAGTTACATGACATTCAAATGAACAAAGCGCTAATCAACAGGCTACATAGAAAAAAATATAAAAATGAATAAAATTATTTTTCAAATTGTTAATGTACTCTAGTTGTTGAGTAGTTTGAAAATTAAATAAAATGTGAATGAATTAAGTGTAATTTTAAATTTGCATATAGGATACAAATTTTTTTTATCCATGTATAAAATTGTTGTATTTTTTTAATTTATGTACCGATGTCACAAACTCGGTAAGTTCTGCACCGATTGAGCTCGAATTACAGTTCGTTTGTAGGATTCTTCTAATATATTTTTCGCATCAATAACATACCGACGAACGCAGGAAATAATTTCAAAAATTTCAAAAATACAGTTCACATTTGTACGGAAAAATATAAGTAAAATTAGTTTAGAACGACGTTGAGAACAACGGGACGGGACTTTGGAAAATCTAGCCCCACGGGCGGAAAACTGTTGTATGAAACTTGAAAATTGCAGGAGAGAAGGTTCTTTTTAGATCGGTTTCTGAGTTCATTAGACCCTAAACAAAAAATAACAAGGCAGGAAAAATAGTAATAACCTTTTACTCCCTGTACCCATAAAATGGGTAAAAAGGGGGTATTGGATTTGTGCAAAAGTATGTAACAGGCAGAAGGAGACATCTCCGACCCTATAAAGTATATATATTCTTGATCAGTATCAAAAGAGATTTCGATTTGGCCATGTCCGTCTGTCTGTCCGTCTGTCCCTTCTGGCCGTCTGTCCGTCTGTATGAACGCGTCGATCTCAGCAA
Source organism: Hirtodrosophila confusa (assembly GCA_035043065.1). NCBI lineage: Eukaryota > Metazoa > Arthropoda > Insecta > Diptera > Drosophilidae > Hirtodrosophila > Hirtodrosophila confusa. Next base: position 498,779 of record JAWNNI010000024.1, read on the forward strand.
CTATAAGAGCTAGAGATACAAATTTGAAATGTAGGTACCTGTATACCATACGCAGATCAAGTTGGTTTCCAATTTCAGATATCTCCCCCCGTTTCCCCGCAATTCAATAAAAACGTTTTACAGGAACAATTTTCGAGATATAGCTTTTAGATTTGGCATGTACAATACTTTAGTCTCTCTTAATCTACTGTCTAAATTTCAAGTCGATCGGATAATAAACACGGAAGTTATTCACGAAAGAAGATTGAGTAATGCAGCGAGAGGAGGGAAGAAGAAGCACAGCCACCAATTAAATTGCCTCGCTTGCGCTGTCGCGTTTGCCGCCTGTGTGCGTGCGTCTTTGTGTATGTGTAGAGTGGACGTAGATTCTGTGATTGAATGTTTTAGACCTGGGTACAGGGAGTTTCGTAGTCGGGTATGCTCGACTAAAGCATTCTTTACACTTGTTTTTTTACTCCCTGTACCCATAAAATGGGTAAAAAGGGGGTAATGGATAATAGTGCAAAAGTATGTAACGAGGCGAGAAGGAGACATCTGCGACCCTATAAAGTGTATATATTCTTGATCAGTATCAAAAGAAGATTTCGATTTGGCCGTGTCCGTCTGTCTGTCCCGTCTGTCCGTATGAACGCGTCGATCTCAGCAACTACGAGAGCTAGAGACACCAAATTTGAAATGTAGGTTCCCTGTCGCATACATGGTCGCAGATCTTGTTTCATAGTTCCAGATATCTCCCCCCCCCGTTCCGCCGCAAATCGATTAAAACCGTTTTACAGTAACAATGGTCAAGATATAGCTTTAAGATTTGGCATGTGCAATGCTTTAGTCTCTCTTAATCTACTGTCCAAATTTCAAGTCGATCGGATAATAAACACGGAAGTTATTCACGAAAGAAGATTCAGTAATGCAGCGAGAGGGGGGAAGAAGAAGCACAGCCACTTTTGCCGCCTGTGTGCGTGCGTCTTTGTGTATGTGTGTGTGTATGGGTAAGTGGACTTAGATGTGATTGGATGTTTTAGACCTGGGTACAGGGAGTTTCGTAGTCGGGTATACTCGACTATAGCATTCTTACTTGTTTTTTTTGTATATTTCTTGCTATCTCATCCATGCAACCACAATGTGCCACAGGGAAGCGTGGCAGGGTACAACTAGTAATGTTATATACAAAAGAAAATCTTTGTTTTTCTTTTTGTTAATAAAACTAAATAATGCTAGTTTAAATTGTGGATTGTGTGTAGTGTAATGTAAAATAAACAGAATCAATCCTAAGCTTTAAATAAGAATTGAATATTTGCATAAGTTCATTAAATGCGCTTATATACTTTTCAAGCACTATAGAGTATCATATGAGGGCTTTAAATTGCCAGTTATGAGTGTATAATGACAGTTTATGGCTTATTTCATAGTTATTTTGACATTTGTGCAATTACCAAACCCAGCCAGATGACGTCTACGCAATGTGTTCACCCAAAGTTGACTGTTTTGGTGGGTCGACATACGATTTGACAATTGTTAGCACCAATTACCAATGTCATTTGTCACACATGTCAGGGGAGCGCGTAAACAGGCAGCTGAAGACGGAAAAGCAGAGCTAGGAAATGGTGCTCCGTTTTTCCTGCTATCAATTGTTGTCGCTTGGAAAACTGGGTAGAAAACAACAGCCGCCAAGAAGACGTGACAGTTGACAAAGCCCAGATGAATGCTTAAAGTAAAAACAGCGAGAAACTTTTCCTGTGGACCTTGGCAGCAAAGTTGAAGTTGGCAAAAGTTGCTAACTTATTTTCGTTGGTTATTACTTGAGTGATATAAAAAAATAGCTGCTGAAATATGCAAAGTTTTAAATGTACACAAGTTCAATTTTGTAGCAGCCGTTGGACATTGGGTCAAATCAGTGTAGTTCAAAAATCTTAGAAGGGTAAAAAGCAGAGCTATTTAAGAAAACTTTCCTTTGGAATTGAATTGGCGCATTGACTAACCAAATTTGGAATTCATTCAGTTGAACACAGTAGAGATTTGAATTAAGTTAATCTTTCAAGTTAAACAAGTGATTTGAATTTAGAAATTGAATGAACTTTTAACTCAATTTGTTCCTTGATTAATATACATATAAATGAAATCACATAATTTGAGTTCATCAAGAATTCAATAAAAATCCATTTAAATTCATAATTTATTCAAATAAATAAAGGTACAAATACGCGAATTCAATTTAAGTTAAATTTAATTATTATAAATGTAAAATTCCGTTGCATCATAAGTTGAATATGTACTTAAAAATGTACTTTTTATGCGTTTTTATTGATTTGTGGAAAGGAGTGGTGAAAATATCGAATTTTTAAGGCCCACATTCCAAAAACTTTTGCTTTTATTCTCCGGAATCATACAAACTGACACACATAGTATAATAGATGGGACATGAAGAGATATGTAGACTTACAGGATCGATGACGCCGCCATTTGCCTGGTAGAAGTTTAAGCCAAGTTATTCCATTCGAGCTAAAAGATACTTGACAGTTTCAAAGTGTGCCACAAATTGCTTCCATAAAATGTCACAATAAATGCGAGTATATATTTTTAAAGTCAACATTATTATTATTTTTTGCAACTGTCTGGCAATCTCTGCGAGTATCTGACATTTTGTATCTATTTATGGCACATATTATTTATTTGCATATTGCCCCTTGCTGTTTATATCTTTATTACAATATGACTGCAGTCTGTTGTCTCATATTATGTACAATAATTTATATTTGCATATTACAACTGCATGTTGCCACACGCAAGCCAAGAGGAAAATGCCAAAGCAGGAGGAAAATTGCGGGACACACACTTGGTATGCCAAAGGAAGACTCCTGCTTGGCTGCAGCGCAGGAGAGTGCTCAAATTATGATTCATAAATTGGAGTGTTCTTGCGTATTCTCCATAAATAAATCGTAGTTAACTGCGTATGCATAAGTAAGAGGGAAGAGGGAGCTTGACTAGATAAACAGTATTTAAAGGGCGCAAGAACAAGTTCATTTGCATAATAATAATTGGTTGCAGTTAGTCAGTGAGTATGTGAAACTCACCCAAGCCGAGTCTCTGAAGAGTTTATACAATCTGACCAAATTTGGTCAAAATCGCACAACTATATCACATATGTAGCTGCCATAGGATCGGGCGAAAAATTAGTTTTTGTACGAAATTTTTTCATATTACACCCAAACTAAGTGAGAGTTTTATTATAAGTACTTCAAATAGTTTTCTATAATGTTATCAAAATCGGATCACAGAGATCCCATAGGAACAACCAGACGAAAAGCTTTGTATAAACAAGTAGTCGACTACAAATCTTCCTGTACCCAAGTCAAAAATTTCCGATCGCATCTTCGTACACTTACACGTACACACACATACTCAAAGATGAGTGTTGTCTGTGCCGCTTCTTCCCTCCCGCGCTGCAACACTGAATCTTCTTTCGTAAATAACTTCCAATCGACTTGAAATTTGGACAGTAGGGTGACCAAAGTAATATACATGCCAAATTCCAATTCTATATCTTTAAAATTGTTGGTATGAAAGGTTTTTATCGAATTGGGGGGAAAAACGGAGGGAGATATCTAAAATTGTAAGCAGACTTGATCTGCATATGGTATACAGGAACCCGCATTCCGGATAGACGGACGGACGGACAGACAGACGGGCATGGCCAAATCTAAATCTCTTTTGATACTGATCAAGAATATATATACTCTTTAGGGTCGCAGATGTCTCCTTCTGCCTGTTACATACATTTGCACAGGCTTAGTACCCCCTTTTACCCGTGTTATGGGTACAGGGAGTACCCGTACCCATATTAGATTCAATTGTAATTTCGTGTAGGCTTTTAAAAAGTGTTCCATAATTCTAGGTATTTAATTATATTTATTGATTCGAGGCAGCACTGTTTTCCCTTTGCAAATAAATAAATACAATTAAATATATAGTTGCCAATAACAAGTGTATTTCTCTATCACAACTGCATGGCACGTATTTGTTGTCTTTATTTAATGTATAATTTAAAAGTGTCATGATTATGCAAAGTTGCCTTTAATACAGCAATGTTTTCATCTGTTGAATTTTATTACACATACGCCCCGTTTCAGTGGCAAAAACAACGTTTATTGCTTTAATTACATTGCAGTCTCGCATGCCTCAGTGCTCAATAAACTGTGATGATAGTACATCATCTACTATGTGACACAACAGCCAACATAGCTCCAACCCCAGCCCCCACCTGCCCCCCTTTGAAGCACACAACAACATTTGGTATCAAAATGAGCCCGAATTTCACATGGGGCATGCATAATTAATTGGTGTGCACATGCATAATTATAATTACTAGCAGCAACTAACGGCTGTTTTGCTGACTCTAAAACCAAAGCTAAGCTACAACGGTTTAATGGCAATAGCAACAACAACAACAACAACAACAACAACAACAGCAACATATACGCAGAGAAATTCCATCAAAATTCTGAAAGAATTGGCAATTTGTGCGGCTTGACGTTCCGGTTGGCAACCAATGCGGCAATTTGTGTTTTATATGCCATGTTCGTGTTATATGGAAGCACAATGCAGATTTGCATTGGAGCAGCAACAACAACGACAACGACATAAACGACAACAACAACAACATCAACAACAAAAGGCCACGTTAATTAGCTGTGCGGAGCTGAAATTGCAACATTTTGTTAACATTTCAGAATGGGCACAGCAACAATACAGTTTGAGGGAGGTGGAGTGGATTCCTCGCGGCAACCCTTAATCATACCCCAGGCCAACGCCTCCGCTACGCTATCCCCCGTCCCTTTTATGTCGCAACTAGATTACTGAATAATTGAGTGCTGCGTATAATGAAATTCGTATTCAAAATTCGTCGTCATTCAACGTCATCGCCGGTTCAGTTTAAGCCAAAACCCCTCTCACTTCGCCACCCCCAGGTCGGGGCAGGGCAAGAGCAGGGCAGGGGCACTGGTTGACTAAATGTTTGCGCCTCGTGATTCGAGTTGGAGCCCCAAACGGAAGCGGGGCATGTTGTGTACTGGGCCCGGTTAAGCCCTCTATAAGTACGTGCATGGAGGTGTATTTGTACGTATGTGTGTGTGTATTTGTTTTTGCGTAGCCGACTTGCATACATAATGCGTCGTGTGCCAAGCCCCCAACCCCCAACCATTGGGTCACAACATCATTCAACGCTTTTATAGCCATTCAAGTTGACGCATCCGTTTTGGCCAACTTTTTGGCTTGCGCCTGTTCATAGACGAGAGTTGTCGTATACATTTTGGTAAGAAGTTGCCACAGTAGATTATGAAATTTCCTTATAAATTAGTAGGGGCACTCAAGATGGGTTAAGTGGTTAAAAAAACGTTGATGGCTGTGAACACCCTTTTCCAAAACGTTGCTTAATTCTGTTGATTAAGTCAGTAGGTAACAAAACAGCGGTACCGAAAAATTTCCCAATAAAAGAACCAAAGCTGTTTTATTTTTCTTTATTTTATTTTATATTTTTTGTAGTTGGCAAAGAGATTTAAACCAATTAATAAGTTAGCCCGTAACCAAGGGCATGGATAGTTGGAATTATGGTTAAAGTTTGCCCACGTATTTTGTTGCCGGGAAAAGTTTTTGTTTTTGTTTTTTTTTTTTGCTTAAACAAATAAACTAGTTAACTACTTATCCTGAACGCACAATTTATTTACATGGTTTGAGATAGTTGAGATTATGTTTACCTGGGTAGATTTTAATGTAATCTTATTTAAATATGATATCAAAAAGTTAATGAAGAGTTTCACAAATTTCAAATAAATTAGGATACCTTCTATATCTTTCTTCTTAAGACGGATACGTTTTGTAGACTTGTGGAAACGTAAAACTTTAAAATAATTCTCTAACTGATATAAGTTTTTCTTTCTAAAAATTTTCCACTGTTTCAAATAGTACAACTCTGATTATTCCAATTGAAAATTCAGTTAAATGTGCCGGAAATTAACTCCTTTTAAATGGCGTAATATTATTCCTTGGGTTGCTTTGTCATCGAGCAACCCTCGCAAGAGGTATGGCCTTGTCTGAGCCGGGGCGTCGCGGGGTAACCTATTTTGCAAGAACTTCACTAGTGGGGCGCACCATTGCTTCATTATACGAATATGGCCTTTTCGTATTACCAAGTTTATGTCACTTTTCCCTGCTCAGAATTTGTTTGTTGTTGTTAATTCTTTTATGGTTGTTGCTGTTGTTATTGTTGTAGCTGGCGTGTCGTTTCGCTTGGTTCATATAAATTGTTTTGGGATTTTGTCGCACAATTTTTGTGCTACCTCCGCTTGCTGCTCCTGCACCCCCTTCTATCCGACCGTCCTGCACCGATGCGTCGCTCTCCGGCAGCCCGGTCTCATTATTGTCCTCAGTTCGTTACAGTTCTTTGTTTAATGACATCATTTCGTATGAAAAATCGTAGCTGCATATATACAGAGAGTGGTACGGACGCTAGGGGTGGGGAGCTAGGGGTGTGTTATAAAGCCTTGCCAAAATTATAAAGTTGAGTGTCAAGCTAAAGAAATGATTAATGTCAGTGCGTAGCATTATCATCATGCACGTATTATATGCCATACACTCCCATATAGTCGTAATCTTTTCATGAAATTTGACATAATGAGAACGGAAACGTAAAACGCAAAAAAAAAGAAACAGGAGAAAAAGAATATTCTTGCCAAGCTGATAAAGTTTGTAATTTACTTTCCCTGAATGGGTGCTTGGGTCACGTTCATGAAGACGTAAAGAAAGGAAAGCGAATGGGATGAAAAAAGAACTGACAGGAAATGAGGTTGAAGGATTTTAAGAAGGTAAGTGCTTAGTTCCAAGAGGTCAAAAGAAATGGGCCTTAAAATGATGAATCCTTTTCTAATGGCACTGGAGCGAAAAGCGACTATGACTGAAGATGATTAATTCATATAAATATATTAGCATTTTTAAAGTAGAGATCTTCGGGACAAATATCAAAATCCGACCCGAGACATCCCGGCTATTCCAAATCTCCGGCGGTCGCGAGCTTTAATTTTATCTAAATTAGTGTGTGAATGGTATTTTTTTGCAATTCTGAATTTATGTTTTAGCATTCGTAGTATTTTTACTGTTTTAAGATTTGCTTACACTTTAATTACCAAAAACAATAGCAAAGTAAGGAATAATTGTAATAAAAGACTTCATATTACAGGGAGTTTAGGCGGGATTTGGGACACCCTGATCCCAACTCTACTAGGAAGACTTGCTCTTGATGGTCATATAACTAATGTGCAAATAGTACTTAATGTAATAAAGCCGTATAACTATTAATTATGAAATGCATAACTGCGTCAAGATTCGAGCAAAAGAATCATTATACTCTCAGCTGGCCCATTTCAAAAAGCCATATACCTAATTTTTCCCACCCACAGAAGACCTAGCATCAAGTTCAAGTCAAGTTGTGTCTCGAATGGGGAATACACTCGTATGTATATGTCAAACACACCAGACAGAAATTTGTGTGGGCACAGGGCAAACATTTGCGGCTCATAAAATGGGCGGGAGTGACACTTAAGAGTGAAGGGTACACAGAGCCTTGAAGCCAAAATTAAATAGCATGTGAATTAAATTAATTGGCAAAGTTTAATTTTGTATTGCCTGAAAGTGGAAAAGAGGAAAGTGGACTCGACGATGATACAAGACTGATACAAAAAGGGAAAATAATTAAATTTTTGGGGCACGAATCTTTGCACAATCTCGGGCAAAAGTTTTGCACACTTTGCTAAAACGGGACGGGGTGTGTGTGTAACTGTGTGTGTTTGCTGTGGTTGCTCATGTAAAATTTAAATGAAATACTCGCATCTAAAGCATTTTCCGTTTGTTCTCTAAAATGGCGCCGCTTGTCGAGCAGAACCGCACCCGGTTAACGGTTAAATACAAATGTCAAATGCATGACAGCTGCGCGCGTGTGTGTGTGTGTGTGAATGGGTGCGCATGTGTGTGTATGCTTGTGTCTAATTATCCTGAAAATGACGCCGACAATAATTTCAAATGTACAAACAAAATGACGTGTGAAACACGTGGCGTATGCGTCATAATTGCCAACCTCTCATAAGGACAAACTGAACATCGTGCTTTCGATTATCCTTGCAACTGAACGAGCCCACAGTGTGCAATTACAAATTATGTTTATTTTTGTAAAATTTAAATTTAAATTATACGCGCAGCATATTATATGATAACGCCAAGAGGAAAACTCCAAAATGTTGACAACTGACAGGACTGCCAAGTTGTGTGACAGTTGTTGGCATTGTTTTATCCTTAACTAGACGGAATATCCTCTTTAACTATTGGGTACATTTCACGATAACGTTCCCATGTACTTTTTAGTTTGTTTAAAGTTGATTGTAATGTGCAGCTGAGAACCTAGAGCATATTTATCCTCACGATAAGCTCAGATTATTTACAGTCAGATACATAGTATGTATATAGGATGAGGACTATGGGTAAGATGCAGGATGACCTTTAAGTAAATAGTATACAGTAGGGCAAATAAGATCAACCGATGTGGCAGCAATGCAAAAAAGTGTATCTGTTTTGAGTTTGCGTAGCAAGTAGCTCTTGTGGATCAAGTGTTCGACGAGTAAAGTTCAATTCTGCAAGAAGCAGCATTAAAATAAGACATACTACGTTAATAGTAATGTAGATCCTTAGTTTTCATAAACATTAAGTTAATATTAATCATATATAATGTTGTTAAACTATCATCTTCCCGTAAATAAATGTAATTTGGGACATCACGCTTGCATTTACATATGTATATCAGACATTGTTTACGTTTATAATAAGACTCTTTGAATCGAATGGGCTTCTAGGATATATTCAATATAATGTTTATTTCAATATATTCCTAACTTATTTAAAGCCGGAGTTACACGATATGGCATTTTGCATTTTTGAAATATCTTGGTCGAAATCAACCCTACAAAATTCTATATGGTGAGAGATGTGCCAAATCAAAGATATCTATGATGAAAACGTGTCACATAAGTTATTATGTTAAATTATTTAACATATATTTCTATGTTTGCCATATATAAATTATTAGGGTTGATTCCGATAACGGTATTCCACATATTTATATGTCAAAATACCATATCGTGTGACTCCGGCTTAACAAATATGATTTTCATCGTTTTTTGCAAATTTGCGTGCGTTGATTGCTTTCGGAAAAGAGCTAGTTCATTTTTATCGAACGTTCCGGACTCGTTTCCCTGCTATCGATAACAGTGATAGTGATCACGAGTGTTGTGGCTGGCCCAGGCTTATTCAACACAACCAATCGCTGACTGATTTGTCTTTTCTAAATGGTTTATTAATAAACATAGTTTTATAGTACAAGTAGCTTAGCTTGCTTCGCAATCAATAAATTAATATTATGAATTTTACAAGTTTTATTAAAACTAGGCTTGAGTTTTCGCGTAGACCGTTCTTCATAAGCTACAATTCTGGCTTAAGCAATCATAAAGGTCGTTTTTTACTCAGTCAACGTTTAAATTCCATGTATTGAAATTTAAGCAAACTTGATACGTTAAAAGCACTTTGATATCATTCGATTCCAATCAGTTAAGACCAAAATGCATTTACCATGCAAATTTTAAGGGTACTTCAACATCGGTCAGTCAGCACGACGAGTAGTCGCTTTTTTTATGTACTCGTATTTATTTATTTATTTTTAATATATTTCTGTGAAAATCGCAGACACCAAAATGAAATTCCCATAAGCCACTGCGAACAGAGTTGTTGCACTTGTTTATTATTGTTGTTGTTGTTGTTGCTGTTGCTGTTGCTGTTGCTGTTGCTGTTGCTGTTGCTGTTGCTGTTCGCTGTTATTTGTTGTTTGCTTGAGTGTTCACTTCGTGTTTTATTTGGTCAGTGACTTTGCATTCGAAACGCCAATATGCATTTTATTATATGAGAGCTCGAGGGCGTGGCACAAAACATCAACAAAACAGACGAAACTGAAACCGAAGCAGCTACAGGATGAAAATAATAAGAGAAACCGACCGATATTTTCGAGAATTTTGACTTTGACTTGGAATTGAGCTTGTTCTAAGTATTGTCCGGTGTTTAATAACGTGTCATGCATTTTTATATTTTTTCCTTACCGAGAGTATTAAGACCTTGTTATAAACATGTTATCATACTTTGTTTTAAACAAAGTTCTCCTCCTGACTCTGTTTGTAACATATCAGTCAAAATTAATTAATAGATTTCAAAAAATATTGATATTTGCTTTTTGTAAATACTTATTAAAATTTTTCCGGCTTGATTCCATTTCCGTTTAAATTAGTCTGATCGTCAAAATTGATTGTAAGCTGCCCTTATGCCATTTTTACTCCCTGTACCCATAAAATGGGTAAAAAGGGGGTATTACATCTGTGCAAATGTATGTAACAGACAGAAGGAGACATCTCCGACCCTATAAAGTATATATATTCTTGATCAGTATCAAAAGAGATTTCGATTTGGCCATGTCCGTCTGTCTGTCCGTCTGTCCGTCTGTCCGTCTGTCCGTATGAACGCGTCGATCTCAGCAACTACAAGAGCTAGAGACACCAAATTTGAAATGTAGGTTCCTGTATAGCATACGCAGATCAAGTTTGTTTCACATTTCAAATATCTCCCCCCGTTCCCCGGCAAATCGATTAAAACCGTTTTACAGTAACAATTTTCAAGATATAGCTTTAAGATTTGGCAAGTACAATACTTTAGTCTCTCTTAATCTACTGTCCAAATTTCAAGTCGATCGGATAATAAACACGGAAGTTATTCACGAAAGAAGATTCAGTAATGCAGCGAGAGGGGGTAAGAAGAAGCACAGCCACTTTTGCCGCCTGTGTGCGTGCGTCTTTGTGTATGTGTGTGTGTATGGGTAAGTGGACTTAGATGTGATTGGATGTTTTAGACCTGGGTACAGGGAGTTTCGTAGTCGGGTATACTCGACTATAGCCATTCTTACTTGTTTTTCACTGCGTTGCCCATCTTGTATTATTGTATTCTTTGGTTTATCTGATGGTAAAATATACTATTTAGCAATTTTTTCTTCAAAATAAAGAATTTTTTTTGGAAAGAGCATCTGAAATTCGATGTGCGAAAGAACATAGTAGTTTCTGGTTATGCTTTTGTATTGTGGTTGCTGAGCTGAGTCTCCTTTTCGACACGTTTGCCATATCGAGTGGCTCGGGCAAACACTAAAAATGCTGTAGAACAAGTTTTTACTTTGAGCCAGAGATGAGAGACGGGCTGAAACGAGAGCGTGGCTTATGCCAGGCATGGTAATGGAATTGTTTGCGGATTCATTCTGGTGACCATGTTCACAGGCACTTAATAAGTGTTTGCGATGCTCCAGCAGCCAGAACAGCTCATATTTGAAAAGTTCTGTTATGAATCTCTTGTTAAAAGTTGCTTTATTAAAACTCAAATAGATTGTGCGTATTTTCGTTCGTATATTTTGTGTTCTTGTCATCTCGTCAAATGCACAAAACTTTGTACCAAGGACTCAAAATTGAATTTGAGCCGCGAACCGCAACGTTAACAATAACCACAACAACAACAACAACAACAACAACAACGACAACAAGAGCAATAACAAAAGCAACATAAGACTAATAAGCAGTCCCAAGCCAAAGTCAAGCCGAGGTCCCAGGGGAGCGGGGACAGACAGAGCCTTGAGAGGAGCCCATTTATATCAGATGGTGTTTGGGGTGTTTCTAAAAGTTTTGGCTGCCAAGTTGCCAGTCCTCTGCATGTGTGTGTGTGTGAGTGTGTGTGTGTGTGCATGTGGGTGTGGGTGTGGGTGTGTTGTCAGCTATAAATTACGTTACGTATACGCAATGTGGTTAAGCGCACAAAATGCTCGCTTATGAATACAAGTCTATGTATACAAGTACATAAAAATATACAAAAACGAGGTAAATTAGGCGAGAAATTCAATAATTTCTTGTTAGCATTAGATGGATGTTTCAAGAGGTTCTAAACATTATGGCAGCTTAAATGCTTGAAACCGCAAAAAGTTAAGTTAAAGACCGTATAAAGAGGACTGAATCCTTTAAATAAAACAGGTGGCTATAAATAAATAAAGAACTTAAATTGATTACGAATATATTTTAATTCATTAGATTATCTTTTATTATTTTTATGAGAACAATGTGTTTGTATGATTATTTCTTTACTGTAATCAAGAGGTTGGCATACAATTGAATGTAAACTAATACAATATAATCAAATACCGATATGTTTAGATTACTGCTTGAATTATTTCCCACAAAAAAATATAGCACGAATTAAGCCAAAAGCAATCGATGCGCATTAACAACCGCAAGAAACTACAGAAATAACCACAACTATCATTAACATTAATCTAAACACGCCCAACTGGCTGGCCCAAATGAAGCTCAACAAGCCGCTTAATCCGCCAGAATGTCTGGAAGGATTCCCATAGTAAGTTTTGAAATATGTATGTTTAGTGGCCAAGTGGCAGCTGAAAGTAGAGGCCAAAAGCAAAGGCCCAAATATCTTAAGGGCCATAAACGCATCGGTGCATGAACGTGAATTGAATTGGCCTGCTATTATGGCCCCTTTGAAATTGACCCGGCCAACACCGAACTAAATTACACAATTAATAAGTTCAGCAACGGCAACAGGCTCTCCACATAATAACCGCAACGTTTAAGACCCAAATATGCAATTAGGACCCTCTCCGAAAAAGGGAGAATCGCGCGTGAGAAAGCCAAGCGTCTCGCATGCCCCTCTCAGAACCCCGCCCCTCAGTCTGTGCGTCGCAGTGCCCGACGCGAAGTTGAAAATTAATCAGGCGAAAATAATGCAGACTGCGATGAGGCAGCGGAATGCGATAAAAAAATACGTAAATTGTTAATGTATAGCGCACATATAAACACGCATAACAAGTAAGAATGCTCTAGTCAATTTCCCCGACTACGAGATACCCTGTTCACAGGCCTGAAAGCCCTAAAAACATCTTTCTTATGTACGTACACATATCAAGCAGTTCTTCTGCTTCTCCCAGCACTGAAGTACTGAAATTAGTTTCTTGAATAACTTATGTGCTTATTATCTGATCTACTTGAAATTTGGCCGATAAAACAAAAGTGACCCAAGAATCAGGCATGCCAAAAATCAAAGCAATATCTTTCAAATTGTCCATATGAATCGTTTTTATCGATTTGCAGGGGTGTGGGGGGAATATGTAAAATTTGAAACGAGCTCTGTCCTAGATTCTTGTCTTCACACATATGGACGGACAAACAGTCAGACAGATGGACAGAGCCAGATCGACTCGCCTAGTCATGCTGATCGAGAATATAAATACTTATAGTGTCGGAGATGCCTCTTTCTGTCTGCTACACAGTTAAGTATCCCCTCTTTCCCATTTTTCGGGTACAGGGTGTAACAAAATGCCACTGGTGGGGAACGTAAGAGAAACAATATGGATAAGGACTCCAGAAAAGGATGGCAGGACCGCTCCCCGCGGGTGGACAACACAATAAGCGAGCTCCAGTGGTCACGGCCAAGACAGGGAATCCTTAACAAAATAAGAGAATAAGTTGCTAAGAGTGAGAGGAAAATGAAGACGAGCTGCAAGTGCCCTTTCTTTTTGCACTCGGAGGAAAAACTGTTCTAAGATTAGAAAAGTGACCCTAAAATAATAATTGCCTTTAAGTCCAGAAGTACATTAATGTTTTAAGATTTGTTAGAAAATATTTACTAAATGTATAAATAGTATGCCCTGGAAATCATAAAGATGAATTTCTATGTTTATTTATTTTATTTACACCGTAAATTTAGAAATTTTTATTTTTGAGAAATGATAATTTAAAAGTTACATTTCATTTGAAGAAATACTTTTTCTGAAAAATGATAACAATTTGCCAAATTCTATAGCTTATATTTCTCTGAGTGTAGTCATACTTGAATCGTTGTTAGGAATACATTATCTGGCTCTGCACATTGGTGGTCTTAAATTATTAAAAGAGATTGACTTTCATAGGAACAACTATAAAGCACAGTTACGAATGTGGAATATAAAACTTTATTTTATCTAGCAACAGCTTTTGGTACATTTTCTTTATATCCGTCTTAAATTTCGGTTTGCAAAACTGAGGAAAATCGGAAGTTTTATCGATGACGATTGCTATTTTGCAGTTTACATTACTTTTCAGAGATGTGAAATTTTAACCTACTCGAAAGAAGAATCTTGTCTAGGTATATTACCAGAAGCACAATTGAAGGCTGTGCTGAGAGCTTCAGAGCCTCAAATTGGGAACACAGGAGGAAAATCTCTTTGTTTTGTTCCACAGACTATTAACAGTTCAAGGGTCTTGAATAATTAAGGGGAAGTGCAGCATTGCAGATATGCCCAACTTGTTATATTCCCCAAAATTAATCGGATGGAGTAACATAGGACTCATCAAGTCAGTGGATTTTGGCTACTCGACATACCCTGCCAAGCAGAAGTCTCTGTTGGAGTCACAATAAGGCAGGACCAGGCGAAACGAGCAAGGACAACAAGCAGAAAGCTCATAACTGAGAGTATGGAGGGACAGCAGCTGCCACACAATGGCCATGGCCCGAAAGGAAAACACATGTGTGTGGGCGGGTGGCACAATACGGATAAGGAACCAGGGGGAGTACACTATATTGGCATGGAACAACGCACAGGAACAACGCGCATTGGCCAAGTTAGTTGTCTGAGCTGGGCTTGCCTAAAGGGCAGTTGGGCTGGGTTTGCCTGGCGAGACAGCGAAGTACTTGAGTTTCTTATCGAGCTTGCAGAGGGGGCCCAGTTGCCTGGGGGGCTGGCACTACAAATGTGAGAAGATACTCATATTTCTGTGGTTGGCGTTGTTTTTTTTATTCTTTGTTTTCTTTCCTTTTTTGCAAAAGCAAACATTTTCAAGCATCATCTTTAAGTTTGCGCTTCAAGCCAGCCACCAAGTGCTCATTAGATATCTGCAAATATTTACGCTGCATCGACAGGCGTAATCTGCTCCCTCTCAGAGCCTCCGCCGCCGCCCCTCCCTCCAGCCCAAGCCCGCTAATGACGCCCACAAAAATGTAATTTCATTGCTTGTGCAATTTTTCATTTCGTGCTCAGCACCCAAATAAATAAGAAATGATTTTTTACGAGTTTTGCTTGGATTTATATATATTTTTTGCTATTGACTTTTTGGGTTTGTTTTATGGCAACAGCAATGGCGAAGTGTGACAGGGGTGGCGGGGCTGCCGGGGCTGGCTGTGACCTGCATCATGCTAAGGCAAATAAATCGCTCAGGTTGGAAAAGCAACTTTTAATGGAGCATGGAGTGAGCGAACCTTGGCCCGGAAGTACTCAAATATGTTTGCCATTAGGTGGTACTTAAAAAATGCTGTCCAAGATATTGATTGAGCGGCTGTGGCAGGGTAAGGTATGCGGGCGGAGTGGGGTGGGGGTTATACAAAATGTTGAGTGTAATGCAAAGTGCACTAGTAAGTGCTAACTGCAAAGTACGGAGTTGCACTTTTGATGGTCAAATAAATCAATGTTGAAATGATTTCGCAAACAGGAAGAAAATTTATTTCTTATACCTTGAGTTTAAAGTTCAATGAGAAATGATCAACGTTCTTAAAAGGTTAAGGTTAGTTAAAGTAAATGCTAAAAATTTGCGAGACTTCAGCGAGTAAACTACAATTGAAACTAAAAACTAACAATATTGATTTCCATAACTCTGTATTTATTACTCTATGGTGACATAAAGTGTTCTTAATATATCCTTCAAGACATCTACGTTTTTCGAGGGACTGCTGTCTTTACTCTTTAAATTGACACTTGTTGAATGTTTTCTATACCTCAACATGAGATCAGTTTTTAATAATTTGGCAAATAAGCAACTTGTACCCAACACATTCTTTAAATCAGCGATTCTTGAGGCTTACTCTTTGCTATCATTAAGAATGGGAAGAAACAATTTTCGATTATATACTTTAATCGATTTTTTACTGAGGAAAAGTGTAAATATGTTGTTGAGGTCCCCACAGACAGAAAGCACGGAGAATATTTGTATTGGTCTTAAAAGCCGCGGAAAGTATTAAGGATTGACTTTTTTTTCCGAAATAATCAATTAAGTTGGGTTGCTGCGATAGTTCGATCGTCGAAACCGAATCACAGTAATCGATTGTTTCAAAACTATTTAAATTACTATCAATAATGGATGACACCCGAGGCATTGGCCCGAAGATAGAACAACAAATACATAGTGTCATATTAAGACTCCAAAAACTAATTGCAATTTATAAATAAGTAGCAATCGACAGTGAGAGCTGAGCGAAAGAACAAACCAAATTCAATAGCTTCAAATTGAACTAACGCAGTAACCATCATTGTATGCCAACACCCGCTCCCTGTCCAGCCCTCAGGCTATGCAATGCATGTTGGCAATAACACACACGCACACACACACATAAGCAAATATCTGACGTCTGGTATTTGCCATTGGCAAGTAGTTGCCATATTGCAGCCCCGCATGGCAGGTAATCAAATATTAAACTTGCAGTTTCCACGCCTTCGCCGTTGGTTACGTAAGTTACCCCTCTGGCCACGCTGCATGTCGCAGCAATTTCAAGGATAACTGACCGAAAAGTTTTCAACGTTTCAAATTACGGGTACGAGCACTCGGACTCAGTCCAGAAATAGGCTATCAAAAGCCATTCGGCGAAAACTCACAAAAAGTAAAGAAAAGGCACATTCACAAACAAGTAAGAACCTATAGTCAAGAATGTTCGACTAGATAATACCCTGTACGCAGGCTTAGTCGTTATAAAGTCTACATACACAGCAAACATGCTTTCTGACCAAAATCATTTTTAATTCAAACTTCAAACCCTTAAATAGATGACTAAACATAAAATCTTTTCAATACTTAATTTTATTTATCCTTTTTACTCCCTGCACCCATAAAATGGTTAAAAAGGGGGTACTAAATCTGCGAAAATGTATGTTACAGGTAGAAGGAGACATCTCTGACCCTATAAAATATATATATTCTTGATCAGTATCAAAAGAGATTTCGATTTGGCCATGTCCGTCTGTCTGTCCGTCCGTATGTATGAACGCAAGGATCTCAGCAACTATAAGAGCTAGAGACACCAAATTTTGAATGTAGGTTCGTGTATAGCGCAGGTCAATTTTATTTTGGATCCGAGATATTCCCCCCATTTACCTGTTATTCAATAAAACCCGTTTTACAGTTACAATTTTCAAGATATAGCTTTTTTTCGGCATATGTAATACTTTAGTCACTCTTAATCTACTGTTCAAATTTCGAGGTGATCGGATAATAAACACGGAAGTTATTCAACAAACAAGATTCAGTACTGCAGCGCGGAGGTAAGAAGAAGCTAAGCCACAACTTAAAACGTCTCGCTTGCGCTGTGGCTTGTGTGTGTGCGTCTTTGTGTATGTGTGTGTGTATGTGTAAGTGTACGAAGATGCGATCGGAAATTTTTGACATGTGTACAGTTATTGTAGTCGGGTATACTTGACTATAGCATTCTTACTTGTTTTTGTTAATACCGAAACTCATATAGCTTTGTCAAATCTGAGCTGACTTTCAAGCGAACTTTCTGGTTTTGCTAAATATCTTTCTCTTCTGATTAAAGAATAAACATTTCATCCACTTTTTGAAGGTCATAAATGGTGTCAGCTCAAATGATGTGAATGTGGGAAATCGCATCAATCATCGAAAATAAAATCGATGTAAAAGACGAAAATAAAAACCTATATATATCGATGTTGATTTGATATTTGTTGTAGCTCTAGTACAGGGTAGGAACAAGACGTTCGATGCACTCTAATTTATTTAAATCTCAAATCGATTTGCAATTAAATGCAACCAACTATTGAAATGCAGTAAAAAGAAAATCAGTTGGATGCTCCGCTCTGAGTACCTGAATATTAAACCGTTTCAGTTGATTTAGGTATAAATACGGCCAGGAACGCCCAAAACTTTGGTTACGAAAATAGTTTGCTAGGAAATTACTTTGGACATGTCTGTGCATGCAGAACTTGTGGAAGGACAAACTCTAATGATGTACAGCAATGAGTGTGCGTGTGTGTGTGTACCTAAGTCAAACTTTAATGAATAATGGGCCTGCAGTTGGCAGAGAGGACATGTTTCGAGGCCAGAACCAGCTTGTGGGTTGCTTGAAAGTTTTCAGGTATAAAAACATTTTAGTTAAATAAAATTGATAAGGAATTATGAAATTACACCAAAAATAACATTCAACAAATTAGAGAGACTATACTCATATGTAAAACACAATCTAGTAGTTACAAATTTAATTTAATTTGCCTTAAAGTAGGCAATAAAAACTTGTTTTTAAATAAAGTAGATAACACTTAAATATAAATAAAAAGAAGGAACCCTAACCATTATAGCGATTTTTATAAAAACATTTAAAGCTAACTATTATTTTTTGCGATAAAAAACAAAAATTATGAAATAATAATTAAATTTGAATTTTGATTTTGATTTAAAAATCATTATATAACTCTTATTTTCATTTTTTTTTTTATAAAAATAAAAGTTTATCTTGTTACCAGGATACTGCATCCCGAAAATGTATATGTAACATTTTTCCATTCATCTAGATAATTTTCGTGTTTGAGTTTTTTAAACTCATAACTCCTTTTTGCGGTCCCCGATAAAAAGGAAATCCTTAATTTGTTTCGCCAAATTTCTAAATACAACAACATTTGCAAACCCATATGAGTCACAAACACCCATAATTTCAACCTTAAATTTCATATTAAGATAACCACAATGATTATTAAATATTAATTGATCTGAATGCACTTTCTAGAGTTCCCTCACGTGTGCTATTGAAATCGCGGCATTAAATGCGCCTCAATGAATCACTTTAAAGCGGTTTCCCATCCTCTAAACTGAAACCAAATTGCCGTATAAATTGCTTCAATTATGTCTAATTAAATGTACATTTTTGAAGCCCATGCGATTGTCGAGCACTCGACTTCGACTACGACGCTCTGTAGCATTGACCTTTCCCAGGCCAAAGTCAAGCCCGTCCTGGCACCGTCCCTGTCGCCGCCCACCGCCCAAGTTGTCGCTGACATTGCATTGTAAGGCAGCCTGTGGCACCTCCGCACAGCTGACAGCTGTAATCCTTCTGCTTATTTCTCCATTATGCCCGCCTTGCTTAACTGCCCCTCGAAAGGACGTCGTAATTTACAAAATAAGCCGCAGACAGGCAACAACAACAAAAAAGAGAAAAACAATTAAAAGCAGCTAAGTTTACTGGAGAATATGCGACTTTGAAATACCCACAGGCGAATCCCCTAATTACTCCAAATATATGAAGGAAGAGAAGGGACATCAATGTGTTACGATTCTACATTTTATTAAAGTTCCATCCAATATATTTATCTATGTGTTTAGATTAGATAAGATGGATGGATGATAACTAAGGAAACTATGGAAAAATACTTTTAAGTAAGTATATATATTTTAAAAATTAAAAATTTCCTGTTTATGCATCATTATATTATAATCATATGTAGGTTAGTTGGCTGCGCCTTGCCATATCATCAAACGATGCTTAATTCTTAACCAACTTACCAAATTCATAGAGTAATATTCACCACTAATTTTCGATTCTTTTTCATGATTTAGAAATGAACGAAATGACCATTAAAAGCACCGTACAATATATAAGCAAAGTGAAACACTTTTCATACTCTGCTTTCAAATATTTGTGGAAAAAGAGTATATTATTATAAACCCATAAGTTTTCGACTTCGTTGAAGCGAGTGAACCCAAATTTCATGTAGATATAAATTTTGATACCGTGTTAGGATCTCCCCCTCTTTCCAGCAATTTGGCAAATACATTTTTATAGCTAGAGTTACCATCAAATAAAGATGACGACTGATGATCTCCTTGAATGCTTTCATCCCCACTCCCTCCTCCGTAAGTGAGCATAATCCATATCTCCCACATCTTTTTAGCTGGGGTCACTAAAGCTGATATGAGGACTACCAATGAAATCTTAAAAAGATTTGATTACAAATATTTTTGCCACGTCCACATTGGCCCCAAACATGAGCACATTTCGGAAACAGAGTATTCCGCAGTCGGCAACTTCTTACTTATTGTAATGATGTATGTTTTGATATTTGGAGTATAATCATTTAAAATACTTTTAATGAAATATCAGACTTAATTCACTTAAGTCTGGTATACCTTTTGAGTGCCATTAGAGCGGGTAAAATTGAAAGAAGAGGAAGACAATTGTGGTAACAGCCCTGGGCTTCTCACACGTCCCGCCCACGCCAGACGCGCAACAAACGCCACCTGGCGTCGCTGCTTGCCACTTGTGGCATGCCTCGCAGTCAAGTTGCGACTAGACATTTTACTCGAGTCGTCGCTCAACTCTCGAGATTTGTAGCTATTTTTTCAAGTGCTTCTCTATAACTCACCTCTTTGACACGCGCGCCAATTAAGTTGCAGTTGTTGTTGTTATTGTTGTTATTGTTGTTGTTGCTGTTGTGCTGAATTGCATTGCTGTTAACTGCAAGATACAAAAAGCCGCCATGAGTCATAAAATAAATTCGCTTCAACGCCTCGTTTAAAACTTTTTGTTAACATATTACGCGCAGCGCCAAACACAAGTGAGACAGAGATAAAAGTTATAAAATATGCACATAAAAATAAACAGCGGGAATGCCATAAATATATATATATGTATATACATATATATATATATATATATATGCTGACTGCTGCTGCGACAATTTACATTGTATCTTTAAGATACAAGGCGATTAAGTTGCACGTAATTGATATTTTATGAAAATTTCATGCCCCAGCAGCGACAAACTCTTTTAAAATTTATTTATTTAAATTTAATTTCCGTTCAGTTTGGTCTTATTAAATATTTACTAGCCACACCCCGCCTGAAATGATTCATCAAGGCTCAGATCTAGATATTATTTCATCTTGCTTAAAATATTTGTGGCCTGAAATCAGCGCTGGGTTTAGCTCCCCAGGGGATCTGAGCACACGTATATGTTGTGTATATGTTGTAGTATGTGTAGATACTTGTAGTGTATCTGTCTGCAGCCCGTTTTTTCTTATCTCTGTCTCTCGCATTCGTGCAGGTGACTGCTGCTGTTGCATCTCCCCTCTGGCCACATTTGCCCCTTCATCGCGAACTCATTTTCATATTGTAGCTATGCAAAATGTGCATTTGCCATTTTTCATTTGTTCGCCAGTAATTTGGCTGAGATTGTTTTGGAAGCACAAAATATGACAACTGTTGGCGAGTGTTTTGCTGGTTGAGGAGATGTGTGCTACTTTTTTGGGGCTGTTTGGCTTCCCATTGTCTGTTTGACGTGAGCTTCATAAATAAAAACAGAATACAACAGTATTAAGTTAACAAACGGAACAAAGAAACATTAAGCATTTGTACAACACAATATGAAGCTGAAAAGAAAATATTAAGGTAGCTTTATTATATTTCCTATGATTAATCATTTTAGCATTCTAATAATACAGGCCTGTTCCGCTTTCCACTTACGGCAACATTTTGCGGAAGTGAAATTTCTTTAAATGTTCCCATTTGCTCTTCTGACAAGAAATACTGAATTAAATGTAATTACCTCATCTACGAGTAGAATTGGATTCACTTGTCACTGTGTTAGGATTAAATTTACAAGCTCAACTTTAATAATAGAAATCGGAAGTCCTAAAGTCCACGCTATTTTATATTTACGTGCAATATTTCGCTAATTCTGACATTACCAAATGGGACCACGAAACATTTGCTGACGTCAGTAATGTGACGCAACATTTTTCGAGAAAACTCATGTCAGACTTGCATGAGTGTTGTACAGTTGTGCTTGAGACCTTTACAGTGTTGTAAACGCAATGTGCGACATATTTATTGCGCAATAGATTAACTGCAAATTTATAACTTCTTGTAATTTTGAGACAGTCGAGAATCATGTTAAAAGATATTTTATCCTTTTCAGCTTTGATAGAAACAAGACAAAATTTCGAGTATTGTAAGTAAGTTCTTCTTAAAATAATGAGTATTTAATTTGAAGAATTGAAATTGAAGAATCAGCCTTGATCTTGATATATATTAAATGGGTAGACACAATAATTGTTTCATTGTATTTCTTTCTAGTGCATCAAGTATTATACTTATTATATTATTTTCAAAATGTTGCTGTACTTTTTATCTGATAGTAGCAATCCAAAGTTGTTGAACTTAACATTATATTATAGCGAGCACAAGACTGTCGTAATATCGTTCCTTAAACTCCAATAAAAGTCAAGTTTGCTTAGCCGTTCAACTGAACTGAAATGCTTCACGTAACCACAATGAATTCCCTACGAGCACAAGCCACAAGTTCAACAAATACATATTTCTAACTCTGTCTCTATTTACATTTAAATCTGCATCTTTATGGCAGCTACATACCCAACCTAGCCCCGACCCAGAAGCCGAGACCGATGCTGATGTCATTTATAGCAGTGCCCACCTGGAAAACTTTGCAAAGCGTTCTTGCAGTAATTTATGAAAATATTTGAGCACATTTTGTGAAGGGAAATAATTAAAGAAAATATTTTGCTGGTTGCACAAAACTTTTACTTGTTTCCCATTCGAGTTGCTGAAATCCTTTACTATTTGTTTTTGCCTATAATGTTTTAAGTTTTCCAAAATTGGACGTGTAATGAAATTCTATAGAATTAAAGAATAGCAGGCTGGTGTGAACGAGGGCAATAAAATTTATCAAGCTGTCAGAGGCTGTGACACTGATTGAAAATATAAACTGTCAGGCAGACGCAGCAAGGACGAGTTGAAGTGAGTGATGTCCTCGTACGAGTATGCTATTAGCATTTCTGCACACATAAATTATGCGAAATTCTCTGCCGCTGCAGACATCAAAATATATTTTAAATATTTGGTTGGTGAAAGTGTTGAATATTTGTTCAGAACATCAGGCAGCCGGTATGTGTGAGGAAGAGCCAGAGGATAAGGATGAGCATGAAATATTATGCCAGAGCAAAGTTTTGCTTGTTTTTGCTCTTATCTAACGTTGCCACAAAATGTAGTGTGAACAAAATATTTGTTTTTCTTTTCATTTTATGTTTGTTCCACATTAAGTCTAGTTTGTAGCTGATAGAAGTCAACACAAGATACATTTATCCATTAAAAAACAGTTTCTGGACACCGCACTAAACTTTTAATTTGTCCGTTGCGAAAGTAAATGAAAAATGGCAACACCAGAACTTGACTATTAAAACAGCTGGGCCGGGATGCGAAAGACCCGGTTAACGAGGCCCAATAAGTGCTGAAAGTATGCAATGTGAACAAAGTAAAAGGATAATAAGCATATTATAGGAGAGTGGCAGTTGGGAGTAAATAAGAATAGACTGAAGTAGCAAACAAACAATCAGTTTTATATGTATTTATAACAAAAATATAGTATAAATTCAAAAAATTAGAAGCTCCTTTCTATCTCCATTAGTGACTCGCAATTGTTTGTTTGCTACTTCAGTCTATTCTTATTTACTCCCAACTGCCACTCTCCTATAATATGCTTATTATCCTTTTACTTTGTTCACATTGCATACTTTCAGCACTTATTGGGCCTCGTTAACCGGGTCTTTCGCATCCCGGCCCAGCTGTTTTAATAGTCAAGTTCTGGTGTTGCCATTTTTCATTTACTTTCGCAACGGACAAATTAAAAGTTTAGTGCGGTGTCCAGAAACTGTTTTTTCGAAACGTCTGTCTGTCCGTATGAACGCAATTTTTTCCACGCCCTTGAAGTTAGAGCAACTAAACTTGGTACACATGTTGGTGTCAAGATCTCCTACAGTTTCATAGCTAGAGTCACCAAATTTGGCATACAGACTACTGTGTTTTCGCGTGTCTTTCCGAACACGCAAGAAGCAAATTATACCGGACTGGGAACAGAGTATTCTGCTGTCGGATACGTCCGACTGCAACGTTCTTACTTGTTTTATCAAATTCAAGTTTGTTCTCATATATCAAATCTCTCATTTAAAAGCCAAGTACTTACTATACATATATGTATGTATACTCCTTTTTGACAGTTGAACATACCGAAATATATGGAAGAAGTTATTGAAAAATGTAAATTGTGACCCAAATTAATCAAATCACATGTCTAATCTCAATCTTCGAATATTTGTGACAGAGTCAATTGCCTAAACGTGAATTCGGGAAATGTAAATTGATAAATTTGCATTCTGTTTATATGCGATGGAGTTCGCTTTAAAGGAATGTGCATACGCAAATATACATGTTATACAGGCTCCCCATCGTCAGGTTCCAATTTCATATGAAGCCTAGAAGTTTCTCCATTGATTAAGCTTATGAATAGTGCCACAATAAAGTCACAAAGTTCTCTGACAAGAACAAACTAAAATTCATTTGGAAAGTGCATTAAAAACAAGACCCCTGAAAGCTCTTCTTTAGATGAACTCGAACTCTGGGCCTAAGCCCAACTCGATTCGAGTCGGCTAAAAGTTGACAATTAAAAAGTTTGGCGCTGGGATTTTGTTGCAGTTGTTGTTTTTTGTTTTGTTGCTATTTTTGCTGCTGCTCTTCTTGTTGGCTGTCTAAATGAGTATTTTTTGTGTCAACAAAACAAGGCAGACAAAGTTCCTCCAACTGCAAAACTGTGCAAATTAGTTTTGTTTTTAATTTGGCATGATTTAAATTATTTCTCGTTCCTTGTCCTTTTAATACACTTCTGCTCCGGATTCTTTCTTTTCGGACTGATATTTATCTATGCCGTGTGTTTGACTAGTTGGCAAATTAGAATTCTTTCAACAAGTTGTCGTTAAACAGAAGAAATGAGCGAGAAAGAGAGAGGGAGAGACAGAGCTTTTGGAGTCAGTTCTTTAATCAAATTAAAGTTACATTTCATGTACTGCGCCAAAGCTGAAGCCAGTTTCGAATCACCAGACGCAGGCGACGAAGCCGTGTGGGCGACAAAGGCGGCGGCGGCAACGACGACGGCGACGGTGACTGCGACTGCGACGTCTGCAACAGACAGACAAAGCGAACAAAACAGTAGAGATGAGCGATAAGGTTCATTTGTAGTGACAACTGTGATTGTTACTTATAACGAGCTCGAAGGGGAGCCATAAGTCTGAGCCCAAAATTCAAAAGGAATTGCGATATAAGAGCGATAAGAATACTCTTACTTAATAAAAGCAGTGTTCATCATCGAGAAAATTGGTTATAGAAATGTTCGTTTTAGAGAATTTGCAAAGAGCTTGCGTTTTATCTACGGCTTACAAATTGATTTATAAACATAGTAACATTTGTAAGTTTTTGTCAACAAAGTCGTATTCTTCCATCTGGTAATTCTTGCCCAGTTACCGAAAATGTCCTGTGCCATTGGAGTCCAAACAGCATAGTTTATGCTTAACTTGAAGGCTAAGTCTTGAAGGCTTACTTTTGCAAATGTTGCAAATAAGATATGCAGAACAGTTCAGTTATATATTAAATAAAAACATGGTCTGTCACTGTTAAAATCAAATGTCAAGTTTAATAGTTCGTAATAGTAGTGGACAGTGAATGTTACTGTTAATATCGAGACTGTGAATGTTACTCTCGATATTCAGTCACTGTGTAACACGATATTTGTCCAGTCACAGCGACTCAGTCACAGGTACGACCAAATTACTCATTTCTACAGCTCACATACATACACACACACTTACCTCAGTAGCGGCTGCGACTGCGCTGCTTGCAGCGTTGACAAAACTGGTTTTTTGTTGTCTCTGCTGCTGCCTCGTCTGCTTAGCTTATAGCGTCTGCTTCTTCTTCCACTGCTGGCTCGTATGTGTATTGGTGTATTGGTCGAGTGAGAAGTAAGCACTCTTTTTTCAATACCTTTCAGCCGTTGCGAAATTTACTCGTCGTCTGCAATGCTTTGTGGCTTCTGTAAGTGTTGTAGTTGTTTTTGTTGCTGTTGCTGCTAAGCCATATGCTACTTGCAATTAATTAAGACCAACAATTGGCCAGCAAACAAAAGAAATCAACGCGACACACGGCAAACACGACGCACAAATACAGCCGAAGGCACAAACACAAACACACACTCTTTAATATGTACGAGTATAACCAGTGCGCTTCACTTGTCGCGAGCGCCTTGCGCTGGCGTAGGCGGCAAGCGTGCGTAGATGAATGGGGGTGAAGCGCTGGACGGGGTCAAGCAGTAAACGCGCGACGCTTTCGAGCCAACAAATTTGTACGTCAAATAAGAATGTGAATGAGAATGGGAGGCAGAGATGCGCCGACGTCCGCACAGCACAAAGTTTATAAACAAACTGAGCTGCGACGCGTCGACGTTGGCGTCGGCGTCGTCATTGCCGGCAGCCAACGCCAACCAGGTTGCGTTTGAACTTTGGACGAGAACTTGTTTGCTGCTTGGTGGTGTGCGTGTGTATGTATTTGTGTGAGTGGGTGGCATGTGGAGCCGCTTTAAGCGCGGCAAGCGCCACAGTGTGGCAAATCATGACAAAAAACAAATCAGAAACATTAACTTATGGTTAAAATATACTTAAGTTTACGTATATATACATATGTAGAGTAGAACTGCAAAACAGTCTTTATCGATAAAATCGATGGTTATCATTCTCAGCAACTATCGATTGTTTCCCTCATCGCTATAGGTCAATAATTCCATATACACCGCTATATATTCCAATGTTTATAATTAAACTAGCATATTTATTATAATTTTAATCATTTGTATAATACTTAAAAATATGTAATGCACCTTAATTTTAAGACACTATTTGTTAGAAAATATTTAATTCAGGATATCATTTATGTTTTAGCTTAAGCAACGAGAATTATCTAAGTATACAAATATTTTTTAACAAAACAAATTTTAAAGCAATATGTTGTGTTAAGGTTTATTTATGGTTCTGAACTGTTTTGCCTACGCTTATTTATAAATATACAGTTTATCATAAGCAGAATATAATTTCCAGCTAACGCATGTATCAACGATCGCATTACCTACATATATTTAAATATTGCACTGATTAAATAACGTTAAATGAAGCTAAATTGCTATACATATAAATATAGTATTTTTCATACTCATTCGGCCGCTGCGAACTTTAATGCCAACTCTCGCTTGTTCTGTTAAAACATGTTCGAGTTCGATGCGCTGCATTAGCGCGGTTACAACAACATGCTAGCAAAGACACAACCAACAGCAGCAGCAGCAGCAGCAGCAGCTGAATACCAAATCAAGAAAGGGAGTATTGAGTTTTAAGGAAACTATGTAACAAGCAGTGGGCACATGCTTACTTATGTATATAAAATATGTATATAGATGTTATGCAATCACCGCGCCTGTTTCTAAAAACACCAACAATTGAAGAACTCATAGAATAACAGATAAAGCTTTCTAAATTTGTTGCGCAGCAAGGATAAGGTTGTAACAAAGGGTAGCTAATAGTCGTAAGCTTTGAAGTTATTCGCGCTTTGTGCTTGTTCTTGTTGCTATTGGCTTTGGCGACGGCGACGGCGACAGCGATGTTGACGTTTTCGCTTTAGCATTTTAGTTGTTGGTTTTGTTTTTTATGTATTTTGATTTTGTGTTAATTTCTTGCGCTGCCGGCTGTCGCGAGGCAACGTCGCTGTCACTGCTCGCGTCGCTGCTGACGCTAAGTCAATTTTAAGGTTTATTTGAATTTCATTTTTTTGTAGTTTTTCCTTTGCTGCTTGTTTTTTTTTGTTTCGTTTATTTTGTCGCCTTGTTGCCGCTGCTGTTGCCTGGCAATATTTATGTTATTTTTAGTGTTTTATGTAAATTTTGCGGCATCGCTGCGTCGCAGTGCGACTCTATGCTAATGAGGCAGACTTTATGCCTGGCCATAGCTGGGAGCGGACTGTACTCAATTCATTCAATTGCCAGTTGGCTGCCTGTTGCGCAAACTAATAACAATTTCATTTTCAATCGAATTATGCAGGCTTTGATGAGCACACACCCATTAACATACAGGGCACACACACACACACACACACACAAAGGACTTGCATGGTTTATGCCATTCAATTGAATTAGCATAAAGCGATTTTCCACTGTCAGCGCGCTAAGCATGAGAGATTACCACACACACACACATACAAGCACACACCTCAAGAATTCCATATTGCGCATACGCAACGTTTGCCTCAAAAAGAAACTGTGTTAAAATATCGTTATTTGAATAAAGAACATAATCTCGACACAATATGATACTGCCCGTGATGTATATACTTAATCTAAGGAATCGTCTACCCTTTCGGACTATACAATAGACGGATTCTATAAGAGAAACTTTGTCGCTATGTAACACGTCAGATACATACATACATATGTACATATTTCAAATGAAGTGCATAATATGTATAATACTAAACATAACGTAAATATACATTGTTCGAATTCCGTGGCTTACATTTGAAAATATTATAATGTATATAATTTTCATAGACAATAAGGCTTAATACTATAAATTTTGAATGTCTGTTCATTTAACGTCTTGGAATTGTATATATTCAACCGCTCGTTTCAACAACAATTTATTTAGAGTGATCGCTTCCTGGATGATATATCGATCCCTTCCCTTAGTTGTGTATCGATTATCGATATATCAAGTACATTGTACAGATTTGCTTATGAATACTTATCGATATGTTATATTAACAGAAGTATTATTTAAATTCAAATTTATATGTTAACAGAGGTATTATTTATATTCAAATTCATATCTTACAATACTTTGTAAATTTGAAAGAAAAGCTTTGGTTGCTACGCAATATCAATATATAAATTTATCCTATCTGCGTATATATTAAGTATATATGTATATGTACATATGCTTCGATAGGCCTTGCTATATGTTGTTACTGCCCAATATCTTTATATATAATGTGAACAACGTACAGGGTTGCATTGCTCTATCTATTGACATCGATAATTATCGATGATTAGAGCTGCTCAAAGCACATTCTACGTGCAAGGCCAAAGGATTTAACGGCTTACCACCTGCAGCCTGTATCCTTTGGCAGGACTACAATTTAATCCGCAACCACGCAATCAACAAAGACAACAGAAAGCGAATGGAGTAAAAGAATGCTGTGGCTGTAACAGAAGCAGGAGCAGCTACAGGGGCAGGTGCAGGTGCAACAGTCGACACCGTTAATGATGCTGCGTGTGCTACACGTGTGTGGCCTCTGATAGAATGCAACTGAAGTTGGGTCAGGTTCAGGCCCAGGTGAAGCTGCAGCTGCAGCTGCAGGCAACGAATGCACTCATGCAGCTTGATTGGCCACAGACATTTACCAATGACAGCAACAGGAAAAAAGGAACTTTTAATCGTAACTACATGTTGGCCTGGTTAGACAAAGTGGGTTGCAGCCACCAAGGCCAACAGTGCATGAGGCTGTGGGGGCAAGCGTAAAGTAGTAGTCTACTACCAGTTAGCAGGATAAGCCAAAGGGCTTTGGTGTTGTATGAAACAGTGCCTAAATTGGCCCGTATAGCACAGAGCCCATTGAGTGCTTAGTTACTGGTCCATTGGCTGTATCTTTTGATCAAATGTTTGCCTGGATAGCACATTTCAAAGGTAAAACAGAGAAATAGGTCCTTAGACCGGTTACATCTGCATACTCATACACATGTCTATGCTAGAGCTGGAAGAGCATCGATAGTTATAGCTTAAACTATCGATATAATCGAGAAGGTGCAGAAGCTTAAGTAACCAATTGGAAATTAATAATCTGCTAAACTCATTGATTTAATGACAAAAATGTATATACATTAGCAGTGGTTCAGTTGTCGGTTCCAAGCATTGCCCATCCTTACTATCGATATTATTATCGATTATTTTGCATCTCTATGTAGCTTATGTCACTTGTAGGCAAATGTGAGTTTTAAACATAAAATCTTGTTATAAAAATATTAGAAAATCGATTTTTCAATATTTAAAGTAATTTGTGAACTCTTAATTTTACACGTTTAAGAATGAGGATGAAGTTCGCAAGAATGAAAGTGATCGCATTATATTATCTTTAAATTTTTACAGATTTATAATAAATTAAATAATTATTAAGATAAACAAGGATGAAGTTCTCAATAATGAAAGTGATCGCCTTATGTTTTCTTTAGATTTAACAGATTTTTAATAAATTAAATAATTAATAAGATAAAGAAAGATAAAGTTTGCAATAATAAAAGAGATCGTATTATGTTTTCTTTAGATTTTACAGATTTATAATAAATACATTACTTAATAAAATAAACAAGGAAACAAGATGGAAGTTCACAAGAATGAAAGTGATTGCATGATATATTCTTTAAATTTTTAAGATTTAAAAAAATTAAATAATTAATAAAATAAATCTTAGACTGTTAAATTGTAAACAACATCAAATTAGACAGCAACATTTAAATAATTAGCTAGCTATGTTAATAAGAAGTTATTTTCAAATGAATATTCAAATCATTGTCAGACTGAAACCCACAATGTTCTATCAAGAGCACAATGATATATTTGGGGAATTTTCAATATTGGCATCTGCTTGTTGTGCATTGACCATTATTTATGCACGTGATTGCAAAGTAATTGATATATCTTAGTATCCGCGTAGTTAGTGGTGTTAGTCGGTGCTCCTAACTGGGCAGCTGTGGACTAATTATTCCGGTAGTCTGGTCGTTGACTCCGATACTGAGGGCATGGCGGCGCCGTTTGGTGTCCTGCATATTGACGTGATTTATGGTGCAAAAGCGATAAACATAAAACATGGCCAAAACTATTTCAGATTGTGCGCTAATGAGCTCCGCAGTGCAGTGCGTCTGTCCAATATCCATTCGAAAATCGTTGCGAAAAATGAAAACCGCTTAACCAAAAGTCACAGCTGCCCCTCCGTATGTGCGTGTGTAAAATAAAAGTTGCCCCCTAATGACCAAAGCGGATTTCCCTCGCACTGCTGGCATTACATTTTTTGTATTTTTTCAATCATAAATTTAAATAAGCCGCTGCCCGGCACGAGAGGCACAAAAAATGGGAGCCCGCAGAGGCGTTGGGGCGTCCTTTTTTTGTTTTCTTCTAATGCGACGATATAAAATTTAATTTTGCATAATTAATGCCGGACTACAGGCTAAACGTGGCCAAAAGAAAATTCATTAATATGATTTAGGTCCCTGGAGCGAAAATAAAAAATAACAATCAAGCTAAGGGCAAAAAAGGATACGTTCCAAAAGCAACGAAATGTATTTATGTGTATTTGTTTGGGTCTCGACGCACCATGCATGACTGACTTCATGTGACCCTTCACCCCAGCCCAAAAGGCTGGGTCATATCGAGGGAAACCGAGAAAACGAGAAATAAAATCTATGTCAGGTTTGCCAGGACAGCGACAACAAATCAAATATCAGAGAATTTTCAAATTCACTACCATAATGGTTAAAGGTTGTACTTTTTAAATTAATTAGTAACTTAAGTTTAGTTCTTTGCTGTCAAAATTTAGGCTAATAATAAAAATGTATATTACTTTTTGATTATTATTTTTTTTTTAATTAAGAATTATTACCTGAGATATAAATTTATATTAAAATATAACTACTATTATGTTTTGTTTTTTAAATATTATTATGACGGAAATTTATATTTTATTAATATATTATAAATTGTTGTTGTCAATATATTTTGCAACTTACTTCCAGGAGCAACAAAAGTCTTCTTGAGTGAGAAATGTTTCAAAATGCTCGTTGTGTAAATACTTTTGACTACCACTGTATATATTACTTTATATTAAGGAATTATATTGATGATTTCTCGAATCAGATTGTATATATTACCACAATTACCATTATGTATATATTTAAGAAAATATCTTCACTGAAGAGAATTTATTTTATGCTAAGGAATTAGATGATTTCTGATATTTAAGCCATAAATTCATTTATACACTTCCTTCTCAATACTAATACAATATTTCACCAATTACCAAAGTTATTAGCATTGTAAATAATGTAATGATTTTATAATGAATTACTAACATTCAAATTGCTTCTGCCAAAACGTTAAATTTCGACCAAGTGGACAAAATGAAATCAAGGGATTTAATATTGTTTATTAGAGACCCCTAATTGTTAAGTGCTTTCGATATAACCAAATTTTTCAATTAGGGCCCGCAAATCGCTTAAATCGAATTAGAACCACAAAATATAGTTTTCATATTTTGTACACAGATATATATAAATATTTACAGGTCGAGACCTATCTTCATAATGATCAAATATATAAAATACAGAAATAGTTGTATTTAAGCTATGACTCAATATAAAAGCCATGAATACGACAATTCCCATTAAGTTTCTTGGGACAAACA
This sequence comes from Hirtodrosophila confusa, assembly GCA_035043065.1. Lineage (NCBI taxonomy): Eukaryota > Metazoa > Arthropoda > Insecta > Diptera > Drosophilidae > Hirtodrosophila > Hirtodrosophila confusa. The sequence continues at coordinate 531,311 of JAWNNI010000024.1, forward strand.
AAGTTTAATATTTGCTTACTTAAGGCACGTGATTAAACTTGCCCTATAGGAGAAAAATGTATTCATGTTGATCAACTTCTGTGTAGGAGTAGTATACATGAGCGCCCTTTATAAGTGTATCTGGCTTTCTAATCTCTGTCCAACAGCAAACTTATCACGTGCCATTTTAGGACATTAGAAAGAGTTTAATCAGCACGCGTCAGGCACAAGGATGAGGTTTCTAATGGCATATGAATGAGTGTGCGTGTCTGTGTGGGCCTCTGTATGTGAGTGTGTGTGTGTGTGGCTATCTGTCCATCCAACTATCGCCGCTTTGAACCAAAACCAAAACTGCCTGCCTGCCCGATATGCCTCCCTTTGTTTTGTTGTTTATTTGTATTGGCTGTGGCGATGGATTTATGGCCAAAATCGTTCAACGTGCGCTTTAAATACCAAGTTGTGTGTATTCGTGTGTGTGGCTGTGTGTGTGGATAGGCACACAAATAAGCTAGAGGCACGCGCATTGCCCAACGCACCTTCCAGCTTGACATTTGCGTTTTTGGGTGCCACGTGTCGTATACGCAACTTTTGACTCCTGTAGCCTTTCTCGAGCTGCACGCTGAGTTTGCGTTGAGCAAGTCATGATTTTATTTTTTTTTTGGGTGATTAAAGTTGGTATTGCTGCTGCTGTTGTTGTTATTTTGCGGCAATATTACGAAAAGTTTTCAATGCTTTTTCAAGCAGAAATCTTTACTATTACTTTTGCCGCCGTTCTCATTTTTCATAACTTGACCTTTTTGGCCAACGTTTGTGTCGTAAAAATTGTTTGTTATTGTTACGCTTTTATGGGCAAAATGGCCGCACGTACACGACAACAAAAGCAACAACAGACAGAACAACGGCCATCGGTTGGACAACAGCAACAATTTCTTCTAATACTTTCTATAACCAATATAAATGTCATTTATGTTTTGGACAGTTCGCAACGACAAAGCAGGGGTTAAGCGGGGTTGGGGGCTGGGGGCTGGGTTGAAAACTGTCACGGTCAGCGATACAGAAAGAAAATAAAAATAAAACCGCTGCCAGCAGGAAAAACTAGTATAGAACAGTTAGAAGCACATGTGCACTTGACACAGGCACCACACAAAGCGAGATACGGAAGGAAGGGGAAAGGGATATGGGGGTTGGAGCTCTGTTTGAGTTAGAGTGCGATAAGCACCACAAATGTAAGCAATAGCACCACTTAGTGGCACTTGAGGATATGCAAAAGCGTCAAGCACTTCCGGTTTATCATGCTGTGTGTGTGTGTGTGTGTGTGTGTGCTTGCTGACAAAGCCAAAGGGACCTGAAGCCGTTAAGGATGTGTTTTTGAAATACACTTGATTGCAAGTTCTTTAAAGTGCACTAGACACCTTTTAAGCCAAGTATTATTGAATTATTCAGCTTATGTTAGCCTAATCAAGTCAATTAGACTAGTTACTATACATGTATATGTTAAGGGACAGTCAAGTTTTTGAAATAGTTAAACTATAGCCCGTTTTCTCATTCGCACGTTTACTTTAAGCTCCACTTTAACGATTTGTGCACTGAACGGTTCATTTATCGTGCAATTCATCTGCACTGTAAACATTTTTGATTAAAATAAAATGGCAGAGTTGCCACCTTGCAATGATTCGCACGATCTAATGTCTGGCCACTTTTTAACCAGTTTAATAACATGGTAATGCTACAGGGATACATACTTACTATATTTTGTCACCATGAAGTTGAGAAAACCAAGCTCAATTTGCCTTAACAACGAACTTAATATCAAATTTCTTAAGTCAACATGAGCAATGAGCAATTGATAGTAAAACTCGAATGGCATTCATATACTTAAGTTAAGCTTCTTAATCTGTTCTACAAGTATTCTTCTTGTAACTGTAAATCTATCATCTGATACAAGGCAATCCTCTTTATATTTCGTGTGTGCTGCCCAATGAGTCAGCAATCAGTGCAGTATCCTTAACTCTTGTACTACACACACGAGTATGTACATAAATCTTATTTATGTCAGCCTGCTTGTTTGTGTATCTCAACCTCCTACTCGTGGCTCTGCGGAGATTCTGAACGCCTGGAAAATAATAAAACCGGATGGCATCACTTTAAAATGGCGTCATGCTGTTTATACCACGTAAAATGGTTTCAAAAGGCTATGTTAGCTGATTGGCCTGTAGCAAAGAATATAAAGTCATACAGAAGGCGCATCTGATACAACGAAAAATGTTCTATGAGGGGACCCATTCGAATGTACCCACATTCTGCTTGTCGAGCACTTACTTAAATACTCGTATATGTCGTTTGCCACCGAAAGTGGTTCATGGTAGTAGTGTAGTGATGCGCCTTCTGTATGACTTTATATTCTTTGCCTGTAGTTATGTGGGTTAAGCTTCTTAATAAAACATTTTTAATTTACCTACAGTGATAAATGACTGTTTAAGAATGCTACTTTCATAAAGCATTAATTAACAATAAACGTGAGCGTAAAGTTCCGTTGCGGACGTTACAAAACTCAGAAGTAATTTCGTGATTGGCAAACCACAAATGGTATCAGAGTGACATCTGTTGTGGAATATGAGATACATAATTACTCATTACATCATTCAATTAAATTGTAATCCTGCCTTGTACATTACAAGGGAAACACTGTTAAGTATGCACAAACAAACTTAAAATATATATTTAGTATTTTTAATATTATACAAACAAAATTCGAACTTAGGTATTTCTTTTAGGAGTTCCTAAGAATTGGGAATACCATTAGAATTACACAAACATTGGAATATTTTTTATGGCGGCAGTTATTCTGGAACTGGTTCCAGCGTATCTTAAAGTCGAACAACAACTTTAGAAGAATATCAACTTGTTTGAGCAGGGCCTGAGTATTTTATATAGACACCGCACTGCTGCTGTTCTTATTATTGCATTAGCTGCTTCCGCTGACGCAAAATCGGAATCGGGATGGTATGGGATTGGGGCTAGAGAATGGAGTATTGGGGGCTGTGCTGGGAGAGGGACGTTGGGAGCCGTGCTATCTGTTGTTTTTATCAACTGGTTTTCTTGTTATATTTTTATTATTATTATATGAATTGTTGTATCCCGTCATATTTATTATTATGCATGTCGTGTGCTGACGCAAAGCAGAAGAAAAAATATATATTTTAACCCTTTGTGCTGATGGTTGTCTTAGTTGAGGAAGGGTGTGGGTGTGGGTGTGGGTGTTGCTGTGGTTTGGCTTTGCATTTAATGTTCATAAAATATTGAAGAACTTTTGCTTTCAATGACATTTCTGTGGGCTTTAAGAGCGCAACGTTCGTTGGTGTTTCTTTATTCTATATCTTGGAGATATATTTATCTTGTGAACACTATTAAATTCTACCTATTAATACAAAATGCATTGGCTAACACAGAGTGCTGCCCACAAACATTTTCCATGCTGTTTATTCGTTTACTTTTTTTTTGCCATCTCCGTTGTCAGTTTTTTGATGCCGCCCGCCGTGCGTTCTTTATTCATATTTTTTTCTTTAGTTTTTCTTTTCTGTATACCAATTTGATTTATTTTTAGTGTCCACTAAACCGGCATGCAAAATATGGCGCCATTAAAACTTTTTTATCTCAGCGATATAAGGAAAAATGAGCAATTTATCGGCGGAGTTGTTAAAAGTCTGCAGCTGTCATAGAGTTAACTCGTAATTCTTCGTATTCTTTTGTCAGCGGTGATGAACAGAGTCATTTCATGTACTGAACATAGTTAAAAATTTAATGAATTCACCTGTGACTGAAAACAATCGCGAGTGGTTTTTTATGAAGCACCACCGCACATAAAAGAGATCAGCCCATTCAATTGTTGTCGCAAAGAACTTACAAAATAAAAACAAAATCTAAATGTACTTATATTGTTCAGCTCAGAAATGGGTACATATAAATATATACAGTGAAACCTGGCTAGGAATTAAAAATATGGTAATACATAATATCAGGGGAAGTACTTTTAATTAAGAATGAAACCATACCTAGTTTAGTTACAAACAGTTATAGTTATTGCTTAATGAGATAGACACATAAGTATTGTAAATTTTAATGACACTTCTTTGCTAAGTTTTTTCGTTACGATAAAGGAAGGTTTCTTACACTTAAATTTTCTCAAGATCGAGTTAGCGATGAACTGCTAACCCGAACCCTGTGAGTTAAATGTTTTTCGATAAGAAAATGACAAACAGCTTAGCTTCCGTTCCTTCCGATCGATACATTTCCCACTTCCCGTCGACGTGCTCTATTTCTTAAACTCTCATGGCTAAATTTCCATTGAGAATCTACTCCAGTATAAGCAGTCATCTTCAAAGCGCTCTCCTTCATTTATTTTTTGCCTCCTGTACTTCCACTAGTAGGTCTACAAAAATGTCCTCCTGCTTGTCCTTTTATCACAATCAATATATTTTCCATACAACATCATTTTGGAACGATTGTTTCTGACACTTTTGTCTTATGATGTCAATCAAGGAAGAAAGAAGGGCGCTCAGGATATTTTAAATTGTCTCAAGCCGTTAGAAAGCTCAAAAAATAACAGTCAAAGCAGCTTAAATAAAACAATACGCAACATTGAATGTAAAACTGTATACTTTTTGGATACGGCAAGTTAGCAAGCAACAGTGGCTGTCAAGGTGTACACATGGTTACGTGTCATTGATAAACTTTTGAGCCTTCACAGTGCATTTCAAAGCCACTAATGCCACAATTAGGTTTAAAAAAAAAAATCACACAAGTGGATGTTTAAAAAATTTGATTACAGATCTATAAAATTAATCCACAAGAGTAAAAAAACTAAACAAAATCAGCATTATTAATCTGTAATTTAAGTATATTTCAAATATTAAATAATCGCGATTTAAGAGAGTCGTTTAAAAAATTCCGATATTTAGTTCATTCTTACCAAAATAATAAAATTATTAATATAAATTAAAGTGAGTGATAATTGGAAATAAAGAGCCCAACATTTTAATGACAATTTGTAGAGCTTTGAGCAGGGCATGGCCTTAGGAAGTTGAAAGAAAGGAATGATTTGTTATACTTACTTAGCACTTACTTAAGTACTTCCTTTTAGAGTGCATAGATGAATGTAAATCAATTTAATTGTGCATCATTTACTTGAATTTTAAACTGTGCGAGGGCTAACTGTTTTAGCAAACAGCGCAACGATGCGGCTGCACTTTGGCTAATATGCAAATATTTTTAGCAGCCACCCCAAATTACAGTTGCCGCAACAGTTGTTTCGCATTTTGGCGCCAAAAATAGCAGAACGTAAACAAATGGCGACCTTCTGGCAAAAAGCGCTCAAAGCTCAGGCCCAAAGCTCGCTCTGGCGCGCTCTCTCGCTTAGCCTGAGCCATTTTTCTGTTGTGGCAAATGTGGGTCACACGCTGCGTTTGAGTGATATTTGTGATATGCTGCCTGTACGGCTGCTGCCTCCAACAGGCCTTCAGTTGTACGCGAGTCGCGTGCGATGAGCAACTGTTGGTGCTGCTGACCGCGTCGCTTCGCAGTCGCTGCTCGGCAAAAAAGAATTCGGCGCGCTTTTCCTTTGTGTAAATTCCGGTTCGTCAGTCTCGAATCAATAGACCCGCGAAAGGACCAAAAAAGTGTCGCCTGCAATAGTGTGGCGGGTTTTGTTTGTATTATTTTTAAACGCTGAATTGGTTGCCTTTGTTCTTGTACTTGTCCGCCTTTTGTTGCCCAAGTGGCAGCAGCAGCAGCAGCAGCTGGACTGCAAAACTGTAAGTGAAATTTGCGCGTGAACATGAAAAATGCAGTAGCCCTAAGTGGTGTAGGGTCCAGTGAGGAGGGTCCGTCGAGTTATCGCTTTACTTAGTGATTATTGCTGTTGTCCGGATAATGGGTTTTACACTACAGTGAAAATTGTGAAAATTACACATACGCAGCGTTGTCAGCGCACAAGTGACGCGACCGCTTTGAGGTGTCGCCACAATACACAAAAATGAAACGTTGCCTGACAGCAAAGGCTGACAGTGCGACAGACAGTGCGACTGACATTTATGGCGAGCCTGTTGAAGGCTACAAACTGTTTTTATACCCCTCCTCCCTCCCCGCCCTTTTGTGACTGCCTTTTGCACTTGACGTCAAGGATAATTAAAATGAAACCACATTTGCGGGCGCCTTTCAGGCCTCGCAGGGGGCGGCGTCTACCTCAGCCTGACAGTTATTGTTATTGTTGCGGTTGATCACGTACTTTTTTTTTCCTTGTATGACAAATGTGTACAGCTTACAGCTGTCAACTCTGACAGAAATCCTTACATTTCGGCAGCAACATTTTAGCATAAATTTCAACTTTAGCCTGATTACCATGCAGCAAGTCTCACACCATAAACAGAACTTTAAGAATATTTCAATTGCTTGACAGGCTCTCAGTGTTCTTATACACTTGCAGAGGTATTATAGTTTTGTCACAAAATGTGAAATGACAATCGAACTATATCTTGTTCTGGCCATAGAAACAATTGGTCGCAAATTGTTTTCTCGTATAAAAAACTTTTTTGCAATGGTACATATGTATGTATATATTTTCTGTAGAAGATTGTGTTGTTTGTCTGGTTTTTTTTCACGTTTTAGAAAACACAAGAAACTTAATTTTGAAATTCATAAAGATTTCAGTATTATATATGTCAAGGATGAAATAAAGAAAAGAACTGAAATTGATATAAACAGACTGAACTACCATGAAAATTTAGTAGCAATAAACCTATTAGATAATAGAGGAGACACCAGGCCACTAAAAAGATATTAAGGAAGATATATTGTATATGTATATTGGATTCGCTCGCTGGAGGGCAAACAATCCTGTTAAGCTTAGTTTTAATTATATAATCTCTTTATTGTCCTCAGACAGATCGCAAATAAAAATAAACTTAAAAAAAAAGAAATAGATAATTAAATAATTTCTTAAAATCAAATTTATCCGTATTTTTATAGCACGTAATAACAATACAACCTTACAATGATTTTTTTTTTATTATTTCTTATGCTTTTGAAATATTCCGGGGTGTTCCAATTTCTGATTTCCAATCAGCTCCACAGAAGAAAGTGTAGCCTAACTTTTGGGGCAGGATAGATTTTAAAACCTCAGATTGTAGATCAAGCTATTTTAAAAGTGTAGTTAATATATTTCTACAAGTTTATTCCATCAGATATAGTTATATATAGCTGAAAAGGATATACTGTAGTCGTTCACGTTGCAATATTACGTACCGTAATTGTTTCCCTTAGCCACTGCCAACGATTTCCGTGCGTGTCTCCCTTGTTTTTCTTTCTTTTTTTTGGGTTTTTCATACTTGAAGCGTTTGTTGTTGTGCTTTGAGCTTGTGGCAATTTCATTGGACTACCGGAGGAAAACCTGTGTATAATTCATAAGCAAACATTCCGATTGTATTGTTAGTGGGGTTTTTTTATGCATTTGCTTTGTTCAAGCGTCCGGCAATCGTTTGATTAAGGCGATAATAATGTCTATTAATAGAGGCAACGTCCCTCCGCCTGTAACTGACTTTTCTGCAGGTGTCTGAGCCGCCAACAGGACATGGTATGAGTACATTTGTTAGGCAATTTAATGGCCTGCTTTTTGGGCAACTTAAATTTCTGGCTTGGCTAACATTTGCCATCAAACTCAGGCATATTACTTAGCATACTTTATATGTATCCCTGCGGCCGTTTTACGGAAACATATTCAGCAAACGACTATAGGCCGTGGTGTGGCCGAGTACACAGCTCGAGTTTTGATTCGGTTTCCGACGAAAAACTTTAACATGACTCATATCCTTTAATGGGCGCACGCTTTATGGCCTTAACCAATGCCGGGTGGTGGACTCATCCCCCAGTTTATCTGGCAGTTCGAGTACATAAAGAATTTTGTTGAATATTGAATGTGTACTGTATGTGAACTCAGTGGAAACGTGCTTCATAATGCAAATTGGCTGAGAGACGCGTCTGGTGGGTAGAAATGAGCCAATCTATGTACCTGTTACTTGACACAAGTATTTTTAAGTATTATCTCACAGTCGTGACTAAATTTCAAAAGTAACTGACACAATCACAATGCAATGACGGTTAATATCACAGAGCGTTTCACCAACTGATTGTGATTTTATTTAGATTTTTACATTTAACCTTATTTTTGTATTATACTAAGAATGGCGATTTAAATACTGAAATCTATCCAGTTAAGATTTGAAGATCCAGATTAGTCTGGTAACAATAAAAAGAAAATATTTTTAATATATATACCAAATCAGCTGTTCCTTACAAAATATTGACATACGAACAGACTGACCTGCTTCACCTCTGTAATTTATCCAAAATCTCTGGTCACACTTCTTATCATAACAAAATCAACTCTAAGGTTAATTTCAATTTGATTTAATTTTATCAAATATAGTGTGGACAATGCAATATTTAGCAGGCTTGACGTCAAGTTTATCTAAGTTTCTAACCCTTAAAGTTGTATTTTTCATTTATTTTTTGGAACCGCTTGTATTGATGTTTTATTATTTTTTATTATTTATTATTTTGATTACATTATATTATTATATGGCATTCAATAATCCATATATATGCATTAATTATTGAATTACATACACAATATGAATAAAATACTTAAAATTGCATAGTTTGAATATAAATGAAATCAACATCAGTTGAGTGAATGCCGTAATGTCGGTCACTGATAGCAGTCACAGTTGCCACAGTCTCACCGAAATCACTATTTTGCCCATCACTCCTGGCCAGTGACGAAGCAATGTCACAAGTTTTGACTGTGATTCAGGTCAACCATGGGTGAAATTTAGGTTGGGACAGCTTCCAAGCTGAAGCGATAACATGCTGGCATTCAGAATAACTTTTGACTGAGTCATCAAATATTTATATCCATTACATTTCGCTTATAATTCCCAAGTGGTTCGAGCACTTATTGAGCACTGTGTGACACACGGGCGTGGCTTTAACTAGCTGTGAAATGCAAACACAGCAAGAGCAGAGTGTAGTTGTATACGTCCAATCAGCAAGTCAAAGCTAATGCATTTAATTAACTCAATTTGCTTCCGTTTATGGTCGTCCAATGCCAGTTGCCTGGTATACAAAATCAATGCGCAATTGTTGCCTCTATTTGTAGGTGGTGGCACCTCCAACTGTTGCGACTCGCCTTGCTTCACTGGGCGCCCATAAATCAAAGACAACGTACAGATACTTAATCAAGAGCAAACAAAGCAAACGACAAAAACAACAAAGATGCCTTCAGGATAGTTCCAATTTAAACTGTTTGCTCGGCTGCCGGCTGAATGGAGACGAAGGCGCCATCAACCTTATGACCTCAATTCATGTTGCAACTTTTTGTGGCACAATAATACGCTTAGTTCTAACTCAACGTGACGGCATTCTGTAGGCAAACATCAACGGTAAATATATATACATATATACACAATTTCAACTTGAAAGAACAGTTCAAAGTTGAAAAAGCCCACAGCTTATTATGCATACACTTAGTGTGCCAAGTTAAACTAATAACTAAATCAAACCAGGGCAAATCAAATATTTATAGAGCAATTAAATCACAACACATGCAAAGGACATTAGAGATGAACACATGACAAACTCGTGATGCCTTAAATCTCAGCTCGGGTTACTTATAATATAATTGTGATCAGAATTTCTCGTATAAGAAGCTTATTAAGTAATTAGGAACTTACATAACACGGTATTCATCCTATTCATTAGGACATGAAAATCGAAAGACACTTTTTCGAAAAGTTAACTATTCTGGCATGTTCCCATTTGCGAGTACTTTTCATTCGAATCGTTTTCAATTTTCTCTTTCCGAATGCAATAACAATCCTTTCCCTTTTGAATTTAGATGCCTACTGTTTATATTCAACTGCCTCAAAGGGAAAATGATTCAAACCGAATATCTATTCGAATTTCGGAATTCAGAACAGTTTGCAATTTCGATTCCGAATGATTTGATTGGTGTAGGAAATGGGAACAGGTATGATTGTGTTTGTCCGCCTGTCTCACCGCCTGACCTTCCTTATGAACGCAATTTGAGTTAGTTTTAAGGATAAGGCTTAAGGATAGTGCAACTAAATGTGATACACATGTCGGCATATACCCACCACTCCCTCCCCGCAATTGAGGAAAATCTATATCTTCCTCACATTTATAGCTAGAATCACCAAATTTGATATGAGGACTACGGATAACCCCGTTTAAGGACTACAAAGATTTTTGCCACAAAAGAAACCGGAAGCAGACAGAAACTTTTGACTGCAACGATCTTCCTTACGGAAAAAAATATAATTGGCTAAATAATACAGTAGTTAAGCTTTTCAATTTAAGAAGTTGGTGAGCTGTAAACCTAAGAAAACAGTGATTGTTGGCATATCACTATCAAAATTTACATAAATGACTTGTCCTCCATCTTCAATTGCCGTGTCGTAATTTTTGGAGCCTGGAGCTAGGAGAGCATGTCCTTTTTAAGCACATGGCAAATGACAGGCAAATTTCAAATTCCTCTGAATCGGCATTTCGTGCAGCATTTTCCTGGCATCGCCTGCAGGCGCAGCAGCCGCGTGTGTCCTTCAACAAAAGACGCGTACCCTTCGCGCGCCCCTTGCCCAGCCACCTGCAGGCAAACAGTGTGCAATTGAGCATGTCTGTGTGTGTGTGTGTGGGAGCGAGTGTTGAAGGCCACATTAAAGTTGGCCCAGCTGTAGTTTGTGTGCTTTTGATTTGCGCTTTTTGCGGCGCTCTGTTTACCTTCGCAAATATATCTGATTGTGGCATTAAAAATGCATGTGCCACGATTATTGCTCATACGTCATGTGTTACACGCGTATTTGGTATTCATGAAAAGTGTTCAATCCTCACTTAATCCCGCAGCTTAGTCCGGATGAATAACTGCTGCTAATTACCAAATAAGCCACAATTGCCAGCGGAACTGCCTCTGCCTCGCGTGACACCCACAAATAGCAACAATTAGCAATTAATTGTTTGTCCAGAACCAGTCCGTGTAATTAGCAGTTGCTTACACAGTTCAACAAATGAGCTTAACGTCAAGTTACGTAATATTTTGCGTAGGGAATCAATAGATTAAAATGACCCTTGTAATCCAGATTAATCAAAAGTTCAAAATATCACTAAGATGGTGTATTAAACTCGAGAAACCCTTAAATCGAAACGTTTCAACTTTTCGCATGAAATTTATTCGTAATATATGCATATATTCTGAGTAAATAATCTACTTACGAATACAAGTTCTGGGTTTTTTTTTATTTTAGTTGAGAGTTATGACTATCCCTCATCAAAAATTCGGAGTAAATCATTGATTTATGATTAGTAAGTGTAGCTTAATGAGCTTGGCGTTTAATATCTGCGTAGAATTCTCTCCGTGTTGTGTTGAGTAGTGTAGCCCAGGCTACCTCAATGAGACCCCCAATGGCGCCACAGAATCTACAGCATTGAGGACCGCAGTACTCGGCTGCTGTGTAGAGCTTTCGCTCAATTCGTGCAGCTTTCACTCAAAGCTAAACATCTTCTAGCAGCTGCCGCTCAGAATTTCAGTTCAGTTTTCAAAAAGTTGCCGTCGACGCAACGTCAACAAACGCGTCGCGCAAACTTCAACGAAAAATTAAAGAGCAGAATTTAAAAAAAAAATAAAACTAAAAAAAACAAGAACTTTGTGTAAGGTTTATAAAAATTTTGTTTGGGTGCGTAATAAAATGTTGTAATTGTTGTTGTTTAGCGCGCTTGACGCGTAATCAGAATCCGGTTTTCAAAACACATTCAACAAATGAGCAGCAGACCAAACAAAAAAATGCGATTTGTTTACTTTGTTGTTGTTGCTGTTTGAAGAACGTGTGGAAAATAGAACTTGATAAAAATAAACAAATTGTATTCCATATTGGCAATTCTGTATATACTTCGTATATGCCACATAGGAATTTGAGATACTCACACTCATTTGCCTGTGTGCGTCCCAAATAAAAGACATCTTGTACGTGCTGAATATATAAATACGGATGAAAATATGCGTATAGAGGATGTATATCTAATTCACTAACAATTGTATTTTGGAATCACAAATATGAAATATTCTATGTACATTTAAAGCAGCCAAAAAAACAAAATATACATAAAAAGTCAGAGAGGTTTAGAAATCGAATTAAAGTGGTGGAAAAACCCCTTTATCAAAGCATTAAATAAATAATTTTCATACTCATTATTGTAATACTAGTCATTAAAATGGAATTTATGCATGAATCATAAGAACTTTTGTGATTTTCTAGTTGAGCCCCTATGTATTCCACATCACACATCACAATTCCTTAAGCCCTATGCTTAAGCCGTAAAGATATATTTATTTAATTTTAATTTTATTTTTTATTTACTGCAATTTTCAATTTTAGCGCACACAAACTAAATCATTTGCCTGAGAAGAACACACTACAACAACGATGATGAGGTGATGCAACAATTAAAAACTATATGATTTATTTATTCCACTCATAGTTTACACTTTTACAACTAAACACATGGCCAACGGGTCGCACACTTACACTTGTACGCTCCAAAGCTCCCAACTGCTGTATACTCTGTTTCCAGACGCTGAAGCGGTCATGACAAAACTCTTCTTGGTCTTAACTTTCAAGTAGATCATACCAATTTGTCATCTCAAATTTGATGACTCTAGACCTAAAATTGTGGGTGATATAGGCTTTTGCGGGTGGGTTTCTAGTTTCAATAGTGTCGAAATAATTGAGTTTATACGAACAGACGCAAAACAAATATACTCGAAGGCCATTTAAGAACAGCGCATGAAAATGTATAAAAACTACAACAACATCAATCAACCGACGACGTCATTCTATAAAAACGCTGAACGAATAAGAGTCACACAGAGAGAGAGAGGAAGCACAAAATAGAAATATAAACACAATTTCGTATGCCAAAAGTCGTTAAGTGAGTTCAAGTTCTTGGCAATGGTATGCCAATTGGGCAGCTTTTGGAGGTAGACTGTGTGAAAGTTATGTCAAACTTGACAGCGCCCTTCCTCTCTCATTCGCACTCTCTCTCCTCCTGAGGAAGCTCGCTTCCTGTTCCGCTCCCTTGTTTGTTTTCGTTGCCTGGCATTCAACAGGTTCCTAGGGACCTAGTTACCCACTAGTTGCCACATCCCCAGCACAGTTACCCATGACGAATGTCTCGCCACTTGACCAAAATATGTGGCGGAGCCCGCATCTAAGCACCCTCGAAATTAGCAGAGCTTAGTAACAGAAGCTTTGGCAACGCCTAACTACCGCTTAGGGGGCTTAGGGGAGCTGCAGACGCCACAAGTTCAACTCATTGTTTAATCGTTAAGACAAAAGCTTACTTTAATTTAAAACCAAACAATGAAAAAGTTGAGATAATGGCAAAAGTTGTTCCTTCAGTGTTCAACTCAGTAGATGTACCATAATACCCCACTCAAGTTAGGTGGCAGTAGGTGTGCAACTGACAACGGAAGTAAAAACAAATGAAAACATAAACAGAGCATTATTTTTAACAAAAAGTCAACAGACGGCGCCGACGGCCGGAAAATTACGAATTTACTAAAAAGCTTTAAATTACAGATGAGCATACAATTTGAAATACTTTTTATTTTAACCAAGGTGAAGATAATGACACTCTCTCAGCATTTGAGCGGCTCCAGTATACTTACAAAGTAATTAGCCTAACTAATTGGATTGATAAACAAATGTATTTGAACTTAAAATGTGGTTTTAACACAAGGTTGTGCCAAAGATTAAATACACTTGCTGACATATTAACAGGGAGCAAATTATGAACGATATATACAAAAATATGATCTTATATGAGACCTCAGTGAGCGCCCTTAAACTCAAATCAATGAAAATTGATATAGCTCAATGGCTCGGCCTTTGGCCGATTACCGCTATATGATATACGGATCTGATCAGATCGATTTCTCTATATTTCTTAATGAGTAATTATCCTAAAATGTATTTATTGTGAAGTTCGGGAATGCTTTATGTAAAGCGTTGTTCATTGTGATATAAGGGTATTTTTTATAGGGGTGTATATTTTTGTTCAATTTACAAACAACATTTTAATGTGTCAACATTCGCCACAGGCAACTGATTGTGAGCTCAACAGGTGTCTGTTGTTGTTGTTGTTGTTGTTGATGATGTTGCCGCTTGCCACTTGAGAGTTGGTGAAACTGTGTCAACTTCCCTGGCCCACGCGACGTATGAGTAATGTTTGGCCATACGATAGAAAATGCGCGTTAGGTGAACACAAAATGGCAATAAATACATAAAAACAAATGAAGCCGGCGACATTTTACCGCCAACTCTATAAAGCTTAGAGGCATCTCATTCCGAACGACGCAAAATGACATCATCAGCCAAGCCGGCAATGCTAATGAATCAGCTGCCGGTATATTAGCACACGTATAGACGTACAATGAATAACAACAATTAGAATAATTAAAATGATAACATTTTTCAGCGATATCAACTCATCGGAGTCGCGCGTGCCGCTGGCTGATTTTGTTGTGCCACCGGATCCCGAGCAGGAGGAGCCAATTGTGCCACTGGCCCAGACAAGCAAAATGAGTGAGGCGCCAGGGGCTGTTGCCACGCCCACGCCCACGCCCACCCCCTCGGCCACGGCAACACCAACAACGGCAAATGGAAAATTAGCTGTTACCAAGGCCAGAACCAGCGATGATAGCAGCATCTTCTCAGTGCTCTATTCGGTGGGCAAGAAGATTGTAATTGTTGGCACCATTTATCTTGTCGGCTATATGGGCTGGTCTGTGGCCTGGCTAATAGCGCCGGTCATTTTATCTGTGGCCCGTGATCAGCTGGCCAAGACATCTGAGAAGAAGCGCGACATCGCAAAGGCATCGGCATTGGCCTCCGAGAAGGATGTGATTCTGGCACGCATCGATGAACTGCCCGCTTGGGTCTATTTTCCGGATGTGGAGCGTGCCGAGTGGTTGAACAAGGTGAGCTCTTAATGATAGTACAACTGGACTGAACAAAATGTTCTTCAAAATGATGGGTACTTTATCCTTGCCACTCTTGTCAATTCGATAAAATTCAATTCATATTCACATGGAATACAATCGATTCTCATCTAGATTTATTTTGCATCTACATGTATTTCATTTTATTCATATAATTACCTTGACTTATTTTGGAATCAAGGTCCTGAAATATATCAATCTCAAATTTTTTTTTTGTTTTTTTTTGTTTTTCCTCCTTGTAAATATGTTTGCCTAAATGTAGTCTTTTTATTTAATATTTGAACACTTGCACAATTTATTATTTTATTATTAAGTTTTAAATCTAAGACAACAAAATTAAATTAATTATTCCTTCTAAGTCTTCTAACTTCAAAATCATAAATAATGTTTTATGTTTAAAGCTGTCACATCATTTAAATTTGAATTGGAATATCCTCTTGGTTTTGATTTTAGTCCAGAAAAAGAAACAATATGATTTATTAAAAAAAATGTTGTAATTATTGTAACTTATAGTTTCAATATTGGCATTATCAAATTGTAGGTTTCTCCAGACTTAACTGAATCACACATTTAATATCTCACCATTATTTTATCCTCAATAGATTCTGAAGCAAGTGTGGCCCAATGCAAACCACTTCGCCCGCACCCTGGTCAAGGAGACGATTGAGCCAAATGTGGCGCTGGCCCTGTCGCAGTACAAGATGAACGGCTTCCGATTCGATCGGATCATATTGGGCACCATTCCGCCGCGCATTGGAGGTGTGAAGATCTATGATAAGAACGTCGACCGCAACGAGATCATAATGGACTTGGACCTGTTCTATGCCAGTGACTGCGACATTAACTTCTATTTGGGTGGCATGAAGGGCGGCATTAAGGACTTCCAGATACACGGCTGGGTGCGCGTTGTAATGAAGCCCCTAATACGCTCTATGCCACTCGTGGGCGGACTGCAGATATTTTTCCTCAACAATCCCAACATTGACTTTAATCTGGTGGGTGTGATTGACTTCATGGACATGCCTGGCCTGTCCGATCTGCTGCGCCGCATCATTGTGGAACAGATTGGCAATGTGATGGTGCTGCCAAATAAGCTGCCAATTTCTCTGAGCGATGAGGTCTCGGCTGTGGCGCTCAAAATGCCCGAGCCAGAGGTGGGTCTGGGCAACTCGGAATATTTTAAGAGAACCTCGATTGCAGCCCTTTTATAATTTGTAGGGTCTGCTGCGCATACACGTCGTGGAGGCCAAGAATCTGATGAAGAAGGACATCAGTATGCTGGGCAAGGGCAAGTCGGATCCCTATGCCATCATCAATGTGGGTGCCCAGGAGTTCAGGACGCAGATAATTGACAACAATGTGAATCCCAAGTGGGATTATTGGTGTGAGGTGCGTATGCTCGCTGCTATAAAACTACAGACACAGCGTTGCTTTTTGTAGTCTGTTGTTGCCGTTGCCAATCGATTGCTGCATGCTACAACACACACACACGGAACACACTCCAAACATTTTTTGTTTGTGCCGTAGAATTTGTTTTTTCTATTCATTTAATTTTGATTTCCATGCATATTTCTTGACATTATGTACTCGTATTTTGTTTGTGCGGTTCGTGCCTGCAACTAGGCGCCAGTTTTTATTGAAATTGGTCAATGGGTCGACATACAATTGAAGGACTCGGATGATTCTAAGAAAGACGAGAACCTGGGCAGGTAAGCTATGCATTTGATATATACTTCTCGGGGTTGGTTCACAATGAGTTTGCCACTCAAACTGCTAACCCCCACCCTACCTGATCCCTATCTCCACCATTCACCGCACTGCGTATGTGAGTAATATCCTTAATATCTCTGTTGATCTCTTACTGCTTGCTTGCATGCTGTGCTCTAAATTCGTATTGGGATTATACGTTCTCTTCTTACTTCCAAGTTAATGCAGCGCTCTATTTCTAGCGCTCTCTGTCTCTATATTTTGTAACTCTCTCACTATTACAACACACACTTGTTTTTCTAGGCGTGTATTTTTACCACCATCAACCACTTTGTTGGTTTTTCTTTGTGGGACTATGATCAAAGTATGCCAGGCGTACAGGCCGATGATGTATTGGGCAGGTTGTATTGCGGCATGAGACTGCATTGTTATTTAACTCCAGTTATTGCATTTTGAGTTCTAGTTATGTTTTATCTGTTCCCAAGTTATTCCTCCTAACAACTACTTACAAGCATACACTTACAACAAACTGCGATTACTGACGTTTAAGGAAGTGACCGTGATTTGACTTGTCCATAACTAATAACTGCCATGAATCAAGAAACAATTTGCACTCAAACCAAGCGTAAACTGAGATCTAGCTCCTCGCCCTAAACAGTGACAGTAAACTCACAAGTTCTATATTTATCGAGGTCCTTACAACCGATCGAGTATTTTATTGACAACTATCTATCGACTTTTCGATCCCTTGCTTGTTTGAAGTCTTTCCTAATGCCTTACTACTCTTAAATACAATTATCTGAAATTAGCATTCTTAAGACTTACTGTTTTTATCAGTAGATTCGTGAATAATTTTAGCTGTTTCTCTCTTTCCTATACTTAAACTTAACGTAACTCCTAAGGTTGAATTCAACGACTAAGGTTAAGGTTAACGTCCGCATCCCCCGATTTACTAAACAGTGACTCAGTCACAGGTGATACCCTTTCTAAACTCACAATAGATATTATATATCAATCGCTTCCACGGTAGTAGCTTTACCTGTACTCTACTCATGCTCTTAACCAATTTAACTGACCGCTAAACGCAACTGCTACACACAAAATAATACATATACTAACTATGCATGCTCAGACACTCACACCCAACCTGTTGAAGCACCCTGTAGGAACACTGCATGCCAAATATGTACTGTAGAATGTGTAGATGGATTAATTGACTTAGAATAATACCTCGTACCACTGTAAATACATACAAACGTAACGTACATTCTGTAGAGTTGAGAAGCCCGTTGAAAACTAACAGTATTAATACAATGTCTTCCATATTGCCATATTTTTGTTGCCTGTACGGAAAAGGCTGTGGTTGAGGTCTCGCAACGTGCCATACTCGTCCTTAGGCTCTTTGATTGGGATCGCACAAGTGATGACGAGTCGCTCGGCAGGTTAGGCAATCGTTTTAACATGAACATGAATATCCGATGAGTATCCGATGAACACATCCAAAACAATACTTTACTCTTATCAACTGAATCTCACAGTGCTCAAACCCGAACAGTTTTCCCCATAACCCACTTTTGGCCTGTTACCTGCTTCAAACACTTAACAAGCATTTTCTATTTACCAATTTTTGATGACCCTACACTAAATTTAATATTTTTTTCCGCAACCTTCAGAGCTTCTATCGATATATCGAGCGTGATCAAAAAGGGAGTTCTGGATACTGTGAGTATAACAGCCAATTATTTAACTTGCCATCTAATAACGCACTCAATTTTTCACAGTGGCTTACCCTGGAGGATGCCAAGCATGGCGATCTGCATGTGCGCCTGCAATGGTATAAGCTAACCGCCGATCCCAACGATCTGCAGCAGATACTGCTAGAAACCCAACTGCTGCGTGTGATTACCATGAGCTCAGCTGTGCTCAGCGTTTTCATAGACTCGGCCAGGCACCTGAAGGTAACATATTTAGTTTATAGTCTACGCTTAGTCTTTTTATAACCCGCAATTAATCCCCCACAGCAAGCACGTTCCAACTCCAAGCCCGATCCTTACCTGGTTTGCAGCGTCAACAAACAGAAGAAACAGACCGCTATGATCCTGCGCGATGACTCGCCAGTTTGGGAGCAGGGCTTTACCTTCCTAGTCACCAACCCGGACAACGAGTGCCTGAACATTAAGATCTATGACCAAAAGACCGGCAACGATATCGGACAATACACTTACACACTCAGCACTCTGCTCAGGCAGTTCAACATGGAAATTATACAGCAGCCCTTCCAACTGCAGATGTCTGGACCCGAATCGAAGCTGTATATGTCGCTATCCCTGCGCATTTTGAAGGCTGGTGAGATTGACAATGAATCCGACGCCTTGGAGCAAGTGGCAGCCCTGACACGCAGTAGCTCCGTGAAGACGCCCGATGCAACGGTGGTAGCGCCCCAAGGAATCAAGGTTTGTATTTATTAAAGATAATTTATCCTGAAAATAACTAACCATACAATTACTAAGAGGTGTTAAGAACAAACAAGGAATGCCTTTTCCTTAACAAAATAGCAATACAAAATAAGAGAATAATACACTTGAGGGTTATAAAAAGGTATTCCTAATGGGAGTAGAAAACTAAGTCGATTTATTTTCCGCACCTGTGGATCTTTTATTTTTTTTCCAATAATATAATAATAGTATAATATTTCCCTTGCATTTTATCTTACAGGAGGCACATGCAAGCAGCAAACGCGTCTCCACAGAATCACCCATTAGTGAGGAGGAGCCTATTAAAATAGTCCCAGTAATGTCAGCATCCACATCGCTGGAGAAACCGATTAGTGAGGTGGTCAGCTCGGTATTGACACATCGTATGCCGGAATCGACCTCATCAGCTGGAGAACATGCTCTGGGTCGCATACAGCTGTCCATTACCTACTCGGCACAGCGCCAGAAACTGGATGTGACCATACACAAGATAATGAATATACCACTGCGCGATCCCAGCAGCATACCAGATCCATATGTCAAGCTATATTTGCTACCCGGCCGCAGCAAGGAGTCCAAGCGCAAGACAAACATCATCAAGGACAACTGCAATCCGGTCTATGACGCATCCTTTGAATACCTCATCTCAATTGCCGAACTGAGGCACACAGAGCTCGAGGTTACGGTCTGCACACAGAAGGGTTTTCTGTCCAGCGGCAGTCCCATTATTGGCATGGTGAGTATCAGGCAATAACCAACCCCCGTTTCCGTTCGGACTACCTGAGGGTTGCAGACGTTCGCTTGTAATTCCCAAGTGGCAATTCGGCGTGACTGCAATATAAATATGAAATGTTTGGTTGTAGTATTCGTTCTTGCTTCGGCAGAACATATACTAAAATTGGAACGATACAGAGAAGATTAGCATGGCCCCTGCGCAAGGATGACACGCAAAATCGTGAAGCGTTCCACATTTTTTAGCAATCCTTTGCTATGGATTTTCAATTTCCTTTTGATTTATTTTTGCAGCTGAAAATACCCTTGGATGATAGTGACATTACCACGCCCGCTGGCCTGAAGTCCTGGTTTGACCTACAGCCAGAACTAAAGCACGAGTGAAGAAACCAGAGGACTCTGAATCTCAAACAGCACAATCAAATGAAAATTAAACACTTTTTTACCAATTGCACTCAATGTTTTGTATTTGTTATGTGTAAAGATTGTATTTATAATTCCCATAAGAAACACTGGCTTGTCATTCAAGTCTAGAACTAAAACTCTATTAGCCGTGCCTCTAAATCTTAACTATCGAATGTAGTGAAATAAAGCGAACAATTTGTGTTTTAAATGTTATTTTACTAGTCTTTTTGAGTGTTGACGTTTGTAAGAATATGGTTTTTTAATCAAATGGCGATTTTTTCAACAAATAAGTATATTTTGCTAAAACTTTCACCCAGTTATATGATATAGTGACCCGATTTGATTTGTTGTGCTTGCTCTGGATATCTTGAAAACAACTAGCTAGAATCAATATGAGCCCGCCAAATTCTCTGTAAGCACGTATAAAAATGAAAATTTGATTCGGATGAATCCATAATTATGCGCGATTTGAGCATTACTACAGACATTATTTCCATTAACAAATTGGCCCTCAAATTCAGAAATAAGTTGGCATCTCCCATAAGCCCGCTAGCCAGGAATCTTGCTCCCAACTCCTTAGTGCTTCAAGCGAGAAGACTCAGGATAATCTTTCCGGATATTCTTTCCACACGAAGAATTCTTCATAAGCTCGAGCGGCATCATCCATAAAGTCTCTTGTGCTGTCCAGTACTCACACTTTTGTTATTTTTGGGCAATTTTCAAAATATACATCTATTCAAAAACACAGAAAAAAATCAAAATTTTTTTGATCCAGAATGTTAACATTAGTCTGTGTGCCAAATTTGGTGACTCTACCTGTAAAGGTGTGAGAGATATAAATTTTTCTCCTTTGCGGGGGGGGCAAAAATTTTTTGATGCAGATTTATCCAGGTGGTCAACGTTAGTCTGTATGCCAAATTAGGTAACTATATCTTTAAAACTGTAGAAGATATAGCCCTTGAAAAACGTGTTTTGGGGATATCATATGCCGATTTGTGGGGGTGGGGGGTCAACATTTTTTGATGCAGATCTGTCGGGAATCTCAACATTAGTCTGTATGCCAAATTTAGTGACTATAGCTTTAAAATTGGGGAAGATACAGGTTTTCCCCAAATTGTTTGGGAGGGGGTGGGGGTGGGGGTTCGATCTCGACACTTCATAAATTGACGGTATACACCAACAGGTTTACCAAGTTTGGTTGCTCTAGCTGAAAGATAAAGGCAAAAAATTGCGTTCATACGGACAGACGGACATTTCGCAAACCCAATATACTATTTTCCCTTCGGGAACATAGTATAAAAATTATAAGAAATCGTTCAGCTGATACACATAAAGTTGAGCATGGCTCGGAAAAATATTAGTTGTCACGTTTAGCGGATACATAAACCAACTAGAAACGAACAACAGATGGCGCTGCCAATACGTATCTGATTTGCTTGTAATTCCCAAGTTGTTATTCAACAATCAGTGCATTTATATAGCTTCAGTTTTAGGCTACATTTGTTCTTGCTTCGGCAGAACATATACTAAAATTGGAACGATACAGAGAAGATTAGCATGGCCCCTGCGCAAGGATGACACGCAAAATCGTGAAGCGTTCCACATTTTTTTGCGCATACTGCTCCTGTACTTACCTAAGAAAATGTTCATAGTTCAATAAATTAGGTATTTTTGTTTTGTTGCTCGCCATTTATTATCATATTGAATTTTGGTATTTATTAATATATAGACATATTATTTGTTGGTTGACATTCATAAATGTTAAAAGTGTTCTTAGGTTTTATTTGTTTTTATTATTTATATTTTCGCTGCTCCTTTTATACATAATAATTATGTTTCTTTTGTTTCGCCTTAAGGCATACACAATTTGAAATTTTCAACACAGTTTTGTTTTTATAATTTGTTTTTGTATATATTTATATATTTATATTTGGTACCCAATTACTTTGAATTATTATTGGACACCCATACATTGTTTGGTCATCTAATAACCTTCCAGACACAGTCTGAAGAACACTATAATTTGAATTGGACGTGGTATCGGAACGTAGCTGCAAGATGGTCAGGTTCTTCGCATTATAACGAAGATCATTATGTGTTTGTAATATTTTTTTTATTGTTACCTAATCTTAAATAATTTCAAAATACATATTGTATGCTTTAAATGGACACGTGAATATGAATCAGGCTCTTGGTTTTATATAAATAGTATATATATGTTGTATATTGTATTATTAGTTGCCACAAAATGTTTTTGTTTAACTCTAGAAATTTTGACCAATATTTAAGCCGTACGAACTGTACATAAACTTTAGACAAATACATACATATATGCACGCACTTATATCATTTTGCTCCTAAGTATTTACTGAATATGAAACATTTTTTTAACTTTGAGGTAGTTTATCCATTGTTTAGGTATTTTACGATAACGATATTGATATCGACATATAAAAAAGTAAATATGAAGCACATTTATTTAAAGCACACATTTACAATACATAATCATAACTTTGATGTTTGTATGCATATATTTTGTTTCGTATTTGTTTTCATTACAACATAATTTATATATTTAGTATGCTCATTACACATATTAAACACTGAGGAACTGTCGTGCTTACTTCAATGCCGTCTCCCACTTCAATTGCGTATTTGCAATCAGACAAGGTCAACCCTAAACCTAAGCAACTTCGATCTATATACACTACAATAGTATATAGCATTTTGTTTCATAAATTTGTAGTCGCTTTGCTTGCGCTTGTACTTTGTGTGTGTGTGTGTGTGTGTGTGTATTATGTAATTTTTGTAAATGTAATTTTGAATTCATATTCATATCACTTATGGATTTGAAGCTCCTAAAACATGAATTTGAAAACCCTAAGCAAAACTGATGGCCAATTTTTGTATTCGCACAATTTGTTAATTGTATTTTATAATTAAATATGTACTCAAGTTCCAAATTTGGTTTTCTTTCTAAGCCTAAACTAGCTACTACAATTTGTTTGTCACGTGCTCAACTCAGTGGGTGATACGAGTGCCTAAGCTCTAAGTTTTTAACTTGAATCACTTTTTATTTTGTATTTTTTGTATATCCGTTCCCATTTATCAATGCTAGCGAACAAAAGGAAGCGAACCCAAAAATAAGAAGCGAAAATAAACGCCTTTAGAATGTTTTGAATGGTATTCGTTTTGATATCAACTGAACACAACTTGTTACGCAACAAACAGCAGTTATTAAGGCTATACAACTAGAACTCAAATGGAAATACCATAACTCATGAGACCCCAACACAAAAGACTCAATACAAATATCACAAAATTAGCATCGAAGCAGAGCAAAAACGTTCTTAAATTATTAAATCATCATCGAAAACTAAATAGCAAATCAAACAAAAACTCATATACAAGTATGAACATAATAAAACTCAAAGTGTGTTAAGTTGTTTTGTTTTTTGGTTTTTTTGGTGTTTTTTGTATTTGAAACTTATTTGTAAGCACTTCGAAGAGCGACCCGCAATTAAATTTATAAAATGAAAGTAATTTAAGATTTGAAATTCTAAGTTCTGTGTTGGTTTTTCTTTTCATTATTGTGTGCCTAAAGTTAATAAATTATGATTTATATTGAAGGTATTTCGTATGCGAAACGTAAAATATATGGATAAGATACAACTTAAAAGTATTTACGTAAAGCCTACACGAATTTTCCAGCCAACGTTTCTTACATATCAACGCAATCAAAGCATACAAAGAAAATTAAAATTATATCACCACTCATATATGTATATATATAAAATTTACAGTATAAGTAATTAAAAATAATATATATGGGTCAAATATCATGCATACAATGCTACACAGTTTATGCACGTATATTGATTACAATTAAACAATAATATTTTCAACTTAGGCTCAAACAGAAACTTAAGGACTGACAACCTAAGACCGATTGGATGTGTGTGTACGTGTGTGTGTGGATAGGGGGCCAACAAACATAATGACAATAATGTTATATGTATATAAAAGTAAAAGCTCTCCATTGTATCGAATTTATAAAAAACTTAGTGCTAAACATTGAACCAATTTTTACATCGTTTATATAGCATCAAAACTTAAACAAATAAATCGCAGCTGTATATATATATATATGTATACATTTATATATGATTATATGTATATATGTATGTTTGTTTGTTTGTTACTTATAGCTTATGCAAATATAGTATAGTTTCGCAATTTAAATGGTTAAACAAATCATAACTTATGTCGTAAACAGGTAAAACTGGTAGCTAAATCCTAGACGCATTTCTTTGTCGTTTGCTTCGTTCTTCATTAATTTTCTTAACAACATTCTTAATGGTTAAACAAATTTCGTGGTTATTTAATTTTTGTTTTTTGTGTTTTGTTTGTTGCTGCCTCTTTCTTTACAATTTGTTTCGTTTATTTTCAGTTTTTTGCATTTTCCAGGGAATTTTATGAGCTGACCAAAATGGTTTTCCATTTCATAATTATTTTGTGTTGCATTTGTCTGTTGCATACTACGCCAGGCTCTTAAATCACAGTTACATATTTCTTCCTCTCTTTGTATTTCTCTATCTGTTATCAACAACATATTATCACTCACTTTAGCAAAATATTCTCAAAAATGATTGTTTGGTTAGTTGGTTAATTGGTTATTTCGTTGGTTGGTTGGTTGTTTTATTTGATTTGATTTGATTTTTTGCATCGTTACATTTAGCTGGTTTGGGTGGCGAGGGCTGTGCTACATGCTATTTTTACTTAAGATTAAACTTGATGGGCGGTTCGTTTTAGTTTTGTTTTTGGTCTATGACTTGCGCAGCTCCTCCAGCCCGCCATTGGGCAAACCGCCGCGCATGTTTTCCAAGACTTTATTCACAAAATCGGTTGAGCCGCCCGCAATGCGTATGCCCGCTGTTCAAATACAAATACGAGATTAAATATGAAATTTCATGAAATTAAATTGTATGATAAGCTTACATGAAGCCGTTGTATAAATGCGTTGAATTTGCTGATCCACTTCCTCCGTGGACTCGCCCAGAGTCTTTGTACGGTGCTTGAGTGCCAACACCTGTTTCAGCTCGGCAATACCATTGATCAGACGCTCTGCGAGTGTATAAATTATATAAGTTATTTACTATAAACAGTCTAATATCTAAGTCTAACACTCACTGTGCTCAATCTCTAGACCAAACAGCTTGATCTTGTTTGCCTCGTGCTGGGCCTTCTTTTTCAGGCGACAGGCGCGCGAGGCGAGCTTGTTCTTCTCCTTGCGCGACTTGGGACGCACATTGAAGGGCAGCTCCGAGACGGGCGTCATGTCGTTGATAGTCCGACTCAGTTTGTCCAGCTCCTTGCCAATGCTGTGCAGCTTGCGCGCATTGGGCGTCAAATCGTTGCCATCGCCCTTGCGCGCCTTGCCGCTGTGCTGTGGGGACAATAAATGAGATACAACTGGATTAGATAATTGTTCATTGATTTTTGAGTTGCAATTAATGTTGAATATAACTTTTAAATTTTATATAATTTAATTTCTAGGATGTCTTCAGATATGCTAGCTCTACTAATTTACAAACTGCGCTTAGTAAGATATTTTACTAAATATTGCTGGTGTTACATTCTTTTAAAAAAAACTGCAAGATCTTATCAATCTCATGTCAAAGATGGTACAATGCATAAATTTAAAAATATTAAATATTATTTGGCAGCGCAAAAAGTGCAGATTGAGAAGATTCATATTTTCAGAGAGAATTCAAACATAAATAATTCATAGAAGATTTAACGTACCTTGTACACTTTGATGCCACGCACGGAGCAGGTGGGACTGAAAACAGGATCGGTGACCTCATTGAGCACATGGGGATCCTCTAGCTTGGATTGGAAGACCAGCCGTTTGCCCTTGGGCCCCTTGGCCTGCACATTGTACTGCCAGAAGAAACGTTCCTTGCCCTTGCTGCTGCTCAACTGATTTGGTGTTGAAGTGCGAGTTTCATCCTCATCCCCAGAGCCGCCTAAATGAAGTTAGATATTTAGTATGGGTAGTTAGATTGAGCTGTGGCCGGGACTCACCATTGTCACTGCTAAAGTCATCGTAGTTATCGCTGTTGTCGCTGGAGGCATCGTCATCATCGTCCTGAGAGAAATCGATGCAATCCGGCGACAGAACGCTGGCTGTGCTCAGCGAGGAGTAGCTGTCGGCCTCGGCCAGCGAGCCGGTGGATAGTAAATGCTGTCGCGGCTCCCGTCGCATCCAAATGTGCTCCAGGCCCAGATGCGTCGGCGCCGACGATGACAGCCGCGATAGCTGTGAGCTCTCAACGGCACCCTGATAGCCAAACGATTTGCGCACACTGCCCGCTGCCCCAGCCGTGATGACCACCTGGCCCTGGCCGGAGCTGGAGGCATTCGCAGCTGTGCCCGTGGTGCTATTGCCACTGGCGGCGCTGCCAAAGCCGCTGCTGCTGCCGCCAGGACTAAGGGCGACCGACTGGCTGAGCATGGAGTGGCGCTCCGGTGGCGAGGACATGGCAATGCCTTTCTTCAGCAGCTCCTGCATGTTGCGCGACTTGACCTGATACTGAGACCGGCTTCCATGTGGAGGAGGCGGTGGCGTCAGCGGCGACTGCGATGCCTGGCTGCCCGGTGAAAAACTCGAGCCTAGCTGTGGCGGCTTCTGTGGCGTGCTATGGAATAGCTCATAGGTATCCTGTTGTTGCTGTTGTTGGCTTTGAATGAGCAGCGTTTCCAGCTGCGTCTGTTGTTGCTGTTGCTGTTGCTGTTGCTGCAGCAGCTCCAGTGGCAACGCATCGGGCGTCTGTGACTGCGGCGAGAGCAAAAAGTTAACATTCTGCGTAACATTCGCAGATGGCAACAGATCCTCAATGGTGCCAATGACATCCAAAAAGTCACCGCCATTCAAATCAGCCAGCTCCGCTGCCTGTATCTCTGCCTTATCATTGGGAAATATATAATCATCGTCTAGATTAAATGGCTCGTGTTTGGTTTGGACAATAGCGCTGCTAATGTCGCTCCACATGGCATTCGAATTGGGCGTCATATCGTACAGCAGGGCGCTGCCACTGACCACCTCCTGCAGGAGCGATTGCTCCTGCACCACACTCATGTTGAGACTGGCGCTCAGATCGGGCGTAAAGTAGCCGCCACCGCCGCTGGCATCATTGGTGTTGTTGCTGCTATAGAGCGGATTGCTAAGCGGCGAGGCGGCGCTCAGGCTAACATCCTGTAGCAGCGTTGGCGATAGCGAGGCAGCCTCCAGGGCGTCCAGTCCAAAGTCTGATAGCTCGCCCAGCTGCAGCGATTGTGATTGTTGCTGCTGCTGTTGGTGTTGTTGCTGTTGTTGCTGTTGCAACTGTTGCTGCTGATGTTGTGCCATGCTGGGCAGGCTATTCAGATGATGGTGCTGACGTGGCGTCGACGTCAGCGTTGGCGTCTCGCTCAGCTGCTGATACGGATGATGATGGTGATGGTGATGATGATGGCTCTGATTGGAATTATTGCTGCGCGGTATAGTAATTGCCGTGGTGCTCAACATCACATTCGATGTGTAGCTGCTGCTGGAAATGGCACTCGAATTGTTGTTGTTGCTGTTGCTGCTATTGTTGTTGCTGTTGCTATTGCTGTTGCTGCCAGCGTAGCCACCCGTATTAATGCTCAACGTGGGCGTGCTCAGCGCATAGAGTTCGTATTTGAGCGGATTGCTGCTGCTGTTTGAGCCGCTGTCAAAGAATTCCGAAGACATGGGATACACCTGATTCTCAGTCATTGCGTATCCGTTGAGATCGAACAGTTGAGGAACTGGGGGTGCGGTGTGGGGAGGGGGGCCGGAGACAATATTCAATGCCTCCTTCTATTGTTGCTGTGCGCCTGGCGCCCAGGCGCTGCGCTGCGACTGCGCTGTTGCTTTACAGTAGCTGCAATGGCAGAGCACATAGAGAGAGACGGCATTAGTGTTTGTATTTTGATTTAATTAAACATAAATTGTTCTTAATACTAGTATAGAGTGTATGGCTTTAATGGCCAAAGCAACTTCAAGGCCTGCCAGCCTGTCAGTTATGCCAGCTTATGCAGTCGCTTGGACAACATTTGTCTATAACTTGTCTATAACTAATCTCTGAAATGTCTCAGCTTTAGCTGGGACTCAACTGAATCAGCTTTAAGCTCTAGGGTTCAACACCTTTCAACAATAAACCCGGAATTAATATTATACATAGAATATAAAGCATTAATTAATAGCAATTTAATAAAAATAACGCTTTGTTCTGAGCTAGAATCGATATAAAAAAAACATATTTAATTTTACATACAATGTATATGATAATCAGAGTTCATTGTTTTTTATATGACACATCCGATATTTTCACTCCAATTTTTTGAAATTTACATATTAAAAATTACATATAAATAAAAGAATTTTATTAATAAAATATGAAATGCTCATATATGAAGTAGAGCTGGAAATTAAGTATGAATATAATAAGATTCATTCGACCGATTCCTTAGGTTCTAAAGTGAGGGTGATTTTTAAACACATGGATAAATTACCTATATTCTACATATTTCACTGTAACTTGAAATATCTTAGTTTTCTAGCTTACTAGATATGCTAATTTCAAATGCAACGCCAGATTCCAATGCAGCTATTATTCGGATCTGAGCCGGATCCGTAAGGTGATTATACGGATAGCCAAGACTATGCGATGTCTTATATGATTGATCGATTTGCGACACGTGTTTTAGTTGGGTAAGAGATACATAAGCTAGAAAAATATCAGAAAACATATGTAGGTAACTGAGACTGGGTTTCGGTTATTTATGTTTTATGGGATTTTGGTAAATGTCACATCGCAAATTCCTGTTATTTATGGAGCAACTCATGAACTACATAGTAGATGTCATATGTATAATAAACAAATCTAAATTTCAAGTCATATTATAAGAGACAAGCGCTGATATAAGTATACATATACATATGCACATACTTATATATGTAGATATATTTATCTTCAAAAAATGATTTGCCTATCTGAAATATTTTGCAAAAACTATTCAACTTGTTTACTTTTCTTGTTATTGTTTCTCTTATCGTTGTTTTCGTGATGGACGGCAACCTGCGAAGCCCCCGAGCCCGCTCTACTTCAAGATCCCCCCCAAAGATCCAAAAAGAAACCATTCGCAGTTTTGTTTTGCACAAAATAAACCCGAAAATAGAAAGAGCCAAAAAATGATGAAAACGACACAACAACAAAGAAAACCAAAACGAACAAAAAAAATAAATAATAATAATAATAAAAAAACTATGCCACAATGAGTAGATGGTGTTGTTGTTATTTTGTTGGGTTTTAAGTGGGTTTGTTTTCTTGTTATTGTTGCTAATTTCTTGGTTGGTTGGTTGGTTGATCGGCTGATCGGTTTTTGGTTGCCTTTTGTTTTTTCCCTAGCCAGGTGACTCTCTACAGCTTGTTATTGTTCCTTGAATTTTGATTTTTCTTGTTGTTGTCGGTTATAAATATTAATTAGTTTGTTTACGAAGAAAACGAAATTTCTGGTTGATTTTATTGGCCGAAAAATGCATCTAGTATCTGGATTATAAATTTCTGTGCGGCGCATTACGATAAATGTGAAAATAAAATAGCCAAATAGTCCTTGAGTTTTTATTTTATTTTTGTGCGTACATATTTTCAAATTTAATAAAGTAAATGAACTTGAATTTGGAATTACTCGTATTTCGATTTAATGGAGCTATTCGAAGGATCTTTCACTTTTGAAGAGCTGAAACCATAGAAAGTTGGAATTATTTAAATTTCATAGAATATTTTAAAGGTTTTTTAACCATACAAAGTTAGAATTATTTAAATGGCATAGAACATTTCTAAGGGTTTTAAATCTTGAAAGATTGGGCTGGCAAATTTGAAATTAGTATCATAACTGTGAAGACTCCAATACTAGTGATGTTAAACTATTATTGGGTGTTACCATCGATTGTTTGCTTTCCATTTTCGATATCCATAATAACATCTATCGACCTATCAAAAGTTTTGCAGCTTTACTGAATACCAATCGATACAAGTGGATAGGACCGATTGCCACAATTTCCATAGGTTTTTCCAACATTGTGCTTAATTAGAGCAAACTGATATTATCGATGTGGGCCTGATCGTTAATTCGAAAAACTGTCATTTTAGTGCGTAGTCATCGTCCGGAAAACTGGAGAAAGAAACGACTCGAAAGTGCCGTGCTTCAGTTAATTTAATATGTAGCTATAAAACTTCACAACTGACCAATTGGAGGGGGCCACATGCTGGTGTATGCAGACCTTAGAGTTAATATCGCTCAGTGGCCCAGGCTTATCTATACTCTATACTCGATTTTAGCCTCAGCTGATAATAGCATTAGCTTACAACAATTCAGCAGCGACACGACTAATCGGATGTGAATGTGCGGGGAGAGGGAAGGGGGGTAGGTACTGGAGTGGCCGGTGTGAATATTACCTCCCATTCGTCAAGGTCAGCGGAGAACAGGCGAAGCAAACCAAGCAATTCAAACATAACGTGTAGCATCTAAAGCGGCACTTAAACAGCAAATAAAACAACAATTCTACTTTAGCTAAGTGATATGCTTGTTTCTCTGGTTTCTTTACATTATTCCTATGCCCCAAGCCTCCTACCCTGCAACTCCCCTGATCGTCACCATTTAAATTGTTTAATATTCGTCAAAGGTTGCCGAACGCGTTGAAGGCCAAACAAATTTTGTTCGTATTCGACCAACCAAAAGCGCCCCCTATGAACAAATGTATGTACTACTTATATAAAAACCTACATACATACATACATACATACTTATGTACTTATTTATATATGTATGTAGATACATATAAATATATACACACATATGTATGTATAATACATATGTCTAAATAGGAAACATACGGCAGTGCTTATGTACAAAAGCTACGAATAAATGGGCACAGACGAAAAATACAAATAGAATTTATTACAAATTTGCTGTCGAATAACGTAAAAAAAACAAAACAAAAATACTTAAAAACTTAAGTGGAATTGTATAAAACAAGAAGAAGAAGAAACAAGACAACACGAGAACAAGCAAACATTTTGATTTAACGTGCTAAGAGGAAGGCAGAGCAGAAAGAAAGAGAGAGCTAGGCGAGAGCGAAAAGCTACAAAATAAAAGCCTGTCTATATAATTATCAGCCAGAATAAATATTATAACAAAAACAACAAGAAAAAGCACGCTCACACAAAAACTAATGAACGCAAAATGTTTGTAGAGAAGGGAAGATGAAAACGAAAAACATCTGATGCAAAACATATGATAGCAAATACAGATATTTGATGAGTATAGATACATACATACATACATACATACATACATACATACGTACATATGTAGTATATAGTTACATACATGCATTTTAAATATGTAATTTTACATGTAAAATGTAGAACAGTGCACGCTCGAAAGATTGAACACTCATTTATATGAATAATATTAGCTCGTAAGAGTTAACACATATTTATTGTACTATTTTGCATAGGATGTTCCGAAAATACCTATACGAAACTAATTTAAATAAGTTATTATCCGATCGACTTGAAATTTGGACAGTAGATTAATAGTGACCAAAGTATTGTACATGATAGATCCCAAATTTATATCTTTAAGATTGGGAGAAATATCTCAGATCCAAAATAAACTTATACCTGCGCCTGCTATACACAAACCTACATTAGAAACTTGGTGTCTCTAGCTCTAATATTTGCTGAGATCGACGCGTTCATACATACAGACAGATGGACATGGACGAATCGAAATTATTTTGAGACTGATCAAGAATATATACTATACTTTATAGGGCCAGAAATGTTTCCCCTTACATACATTTTCACAGATTTAGTACCCCCTTTTTACCCATTTTATGGGAACAGGGAGTAAAAACAGATTTTCTTTGACAATTATTAGAGGTTAACTTTACCGAACCTGCACTGTATATCTAAGTTTGCATGAGTAAACAAAGCAGAACAGAACAAAAGACGCGTGGGATGCACGTGTAAGGCATTTGGAATTGCTTGGTTTAAAGTACAAAATTGGCTACAGGCGTGACCAAAGCAAATAAAACCCAACAACAAATCACAAAGCAACTGTTCATGGGGAACATCTGACGTCATATCAAAATCAAGTGCAAAATATAAATAAAATAAATCATTTAAAAAAAAAAAGTAAGAACGGGGGAAATTTAAATCAAAGTGCAGAGCAGGCGGCAATTTCAACACACAATGAAATACATATTGCAATAATTATAAACAAAAGCACAACACGAAGAAAAACAGTTAGGAAGCGACGCTATCAACAAATTACATATTGAGGGAAGAATATAAAGAGAGGGCGTGAGAGGTGTACACAGAGAGCAAGCTTGGAGCAGTTATTTTAACCAAACTCAAGGTCAAAACTGTTTATTTTTTATATTTTGTTTTGAATTTATAATTTATCGTAGTGTTGCTTTTGTTTTACAGTCGCTCACACATACACTCAAACACATGCATATGTATGTAGCAAAGAGTTGTAAACAAAACTAGGTGCTTGTAAAAAGCTTTTGAGAGCGTGGGTTCTTTGTGGTCCGTCTCTCCCTCTCTCTGTTGCACGTCACCTTTTGGCGCTCTGAGCAACATATGTTTTCTGACTGTTTGCTTTTGTCGCCATTTTCGTAGCTATAATTGTAAGTATGTATGTACATATAGTAAATAATCTGAAGCTTTTTGTCGCTTTGGACGTTGGTCGACTGGCTTTTTGTGTAAATAAAATATAATAACACAGCGCCCGCTCTTTGCCAGAAGCTTTTACATTTCGCCAGAATTTATACTAGATAATTAAGTTGGTATATACTATGTATGTATGTACATACATATGTACATTCATGAATAGATAACGTGTCTTGTACATACAAAAATGTCGTGTTGCAGCTTATTACATTAAGCATTTAAATATCAATAAATAAGATATTTAACAATAAATTGCACTATAGACTGACTTTCATCTCTCTCTCTCTCTGTCTCTGCTCACCCAAAACCAAATTTCGTAAGGCACGTTGCGTAAACACTCGACACGCTTTTGCATTATCAGTTTCACACAAAGAGAGCGAACAATCCAAAAACTCAGTCGAAAAATAACTTTTTATAATCAGTTTTTCGCACCGGAAAAGTTGCATTTGTGTCGATTCGATCTTTGGACGTTCACAACTTCCGTTGTGAATTATCAATTGGTCCCTGGTTAGTTCTGGCCCGCTCTAACACCTAATCACCCCCTATGAGGAGCAATTGCCAAAAAGAGAGCTTCGATTTGTTTTGTCAACAAACAACAACAAAAATATTGTCGCTTTCGTCATCGCTGTCACATGTTCCGAGTGCATACAATTATCGTTTGTTTTCGCGCTCTCTCTCACTCTCTCGCTTACTCTCAACCTTCTTTGTTTAGCATTTCATGCAAGTCACTTTTGATTTGTCTTTTTTTTTGCCCCTGCATTGCTTTAATTTTAGGCACACGCAACTTTTCGCCGTGTAGGCGACACACACACACACCCAGAGGCAAACAAATTCATGTTGAGGTAGCCACAGTTACCGTCAAGTGCAAGTTCCTTCCTCTTCCCACCTCACAGGCTATCAATGTATTTTTAGTTACCGTTTTTAGGGCGCCATTTTCGAAGGCCCCCGTTTAAAAATAGCCAGAAATGTTATGGCACCCATAAAATAGAAGAATGCGGGGGAGATTCTTATATTATATACCTATACAGTTTTCGTATTAATATGCCAGAATATGTGGCATAGCATAGCAAGTGGCTGTCAATTGATGATATAACACGATCCGTCGGCCTTTACACTTCTAATGTACACTTTAATTATTTACAAACGGCTGACGTACGAGTATATTGCAAGTTTTTGAGGAGGGCGGAACCTATGGATTAAAATAAATAATGCCATCCGCTTAGTAAACTTACGTTAACAACAAAATGGAATAGAAAAGAGCTTAAAATATGAAAAGTTCTGAAGCTTTCAACAACTCACCAAGGAATAACAACGTTTCATTTGTAAATGTTAAGCTAGAAGTGTGAGAAACATTTAACAAGCAGAGCTAAGTACTTTGAGAATCGCTTAGAAAGGCGCTCTTATACAAAATTTTAGATACACTTTATACACAAGTTCGCACATCTCGTATCTACCTTATTCCCTCTGCACTTTCTTGATTTGATTCCGTCTCCAGTTCGATCCCCTCGCCAATCAATGACGATGCGAGTTCGAAAACCACAAAGATGAAGGCAGCAAACAAATTGCTTGCCTGCTGTTTCGCTAATAGATAAATAATTAAAATCAATTTATATTGATTTAGCAACATATTTGTGCACAATACACAGAAATTAGCACAAATCAGCTGAAATGTTAGGCAAACACAACGAGTACAGAATATAGAATAGACCCTAAAAGCAGGTTCAGCACAGCTGAATGACTTAAATACGAATTAGTTGAAATCGTGACTGCTAAGACGGTTTCCCATTGTTGTATGTACATGTATGCAAACATGCCATTTCCAATATTTAATCGGATACACTGCAGGAACACGTGAGTTCCCTATCAGCGGACGTCTCTCCAGAGGCGTCTAGCTTTCAACTGTTCATTCCGCGTTATCAGCGTCCAGCCGCGTGCCAGTGACGGCGATGACAACTGAGAACAGATAAGCAGCCCCTCGCATTGGGTCAAGCACATTGCAAGTTTCTGTGAACTGAGGCAAGACTCGAGCCAGGCCACGACGACCCCAACGTTTGGAAAACTATTACTACACATGTAAATTTGACAAATAGTGTTTGGGATATAATTGAAGTTGAGCTGATACTCAAACTGTGACTGTTACTTTCCAAAATCACTGGCAAATACAAGTGCCTAATATCAGAACTGGAACTTTTAATATTAGGACGATGGCTGTTGTTTTTGATATTCTATCACAACACCCTATATTTCTCAGTTTAATTGTTTATGGTTAACTAGCTGGTAAAACCACAGCTTTGCCAGGCGTAATATTTAGACTAAAATGCATTGTGTTCAATTATTATGTTTTTATGTAGAACCTTGAAACTCAATTTGAGGCCAATCGCTTGAAAATAAAATAAATAAAAAATGCGACAGTTTTCCACCAATTTCCTGACTGTGGGGGTGAATGTTCAAAAATTGGTGAGGCATGTATAGAATTATTTAATGTGTAGAGCTTTAAAATTATATTTTTACCCAAACAAATTTGAGACCACCATTTTCCGCCCATGGGGGTGGATTATCCAAAATCGATGAAATATGTGTCAAATGCATTTTTGTATAGATCTTGGAAAAGGAGTTTGAAGCAGATTGGATGATAAACAAAAAAAGTTTCATACAACAGATTTTCGCGATTTTCCACACTTGTGGTTGGAATTTTCCAAAACCCCGCCATAGTGTGTGGAAACTATTATGAAAATTTCAGCAGCGCAGCTCTTACGGTTTGGACTGGGCGATTATTGCCAATCAGTCAGTAGTCAGTCACCAATCAGGGAAAACTATTTTATATATAAATATAGAAGATTTACACACACGACTTTGAGAGCGACCCTCGTGTATCTTATCGGCAAGCCAAACAGCTGAAAGCGATAAGCTTCCCACGCCCACAGGGAGAACTATTTGTTTCAGACTTAGTAAATGCTTGCAAAAATTAAAAACAAATAACAACGAAACGGAAATGTCCCCACATAGTTTATAGATGGTATTTTATTTTATTTTCTTAATCAGCTCAACGAGCTAAACGAAAACAAAAACAAAAACAAAATCCGAAATCAAATGCAAAAATTCTGTTCTAGGAACTGTGGAAAAGGTTTGTTGGCTTTAGATTTGCCTCGAGTGATGTGTAGATAAAGACAAATAACAGAAAATGTAATGAGTCAGTGCAACAAAAGAGCTAGCGAACGAAATATGTACATCTGAATATGGAACATATTTATACTTTTTACGAAATTTCAAAGAAAAGCAAACAAGTTTCTTAATGGCCGCATCCGCAGACCAGAACAACTCAACTCAGCAACAAAGAAAGTTGAAGGCCGACAAAGCAATGACCGTATATAATAGAATATACGAGTACAAAATCTGTATACATACATTTACCAGTACTCTACTTATATACAAATCTGTTAAACAAATCAGTTAATTTACTTTGAATCGAAACGGGCGATGAACAACAATCAGCGTCTCTCAAGAAATGATGTAATAACTGCGACAATGATAATAATCATTTGGGTTTTAGGGGGAAGATCATACCACTTGAATTAGAACTTTTGATAATATTTCCCATGCCGGGTAATTTTATAATTAGTATCAATTAATGATTAACGGACTGAAGGAATGTCGTTCTCGTTGCTAATTTGTTGTTTGCATAAATAATGCATAAAGTTAACTTAGCTGGGAAATTTATGAAGCATGTTCGTAACCACATTGCAAATGGAATCTTATTAGATAGTTGTAACAAGAAATATACATAAGTATCTTTAAGATTTAGATAGACTTCTGAAAAATCCTCTACATAAGGAAGTTAACGCGGAAAACTTACTAACAGTTATACATATAATGCTTAATACAAATCTTGCTGCAAGCCAATAAAAAACAAGTAAGAATGCTATAGTTGAGTATACCCAACTACAAAACTCCCTGTACCCAGGTCAAAAATTTCCGATCGCATCTTCGTACACACATACACAAAGACGTACGAACACGAGCTTCAGCGCAAGCTAAGCATTTTAATTGGTGGCTGTGCTGCTTCTTCCCCCTTCGCCGCAGCACTGAATCTTGTGTTGAATAACTTCCGTGTTTATTATTCGATCGACTTGAAATTCGGACATTAGATCAAGAGTAACTAAAGTATTGTACATGCCAAGTCCCAAATCTATATCTTGAAAATTGTTACTGTAAAACAGTTTTTATCGAATAGCGGGGGAATGGGGGGAATATCTCAAATCTAAAATAAACTTGACCTGTTCCCGCTATAACCTACATTTTAAATTTGGTGTCTCTAGCTCTTATAGTTGCTGAGATCCTTGCGTTCATACATACGGACGGAAAGACGGACGGACGGACAGACAGACGGACATGGCCAAATCGAATTCTCTTTTGATACTGATCAAGAATATATATACTTTATAGGGTCGCAGATGTCTCCTTCTGCCTGTTACATACATTTGCACAGATTTAGTACCCCCTTTTTACCCATTTTATGGGTACAGGGAGTAAAAAAAAATTAAGTTAATTTTTGTGTTTCCTAAAGCGAGTTTTAAGGGCCGGTGTGGTTCATTTTAATATATTGATAACATTCTTTATTAAAATTCTCCTCCTACGCGTCAGGGAGTCTTTCTTTTTGTAGGTTAGGTTCAGACTACAAAAAAGGAATTCCGTGTTATAACGGATACTAATACTAAGGATGTTAATAATACTAAAAATATTGGAACGCCCAATCGAATGTTTTTTGGATGATCAGCTCGGAAAAATCGATTGGTCCAATTTTTAAACACAAAAGCATATTTTTCAAAATGAATACAAATATTTTCAAAACGATTAACTTAACGAAAATCATTAAAGATCGAATATTTATATAGTTTTAAAAAACATCGATGATCGAACAGTCGCATCACCCAATAACATCGATCGGAGCACTTTATTCGTGGTGAAATAAATTAACCGATAATGTTATTCTAATACATAGCAATACTAAAACTAAGTCCTAATTCTTATTGAACGATATAACCTCATAAGTCGAGCTATACGAAATTGACCAACATTCGGTTGGTTCAAGGATTATCAGTCATATATTTATGTATGTATTCAACAGGCAAAGTCAAGAGCTTTATGCACCTGAATCACTTTGCTATCGCGTATTTGCCCTTATCGTGCGCTCAACTGTTGAGTCATTGCTGTTGAGATATAGAAGAGCGCGTTCTATAAGGTGACATGGCAATATCCAAGTTGCAGTGGATAAGCGTCACGCAGCGGGGAGCGCAGTTAAGTCAATTAAGTCAACCGGCAGCTAAGACAGCTGGAGACCCAGCCAGACCTATAGAGGGAGAGAAACATGTCGTATACGTAATAAGGCGGCGCCTGAAACAAACGAGGCGTGTTGAGAAGTGGCGCCGCCGTCGTGTTTGGGTTTGGGGCTGCGGTTTAAAGACAAAACTAGAGCTGAAACTGGCTCTGTATGGGAATGTTTGTGGGGGTGGGGGTGGGGGTGGGGGTAGGGCAGGGGGCCTTCTGTTGGTATTTGCCCAACATATGGCCGGTTTGGGCATTCTACTCGATTGGGTTTTGCCTGCGCTGCGTGCTGTGTGCTTTGTGCTCCACCAGAATGTGGTTTTTATACCGATTGTCAACAGTTTTCAGCCTTGAATTTTCGCGCACTGACACTGAACTCTGAAAGCGGCCCGACTTGTGTTGAAATTCAAATTCAAATTGAAATCAATTTCAAATTTAATTTAATTTTTCGTCGCTTCTTTTTTCGTTTGCAGTGTGTGTGTTGTATTCGCCTTTGATTATTTGCACAAATGGGCAACAAATGCTCATAAAAACCTCTCCAAAGTCTCTATATATAATCCGATGCCATATAGTATTTGCATAACCGAAAGATTTTCAAACATTTTCGTTGTTCAGTGTTGACTTAGATGTTGAAAATGTAATTTGTTGCTTTTGGTATTTACCGACCCGTACAGGAAATGCTTAGTTTTGAGCTCCCATTTTATGGCCTATTCATAATCAAATTCAAGCATGTTTATAGCTTTATGTGCTCCAACACATTACACGACTTCGATTTCAAATCTCAGCTTTAACAACTTTCTGTTTCTGTTTGTGTGGTGTGTAAATTTTCAGAACAAGTTGAGACATTTTAATTGGCTTAGAGCCATAAATTACAATATACGACAGCTCCAAGAATTTGAGAATGGAATAGGGAGCAATTTTCAAAAGCTAGCACTCATAATATGATCTATGGGCAATACCACACAAGAGATTTATACGTTTTAGTTTGTCTCCGTTTTCCGAGCTGGAGTTCAAAGATTTTTTTTTTGTGTTTTCTCATTGATATTTAAATATTTTTGTAGGTTAGCTAATAACGAAATTTCAAGTAGCTGATCTCATTTAACTTTCTATTTTGTTTTATGACCATAATATAAATACGCTTAAAAACTCGTCTCTCTTTCTTTTGATGTCCGAATCTCTCAATGAATATGTATATTGAAAACGAACCGGAGCGCACAATTAATATCTTTTGGGCTTTTCGGCTTTCCCGAGTCTTCTTTTAATATTTATTTACATATACATGCATTTTTTGTGGATTATTGGGTCGCCGCCGCCTGGCATTAAAAATTAAAAGAATTGTGTATATTTTTGTGTGTGTATACTTTTCATACATTCTCTCGCTTGTATACCAACCTTATGATTTCTGCACCGTTTTATAAAATTATATACGATAAGTATAAACAATTCCAGTTAACGTTAACGAGCTTGGTAGCGTTGTAAATCGTCTATAAGGCAATCTCTTTGACTTCCGTGTACGTTTTATAAAACACCAAAAATTTTAATATTGTTTAACAATTTGCTAGCAATGTTTATTCAAACATTTCTGAAATTTTTTTGTATTTTTTCTTCCATTAATTAATTGATATGCATGGGCACGCATATACTTATAAACCAGGAGGGGAGCTTGCTCTTTATATGAGAATCGTGTATTTTATTGTTATTGTTGTTGTTGTTGTTGGTCACGCTTTTTGTTGGTTGAATTTTGTTTTTAAACTGGGTCACACATGTGGCGATTAAAACAGAAATAGTATGTATGTATAATATATATAATAAACACAACACACATATTAACATCAAGAACTATGCACACTGTATAAATTTTGATAAGTAAAATTATAATTTTTTTATACGCGTCTGCTCACAATGGCAAATCTAATCAGCTTGTCACCAGAAAACAAAACATAAGCCCGAAGAATTGTTATACTTAATACCATATATGCATGTAAGTAAAGACTTCTATGGGGGAATTGTTGTTGACGTAAGACTTGAAGTTTAACACTGTTTATAGCGTTTTTGATCTGTTAGAAAACACGACACTTGATGGCACACTTT
Source organism: Hirtodrosophila confusa (assembly GCA_035043065.1). Taxonomy (NCBI): domain Eukaryota; kingdom Metazoa; phylum Arthropoda; class Insecta; order Diptera; family Drosophilidae; genus Hirtodrosophila; species Hirtodrosophila confusa. The sequence continues at coordinate 571,957 of JAWNNI010000024.1, forward strand.
ATATGCAATATATATCGTAAATTTTCGTTAAAATTACAATGGCAAAAATTTACAACAACTTGAAAGCTTTGTGGGATTTTTGTTGCCGTTTGTTTCTTTGTTGCTGTCAATTTTGCGGTGATTTCGACCGAGCAGCTGAGCGCTTTGCGAACAACTGATCAAAGCATGAACCGAGGAGTCGAGAGCAAAGCAAAGCTCGCTCTGCATTTACGCGTGTGTGTGTATGTGTATACCCGTTTGTGTGAGTGTGCTTATGTGGTTAGTAGGCAGACGTTGGAAGAATTCTGTAGTCAAATTCCAGCACTCTTCAAATTTTTGTGCTTTTTATGTTTGTTGCTTTATTTATTTATGCAAATCTGTTGAACGCTTTGCTGCTTTGCTCGTTTTTTTAATTGAATGTTATTGCTTTTGTTGTTATTGTTATTTTTGCTGTATTGAAACTAGTTCGCGCGTAGTCTAAGCGAGTTTGTTTAAATAAATGCCTGAACCTGAGTTAATTTACTTAAGCCCGCGTTTTATGAGCGTTTTCCAAATCGCTTGCTTGATTTGTCGACTAGTTTTAATTGTTTACTAATTGAATTATGAACACAACTACTTTTAATGCAATATATTAGTTTATTATATATACGAGTATATTATATTTACTTTGATTTACACGCGCTGCATTGACGTTGTTCATTCTATCAGCGTTTCTGTTGTGTACTACAACAATAAAAATAATTTTGCTGTTTTATTTTGATTATCGCGCTCTGTGCCGTGGCTTGTGTGCTGCTCTATACACTAATACACATAAAGGTGTTGCGTTGCGTTTTGTGTCCGCGCTTGACAAACGTTCTTGACCGATTGATAAAAAGTTTTGAAAAGCTCAGCGACAAAAACACGACAAGCAAGCGGAAAGCTTCCCCGATGGCTGATTTTGTTTTGATTGTTCAGCTGTGCGGGCGCAGCAGTTGTAGAGAACAAGTCAAAGGGAGAGCGTGCGCATGTCGCTCACCCACACACATATGCACACACAGGCATAAGTAAATTGCCATCGTTGTCTCTGCTGTTGCTTCTTTCACTTCCACTTTTCCATTCGGGTTCTTGAATACCGGCGCTGGGGGGCGTGCGGCAGTGGACAGTCACAGCAGCGACAGCGCAGCTGCTGGGGTACAGTCTGCTGCGTTTGTTGTTGTTTTGGTTTTGTTTTGTATTTTTTGCCTCTGGCATTTGTTGTTGCTCGCTTTGCTTTGCTTTGGATGTTTATATTTTTTCCCCATTTGATTAATAAATAAATTCATTTGCAAAGCTTCCGCTCTCACTCTTTCTCGCTCTCTGTGTACTGTGCTGCCTCAACCCACCAGTTTTTGACGTCACTTTTGTTGTTTACTTCGGGCTAGTCAGCTTGTTTTCATTTTCTTAAGCACTCGCATTGTTATTGTCGTTTCATTTTTTAATGCAAATTTTTTTGTTTTGAAATTGTCTGGCACTTTGATTTGTCTCTTGATTTTACCAAGAAAAAAGCTAGTTAGACGTAAAACAATACTATAATATCGGCACGTTTTTATTTATAGGAAAAACACAAAGATGCAAGCGAAAATCGCGCGCGCTTTCAAGAGCGCTGCATGCGCGCGTTTTATTGCTGACGTTGCGTTTTCAATTCTTTATTGGTTTGTTTATAGCACCCAGAAATAACATAAAATAATATAAATATAATAACAACAGGAATGCGCACAACAATAGCATTTTACTGCTATATGCATGAGCATTTGTTTTCGGTTTAGTTTTCCTGTTGCCTTCTTACTTGATTCGTTCCGATTGTGAGGTTCTCAGCATAAAGCTGATGCAATATGTCATTTGCTATGTGTAATAAATGTATCCAAAAGAGATTTGCTTGCATAGAGAGCATTTTGAGTTGAGCAGGCTACTAGGAGTTCAGGAAATGTAGCAATGGGCTTGGCAAATAAAGGTGTGGCAACCCCCCAAAAATATTGTTTTCGTTAATTGTATTTTATTGTTGTAATTTGTATTTTGAATAGAGAAAAAAACGTAGGAACTAGATCTGCGTAAGTTTCGATAGTGCTCCCACTCGATTGTTTTTGACCACACCATCAATAATATCGCGAGAGTGGTGTATACAAATAATTTTAAAATATCAGATGCAATGCTGAAAAATATTCCAAGTAATTTATATTAAAAAAAACCAACAAAACTATTCAAAGTATTCCACTTATTAAAAACAAACTAATGACTTATTCAAATGATTTGGTTTTAAAATTGTACCTTAGAACTAACAGCATCACGATAGTCACAGAAATCATAAGAAACCATCGATACTATCGATTGTTTGCAGCTTTAGTAGAAGAGAATGTATAAATTTTATAATTCATTCATCTTTAGAGTCTTTAGTATACAAATACAAAATGAGCTCCTTTTCTCATAATATCAAGATCTAAACCCCACGTAGATGAATCAGTGAATGCCCTGAGAGCATAAATCCAATCAGCAATTGTAACTTCAACAGGAAAATTAAATCGTGTTGGCAATCGATGACAATCAAACTGACGCACGGAATATTTTGCCCTGGGGCCTGCCGCTGCTGCAGCAGAAAATCAAGACCATGTCCTTGAATGGCAAATTGCGACACGGAAAAACACAAACAACCCACAACACGACAGGCGGCAAATGAAGTAAATATGCTGTACTACATACCCGTAGGTTCGGGAGCCGACGCGACGCGACGCGACGCGACGAGACAACAACAATCAGTGGAGAACTCATCAGGAATGGTCGTTCCAGCGCATAGAGAAATGCCAAGGATGCCAGACCACACATACACATGCACACACACATACAGACGCGCCAGCACACGCCCACTTCAAGGATCAAAGTGACAGCGCACAGTAAGTGATTGTCAAGGACGTGGGCGCCGGTGTCTCTCGAGTATTTACCACAGAGCCTGAAAAGCAGACGCCTACGCCGGTGCTTTCAATGCGTGGACGAGCGCGGAGGCGGGGACAAGCTACAGTTTGTTTTTCATTTCTGTTCTTTGCTTTAGCGGCCCACTCATCCATCCGTTCACTTTGCACTTTCACTTTCCCTTCGTGATGTCTCGGGTTCACGGCAGTCCGAAGCGTCGGGACCTTGAATTATATTTTGTTGCCTACTTGTGGGCGTCGCTAGAGTTGCCACCCCATACCTAGCCCATAAATGTTGGGCGTTGCTTTCTACCTAATTCTGTATTCTTTATGCGTTCACAGAACGTGTCTTTTTTTTTTTAGACATTTGTGAAGCATTTGACAAGCTAACGCATAATTATGTTTTAATTAACAAAAAGCCAGCACGTTTTGGGGATCTGGCAACGCCAAAGACATGTCTTGCTAGCATCTAACATTATAATAAGTTTTTAAATTGTATATATATTATAAAACACCCAATTTCTGTTTATAGACTATTATTAAATGAGCTTTTTATTGCTTGAATATGTTTTCTTGTGTATATTCAATATATAGATTTTTGTCCATTCAAGTAAAGCCAGTCAAATATTTAATGCCAATACAAAGGAATTTACAAAATCAATGCATTGCGCTAAGCGAATTGTTACAATACCAAGTACATTAAATTTACTCAAAGCATAAAAAGGATATTACAGCATCGGCGCACTAAAAATAAATGTGTCCTTTGGATTTTGTTATGAATGTGCAGAAGCACAACAAAAATGCGACCGCAGACTGGCAATGTATCCAAGGACATGGGGGTTGTGGATGCGATTGGCATTGGGGTTGTAGCGCCCACGAAAGAGCATGGGCTTTATTATGCGAGAGCATGCCAGAACGGGAGCGAAAGAGCGAAACTGTTCAGCGTTTGTTTAAGGATTTCATATGAATTCTGCGTCGTAATATTTCAACATGGCAGCCAAATCTGCTCAGCAACCCCCACGCACACATCCCCCTTTTAATATGGGGCAGCCGGCAAATGTGTACATCAAAAGTATGTATGTATGTATATAACGATACATGTCGTATGTGTATTATGTAGATTATATAGGTTGGGCGCCCGCACGCGGACTTTGATGGCGTTGTTGTGACGCGTATCGATTTGTTTATGTTTATTAAATGAAAATTCGCAAAAACAAAAGAAAACGTATTGGAGGAGGGGAGCAGCGACAGCGTTAAGAGGATGTGAAACGCAATGGAAATTTTCGCACTCTTCTACATATTTGAATTTTTTATATGTGACCTTTTGGCCAACGCACAAAAAGTTTCTTCAAATTTCGGCAAATTTCGATTTAGTTTGTATTGGTTAGGTATATAAAGGTGCTTTAATTGTTAAGAGAGCGAGAGAGAGAGAGAGAGAGCGAAAAGCTTTTGGGAAAGCTAAATAACAACATTACATGGTTGGAGTTTTGAGAAGCGCAAAGAAAGGCACGCACATTTGAAAAAGCTTTTGCAAGCTGTTGGGACTACCTTATATTAGTTGACACCATATAAGTAATAATTGTGAGTCATATTCACATTCTTAAAATCAATATTCCATTATTATAATACCGCCCAGCTTGCTAAGAGTTCTATTTAGAATAGAAAGTACCTGCAAAGCCCCGATCATTAATCCCGAATATACCATGTATTGAATAGTGAATAGTACTTTCAAGCAGAATATTCACAACAACTCACATGCACTTCGCATGTGATTGAAGCCATTCAGCAGTTGGCTCAAATAAACAACATTACGTTTATTTTTGTTATATTTATTTTGTATGTATTCTGTATTGTTTTTCTGCTGATTCGTGCGCTTTACGTTCATTGGCCCCAAGCACCGCACACAAATTATAGCGCTGATAAAATAATAATGAAAACAACAACAGAAACAAAAACACATTTACATTTTCAACAACTAAGCGTTTTCAATAGCGCACGAATAGACCAAAACGCAGACGTGGAGCCATTGACTTTTCTCCAACGCTTATGTCAAGTTCAGGGCCAATTGGTTACTCTTTTTCCTAGGCAATTTCTTAATTGAGCAGGCAACACCTGACAACTAGATATCTGGCCGTTCGTTATCTGAACAAGTATATAGCATATTATGGCGCGTCACAAATAATTTTAGCCGGGTTCGTAGAGTCCAATTTGATTCATCCAAGGAAATTAAATTATACTAACAACTATGTATACTCGAGACAAAGAAATGTGGGCGGTTTAGTGACTATTTGCCAGCAATTTATTTTCCGTGGCTGTCGCATTGCTATTTTTATAGAGAACATCGAATGAATGTTGCATGGGGAAATTTACGTTAGTAACATGTTGATAAGAATCGATTAGAAAGACGATTTTTAAACACCCTAATTAATTCAAATTTGTATAATTTTTTGCTTGGTTTTTATTATTATTGGTGAATTTTAGCGTTCATACTCTACTAAACTCCTCCACTCTTTGAATGCGAGGAGACGTCACATTTATTAGTTTCCTATTTATAGAAAAAACTATATACTTTTTAATAACACTAAAATCATGTGAATATGTTATGTTTAACGCTTTTAAATGGTTCTGAACTGTTTTGCCTATCCTTATTTATATATAGATTATACAAAGTGCAATTATATTTCAAAACTGCAATCGCTGCTGATTATTAAGATAAGTACGTATAGTACATACATATACATACATTTGTATGTAGATAAGAATGAAGCAACTCGTAAATAGGGGAAATAATATTCCCGTAGAAAAAATTCAAGTAGAATATTTCACAACAAATGTGCTTCCGTCTTTAATTTAATTTATAAAATTAAAGGCATAATAATAATAAAATAATCATTTAATGTTATTAACACTTACCTTTTTAGTAACTGCTATCATAAATATCATTTTAATTTAGATTCTAAGAATGACCACGTAGTCGTCTATAACAAAATGAAAACAAAGAGCAATTAATATGTAAATGTCTGGCATATGAGTGTAAAATGTAAGATGAATTTAATAGACTCTGGAAACTAAAAATGAACGCATACTCGTATATGCATAGATATAAGCGAATTTAGTTTTCATACCCTATTTGAAAGTGGCACAAATGGGTAAATAGGTTTTGGGGAAAATAATAGGACTACAGTCCCAGTAGCCGATAGGCCATGTATATAAAGTCGAACTTCTCTATAACTAATTCTAATATCAATTTTAGATGAACTTTGATCTCTCTGAACCGAATTCTTTATTACGAAATTTGTGGAATCCCATTCTAGTTTGGAAGAAGTTCTATTATATGGGAAAGTTCGACTATATGTATCCTCAAACTTATTTTAGTTAAACAGACTGAAGTCAATTCTTAAAAAAATCTGTAAATTTTATATTATGTACTTAAATGGGTATTTTCTTAGTGGCTACGGATATTCATATAATAGTCGGATGTTTGTTTATATCGGTTTTACTTGCGATATATATAAATAAGATAATTTATGTATGTGCTGAGGCGAGAGTGTGAAACTTGTGTGGCTCGGTTCATTGGTTGCAGATGAGTTCGGCGACGACAGCAGTCGGCTATATGTTTTCTATATGTTTGACAATGCGGAAGTTGTTGAAATACATACATACATATAACAAATTCAAGGCGACACAAAGAGAACTGCATATAGATAGATATAAGACTGCGTGCAGTTGCAACAAAGCGCAGACAGTCGGTTTATATCTATATATGTAAATGCTTTATCTGGCAAGTAATTAATGGTTAGCACTTAGAGCGTTAATGTCAGGAGAGGCCAAAACAGTGCTAGGGATTTTCACGTTTAACTTACCCCAAAATAAAAGACAACAATAAAAAAAGAACGACGAGAAGCGAAATGCGATTACGAAAAATAAACGAAGCGAAAGACGGTGACGGGAGATTAACAAAATTTAAAGAACACGATTTATACGATGCTTGAATAACTATCTAAAGATTAAACAACAACACAGCACAACGATAACAAACGACGCGATCTACAATTAAAGGAAGGATACCCTTAAACCGGAATACGCGAATGAGAACGCGACGCGAACGGAACACACAACCGACCTGTCTGAATTGCACTCGATAACTGTGTCAGTGTGTAGCGAAGGAATGCCCAGAGAGTCCCTGGCTCGAGGCAGGCACAGGATGCGCTCTCCTGTTGGATGTTGGCGGCGGGGCGGACTGGAACAGAGCCACCACCAGCGAGCTAGAGAGACGCAAGAGAAATTGTATATGTACGCGTATGTGTATGCGTAAGTATGTGCTTGTATCCTGGCAAAAGACGCGAGAAAATACAAAAAGGGAAACCCTCGAAAGACAAACTAACCCCAGGCAGACGCTGTTGAATGCTTATACGAATATCCTTCAATGGCATCGCGAAATCTTTGTCGTTCCTTCTGTTTTCGTTGATTTCACTCACGTGTTTGGCCAGCAAACGTCGCGGGGTGGAAAGCGCCCGCGGTCACGTCCTGTGACTGAGCGAATGAGCTTGGCAACAGGACTCACAAATTTGTATTCACTTTTTTTACAGCTTCAGCAGTTATTACTCACTTTTGGTCGAGTATTTCAACAGACCCATTGTCCCGCGCAAAGTACAGTAAAACTTGCCATTTCTATGGGTTTTTTTGGTGACGATATTTGGTAGAGTAGATATAATAGCTCGGTTGAAGGATAGAAATATGAAACTAATGAATCCCGGTAGATTAATTAAATAAAATTGTTACCTATTTCATATTATATTGAAACGATATTCAACCGATAATGAATAGTTTTTAAACACGGAGTGCCATCACTCAGTATATCAAGTTGTAGGTATTTTATAATATATATACAATGCTATAAAAGTGCAAACTCTAATTTATTTATTGATCATACATTAACAGACGATATAACATACAAAATTACGTAAATATAGGTTTATTGGTATACTATTTACATATTTAAAGCGATTTAATTTATTTGAAAATTTAGTTGGTACTTGAAATGTTTTCGAATTGGACTCAAAATCAAATAGGACTCAAACCATTCCACCAGTAGTATTCAATTCAAAATGTATGAATATGTGGTTACTGGATTCTATTCACTTCTATTATATGATACTGCTGGACATAAAATTGATTTCCTTGAATTTTGTGAGCCACATTTCCTTCCCCTGTTTGGCTATTGAACTGTATATGAAGACAATGGCTCCACTGCGATTATTCTTACAGAACTTGTGCCGCATTTGAACAATGGGTAAAAGACAACCCGCTGCCCTAGATAGGAACTGGAAAGCATCTTTAGGACCTGGGATTATTATTATTATGTACCTTGAACGCTTTATGCCAATTCTAATTCCAGTTTTCCGAACAAAAGCGTTGCACATAAAAACATTAACTTTTGTCCCACTGCAGAGGGAAGACCAACAACAAGCCGTACCGAGCCGAACTGAGGATCTCTTGGGCGGAATGTGAGCACCAGACAAAGGCAAAGACAATAAAGGCAGGGGCAACCCTATCTTGGCTTATTTTTATGTTACTTTTATGATTTCCCAATTTTTCACGAACACCGATTTACGAGAATGTGTACAGTACTTAGGTGCGCTTTTCCTTTGCCCCTCCCCAAGCAATTCATTTCAATAGAAATGTAAATAACAAATTTTAATAATAATTGAAATGGATTTGCCAAGGAAATGCAAAAGCGGCATCTTCAAGGGGTGGATGGCAAACCGGGCCATCCTATCCCAGTAGTGCATGTGGCAACCCACAGTTAACAGTTAGGTGAGTAATTTTCAACTATACAGATTGGAAAGTTTCTTCGAAGGGAAACTGTGCGCAAACGACGTCGATGATTTATAAACTATTTCAATCGCCTCATTTCAATTGGAAGAGGTTTTCAATCGATTTTACGGTGCATACATAATTAAGCCTTAAATAGTTTGGAAAAATAATCACGAGGACTCGTAACCCCCATTGCGAGCGTGTGTATTGTGTTTGCCGGAAAAGCGTGAAAAATCGAACGGAATAAAAGTTTGAAGAGCTCACAACTATGCACGTTTGGCCTAATGAGTTTTAATAGGATGAGTCGACTAAATCTATTTGAAATGGTAGACAGGAGAGGAACCTTTACATTAAATCATATAGATTTGATAAAGCTAGTGTTCTTCTGCGTTCATAAAGCTAATTTAATTCTAATTAATATCTTGTTTGAACTGATCTTTACCCAATTTGAACTTTAACTCATCGTTATAATATCCACTTTTAGACAGTCCTCACGACACCACTTGATGCTTTGATCTCGTAACAACTTCATTGTCCTAACAAGCCTCATATTACTTCGAAGATAAATGAACACAACACTTTTCTATTTACAGTTTTCTCGGGAAAATCTGGAAATTTGACGAATTGCTACCAAAAATTAACATTAATTTGCAGTGTCAGTGGCCGGCGGCGTTTTGAACCTAGCACTTTCTTTCCCCTCGTTACCGGTTCCATCTGAATCTTTTTGTCTTCAACTCCTTTGTCTTCGGCAGTTACGTCTAGTTTTGCACGTGTGCACAAATTAGCAAAACTGGTTCCAATTTACAAGGCATTTTGCCTTATGTTTTTCTTGAATTAGGAAAAGAACCACATGGAAGTACATACTACTCGTAGTTTGCTCCCGGGGCGCTTTTCCTGGTCATTGTTCTAAAGGGGCGAACAGATGGGCAGCAGGAAAAAATTATGAAAATTCTATTGTTTTCGTTTATTTGCTAAGCCTGGCAGGGAGTTTTAGCGCCGTGTGAAGTCAGTGTTCAGTGTTCAATACGAATAAGAATTTTTTCCTCAAGATTAATTTGGAACTCGAATTTTACTCATTAATGAAACAGAATTATGATTGTTTACCTTAATTCCCCATCAAACATTTTAGAAAACCCCTTTATTTTTGCAATTAAAATCTCGACATTCTACTTTTAGCTTAACGCAATTCTTTTTTTTTAATCCTTATTCATGCAAAAATTTACATATGTACATTTTGGAACACATTTTTTTTTTTGAAAACTTTTTATCAAATTTGTTGTGGAATTTTGAACTTTCAAATCTATTCTTACTAGAAATATTAAAATGCTGTGCCTGAATTTCACTTTCAAATGAATTCCTTCACGATCAACCCCTCGATGTGCCATTAGATGAATCCACGTGATAGAAAATTTTGAGGAAAAATGAAATTCCATTGAAAAACTTCGTAAGTACGTGGAACAAAAGGCATTTGAATAACTTGCCGTGCTTGTAGGCATGTAAAGGAATTAAAAAACGCTTTAAAAACCAGATGCAGTATTGTTAAAAAGACTTCACGCAGCATTTTTTCAGTCATTGCCAAAGCAAATCAACCCCTCAGGACTGTGGGCCCAGGGGTTCAACCATGTAAGGGGTGCACACACCACACAGCACACAGCGTGAGATGCGTGTAAATTTCTAAGCCATTACAATGTCAGTGGGTCCTTGGAAGCACCCTAAAAACACCAACTGTCAAGGCGAGCAACAAGACATTGAAGTACCGAAGGACAAGGGTTGAGATTCAGGTTAAGCTTTAGCTTCAGCTTCAACTTGAGGGGAGGCAAGGGCGCACAAGTTGTTAAAGCATAACGTGATTGAATGAATCACAATTACACACACATTTATACAATGGGGATGATTCGACCTGCGTCGTGTGGAGGTAGCAGCGAAGCGAGCTTTTGGAGGCAGCGTGCAGGAACTGCGCTAGCGATCGGAAGCTTGCAAAATGGCGATCATTGGAGATGTAAGAGCACCAATCGTTAAAAGCTCCTTCCAGGGCAATACACAAGACAACAACAAGGCAACATGTCAAAGCTTTTTATGCTCTGCATTACTGCACACAGCAGGAACAGAATATGCAAATCCATGTATGTATACATAGTATGTAAGTAAACAAAAACACATACACGCTTATAGCTCTTGTTGTCCTCTTATTCTCTTACACATCAATAGAACTCTGCATAGCATCAAAAACAACAACTACATGTACAGTGAGGAGGAGGGTCCAGCGCCCTGAATGAATTCCATGTACGGAAGTGTGTCACGCAGAGAGAGAAAGAGACTGACAGATGATTATGTGGGCATCGAGCATGCAACTGCACTCACACACTGGTAAAACATGCGCTGGCATACATTTTGCAGCTGGAAAAGTTTTCGCGCCAATTTGCAAGACCATAAAAATGTGTAGCATACAACTACAAGGAAAATCACAACAAACATTAACGCAGCAACAACAACAAACAGGTTTCCAACGGCTGACTGACCGACCGACTGGTTGCCATGGTGAAGGTTGCTCTAGAAGCAACAAAAACAACTCAAACAATGCAATCATTCGCTTGTGTAAAAAAATGCAAGCAACAACACGTTTTTCGATCACTTTTGTTGTTGAGCTATGGCGAACGTTTTATGCTAATTAGCGGGGGCGGGGCACTAATACACGCACACAATCTTGTTTTGACACCAAATTGTTACGCTTTGTTCTCTATAGTCTGTATAACAACACCACCAAACCGTTTTACATATAGTATATAAAAACATTGCTTACGCAGCACAAAAAATTACTTAAGTATCATGGGCTATTTAATTATAATTAACAGTGCTTACCCAAGCTGCAATTTATGCGACACTTTGCACCTTGCAATTGTTGCAAATTTACGAGAAATACAGTTTTACAAGTCCTTTTTACAAGTATTTTAGACAAATCACAATGCAGCCCGCAGGTGTAGTTGACGATAATATACTTTTTGTTGTAATTTATCATTCGCTTTTGCGCTGCTTATTCTACACACAGGGTTGCATTATTGGTATACACTGCCATGGTACTGTTAACATTTTCTGAATAGATGTAAACAGCGGACAATATTATGAATAAAAAAGATTCACGGGCTTGCAATTTTTTAAAAATAAATATTTTAAATCCAATTTGGGACGAAGGTTAACATTGTTCAAGATTGCGACTACTTTTAAGCTTAGATAATCGTCGAATGAGGCTCGAGTTTGAATATAACAGCTGTTAGTTAGCCATAACAGAGCCATAGGAGCATAACAGAAGTATATGTGAATCTCAGCAGTGCTGCAAAATATTCGCAGGGCAGCGCAAAGTTTAAATAAGAAGGCTATCGATATGTTATTTAATAGAAATATATTATTATTAATTTAAATGCGTGTTTTTACATATCTTCCACACTGTACTTGTACGCCTCATCCTGCACCGCTCGCCGCTCGCTCTGCTTGTCAAACCAGCGCTGCTCGTAGCCATTGGAGCGATCAACGCCATCCCACCGATAGCCTGGCCGTATGCCAAAGCGATTCTCCGGATAGCTGCCCTCATAGACGGGTAAGACGGGCTTATCGGACAGCTGCTCCCGCTTCTTGCGCTTCTGTCGCATGTACGCCAGCATGGGATCGTCGGCGTGCTCCTGCTCACGTAGATGACGATCCAAATCCTCGTCGTTTGCATATCGCGCCACCGGCTTGGCGGCCTCGTGAGCCATATCAGCGTGCCGTGCTTGCTGATCCTCCAGCTGTTTGAGCCCCTTGCCCCACCGATCGTACAGTTCCTTTTTCTTCTGTTCGCGCGCCTCTTTGCGCTTCTGCTCTGCAGGATCCTCGGCTGCTGCAGCGCGTGCCCGCTTCCCACGTCGTCCAGTACTACGCATCTGTACCTCCGCATCACGTCCGGATATCTCGCTAGACATTTGCTCGAACATGCGATGCTCCTCGCGTCTTCGTTCGTCCGTTTCATTCTTTAACGAATGCGCATCCTGCAAACCCGCCCGTTTCCCGTCCAGCGTGCGCATTGTTTGCGTCTTCGGCTTGTGAGTTGGAGGCGGCGATGGTGTCCTGCTGCGCTCTGCCTTGGCCCAGCGGCTTTTGCGCTCTCGAGGCGGCGACGGCGCTCCTCGCTCTTCCTTTTTAATCCGTCGTGGCGGCGACTGGTCACGACTGCGACTGTAGTGTCGTCTTCTAGGTGGGCTTTGATCTGTGCTGCGTCGCCTGCTCGGTGGAGATTGACGGTGCCTGGGCGGGCTTTGATTGGCATCCCGTGTTTTTCTTAGAGGAGATTGATCCAGATCGCGTCGTCGCCTGGGCGGACTTTGGTCAGAGCTGCGTCGCTTTCTGGATGGAGATTGATCTGCATCCCGACGTCGCCTGGGTGGGCTCTGATCGGAATCGTGCCTTTTTCTGGGCGGAGTTTGATCAGAACCGAGTCTTTTTCTTGGTGGTGATTGATCCAGATCTCGACGGCGCCTGGGCGGGCTTTGATCGGAGCTGCGTCTCTTTCTGGATGGAGATTGATCTGCATCCCGACGTCGCCTGGGTGGGCTCTGATCGGAATCGCGCCTTTTTCTGGGCAGAGTATGATCTGCCCCAATACGTTGCCTGGGTGGACTTTGATCAGAGCTGCGTCTGTTGCTTGGCGGTGACTTATCGCGACTCTTCCTCCTTATTCTCGCCGGACTCTGGTCCCGGGAGCTGCTGCGCTTTTCCTGCTTGATTCGGATTCCTAGCGGGCTTGTGGCCTGTCTACTGCGGCCGGCTGTTAACTCCTGCTTGATTTTAATTGTCGACGCTTTGCGGCCCCACAGCTCCGAATCATCATCCGTTGGTTCCTGTTTGATGCGCACAGCAGCGCCGTTGGGTTCCTCCTTGGGCTCCGTTTTGGGCTCATCCTTGACGGCAATGTTGCGCCACTTGCTGCGCACTGCATCGGCATCTTCCTCAATGTATTCACCAACAATTTGTGGCGCGTCCTCGCCGCCCAGCAACAAATCCTCATCAATTTCCTCATGCTTTTCATTGTACGTGTCATCATCGATGATTTTTACCTGTGCCTGTGTACTTTTTGTGTGCTTCTTATCCTTCTTTTTCTTCTTCTTTTCCTTGTCACCGGACAGGTATTTCTTTAAATATTCTTTTTGATTAATTAATTTTGTATTTTTCATGGACATTGCAGAGGTTGAGTTGCTTTTTAGTAAACGTACACACACATTCCCTTCGCTCAGCTGATACCTATCGATAGTTTTGCATGCTCTAACTAGAGAGCTAGTTCTAGCTCCAGATGGAACTTCCGCCTGATATTGAAAGATAAAAATGCAACGGATAAGTAAAAATGTATGTAATCCATGAGGCAAATGCTCTTTATTATATTAAACCTGCTAGCTATTCGGGAACTTATAAATCACCTCATATGCATTGATATATTGTTTTTATAACTTAATAACTTTGTTCTCCCATTTTCGAATGAAGTAGTTGCCGTTTTCCTCTTTCAATTATGTAAAATACTGCTTGCAATCCTTTGGCAAAGCATTTCAAGACGGAAATTTAATATATTTCCGGAATTAATAATTAATAGAAGCGCTAACAATTTTGATTCAGAATGCCTTAATCAGATATGGTAGCAGACCGGCATATTTAATTTACTTTTATTGTTTAAAAAAAGACAGGGTGACTAGGGTGGAGCGATATTTGCACATGTATTTTAAAGATAGCGCAAACAATTACGTGAAGTTGGCAGCGCGCCAATTTGCGCGGTCTGACTGTTGCTTCTAGTTTTGGTATTTTAATTTGTATCATTTTAGGTATTGTGATTTGTGCTGAAGGCGGTTACACTGCCACTGAAATCATATACAATTTTTCTTGCTGCTCTTAAAATTTTAGCGTTAACGTTTTTTACTAAAAGACAAAGAATTGTCTCGCTTGACGTAGTGCAGAGTTTATATTGTTCTAGACGGGATAAGATAAAAAGCAATCAGCAACTGTGGTTGCATTGACATACAATTTTATACGTCGCCGCCAAGGCGGTGGCGTCGGTAGCTGCCCGCAAAATGTAAGTAAACTGAGGTGCATTAAAAGCACTATTTAAATATCGCTATGTAGAAGTAGAAACAAATACATACCTAGGTTTGCGCACGAAAACTTCTGTAGTGCTCATCCTTCGCGAGCTTTCTATTACATTTCCTTTTTCGCTGGAAACGTACAGACGGTAGAGCGCCGGACGAGAAAACTGAGCCTACGAATTTCGACAACAAAGCGGAGATCAACAAAAACAGAGCACCAATCACGAACGTTGGCAATTTGAGAGGCACATAAAACGCAACGGGTTGCAATAAAAATGCAATAAAATGGACGAGTTGCATTATTTGCGTTTTTTGCATGATTTGCAGTAATTGACTGCTGTTTTAAATCTGCATTCAAGTAACATTTATAACGCAACCTGTGGGCTCTTAATCAGTTCTCTCTTTGCACAGAAGCAATTGTGCTTGTGCGCGCTCTCCCTCTCACCCAGACCATAGCGTAATTTGGTGGCAACATGCAAGCTGTTGCCACAGTTGGTACAAATGTACCAAAAATGGTACATTACGTTTTCGTTGGTACGGGTTCAATTATTTACAAAATTGATTCATTAATATTTATGTATGTTAAAATAATTTTTTTGCTTAAATAGAAATAGGTATAGTTAGTGATGGCAAAAATATTTCATTAATCGATTATTGAATCATGATTAATTTAAGCAGAGCGATTATTAATCGCAATTAATCGAAGAAAAATAAAATGAATCGATCAATCAAATGATTTTTTAAATTTGCATCAAGTTTTGATATTTTTACATGTGAATGTGTAATGCAAAGGCCATTTGATACCAACAACAATTAAAAAATACATAAAAGTGCACATAAATGATGTTTTTCATTAGTTTTGGAATTATATTTCCACACTTTCCTGTATGTTGATGCCATAGTTAATCTTTGCAAATTGTGCTGCCATTGGTTTTTTAGCACGCTGGCTTGAATAAGACCACCTCATATAATTTCATCATGACCCAGACTGGCAACGGCTCGTTGAGAGCGTGAGAGCGTGAAAAATGAAAGAGAGCGCAAGAGTTGATTTTGTTTGAGCGTGCAGCAATGTAGTTGGAATCTAGTTGGGTTTCTCAGTTTGAAAGCAAAACGCGTCGCGTGCAGTTCGTGCCACTACCTAAATTTCGCGCAATAAGAAAGAAGCAACAAAATAAATTCGTGCGCTGCCTAAAGAAATTCAAATGTGTTGCCTACGTTTTGCCTCCTGATTTTAACAGTGGTTTGTTTGTGTGTATGCCTTTTATTTTTTGTTTGTTTTCTATTCATTTGATCAATTTAAATACGTGTACATGTGTGCGTGTCCGCTGCCGTGTGTATGTGTGTTCGCCCAATTATTTAAATTTGGAAAAGGCCAGCCAGCCACAAATCTAGTTACAGTTTGGGACGTTGCAAGCAGCAAATGTCGCCGCTAATTGTTGCAATTTCTGCAACTTGCCACAAATATTTGCGCACAGCTCACTTGGGGTATTTACCAGAGATAATGGACTTTGTGACTTTGCAGTTGGACACAAAACGGCTTATTCAGCAAATTATCACAATAATTGTATTTCAAAAAAATAAAAAAAATAAAATCTTAATCCGATTATCCGGCATACAGTTGATAGCATAAAAGTCACATAAAGTTTTAAAACAAACCGACTTAAAATTAATACCCCTTTTTAGCCATTTTATGGGCTTAGGCAGTAAATAAGGTTAGCAAGACCTCAAGCCAACTAGAGTGATAATCGAAAGTGATTGTTGGGGACAGCAATATTATGGATAGTATTAACGTTGATTTGCTACCTCTCATATAAACGCACAGCTCATTTGGGTATTTACGATCGGGACTTGACTTGACTTTGTTTTGTTGTGTTTCCATTCGATTGCCCTATAAGAATTATTTTCGTTGCTGGGCGCACGCGAGGCTGCCATAAAGAGTCATTCGCTATAATTAGACGCCAGCAAGGGCGCTTGCCGCTTGCCTCTTGCACAAGTGGGTCTTTATACTACTATGTTTTGGCCTGCCCTAGAAAAATGTAAGCCCCTCGCTGGCCCCTCTTCCCAAAATGAGCATAAACAAAAGCACAAGATCTGGTTAAGGCCCGAATCTTGCGGCCGTTGGCCTACTAATGAAAACTTGTCCCAGCTCACAAACACATACACACGCGCGCTCGTACACAAACACGCATAAGCAGAGCAAGAATGTATATTTAAGTATGTTTATATGGATGTATCTTTCTGTTTGCTCCCTGATCTGCTTTAGGTATTCTCCGTCGTGGTCAAAACGAAAGCGGTCTGAACGCAAGGCAGTGATCGTGAGAGAGTGATAGCGAGCGAGAGAGAGAGAGAGAGAAATCGGAGTGCGCAATTCCAATGTAAATGTGAGTGAAAGAGTGCACAAGGAAAAAGCTACAAAGCAGCGTAGACAACGCAAAAAGTGAAAGAACCAATAACCAATAAAAAAAAAAACAAAGAAATGAGTGCCAGCAACAAGCGACGACGCAGCAGCAGCAGCAACAGCAGCAATCGCCAACAGCAACAAATGTCCACAGCTGACCAACTTGTGGCTCCAAAGGATAACTGGGAAATGAAAGCCGGCGTCGCTGAGGTGCTTGAAATGCCGCGCGTGTGCCGTTGTTGTTGCAAACGCGACATCGAATTGCTGAGCCTGTTCGAGGCCGGCGATGATACAACCAATCCCACGACACAAACCACTCATCACAAGTTGTCGCCTTTGTCACAACGCCGACGCAAAACAACAACAACAACATCAACATCAAGCACATCAGCAACAGCAAGCACATCAGCAGCATCACAACAACAACGCAAAAGTGATAATCCCGTGGACTATGCGCTGAGCAGCACACATAGCAGCATGGACACTGTGCTCGAAGAGATGATCGTTTGGACGCTCAATGTAAGTAGTTTTTCTCTCCATTTTTATTTACATTCGTAACATACAGTCTAAATAAAGCTCAGCAGAGCTTTCAGGCCTATCCACAGTGGTAAAAATAACCAATTAATAACTTTGAAAATTACTGTAATTCTCAATCTGATATTTTATAAATACAAAAATTAAATAAACACAGAAATGTGAACTTCTATGCGATTTACTACTAAAACATATAAACAAAGGCCGCACAAGAATTTTAATTTTTTTAAATATATATCTTTTATCTTTAAAACAGTCCGTAAATAAATAATATTGAAAAAATAATAATACAAATAATTTTTTGCAGTACTAAGTACTGTCATAAAACGGTAAAATATTTTGAAGCACAAGTTGCAACTTAAAACCTCACAAAAACGCAAATATCAATAACAAAAAATATCAAATAACATTGAAAAATTTATATTGGTTTTCGAAACAGCTAAAAATATTAGCGCAACTTAAATAATTTAAATTAGACATAATGCGTGCCAGATTGATAATTTCCCACACTGTGTCCTAATTCTCTTCATTCCCTCGAAATTGGACTCAATATGGCTTTTTATTCGACACGTGCAGTAGAACTTAAGAGCATTTCAATAAAAAGCAGCTCAATAGTCAATTCGCTCATGTTGGGCTGTGTTGCTTAAACAAACTTTTCGTATCTATGTGTGTGTGGTGCCTGGAGTGCATTTTGATTCTCTGGCTATTATTTAGTTGTTGTTGCCTCTCTGCTCTGCTTAATTTTTAATGTGATTTATTTGGCGCACATTGTGAGTGACTTTGCACGAACCAACAACAACAACAGACGGCGGAATGAGGCAACAGACTGTCTTAATGACAAACTGACTGACTGACTGACGAACGGACAGACAAACTAGATGTGCCTTTTGCTTTCTTGGTTGGATGCCTGCCAGCATACAATTGTGTTATGTTTTTGTTGTTATTATTATTCTTATGGCTGTTTGCTTGGCGCATTTGTTGCGTCTGCCACGAGTGCCAATTCTTTTATACATTGTGTGTGTGAACGAACGTACCCTCAATTGTTAACAAATAAATTAAACTAAATCTCTGATATCATTTGTGCACAATGCAGTGTCAATTCTTCTACTTAAGTTAGTTACTGCACATGATAGATTGTGATAAAGACTCAAAAACTTACTTTGAATAGTTTATTCTTTAACAAAAGCACAAATGCTAATACTCTGATATCATATGTGCTATCATATAAAACATATTTCGCATATTTCTTTTCAAAAATAACATAATACAAGAAAGAACGGCTATCTTTGGAGTGCCAAAGTTATATACCCTAGCAGCAAAACTCAATTTTCGACTGATTGTTCCTATATGGTCCGACTTTTGATAAAATTAAAGGAAACTATTTGAAGTATAATAAGACTCTCACTTGGTTTGATGTAATACATAAAGTTTTTCATACAAAAACTCATTTTTCATACAACAACTAATTTTTCATCCGATCCTATGACAGCTAGTGGTCTGATTTTGAACAAATTTGTTCAGATTGTATAGACTCTCCATAGTCTCGGCTTGGGTGAGTTTGGTGAGGATATCTTTATAAACAAAAAAGTTTTTCATACAAAAACATTGTTGTCGACCGATCATTCCTATGGCAGCTATATGTTATAGTAGTCCGATCCGGCCGGTTCCGACATACATATGTACTGCCTGCAGCAAAAAGAAGGGTCTGTGCCAAGTTTCATTACGATAACTTTCAAACTGAGAGAAACAGACGGATATCACTATATCGATTGATGCTGATTCAGAATATAATATTTTGCTGGGTAATATCAAACAAAACTATCTTTGTTTAATCTGCAACAAATTTTATAAGCATTTAATTTGTTTGTGTAATTAATTTTCATATTTACAAAATTTCGAGAATAATTATTTGAGTAGCTAAAATCTCTAGAGATTTCCGTGACACGCCCGTTTAATATGTAAACATAAAAATTCGTACAAATATATTTATTGTTGCCTTCAAAATTCGATATACATATATATATTTTTGTTTTCCTCTCTTTTACGGTCGTGTGTGTCATTAGGAAGATATATAATAAATAAAAAAATATTTACGTACTCGTAATATAGTATGTATTCATTAATATTGTCAGAATTATACGCACTAGATTTATATGTTATTTCAGTGCCAAATATCGCAATTCCCACTTTCATAAAACGTTGAATGTTTAGCTCACCTGATTCCTTTTTTGTTTATTTCTGCCTATTTGTTATTCTTAACTTTGAGACCTCATCGCGTGCCAGGCAGCTAGCTCCCCGTACCCCCATTCCCCACTCGAATGTGTGCCATAAACACGCAGCGTAGCTGAAGCTATTATTGAGCCACTGTGCGCACTTGGCCAACACTTGATAGAAGTTGGCAGTACGTAGTAAGTAGTAGAATCAACATTACTTTCCGCCCAATTAAAGCTGCACCGACTGCGCTGTATTGTGGACCCATCAGTAAGTTCTTGACCGGCCAACAATGTACCCCCAATAAACCTCAGATATATGTATATATATGCATATGTATATATATGTATATGATACGGCTTTGTTAGCCGCAACAATTATTCATACTCATTACCAATATAGCGCCGAGTGCTTTCGGTGGGCTCGACGACAAGTCGCCGCGAGGTATGGACAACCGGTTTCCTTTAAGAGGAACCCCCTGCCTGAAACCCCGCTGAAACCTGCATTGCTAAAATGGCTAAGACCCACTCTGTGGACTTTTCTGAGGTGTGTACTGTGTGTGTGTGGTGTATATGTGGTGTATTTGTGGTGTGTGTGTAGTGGTCGTGCTGGTGACCGCTTCTCAAGGTGTTGCATGTAAAATAGTTTGACCTTAAGTCGCGCATTTTGTTCATTATACTATACAATTTGGCTTGTAATTATTTTTATTATTTATTATTAGTCATATATTGTGTATTTGTGATATGTGTGTGAACGAAACAAAATTAGTTCAAACTGTACCGTACGATTACAAGTTACAAATTCATTAGCATTTCAAGCACCGGCATGCTACGCCATCGAGATAAACCTAATGCTGATTTCCAAGGTAGACCTCATGCCTTAAGATTGTAAAGTGAAAGGGGCTGATAATTAGTACTACCGAGCCTCAATGCAGTATTGTGTGCTGGAATTCCAGAGTGTGAGTGGCATGTGAAATTTGAGAAATTACGAAAACCTTTTAAGATGTTTCTTTCGAGTTAATGTGCGTTTTTAGATAAACAATTGAAGAAAACTTATCAAGTAAATGACATTCCCGTGTAAAATGTTGGCTATATTTAAACGTTCCCATGATTTCCAAGCTTACTTTTTCTTACACTCACTGCTCTTTTCAAACTTTATCTCCGAATCCAATCTGAACTTAAAAGTGAAACGCGCCGAATGCGTGCCCAGGTTCTGTTTGCCAAAGTCCAAAGAGTTTGAACCTTTTTCTCATGTTTATGTCAAACTTAACAACCATTTTAACGTGTGTCAAACCCAACATAATTTTGTCATGGTTATGTTAATAGATCTGTCAGTGTAAATTTAAATATGTTACATGTTAATTATTTGTAGTATTGTCGTCTTGCATGTGACAACCTTAAAGCAAGTTAATAAGTCATTTACAATTTCCGATTGAGAGTTAACTATGATTTATTGGATTTATGGAACCAGCCTGCCAAATCATCGATAAGGTGTTACCAGTATATATGTTGACAAGAGCATGAGGAGACGACATCCAATTTGACTTCCGTTGAGAATCACTCATACTATTACTCTCCTCTCTTAACGAACAGTGTTCTTATTCCATGTCCATGCTCTCTTCTCTCCCTTTCTCAGCGCCAACATACAAATGAGAGTTGCATACGTTGCAACGTTTATACGTGCTACTTATACACAATATTTAATGTGGTCAATTAGCAGGCGTGAGTGACGTTTACATTTTAACGGCAATTAAACATCGTTAACGTATAACAGTTTATTGTTCCGGACATAAAAGCAACGAGTTTTATGAACATTGTGAAATTTATTCCTTAAAAATAGCCCAACATTTAAAAGGTAAAAACGTACGTTTTTAATGTTGCCATATTTCAACTAATGGATTAACCCACCATACACAATTATGGAGTTGGTGAAAATCTAAACCAACAATCAAATACCTTATCAAATTTGTCAGTACTCTCAAGTACGTACATTAAAATATGTACATACATATGTATTGTGTTCGTTTGTATACATAATCACCAACAACGTTGTACAATAGACTGTCTCTGTTCCTGAAGGAACTGACATAAATTTGTATCTATTTCATGTCATTCAAAAGAAAAAGAATCGTCATTGGGGTGGGATATAATTCGCTAGCTCAACTGAAAACCGAAGCACAGGAAAGAAGGAAAATTTACTTCCACAAATCTTTGTCGAAAATTAAAAGCGAAACACAACTTTATCGAGTCAACAAAAGTGATATGCAGAATGATAAATCTTTTTGAAAGATGAAAAAAAGACTTTTTGTCTTAAAATAGTCTTCGTCTTGTTTACACGCATACACGTTTAAATAATTGCGCAAAACTACAAAATTAAATCTTGATACGAGTGTTTGTGGGTCATTGCAACTAGCTTGACTTGGCGGAAAAGTCGAGAACCCGATTCGTTATCTTGTAGATAGGCATGTGGCATGTGCTCTGAAAAGACAAAATCAACGACAACATACACGACTCTTATCGCCTAATCCAATTGGGTTCTATGGGGGACAAAACGGTGTTAAAAATCCCTTGCTTGTTACTCTTCTGGGGTGGAGATGGCCGCGTGATCTTGAAAATAACAAAATGTTGATGCAGAACACACGTGGCTTATAGATAGTTATAAGGTAAACAACTATTTATTGGATCTCTACAGCAATAATCCAGTAGTTGCTCAACAATATTTACATTTATAGTGGTTTAATGAGTAAAAGCTCTGAATAGATTCCTGGGCTTGTTTATAGATTTGTTCGATAAGGTCGCTACGTAAAACGAATTGGATTTTGTACTGTTTCTATTAAGTTCTTCCTATATATGTATATATTTAGTCTATTTATATATGATTATAAGTAGTAGATTATTTGTTAATTAATTAATAAAATATTGCGTCATTTTTTGTTGGCTGTTCTCTTCACAATGATAACAAAAGGTAAAATGTCTCAGCGCTCGCAGGTCTTACATGCATATATTAACTCGTAAGAATTTGGATACAGATAAGCGTAGAATCTTTTTATACAATATGAAACTCTCTAACTGATAAGTTTTAGTAACAATAGTTGACCTTGAGTGGGCGAAAGAATACACTATCTACAAAATTGCCAATAGATTATTAGTTAATTAAGTTTCTGAGTCAATTATATTGAAATTGAATCGCTAGAAATAAATTATCGCACGATTTAATGTACTTATGTATATTTATTATACAACTTGCGCATGCAACTTGTGCAACCTGCTTTGTGTAACTTTCTATGTTATAAATAATGGGATTCCTGCAATTTCAGAGGCGTTTATTTTTCTTTGGGTTGCGCAAGCAAGTATTCAAAGCTGCATTTCTAAAGCTCAATATAACAAAGAAAAATCCTTAGAAGTGCTGTGCTGTTAACTACTTTTCATAATTCTAAAGGAGGAAAAGGTCATAGTTTACATAACCACTTTGCACTCAAAAGTTTGCAGTAGCTTTGTGCTATTCTCGATGGTTCTATGCACTGTTGCCAACTCATCTTTTTTCCCGTCAAATCTGGCTTTTTTCAAAGTCTAATTGCGGTAAAAATACGAAAACAGCGGACAGCGGCTATTCTGGCTTTTAACGAAATATTTTGATTTTTTCTCGCTTTTTTTAAGCGAATTTAACATAAACACTTACTCGTATGTACAGAGTTGAGCGAAAGTACTCAACCGACGCCACTCGAGTGTCCTGCAGTTGTTGCAGATGCAGTATTACTTAAAATGCAGTGATCTGCGTGCCCATGCCGCAACAAAGAAACATCACTGTCCCAAAAATAATTAAAAATAATTGGAACCTTGGAGTCATGAAAAAGAGACCAATTTGATTAAAAAATACGAAAATATTGAACATTTGTAGAACGAATGTTAATAAAAACATAACGGAAAACATTAGCTTCTTTGCTCGAAATTTCAGCTTTTTTTTTTTTGGTATTGTTCCTTCCAAAAACAGCTTTTTTGTTCAAAAAGGTTTGGCAACACTGGTACTATGTACTGATGGTATCGCTGGTTCAGTATTGATAGTCCCCACCTGTTTAATTTATTTATTTATCAAGGCAAAACAATAATAAATAAAACAGATAAAAATGTATTACCTACAAACATATCTTATGCTTTTCCAATATTGTCGGAAATATCTATTTTTGTATTTCTTAAGTTAGCTGAAGTTAGCTTTCTTAGTTAAGCTTATCCATGGTAGTCCATCAGGGGATAAGAATGGTAATCAATGGTACCGACTCTCGAAGCTATCGATTGATCCGAATATCGATAGTTTTGCGGCGCACTCTTTATATTATTAGAGGTCGCACTCATACTAAAGTAAGATTTATTCGACTTTCTTTCCAAGCGATTCTATGGAAACCCTATTTGTAGTCAGCGAGTACCGTTCTCCAATTTGATTTCCAAATGGTTTGTAAACAAATTTACTTGGCAGCGTTATCAGGCCGAGTCTGTTAGCAATGCTAATCAATCGACGGCAACGAAAGACCCAAACAAACAAATCGACAGTTTTACCTTCCCCAAAAAGTACTGTGCCCAATTAAATCAGGCGGCAACAATAAAACGAACAATACGATGCACGCTCCGGCCCAGGAACTATAAAATGTGTCCAGGAAACAAACAAAAATAAATAAATAAACAATAAAAGAGAACAAATCGTGAAGCCGCCCGCTAAGTGGTGCTGGAAGGGGGACAGGGGGTTTGGCCTTTAAATGCAATTTGAACGCCTCAATTAAATGGCAGAAACAGAAGCTAAGAACGAATCGCAAATGTTTAGTACATTAAAGCCGATCGAGCGGGCACGCACATAAGAATTTGCAACTACTTGGCATAGATATTTATTTGCTCTGTGCCCCATGTGGCATTTGGACAGGGTAACAGGGGACAGAGGACAGAGGACGGAGGACAGGGAGGGTTTCCTCAACCCGCCGGCTTGATGGCGTACGTGCCGCCAGGCCCGGTTTTAGTTACGGGGGAAACTGGCCTCTATTCTCAGGCCTGTCTATCACACATCGCACGGCAGTGTACTTCGTTTGTTGTTGTTATTTAATGGTAGATTTGTTTTTATTATAAGGTTTGTTCCAATTCCGATTCGAGTCTGCATTTGTTTACTTTAGATAACAAAGCGCCGTTTTTATATTTTAATTTTCTTTATTTGGTGGTTTTGATCGGCACGTGCCAAGTAAAGGGTTAAATAATGCAAGATGTACATATTCATATATTTGGTAGATGCTAACAAATTAAAGTCTTTCGTTATATTTCATATTTTCACAACTTTTACTATCGTCGGTACATTTGCTGTAATGCTCTTTTTTCTTCGTTCGGGCGCACATTTGAATGCTTTACGCATAATATTATTTTATAGTTTACTTTTATTTGCCTGCGAACGGCATTGAACAAATTTACAGCCCATTTTCCACGCTGTTGTTAGCAACAGAACGCCAGTAAAAGATTTTATCATTGAAATTAGTTGGCTCTTAGACAATAACAGAAAGGTATTTGAGAGGTTATAATAAATACAACTATGCAACAGGTGGGCCTTCGGAATTATCGAGAAATAATTCGTCCAAGTCGTATTAGATAAATGGTTATGATTACACTGCATAGCTCTCGTATATAAAGTTTGATCGAAATCGAAAAAATATATTTTTTTTTTATTAAATTAAACTGGAAATCTTTCAAATTGTTGTATTTTTGCGAATGATAGATATTTTCGGATTATATATTAACCCTAAAAAGAAATAACAAATTTAGAGCGATACAAAAAATGCGAATGACTATCGATAACACCGATATTATATCGATACTATTGGCACTTACACAAATGCTGCCTATTTCGATACTTTTACATCTGTTTATTGTGCAATAAAAGCTTTTATAACCGAATTACTTAGCCTTCAGGTAAGCAAAGGGTATATTTAAGTCGAGTTATTTATGCTATAAAGTTGGTTTTGTAATTGTACTTTGGCACAGTCATGAAATGCAACGAGTTATTATTATTGTTGTGTTTGTTGTTGAATGAATGAGTTCGTTTCTCACGTGCCCGTGCCCGCTTGTTATTGTTTTTAAAGTTGTAGTTGTTGGCTGTCCATTCACTAGCTGACATTTTCTGGCCGTTTCTCAGTCAGTTGCTAACTCGACTTTGTTAGCGCATTTTGGCTTGAATAATCTAAGTGAGCCGCTGACTACTCTGGCTCGCAAAGGGCATTATGAAATGTACACTGATGATGCTGTTGCTGCTTTTGTTATTGAGGTAAATATTCAATTGAAATACAAGTGTTAGGTAAAAATAACGCGGGAGAAAGTTGTTTATTGCAAATGGAAAACATGACGCAGCAATTTAAAGCTCCCATCTGCTAAAATAGTTTTTTTTTTATCAGATGCCAATAAAATTCAGCTTTTGTACGGTTAGCTTGTTAGGAGCCGTATACATTTTGAAATAACTGAGCCAATCAAGTAGGTCAGTTTCTACTCAACCAATCAATTTTGCATACTATTTGTGAAGTATTATTTATTTAAAGGAATGTTGGCGTTTTCTGCGTTGGCGTTACTTGACAATCCTATGTACATACATACCTACATAGGTATAATTTACCAGCTCAAGATCTCGATCGATCATTCTTGACATTTTTACTCTAAAGTCTTCAAAGAAAATGTTATAATTTTGGAACTCAAACATTCAATTACATGATTTCTTTTTTGCTGTTTTAAGTACAAAAACAAACTTCTTGATTTATTTATTCTGAATTTTTGCTACAGCCAAGTTTACCAGTTTCTACCTTATTTTTAGACCAATGTCAATTCTATTATGTAATAAATTTGATACTGCTGCCTGTTATTCAGTTTTTAATTAATTTTTATTTGAATGGCGCAAGGTTCAAATATGTACCACTAAGGACCAGATGGTCTATGTGAGGCCACCCGTGGGGGTGACCTGCCGTCTCAACCTAACCTAAACTATTTTACACAGTATTTTATTAAATGTTAAGAAATAACAAAAACTACAAAAAATACTGAATATTGAATTTTATTCAATTTTTTTATTTGAATGTAATGAAAAACTTGCCCAAGTGATTTTCATTATTTTTACTTCACAATTTTATATTTTTATAAAACGTTTTAACTAGAAGTTATCATTATATATGTAAATAAATAAATATAAAATGTTTATATTTATACAAAAATTAAAGTTCCATCTATAATTCATGCTACTAACACGATGCAAATACTAACGAATGGAGGCAGCATTGATATTTTTGCAGCTCCAGTTTGCACAGTTGCAAATTGGGCAATCAATTTAAACCAAGTCGAGGTTGCTTGTTCCCTGGCAGATTTGCAGTCTTTCCCTTTTCTATTTATTTTATATGCACACGTATAATGGGCTATTCTGTTCAGCCTCTTGGATCAATGTTACTCCAAATTTTCAATTTTGTTTCTCATTATTGTGCGCACGATTTGCAAGGGCATAAAAGCTTCGGCGCACCCAAGATCTTCCACATTTGGGTTTCTCATTTTATTTTTATTTATTTCTTTTTTCTATAGCCGGTTTACGAGCCTTACGTTTACTTAACAACGTCTCTCTGTGTGTGTGTGTGTGTGTGTGTGTGTGTGTGCTTTTATGTATTGTAGCATTGTGCATAGTTTTTTTTTATTTGTATTTTTGTAGTTGTTGTCTATTGCTTGTCTGGGCACTTTTTGCATTTGTTGCGCTCCATTTGACTTTTACTTTTGATTTAGCCAGCAGAGCAACAGCAGCAGCATTAGCCGTTTGCAGTTCGCCTTCCGTTTGTAATTTGCTTTATATATTGATTTCCGCCTTGACAAATCCCCATGATATCCCAGCAGTACTTATTGTCTTTTCGTTGCTGGGGGCTCTAAAAGAAAGTGAAATTAAGTATATAACGGTCAATTGTTCAACATGTGCGTTTATTGCGCGATAAAACTGTTCGCTCGCCGTAGGAGGCATTTCAATTTGCTTTTCTGCCCAGTATTTTATTATTTGTTGTAAGACCCATCCATATAAGTAATGGCGAATTTATTGTTGATGTTATTGCGCTTTAGTGAGCTCATTGCTCTAAATAAAATTAAGAGACATAGGATGGAAGCAAGATTAGTGCTACGACACCCTGGCACAAAATTTCGATCGTTTATTTCGTTTGGAGGCAGGAAAATGTTGTATTCAGCGAAGAGTTTCTTAGCTGGAAGTTCGTTCGTAGGGTATTTAGAAAGTAACTACTTACAACATTTTATAAAGCTGAGTGATAATCATATGTACATACATACATATGTATGTATAATACATAGTCTTGATTGACTTGACGGTTGATTGTAATCGAGAGTTTCAATGGCAATCCAGTTGTTTCATTGTAGTCTTGTTTAAATATTATAATTCAAATTATGTATTTCCATAACTAATACGTTCATCATAAAAAAATAGAAACAGTTTATATTACAATTTTTCTCAAATACCTAAAACTGACCAAAAGTCATTTAATTATTACTATATATATTTTTTATTTATTTTTATTTTATTTATTATCATAATCACCTTACCACTTATAACAGTACTGAAATTATAACTCACGAAAAGTAAAAATAAACTATGTATGTATATAAACTCAATAGTTGACAAAGATTTGATCAATGACGATTGATATAATTAGTATGATGCATGCTTTTACCTTGTGAATGCTTTAATTTCTAATTCATTAATCAAGTTGAAAATTCTCTTGAATGCGGCCAATATCACATTATTCAACAGTCTTTCCCACGCGGAGCTTGTGAGTTAAATTAAATTGTAGTTTGTTACTCGTATATCAGGCTCACTGTACTGAAATGCCCACAAAACATTGCCAAACTGGCGGCGCCGTTAACGAAGATGACAACAACAGATGACAGTGTGGCAGTTGAAGCTGCTAGTGGCGATCTTTGAGTATTGTGTGCCACATTGCTGGACGGCGCGACTCACTCGTAAACTGGGCGCCCGCAGCGCAGACTATCAACTGCAGCGAATCTTAATGAAGTTGTAATGCCTGCAACTGAATTGCGAACGCAATTAAATGGGCCAAGGCAGCTGTGGTTGTTATGGTTATTATTGTTACTACTATAATACCACAGACTTTGCCGTAAAACCGCTGGACAAGTTCAAAGTGACATAACTGGCAATTAAAGAAATACTCAAACGTTGCATAAATAGAGTGTAGGTCTGTTCACACTATCTAACATTTACGTGTAATATTTTTTAACATAATTCTTGCGCAACTGCAATAATATTGCATAGAAATATTACATTGCGTTCAATCTATAGCGCAACTGCACTAATATTGCATAGAAATATTACATTGCGTTCAATCTATAGCGCAATAAATTTAACGAATGTTCATTGAGCGTTAGCAGCAGTAAAAGAATTGCGCTGGGCAAAAATCATATGCATGTTGGTATCTTGCACGTAAATATGAGATAGTGTGAACATGCCTTAGGCCGGTCTATAAGATTGCCACCCGCTAAGCGGCACTAATGCCACAATATAAGCCACATTTATGACTGATGATGACAATGGCCAAATTTAAGGAGCGTAGCCACAGATAGCAAAACTATGATGCAACCATGGCGACCCGTTCTCCGCTCTCCGCTCATCTTTCAAATTGAATATGCTGGCTCTCTTAAGCGTATTGTATGCTAATCTGATTTACCGCATCTCACGCCCCGTATATCTTTTTATATTTTTCGCTCAATTCCCAGCTACGTATGGCAGCCATGCCATGAAACTCAATTGGGCGTTTGAGGCGGAAGCACTGTGTAATCATCCCACCCGCATCCACCCCGCATCGTCACTATTTCAATTGCGAACTTTTCCGAACAGCTGCTTTCATTTCAAGTCCATTCAATATTTTCTGGTCCCAAAGTTTATAAAATTTGTTGCCGTGTAGAGTGCTTCAATAGAGCACCTTATTATACAAAGCAGTGATCTTTAACTTGGGCTATTCGCTGAACGAGCACATCTCACATACATACCTACTGCTATAACTGATATGAACAATTATAAATATGCTCTACTTTATGTGGGCCATTAAAAATAACATTGACCTTATGTGTACGTATGTCTTTGATAATTTTTATCTGTTTATTTTGTTGCCACTTCAAAAAAAGAAAAGAAAAAAGTTTGATGATATTATAACAGATAAAGCACAATAAATTTTTGTAGAGCGAAAAAAATGCTTCGTCTTTTTCTTTCTAAGGAATCGATACATATATAAATAGCTACATATTAAATTTTTGGTAAACATCAAGATAAATGATAAAATTTTCAATCAACTTTCAACCATTTAGTAATAATAGTATATTCACACCATAGTCGAGTCGATATAGCGATGTCCGTGAGTTTATATGCAAACTAGTCTCCGTTTTAAAACTATTGTGTTGAAACTAGGCGCAGATGCTTCTTTTTTTGCAGGCGGTGCATTCGTCGGAAATGGCCAGATTCCACAGGAATGATCGGGTGAAAAATAAATGTTTGTAGGAAAAACATTTTTGTTCATACAGATATTATAACGCAACTCAACAATTAAAATTTGTATTGAGCTTTGTAAAGTTTTCTATAATTTATATCAAAATTGACCCACAATATTATATATGTAGCTGCAGGAACAATCGTTCAAAAATAGAGTTTTAGTATAAAACATTGCTGCAAGGGTAAATTCTATCGTCGGCATGCCAAAGATAACCGATCTTTCTTGATTTAATATTCCGATATTTACGAAAATATTACAAATTTGTATTTACCAATAAGTTCTTAAGTACCACTTGAAAATATTAGATTTGTAATAAGACGGACTACAAGATGTAGATACATATGTTGAACTATTCGATTGGACATCAAAGTGTGTTGCTACATACACATTTACTACATTAATTTTCAGCATCGTATCGAAAATTTCACACTGTTGTCAACTTGTCAAAAACATTATCTAAAGTACCGATAAGGAAGGCTCTCAAGTTTTGACTGTTCTTCAGTACACACGTGGGTTTTCATTTAACAGCTGCAGCTGTCTTAACTGTAGCGTGACCCGATTTGTTATTGGATCAATTAAGTGCCATATGGTGACAATAAGAGAAACAATTATGCAGTTATCATCAAACCTCTGTTTAAAGCAATTATGTTATTATGTCGTCATGCCAAAAAAGATAAAAACGAGATCTTTGCTGCTTCAATTCTGTTGCTGTTGTTATACCCTGAACCCATTAAATAATGAGGGTATATTGAATTTGTAGAATAAGGTCACTCCAACCCTATAATGTTTATATATTCTTGATCAGCCGAGTCGCTCCCAGAAACTTTTGGACCTTGAGATTGGAAATTTGGAATGTAGGTTGTGGTATACTATACGCAGGTCATGTTTCAAATTTTGTACCCCCTCTTCCAAAATACTTCCCGCAAAATCGATAAAAGAAAAGAATCCGCCACTTTAAAGATATGGCCTCAACCATAGTTCCTGCCTCACTCTTGATCTACAAATTTCAAAACATCATTGGAGTACGAAGATGATTTTGGTGATTTGTAAGCTGGGTTCAGGGTATCTCGTAGTCGAGCACATTCGTCTAGAGGATTCTGAACTGTTCCAGCAAAACTTTGAGCCATATGTAAGTAAATGCAGCAGACGTTTCGCTTTGTTGAATCGCATTTCATATCAAGATTATCAACAAGTTGCTAAGGCAAACTGTATTTTGATGGTCATATTAGCACCGGTATTAACTTCCTGGAATTTAAGATTCGTGCACTGACTGATCGCAACGGTTCCATAACTCCCCCCACAATTTGCAGCTTCTACGGATTCGCTTGGCAGCAACGTGTTGAGACTCTTGAAGAATTTTATTTTATTTTTATTATTATTATTTTTGTTATGGCTTTCACGCGGAGCGAAATTCATAAGATCAACAAAGTGAAAGACATATGTACATAAAGTCGACGAAAAAAGTAACTCTGTTAACAATATATATCAAACTCGAAAATTTGTTGTGCCACTTTCAATAGCAATCCGATGCAGATTTCAGATTTTCGGAGAACGTATGAAAACAAAAGTTTGAATCAGCTTCGAGTCAAATTTCTTTTAGCACAAACCAGCTTAAAATATTTAAAATAAAGAAGAAGAAAAACAAATTAAATAAAAATAAATATAAATATAATCAACTAATCTATGGTTTATTGAACTCGGTAAACTGGCTAAACGACATGAAAGCGTGGCTTATACGCACACTTGGTCTGGATGGTGTCTTCTCTTCTCTTCTCTTCTCTGTCTTACCCTCCCTCTCGCACGCTTGCTACTATTAACGGCAAAACTTGTGAATTAACGTATGTGCAAGAAGAAGATGTACAACTTGGACACGTTCCAAAAAACAAAACAGATTTTTTTGTTGTTTCTTTTTTATTTTTGCTTTATTCATTCCCATTATGCAAATGACGTCGTCGCCTTCGAGTCTTCATTTTGGGTCCGTTGTAGGGTGCGTCATCATTCCGAGTATTTTAAGGTCAATGGCGATGGTTTGTTTTATTATTTTATGCAGTTGCATTATTTGCAGAAAACTTGAGAAATCTTCTGTCCCAGTTTCTTCACTAAATGGGTTATGCGTTGAAATAGTCGTCTGAAAGCTATGTTTCTTAATATTAATAGGTAAAGATGTTTCTTTTTATATTGAAAGCGGCTGGATTGTATCACTATATAATAGGAATGTAAATCAAATAACTCGACTAAATAATAATAAGTACTAGTATTATTACGCTATATGCATATTGGGAAAATTGTTTTTAAATTGGAACACTATATCTTTTACTCTACTATAGTACATTCGGTCAAAAATTGATTTGTATCTTTTATCTTTTTATTTTCTTTTATTTTCCCGATATTTTCACAAAATACACAATTTTGAAGTTCTTATATGGTGTGTATATGTATGTATATATAGTGGGCTAATTTGAGTTACTATATCATAGGAACGATCAGTTGAGAACATACTTTTTGGATGAAAGACAACTTTTCTGCCTATAAGGTTCCTAGCTGAATAGATGTATTTTTAAATCAAAATCACACATCGTACAGCTGTATGGGAGAAATTTATGTGTACATTTGCAAAGGTATTGAAACTTTGGCATCCCGAAGATATCTATTATTTGATGTTATTATTGCCTTGTTAACCAGCTGCAGTTTGCCTTTCAGCTCAATTTGATCACCTGGTTTATACACACTTTCACTCTATTGGCCGCCCCCATCTTGTCATTTTTGGCCACTTGTGAATTAGCCAGCTGTAAAATTGTTAGCATTTGGCATTGTAAACGTAAAAATAGCAACGGGACGGCGTGAATTTATTACTCCACGTCATATTGGATCACTAACCATGGAAAAATACAAACAATTTTCTAGACAATCTTTTGATACATTGCGTGGGCAATATTTATAGCCCCAATCGTCTTCTACTCTTGTTATATAATTCACAAATATTTTTTATTGGTTCTTTCAGCCCACAATAGATCAATTGTTGAAGTGTTTGCTTATGTGTGTTAGGGGTCAAACCGTTTAGTATGTCTCCTTTCAATTAATTTTCTTAATGACTCTAAAACAATAAAGTTGAAGTTAAATTTTTGTTTAACACATTCAACAATTGCATGTGACACGCTGTTGACTTTTCGCATATTTCAACTAATTGTTAGAGCTGCGATATAGTTTAAGTGCTTGTTTTAGATTGATATAATGGGTTCTACGGCACTTATGTGTGAACCAAAAAAGTAGAATAATAATGACAGATTTGCTTTAACCTGTACCTATTAAAGTAGTTATAATAAGATTGTGATAAACAAACCTCCATCTCCCATCTATTAAGTGAAAATATATACCTATGTACATGTATATTCTTGATAAGTATCAAGAACGTGTCGATCTTAAAAGCTTAATTCTCCAAATTAGCTATGTAGGCTCTCGCAAACAACGCGCTGATCGAGTATATTTGAAAATTTCTATATTTCTCTGAAAATTGCTGAAAACGAAAACGAAATACAAATTTTAAAATATAGCCTTGATATTCCTTGCTATTTTTTATACCCAAGCAGGGTATTATAATTTTGTCTCGAAATGTGTAATGGACTGAAGGAGAGATTTCTGACCCAAAAAAGTATATGTATTCTGTATCAGCATGAAAAGCATGTCCGTCTGTTTCTATGTCATCTAGTCTCTCAGTTTTGAAGCTATCGTATTGAAACTTAGCACAGACCCTTCTTTTTGCTGCAGGCAGTACATATGTCAGAACTGGCCGGATCGGACCACTATATAGCTGACATAGGAATGATCTGTCGACAACTATGTTTTTGTATGAAAAACTTTTTGTTTGTAAAGTTACCCTTACCAAACTTTCCCAAACTGAGTCTCTAGAGAGATTATAAAAGCTGACCAAATTTGGTCAAAATCTGACTACTATACTATCACTATATCAAACTTTTTGTTTATGCAAATATTTCATCCAAACTAAGTGAGAGTTTTATAATACTTCAAATAGTTTCCTATAGTTTAATCAAAATCGGAACACATGGCTCCCTTAGGAGCAATCAGACAAAAATTAAGTTTTCTATAAGAAAAAAACTTTCCTGCTAGGGTATATAGCTTCGGCACCCGAAGATAGCCGTTCTTTCTCATTTATTTTCATTTTTCATTTATAATAATTATGGCTTGAATTTTGTTCTTCATAAAATTGCCAAATTATTTTTGGGACACGCAACTCCCACATATCCACATATTAAGACGGAACAAGCCAATTAATTAAATTGTCGAAAATATTTATGTATGCTATATTTAAACATTCTGAAATACACTCAAATCCCTAGTGTTGATTGTTTTGCCTCTTTCATTAAGTATTTGAGCTTGCCAACATCAGAAAATCCCGAATGTCAGCTGCGAGGCCTTTGATGCAACATTTCTGATGCATGTGGCAGCCGCAGAGGCGTGAACCGGGGCCGGTGCCGAGAACCGAGAAAATTACACAGCACATTATTTGGATGGCATGTCAACGAATTCAAAAATGAATTTAAGTATAATTTAGGGAGCCCGGCCAATTGCAAACTTAAATTAGAAATTGCAAACCAGCCCATGGCATAGCAAAAAAATCACAGCCCAAAAAGAAAATAAGCAAACAACATTCCAAAATGTTTATTTGTTGTTTCTGATTTGGCCAAATGAGCAGTGGCAGCCAGGCAAAAGTAAATAAATTGGGGAATGGGGATTATACACAAATTGCGATTAATATAAATACGAGTATGGCGGGGAATAAAAAGGGCAATTAATGTTTTAAAATAAGTATACATTTAAAACATGATAAATCATATAGCATATTATTTTTTTAAACTGACGAATTTATTCGAAATGTATTTATCTGTAAGTTATTAAAGACTTTATTGTGGCTTAATTTGGCTTAAGCTAATTTTAATATCTTTGTAAACAGAAATAAATTGATTCCAAATCAAATAAAAAACAAATTTTCTGAGTTTAAAAAATTGTATTTATTAATTACAAAATTAGATACACCTAAACTGTGAAAATTGCAAATTAACGCTTCCGGCACAATGTTTTGGTTGTTGTTCTTAATCGCATTTTTACATCGATTTTTCTAAGCTTTTTTGGCTTTTTTGTTGTCTAGTGTTTTAAGAAGTTGAAGTATTGAAATCATTATGATACATACCCTAACAATTTTGAAGTGTTTGTGTGTTGTGTGTAAACGCATAAACAAGCTAACATTATGATGTGTGACAAAATTGAGGAGGCTGTCTTCTGCGGCTGCTTTGGGCTAATCAAGTAAACAAACAAGGCAATAACACAACGGCAGCTGGTCCACAAAACACAAGAAGAGCAACGAAAACAACGCCCAACAACAAACAGTAACACCAAACACCCCAACGAAAAGTCAGTAACACTTAACGCCTTTTGATTGTTTAATTTCTCAAATTGTTTTATGGATTTATCCCAGCTGTCGACTCTGCTGCTGCTGCTGCTGCTGTTGCTGCTGGCAGCGGCGTCTGTTCGGGCACACGCCAATGAAAAATTAATGCCAATGCTGGTGCCAAGGGTTGCCCAACCAAAGCAGGACCGGGAGCAGGAGAGTCAAGGGGGCAGCAGCAGCAGCAGCCCCGGGACAACATCAAAGCCGTGTGGCTTCATTTTTCACCGCTTTTGACATTCTGCAGCCACCGTCCGACCAGGCAGAGGAGTCTGAAACAATCAGCCAACCAAAGCGCTCTAGACAGCTGACAGACGGCTAAGGGCAGCCAGGGCGGGCGTACGGGGGTGTACGGCTACTTCCTGCTAATCCCCCCTTGATGCACCGCATGACCATGCCCAACATCCGCCCGCCCTCAGCATATTCCAATCAAATTAAGTAGAAAGGTTTGTTGTTCGGTTCGGTTTGGTTTGGTTCGGTTCGTTTGCTCTCGTTGAGGGTTCGGCCCATTTCCCGACTGCACTGCGATTTTGTTGAATCGGTAATTACCGAACCCGGAATGCATTATTCATCGGTTCTAAGGGGACCTTAAAATCAGTTGAACAAATATTATTTACGCAAGATCACGAGCGTGAATTGGTTTAAGCTAAAGATTGTTAGCTCTTCAAATTAGGTAAGAAAAGTGTGGAACTCATCGTTAGATCATCGATAACGCACATTTAAATACAATTTTCTAGGTAAACCCATTTTATTCCAAACGCAATTTGTTATTCAAATTATATACAACACTAATTGCTGGGGAGAAAATTCACAGTAAATGCCTCAATTAGCTTTATTATTATAATTTGTTACGATACAAAACACATATGTACTTATGTATATCGATTCGAGTGAGATCTCTATTTAAAATGATTCTTTTCTTAAGGCCTGCCTTTCGAATGGTTGGTTATTTGCTTGGTTCGGTAATCGTTTATACAATTTGTGTTACTTTTATCCAGTTGTTTACAAATTTGATTTAAGATTTAGAGTGGCGTTTAGAAATGTTAAATTATGATATTTAGCAAGTTTGACGTCTCCGACGAGACGCCATAAATATTTCACTTAAATGTTGATCGAGTTCATGTGATTAATTTGGATTGGTTATTTTAGGTTACATTTTTTTTTTGCGGCTTTTGACTGTAAATTTCATTTTTTTCAATTACTTTTAGTTAGCTATTTTTATTTTACGACATCTTAAAATTAATTCAGTTCATATGAGTTAGTGTTGTAGTTAAGAGTGGTCTTTTACCTATAAATCAGATTTGGAAACTTAGGTGCAAATTTACCACACATTTGATTAGTTTAGTTAGTTATAACAAGTAAGAATGCTCTAGTCGAGTATACCCGACTACGAAACTCCCTGTACCCAGGTCTAAAACATTCAATCACATTTAAGTCCACTTACACATACACACACACATACACAAAGACGCACGCACATAGGCGGCAAAAACGACAGCGCAAGCGAGGCATTTAATTGGTGGATGTGCTTCTTCTTCCCCCTCTCGCTGCATCACTGAATCTTCTTTCGTGAATAACTTCCGTGTTTATTATCCGATCGACTTGAAATTTGGACAGTAGATTAAGAGAGACTAAAGTATTGTACATGCTAAATCTTAAAGCTATATCTTGAAAATTGTTCCTGTAAAACGGTTTTAATCGATTTGCGGGGGAACGGGGGAGATATCTGAAATATGAAACAAACTTGATCTGCGTATGCTATACAGGAACCTACATTTCAAATTTGGTGTCTCTAGCTCTTGTAGTTGCTGAGATCGACGCGTTCATACGGACAGACGGACAGACGGACAGACGGACAGACGGACAGACAGACGGACATGGCCAAATCGAAATCTCTTTTGATACTGATCAAGAATATATATACTTTATAGGGTCGGAGATGTCTCCTTCTGCCTGTTACATACATTTGCACAGATGTAATACCCCCTTTTTACCCCCCATTTTATGGGTACAGGGAGTAATAATGTGAAAGTTTTCATAGTTGACTATAGTTTACTAATCAAACTTAGATTTTTAGTTCTGACTTCCAAGTGGATCTAGTTCATATCCTCTAGTTCAATTTTGTTTATTTCATTTGCACATGACTCCCTTGAAACGATATGCTCACTTTTGTTAAGGGTAGCGTATCCAGGCCCACACACACACAAAGTCCCTGGCTGTTGGTGGCCTGTTCAGTGTCATGTTAACGGTGGCTTCTCCAACCCCCCCTTTGGTTTCGCCTGCCCGGACGTTTCGCGCTGTGGCTTTTATTGCTCCGCCTATTAGCACGCACACCAGCGAAGAGACGCTCGTGGCACAGACTCCAAACGAGACAGAGAGAGACAGCAGCATCCTTTAATTTCTTTTTGCCAGCTGCGCTCTTTGTATCTCCGTCCGTTTGTTCGCCCCACTGTCCGACCGGCCTTCCGTCCGTCCTTCCGCTACAATTAAGTCAAATTGTCAAAGCCAACAAGTTCCACAAGTGGATTGTTGTTTGTTTTTGTTTGTCGTTTGTCTGCTTGGCTTGTGTTTGTTTATTATCCGAACGAAATCCGAACCGTACACGAGAGCCGTATCTGAAATTCCGGACTGATGCTCTCTGTTGCTTTGGTTGGCTGGCGGAGAGCTAACCACTCACCGTTGCCCTTGACTGGGGCGGGAGGAAAAACCCCTGTCTAATTTGCGAGTTCCCCTGCAGCTCCTCTCAACTCCCCCCGATTAGCTATGATTTATTAAGTGGCGCTGTCTCTTTCCATCTCTTTGGGGCGTGTTACAATTTGATTACAATTTGGTGCTGTCTGCTGTGGCTTTTTTTATGGCTACATTAGAGTCGCAAGTTTGTGCTACAATTGAATTGACTGAAATGTACATTCAAAAAAACCCCGTCCCAGAGCAATACCTATCCGTACCCAACCCTCGCACAGCTGTTAATTAGTTAAACATTGGCATTGTCAACCCCTGCAAATTGTGACATCCGAACGATTTTCTCGAGACCCACTTCTTGAGCTGTTGACTTATGTTTCCACTTTAATTTTTGGTACTTGCGGAGGAGGGTCTCTATATACTGTACTGTGGTTTGGGGTGTTCCATTCCGAAATTAAACGCTGTAAAGGCCGCCCGGCTTTGCGGGGAGAATTATCATCAAAAATGTAAATTTATGTTTGCGTACAAGCGATTTATTATCTGTATATACGAATTTAACCGTTATGTTCGCTTCTATCTTTATCTCTTTCGCTCCATAGCATCTCGGGCCTTATTTATGGCCAATTTCTGTTTTCGCAACAGTTCAGTTATTAATTTTAGTCCGACTCCGGCGGCGGCGGCGACGACTACGGCCATCATCATTCACAGACTGTGAGTTAGCTGCAAATTGTTTTTCATTGTGTGCAATTTTCTTTTCGCTTTTCCTTTCTTCTGTGCTGTTTCTCTAAACAAATTAACACAATTTTCAAGTAGCGCGTTTGGGGTTTTTTTTTATAAAATAAGGAAATAAAACCTGTGGAATTTTAATAGAGTGATAGAGTGTGGAAAGCAGAAAGGAAAATGCAGAGGAAACATCACGTGCTTTCTTTAAATGATGGCTTCATTGCTTTGTTTGTTGGTGCATATTAATAAAACGTGTTATGTTAAAAATTTCTCTAATCAACTTTAAAGATATTTGCATTTCGCTGAATATATATTACTAAATTAAATTTTTTCATTTACTGTTTTCGAAACAAAATAATAAATTTGATAAAACGCTATAATATTCCATATTATTCATATAATCAGTACATTTTTACATTTTGAACCAATATAGAGCGTGTTTTAATCAAATGTGTTTAAGATTAAGACCCATTTCAATAATTTTTGATCGTTATTCCTACAAGCCATAAAAATGAACTCCACTTACCTCACTTTATCACTCAGATCATCTTTCAATTAAAGAGTTTCAAAGCTATCTTCAGCACTTTATCAATATTTCCGAGCAAACCTGTAGCTAATTAGTTTTGGACAGCATGTTAGATTTACAAATTTGGTGATTTTTAATTTCCGTAAGCCAACTTTATAAGTACCATTTCCTTTGGCTTTAACTCTGCCTTTACATAATTTGAGTATGCATTTTAAAATCTTTTGATTTTTATATCCGATAGCTTGCTTACTTTATATGTTTAATCTGTTTTCGCTTTCTCGTGCTTGCATTAACATTTTCAAGCAATCTATTTTTGTGTGGCATATACATATTACGAGTATGCTAATTTCCTATGCATTCCACTCATTAATTTGTTGTTGTTTTATTTTATGATATAGAGTGCTAGCTTCTGACAAACAAAGCTCCGGGTTCGAATCCCAGTCAAAACATTTAACTTGTAATACTCGTATATTTGTATTCAAAGCCACTTTATAAACAACAAATGCGATTTATGTTGCCAATTGGCGATACAAATATTCATTCAAAAACTATTTTATGATGTCTTTCGAACTATTTACATGTTATATCTGAATTGTATTGCAACTTAACATGAGCTTCAAATTGTTTTATTATACTTATCTTCAAATAACTATAAAATGATTCGATTTACAAATGCATATATAGTATACAATTGCTAGTTTCCGGAGAAATTTACTTGATTAAATATATACCTATTACTTTATTTGATCATTATTTATTATGATATTGTATATTTATATCCCGTGAGGTGTGACAAATATACAGTATAACTTGGTACTTTTTTGTTTAACTGGCTGCTAATTACACACGTTATTCACAAATTAGACATTCGTGTGTTTATATCTCGTTAAATGTCGTTAAGTGTGATGCTGTTAGAAGGTTGAGCAATTACTCAAATATTCATAAAAGGTGAACAAATTTAGATATCTATTTACCCATGCATTTTTCTATAAAACTGTTATTTCTTTTAAGTGCGTAGCGAGGATTTCCCCCGTTCAATATAATTTTAAAGAGCACTCAGCACAAATAATACGTAATATTGTTTCTATTGCATCTATTTTTACTTGGCTGATCGCCCGTTACTTAATTTGCTGTAATTTACACTTGACAACGTCTCTGACACTTCCTCTCCTTCATCGTCACGGTCTTTAGTTGTATATATGTATATATACATACATATATCTATATGCCTATGTATATGTATACACATTTATCTCTCTATCTCTGTTGTCCACGCTCGGAGACTCATTTGCAATGCTGTCTCGGCAATTTTCATGCCTTCGAATTGCTGAGTTTCCGTCTGTACTGTACACCCATGTATAAATTTCGTTCAAAGTTGTATGCCAATTTGGGGACTTGTAGCCAATTACCATACGGTTCATACATCGGTACATCCATACGATATCATTTGCTTTATCTTTATCCAGATCACGTTGCTCTCTTATGGAATTGCTTTGGTTGCGTGTATTTCAACTTCTCGACGACGTCTTCAATTCATTTCATTTCTGCATTTCAATTTGAAATGATGTGTAGGAAAGTATATAGGAGAATATCGCAAACTTTTGCTGATCTGTTGCGTTTCCTTTGGATTCCTAGACCCTCGTCGTTTTATCTGTCACAATGTCAAGTGATTTATAAATGAGAAGATCTTGCACTGATTGCGCCTTACCCGCCTATCATCTCCACAAAATTTGATTAATGTTTATTTAATTTTATAGATTTGACATATTTTTAAAATAATCTCAAGCTATCTTTAAATGCTTGAAAATAAGAAACATCTACAAGGCCTATAAAATAACTTTTTTATGTTTAAAATTAAGATTGAAGCATATTAAAAGCTAACATTCTTATTAATTTTCAACAAAGCAACGCTGTCAGTAAAGCTTTTACGA
The DNA here is from genome assembly GCA_035043065.1 of Hirtodrosophila confusa. Taxonomy (NCBI): domain Eukaryota; kingdom Metazoa; phylum Arthropoda; class Insecta; order Diptera; family Drosophilidae; genus Hirtodrosophila; species Hirtodrosophila confusa. Next base: position 613,778 of record JAWNNI010000024.1, read on the forward strand.
ATACGACACAAAGAACAATTGAATAAATAACTGCTCTCAGGAGAGAGTAAGCACAAGAGTACGAGAGAGAGAAGACGCTTCCCGGGGGGACTTGACTTGTTGAACTCTTGACCAACTTTATTGCCACTCAGGATCATTTGAAGCCATTAATATGTGCTCTTTTCAAAACTAGTCGTTTTTTATTGCCGTTGCTGCTGCCCTACAAAATAATGGCAGCATAAGGAAATCGGTCATTTGGAAACAAAGACAAATTATTTGCTCCAAATCACAGCGTGAGACGGCCAACTAGCAGCAATTATGCCACTTGGCTGACCCGGCCAACTGCCAGCCATGATTTCCTCATACGTTGCGGCGACGTCTGGTTAGCTGTCCAAAATATATTTATGCTGATGTTAGCGTTGAACAAAGACAATACTTCATAATTTAATATCGCTTACTTTCCAAAATTGGCAATGCCTCTTTAGCATTTTCAATGTCAATAAATTAATGCATAACTTGTTACAAGAGCCAACAGCCAGACACAAGCTAAATCCAACAACGAAAAGTGAAAGATAATCAAATAATAAAGATAATTGGAATTTGAATAACTGATCAGAGAAATAGCAAAGCGTGTGGATGTTTGGAAATTACGTATGTAAATCAATACAAAAGAAGTAATATGCAGTGAAATCATTTTTTAAAACCTATCAATTGTTTGGATTTGGTTTGTGGTGACTAAAAATGGCACGCTGTTACATTAATAATGTTGAACAGCTGCTGCAATAACATTATCAGAGACTGTTTAGCTCCTATACATAGGCCTAACATAATCATGTGACAACATGCTAATCCTGTATGTTATCTAGTTGTAGCTAATTGTTTATTTGTTTGCAGATATCACGAGACGATGGAATGCCCCAGGAGATTTGCCGGCAGTGCAAGGCGCAGTTTGTAATGGTGGCCAAATTCCGGCGGCGCTGCTTGCGAGTGCAGCAGCGTCTGCATGAGCTCGCTCAAGACATTGCCACGCGCAAGAAGCAACAAGAGCTAGCTCTACCTGAGTCACAAGTGGAGCGCAAGGAGCCATCACAGCTGAAGCCAGCGCCAGAGCCGGAGCAAACAAAATCAAAGACTGAGGAGGAAATACAACCGCCGGCACCGAAGGTGCGACGTTTACAGTTGCGAGTGCGCAACATGCGCGTTGCCGCCTTGTCAGCCAGCAGGATGGAGATTGAGACGACAACAAGCTCGTCAGAGCGAGACACCAAGGAGACGAGTCCAAAGAAATGCGCCTACAAGAAGATAAATGTGCCCTGGAAAACGAAGGCGGCCCGCAAGCAGCTCTCCGAAACCTGGTCAACCTCATCGGGCTCCGTATCGCCGGGTCCGAGATCAAAGGCAATGAAGAGCTTTGATGCAGAAGTAGAAGCAGTAGCAACATCCACATCCCCAGTTCAAACCTCACCGGAGCGGCTTAGCAATTTATCCGTTGATTCCTGCCGTGGCTTTGAGAGTGATGGCAATTCCTCCTCAACAGCTACCTCCTCCGCCAGCGGCTCAACTCCACCAATTCACAATGCCAAGCTTCAGTTTCCGCCCAAACGCTCGCCAAACAAATCCATCGCAGTGCTGCGGCGTGGCCGGCGTACACGTCTAACGACGCCCAGCTACGTGCCGGTAAAGCGTGCGAGACGCGTCACAAAGAAAACAACGTCGGAAAGTGACACCCCAAATAATCCGGCAGTTGAAAGCTCCAAAGAGTCCAAACCGGAGAAAAACCTACAGACAGAGGAATTGACCCAATCCAACACTGCTGAGCAACCAGCCAGCGAACCAAAGGAACAACAGACTCAGGAAAGAGTCGCAGTTGAGACACCAACAAGTTTAGAAACCAGCTCGGATGAGTTGCCGCCCAGCAGTATTGACGAAAACTCAGAAAGTGTTTCTGATGCGACACCGCCAAGCACAACGGATGAAGACAGATCCTGGGAGACAGTGTCCATCGAAACAGAAAATGAACAGCCAACCTCTAATGGAGAGGAGAGCCCACCGTCCGGCCAAAGTGAGCAAAATGAACAGCCAGAGAGTGATAAGACGAAGGACGCTGAGGCGGAGGAGTCTAAGAACGCTGCCGTTGAAGTGCAGGAGGAAAGCTTAATCGATAAGACACATATCGCTAAAAAAGATGAATCTAATGACGTCGCCGCTGATCTACAGGAGGAAAGCTTAACCGATAAGACACATATCGCTAAAACAGATGAATGTAAAGACGTCGCTGCTCATCAGGAAGAAGTCGTAGCCGATAAAACACAGATCGCTGAGCAAGCTCCGACCATTCCCAAGGCATCGGTAGAGCAATTGGAAAGCATACCAAATGAAGTAAACGAAGCGATCGCAGAACTGGCCGATACTTCTACTGAACCACCTGCAAGCACAACAAATGAATCCGTAATAGCCACATCTAATGGAACTTCAGACTGTCAAACTGTCAGCTCCATACCTGTGGTTAATCCAGTGCAATTTGAAGAGTTGACCTCATCCACGGAGCCCAGCCAACGAACGGAGCTAGGGCCCGAAGTGGCAGCAGCTGAATGCGAGGTTGAAGCGAGCGTTATGAATGACGAACCGCAGTTGGAGCAGCCGGAGCAGAAACCGGAACTAATTGTGAGCATACCGCTGGATGCGCTCGGTGAGGATCTGCAGCGTAAACTCTCTAATACAGAAACGCAGACACAGCGTCCAGCAGCGGAGCCTAAAGACCCCGTCGAGGGCGATGATGTAAATAACAATGCGAATGGTGAGAATTTTTGCCAGAGTGCTACAGCAGATAGCTTCGATTCCGCTGTAGCACTCGCAACCAAACAAATTGAAGCAGAACCAAACGGAGGGGGGCAGCAACAACCAGAACCAGGCGGAGATGATGAAGATGATATGGAGGCGCTAAAAAGGCTCGTTGAGCTACCATTAGCTGTGCACGGGAAAGAGCAGCAGCACCAACAGAAGAACGATCAAGTACAAATTTCACGCTCAACACCAGGCTCCATGGACTTTTTGGCTGAATTTGAGAAACATTGCGAGAAGACGCTGAAATTACAGTCGACAACTGCGCCACGCGAGCTGGAACTGGAACTGGTGGAGGCCAAACAACAGCTTGAAGTTGAAATGAACGATGTGGAGAGTACGCTGCATGGCATACTGAATGAGATGCAGGATCAGCATCTCTATACGCCCGTCTGTACGCCTATTGATGAATTTTTAACACCCGCCGATTATGCACCGCTTGCCGATCCGGAAACTACGCCGACAACGCCAGCGAATGCCACCACAACGGCCAATCTCTATGGGCCACACGAGACGCAGCAGCAACAGGTGAAGGAGGGGAATCCGTTTGATAGCAGCAACTTCAGCAACGAACTGATTGGCTTCCAAAATGATATGCCTTGTTTTGAGAATATTGAGGCGACGCCCGAATCGGTGGCGGCACAGCAGAGCCTGCAGCTGGAACTGACGCAGCTGCTTAATGAGCTACAGCCAGCGCAGCCGCAGGTGCAACAGGTGCAGCCAGCGCAACAGCAGTTGCAGTTGCCGCAGGAAGCTGTCAGCTATGAGACACTGTATCAGCCAACGCCATCAGCTGCAGTAGCTGCAGCTACAACAGGAGTCACACCTCTAACTGCTGACAACGGCAACGGCAACAAGCTGCAGCTCATCCAAATGCAGCCCCAGGAGACGCTGTGGCAGGGACAGGAGACCGTTCCGCAGACGACACATTTGCAATGGTCAACTGTGAGCGGACTGGAAACCATCAAAACGGCGCCCGTTGCCAGCATGGACAACTTGGAAAGCACCACCACGTACTATATCAATGCCAGCGATCTCTACCAGACAAGCACAACGGGCGAGACGTACGCCATGCTGGACAGCAATGAGAACTATGTGCTGGATCAGCAACAACAACAACAACAGCAGCAGCAGCAACCCATTATGATACTCATACAGCAGCCGGAGCTGCAGCAGCCTGTGGCATCTGCCAGCAATCCGCAGCAGGCACCGCTGCAGATTACTTATGGTTCTCCGCTTAGCAATGATTTGCATGCGTACCAGCTGCAGCAGCAACAACAGCAGCATCAGCAACAACAGCAGCATCAGCAACAACAACATACCCAGAAACAACAAAAAGTACAAAACCATACAGTATTAGGCCTGCCAACATCTACGCCTCCTCCCTCAAGGGGCAGACCACCCATGCTGAAGTGCCGCTTCTGCCAGAATGGACCACGCTTCTCTAGCAGCTTAGAGTACAGCCGGCACATCATTGAGCTGCATCCGGCCGTTGCGCCATTCAACTGTCCGCACTGCCCGCTGGCCTTTGCCGGGCGCAGCAAGCGCAATCAGCACATACTCAGCCACCATGTGGTGCAGCAATTCCAATGCGGGCAGTGCTCGCAAATGTTTCCCGCTCAGCGTGCCCTCGATTTACATTTGCAGCGCTTTCACATGCCACTAGCCACGGATGCAACAACTGGAGCCTCTGCTGGGGTGCGCCTAGAAGAAGTTCAACTGCAAATGGCAACCAACGAGCAGCAGCAGCAGCAACAACAACAACAACAACAGCATCCACCAACGCCACATATGCCGGGTGAGTACGGGCATGGAATACGAAAAGAGCCCATACGGGTATTCCCCATGCAATTACCTTAAGTCGAGCATTCCCTAGTGCTAGTTGACACTTTTCTATTAAGCAACATCCATTTAATTAAAATCTACTACAAAGCGAGCTGGTTCTGTTTGAAGTACGCCTTCCGGGATATATAAAACAAATGTGCCTCTCACTTTGATAGTGCAGCAGCAGCAAGAGTCATTAATTCTGAAAGTAATGATTCTGAAAGGGTCGGAAAAGTTAAAATGATTTAAATTCTTATTTGTATTTTAATAGACTCAGTCGTTTGACCTACTACAAATACTACGCTATAACAGCTAGTTTAGATAAAATATATAATTACTTTAGATATTTTATTAAACAAATTACAAATGGACAAGTAATTGTTATTATTTCTATTACTGAGACCATTGATGATGACATTTTGTAGATGCGATGGGAAATTTTAGACCTGGGTACAGGAAGTTTCGTAGTTGGGTATGCTCAACTAGAGCAATCTTACTTGTTTTTTAATAAACATACTTCTCATCCAGCATCCAGTGTAAGGAACAAACTCGTGCTCTTCTGTTTGACTTAGTTCATTAAAGTTAACTACAAAGGAACTATTCCTATTTCATTTATTAAGTGGTATTTCGAAATTCTGAACCACTTACAATTTAGGATCCGAATGATTTGAGCGGAATTGGCAATCGGCACAGACTTAAACAACTCTTGCTTCTAAATATTTATGTAATTTTGTTAGCATGAATTGCTTCTTTCCTCTTTTCTGAATAAATTCATATTTTCTTTGCACAATTCCCATTACTAATTAAACTTCTCTTCTCTGCCTGCCCCTTGCGCATGCGTAGTTCTGGAACTACAGACAAGCCCATCACAGCAACGCAGAACGCGCATACTCTGCTGCCCGGACTGTGAGGACTGTAAGTACTTTGAATTTTTTCAAATACATTGTATAATGAAATCTCTTGGTCTTTTTGCCCCAGGCACAACTGGTCATGCCCATGGCAGCGGGCAGCAGTACGAGGAGCTGACCAATTTACGGCCACCGCCGATGGTGCTGTCACCACCGTCGACAATTGCCTCGGTGCCGTCGCCGCAGCCGCAGACGCAACCGCATATAACGCTGCCATCACCGGAACAGTCGGAACCGGATTCGACGACTGCGACGCTGCGGCAATTCCGTAAGCGGTGTATGGTTAGCGGCACGTCGACACCTACAACAAATACAACAATATTAACATCAGCTGCATCGCCGTCGCCCTCCTCATCGCCATCGTCATCGACAATGGAAACGGGCGCCACGCTGCAGCTGGGCAAGCTGCGGGGCAGCCATCAGTGCGTCGTCTGTGACAAGAGGTTCACCAACGTGATTGCGCTGCGGAAACACCAACAGCTGGCCCATGATTCGCAGACGACCATGCCATGGGTTTGCTCGATATGTAAGCGCGGCTACAGGAAACGCACCGACATGGATAATCACATGAAATCGCACGAGCCAAAGGGTCGGCCGTATGAGTGTAACGAGTGCTGGGTCCGATTTCCGGAATTCAAACAGCTGGCCATGCACAAGTTCACGGTACATGAGCTAATCAAGCCGCATACCTGCGATGAGTGTGGTAAACAATTTGGTACGGAGAGCGCCTTGAAGACGCACATTAAATTTCATGGTGGTAAGTTTTTGGGTGCTCGCACGCATGCGGATGCGGTGGCTAACCGGGTGCCGGTTGGATGCTAGCTAAGCTTTGTTGTATAGTACATATACATATTTAAATATACATATACATACACAACACATACAAATATATATACATATACATATACTGTACCGTAGTAAAGGTCCTGTAGCTCATAATTTTGTTTACTAATAACCCAAAACTTCATCTTTGTTGCTGTGCTAACAGTTTACACTGCTGTGATTGTTTGCTCGAAAGGTAACTTCCATGTAACATATCGCTCGAATTTTTCATAGTTCTTATCGTATCTCATGTATCTTTAAAGCAAATCTATAAAATTGAACAAAGAAGAGCACTTATCTTTGGCGTTCCAAACATAGTTTTTCATACAAAAGTTCAATTTTCAGCCGATTGTTTCTATGACACCAATTGATATATATATATATCGTGACAAAATTATAATACTCTCTACAAGGGTGCAGAAATACATTTGCCCATACCCACTTCCGTTTATTGATCTGAGCGTTGTTGACAACTTCATTCGTTGAGTGAAGAAATAATAAAGTAACTTAACGTTACATGAAACGATATCAAAGTATTATCTAGTTTTTTTATTGACCAGGCCATTTTGATGCGCTTTTTTTTGAGCAACACACGCAGAGCACAGCTTGAAAGAAAATTGCTTGCACTAACCAACAGCTGCTGGAATTGCATCCAAAAGTAGTCTAGTCTATGAAGCCGATATATGCATAACTACGTTTATGTGAAACTTCCTAATCAATTAATGTAAATAATCGCGTCTGTCTACTTGAAACGTGTTTATTTACATTCAGTTGATTGACCATCACGTCGAAAGTGGTTAAACATAAATGAAGTACTATGTATTATTATATGATAATCAAGTAAAACTTAGCATTAAGTATTGTATGCAAATGTATTTAGTGTGTATTTTGATATTTGTTAGTGGGAACACATAATACTCACACGTAGCCGATAAGAATAACAGATAGAATACAATTGTATAGTAGTTTTTTAGTTAAGGTTAAGCCCTCTATGTGTGTTTAGTGTTTATAAATGTGAGTGTTGTAAGCTCGTGTTCCTTAAAAAGAAACCCCTAGAATTGTTAACCAAACAAACAAAACACTCTTAAACTGAATCAATCTGATTATGAATCATTGCACTCGCTGTTAGAGAAGTTAGAAGAGCTATGTGCTCGTCGTTGGTGATAACAATTGTTTCCCAGTGTGTCTTAAGTCCCCAGCACCAAGAACCAATATAAATGAAGAACGTTAAATGGAAATTAAAACCCAGGCACTATCCAACATGCAAAACAACCTTGTGACTCTGCTAACTCGCTGTTGACTCCATGTTAAATCAAACTTAACAAGCTTTTGCAAGATACACCGCAATAAATTGTCTTATTACAGAGCGCGGCTTCGAGTGCGAAGAATGCGACGAGGCATTTGCCTATATCAAAGATTTGCGGAAACATCGCCGCACCCACAACAGCGAACTATTTTACAAGTGCGAATGCTGTCCGCGCACGTTTCTACATTTTACGAGTTTTCGTGGTAAAGTTGTAGCCAGAGCTGCCTGCAGGTGCTGCTTAACTATCGATAGTGCTATATCGATAGTATCGATAAAGTGCTCTCGGGTATTCCCCAAAGAAAGTATTGGCAACAGGTCTGTTACTGTTCCTATTTTCGACAAGAATTTGGCGAAAGTGAATTTTCACAACATGTGGTGAATTGTATTTGCTTGCCTTTGATCTGAGACGGGATTCGCTTGCCATTGGGATTGGATTTATTTCACTAGCTTAACGGCAAATGTGAATATCGCAGAAATTGAAACTTATTTTCGCAAAATCTTGCAGAAATTAAGATTAGAACAGCCCAATACACTATAAATTTCTTAAATTGAATGAATAGTTTAGTAAATTACGTAATATTAATGAGAACTATTTATAATAGTTTAAACTATCAAAACTATCGATAGTTTGCAGCACCACTGGCTAGATGTAATATAAACTAAACTAAGTAGTGTCAAAATGTAGTTGCTAATCTTAATTACAATTAGATTTATTTAGATTTAATTAAACTGATTTCGCTGCCTGCCTTACGATATGCATAACACCTGCACCAGCTTTAGACTTAGGAATAGTTGCATACCCATAAATAAATCACAACAATTAATTGTTTTGTTTGCTTCCATGCAGCGCACATGAACACGCACCTGCCGCTGGGCGTGTTCCTAAACGATAATACAACAACAACGATGCCCAGCAAAACGGAGAATCCTGCCACACCCGCAACAACAAATGATGAATTGCTGCCATTGACACCGCTTAGCAATTGCGGGAACGGGAACAGCAGCAGCAACGGCGAGGATTGTCCCGGCTCCGTGGAAATGGTTGAGAGCAGCGTGGCGCCATCGCTGGAGATGATCGCTGGCACGCCATAACAATTGGCGCCGCTGTATTATTTAGTGTACAATCATCCAGAGACGGCGCCTTCCTATTACTATTGCTATACTTAGCGATAGCTTCCATTTTCACAGCGAGAGAGAAAACCCAGCACACGATAACTGTGGCAGACTGCATTACTGAATGCACTAACTTATTTCTAAGTGGCAACGTAAACAGACGAAACTACATACTATATATCTGAATACTGAAAACTTAACTTGGCTACACTCAACTATATATATAGAGAATACTTAATGTTAGTCGTAAATTAAAATGTATATACATTGAATGAATGTTGTGAAGTAATTCAAATCTGTATATACTTTTATTTTGGAGTCGCATTTCAAACACCCAGCAGTTTAGATGTACCCTATGTACACATTAGACATTTAAGAAAGACTAGGTACAGATAATCCAAATATTTACCCAAACATTTGGCCTACTCGTAGTAAAAAGTCTGCCATGAAAACGCATTTTACATCGAACCTTACTTAATTTAGTGCTATACAACCAAACTATTTTTTTAAATGGGTAAATATTTGACTGTGAGCTCAAATCGAACAAAAATGCATAAAGTACACAGACACAAAACACTTAATTAATAATATTACATTTATTTAGAGTTTAGTTGGTAATGTAGCTAAGGCTGAACACTCTAATTAATTTCGTATATTTATTGTTTAAAGCGAAACAGCTAAACCAACAACAAGAAAACGTTGATCCTAAAATGTTTTAATTATAAAATATAAATTATGTAATAAACAGATAATGTTTTAGTGCGATAACAAACAATGAATTTTTACTTCAAATTACACAAAACAATTTAATCGTAGTACCAGTCCAGAAATAGCAAGGAAAACGACATGACCAGCAAAAAGAACAAGGACCACACACGTAATCCGGCATTGCGCTGCGTGGCCTGTCGAATCTGCTCGTTTGCATCCTTTACGTTCTCCGTGGTGCCCACAACGGCGCTCACAATGCGTTCAATGTTGTGTTGTTGCATTGCAACCTGTGTAAATCGGGACACTTATGAAATGTTTATGTATCATGTTGAAAGTTACTTACCTTCTCCGTGAAGATGTCTTGCAGTTGTGCAATGTCCACAACGTTCTTTCCGATTTGTTCGACCTCTTCGGAGACGCCCTGGAGATAATTGTAAATATGCACATTCTCCGCCTCGAACAGTTGCATATCCTCGGCGCTCAAGGCGTCCTCAACATTCTCCTGCTGCTGCGCTGTCTTTTGAATGTCCTCGTCAAGCGCCACCTTGGCCGTTGAATCTGTGCCGCCTTGCACGGCAGCTGGGCGGCTGCGTTTGCGCGTGCGCGGTTTGTGCTGTGTGCCTGTTGCTATGCTGTTGTCTACATGCACCTCGCCCTGCTCATCGTCCCACTCGGTCCAGCTGTCGTCGTTCCAATCGTTGTCCTCATCAGCTGCTGCAGCAGCAGGCGGTGACTCTTCGTTGCTGTCAATGCTGGCATTACTAAGCTGACGCGTGGCCAGCTTGCCGCTGCCGGCGCCCGCAGGACGCACTGGAATCTTCTTTTTGTCAGACGCTAGCTTGAGTAGCCTGTATGTCTCCAGTTCGTGCTGTATGCGATATTTCTTTTGATCCAAGTAAATCTGCTCAACGCTATGCAGATAGCTGACCAGCAAATCGAGTACTGCCTCAATATGCTGACGCTCCTGAGCCTTTCGTTTGGCGCCCTTCCAGTCGCTGCGCATCTTGGCCAAATGTTGTGTGTAGTACGTGACAAACTTTTCCGATTCGCGATCAATCAAATCGCGCTGAGCATCCGTCATGTGGGTGGCGCTCTTCAAGTGCTGGCCAATGCGCATATAGGCCGTGCGGTTCTCAATCAGCACATTGCGGAGTGTGGTTATTTTGTTGCACACATCCTTTGCCTGTTTGGCAAAACTGTTGTTGTTGGCATCGGTTGCCTTTGAAGCGCCTGAACGTTGTGGCTTGTCCTGTGCTGTGGCTTTGGCCGCCGCCAGCTCAGTCTTGCGCTGCAGACGCACTGTCATAACGCTGGCCTTAAAATGTTGCGTTATGTCCATAATGCGGCTTATTTATTCAGATGGTCAAATTAACTGAAGCAACAATTCGATTTATGAGGTCCACATCATCAACCAACGATTGCCAACACTTTTCATTTCAAATTTAAATAGAACTAGTTCGCTTGTTCATTTCTCTGCTTACCAACACTGACGCCGCAACATAGGTGCGATTCTGTTATGTGCTCTTTTAGCTGTTTTTATTCATTCAGCTGTTCAATTCGCGCCAATTTTAGTTGCGGCTTTAAATAAAAGTTAGTTTTCAACAAAATGCAGGCCTTTTTGAAGACTGGCAAATCCAGCGCCGGCAGCGGCACCACAGACAAACAGGCAGCCAATACACCCACTGAACGTCGCAAGCCGCCTGCTCCCTGGGTGGAAAAATAGTAAGCAGCAACTTGAACGGATGCACATTTCGGCTACTGCTAAGTGTTTATTAATTTATGTTTTATAGCAGGCCGCGTAGCGTTGACGATGTCGTGGAACAATCGGAAGTGGTTGCGGTGCTGCGAAAATGTGTCGATGGTGCCGATTTGCCCAATATGCTCCTCTATGGGCCGCCTGGAACTGGCAAAACCAGCACAATTCTGGCCGCGGCGCGTCAAATCTTCGGCGATATGTACCGCGAACGTATACTGGAGCTGAATGCCTCCGACGAGCGTGGCATCAATGTGGTGCGCACTAAAATCAAGAATTTTGCTCAGCTTACGGCTAGTAATGTGCGGCCCGATGGCCGTCCGTGTCCACCGTTTAAGATCATTGTGCTGGATGAGGCAGACTCAATGACGCATGCGGCCCAAGCGGCATTACGTCGCACCATGGAGAAGGAGAGCCGCAGCACGCGTTTCTGTCTCATCTGCAACTATGTGTCGCGCATTATTGTACCCATCACTTCGCGTTGCTCGAAATTTCGCTTTAAGGCGCTGGGCGAGGCACAGATCATCGCACGACTACAGCACATCTGTGAGCTGGAGGGTGTGAGCATCGATCCTGATGCGTACAAATCTATTGTAAAGATATCGGGCGGCGATATGAGACGTGCCATAACCACATTGCAGTCATGCTATCGCCTCAAAGGGTCCGGGCACACCATTAATACAGACGATCTCCTCGAGATGTCCGGCATCATACCGGATTATTATTTAGAAGATTATCTTGAGGTCTGCCGCTCAGGCAACTATGAGCGCCTGGAGCAATTTGTACGCGAGATTGGCTACTCAGCGTACAGTGTTGGGCAAATGATGGACCAGTTTGTGGAATTCATTGTCCGCTACGGCTCCCTAACCGACAAACAAAAGGCCATCATATGCGACAAGTTGGGCGTAAGTATTCCAGCGTCAGCAACCAGTCCATTTAGGCTAATCTTTGTTCCATTGCAGGAGTGCTGTTATCGACTTCAGGACGGCGGCTCCGAATATTTGCAAATCATGGATCTGGGCTGTGCCATCATACTAGCACTTAAATGAAGCCGCAGTTTCTTACCCACTTGCACATTGCCCTTCGATATAGGAAAGCCCCCAGTTTAGTTCTTGTTGATTTACTTTTAACAAGTTAGATTTATTACTTAATAAATATCTTAATTCTAATACTCTCAAAAAAAGCGCATTTAGAGCACTTTCAAGATTCTTCTTCACTTGGATTTTCTACATAAAAATATCGAGCAATTTTAATATCTTCTTATTTTTAAATATTTCCGTTAGTTAGATTAATTCTAAATTTCAAATACTATTTACAATTTATTTAATTAAAATACAAAATTTAATTATTAGCCACAACTTAGTCCAGAAAGTCTTATAAATGTTGTATGGCTAAGGGCCGATTTTCCAATGTCTCAATAAACGATATGGGTCGGCCGCGCTACAGCACTGAATCTTCTTTCGTGAATAACTTCCGTGTTTCTTATTCGACCGACTTGAAATTTGGACAGTAGATTAAGAGAAACTAAAGTATTGTACATGCCAAATCTGAAAGCTATATCTTGAAAATTGGTACTGTTAAACGGTTTTTACCGATTTGAGGGGGAACGGGGGAGATATCTGAAATATGAAACAAACTTGATCTGCGTATGGTATACAGGAACCTACATTCCAAATTTGGTATCTCTAGCTCTTGTAGTTGCTGAGATCGACGCGTTTATACGGACAGACGGTGATGGCCAAATCGAAATCACTTTTGATACTGATCAAGAATACATATACTTTATGGGGTCGGAGATGTCTCCTTCTGCCTGTTACATACATTTGCACAGATTTAGTACCCCCTTTTTGTACCCATTTTATGGGTACAGGGAGTAAAAATACATTGTGACTTTTAAGCGCTATATGATACTTTTTATCTGATATACATAATATATACATATACTTAAAGAAAATTTATTCTCCGCATTCGAGCTTTACATCCGTTGCAGTCGCATCGCTGTCTGCATCAATTAAGTTTGGGTTGACCGGACTTTGGGTACCAACCGCGTGTGGACTCTGTGGACTGCCAGCATTAACCCGTTGCAAACTGATTTCACTTTCGTTAACATGTGAAACCGGTATAAGTTGGGGTATAGTTTCGTCCTCTGCCAAATTGTTAAAAAACCCAGACAATGTTTGGCTTAACTTCTGCCGTAGAGCACGTGCGTCGCGGTCCGTAAGTGCGCGCAATTCGTACAAAAGATAGTCGCAAAAAGCAGAGTTTGTGTCCGGTGTTCGTAGCGCGGGCACCGCAGTTGTAACAATTGTTGCACCGTTTGGTTTGGCAGGAGACAAGGCGCCGGAAGGTGCTGGCGACAACGATGCCACTGGCGTAGACAGGTCGTCGGCAGCTCCAGGATACATACACATCGAAGCTATCGTTGGGACAGCGTGCGACTGTTCATAATCCATGAAATCGTTCGCTGGCGTGATATTTTTGCGCGTAATGGGCTGCAAAATGCAAGCAAAACCTTATTATATTCAAATCAATGTTATCAATGTACAACAATATACCATATGTAATGTGGTTGGTGTCGTTGGTGTTGATTGGCGTCCGTCGTTGGCCTCCAGGAAAAACATTTGCTTAAAATGCCGCCATACCACAGTACTCGCATCTTCGCCACGCATTTTGTTCAAGTTTTGTTTGAAAGATACCCGGAGTGATGACCACTTCGTTTTGGCCTCGTTCAAGTCAACATTGCTTATGGCGAGCCTATTGACTACAGAGCGCCAGCCGTTCACTTTTGATAATTTATACTCGGCCGAGCCGGCATCCCACAGCGCTGGTTCGCCTTCAACAGCCGCAATCAAACGAACAACCTCATCCTCTGTCCACTCGTGGTTTATTTTTCTCCTCAAGTCTTTCTTTCTGACACGGCGTCTCTTTCGCCTACTGGGCGCCCTGAAATCGGCCTCATTTTCGCCGTCGCAATCGCCAATGTCTTCCGAATTGCAGAAATCTTCATTGTCCACGCTATTATCCATTATGTTTATATTTGTGCATTTACTTCCATTCTGATATACACGACGCGATGCAGGTAAACAAATAAACGAAAATAAATCGAAAATATGTCGCATGCAACAATCGACATGCGTCCATGCATGCATTCATGCCGCATGTCAGTACATCAGTGATGCCAACCTAGCGGTTTTTACGTCGGATCTGGTTGCTTACAACATGATGCAATGAACATTGTGGTGTATTCCGACAGAGCGTGTGCGTTAAAATCTAAGAAACACTTTAAGTAATAATGTAATAAACATATTTTTATAACATAATAAGATAAAAATTAAGGGAAAAGCGTCCGTTTCTGTTTCGCTAAAGCAGGCCATCCAATATTGTTGCTAAGAGCACTCTAAATCTGTTGGGTAAAATGCCAAAAGTGTTCTCTACAACGCGCCGAGCTCTTGAAAGGCGGTAATTATGTAAATATGAGCACAAAATTCCACTGGCTCTCAAAGTCTATGGATAATGCTAATAAAAAAATAATAATGCAGATGTCTACGCTGAATTGGGCTGCAATGTTCAAGCAATAATCGGCGGATCAGCCAATTTTCGCAAAGAGGTAAATAGAACAGCTCCTCCACCTGTGCAAGCAAATCCCATTCAACGAGTATGTCGAACTAGCACACCACCTATTAGCGACTCAGCCACTGCTTCCTTGGTTTCGCCCTACCATTCAGTCGATGCAAATCCACACGGTTCCTTCGCAGATCTATTTAGCGATATCCATATCAGAAATTAGCCGAATACACGATACATATACTAGGTAATTTCCATTTTACTTTATATATAGTCACATGTAATAAAATTGCCAAGACTTGCTATACCAATAGTAGTTTTGGAAGATTTACAAAACTATTATATGCTTAACACGTATGTATAAATGTAATTGTAAGTGATTTGTATGTATATGTAAGTATGTATTTTAATCCGCTGTAAATTCAAATTCATCTTCCTCGCGTTCCCGCTTAACAGCCACGGAACTGCCAGCAATGCTCCCCACTGCCACCGCATCGCTGTCCACATCCATCTTTATGTCGGTGGCACTTGGATCGGTCTTTATCTCCATTGCGGGGATCGTTTTCGTTGTGGTTGTAAATTTAATGACTGGCTTTGGTATGGTGACCATCTGTTGTTTGGACACAATCGAATGTGCGCGTTTGGGTCCATTGGCGCTGGCAACTGGCTTCACGACTGTTTTCACAGTCCGTCCCTCCAGGGCTGATTTGGTCATCTTTTTGGGCTGATTTGCGGCGCGCAGTTTGTAGTTAACACCTGTCAGACAGTAACGATCGGGCGGCAAACGCAAGCCGCAATGTGGCTTGATGGGCGGCAGTGGCATGGCATTGCGCAGCTCCGCCATCTTGGCCAAGACATGACGCGACGGCGGCCCCGTGAAGCTCTTGTCCAGCGTCATTTCTGTGGCCAGGCGAACATCGTCCAAATCTATAGTTTTCTTACGCGCATGATTCGCATATACTTTAGCTTCATCCAGTATGCAGGTTACATAGCCTGTGGCATCAACAAATTTATAAATAGATGTATGTATGTTAGATTATTGCATTTGCGAGTCACCACAGATGGCACTTACGAAATGTAAACTCAAGCATTTGGTTGACGCAGCGGGGCTCGTACTCCTGGATGTTAAGTTCCTTGAGTATGGACATGATAACCTGCGCATCTTTGGGCACATGTTTGATTTGTGCGCTGACTTTGGCTTTTTCAGCCTTTTCGCTGCTCATTTGGTTTCTTTTTTTAGTTTTCCGTCAAGGCGACAGTTTGGCCGCTTGTTTCCAAACAAATACGTTTTAGTCAAAATTAATTGACAATTTTTAAGAACTTTCGGTAATTTCGTCGAGTATTTGTTTGCGTTAATGCAGTGTGACCGAATCTAAAAAGCAAGTTATTAACCGATAGCTTGTTTTCACGTCGCACAAATTATTTTTAGGCTTTTGCAACACTCTCGAAAAGTTTTTTTATGGAGCTCGTTTCGAAATTGCAAAATAAATTTTTTAATAATAATCATTGTATTTTAGTGGTAGAGTAAAGCAAATAAAGGTGTTCTAGACGTCCGCTCGCTTGTCAGAAAAGCGGAAAACAACAAATGTAGCTGCTCCATCAAATGCGCAACTAAACGTCGTACTAATTTTATTTTTTGACAAAAATCTAAATTCTGGAAGCCAGTTTTCATTTTCAAAATGTTTTACCTTTTCTGCACACCGCGACCCGGTTATTTTATTGTTTTAAATATTTTTGCGCTGATTTGCCAATTATCAGTGTGACCGCCGGCCCATATACTACATACCAAAAATATACTACTACAAATATGGCGTCGTTTTAGTAACACGATGGCATCCATGTACGCGTAATATCGATATATTAATCGGTACATTAAACTCGTGATCCCAACGACACTTTGAGATATTCGTTATAAAACAAAAAAGACCAATTGAATTTAATGACTAGTTTTTATTGAAAATATATGTACACAGAGCTTTTATGTTTTGGCGTAAATATTTATATATGCATTTAAGTTCAAACAATTATATATTTATATTTGTTGTTTTGATTTTTACATAAAAATGCACTTTGGTCGCATACAAAAAGAATCGGTTTTCACACAACTAAAACTTAAAATTACAACTTAATGGTACATTCTCTATAAACACTGTAAAACAAGCGAATCCAATGACCGCAGATCAGACAATTATATAGTTATATATAATACAAGTACATGTAATAACAATACATATTTTAAATTAGGCATAGGACTTAATTACAGTATTCTGCACGACGGAGGTTTCGATCCTGGTTTCCTCTCCACTGCGCGCACCGCCTCCTCAAACACCTGCTGTAAATTGATCTTCTTCTTTGCGGAACACTCGACTAAATTATGCGCATGTATCTCCTTGCGCAATCTTCGGCCCTCCTGTGTAGTAACAAACTTCTCTGAATTTGGTATGCGCAAATCCAGCTTGGTGCCCACCAGAACCACAGGCACATTGCTGCCAAAGTGACGTATCTCCGGCCACCATTTGCTCTTGATGTTTTCGAACGAGGTGCGACTGCTGATGGAATAGCACAACAGGAAACAGTTCGTCTGCGGCGAGAACCAAGAGATTAGATAAGTAACAATCAAGAGAATTGATGTGTGTAGGGACACTCACATTTGGATAGCTCAATGGACGCAGCCTTTCGTAATCCTCCTGACCAGCAGTGTCCCACAGAGTCAGATTGTATTCATTATCATCGACAGTTATGTTGCAGGCATGATTATCGAACACAGTCGGTATATACTCCTCGGGAAATTCGTTCTGTGTGTAGGTTATCAGCAAGCAGGTCTTGCCAACCATACCATCTCCAACGATGGTTATTTTAAGAGGGCGCAGACTTTTCGACATTGTGCGAACCAACTGCAAATGAATAAAGATAGCGAAATCGAAATCGAGGCGTGAATATGAGTGTATATGACATTTTATGTCGCTGCATTGCACCATTTGGTGGCATATGTTGCAGCGACACATGCGTTGTTTATCTTGCCACACCCACATCTCATTGCAACCGGAAATCTGCTCTTTACGCCTCTGTGCATGTGTGCATGTGTGTGTGGGTGTGTGGGTACATTTTCTTAACATTCGCAAGGCAAGCAATATAACATCAGCTTCAACTGTTATACATATGAACATATGTACCCGTATGCACTTCAAAACTTTAATCTAATCTCTAACAATACAACAAAATTATTCTGGAAAATGCTTAACAGCTTTCATTATTCAACGAAATTGCATATGGCACGGGCGTTTGTTAGAGAGAGAGAGAGAGAGAGAGAGAGACAACGACACTAGTACAGTCGTGTCTGGATACAGTGAACTAATTATTGCAAGGCCTGTTCACAGTATTGAGGTTTGACATTATATCAAATTTTTGCTCAAAATACACTTTGTGTATATAAATTCAAGAGGTCATTAAAATAAATAAAAATTAAAATATAAAAATAAATTAAAATAAAAACATAAATGTATGCCTTTTGAAAGAATTGCCGAATAGACGTTTGCTTCTTGCGTTCACAAAGGGAATTTTGAACCGCTTTTTCCCGTAGACTAGAGTACTCCAGGGAAAAATTTGGGTGCTATATTGAGGTGTTCACTATATAAGGTGTTCACTATACCCAGACACGACTGTACTAACAATTTAACTAAAAGTTTTATAATAAGAAATAAAACTTTACCATGCTTCAATTGATTCTGCGAAATTCATAAAGCTTGTTATACTTGTTGCTAGCAAAGTTGTTTCGGCCTTATATAACTTTATAACTGAAGCGTTTGAAAAGCTAATGCACTTTCACCAGCCAAACAAAATTTCGTTTAATAAATGTGTCTTTTTAATTAAAACTGGTTTTATGTCAGCGTCAACCAAACGAGTTGTTGACCCAAAACTTGAACTAGATTTCCCTACAGCATCTTATGTTCAGTGTTAACAAAACCTCAAAAACTGTCTCTCTACTTAATTTGCATTAAGTTACAGTTAGACTCTGAATCTCCATCATTCTTTGAATACGCAGAAAACTCATACGAATTCTGGGAAACAGAAATCTCGCAATGTGAGTCATGGGATATGATTGTCAGTCAATTGGTCGGGCAAACCACTCTTATTACAATTATAAACAAACTGAGTGTGTGCGTAAGTGTGTACGAAACGAACTCAAAGAGAGTGTGCCTAGACTCTGAGGCTGATGATGCCGATCAGGTTCTAGTGACTCATCCAAAAGCTGGCCAGCAGGTTAACCCACATAATATGTAATAACAATAATAATGCTCATATCACAAGCAGGCGGCAACGGCCTGCACTCAAGTTTACATCACAGACAGAAAACTGGTTTTATTGACATATTCACGTTCGTTGATCATCGTTTACCGTTCGGCTCAAGCGATTTCATTTGAACCTTCACCGTGTGGCATGCAACAAAACTTAACAGACAAATGTTAAGTTGCATGGCACGCGATCCAAAGGCCCTGAACTTTAACTGCAAGCACACTTTGATGTTGCTTCTTGGCGCCGTCAGCTGATCTCTAAGTTTGATGTCATTATCATGACAAACCCCCACGTCCCCTTCCCCTATCCCACACACAATTAAAGCTAATTGTTGTACTGGGATCCCAACGGGGGTTAAGTACTTCTTTGTAGTTTCGTTTCGTTTCGTTTTGTTTTTTAGTGTACAGATGGTTAGCAGATAAATATCCACCATTTATAGTATATTCAAAAATATGCATAAGTATTGTGTATGCATGTGTACTTTCTTATGTGAATCAACGTTGGAAATAAAGTTGTTATTATTATAATTATAAAATATTTTGTATATTAAATAAAATTGCAGCGCAATTTGTTTTCTAGACTTTTATTATACCCTAGCAGAGGGTATTATCATTTTGGCTCGAAATGTGTAATGCACTGAAGGAGACGTTTCCGACCCAAGAAAGTATATATATTCTGAATCAGCATGAATAGCCGAGTCGATATAGCGATGTCCCTCTGTCCGTCTGTTTCTATGCGAACTAGTTGCTCAGTTTTATTTCTATGGTAAAGGGCACAGGCCCTTTTTTTTGCTGCAGGCAGTACATATGTCCGTCCGGATCGGACCACTATAACATATAGCTGTCATATGAACGATCGGTCGACAACTATGTTTTTGTATGAAAAACTTGTTTGTTTATTAAGGTATCCTTACCAAACTTTCAAAAAGAGTCTCTAGAGAAATTTGGTCAAAATCACCACTATATCACTATATCAAACTTATTGTTTATATAAATATTTCATCCAAACTAAGTGAGAGTTATATTATACTTTAAATAGTTTCCTATAGTTTAATCAAAATCGGAACACATGGCTCCCTTAGGAGCAATAAGACAAAAATTAAGTTTTCTATAAAAAAACATTCCTGCTAGGGTATATAGCTTCGGCACTCCGAAGATAGCCGTTCTTTCTTGTTGTTATTAATTGCTTTTATTAATTTTGAATATGCAATGTGAGATTCTACACAAACTGTAATTTATTAAATTGTAAATAATGTGAAGTATTTTAGAATTGAACAAAATTAAGCATTAAGCTGCTATTAATTGACGGTTATGCCAGTCACTTATTGACCAATGTGCGCATAGAGCTAGTGAAATTTCTCTTAAAGTGTTTTCCCATATTTCTGACCATTCAGAACTTTTGGCAAATAGCTTAAACAGCTGATTATATAATAGTAGCAGAATTTGGAAAAACAAAAACATGCAGGTACAATGTGCGGGCAACTTTTAAGTATATTATTTGCACTGTAGTCACTAAAACAGCGCCCACATTCGGTTTGTTTATAATAATTTAAAAGCGTCGAACAAGAAAGCAAAAAAAACCAATTAAGAGCATAACAAAAGCAAGTGTTGTTTATTTAGTTTCGTTGAGGCTGCTGTTGCTGTAGTTGTTAGTATTGCTACTTAATGGTTGGCTGCTCCACAGCTGGCAATGAAGTTTGTTTAGAATTTGGCTAAAAAAAGTGAAAATTGCTGCTATTTTCGGTGCGGCTGATCAACCACTTGCCTTTTTGCCTTTTTTGCAAGCACATGACGCTAATGCAATTTATTGTTGTTGCAATACTCTTGGTATACAGATACAGATTTGACTGCAAAACCTACAACTGAAGCTAGTCTTGCACCATACAACAAAAATATGTTCAAGGCGCATGTTGAAGCAAACTTCCTGCTTTTGGTGACGCCATCAATAATATTTCACAAAAGTATCTGGAGCGCCTCAGATGCCTCCCCAATTTATTTGCCAGATGCCTAGCTAGCTTGTCATAAAGCGACGGAGAGGCCCAATCAAGTCCTTCCTCGGTGATCTACCCAGCAGAATATTTTAAATAATGTAAATATTCCCTTTTTGTTTCCCAATTTTTTATACTCGTTAAAAAAAGAGTATATTGGTTTTGTGAAATGTCCATCTGTCCGTCCGTCCGTGTGAACGCAATTTTTTCCACACGCTTGAAGCTAGTGCAACCAAACTTGGTACACATGTAGAACAATAAACAATTTTTATATATGTATATATAAAAAAAGCAAATTTGTCAATAACATTTCAAACCCTTAAAAATTTGAAAACGTTGCATTTTGAATGCATAAAAAACTAAAAGTGTTTGAACAATGAATTTTGTATTACTACTTTATAAATTTTATTAATTTGAGTGTTCTTTCACTTGTACTATTAGCGGCAGAAAATGTGGAACGTTACAAGCTCGATTTCAGGTCAGCTATGCCCGGCTAAAGAGTATGAGGAATGTATATTGTACGAATAACGGAAATCGTGTATCAAAAGCAGACAGCAATTGTAAGGTCTGGCGAGTGCTCTCATTGTAATTAATACACATAATAAATTATTTAAACATAATTTGGTTTGAATAAAATATGAAAAATATGTATGTATGTACATAAAATGTTTTTTTTTCTTCTTTTGTTATCACTGCGGGGAAGGGGCAGGGGCTGCATTGGCCTCTTGTAAACTTTACATATCAAGTTACGCCTTTGTTGTTGTTGCTGCTGCTGTTTTTTTCGGAATATTCTTGGAACACTTGCCACATTCACACTCTCCGTCAATGCCTTTATTGCACTCTCTCTCACTCTTTCCATCTATCTCAGTCTAGCACTCGAAATTGCTTAATACGAACTCATGTGCACTTTTTTGCCTAACTGAGCTTCGAAGGCTTTGTAATGCTTATATGCGACGCTTAAGCGACTCTATTGACCAGATATATATATGTTTATGTATAAATATATATTATATATACTATATACTTATTTACACATATACTGGGACACTCTTAAGAAGCGGCTGCCCACTCCTTTGTGCCTTTATCAGCGGTTTACAATCGTATGGTTCATCGTTTACTTATGCGGCTCTGGATGCTGTTATATTAATTCTCTGTATAGCTTTATAAATATGTCGCTTATTGAAAGTCGCCTCTGAATGTGTAATGGAGCGTTTTGTAATTTATATACTAATTAGAGTCAACGTTAGTTTATGAGCACCAGCCACAGCTGTTTTTCTGCGTTTTCGGTTTAGAAATATACACTTCTTTACATTCCATGAGATTCGTAACGCTTTGCTAGAGATTTCAAAGAAACTAGTAGACCAACCTACCTATATATATGAATCTAGAGCACACCGATGAGCTCCGAGACTAAATTCATATCCGCTAGATAGTTTAAATACAATCTAATCTTATGTCTTAGTTTCATGTTGCGGAAACTTGCTACAACTATTTCTTTTCATCGAATAATGAATTTATCGTAAAATGCGAATTGATTATATTCGAAAGACTACTATATCTTATAGCTAAATGTGTTTTCTTTTGAGTGAATTATTGAAATGGCATTATAATTTCACCTTTCAGTCATTTTCATTGTCAACTAAGGGTATTTCAACTAAATGTCTTTGAGATCAAAGTACTCATTTCAAAATTGATATACCGCGTATGGCAACCAAATGGGGAGTTGTTATTCATTTTAGCTCCGCAAATGTGGGGTATATTTTGTTTTATGGTTTCTCGCATGTGTTTTCGCATTTATTAAACTGATTAGATAAGATATAAATATGTATGTATGTACATAAATATATACACGGGCTTGTACCTATGTAAGTGCGAGCTTGTATGTGCGATTACTCGTATGTGCCATATAAAGAAATCAGCTTGAAAGCGCGATAAGTGCAACTATGAAGCTGGTTACCGGACCAGACCCGACCATATACTCTCGATACGAGTGTGGGGGCTATTGATATAGGAAAATTTGTTGCGATTTCGTTATGGGATTCGCTCAGCACGCGCTGTCAATTAGTTTAATTAATTGAGGTCGTATTTTATGGCATAGGTCTCACTAAATTGATTTTGTAGTGCATTTTATTGGGGATCACTAAAAGGGGGTGGCAAGGGGTGATGTGCTCGCACGTACGTAAAGGTTTCCTGTGATAGCACACACACACACAAACACCCTCACTTAGCCAGGCCTTTAATGGTTATGCAGCCATATAATTGTTGTTAACTAAAAATGGTAACGGGCCTAAAAGGTGCGCGCAGCCTGAGAGCAAATGCGAGAGATAAAGAGAGAGAGAGAGAGATGGCGCAACAGAGAGAAAGAGAGAGCAGTTATAATCAAAAGCTGGTTGGCATTCCAGAGCCACTGGGCGGGCATTGGTGAGCGTGACGTGAGCGCCATACAAAAGTGACTCAGGTGATAAAGAGGTGATCACGAAAACGGTTTCAAACTCAACCAAAATAACAACGATAGACCAGAATGCAGTGAACAGGTTGCTTAATTCTCCTCAAAGCGAAACAGTTGCCAAGATGCTTTCTACTGATTATGCTAATGATGTTTACACAAAAGATACACACACACACACACACAGTATGAAATACACAGTTAAAGATACTTGCGAGTATATGTTATATGCTGCACAAGGTCACAAAGTTGTTTATATATGTATGTACATACATATATGATATGTATTGAGCTAATATTGGTTTTGATTAGCGTTTTGGGCAACTTAAATTAAATTGCATTGCTGTGTTCCAGGCACGTACTTATAGATACACGTACTCGTACTCGTACTCAAAACTCGCACTGCTATTCGTATTCTCACTTTTTTTTTGCAACAAATCAATCGAGCGACACGTCCGTCTCTGGCGATGACGTCTGTTGATCAACGAACGTATTTGGAAAACGCAGACGAAGGCGATAAACAAGTATAAACTGAGCAGCAGCTAACAGAGAGCTGGAACAACCGATCGCTCGGGCAGTCGTCACGCAACTGAGAACGAGTATCTGACGGATAGCTCTGCTTGTGGTGTGGCTTGTGTCCACCAAAAGCAAAGAGCGAAAAAGCGTTGTTGCACTAAGAGAAAAAACATACGATTTAGTTTAGAAATTTGGGAAAACCGTCACTAATTCAAAACAAATTGGAAAACATTGAGGAATTTTCTTCTCTAGGAAATGAAAACATATGATACCATTAAGTTTACGTAATAAACATTAAGCTTATTTTCTGTATAAAATAAAGAGTCTTTTTTTCGTTGAAATTACTTATTCGTATAGGACAAACCATTAATTTATTATTACTATTTCTTAAACAACCCGCTTCTTACATAGTTTTTTAACATTTGTTATGTGTTATTAAAAAATCTATTTTTTTCAGAAGAGAACATTTTAAAAATGAGTATTTTTATGTGGGTTAGGTCAAAGAGCGCTAAATCGTCTGTTCTTCTCTTGACTGACTTTTCTTCCGATAAGGCCAAGTGCAATCCACTTTACGCCTCTTGTGCTTATTTACAGTTCCATCTTAATAATATTATATACTCGAATATATGTCTGTAATAGTACAAGTACCTAAGTATTGTACTAAACGTACACAATCTAATTTATTTTTGCATCAATTATTATACCTGCTCGCTTGGGGTTTTTAGTACAATTTAAATCGCTGGTTATTTTCGTAAATATTATTAGTCAAACAGATTGGTGTGGATATTATTGTTAATAATATTAGTATTATAATACTGATTCCATTTTAAATATCTTATAATGGTGAAATCAATCACAATCGATAAAAACCTTTACTTGGGTAATTGTTGTAAATCTTATCATATATTAGTTGTTGTACTGATAGTTAGTTATATAACATTAACTCGATTTTGGTAGTAGCTAAAGCTACTAATTTCGAATTTTAAAAAGTGTAAAGTTAGTAAAATATCAAAATAGCGACATCATGGAATTGAGTAAACAATAAGTAGATTACAGTTATAATATTACAAATAAACATAAAGCCAGAAACCGCAAATAATAATTACTTGTTCATTACGAACTAAAAGCGCATGGAAGCTCCCGACTGCTATATACTCTGTTCAAAGTCCCCGAATTACATACATACATATGTAGTTCAAAAGTTTTACATTTAATACATGACCAAATTACGCTAGGCCTTAAATCCGCTTGCGTAATCCCATAACCAGAACGTGAACGCAACTGTCATGACCAATTAATCAACGACATGACCGTGCTTGTGTTTGTCGTTGTGCCTGTATGCGTGCCCGTTAAGTCGTTGTAACTGTAATTAAAGCTCCCCCATACATGGCTAAGGAACGAGCAAAGTAATGAGTACGTAAATGGAACAGCTACAAACCAATTCACATTGTCCAGTATATTAGGCATTAATTATAATTATGCGCTGGACATGCCTTAAAGGGCGGCAAACTCTTATAAACGCTGACAAGCAAAGGTTAATGTGTGGGCCGTGGCCGAGGCCAATACCGAGTCAAAGAGAAGACCGGAAAATTATAAATAAATATGCTGCAGTGCCAATTAGGGACAGCTACTTATGCGCCACATGAGAAACATGTGTGATCAACGTTGAGTGTGTGAGCGTGGTTCGGTGAAGGAGAATAAAAAAAAAGAATAAAAAAGTAAGTGCAGGTGCATGATGGTGCCTATTCAGAACAATGCAATTTTCTTGGGTGCAGTTCAAGGTCATGGGGAATAGATAGGGCTGGCGCCTTGTTTTTCTCTCCCCATTTTTCCCGGCACCACTTTCGTTTTCCAACAGACTCCCTCTATTGTTCGCTGTCCCTCTCGGTATAAAAGATACAAGGGCCCAGAACCGGGCGACAAGATAATATTGCGTGCATTTCCCGTTTCCGGTCGGGTTTCTGTTCTTTCGTGGTCTTGGTCGTGTGTGGATTGCACGGGTGGGGTTGTGTGTTTGATTGCTTGCTATTTCTGTACAGCACTCATATTTTATATCTTATCTAGTGTACGCGCTAGCTATAGCCCACTAAGTGTAGGGATGAGGGGTGAATGGTAGCTACAAAAGCGTGACAACGATGAAGTGACAATAACAAATATTATGCGCTCATGTTACAACGCGTTGAAAAATATAAATGATTGAGATTGAAATGCCGTGCCATAATCTCATTTAAAAAACTCTATTGATGACAAAGAGCATTTATTTACCGGCTTGCATCAATATATTTCGAAATTTAAATTTGAGCACCCTCTTGCGTTTAACAGCACTAAATCATAACAGACTTACTCCTCACCGAACAGCACATACAGAGGCTCTTTAACGTAAGTTTCAAAGGAATAAGTAGAGTGGTAAAGTTAGGACGACCTGCTCTTACATATAAATTCAAGCGTTATTCTTTGCTTTTCTTTTAAATTAGAAAAACAATTCTCCAAAAAAAGCAATGTGGCCCGCGTAACATTACTAATCAATGTTAACTTATTTTCACTGCTAGTTAGATAACATTTCGTGTGTTTGTACAGAACACAGGGTTGTGTGTTAACGTTAACGTTTTGTGGCCGTTTTAGGGCCGAAGCATAAATTTTAGGCAATTTCAATTTCAAGTTCAATTTCATCGTTCTCGTCACTTCATTTCTATCCCCAAATTAACAAAACTAATTTTTAGTCATTTTTCGACAAATTCGATCCGTGTTTGTCAATTTGATTTCGATGCCAAAACACTTTTCTAACATTAAAAATTTTCAAAAATGCTCCGTATTTTATTAAGTATGGAAAATGAAAAGTTTTTTGCGATTGGGGTTCACTGCTGCCCCCAGAGCAAAAACAAAGCGAAATGTTATCCTGCGTCGTCGATCTGCCGCCAAAAATGAAGTGCGTCCATTGTTGGTTTACACTGGCGTCCGAGCATGTCCACCAAGGTGGGTCGATTATTTTAGACTCGACAGGCCACGGCTGGTTCCGCCTACGTCACTGTATTTTTTGTTGTGGAACGACTTTGGTTCACTCGACTCGAATGAACGATCCGTATGAGAGGGGAATACACTATTGGCAATTCAGCACTTTTTCCCGTCAATTCTGTCTTTTTTCAAAGTCAAATTGCGGGAAAAATACAAAAACAGCGGGCAGCGCGAATTCTGGTCTTTGACGAAATATTTTGATCTTTTCCCGCTTTTTTTAAAAAATATATATAAAAAAAAATCTTAAATTTGCAGGCTTAACTATTTTTGTACCCATAACATCGATAGATGCCAATGATTTATCGAATTTAACATAAACACATACTCGTATGACGGAGTGCGATTGCCACCTCTATTGAGTTGTGCAAATTTTAATTTTATACGAAATTATTGAACATTTTAGAACGAATGTTAATAGAAACATGACAGAAAACATCAGCTTTTTATTCAGCTTTTTTGCTTGAAATTTCAGCTTTTTTCGGCACTGTTCCCACCAAAAAAAGCTTTTCTTAAAGTTTTTGTGGCAACAAATATTTACCAGTGTTACATATCACAAAAATCATCACTTCAAAAGATTCCAAAAAGGCATATCGGGTTTTTCTCCAATTATCTGAAAATATGCAAAAAGCATATGGATTCCATAACCAATATCTAGTTTTGTAACGTCCGCAACAACATTTGTCTTATTTTTACATCAAATGTGTCCTAACACCAATTTCAAAAGCACTCTCAAATATAAAAACTTACACAGACAAATTAATATATTTAATTTGTTAGAAACGCAACGCTGAATAAGCCTATATTTTCCATTACTCGTACATAGTTTATTTATTGAATTCATTATGTTCATCACTTTTACATCATGCTCCAAAACACTGCCCGTTTTAATACTATTTTATGTGTAATTTTTACAGCGCAATTGATATATTCATTTGTTTTTAATTATCAAATTTCAAACAACAAAACGAATTTGTGTTTTTCAAGGTTGTCTTTATGTTTTTTGATTTTAAAAGCGCGTGTTTTGTCAGCTACAACTTTAGAAAAATATATATGTTTACCGTTATATATTTGGTGTGGTAGATAATATTTGATTACATGGACTGGGTACAAATTTTGTATACAATTCTTTTTTACGCTCATTTTTGTTTGTGTGTGTATTAACAACTATAATGTTTCCTCTTGTTCTTATAGCTTAATAAATGTCATAAATGGAAGTAAAAATTCATTTAAAGTTCTCAGAGGCGATATACTCTACAAAGCGGGCTACAAAATACAAATGTGGATTGTGTTTGGTGTGGATTGTGTGCGTGTTGTTGGTGCCAAGGGAGAGGAGGGGGTTGTGTGTGTTATAAAAGCACACGTTTACTTTTGTTTTCTATTTCACTATTTCTTGTGTAAGGCAACTTCAAGTGCATAGCAAAAGAAAAACAAATAATAGCTATAATAAAACAAAAAATACATATTTGTTGTTGTTTTTTAATGCATAAATAGTTTTTTTTTTTGAGTTTTTGTTGTATATAATTCGTTTCTGTTTTTAGGCTTTCGTTTTGCATGTTTTTGTTTTAGTACTATTATGTAATACAGAACTATATGCTTATTACAATTTTTAATTTAAATTAAACTAATTTTAAACTTAGACATTTAGTAAAGGCGCGCCTCAAGCGTACGCTGTTTTTCTATCTTTTTTTTCTATTTTTAATTGTTGCAAGTTCTTTATTAAATTATTAGTTAATAGAACACAATAAACAATTCAGTGTATGTGCTGTAAGTATGTGGAAGGAGGGGGCGCAGCGGCTAATATTTGTCATGAAAATTGCTTTGAATTTCCAAGCAAACAACGCGATAATATCATTGAACTTAAGCAAAAGACAGATTCGACAAAAATTAGTAACATTTTGTGGGGAACCCGTAAGGCGTGTTTATGTGTGCGTGGATCCCAACGTGTGGAACTCGTTCGCTGCTCGACGCATTTGTGTGTAGTTGTTCTTGTTGGTTGTTAACTAGAAAACGGCAACTAAAAATCTAGAAATAGTACAATATGTATAATGGATAGTTAGGCATAAGTGGGGTTTCTTTATTCTAAAGACGACTGCTGAAGAATTGAGATTTAAGATGAGGCTTTTTCAATCAATTCACGATAGCACACAACAAAAATTACAAGATGTAATGAGATAGTACGCAATGAGTGAATAACATGCGACAAACATGCCTTCCACATGCCATATGTGTGTGAGAGAGAGTGTGTGAATGTGTAGTATATGTGTGTGCGCGTTTACAGCATAAAATATATAGAGAGAATACATTCAGGCCGCAATATATCCACTGGAGTGAAGTTTAACTACTACCACCTTGTCCCTTATCGTAGATCAGCTCCTCGCATATCTTGAGCAGATCGGCATTCTCTCGCGACTTTTGCTGCAGCTGCTCAGCCGTGGAGATGCGCGATACTTCCTCCTTTTTGAGTAAAGCTTTCAATTTTTTCACCTCATCCGCATGCTCTTTTGTAAGTGTTGCCAGCTTTTTGTTGGCACTGCAAAATGTGTAATATGATTAATTGTAAAGATTTTATTTACAGTCAAGATTTTCATACATTTCCATTTGCTGCATGGCATGACTCTTCATTTGCTCATATCGTTGCTCCTGCTGTCTCAATTTATCCATTAATTTTTTCTTTTCATCCAGCAAATTATCCTCAATTTGCTTCAGGTGTGAGGTCATCTCTTTGCTCTTTTCATATTTCCTGCATTTAATTTGAATATGATAACAATTAGTAAGAAAATATAATAGATACGCATTTGCGATATTCTCAACTTACACGTGCAGATCGGAGAATGTCGTTTCCAGCGACGTTAAGTGGTGATAATTGGCATCACGATCTGTTTGCACCTCCTGCATTTGATGTTCATGATTTTGTACCAATTGCTCCTTGTCGTGAATTAGCTCCGCAATGGCTTTCTCGTACGCCTCGATGACACCGCTGAGTGGATATACAGATCAAAAGTCAAATTAGTCAATAATATAAAAATTGTTACAGCACAGCTTCGTTTCGTTTAAATATCTTCGCAATAAAATATCAATAAATGATACCCACTTGAGTTTTGTGTTTGTTTTATCTTTTTCTGTAATCCGTTTGACTAGTGCCTCTTCACGTTGCTCGGCATCTTTGAGTTTCTTCTCAATGTCCTCGGAGCGGGTGCTAAAATACCCAAAATACGTTAGCAATACGTTCCGCTGTTTTTGAGAAATTCATCACTTACACTTCATTTTTAATTTTCTTCTCAAGGTCATCCATGTTGTTGTATTTATGTGTCTTGTCCTCCGAGTTCAGGCTGTAAAATGGTATACAATAGAATAAGACGTGCGTTCCACATGGTCCAGAAAAGAAGCTCTACTTACTTTGAATTATCGAAGGTTTTGTTACAATCGTTATCAATGACGTCCACACTCATTTTAGCATGCTTCTGCGGTTAGGAAAAAAATATGAAAATATGTTGGATATGATTTAGAGATGGACGCGAAATACAAAAATGTGTTCTTTAGGAATAACATCGTCTAACAAAATGTTAAACCAATTCTTAGCCCATTTCAAATATTTTTTCCGAGCGTGGAGTATTTCCGCTCCGCGCCCATCTCCAACCACAATTTATTTTAAGGCGTGTTCCGAGTTTCACTTTGGAATCAATTCGATCAATTGTGTACAATTTATAGAATAGAAAAGTATTTAAAAACCACAATTCATGTTTTGGCGATTCCAAATAAATGTTTTTTTCTATTTTTGTGTAATTGATTCGAATTCAGAACAAAGGTGTATAACTCGCCATCCACACTTGGCATCCACTCTCACTTACTTTAGTTCTATCCACAGGCGGCTTAAATTGCAGATCCTTTTCGGCGGCTGCTTTGGCACTCGGTTCGATGACAAACGACTGATTGCTGCCGCTCGTCTCGTGCTCCTCCAATGTGGGGCTCAAGGCACGTGTCTGGTTGTTGTTGATGTTGAGCAGCGTTTGATCCTGCTGTACTTGGTGCTGCTGCTGCTGCTGCTGCGAGTAATTCACGGGCACTATGGCACCCAGAAGCGGATCGAATTTCAATAGCAACGAACTGCGATTGGTGGGCGCATTGTTGCTGCCTTTTGTGTACAAATAATCGAAATCTGATGAGTTGAGTATAACTGTTGTGTGTGTGTGTATTGCGGGTGTATTTGTGGGTGATTTATGAGTGTGTGCATGCGCGTGCATTTGTTGTTGTTGTGGTGAGAAATAAAAGAAAATATAATATACATAAGTTAGTCAACAAATTTAAAACTTTACAATATTAAACACAATCCTTCATAGCACCATTTATCCTTTCACCTATTCGTAATTATTACCCACCGAATACTGGTCAGTGCGATCGATAGTTTAAAATATATTCACAAGGATACTTGAGCAAATTAAACAAGTAAGAATGCTATAGTCGAGTATACCCGACTACGAAACTCCTGACCCAGGTCAAATATTTCCGATCGCATCTTCGTTAACTTACACATACATACACAGATACGCACACGCACGAGCCACAGCGCAAGCCAGGCATTTTAAGTTGTGACTGTGCTTCTTCTTCCCCTTGCTGCAGCACTGAATCTTCTTTCGTGAATAACTTAGGTGTTTATTATCCGATCGACTTGAAATTTGGACAGTAGATTAAGAGGGACTAAAGTATTGGACATGCCAAATCTTAAAGCTATATCTTGAAAATTGTAACTGTAAAACGGTTTTTATCGAATAGCGGGGGAACGGGGGGAGATATCTCAAATCTAAAATAAACTTGACCTGCTCCCGCTATACACGAACCTACATTCCAAATTTGGTGTCTCTAGCTCTTATAGTTGCTGAGATCCTTGCGTTCATACATACGGACAGACAGACGGACAGACGGACAGACGGACAGACGGACAGACAGACGGACATGGCCAAATCGAAATCTCTTTTGATACTGATCAAGAATATATATACTTTATAGGGTCGGAGATGTCTCCTTCTGCCTGTTACATACTTTTGCACAAATCCAATACCCCTTTTACCCATTTTATGGGTACAGGGAGTAAAAATGGGCTTATATCCCATTGAATTATAATTGAAAATGAAGTAAATGTAGATACTAGATTAGTTACATCGATAACTATCGATAACATTGCATAGTTTTAATTAATCTCAAATTGCCAAATCTACTTTTATTTAAATACCTTTGCATATACTATTAACTTCACTTTTGCTAGTACTATCGATCTTTTCAAAACATTCGAAAACTATCGATTGGATCCACATCGATGATTTGCCACCTCTAGTACTGACAGATACTTTTCAAAATCTGTTTATATCATTTATATATTCTATTCTAATGGACCTCATACAAGCATACATATGTACATACATATGTATGTATATTTGTATGTACGAGTGTCACGCTTAATCCCAACAGGGAGCAGATGAGTTTTTCGGTTTCTTTGTGTCGTTGAAAACAAAAGCGGAAGGAAGAATACGATGACAATATTTAAATAACCTACGGCGTGACTCAATATGGCCCTACCCTACCCCCTCGCTACCCTTTCTTTGCCAGTATGCAGCCCCCTTGACGCGGGGTGTGTCACACAGAAGCCGCATTATTTGGCCAACATGCGCATATAAACAAATGTCAAATGCGGCTTTAAAAATAGTTAAACGAGAACCCGGGCAGGCCCAGATAGACACAGATACATTTAAGCACAGTATTTGGAATGCGGGTCACTCAACTGCAGGCGCAAACAAATTATTTCAAGATACAATTCAAAAACAAAACAAGAAAAAAAGAAGCCGCAACGGCGACTTGTGAGTCATTTTATGCAATCGTGAGGCGGCCTTAAGAAGTGGGTTGCTTTTGAAATGGACATGAACCAATTGACAAACTGATGCATTGACAAGACACAAACCCAAAAGAGAAAGAGCGAGCGAGAGAGCGGAGTGCGTCTGCGAGTGAGCTCGTTGAGCAGGAAGAGAGTGCGCTTATGGAAGCATACTACTTTTCACACTGCGCTGCGTATTAATTGCGTGTTCATCTTTCTTGACAACTTTTGCATTTTCAAGATTTTCTACAGTTATTAAAATACTCAATATTAACCATGACCACGCAGCGCCCACACACACACACACACACTCACGAGCACACACGCACACAAACAAGAGACCAAAATATGTACAATGAAGTTTCACGCTCTCGCTCTTTGTGGAAGAAAAAATAGTTTTTTTTTACTTCAGTCTACATCCTCATCTTGTACTTTATTTATGCTTTTGTGTATTTTGTCATTGACACTTTTTGTATAACTTTGCAAGTTGTTATTGTGCACACATCTGTTTTGAATTTTGTCAAATTTAAGCAAATTTCAAAAGCCAAACAAACGGCAAACATTTGCTAAATACACACAAGAAACAAAATATTTGTTTAATTTATAATATTTTGAATTACATTTGCGCGTTTAGTACTTTTGCAAGTGCTCCACAAAACGTAGACAAGGCGAGAAAGGCGCAGACGACGCTGTTTAGCGACTTTGGGTAGCGCGACGCGTGAAGGGGCTGAGGCTGATTCAGCAGCGACAACGTCAAGAGTTGAAAACTAACTGAAATGGAATGCTAATATGCTTACATTTCTCCGATGCCAATAAGAAAACCAGCGCACGCACACCTACACAAGCGCACGAGCCACATACACAGTCAGATTGAGAGCGAAGTTTTATTCTGACTGGAGTGTGTGACAGTGACGCGTATGCAATGAGCAAGTGCGATGCGCCAGCGCCAAGAGAGCGTCGTCATATGGTGAGAGCATATTGGAGCTTGTGTGTGTGTGTGTATTGTGTACACGTTGAATGTTTTGGGGCTGCTGAGGTTGGCGCTAGCTGCTCTGCTAACTAGCGTAGTAAAAGTGCATGGGCAAGTTCTATGCAAGATTCCCATGCGTTGAATGAGTATGAGTGTGCGTGTGTGTGTGTGTGTGTGGAAGAACGTAATATGAGAGAGTGAAAAATTGAAAGAAAAACTACGGGTACAATGCGCTATGAAGTATTTATGTTGATGGATATTAACTGATATAAAAAAAGGATTGTTTAATTGAGTAAGGAGAAATTCTCTAATACATCGCTTCACTATATATTCAGATATTTGTATAGCATAATTTTACTAAGTTCTTATAAGATATCTATAAGATATAAGCTATTCATCTTTATCATGGCTTTACTGTAGTCTCTCTTTCCTCTTTAAAATAGACTTGCTTCTATGAATGAGGCGAGATAGCTTTATCGATATGCAGTTGTGAGGGAAAACAGAGCTGCATTTGCTAAGTTAGCGATAACGATAATTGCGCCAAATTTAAAATGACTTCATCAAACCAAAAGGGGCAAAGTAAATGATGTGTAAAAACATGCGAAAATTGGACAAAAGCTCATAAGAATGAAATTATTTTGCATACATGAACAATTTTCTTATTAGGCAACGCCTTTTGTTAATTAGCCAAAAATATAAATGCGCTCATCGGGGCACACACACAGAGACACAGCAAATGGACAGACAGCAGTTCATCAATTGGATAAAGTGACGTCACAGCGCAGACCTTTGCGTTTATTTTGGTGCGGCGATTACGACATACCCGCTGATAAGGGTTCAACAGCGCCGAGAGCGAGATTGGAAGAGAAAGAGAGTGAAAACATATGCAAAAGAGATTGCAGATTTGGAGAACAAGTGAGGGAGCAAAACAAAAAACGTGCTCCAAATTTGCAAGTGTATGTGTGTGTAGGTGTATTGAGCCGCAGGGGCAATGCGGCATTTTCGAATAAACGGCGGCTGCATTAAAATGCAGCCGTAACAACAACAAGAATAGAAACAACATGCAGACAGCTGCGCGGCAGTCAAAAATTATGCGCTTAATTGACGTCGTTTTGTTGTTTTTGTTGTTGCCTTTCCTGTTTTTGTTGCTGTTCCGTGTGCCGTTATGTTGTGGTATTGAAGTTCAGGTTCATTGCCTTGCATGTGGTGATTTATTTTTACAGTTAGACGGTACTCTATCCGCCCCAAACAGAAGCAGGCGTCACATGCAAACGAAGCTAACCTCGGCCCTGGCCTCGCTTGCCCCCAAATTTCAAGTTCAAATGTCCACACCTCCCTTTCCATCCCGTCAGCTGATAAACTGAGGTCACGAATATGCTAAAGAAATGTGACCAGATGGCAATTTTAATGGAAATGGGACATGCGGGAGATTTACTCAAAAGGAATGAACATAATTTAACGTTTGTGCCATTAATTTTATGATTTCTTTAATATGAAACAAAAGAGAAAATTGATCATAGAGGTACCAAGACTAAATACCTTGGTTGGTTT
Organism: Hirtodrosophila confusa; assembly: GCA_035043065.1. Taxonomy (NCBI): domain Eukaryota; kingdom Metazoa; phylum Arthropoda; class Insecta; order Diptera; family Drosophilidae; genus Hirtodrosophila; species Hirtodrosophila confusa. The sequence continues at coordinate 649,234 of JAWNNI010000024.1, forward strand.
GTCAATTAAATTGCGTATGATATATTAATAGAATCTTAATAAACATCTTACAACTTTATATATGTACATATACATACATATGTATATACTGTTTTGTATATATTTATCCCATTTTTTATATATTTTTGCGATTGGTAAATTAGGCAGATATTGTAGCTTGGAAACAAAAAAAACTTTTCATGCAATAACTTAATTATTGACTGGACGTTACCACTGCATTCCTGAGTACCACATCTGATCCGATCCCAAATTTAATTAATATACATCCACAACTGACACTCTGGTTTTAGATGAAAATATACGGATATAGCCATATATCTATTGAGCTCCTTATGATGATAATAAACAAGTAAGAATGCTATAGTCGAGTATACCCGACTACGAAACTCCCTGTACCCAGGTCTTAAACATCCAATCACATCGAAGTCCACTTACCCATACACACACACATACACAAAGACGCACGCACACAGGCGGCAAAAGTGGCTGTGCTTCTTCTTCCCCCTCTCGCTGCATTACTGAATCTTCTTTCGTGAATAACTTCCGTGTTTATTATCCGATCGAAATGAAATTTGGACAGTAGATTAAGAGAGACTAAAGTATTGTACATGCCAAATCTTAAAGCTATATCTTGAAAATTGTTACTGTAAAACGGATTAATCGATTTGCGGGGGAACGGGGGAGATATCTGAAATATGAAACAAACTTGATCTGCGTATGCTATACAGGAACCTACATTTCAAATTTGGTGTCTCTAGCTCTTGTAGTTGCTGAGATCGACGCGTTCATACGGACAGACGGACAGACGGACAGACAGACGGACATGGCCAAATCGAAATCTCTTTTGATACTGATCAAGAATATATATACTTTATAGGGTCGGAGATGTCTCCTTCTGTCTGTTACATACATTTGCACAGATGTAATACCCCTTTTTACCCATTTTATGGGTACAGGGAGTAAAAATATATACAAAGGCCTATTCCCATTTCCGTTTTACATCTTAACTGTTCTGAGCTCCGAAAACCGATTGAAAACTACATACATATTTTAGACAGTTGAAATGAAAATTATTCATTCAATAACGGAAACACAAATTCAAAACCGATTCAGAATGAAAAGTATTTGGAGATTTAAATTTCTGAGAGATAGTTTTTAGAGTTAGAAAAACGTTTTCGTGGCAAAACTACGATTCCCTATGCATGCATAATACTATAAACACACATTTAAAGTACATACAAAGAAATGCGCGCCTGAAAGCATCTAAGTACAATCAGCATTGTAAGTATAAATGTAGCCAATTGTGCACATTAGTGGAATAATCTTAGTAAAAAATGCAATGAGTGTGCATAATGTAAATAGTGGGCGTCTTTAGGCAGAGATTAGGGGCGTTACTTACTGTTGTTGTTGCTGGCGCCATCCTGAAACTCAGCATCATAGAATTGCTCTTCGCCGCCGGAGCTGGTGGCTGCTGTTTCAGTGTTTTTGCCTTTGGCCATGGTGCTGAAGGCGTTGCTGGTGTACTGTGGTGCCTTAAAGATGTCATCCGAAATGGGTGACATGGCCCCAAAGTGTTCAACAAAGACGTCGTCCTTCTCATCGCTGGCGCTTAGCTGCTCCTTGGCGGAGAGTGTTTGCTCCTCGAGCACAACAGTGGCATTGGGACAGGGGGGCAGGAGGTGGTTGCCGGACACATCACCGTGTATAGATGGACGCTTGAGGGGCTGATGTGTTGCTATAGGCGGGGAGTGCGTTTCCCGTTGCTGCTCCTGTGGCTCATATGTGGGCGTGGGCGGCGATGGCGTTGGCAGTTCAACCGATTGAGCCTCATCTAGCTGAGAGCGTTGCCGCTGCTGATGGGTTGGTATGGGCGGCGATAGTGGCATGGATATGACAGCTGCCTCCACGCGTAGCGATATATCCACATCCATGGGCTCGAAGTTATCGCACATGATATTCTCTTCAGTGGCCTCCAGTGCCGGCGATGCGTGTTGCTCCTTGCAACTTGACTCTCCTAAGTCGAAGGTGCGTCGTGTTGCAGACTTCTCGTGCTCCTGTGCCTCTGTTGTCGTAAAGGTGCGTCGTTGCTCATTCATGGCTGCATTCAGGGGCATGCCATAAGTGCCATTAAGTAGCGATTCTCCGTCCATGGAGACAGTTGCGTTTAGTTCTTGCTCATCATGTGGATTCTCTGGGCTCTGTTGTTGCTCCATGCTTGTGCTCACCGAGAACGTGCGACGATTCATGGCTGCTTCCAGCGGCACACCAAAGGTGCCACGCGATGACTTGGAAGCCGCATCAATAATCTCAGAGCTGACACTGTCAAAAGTGCCATTTAATGGGGATACATTGCCCAACGGAATAGTTGTGTTAATCTGCTGTTTTTCTTTTGGTTTCTCGGGACTGGGCTCCGTCACTGTTACCTGTACGGGCAAGGGTGACTTGGCAATAACGCCACTCAAGCTCAACTTGTGCTCGGATGAGGGCTCAATAATCGCCTGCTCAAGATAAGCCATCTCCTTCTGCTCAGGCGGGGCATGGGGCGAACGCGGAAAGTGTGCTGCTAACTCTACAGGTTCTTTAATTGGAAAAACAGGTGATGAGGGCCCTGAGTTAGATCCCTGCAATGAATCGGTCATGTTCAATTGTAGGGGTTGATTCGACGCTACAGGCACAATGGGTATAGCCAGGGGTGTATTATTCTCGTTTTGCTGCTCTGAGGCAATAGCTTTCAACAAGGACGGATCATCTAAAACGTCTAGTTTAAGCTCCGGCTGCAGTTCATTCTGCTTTGCTGACTGCATTTGCACTTGTGGTGGCTGAGCAAATTCGTGTAGGGCCGTAAACTCTTTTAACTCTTCCGCTGTCTTCATTCGATGTGTTGGTATGGGAGGTGAGGTAAACAGCAATTCTGTCAGCTCAACCTGAATCGTCCGCGGTGGAGATTGTGGTACAGGAGCCGTGTTCTGAACCAGCAATTGATCATTGATCATGTTGGCCGACTGAACTTTGAGTGGCGGTGTAATTTCTGGAATTGGGGCTGTTTGCTGCTCCAACTGTTGCTCCTCATTGTCCACTTTGCCCAGTTGGTGCTTATGTTGGTCCTTTTCAAATAGCTCCACTTGCTGTTCTTGCTGCTGTTTCATTCCTCCGCTCAGAAATTGCTGCTGCAACATTTGGTGATCCTCCGGTGCGAGCACATCCTTTAGCAATTCCATTGTTTCATTGATATCATCGACATCCATGGGTTCACAACTGTCGTTGTGACTAAGAGCATCCGCCTCGCTTAGCGTATTCTCTAATGTTGTAGCCGTTACATTTGATAGTTGCTGCTCCAGCACCTCATTTAATGCACTCGAATAGGCCTCCAGCTCAGAGTTTTCTGTCGAGAATTTGCCACTGTGCACGGAGAGGCATTCGGCAAACACCTCCGAATCGGAGGTGTATTCCTGATCGCTCAGCTTTAGCACGGGTGAGATGAGTGTTGGTTCACAGTCTTCTGCCTTTAATTGAGCTAAGTGAATGAAATAAATTACATAAACAATTTTTCTTTTGGGGTCATTCTATTAACTCACCTTCCATTTCTGCGCTAAGTGGTGCCAGTTCTGGAATTTGTGTCTCATCGAACTCGGGCAGGCCTGTGAACCTTAGGACAGGCTCCACATCATGCAGCCTTAAGGGATCGCTGCAGACGGTCGTTGTGGGAGTGCCCGGTTGCGATGTGGAACGCAATGCCGCGACCAGCGCCTTCTGCTGTTCCATGCTATGCCTCGGACTTGCCTTCACCGCCAGCGGACTGAGCTGCAGACCAAATAAAAGAAATGAGCAATCGTATGCATGACAAAGAAACAAAACAACAATTTATTCACAAAATAATGCGCATCGCGTGTGAAATGAGAAAATGCGATGCAAACTTTGGAAGACTTTTTCGAGCTGTTGGCAAGATAAAATTATGACAATAAATAATTTAAGCAGAGCAACGGGAACATAGTCAAAACAATTGGCAACCGAATCGTAAACAAGCCAAGAGCTAATTTAAAATATCATCAACGGAGGCAGCTGCTTCGATGAACCGTTGGTTGACATGTCCCATTTGGGACAGGGGCAGCAATTGCAGGGCACAGCTGGTGCCGAAAATAGGACGCGATCTGGGAAAATTCGGGCTTATACTAAGGGTGAATCGGCTAATCGTGTACCCTACCCTTTGTGTATGTGTATGTGTAAGTGTACGAAGATGCGATCGGAAAATTTTGACGGATACAGGGAGTTTCGTGGTCGGGTATACTCGACTGGAGCATTCCTACTTGTTCATCCCTGAACAGGATGACTATCACTATCACTAACAGGGCATTGCCTGATAATAAACATTTCAAATAACCTAGTTTTTGTGAGAGAGTAAGAAACGTTGGAAAATGTTCGGATAAAAGATCAGTAGGTTTCAACATTTGGAATATAACTTCATACATCATCTGAAATCTTAGCTACGGTTAGATTATACGGTACAAATGACGTAGTTTTACCCAGTTCCTATATATCGAATTAGGTACATATTTTTAATCTTATTATTCTATTAAAGCTACCCATATGTCGAAAACGGGGGCAGTTAGTCACCTTAAAGCCCCTATATGATTAAAATAATTTCTTTAAAAACTAAATTAAAGGCAATCCACTTATCGCTATCCTCTGACCAAGTGTGTGGCATCCACACACACACGCTGGGAACACAACCCCGTTCAGTTGTCGGTCAGTCGCCCGGCCGAACAAGCAAATGTCATTAATTTTAAAAGCCATGAGCAAGATGGGCGTGTAGGAGGGGCGGTGGGCGGTGCAACTGGGGTAAGTGGGTCGCCTGGCGTCGTCTGCTTGTGTGCTATGCAAAAATAAATGAATAGAAATCAAATCTGAGCGTGTGGCGCTGCCAACAGCAGACTGCAAGCTGTTGCTGTCCATTCGGAGGCCTTTCGAGGTCATCAATGTAAGCTAAATTTAATTAGAGCGATTGCAGGCAACAAGGTTAAAGTCGGTTGAAAAGGGGAAGGGAGCAGACGAAGGCATTTGCATTAGCTATGACAACGTGGTTTTGTGTTATCTGAGCAAATTAGACAAATGGGAATTTAAATTCTATTCTGTTTTAACCAGTCGATCAAAAAAATGGTTTCACTAGCACCTTATGTTTACTAGAATCTTGTACACTAAAACGGGCACAAAACCAAACATATTGTGGAAAGAGGTTTTTAAAATTGTATATAAATTTGATCTGTGTATGTTATTTAAGAGCCCAAGTAATCAATATTTTGTATCTAGGCTTTATAATAGTACCGATATCTACGAGTTTATACAGACATACATAGCAAGGTCGACTGCGTACACTTTATAGTTTATAAGATCGTGAATGACGTCTTCTGTATGTATTACAGACTCTGTAGCATATCATACTCTTTCTACATAATTTCAATACAATCCAAAAAGTCAAAATTCGAGAAATTGCCTCGAAATGCAATAAGTTTGACAAAATGTTTACGATCAACAAGAAATGCGACACCCACTCACCCACTATTCACACAAAACCTACCTCTAGACTCATTGCCTGTAAATGTTCCATTTCATGTTCGGAAACTTGATCCAGATTAACATTGATCTCGCTTAGCAACTGTTGTATGGTATCCCTAGGACTTGTGGGTGTAACTACAGGCTCATTCACACAATCGATCAAATGATTATGCTGCTCTTCCAAGCAATCCAAATCCTTCGCGGCCGAGTCAAAAAGATTGTCGAGTTCCGTAACGATTGATCGATTCATGGCTAGGCTGATTAGTGGAGATGAGGTCAAAGGTTCCGGGCTGGGCACATTCGTTGCTGTGCCAGTCCCTGGTGCGATTGACGTTGATGCACTGGCGCCACTGCCACTGCTGCTTCTCGGCTCGGGCAGCACCATGCTGTTGGGTCGTTTCATAAGATTCGAAAGGAAGTCCATTGAGTAGAACTTTCCTTACGCGTAACTATTTCCACGCACGATTAGTTTCCAAGATGTTCTTATTACGGTTCACTGCGCGCCCCACAAAAATCCATAAACGAAAACAATCAAAATTTTGCTCTTGCTTCTTGTGATTACGAATATATTATGGATAATTGTATTGTCAGGCCTACTTTGACATTCTGCGTTGAACATTTGATTTTCTTGCTCTCATCATTAAATAATAGATCAGATTTTTACGCGTCTCCTCCACTCGCGTTCATTTCCCGTCGCGTCCGCTGGCGTTTGTCTTCACGTTGCGACTCTGTTTGAAATCAATTTAAAAATATTTTTTCGTTTCAATTTGCCTGCTCACCGGCAGCGATGCCTGTGTCAGTGAGTGTGTGTGTCTGTGTATGTGTGTGTGTGTGTGTGTGTGTGTGTGTGTGTGTGAGAGAGAGAGAGAAGCGTCGCTGCTTATTCGAATGACATCCACAAAATGATCGCGACGGGTTGCTCTGCACGTTTTCAGTTTGTTATTGTGGCAACTCAACACCCAAAGTTCTCTTTATCAGTCGTTACTCTCTTAGGATCGAAAATGCTTCAACTGTATAGAACGTTCTGTCTTTTAGAGGTATCCGTAATATTATTGTATATTCTATAATCTGAGATTGTTGCTGATAGTGATTGTTAAAACTGTGTTAATACGTTGTATTGTATAATTCTATAAGTTTGAGTCTGAATTGTATGATAAGAGTTTCTTTACCTCACTGTTAATTTGTCACTATCTTGGATCAGTGTATCCAATAATACATGATTATTACGAATCAGTTGATTTCATCTTAGATATTCTTCAGCCTAAAAGTAAATATTTTCAGTTTATACCACTGAACGCAACAAAGTCTCTCTTAAGCTTTTCATCACAGATCTTTTGTATTTCATAATTTTCACTCACCGATCACTGATCGCAATAAACTCTCACTTTAACTATTGATTGTTTCCAATCTCTATATGGATTTGATATACATATATGATTATCACTTCACTTCACTCACTACTAAACGTAATCAACTTTTACTCTGGCTGTAGATCCCAGATCCACCCTTTGCTGGCTTAAATCGTAGTGTGGGTGTGTATTTGATTCAATGCAATTGGTTTGTGTAAGCCGCTTAATTGAACGATAGTCAATTTATTGATCTTGCCATTAACTATAAAAACAATCAAGTGGGTAACACAGTGCGACCGTCTTGGAGGCGCTTTCAAAGCCAACTAAGCAGGCAAACCCGCAAAATGCAAAACGGCTGCCGGCAGCGAAAAGTGCAACCACAAGTAGGCAGAACAAACGACGGAGAGAGCGTAATAATAGGGCGAGTGGAAGAAAGTCTCGTTTGGTATACTATGTCGGTGCTTAGTGGGGAGCACCCTGTATAAGCCATGTGGATGCCAAGTGACAGGCGGAGACATGCAATCCCGCGGCGCCCATTGTTGCGCATCGTGCACTTGAGGAAGTGCTCCACATAGCGTTTGCCTACCACCCCGCCTGCCCCACCAGCCAGTTGCTGACTTTGCATATTTTAAGAGAAACCAAATATCACACGATGAGCCATGACAACACACAAGACGCCGGCCAGATCCAAGTGCTAAACACCCAATGCGTGACAGGTGACAAGATATGCCCAGTTGCAATTGCAGTTAAAGCTGAAGTTGCATTTGCAGTTGCATGAAATAAGGCGGCAGGCAACAGGCCGACACTGCCATTCACAAACAATAAACAGTTCAATGTAACTAACTCAAAACGAAGCTCGCATACTCTTGCAAATGTTGCAAAGAAAAAACGGCTATCTTCGGAGTGCCGAAGCTATGTACCCTAGCTGACTGTTCCTATGGGAGCTATTTGGTCCGATTTTGATCAAATTATAGGAAACTAAATGACGTATAATAAAAGTCTCTGTGAGTTCGGATGTAATTCAAAAAGTTATTCATACAAAAACTCATTTTTCACTCGATCCTATTGCAGCTATGGTATATAGTGATCCGATTTTGACCAAATTTAATCAGATTGTCAAAACTCTCAAGAGACTCAGCTTAGGTGAATTTGGTGAGGATATCTTCATAAGCAAAAAAGTTTTTCATACAAAAACATGATTGTCGGCCGACCATTGCTATGGCCGCTATATGTTATAGTGGTCCGATCCGGCCGGTTCCGACATATGTAGTGCTTGCAGCAAAAAGAAGTGCCTGTGCCAAGTTTCATTACGATAGTTTTAAAACTGAGAGACTAGTTCGCATAGCAACAGACGGACATCGCTATATCGACTCGGCTTTTCATCCTGATTCAGAATATATGTATATACATTGTTGGGTCGGAAACATCTCCTTTAGTCCATTACACATTTCGAGACAAAGTTATAATACCCTCTTCTAGGGTATAAAAGGAAGTAATAATTTGGGATGTCAGGGAGAAAAATATATGGGCTTTCATCTTCCTGATCCAAATCTATATTGCTAACATTTAAAATAGAATACATTTTTGGGAGCATATGGAGAATACGTATTTGAGCACATGAATTTCAAATTTTAGTAATTTTCGCTTTCTGGTTCTATAATCTCAATGATATTATGATAAGTTATGTTGCTGAAACTTGGTACATATGGTTTATTATATGATATTGCTACAATCGTAACAATTGAAACTGATAGAAACAATATAAAGTTACATAAAAAGTTACTAATTACAAGTTTCTTTGCGCTTCATAAGCTACTATAGTTAATTCAGATTACTATATGGTTCATCTCATATCTTTCTGAATGGATGAAATAACAAATCAAGTGCAATATTTTTGATAGCCAACTTAAAGGGTATCAAAACAAATCAAAATGCAATAGACAAACAAACAAGGGGAAATTTGAACTTAATCTAAAAATAGACAAAACAAATGCAGACGGCGACGTTCAATGTGGGGGAGGCGACTTCTACCCCAATGTTGGCATCGTTGGTGGCAGAACGCCGATGATGCAGACAGCGTTGACTACTTGTTCATGTTCATTGAACTTTGGCTTGTCAGGATGGAGCCCCAAAAGCCGATCAAAGGCAGCAGAGAGGATCGCAACGAATTGTCAGTCCAAACAGTTAAATGCTTTCATACTAGCTCTCAGACTATTATGATGTAGACCTGTACACGATTTATTTTGGTTCCATATGCTTATGGCCAGATATTTTTTTTGGCATCCATTTGCGCACATCTGGACGCTAGTGACGTCTAGCAAAGTCAATTGAACATGTCAAGTGCATATGGCGAGTAATAGGCATACATATATGAATTCGTATGTAGAATATATTTAAAAATTTTGCACACTTTGCATACCGCACTCTGATGCCAACAGTCCAACGTAGCGGGCTCCAGGGCCGTTAATTGTTTGCCAGGCTTGTTACCCATTTAGGGACAGATATTGCGCGTTATTGGCGAAACCGCTAGTCAACGTCCGATCGCCTCGACTTATAGAACGCACTGATCAAATGGGGCTAAGAATCATCAACAACTGGCAGGGCAGGCAGGCAGCTGTGGAAACAGCGTCAGCCGTGGAAGCAGCCGCAGCAGCAGCAGCGACGAGCCGTAATAATAAAAACAAGCAAATGAAATGTAAAGCATCAGGAGAAACAACAAAAACCATAAACAGCGATAACATTGTTCGCATTTAGATGATGCAGTTACTGCATGAAGTTTTTGTTCAATTTCCGCTTGAATCTGCTGCGTAGCGTCGCAATGCATTTACTTAATGCAGTTTTCTTTTACACAAACTGCAACGTCGCTATGCCATCGAAAGCAGACAAAGTAAAATGTCTGAGTCAAGTCAAGGCACCTATTTTCGGAAAATCACGTAAAATTCGTTTAGTCGAGAGTACTCGATTAGTATATACCGTTTACCCAGTTCTGAAATCGCCAAGAACAACTTCAAATTATAAATTGAAGTTAAATTTCCTAATGATCCAAACGACCATAGTATATTTCAGTTCGCTTAGTTCGTGCACTTTGTTTCTTCACTTTGATTAATATCTTTAACAAAGGAATAAACTAGATGAACATCAGGTATTATTGTTCGTTCGTTCAGTTTTATCTTTAACGAACGAAGAAACTAAATGAACAACAATCAGGTATATTATTATAATATTGTTCGTTCTTTCAGTTTAACGATAGTTCAATGATTTATGAAGAATATATACATATATACCCCTATGTCCCCAAACATTACACTATTACAGGCACTGATTGCTCTTTTAACCCATTTGAAATGATTATACATAGGTTAGAAAAAGTTCTTTATCATGTAAACGCGCACTGAATCGGTTTGCAGCCAGAGCGCAGCAGCGGCAGCGTATTGTGTCTATGTGTGTGTAGGGCAAAGAGAAGCCATCGATCACAAAAGCCAACGACGCCAGCATCGCAGTTGCCAATAAAGGCAGAAAGTGCAGAACGCGGTCAATGCACATACATACATATGTATGTGCATATGCAAGTATGTGTGTATATATTAGAAAGTGAATGTCGGCTAAATGTGTTTTTTATTGTTTAGCGGAACGCCCACTCGCCGGCGTTTGTAACAGCATGCTACTAATTTCGCATGGCCAGGTTTACACGCTCCGGCAACGCTGATTGATTAATTTGTTGACTTACCTTTGTGCCGCCATCGTTTGTATTTATCTCCTTAAGCACGCTACGATTGCCCAGGCTCAAATTCAATTGGACGAGATCCTCCGGAGCGGCGCCTGTGGACTGCATTTCTGACGCATTGAAATCCATGACACTCAGGTTGTATGTATGCAACAGAAAACAACAGTAATTAACAAAATGTCGCCAAGCTTATTCGCAAATTTCAATAATAACAACGACGTTTGTGAAGGCGTCATAAAAAATGCCGCTACAATTTGAAGTTGCAAGAAGCAGCAACATGTAATCTTAACATTGATCTAAACTGTTATTAACAGTGGGCTCCAGTTTATGCTGGAAAAACTGCTGTTGCTTGCTTTTCAGTCTGCAAATAAACGCTGACACTCTTACTTTATTTTGGGTGCAAACTGTTTAATACAAGCAATTTAATTTAACTGGGACTAGTTTAGAAAACGAGCAGCATATCCGGCTATAATTTGAATTTAACTGCTGACAACTGGCACCAAAATGATGTCTCTATAAACTTATAACAGAGCTGTAACAGAATCATAACAGGCCCAGCTGCTATTAAATTATATCGAATATATGTAAATTTATGTGGAAGAAAATCATAACCCGATTTTAAGAACGTTTGTTATAAACAGTAACAAAAGCGAAGATTGGGACAACTCAACCGCTGGGAAAATAGACATGAATCTAAAAAAAGAAAGTATTTATTTGCGTGTACGCAGTGTGACCAATCCTTGTACATACAAATCGATAGTGCTAGTGGCGGTAAAATTTTGTGTTTAGATTGACTTTATATACAGCATCTAATTTGGGTGTAATAATTTTATCATTCACAAGCTTGTTAACAATTTGGTATATTTTAATGTACAACTTAAAAATAGATACAATTATTTTATTTTTTTAACTATTAAAGAAAAAATTATGGCTATTACGTAGGCGATGAGCCTTTGAAGCCGCGCGCCAATAAGAAATGCTCAGCAGAGTCGCCACGACTGGCGCGTGGTTTGACACGCTTAACTTTCTCGTAGTAGCATAGCATGTCGCGCTCCAATCTTGGCACATCACCGTTGTCCCATATCTTCACTACTAAATTGGCTTGCGGTGCGGACATGGCCAAGGCGAATCTAAGCACTTCATAGCACAGATTTGTGATGCTCTCCTGGTCCAGCATACGCACACCTGTTGCATTCGGTGCCATGTCAGAGAGCACACAGTTCACTTTGCGATCCGCTAGAGACTCGCGCAGACGCTGCTGGGCAAGCGGTGTGGTAAAATTCATTCCGCCAAATATAGTCGCCCCTGGCACCGCATGGAAATGCAACAGATCTATGCTGAACACCGCACCCAGAGGCGCACGTTCCATCTGGCCATTTGCATTGGTACGCTGAACGGCTACCTGTGTCCAGCTGCCTGGCGCTGCACCACAATCCAAGATTACATCGCCAGGCTTCATTATTTTGTATTTGTCATCCATTTCGAGAAGCTTGAATGCGCTGCGACATCGATAATTTGACATGCGCGCCTTCTCCACATAGGGATCGGCCAGTTGCCGGGTCAGCCAGTCCTGGGAGCTTTTGCTTCTGCCTTTAAGGTTATGCGGCTGTTGCTTGGCATGTTGCACAGAACTTTGTGTTTTCAGAAATCTTTTTATAAAAATATTGCTCAAACTTCCAACCGGTTGCCGCATTGTGCAACCAAATCAAAACAGCTGTTAAATAGAGCTTGGCATGAGTATTCACTTCCTGGCCAATATTAGTACATTTTAGCACTCTGGTATTTTTTATCTGAACTAGTTCCATGACGTTTTTACTTGCCTCTTTGAGAGAAAAAAAATAAAATAGATTAGAAATATGCCTTTTTATAAGAAACATTTCTAAACAAACATAGCAACGAATAAGTTTCCCGGTTTTTTAAAATTTATTTTTTAGAGAATACACAAAAGCCGTAATTTGCAGTTGTCACATGAGCTGCATGTGGGTGTAACAGGTATAATAATATAGATCGTGTTAAATTTTAATAACTGCAGCGGACTATTATCTTGATTCGACGCTTTAAATCAATTTTAAGCTGTATTAAAACGCGATTTAATAGCTATAGCTGCAATTGGGCACTGACATTCTTATAGACAGAACACTATCCTCCCTCAGTGGTATGAAATTATTGCTCAAATAGTCAAATTGTTGGTGAACACAAACAAGATAAGGATAAAAAGAGAGAATAAAGAATAAGAAAAATGCATAGAATCATTGTTCATTTCACTGAACCAGCTCAATTCTTAGCTGAACTTTCCCTTTAAGTACCAGCATGAACAAGTTCAGTTCAATGAGCACTTCTCTTTTCGCTCAAACACTCGCGACCAGTCAAACACTACGCAACAATGACGAATGAAAGAAATACGCAATAAAATTGTAAAAGCAATGCAGATGTGAAGTGTCAAATAAAACCAGAAAAATTAATTGAATTCAGTGAAAATATGATACATTCGACCAATAGCAAGTAATTGCAAGTGCCTCAATAAATAAAACGCCAATAAACACATATTTTTCGCCGTGTCTCACGCGATGGTAACAACAAAAACGTCGACGTTGTCGTCGCACAGATTTTGCAAAATGAAATTCTACGTTTCTTGTTGCGCGTTATTTTTGCTTTTGGGCGGCGCGATTGCATCAGCTGAACAACAAACGACAGGTGCCGATGCCGACTCAGCAGAAGTTGTAAGCAGTGCCGAAGAAAAAACGGTAGGATTGCGGCCCAGAAACGAAGGACTATGTCCATCAAATTAATAATTAATGACAATTAACAAGTTGTTTTTGGTTTTTGTATAGGATTGCACGGACCTTGCCCGCGACGAGGAAGCATTGATGGTATTCTCCACGCTGGGCGGCGGTTTAACGGCAATCGATCCGATTACAAGCGAAATACGATGGACAATAGCAGATGGTAATTAGAAAAACACACACACACAAAACAACACTGCTACTGTTCAAAGTAGTTTCAGTAATACTTAGTTTCTTTGTAATGCAATCGTAAACGGTAACCCCATTTTACACCGCCTGTCACTCTCCCACTGTGTAAGTGTATGTGTGTGTGCGTGAGATACTAAGCATATGGCAGCTCTCCCACTCTCACTCGCTCTAGCAGCCACGCGCCGCCACTCGCCGGCGCAACCCCAAAACTGTTGCATTAAAAGTCATTTCGCCATAATTGCTTCAAAGTGCAGCATACAAGTAAACAAGAAACAAGAAAGCGTCGCTCACCGATGAGCTCATCACACAAGCAACAAGCCATAACATGTGTATTTATTGTGTATACATACATTAATATATAGTATATACGGTATATACTGTATACGTAGATATACATATGTACTTTAACCATAGCGGCAAAATGTTATTCTGCCCGGCAGAGATGCTGCAGCTCAGCACTGCTCTACAATCTACAATCTCACTCTCGCCAAATCGCTTTTATTTGTGTTTGTTTGTTTGTTTTTTTGTTGCTGATAACAATGCTCACGTATGTTTATACAAGTGTAGGTGTACAAATGTACTTACATACATACATACATGCGTAATCTTGACACGCCACGCTCACAACATATACGTTGAGTTATATTTCAATTAAACGCCAACCCAAGGCAATTTCGTTGTTAAACGCTTAGTTGTTTTCCATGCCTTTAGTGGAACGTATTTGATTTTGTATTCTACTTCAATTATTTGTGAACAGGTGGCAAAGGGTATGCAAGGGTGTTATAAGCGATAAATATTAAATTAACCACAATACACAATATGATTTAAATCTATCTGTTTAAATTTGCATTCGTTTAGAATGATTTTAATTCTCTATGCAAATTGATTTTCCCTAGTTATTATTGTAATGAACAGCGATAGCTAGAATAATTTTGGTTAGGTTTTGGATTAGTTTTACTTTTTAAAAATTTGAAAACTTTTCCAATAAAACCAAAGTTAAGGCTATTGAATAGTAAGTACTAAACGGGTTTATCTAAGGGCCGATTTTTCAATGTCTACATAAAGTCTCGTATAGCTATTTATTAGATAAAATGATCAGTTTCGTAATGTCCCATAAGCAATTTAAATTTATCTGTCGATTTATAGATTTATGTACTATCACTTCTTTTTCTTGTATAAACTAATATTTTGCTTATGCTGCGTGTTATTTAAAACACTTTCATAAATATATCGGGCTAAAGAGCAGATAAATGCGGGGATCTTACAGTGTATTAAAGATTTCAGTATGGTAGGCAAGCCTTTACCAGATTGAACAAAGCTTAACTAAATTCAAATAATCTTCCTGCAGGCGTGCTCCCAAAAATTAACTTATCCGAAGGATACAAATTAATAAAAATGATCAAAATTGAACAGCAGAGGAAGAAGCCGATTTTATTGTGCTTGTTAAAGCCAACGAGATGGTTCTGGAGTGTAAAAAGTTTTCCAAAGAGTGAAGATATATCGCTTGAACTTATATTTTTATTTGTATGCAGCAACGGTTGTCCAACTGTTAACCAACGGTTGCCGTCAGCTATTTTTATTTGTAATTCACATTTAAAACATACATATGTCAGACAAATTGCCTTTTTGGGGTATTGAAAAATCGAAATTGTCTATCTGACAGTTTTTCTGACACAGCGTTTATTGAGACATTTCCAAAGTCTATTTATCGGCTCAAATTCTAGTTTTGTGTCATCAACCAAACACAACTATCGATATTAGCAAAACAATCGATAATATCGATGTTTCCAACTCTAATACATATACTAGTCTTGTCAAACTAATAATAGGACAGTTTTGACAGTTACAAAATGTATCAATTAGTATTGATAAATTCCAGATAAACCAACGATAGTATTTTCGAATTGCAAAGCATTTTTCTGAAGAAAACAAAGTGGGAAATATGTGTATTCTGTTTTCTAAACAATGTACAACTTGTTTTAGGGCCAAGAAGTAAATGTCACATAAAAATAACATTTAACTTCAAAACAATTTATGAGTACTTACGGTCTTCAATAGACTGTCGATTGTATCGATTGTGCCACCGAATGTCATGTTTTTTTTTGTCTTTTGTTTGTCTTTCTTGTATATAAGAAAAGCATAAATCATTCGTACAGGGTAGCATCTGGTCTATAGTTAATTAATTGTATAGAATTGTCAGAGGAAAACTACATACATATCTTTGAAATTGTTTTTTATGTTTTGCGCTTTGCTAAATTGCTGCTATAAATAGTACTATGTATTTTTCTTTTGATTGTGTGCTAGAACTTGTTTTATCAAGTAATATTATTCCAATTGTTTCGTTGTTTATCTTCAAAACCCAGACACATCATATATATTATTTGCTCTCTAATCATAGTTTGGTAATGATTCGTTGCTTAATACAATTTTGACAACAGTGAAATCCATTATTAATTATTATAAATACTATGAAGCAGAAATATGTACGCCCCCGTAAAGATGGTTTGTTGCGATAAAAACTAATGCATGTATGACATACATATGTATGTATATTGAGTTTGTATATAATGAGTACTATGTATGTATTTCAAATAGAAAATTAAACGCTGCTCTTGGGGTCGGTTTTTCATTTCCTGGAATAGAATTTAAACGGATTCCCATGTGGACAACATCTGAGCTTGATTTTCAAAGCAAATCCAAGAATTTCTAATAAAATATTTAATGGTTGGTTAGTCGAAACTGCATGCATTAAAATATGTCATTACAGGGTTATATAGATTGGTAGGAAAATGTGAACGCTTAAATGTTATTAGTCGTGCATTATTTAATACACTCAGCCATAACATTGGATTCATTCGGTCTAGATATGGTTACTATTACCTCATCACATGTTCGAATGAAGCCTCTTACCGCTTTTCGATTAGAACTCGCATGCTAATTAAAGTGGCCGGCGTGTCAGGTTAAATGACCTATCGTATAGTGAAATGCTTACTCAGAACACTCCCCACATTCACCACCTTTGCGGCAACTACAACTCCTTTTTCACTCGAAACAATTAACATCGGCTTGTGTGGGTTAATTAGTGATAAGGCCCAGCACGAGAATGTGCGCGCCAAGAGCTGATAAGACCATCATCGTATTATTTGCCGTTGTTGCCATCGTCTGCCCCGCAACAAGTAAAGTTCTACTTACGAGTACAACAACAAATTCTAATGGAAGCCACAATAGCTCAGTTTTTGTTACTGCCTGCATTCTATGATTATCGAGAGTATTACAGAGAACTGCCAGCCATTATAGAAGGAATGGTATATGGGTATAAATAACGATGTCAGTGGTAATATATCATTATTAGTCGTTATCGCGAATGCATTATTATACCGTGTATTCATGAAATGGGTATTAAGGAATATGAAAGGGTTTTTTAAAATATTAAATACAACTTTTTCTTTGTTTTTCTGGACTTGCAACTGATCTTACTTTACAGATTCCTACAAAGGCAGGCCGTGCTCATATTAGGAAAGATTAACACGACGATTGCTAGACACCATACCACTTCTTATAACAATATTAAAAAGTTGATTGTTATATAAATGCGGATTTGAATTCTAGAATTTGCGAATGGAAATCACTTGCCTTTGAATTAGAATTCAATCTTATGTTCAACGGTAACATTAACTTCCGCAAAATCTTATCAAAGATGAGAATAAAAACAGACCCAAAAATATTTTCCAAAACTGTGTTCTGAAACGTTACAAAAAATGTGTCAGAGGCACATGCACTCACAATAACAACTATGTATGTATGTACATATGTGTGTGCTCAAGTGTTTTGAGACTCTTATATCAATAGAAGATACTCTTTATCTTGAAATTTACTTTATTATGCTTGCCGTTTTTATTTATTTTTAAAGGTTTATTTGAAATAGATATCATTTAATTGCTTATTAAATTCTTCAATTTTAGATCCGCCAATTGTTGCAGAACCACAGCAAAATGTGCAGGTTCCTCATTATCTGCCTGATCCTCGTGACGGCAGCATTTATCAGCTCGGTCAAATGGGCAGCCTCAAGAAGCTACCTTATACCATTCCCCAGTTGGTGGCCAGTGCACCCTGTCGCTCATCGGATGGTATTTTATACTCGGGCAAGAAGAGCGACACTTGGTACATGGTCGATCCAAAGACGGGCAGACGTGAGAAGGTCATGGGCTTTGGTGATGCCAGCATGGATAGCAACGATGGTGAGCAAATTGGCTGGGCCACCTCACGTGCCATTTATTTGGGACGCACACAGTACACAGTCATGATGTATGACAGTCAGGCGAAGGATAAGAATGCCAAGCCCTGGAATATCACTTTCTATGATTATAACGCGCTCAGTGCTCCACCCGAGCTGGCCAAGGAGTATGGTAATAAATAACTGAAAACAATTGAAGTCATTTAGCTTACACTGTGTTTCCTTTACAGAGTACATTCACCTGACCACAACCAGCAGTGGTCAGATTGTCACCCTGGATCGCAAGCAGGGCAAATTTTTGTGGCAACACGATCTGAACAGTCCCGTGGTAGCTGCCTTTCTGCTGGGACCCGATGGGCTGCTCAGTGTGCCATTTACGACGGTCTCCGATGAGGCCTATCAGGCCATTTTAGAGGAGTCTAAAATTGGCAATGTGAACACTGTGAAACTATTGTAAGTTGTTTTTATTAGGCTCCGATAATTGATAATTGATTGATTGATCTCTTCAAAATCAAAACCAAATCTAACCTACATCTCATCCTCTCACAGTCAATCGCTCTACGTGGGCGAGCATCAGCGCGGCCTCTACGCGCTGCCTTCGTTGGTTGATAAGAATACGCCCCGAATTTCAACAACGCCGCCTGTAAAGCTGCTGGACGGACCCGTTGTGGAGTTAAATAACAATCAAGGCAACGATCCACGCACCGTATACATCAATGATGTGCTGCAGGAGCATCCTGGCATTATGCTAGGCCATTATAATATGCCCAATGAGGTCCACAAGGGCAATTTGCATTTGTCGCCAACGCCGGCGGCAAGCAAGGATGTACAGAGTCTGGCTACGATACATAACTACAATGATGGCTACGGTCTATTAGCCAACAATGAAAAGAATGCCGCTGACATTGGCGTGCAAACGGATCCGGAGGTGGTAGAGATAACCATAGAGCCGCGGCCGAACACCATCAATCGCACCAAGACCATCATTCTGGCCAACAGCAACAAGGTGCAGGCTTTTATTAATGAGTGGTTCATGGATCACCCAAGTGGCAAAGTGCATCAAATACTAATTGTCATAGTTATGGGCATGATTGCGCTCTTCTGGTACACGTGCAGCACGATGCGTGAGTTGCAGAAACAGAGTGAGAACGGTTCGAAAACTATGGCCCAGCAGGCCACTGGCAGTAGTGGAAACGGCAGCACTGGCAGCAATGGGAGCAACGTCAACGCTCTAGATCTGATTGATCTGGGTAATGGGCATGTGCGTGTGGGCAAGATCAGCTTCAATTCCAACGAGGTGATCGGCAAGGGCTGCGAGGGCACCTTTGTTTTCAAGGGTACCTTCGAGGAGCGGTTTGTGGCCGTGAAGCGACTGCTGCCCGAGTGTTTTACCTTTGCCGATCGCGAGGTGGCCTTACTACGCGAATCGGATGCGCACGAGAATGTTGTGCGTTACTTTTGCACTGAACAGGATCGACAGTTTCGTTATATTGCTGTGGAATTGTGCGCCGCCACGCTGCAGGACTACACAGAAGGCGATCGTTCGGATGACCTGCGCCAGACTATTGATATCTGGCAGGTGCTGGTTCAGGCAGCTGCTGGTCTCAGTCATCTGCATTCCCTTGATATTGGTAAGTTTACTCTTTATATTTATTTTTGTTTCGCATTACATTTTACTCTTCCGCAGTTCATCGCGACATTAAGCCACAGAATGTGCTGCTGTCGCTGCCCGATCCTAAGGGCAAGGTGCGTGTTATGATTTCGGATTTTGGGCTGTGCAAGAAACTTAACTTTGGCCGCACCAGTTTCTCGCGTCGTTCGGGCATTACTGGCACAGATGGCTGGATAGCGCCCGAGATGATGCGTGCCCTGCGTACCGTAAGTCCATTAGCAGCACAGCAAATTTGAATTTGTTGATAACTTTTTGATCTATTTGCAGACCACAGCTGTGGACATATTCTCGCTGGGCTGCGTTTACTACTATGTATTGAGCGGTGGCCATCATGCCTTTGGCGACAACCTCAAGCGCCAGGCCAATATACTATCGCATGATTACAGTCTGGCCAAGCTGCGTGCCGAGGATGACAGCGAACATAGCAAAATTGTAAGCAATACCATATATTTTCTAGACATAATCGGACTATTATTTTGTCGCGAAATGTGTGACGCCATGAAGAAATGTATTCGAGAAGTCGATGAGTCACGGGACACCCGATCAAAGCGAAGCTCTTTATTAATTTACGAGTACAAAAATATTAATGCTCATTCGAAATGAATTTAGTTAAGCTGATATACTTAAAATGATGTGTAATGTAAATGCCTCTGAATTGTTCTGTTAATGTTATAATTTACACTCAAAATTTCTACTTTTTTCAGGTGTTAGCGGAACAGCTTATATCTGATATGATTCATAGAGATCCGCAGGCCCGTCCACCGGCACGCTGCATTGGCAATCATCCGCTGTTCTGGGATGAGCCCAAAATGCTTAGCTTCCTGCAGGATGTAAGCGATCGTGTAGAGAAATTGCAGTATCATGCCGAGCCGCTCAAATCGCTGGAGAAAAATGGACGCATTGTAGTCCTTGAAGATTGGAACATGCATTTGGATCCCATGATTACCGACGATCTGAGAAAATATCGTGGCTACATGGGCGCCAGTGTGCGTGATTTGTTGCGAGCACTGCGCAACAAAAAGCATCACTATCACGAGCTTACCCCAGAGGCACAGGAGCTGCTCGGCTGCATACCACACGAGTTCACCAATTACTGGGTGGATCGATTCCCGCAGCTCATCTCGCATGCGTATCACGCGTTCAGTATTTGCTCTAATGAGCCTATCTTCAAGCCGTATTACAGCGCCGGCTTTCACTTTTCGCGTCCCTGGTACTTTGATGCCGACGATGCGCTGTTTCCCATGTTGATGCGGGATCCCAAGCCCTTGCCCAAGATGGGCAGTCCTAAAAAGACGCCAGCGCTGCCGTCGTCGTCGCCGTTAGCGCAGCAGCAGCTAAAGCAGCGCAAGGGCGCCTATAATTTTCGCAAACCAGTCGAGGAGGTGATGCCTGGCGTGGGACTGCAACGCAATCTAGAGCTGGATGCACAGACTCTGGGCGATGCTGGAGATGTTGGCAAACGCGATGTGTTTGCCAATTTTAAGTTTCGCCGGTCCAAGCCGAGCAATCGCAACTACTCTGCTGCTACCAAGGAGCAGGACAAGGAGAAGTTTGTCAGCTGGACTTTGCCGCCAGCCACAACGGAGTGAAAGTTAAAAACAACAGAACTTTTGTAGTTGTAAATCGTTTATTATAGTTAATTGTATTTTTATTATAATTAGTGTAATTATTATTATTTTTGTCTGTGCAATTTTTCTATGCAACTATTCCAAAATAATTCCCATTCAATTTCGTGTTCTTAGCTAAATGCTTCAAAACGTACTGATCGAGATATTCATATGAAAAAGCTAAACATATTTTTCTACATGTGTACGACTCTACGCGAGTGAAGAAATGAAGAGTGTGTCTTTCGAATGCACGCAATTTAACTGTGATAATTTTATGTAGTTCGGTTTAATGCCCAAGTGCAAATTTATGTAGAAAATAGTGCAAGTTTTATATATTGTATGTATATTTATTAGTTAAGTGACCCAAAATCCCTGCGCCCCCTAAGACGATAGAGAGAGAAAAAAAGAGAAGGATTTAATTCTCTCGACAGAGGAACAACTTAAATTTTAGTTATAACTATTTTCAAACTATCACACGCACTTAGTATTAAACTTTTGTAACAGTAACCAAATTTTGACCTATGCAAATTTCAACCTATTCAACAGCCTTATTTGCATTTATTAGTGTCTTAATTTCAACAAATTTAATAAAAAAAGAAATATATATTAATATATATGTATATAAATTGTATTTATTTTGCTTTTTAATTAACTAACAACAGCATTTTTAGTTTTAAATGCTCATTAAAATTTGAAATCATATAACGAATTTTGGCATTAGGAGCTTCGTGCAACAGATTCATAAATAATTTTTCATAAATTAACAATCATAAATAATATTTGTAACTACTTTGAGCTAAAACAAGAGATTTGGATTCTTTAGAAGAAAATTTCGTTTAACTAGAATTTTTAATTTGTTCCATTTTGGCGTAGCTGTTGCGTGTTCTTCTTGATTGCAACAGAGTGAGTGGTGCAACCGTCCGTCTAATAGTTGGATCCCTTCTTTAAGGCTTTCATTTCATGATGCAGGCAGTACTTGAAGGCATCCCAGCCCTCCGACTTGGCCACCGACTGTAAGGCAACGTTTTGGCTATTAGTTAAAGCTAAGACAAACACAAAGTCTATAGTTAAAGTGAGGAATTGGGAGACACACAGGTGAACGATACGCAGCAGCAGCAAAGAGCGAAAGTAAACTGGGTTCCACATGATCTAAACTAACCTTTACTTCGGCATTTGAGTCATTTGCTGTTTTCAAACGCATCTCAATGATATCATCATCTTGCTAAGAAATAACAAAAAAGCACAACTGTTTGCGAATAAAGCCAATGGAACTTAAGATTTTGGTCGCCAGCTCTATCTAACGGGGAGTGTGAGTCAAACATGTCAACAAAAACGGGCACAATCAAAATATTTGATTAACACATAAACAACAACAAGCTAATTAATTAATGGAGGCAATGACTCTGATGATACGAAAGGTGTAAAAATAACAAACATTAAATTATTGGCTGAAAGTAATTGAGGTATTCCTGCAAATGGCTCGACGGACTTATCTGATTTTTTGACAACAGTATGTAAGTTTCAATTGATAATATGCATAACAGTAATATCTATGCAACAAAATCAAAATGTGTGGTGCCGGAATACCCCTGATATTTAGAATATAAACAAAATAAATTATAAATGGGTAACAATTTGTGCATTTAACATTGATACAATTAAACAATATAAAATAAAAAGCCAATTTATTTGTGTATATAGTATTTTAATGTGTTTATGGCCAATTAAAAGCTTAAATAATATTAAAAAATTGTATGCGTGTTTTCAAACCAACTGAGTCGTTAAACAACTGGTCACAATACAAATGAAATATTAATTAATTAAATAAAATATTAAAGCTTAAGCACATACAATTAATTAGGCTTAAAACTAAAAACCAATAAATAAACACACAAGTGAGTGGCAGCATTCAACACACACAAAAGCGTAACAACAACAAAAGCGATGGTTAATGCCACAGGGCATCGCTGTCAATGTAGAAGTCCAAATGACGACAAAGACTATGCCGCCAGGCTTGAAACATGGGATACTCGGGCTCATCGTAGGCATCCAGAGCCTCATTGTAATCAAAGAAACGACCACTTACTCTGAAGCCCCGATGCAGGCGATCCTTCATGATGGCAATAAACTCCTTGTAGTGCAACAGACCATCACCATCAGCATCGAATATGGCAAACACGGTATCAATCAAATGCTGACTGAGGCAGTAGCCAGTGCATATCTTCGCAGCGCGCGCAAATTCATCTATTAATACAAATTCAATTCTAGTTAATAATATGATGAAACTTCTTAAGAATTTTAAGAAAAACAAGTAAGAATGCTATAGTCGAGTATACCCGACTACGAAACTCCCTGTACCCAGGTCAAAAATGTCCAACCGCCAAAGTACTATACATGCCAAATCCCAAATCTATATCTTGAAAATTGTTACTGTAAAACGGTTTTTATCGAATTGCGGGGAAACGGGGGGAGATATCTCAATCTAAAATAAACTTGACCTTTTCCCGCTATACACAAACCTACAATCCAAATTTGGTGTCTCCAGCTCTTATAGTTGCTGAGATCCTTGCGTTCATACATACGGACGGACGGACGGACATGGCCAAATCAAAATCTCTTTTGATATTGATCAAGAATATATATACTTTATAGGGTCGGAGATGTCTCCTTCTGCCTGTTACATACATTTGCACAGATTTAGTACCCCCTTTTTATCCATTTTATGGGTACAGGGAGTAATCATGAAAATTGTATGTTCGTTATTTTAGGATTGCCGGAGCCGAAGTATATACGATTAAAGAAAGTTTCTTAAAACAAAATTTTGACCGATATACAGTGCCTGCAACACCTGTAAGAAGTTTTGCCTACCTAAAACGAGCCAGACAGACGGACAAGGTTAAATCGACTAGACTATTGCTGCTGATCCAGAATATATTTATATTATTTTTATTATCCCATTTATATATTTTACTTTATTGGGTTTGACACTTCTCTTTCAATGGACACTTTTACATTTCGTTGCAAAATTCGAATAGCTTTTGTAAAGGTGTATAAATAAAATAAAAATGTTATTTGCTGGAAGATTTTGGAGTAAATAGCAGTATATAAGAAATTATATAACTGCCGCGATAGTGGGAAAACAAAAGATAGTCGCGAAAATAAAAATCAATCGATACTATCGATAGTGGTATCGATTGTTTTGCAGACTACTTACCTTTCGAGATGGCACGATCGGCCAGCGTGTACATGCGCATAGCAATGGTAAAATCATCCAGATTGTTGAGAAAGTGACAAAAATCGCGAAAATCATTAAATGATATACCCTTCTCATCCTTGACACGATGGAGCAAACGCTCCAAAAATATATCATACTCATCGGTGGCTAGATAAGTGTAGCGCAGCAGAATTTTGGCAAAGTCCAGCTCAGTTATAAAGGTTTGGCCCTTGGAGAACTCGTTAAACTCCAGTTCGAGCACCTCCGTTTGCAAATTGTCCATGAAGCGATAGAAGTTGTCATAGTTAATGACGCCAGTGCCACGTTTGCCAAACAAGTGCAGCTGCAATGTGGTGCTGACCATATGCCGCCGCTGCAGTCCCTCATTATCGTACACAAAATCGCGCTGTAAATGATGACACCAGAAATATATTAAAATGGATGCTTTGAGTGTTCTCTACAAGTCTAACTCCACAGGCTCAGGCGCATGCTTGACCTTACCTCAATTGGGGTATCTGAACAGTCTGGAGTTTCTGTCCCATCGCCGTGTTTTTCTTTCCAAGCGCCGCTGAATATGCGCTCCATCTGGGGTTATATATACATAACGATTGGGTGGGAGGGTGTTGTTTTTGTAGGACAGGTAAGCAGGCAGTTAGGGTATGGAGAGAAGAACAGTTAGGTGGTTTAGTTAGGGGTTTAGACATAGTTGTACGTTTTTATGTTTGGGGGCTTGGATAACGTAAAAAACAAAACGCAATAAAATTCAAAATCATGTAAAAGCTTACGTAAATAGGAGCTTAAATTAATTATGTGTAGGGTTTGGTGTTGTATAAGACATATAAAGCACTGTACAAAACAACATAATGGCAGGTATAACGTATAACGAAACGCAACGCAACGTAAAACTAAACGTAACGCAATACTAAACTATGTAAGCTTCTACGTTTGCGTTGAAACGCACTTTTTACAACGTGAGCGCAGTTTTCTGGAAGCAAAGCCATAGTTTTATTTAGAGTTTCTTCTCGGACACTTACAAAACCCCTGGGCCGTGCACTCACAGTGCGTTCAGAGTTTTTACCTAATTCTTCGTAGGGAACTAAGCGCCTCAGCTGTTTCATTATAATTTGCAAAGATTGAGAAATTAATTAAATTATATTAAAAATAATGTATGCATAAATAAATGGAAATTATAAAATAAGACTTTGCTTATGCAACGCCCACTTCCTTGCGCTAAGGCTGGCTATTTGTTGAATAGATTCATAAATTGTTGTTCATTTGAAATTAGTTTAAAAACATTAAATAAATACAGCTAAAGTAAAGCTTACAATTTCCTTTGTTTTTGGTTCAACGTTTTGTATGTGTTTGAAAGCGCCAGCCAAAATGGAACATATCTGTTGGTTGTTTAAATGAAGTAAAAATAAATAAAGCATAAATAATAATAATAATAATAGCTAATAATAAAAAAGTATTTAGGAAGACACTTAAAACACACACATCAGCCACTTGTCCACTTACGACTAAAAATTCGGACTTATCCACGCGCTGATTGCCATCAGTATCGAACATGTTGAAGGCGATGTGAAAGCCAGACTTGGGTTCTATAATAAAATATAACTTTTAGTGTTTATTTTGTTTATAAATTTAGATTATCTGATACTTACTCGTCAGTACGGACAGCAAAAACAAGTACTCCGTGTACGAAACAATGCCTTGAAAAGGTAATTAAAAATATTGTGACAAGATTTTTTGTTGTAAAAAGCAAAAGATTTTGCGGAAATGAATTCCCCTTAATTAATCAAATATTCACTATTCACAATGAGCCGATGAATTAAATCCAAACTCAACGGCAAGTGTTTTAAAGAATAGATTCAATACAAGTAAATTCAAAGAACATTTAAGTATAATTCAGTTTCGAAATTTCTAGCCGAAAGTGGAAACCGGAACCGACCTTAAGCCTGTTCCAAATTCCACTCACGAATTAATTCCATGCACTATGCTTTTTGGGTGTCGGGTAGATTTAAAAACCTTGGGTTCGTTTGGTTACTTTTAAAACATCCTAAAAGTATGCTTATCATATTGTTGCGGAATTGATTCGCAGGTTGTATCCTTAACAGGCCTGTGTGAGATTTATAATTTCCATATACACACCCTTATCTCTGAGATTACGAAATAGTCGCGAGGAGCCTTTCTTCACAGGTGGCGTAATATCCTTGTATTTATCCACCTCATCACTGCGAAGAACGCGACGCTTGAGACGTGCTGCAAGATTTCAAATTGATTAAGGAAGGCTATCATATGATATAATTTAAATTAGTACTCACGTCTGGGCTCCTGTTCCACCACAGATTCAAGAAAATCCTGGGGCGTCATGTACAGCTGATCCTCGAACTCAACGGAGGCAAATTTGATAAAGCGCCTCTCGCGCGCTGTTAACTTGACATTATCCAATTCGGTCTCATCGCGGTGCTTTATTGATAGACGATAAAAGATGAATCGTTGGGTAATTCAATATGTGCAGCATTTACATATATGGAAGAATATATAATTGGCATAAATCAGCGAACGATTGGATCGCCTTAATTTCCGCCGCTTGCTCACAAAGGCTGGCGGCAAGTCAGCAAAAAAAAGAAAAGAAACTGATCAATATCGGGAACACAGACTGAGCGTCTGGTGACGTTTTGATTAATGTTTAATCAGAGCTGGAACTGTTCGCCAAATATGAATACAATAAAATAAAAATAAAATGCTTGTAGTCGGTTGGCTGGGGCTTTAAACTGTGATATTGATGGGCTGCCGTTGCTGGACAGGATTCCCACGTTAAGCATGGCTAATCAAAATGGCAAATAAAGTGTAAAGTTGATATGGTCAAAAGATTTTTGGGTGCATACAATAAATTGGCTTAAGCTACATAAATCTGACATTTAATGCCACACACACCAAAATGTAGGCAGTGGCCAAGGAATGACTCAATTTTGAGGCCACATGCATAACTCTCTCTCTTATTTGCCGCAGTCTGGGCCATATGTCTGCAGGCAGGCAGGCAGGCGTCCAAAATAAAGGCCAGCGCGTAATTTGAATGTTAGACATGTGCAACAGTCGCAGCCGCAAGCACTTCACGCCCACGCCCACGCCCACGACCCACAAGTGTATCGTGTGATAATTCTTCATAACTGGGCTGACATCATCCAGACAAGACAGCCAAGAAGCAGGAGGAGTACCACAGGCGCTGCAGGCGCTGGATTTATAGGCAACAATTAAAACTCATTCATCATCATCAGTCGCAGTCGTCGTCGTCATTTGGTTGTCATAACTTGGCTCAGGGACTTGCCACATGTCAGGGACGACTTTGGACCAAAATAACCACGCCTCTGTCTGGCATTGGCATCGCTCTGATTGTTGTACTTACTTCAGTGGGTGTATCAAATCAGTAACCAGATCGATTGATAGATAAATTTTCAGTAACTGACACTCTGTCAGCATTCAGCATCGTTGTCAGGTGCGTGGGCGGAGTTCGCAGCTACTTTGCCACTTTATCATACATATAACCAAATGCACTTTTCATTGTGCTGTCTTGACTGATTTTCAAGGTGTGTGGCAACCAGATATTCAATTGAATTTCATAAAGAATTTTGTTGCATTTATATTGGATTTAAGCCAAAACCAATTATATATTCAAGTATTATGAGGATTTAGCTTATATGATACCGAGAATTTTTAGACTTGATCAAAAAAATCTCTAAATATGCTTTAAAAACTCAAAGTTTGTATAACATTCAGGCAATTTTGTAAGTGAAGCTTTTAATTGGATTGAGAAACTATGAAATGCTTATGACCAAAACAACCGATCTAGAGAGGGACAGTTATCAAAGCCCTGCATTATAACAGACCATTTTGACTACAACAAATGACCAATAACATTTAAAATTAACAAAACTAATGCGCGCGGGCAATTGCAACGATGGAAAAATTAACATAGATTCAATTACAATGTTATTTACAATTTTAATGAAGTCGTTTGCTAAGGAAAATACCAAAACGAAAATCGCTTAACATATAAGATCATTTTGAGCATAACAGCACAAATCATTAACATTTGATTACTTGTTAATAAAATGCTTCTCTATGTAATGGTTTTCCGTGGTCATTACTCAATATAGACCTTTTACAACATGTATTTCTCAATATTCCTGCTTTGTACTTTAAAAGGAACTCTTCCTGCTATATTATCCTCGAAATAGTGAGCTTATTCCAAATATTTCGAAATTTACTTTTGAATTGAAAACTTATTCATGTTAGTAATATATTACCAAGAAACTGTTATACCTAAGGGTAATGAAAGACGCTCTATTTAAGCTTAGATAACTAATTCCAGAAACACTTAAAGCAAATATTAGTTTTCACACCCCAGGAAAGAAATGCTTATCAGAGCTACGTCAACGATACGACGACTCACGTCAACAATGTTTTTGGCTTGCCCCCACTCCAAATGACAATGTCAACAGGTTTGAGAACTGCTTGTTGTTGTTGGTTTCTTGTATTGTTCAATGAACTTGAGCACGCAACAACAAATTACAAACGGCGCCTCAAATATGATAACGACCGTGAACCACTTTTTACGTTTGAAGCTATTTCAAAATGAGTCAGCTTATGGGCAAACAATTTTGGTTGCTATGTGTCAGACGGGGTGGGGGGTTTTTATCAAAAGCCGATCAAAGCAACACAACTAAAAAGCGCAGCGAATGCGGCGAGCAAAACAAAAACGTATATAAATCGCCAAACAGCTGTGCGTTAGGCGTAACGTAACGCAACAGCTGGCAGCGCGTAACGTAAGCTGCCCCAAGCTAAAAATAACTGCGCGAGTCTTTTACGGTCATTTATTGACTTTTCCACTATGCGCCCTCCTAATAACTACACACACTATGTACTCTAATCACAATTGTATTGTTTTTTCACAAGTGGTTTACCAGGCTTCTTTTCCTCATTGCATTTGCTGTGTTGCCATAGCTTCGTAGTTTGATGAATGCGGCCAGTGCCGCCAAAGAAGCGACGCTACCGCCCACCAGCACCAACAGACGGCGAGTGTTGCGGGGCGGTGATTTAGTGCCATAGCCACTGCTGGAATTTCTGCAGAACGATTTGCACACAGCCGAACTCTGTCGTTGTGATAGAAACGCACTTGTTTTATAAGTTAAACGCGCAACAACGTTTGCCATTGTGAAAGGCTCCTTTGAGCTTAGAAGAAAACACGAAACCAAGTGACAAATAGAAAACACGTAAGGTCTACAATGCTGCGGGCTTGTCACGTAAGGTGAGCATAGCGTTGCCACATAGGCAAGCAGTGTGCAGAGTTGTATGCGGCAAGCAAACAAATGGCGCGCGTTTAAAATTGAACTTTTGAAAAACAAGAAATTGTTAAATATTTTACAATTTGGTTAATATGCACAAGTAAATTTAAGAACGCTAAATTAATATAACGAATTCATTTGTATTAAATGAAATGTAAGACTCGCTTGGCTTTTATTAATCAATCAATCGATTTACTTCTGTGTGTAATCTGTTGGTAGGGTCTTGGGATTTTTTAATGGTTTTATTTGTCAAGCCAATGAATGAGCAAGTTAAAAGGAAACCACAAACAACTAATCGCGTTGTCAATATGTCTGATTTTTAATCACCACCACCTCGGGGACTACGTGCACAAAATCACACCAGTTTCCCAATTACGCAAGTCTCAAAACTATTTAAAAATCCTGGCTGCGTAAATCAATGTGGCGATTCACCGGAACACTCAACAAACATTTGACGCATTTTAGCTAATTTTGAAATTTTATTAGGCATGTCCGAATTGGCTTATGACGAGCCCGCACCTTCGAATAGCCTGCGTCAATTCCAAGTCTAAAGCTCAAATGACTCACATGAAATACATATGTACATATGTATGTATGTGTGTATGTATGTACATACGGTATGTATGACAAAAATGCCCCTAGAGATCAATAAAACTGTCCAAATACGTATATATTAAGGAAAACAAATGTTCCAATGTACCAAATGCAACCTCGATTCACATGAAACCGGTTTTCCCATCAAATTCAATAGAAATGTTCTCGTTGGTTCCTGCCCGCAAAAAAAGTAAAAAAAATATCGATTTCATCTGATTTTCCTTGTGCGGCACTTGTCACGGGGGTAACCTAAGCTGCGCCCTTTGGCCACAGCCACAGGTGAGGTTGCAGACTCCCCGATCAGTTGACACTTCATGTTGCACCACACGAACTTCAACTGGAATCGTCTCTATGAAACGCCCGGCATTGTTTTATTTCCCAAATACCAAAGTCCGCAGACGCCGGCTTGCTGGTTTCGTTTTCTGACCAGTTATGAGCTCGTAAATAATGAAATTCTTTTTCTTTCTTTATGTAAAGGATTGTGTTTCCTTGGCACGACTGCATTTCCTGCGAAAGTTGTAAAAATTGAATATAGCCCCAGAGTCAAGCGCCAAGCGCGAAGCGCCAGTCTCCAATCGCTCCGTCTTCCGTCTGAAACTTGGTAAATTCAATTCATAAGCCATAAAATGGTATAAAGATCCGTTGGCACATAAAAATTTGTGTTGACGCCTTCGCCAGAGTCTCTCTCTCTCTCTTGTAAATATCCTGCGGCTAAATATAAACATTCAACATTCAAAAGCGTTCAATTTTTGGTAGTAATAAAGTCGTTTCAATTAGCTTTTGACTTGCAGCCGCTACGTTTTTTATTGCCGCATGCAATGCAATGCCAAAAAATGAAACAAAAATATTAACTTGGCCCTAAACTTAGCGCCAGCCTTGAGGGCAAACATATGTATTTGGTATCTCAGTTAATTTATGCTTTGTTCCAAAGATAATTAGTTTGGCATTTAAGAGCCACAAAAAAAGGCAGCTTCAACTTGAAACTCAGTCTCGCTTTCTTGGCTATTAGGTAATATTGGTTCGAAATGCAATCGATTAACGCATCATCTAACGGTAAACGAGATGAGATTGATATATGAGCTGCATATAAGTATTTCTGACAATCATGCCCCCCCCATCTTTTATACAGATTATTGAGATATGTCCACATTGGGCATTCTCATGAAATGATTCTGATCATTTCGGATCGTTTCCGATAACCACTTGAATAAAAAGTTCAATGTCAATGCTCAATCAGTTAAAGAATATTTTGTGTCAAGTGATTTGGGCTACAGTTGATGCATCTTCTGCTCTGAGGGCGGTGGAGCGGGGCAAGGGTATATACCATGTGTATATTGGGGGGAATTCCGCGGCACCACCTGTTGGGCCAGTTCAGTCGAACTCATTGAGCTGTAATTAAATGAGGACCACACGCGATCTCTGTAAATAAGGCGTTGCCCCTGTCGCACATACTCGTAAATCTTAACGGCATATGCGGGGCAGTGGCAGCGGCAGCGGTAGCGGCAGCGAATGTGGCAAGCCTGACGCATCATCCAAACACAGAAAGGGTGCCTGGCGCACTATCGCATTACCTAAGGACGAGTGTGGGGGCGGGCTGGTATTGTAGGCCTGTTCAACAAGTTGCAATATCCGTAACTGCGTCGGCATCTAACATGTTGGGCTCTGGCGCTCTTGATTTATGCTGCGGCCCCTGGTCAACAATGGTGCCGGTTGAATAGAAGCCGCTGCCGCTCCAATTACATCACTCAAACAACAGTTAAAAGTGCCCAAACATCTGCAACGTCGCTTGGCTGTCACATTAGGCCACACTAATCAGACGCAGAGCCAAGTTTATCGCGCAACAAGATCTCTAAAGGATTACAGTCTAGACTCCAGACTCCAGATTCCAGACTTCACTCTCTACACCTCTTTAGGCTGCTTGTATTAACGGTTTGGCTGGCCGGTTTGCTGCTGGCCAAAACTCTTTACGACTGGCGCTAGACACACAGCACTCAAAAAAACGAAGAATTCTCAATGCCTCTCTTTTGTTTGGTCTCTCACATTTGATTAAGTTTTGATATCGGCGTAATCCGAGCCCGATAACCATTGGCCACCAGAGCTGACATCAATGTGTGTTAGTTTGTTGTTCTTTCTAATTTTATTAATTGTTATTGCCGCAAAGTTCCATAAATTGTTGTCTATCGCGCGATAGCCGTTCCACTGATTTGGTTAATAGCCGTGATATTGATATCGATTTCGTTGCAGCCACAATAAAAATTGCTCACATTAAAGCTTCAAATAGAGAATGCAACAGCCACAGATTGTCAGATGCCACATGCATCATTAGACAGGTGTCTCTGGTGCACGGCCTGGGAATATGCCCATAGCAAGAGCTACCAAAGATAAGACGAAACCTGAAGAGTTTCTATGCTCAAAAATGTTAATAAAAGCTTAGAATTTTTATAAATATTAAAATAAAAAGAATTTCAGGAATTTTTTTAAAATTATTTCTAGAATGTTGAAATTGCTACAAAACTGAATTTTCATATGAGTAAAATATGAAGAAATTTCAGAATGCTATTAATATTAAATGGATTTTTAAAGATTACATAGATTTTAGACATCAAATGTAAAGAATTTGCTAAGTTATTTTCAGAAAAATATAAGATGGAAAAATTGCTTTTATTTTTTGACATATTTATAAAGCGAACTTTGATATTTTCATAAAAACGCCACGGTATTTAAAAAGATAAAGCTATTAGGAAAATTTTATAAAATATAAGAAATTTTGAAAGTTGTTATTTACATTTTTTACTGGAAACTTTATATAAAGTATATATAGGAAAAATGGCTATTAATAATTGTTAAAATATTTGTAAAACATACGTTGATACACTTAAAAGAAACAATATTTAAGACGCAAAAAGCTTCAAGAATTTGTATTATTCAAGTTTTTGTACATGTTTTTAATTGAACATTTTATTTAAAGAATTAATTATTATTATCGTATTTGAAATAATATTTATTATAATTTGGATGTTATTTATGAGTTTCTTGTCAGTTGTTTGCACGAATTAATTATTTAGACGATGGTACTTTAATTTCACATTATTTAAAACTTTGTTCCAGCCTTCTATGGCCTTTCTATGGCCTGTTCCCTTATGTTAAATTGACGTTCTCAAGGTTTCCATTAAGGAACTAAAGTCAAGGTGCCCTTCACTTGCCCATCAATTGCTCAACACTTTCCAGACTATGCGAACCCATTAAAATCAAGCTCTTAATTTATTAAATTGTCATCGATGGCTGCCAAATTAAAATGTCAACGGCGTGGACAACCAGTTAAATAAAGAGTGTCATAAACTTGTGTGACAGATTTCTTTGATTCATTAAGCCCATAAATTAGGTGGACATTTTGGGCGTGCCGCAACCCCAAATTGGCAAACCAAATCCAAAGAAATCAATGCCAATGCGGAATAATAAATATTTTGCCAAATTAATGAAGATTCATTCTGGCTGTCATCGTCATGTGGGAAGCATCCGCGCCGAGGAATGCAATGGGTTCGATTCAGTTGCCTGTTGCATGTGTCGAACGCATAATTTTGATTCTGGCCAGTTGATGATGACATTCATGGGATGAGAGGATCGGACGACAGGCGCCAGCTGGCTAACCACATGAATCACTACTGTCTGCTTAGCGAAATGGGTCAAAATCAAATTGGCAATTGGCATTGCCACTATGATCTATAGGATCATAAATTCTACGGCACCTGTTGCGATCATAGAATATAGATTTAATGCCAAACCTGCGCCAGCTCATAAATATTTACAACATTAAATGGGAAACTGTGAACCAACTGTTGGGTTGGAAAAGCGTTCCGGTAACTTAGTTGTCCACTGTGTCTAACTGGCCGAACCGCTTCCAGGTGGTGATTCCATCGATCAATGGGTACGACTATGGCTTGGCAATGTTGGTTTTGGCCAACTAACTATTTTATGCACACTTTATGGACTGTAAAACGCCCAGGGGCGTGAAAGATCTACTAAATTCGAATTAGGCTGGCGAGTCGCCTTCAAAACGAGTTGGGCTGCTCAATTTGGTTTATTGCCAGAAAGATTATACAAAACTACAAATAGAACAAAATACAAGAATTCTGCAGTTAACTGATTTCACATGAATGCTTATGCAGAGTTGCCAGCTTTGCCTCATCTTAGATAATGCCGAGTTGTGTGAGGGACAGGTACGAGGACATCAGATACTCATCATTGCTAACTAGGTAGTCAATGAGAGCAGCGTTCAGTTGATCGGATATCTCGCTAATATTTAAAATCTCCATTGCCGCTGATGCGTTCTTGTAGTAAGGACTTGGACTCACATGGCCGAGCGCCATCTCCAGTTTTTTGGATACCTTTTAGGAGCAAAATGTTATACAAATTAAAAACAAGTAAGAATGCTATAGTCGAGTATACCCGACTACGAAACTCCCTGTACCCAGGTCTAAAACATCCAATCACATCTAAGTCCACTTACCCATACACACACACATACACAAAGACGCACGCACACAGGCGGCAAAAGTGGCTGTGCTTCTTCTTCCCCCTCTCGCTGCATTACTGAATCTTCTATCGTGAATAACTTCCGTGTTTATTATCCGATCGACTTGAAATTTGGACAGTAGATTAAGAGAGACTAAAGTATTGTACATGCCAAATCTTAAAGCTATATCTTGAAAATTGTTACTGTAAAACGGTTTTAATCGATTTGCGGGGAACGGGGGAGATATTTGAAATTGGAAACAAACTTGATCTGCGTATGGTATACAGGAACCTACATTCCAAATTTGGTGACTCTAGCTTTTATAGTTGCTGAGATCGACGCGTTCATCCGGACAGACGGACAGACGGACAGACAGACGGACATGGCCAAATCAAAATCTCTTTTGATACTGATCAAGAATATATATACTTTATAGGGTCGGAGATGTCTCCTTCTGCCTGTTACATACTTTTGCACAAATCCAATACCCCCTTTTTACCCATTTTATGGGTACAGGGAGTAACAAGTAAGAATGCTATAGTCGAGTATACCCGACTACGAAACTCCCTGTACCCAGGTCAAAAATTTCTGATCGCATCTTCGTAAACTTACACATACACACACATACATACACAAGGGCGCACACACACGAGCCACAGCGCAAGCGAAGCATTTTAAATGGTGGCTGTGCTTCTTCTTCCCTTGCTGCAGCACTGAATCTTCTTTCGTGAATAACTTCCGTGTTTATTATCCGATCGATTTGAAATTTGGACAGTAGATTAAGAGGGACTAAAGTATTGGACATGCCAAATCCTAAAGCTATATCTTGAAAATTGTAACTGTAAAACGGTTTTTATTGAATAGCGGGGGAACGGGGGAGATATCTCAAATCTAAATTAAACTTGACCTGCTCCCGCTATACACGAACCTATACTCCAAATTTGGTGTCTCTAGCTCTTATAGTTGCTCAGATCCTTGCGTTCATACATACGGACGGACAGACGGACAGACAGACGGACATGGCCAAATCAAAATCTCTTTTGATACTGATCAAGAATATATACACTTTATAGGGTCGGAGATGTCTCCTTCTGCCTGTTACATACATTTGCACAGATTTAGTACCCCCTTTTTACCCATTTTATGGGTACAGGGAGTAATTATAAAAGTTATGTTAAGTACACATTTAAGCGAAATTTTGAATAGTTATTCGAAACAAATATAAATTTACATAAAAACCTGCGCTCTGGCTTAATTCGCATTTACACGTTGTGCAGTAAAAGTTGCACGAGAAGCGTGCAAGAAATGGATCGTCTAACATTTGCCCAAGATTTCATACCGATTGAAAGCTGCCCTTTAGCCATTGTAGCCAAGTTTGCTGATGATGCTGGACATCAGGTCCAAGATATGTCCTTACAGTTTGCGTTCCAACACCAGGGACCTCCTTTACATCTGGATGCCAGGATATCCTTCGATATAGATTTTTCCAGCGCACTGAGATGGCATAGCGCACATTCTGGAGCAGGGAACGCTGTTGAAGTCTGATTCGATGAATGCACCGCTGGCGACTGAAGTGAGTTGAGGTAGTTGTAAAGGAGTTGAGCCGCAGCCATATGTGCAGCAGGGGCACTATGCAACGGTTGCCAACCGGCAGGACAGCCGGTCTGGCTAGCCTTACGACACAGTTTGGATTTGAGTTTATCGGCGTCAACATTTCAGATGGCGAGTATGTGCACTGACGATCCTGGCCGCCAGGATATCGTCGCTGGCCTCGTTGAATACGACAGCGAGTGCGACGACTCTTAGGAATTGTTTGGGTTGCGTGTCTGGCGCCACAACTGTTATGAAGACGATCGGGGTACAAATATATCTATACTATATACACACAAATATAATAATTACCGCCTTTTGATTCTTAAGAGCTGTCGCACTTGCTGGATGAGTATCTCATTTATGAGTGACATTTCAAGGCCCAGGTCACGATTTTGATAGTAATTATATTAGGTTTAAAAGAAACTCGTAGATACGATTACTTAAAATTTAGCTGTTTTACAAATTCTCATTTGAATAAATAGTCATGTCTCCAAAAGCCTTAAAATACAACGCATTTTGAATTTATTTCACTTCCTTGACAACGCACACTCAACCGCATCCAAACTTGCGATTCCAAGTTAAAGATCCTACATTCTGTACACACAAATATGGTATATACTAAATATAGTCATTAAGCATAAAATACCACGCATGTTGAGTTGTTTTCATTAGAGACATTTTGATTTATTTGTTTCTAAATTCAATATGTGATATCTGGCGAATCTTACGACCTGCTGTGCTGCTGACGGTCTTGATCTTGCTGCCATATTATTTATGGCCAGGCTGCAGTTTAATTAACATTGCAATCTAAATCAAAATATTTACAAATCAATTATTATGATTAGCGACTGCCGCAATCACTTCCAGCATAATCGATCACACAGCTGGGCACTCCAATGGCATTCGGCGACGAACTGGCGACGACAGATCGCCAGAGTCCGGTGCAATTTGCATATGAGCGAGTAACACGCCAAATGTTTATCCCACCGATGCCGTTGACGCATTTTTCTTAATATTAGAAATTATATATTTCAAATGTGCCGGAAATCAAATGTCACATCTTAAATAAGGCGAAAGAACTGCAAATAGTATTTTAAAACTATATATCATTAGGCTTCTTGAAGATATCTCATAAAAACAATAATTTTTTTTATATTTTTTTAATATTTTGTTTTTTGAACATACCATATTTTCTCAGTCTAGTTATGTACTATGAATTAGTGATGGAATATGTACCGATATCCAAAACTTCTTAGGGATCGATTGAGATTTTGACAATTTTTGTCTAATGTCAAGAACAAACCCAGTCAACAACGCCTGGACAAGCAGAATAAGATATGCTGCAAGAAAGAGCCTTCTAATTATATTTATTTATCAGCCTTCTAATTATTATTATTTATTTATCATCATCAAATAATGATGACCAAGTTAAAATAAGGAATATATTTTACAGCTCTGGATTTTGGGGGCATTTGTGTGCAATTTAAAATATATTTATTTCCAAATTAGCTGCCAATGGGTTAAAACTTATCTTGTCTGGCGCAAAGTTATTTTTCTTAGAATTGCTCATACTAATCAGTCAGTTGGCTAAAGACACCATTGGATATTACATTTGCAGTACAAGTTGTAATTGATTCGATTCGTTTTGAAGTGCCTGCCTGCTGGTTGAACGTTCTTTGTCGCCATTTGTTGACAGGCAGCGGTTACTATTTAATAAACACAAATTATCGATCGCGTTGATATATGATGAAAAATGAACGTCAGCTAATGCATTGTGGCGAAATTGTTCATCTAAATCAGTTAATTGCCTGAATGCGCATTTGATTGGAACAGCCAACGACTACGAAGATATCAATTGATATCGATATCTAAGTACTATTATCAATTGGTGGTCTGGTCAAAAAATGCACGACTATGAGATGCCCTTTACCTACAATAGATATAAAACAAAAACTTAAAATTTATATTAATAAATTACATTAAATAAAGAAAATTAAACAACTTCTGGGATACTCTTATTTGTCGCAAACATTTTGCGTAGACCAGAAAATCCATATTAGAAATTTTTCCGAATATGTAAATGAAATGATAAAGCATGCAAATAACAGTAAATCAATGGTACTTATATCGCTTTTGGTATAAGCGAATGTTATTCTAGAACTCACATACCAAATTTTGTGTCTCCGGATCTATTCTGAGATCAACGCGATCAACAGATGGATAGATTTATAGATATAAGGACGGAATCTATATATTTACATAAAGGCTAGAATAATATATCTCCTTCTGGCCGTTGCATACATTAACACAACTATTTTATAGCCATTACCATCTTTCATTTGCAGGGTATAAATGCAAAATATCTTGACACTTTATAACATGCACAACAAATGTCATATCATGACAGTGTACATGACAATATATTTTGTAATTTAATCTGGGACAATTAAGAAGAAGCGGATTGCAATCTGGTCACAGGCAACTGCGACACAATCAAGAAATCAACAGCTTACAAGCAGGAAACGCGAGCAACCTTGAGATTGTACAAGCGTTTTGGCGTTTTAAAACGCGCGAGAAACGCGCGCTCGAGAACAAGGTGTAAAATAGGCAGTCACGTTTGTCAGGATCAGCCAGCGAAGCGTTTAATAATGTGACAGTCAGGGAATGGGTAATGGGCGAATGGAAAGGCAATCCCGAACAGCTGCCAAGCAGCTCATTTGGTTTTAAACGCTTGGCAAACACCTCGGAAGCGACCCAGAAGCAGGATCAGAAGCAGGGAGTTGGCCCGCTCACAGTTCCAGTTCCAGTCGCAGTCGCAGTCGGAGACATTCTTGAGCCCAATTGCCACTTGCTCTGGCTACGGTTTAATTAATCTAACATCTTGCCGGGTTGCAGTTACACGGAAAAAGGGTCAAAGGTCGGCGGCTGTTGAAGCGCGCACATTAAGCCGAAACACTCAGCGTCGCTCGGGGCTTAATTAAGTCATTAGCTCTAAAATGTCCTGCTGCTCTGCGCCTTAATTAATCATTTTAATTGTGTGTGCTGCTCCTTAGACCAAAGTCAAGGACAATGCGTGCAACAGTCGCCGGCCTACGAAAATTGTACCAAAGACTGCGGGGGAGCTCAGTTTGTCTTTGGTTATTTATAGGCCACTGCGTGGCAGGGTCTTGGCATTTGGCATGTGCTGGAATGGGAGCTAGAACTGCGGTGAAAAGTTGGGCACAAATGTCGAATGTGTTTGAGATAGAAGGTTTACAAAATAGGGTGCAAGTTGCACTTAGAACACCGCATAATGGAAACTGTTTTAGAAACTATGTGGTACAAAGCTAAAGATCGATGTGGATGTAACAGTTTATCCCTCGGGATACATAGTTTAGAGATTCACTTAGGTTAGGAATTTGGGGGGGGGGGGGGGCTTGTCATTGAAACAATGGCAAACTGCAGGAACAAGAAAGTGGTATTCAGATGGGGGTCTTGTATTCCTCAATGAAAATTAATTGACGTTAAATAAACAAAATATTAAAAAGTTTTTCCGTTTGTTCCTATGGCACCAATATAGTATTAGATCTCACCAGGAAACTGAGAGACTAATTTGTTTCAAAACAGACAGACGGGCAGGATGGAGCAGGGATAGATCAATTCGGCTATCGATGCCGATCGGGGATTCCTACATATTTTGTTAACCGAACATGATTCATTCTGGAATACTTTGCTAAATATTTGATAAGGACACTTCTAGTCGAGATTCTTAACAAAAGATATTAGAATGATACGTTCATACTAAAGAGTATAAGGCGTATATATTTGGGGAAACACAATGCAACCTTCCCTCAGGTTATTTATGTACGGTTGTCAGCCAAAATTGCTGCATAACCTCTTATCAGTAGCTATGACGCGCTTATAGACGTCTGCCCCAAAATGTGTTTGCCATTCTTGGCCAACCAATAGCCAAGTTCAATGTACACCGCGTTTTTTATAGGTCATGTGATTTTTATAAGCCCCCTCTCGAAACAGATAAGATATATTCAGTTGAAGCGTTAGTCTATTTCTCATTGATAGTAGGCTTCAATTGCATTTAGCAGGCAGGCATTTTGAGAAATTAGTACATATAAGCAACTGGCCAATTTAAATTGGTCAACATTTTATAATTAGACTGCATTGTGATTGCCAAAAATAAATTTTATGGTTTATCGTTTAGTTTCGAGTGCAGAGCATTTGAAATGGGATCGTTAAAATTATATGGGCCAACGTCACAGTCAGTCAAGTGGAAACGCCCACGCATTCATTTGCTTATCAGAGTGGTTTGTGCTCTGAGTTAGCCAAGTTAACAAGATACTCGTACAATTCTTTACCCAATGGGTATTGTGCGTCATTAACGCTTTTGTTTTCAGTTGCACTTTCGGTAAATGGTAATTGGTAGTCGTGCACCTGTGAAGTCGGAAAAAACTGTCTACGCGCCAAAAGGCACAAACGCCATTAATTTTGCAATCGCTTAAAACGCCCTGGAATCGCGCGCAAAACGCGCACACTGTCGGTCAAAATACCGAACAAGAAAATGCATCTAAAGCGGAAATTAATAAGCAAATCCCTAAAATTTTATAAACATGACGACAAGATTTTGCATTATAATTTTAAAAAAATTATAATTTTCTCTTAACAGTTATTCGAATTATTCTATTTAACCTCAATGGAATTAAACTAAATGTATATTGTGCTTAAATATACAAAAACTCTATATTTTTATATTTATCTGAAATACTATATATAATTATGGTAAAAATAAAAATGAAACAAATAAATAAACAAGTCAGAATATGAAACCTTTAAAATTCGTTCAGTTTATGTAACTTAACGACCACCAACTAAACTTGGGCATATAGGAGTAAGAAATATCCGTAGTTCGGGTCTTGAGTCCGCTGATTAAATCTGTGGTATTTTTTTTGTGAAAAGCGGTCATTACTTTTAAAAGTAGATCACAATATTTGCAGACATTGTCATGAAGTCGACATAGATTCTAAAGAACTAAATAACATAAGCAAAGGCTTCGTTTCCATTTACTTAAGTTAGTAAGCAAATTCTATTCTAAAGAATTGGCACAGTACAGATAAAGATGTTCTGAAAAGAATAGGGTAATTCACCCTTCATCTTCACAATAATATACTAGATATGCGGTTTTTAAGCAAATTTTAGCAAGCACTTAATAAAATCTCATGATTGCCAGGAATAGTTATCAGATACCCGTAGTCTCTCAAAGCTAACGCCTGGATTCACTCTACAATTCGAGGCTAAACTAAGTAACTGCAGTACTTAGCCGACGCGTCGGACATCTACCATCTACCACTGGCCGCATACTGAAACGAACACGACACGATGCACGCACGAAGCATCGGCCAAGCAGATCCGAGCGGTTGGAATGAGCGTTTGAATGAAATTTTATTTTAGTCACTCGCTGGCACACGATTCGACAACACACGGTGAGCGGAGGGTTTGCAGACTGCGCCGTCGGCAGCATTTTCATTTTCGAAATCGAACTGTTTTTCTTTTTTGGTTCGTGTTGTTGGTAGCTAAAGAGGACGTCGTCGCGTCGATCGTGTTTTGAAATCGTTGTTCCGGTTTATTTCACTTAGTTTTCACCCACGATACTTTGTGAAAAATTGTGCAAATAGTGGCAATATACACAGATAGCTGACCCCGGTTTTCGGACAGGACAACATAAAGGTCACTGATGAGGATGTTTGGCAACTTCCGAAATACCGCTATCTGGCCAGCCAAAGAGTTACACATTTTAATCAATAAATGTTTCAATGTTTCTCGTGTGCTGAGACGTCGAGCCGCCTAAAGTCATTAATTTGCTAAAAACAAATATAATTCAACAGCAACTAAATAATATCGATCGAGCGAATCGAGAATCGAGAAT
Source organism: Hirtodrosophila confusa (assembly GCA_035043065.1). NCBI lineage: Eukaryota > Metazoa > Arthropoda > Insecta > Diptera > Drosophilidae > Hirtodrosophila > Hirtodrosophila confusa. The sequence continues at coordinate 691,518 of JAWNNI010000024.1, forward strand.
CTTAAGAGCCGGCCTCGCCGGTCAAACATTCGTGTTTAGTTTCGAAATCAGCACCGTTGACGACGCGTCGTTGCTCACTCAGGTTTTTACATTTTCGAATTGTTTAACAAATTTTGTGCAAAAAAAGTCGTTACAACTTGAAAGGCATGAAACGTGTCAAACCATTAAAATTGAAACAACACACATAATTGCCTCAAACATAACGACAAATATTTCAAAATACGTATGAAAATTATTAGTGTTGTGCTAAAGTGTATTCAATAAAATGTTGAATTGTTGCTGCAATAAATTTGCGCAAATCTTTTAAAGTGTGCAGAGTGCAAATAATAAAAATAGTATAAACGCGTCTAAAAAGCAACGTAAATCTACGAAAATATATAAATATCAAAAAAGGTGCGTATATTTTAGTTCAATGTTAAAAAACTCAGAAAACACACACAGAGATTCGTTACATAAGTTTTCTGTTCCCTTCCATTTGAAAAATTTGTTTAAATATTGCAAAGTTTTCTAAACGAATATGTTTTTTTTTGTGTTTCATGTGGGCTGGCTTCGACCAATTTTGAAATATTTTGCAATTTTTGTTAATGACTTTTCTTATTCTAAATTTAATGACAATAATTAGTGGACTAAAATGCTATTTAAGAATATAGCTTGGATTAAGTAATATGCCGCAATGCTATTTAAACATATTTATCTGATTTTATGTATACTAAAAAAATGTTGACATTTAAACAAATTGAATTGCTTCGAACTTGGCAGCCAGCCGAGTAATAAGTGTATTTAAATGTTTTGTGGAAAGCAAAAAAAAAAATATTAAAAATAAATTTAAATTTATATATGCATATAAAAATTAAAGAAATAATAGTAAAGTATTATTACAATGTTATTTATTACAATTTCATCACTCATATGCAGACAAACATCAGAAAATGCACTGTGTTTTATGGAATCATTCAAGACTGTCGCTCGGGTAAACAAATTAATCAGATCCAAACATGCGAGGGTACATTTCCTATTAGCTAGTTGCTAATTACAATAAATTCATTTTGCTTTTGATTAGATTTCAACGCCTTGCTAAAAAAGACAGTGAAACGCAAAAACAGACAAACAACAAATGGGATTGCTTTATCGTAATCCTAATTCTAATACCTATAATGCATTTCTTTATGAGCTGTAGCCATTAAATACGTTAACAAAGCAACAACTCGTATATGCGAAGTAATTTTCCGTATAATCTGCATAGCGGTTTTTTACTAGCAAAATAAATTAAGGTACAAAGCAAGCAAAATAAATTTTCTTTTTCGAAATACCCAATGGAAAGTTTAAAAAAAAATATTACTACAAAATAAAAAAAAAAATAGTATACTTTAAATGATAAATGAAATATATATTAATATTGAATTTTTAGTACTTTTTGATAATAGATAATATTGCAATAGATTATTCAGACATAACATTATATAGGTACTAGTGGTTTTTGTAATTTTTTTAGTGTTTTAAAAAAAATTTTAAATTAAAATTTAAAAAAAAAAAAATTTCAAAAAAGATTAAAAAATATTGATGTTTTCGAAATCATTTCATTAATTTGGAATATAAAATCATTATTGATCAGCAGAATAATTTGTATATCAATGTTTTAATTATTTAAAAAAATAATTCATTTTTTTAAAATGTTAAAAACATGACTTGCATATTTGTTTTTGATTTGGCATAATTAAAATCAAAATTAAATCCGTTACTGTTTTGAAATTTGTATACACTAAATTTTAGGTGTGTTTCTTGGCTCTCACTTGCTTATTTATAGTCTTTTGCTGAAGTATCCATCCATCTGTATCTGTGTGCCGGCATGCGTATCTTATAGTACGCACATGCACGCGTTTCTAATCTCAAATGATTTGAATTTTCTTTTGCAAATTTTTCTATTTCTTTCGTTCTAAAAACAATACCCAGCTGCTGTTATCTAATAGGCTAGTTATCTGAGCCCATAGTGCTGTACAATTGTCTCTGCACTTGTATCTGTATCCGTATCTGTGTGTTGTATCTATATCTACGTCAGCTTTGCGAATTTGCGTTATTGTTACGTCAAGTTGGCTTTCGCTGTGTGCGTTGGGTTCAACAACTGCTAATCACATGACGTGTAGACTACAAAGATCACAGTTCAGGCAGTTTTTCAAATACTAAAATTGAATTGAATTGATTTGCCGAATTTAAGTTTTTTATACAAAAGCTAAATTATCGAGTGATCATACTTAAAGCTCGCAGTTGCTGAGTTTGGTTAAAATATCATCAAAAATAAAAAAGGTTTTCATACAACAAATTCAATTTCTAACGATCGCTTCTATGGGAATAGTTTGATATAATAGTTTATAAAACTTCTTTAAAACTATATACAATCTTCAAGTGTATTGAAATGGATTAGCAGAAATTAGTAAAGCCCTCTTATCTGACCTTAGGTAAATTTCTCGCATATTTTCTGCCTCAAGAATAATCAAGAAATTTCTAAAAGTTCTAATGCTAAATGGCTGTAGGCCACACAGCAAGAAAAAACTATCTACAACAATTTTTGAAGCATGTTACGTCAACATAAGCGAAAGGGCAAACAATAAAATCAAGCTGTAAATAATTGTTGTCGTTGTACCAAATATTAAATGAATTGTATATTTAATGCCGATACTGGCCGTTAAATAATCCGAATTCCATTTTGTAGTAAAACTTTCATTGAGCCCCAGAGAGTTGCATGTTTCGGCTGCTGCCATAAAAGTTACACGACTATTAAGCATACACTCAGAAAATATCATTCCCCAGAATTCAGAAAATCACGCTAATAAAAAGATACAACAATTCTAATGAATAGTTAGTTTTTATATTAAAAAAATTTAAAAATTGTGAACTAAAATAATAAGATTAAAGTTATGTATTCGTGACTAGTACAGTAAAGTAAAAGATTTAAACTTGTAGCGCTAGGATATGACGATAAATAAATGAATAAAAATACATTTGCTTGCTTGTGTCTTTTAAGAGGTATATGTAAGTAAATATTCTTTTTTTTAAAACAGAACTGCATTAATTTGAACACTTGAAAAAGTTTTTTTATGTAAAAGTTAAAAAATAAAAAATATCGACAGATATTGTTTTCTTTTTAGGAATTTTTTGTTTAAGTTTTTTAACAGTGTTTTCTAAATGTTCATTCATTTATTTCTAAATTTGGGATTGATCTCATTTTGAAGTAAATACAGTTAAATAATTCCGTCTCTTTTTTTTTTAAATTTATTTTCTGAAAAATGTGATCTGCCTCTGTCGTGGAGAGTATGCGAATTTTCGAAATTCAAAAGCATAGTTTTTTCTGAGTGTAGCACTATTTGAATTTTGCATTTCCATGTTGTAGTTGTACCTCGTTTTCATTACTGATTGGGTAACATTTTCATCTGCACTTTGAGTCATTTCGTGCGCGCTTTATGCTTGATTGATTGGCCTGGAATTTTATGCAAAAACAAAAAGTGCCCACCAGTTTGAAATACAGCAGGTCATATACCATCAAAGAAATGAAAAAGAAAAAAAAAACACACAAAAATGGTAAGATAATGCTTATCGCACGCGATATTTTATGGCCATGCGTAAATAGTGTAAACTACTTAGCTGAAAGTGGCGCAAAAACTGTCGCTCGGTGCAAAAGTGCTTGCGGGGCATGGTGGCAACAAACTGCCACAAAACATTGCAAAAAGTGTTGTACTTTGGCTATAGTTGTTTTTATTAACGAAGCGTGAACACTAGACCACATAATGTGCGGCACACATTTGGCAAGACACACACATACAGTTTAACAACTTTAGGTACACTTCGTACCCAAATAAAAAAATTTCAAACAAAATGACAACAGAGAGCTAAGAAAATTGTCGCGCATTTTCGACGCATTTTTGTTTGTTTGACGCATTTTATAAATATCCTAGACATACGAATAATTGTTGTTGTTTTCACATTACTAATACGTCGCGTTGTCTTTAAGTTATATATATTTCATTTTACTTTCATTCTTTTTTAGTTTTCGCGCCTTAAGTGCGTGACTTTTAATTAGACTACAATAAATGTGCGCCAATGTGTGGGAGTTGGAATTCATTTAGTTATTTTTATATTAATTGCTGTTCTATAAGGCCTTAGATACCTCATTGCTTAATTCTTTAAATATTTATGTACTTTTTGCATTAATTAAGCTTGACAGATAGTACTTTCTGAATGTGATGGTTGACATCTTGCACTCAGAGAAAAATATGTTCTAGAATCTAGAACATTGCCCCAAAAATAAGATCGCTCTAAAACTAGAAATATTTTCGAGCAGGAAGTAAATATTTTAACCGTTGAACAGCCTCTCCAAAATTTTCAGTCCTAAAAACATCTTATTCATTTTTATTTATAGAAATATTTTTTATTTTTGGGAAACAAATTTCTGAAAATAAAAGTGAAGCTCTAATTTAAGGAAAAAAACTAAAATATAAAAAAAATGTTGCTTATTTTTTTGGAAAGTATTTTCTAAGCTTAAGGATGAATAAGATTTAGATTGACATTTTAATTAATAATTTTATTTTATATTTTTAAATAATAACCAAGCCCTGGTTGTATGTTTTTTTAAAAATGTACCTAAGTTGTTAATAATGTTTTTGCTCAAAATGTACAAGCTATCGCCATCTTATGGTGATATATATATTATATTATTATAACAATATTAAAATGTTGATTATGTTATGAATAAAAACCTAAAAAAAAAAAAATATAAACCTAAGATGCTCTGAAGCAAAAATGATGACTAGTGTTTTGTAAGTTCTAGGACATTGTTTTATCTGATTACAGCTACTTAAAAATTTCGAATTAAAAACATTTTAAGAGCGAGCTGTGCATGGAACTGCACGCGCACATCAAAAAGTATCTTTCAGATACACTTGTCAATAGCCCAGCCATCGATATTTGCTTTGCAGTTAGCAGCGGGCAACGCATGTGATCCGCTGTGCCACTCACTTGGATGCGACTGTGGATGTGGTTGTGGCTGTGGCTGTGGCTTTGCCCTCGCTTGTCTCGTGCACTAAATATTTAAAATAGCTGAATCTTGAGAGGATTGCGGTGGCGGCCCAATTGCTTCCGGTTCAAATCGATTACACAAAAGCGCGCTGCACTTTTGTGTTCTTCACTATTTTCACTGTCCCGATGCTTTCTAAATACTGTTGGCAAGTAGTATCCAACAGTACGCGCTCAAGTATCTGATGCTCTTGTAGTTGTTGTTTTTCTATCTATACAAATGAAGGGCACATCGATTAGTGCATTTGGTAAATGCCGTTTGTGTTGCCTTTGTTTGAGTTATGTTTCGGTATCTTTTTCATTTTTATTTTTGCTCTCCCTGCTCTGTCCTCCCCGTTTGCTGCATTTCTTGTTTTCCAAAGAAAATTAATTGTTTTGTAAACACGTGAGGTTTTTTGGGTTGGGATCCATGTCCGTAATGACAACGCAGCATTGAAATCGACAATTGCCGTGAGACTGAACAGAAACAGAGCTCTCTAAGTATACACGTTCTATATGGTCTATATATTTTACTCTTGGCAGCATTTTCAGCGACAATATCCATAAGCAAATGCATCTTAATATATTGTTGTTTGCATTCAAACAGACATTTATCTATAAGCAGTCGCAGTCGATGTCAGCACATCAATCACACTCTAAGCACTTCTTACCTTATACATATGTATATATAAATATATGTATGATCTTGTGACTAACGGTCAAGGAACAAGCTAAGTAAATGGCACTGCATGAATCTGATTTTGCTTGAGATACATATTTATTATTTTTGGCTTTTATAAAAATGTTTTCGCTTTTATTTTGATAATCAACTCAAAACTATTAGCTTTGGCATTGGAAGTAGCTGATTTGGTATGGGATTTAAATAAATATTGCCCCAAATTCTTACAACACACTATTAACATGACTTTGTTTGTTTGTTGTGTGAGTTTTGTTTGGGCAATTTATTTTTATTGCCTGGCAGAGTAGTCTCTAAATACAAAAAACCATCTAAGTATGTAACCACAATACTACAAAAACATAAGAAAAATGAATAATTTGCACATAAAGCATAATATAAGTGGGTTTTGTGGTTATTTTGACTGTGTGAGTGGCATTACTAAATTGAATTTGTGGTAAGTTGAGGCAATGCTTGTAAGCTATGGTATTTTGAGAGTACATGAATCTAAAATTTTCCAAACTACTTTCAATAATTTCCACAAAGTTAAAATAACTTAATAATTTTCCAATGTACTTTAAAAAATGACTTTTTTTTAATGAATATTGGTACTATGTTCCTGAAGGGAACCAAACTTGGTATACATGTTGGTGTATACCCTCAATTTATGAAGTGTCGAGATCGATACCCCACCCCCACCACCCTCCCCCGCAATTTGGGGAAAATCTGTATCTTCCCCATTTTAAAAGCTATAGTCACCAAATTGCACCATGCAGACTAATGTTGAGATTCCCGACAGATCTGCATCAAAAGAAATTTTGACCCCCCAACCCCTCCCCCGCAAATGAGAAAAATCTATATCTCCTACACCTTTACAGGTAGAGTCACCAAATTTGACATACATACTAATGACCCCCTGCACAAATCTGCATCAAAAATTTTTGGAACCCCCCACCTTTCCCCCACAAAGGAGCAAAATCTATATCTCCCACGCCTGTACAGGTAGAGCCATCAAATTTGGCATACAGACTACTGTTTTTTCGCGTCTCTTTCCGAACCCACAAATAACCAAATTATATAGGACTGGGAACATAGTATTCTGCAGTCGGGTGCGTCCGACTGCAACGTTCTTACTTGTTTTATTTGGTAATTGGCAACAAAAATCGCAGATTTGATTATCCAGTGAAGTAAAATATTAAACTTTTTAATTTTTTAAATCTATATAATCTTAATCTATCTTAATAAGTAAAAGTATATTCCAACAAGTAAGTTAATTTAAAGTAGCGGCTTTTTTATTGGTTTTTACGACATGAATTTGTAGGCTAAGCTTGTTTTTGTTATAATGCATTAAGTAATTTCATTGAAAATATATATAAAATTAATTTTATTAATGATACTAAATGAGATAAAACAACAGAAGAAACAAAAACTAATACGCATTTGTGTATATAATACAATAAAAACAACAAACAGCTTAATATAAAAACTCAACTTTCAAACGTTGAACAAAACTGGCTTTCAGTTTGTTATTAAAACAGTAACAGCTTTTGCTATAGTATATATATATTTTATGCTAATATATACGCATATTTATATTAATAGACTATAAAATATATATTCAGCAGTTATATGTATTATATGAGTATCACATTTTTTAAGCTCGCTAAACTAGATTCCTACAAATTTGCATAAAAAAGCACATTCAAAGTTAGACAAAACCAAAGCAAAAACAATAACAAAAGGCAATAGACACATTAAAATTTCAAATGTTGCTTAGGTGATAAATATCCAAGAGCGAGCCCCCTATCTTTGGGAAGTGCTGTTGCCCAAGCCAACTGAACGACAGATGGCTCAGATACTGTACTATGTGATCGTGGAGCGATCCAAAGCGGGGTAGCCAAGCGTCTGACATTAACTAATTAAGTTGAGTAGCTTGATCAGATTTACAGCCTACCAGTTTGCCTCAGCGATCCGTAGCGATACTTTCCCAAATGACACCATACCCATCCGTCAGCGTGGCCATATAGAAAACGGCTAACTAAACAAAGCAAATGTCAAATCCATTTGTTGCGCATAAATTTGGTACTGGAACCAAACGCATAGTTCAATGACTAGGCCTAGCCACGGTTTGGCAAAATAATCAAATAAAGGTATTAACACTTTTTATACCCTGTATGTAGGTATTGTCCATGCTTAAAAGCTTGTGGCGTATCCTGCGTTGCGGACGTTACATTGCAATTCTTTGTTTTAAATCCTCATGGAACTCTTAATTTATTATTTTAAAGTGTATCAAAGATATTTAAGAGCACTTTGGATTGGCTTTACAAAATATTTCACAGCTTGTTTCGTCAAAAATATAATTAAGCTTAAAGTGCTGTTGCGGACGTTACAAAAGCAGCATTTGGCAGGATAAAAAGAGATCACATGAAGTTTAATATTAAATAATAACAACTCGTGCGTTGTAAAATGTTCGATGTTCCCAAATGGCGCAAATCTCACATGTCGATATTTGCGTTTTGTCTGCAGGGTATATCCCGGTCGAGCACTTTAAGTATCCTAACTTGTATGTGTGTGCTGTGCCAGTGACTGGGGCGACTTGTCGTCAAGCAAGCGAGAAGATTAATTTGGTTAATTTAAAAAATGGTACGCCGCTGAATAAGCGAAATCTAGCGTCAACTCTTATTGTCACTTGATTAAAACATGGCGAAAAGTTTAAATATTTTCAAAATATTTTTCTATAATACAAGGAACAGGCAACAGCAGCTATCTTTGCGTGCCGAAGATTAAATACCCTTGCAGATATGCTAATATAATGACTTCCAAAAAATCTTCAGTTTCCAATCAAATATAGTTAACTTATAAGAATCATAATGACACATAGAATGTGTGTGATGTGTTTGGGCCCTTTTGTGTGTCAATATAGTGAGTTAGTAAGCCCGGTGTAATTCATTTTAATAAATTAATATCATATTCTTTATTAAAATTCTGCTCCTACGCGTTTCGGCGTTTGTTACGCCTTCTTTAGGGAGTCTGTTTTAACATGCATATAAAAATATTAACATACATATAAAGATTAAACAAACATTTAGATTTTACATTAATTGGTAAGTTTGGTTGAACCGATTGTTCCTCCTTTGTTTGGAAACAGGCATACAGACGGACGGACATGGCTAGATCGAGTCAACTGATCAAGAGTATATATGCTGTGGTCGAAAACACCTCCTTCAATGCTTTACACACTTCGTGACCAAATTATAATACCCGCTGCATATGCATTTAGACTGAAATACTGATTTCCATTTTGTTGTAGCTTCTTGATTGCCAATTTTGTTGTAGTGTCTTTAAAGAGGCGTACAAATGTTGGAATATATACATTTTTATAAATTTGCATATACATTTGCAAATTAAATGCCGCCGCCACACTTCTCTTGTTATTCAAATGTTTGGCTGTCAGTCGTGTAGGTCTCATCTTTTAGCCGCCTCCAATTTAAAATGTCTTTCATTTTGACATTAATTTGATTAAAGCTGCCGCTAAAGTTGCACTCAGAATTTGGGTTATGTGAATTGCCAATCGGAGTGTCGTCATCTAACGGTCATGCCGAACTTTGCCTTTGTCGGAAGGAGAGGAGGGGTGCTAACTGGACAATAAATGCGATAAGATTTGTTGTGCCACATAGTATATCATTGAGCTGGCGTCGCCCGCTTATCAGAGGAAAAAACTTTCGCTTTCTCAATTGAACAACTCGTGTTTGCGTGGTCTTAAGGGGGCCTAAAGACAGGCATCGCATTGGTAATTTAGTTCGAACAATAACTGTTATTAAGTTGCCGCACAAGTTGGCAGCTCCTTCGGTTTCGGCATCGATATCATACGATACGCTACCATATAACATAGCACTACTTATATGGATCATAAAAACATATTTCATTATTTTTTATGCTCTTCATAATTTGTTGATTATGCCTCTGGGCTTATGAATGACAGACTCTGAGATGGCACGCGGATCCGTTGAACATTAAAAGATACATTTCATTTGTCTATTGCGGCCGATGTCTAGGTGTTATTTCATACACAATCTCCACATATTTAGCTATTTTGGTTATTTTTATAACTTGGCACATGTGTCGCTTGTCCCTAAATAGTTTTCTTTAGGCTGCTTTTGGTTGTTGTTTTGTTATTGGACTTTTTTTTTTAATGTTGTACCTTTATTGTTGTTGCAGTTGCTGTGGCCGGCGCGGTCTGGGCTGGCTTTTGATGCCCTTACAGAATTTAACATAAATTCTACCAACTGGCGGCATAAACAACGCCAACAAGAATGAAACTTGGGCTGGCTTGGCACACATTTTGCCTGCTGGCTCTTCTTTTTGGCAGCTGTTTTGGGTGAAAGGCATAAAAGTCAAGAGAGATGCCAAAGGGTTATGCATATTTTAAATGCTCATAAGGTTTCTTTTATTATTTACAAGCTCGCTGGCATACCAACAAAGATGATAGCAAGTCGAATTTATGCTGGAAATTAAGTTCAGCAGTTCAATTGATAAGGGATAGAATTTTTGGTAAAGGTATTCAGATATTTCAAATTTCTAGAATAAAATAAATAAGTTCATTTTCATTTCCACTTTAATTTAAAATAATCAAGCGCAAGGGTAAGTAATAACATAGTAGAGAATAACACGTTAGTAACAGCGTTTAAATGTTTGTAAAAGAGTGCCACTGCGACATGTTAATGTATTATGTTATGATGTTAATTGCAACTTTTGCCCTACACTTTAAATGACAAAGTATTTCAGTAATAACAGAGCACACGCATGTTAGTAACAGCGCGTTCTTTATACTTACATGTACAGCTGGCTAACATAGAATATAAATGTATGTAAAAGAGTGCCACTGCGACATGTTAATGTATTATGTTATGATGTTAATTGCAACTTTTGCCCTACACTTTAAATGACACAGTATTTCAGTAATAACAGAGCACACGCATGTTAGTAACAGCGCGTTCTTCATGTACAGCTGGCTAACATAGTATACAAATGTTTGTAAAAGAGTGCCACTTCGAATTGTTAATGTATTATGTTAAACTTATCACGTTAATTGAATCTTTTGATTTACAATTTCATGTATTTTAAGCGGTATTTTAAATAAAAGTATTTCGGCTCAAGTAAAAGTAATAACACAGGATACGCATGTTAGTTACAGGGCGTTTGTTATGTACATTTTGGCTTACAGAATGTTAAAGCGTATGAAATTTAAGGTTTTACAGTTTATTTATTGGAAAGATTTTTTACAACTTGATTACTACAGAACTTATTGTCCAGCCCTGGCTTTGACATAGTATGCATCTTCCTTGGCATGTAAATACCGTTTTTTTTTTGACAGCTTTGAGCGGTCGTAACTGCTTGCGTTTTATGTGCGTTTTTAAACGCGCGCGTGGCAAGACGACAAATTTAAATTTCGACGCCTTGGCCATTGCATAAGTGTGTGAGGGAGGTTGGGGCATGGTGGGTGTGTGTGTGTGTGTGTGTGTGTGTGATGATTATCTGTAGTGCAACGACGCGTCGTGGCAACAGAAAGCAATTAACATTTTGATGCCTGAAATTTGGCCCACAGCAGACAGACAGAGGAGTCAGCTTGCAACTTATGAGTTGTGTGGTACATATTTTTGTTGCCGAGTTGGAAAATTGAATTGTTGTTGTTTATAGTAATTAAAACTGGGTGCACTTAAATGTTGCATAAAAAATGCTGCTACTGTTGTTGCTGCGTTGGCTTCTGAACACGTGCCAAAAAGTCAGCCTATGGCAACAGCGGCTAAGTGCAACGACAACGTCATTCAGCGGCCTCGTTGCGCGCCCTACCCCACTTCCTGATCATGTATCTCATAGATACACTTGCCGATGCCGGCGCTCTGCCGCTACTGCTGCTGCTGCTGCTGCAGATAGTGCGTGATTATTTTCAAATTCGACACAGTTTTATGCGCGAATTGTTTTTGTTGCCACATTTATTTTTAAACAATTTAGCAGTCGCACCGTCATGAGTTTTTCCCTTGCTTGGCTTCGTTTTGTGAGTTTTCTTTTTTCACTCGCTTAGTTGGCCAATTTGTGCACTTTTTCGTTGGGTGGGGGAAAGTCATTTTCGATGTTTCGATGTTTTCACCGAGTTTTTTGCATAACTGCTGCCAGCGGCTCCCTTTGCGATATTTATGTAACCCGCTGACCACTTGACGCGTCCATAGATACAATTGTATCTTTGTATCTTTGTATCTCTCTCTCTCTCTCTCGTTTTTGTCGCTGCCAAAAATAAACTGTGCCACTTTGCCGCCGTCTTGGCCGTTCTCTTAATATAGACACACTAATTAAATGTCAAAATTGTGCATAAAGGCGCTTTGAATGAAGGATTTATATACAATTCGACTAATCTAAAATGTTGGCGTTGGAATTTTCAAAGCCAATTCGAGTAAGCAATAACTTCTGAATGTTAAGCGCTCATGGATATAATTCAAAGATTTAAAATGTCAGACGACAGACAGTCTACAAATATAGTGGCAGGTGCTTATTTACATTGAGTCGAGTAATCTCAACTTATCGAAATTCCAAATCAAGTCCAAATACTATGTAGATACAGCCTTCACTAAAATAATATCTTTTATTTACATTTAGATTTTATACTCTTGTAGAGGGTGTGGACACGTATCCGATCATAAAAGTATATTTCTAATATATAATATACTCTTGACGGATCGGACGGATCGGATTGCTGTAACAAAAAAATAAACAACTTTTTTGTTTATTATGATATGCTTACCAAACTCACCAAATCGTTATATCGTTAGGCTTGTAACAAGCTGATCAAATTTGATCATATTTGCACCACTATATCATATAGCTGCCATAGGAAGAATCAGTGGAAAATAAAAATAACTTTTTTGTTATTAAAATATATAGACCAAAATCAGCAATTCTTATTTCTGTTTTACTCTTTAAATACTGACAAAATTTGATAAAAATCTGGCAATTATATCTTATACCATATGAACAATCGGATGGAAAATAGGATTTTATATAAAAACTGAACTAATTCTACAGATAACTTAACCAAACTCAGCAATTGTGTGTCTTAACATCCCTATATGGTTAGCCTAAATTTGATCAAATTTCAACGACTATATCGTACAGCTGATATCGATTGAAAACTTAGTTTTTGTATGGAAAATGTATTATCAATGCAAAATTCCTCTTTAATTGTAATACTACAATTCATATTAAATAATTTGAGTAACCTAAAAATATAATAATTAAAATGATATATACATATGTACATATAGTAGCTTAAATGACTATTTTCTTAAGGCCATTCAAATCATATTTTCGAATGGCTTTGCTTTTGTTGTTTTTATGTGTTTTCTTTCAATAACATGCGCTTCCCTCTCTCTTTGCAGCTCTGAAAGTGCAACATGTTGGCGTTGCAACCACAAACCTAAGCAACACCATCTGCAACATTAAATTAGTTGCTTTGTTTGATTTCCAGGGTTGAAGACTTCAGTTAACAGCTCTGACATGAGAAGGAAATCATTGAAGTTGATAAAATGCATTATCAGCGGGGACGACGAAGATGAAGATCCGCAACAGCAACAGCAACAGCAACAACATGGGCAACATTTGAAATTGAAAAGTGTTAAACAAGTCTACGATATGATAACCTAATTTCCTGAACAGCAACTGGAACAGAGACTCTAAGAGAGACAACAACGCTACAAAAATACAAAAAAAAAACAACAAAACAAAAACCCTTCAACGAAACGAAAGTAAAGAGATCATATTTTTTTTTTAAAACGGGGCGTTCATATGTTTCAACGACATTTAAGGGCGTGGCAGACGCCCAGCAACAGCAACAGCAAAAACTGACAAAACTGAGGGGGCAGTGCCCAAAAAGGCATAACAACAACAACAACAACAATTTAATAAACAACAAACAGCAACAACTACTTGTAAAATAAGAAATACAAAAAGCTACAACAACTCTTGTGAAACTGCAGTTGTAATCTTTCATGCGAAGAAACCTGCGTTTGGATTGGAGGGCCCTGGCGCTGCTGGGCGCCCTCCTTTCGTTTATCATAGCCTGGCCGGGTCTGGTGTTTGCCATGCCAGCGCTAACGACGATGTCGAACCAATCCACAAACAATACACAAGCGAATGCAAACATTAGTAATATCGGTTACATTAGCAGTTACAACAATAGCAACAACTATAGCAGTAATCTTAATAGTAATAGTTCTATACAAAGTGATCATAGTCTAGTGCTGAAGAGTGAACATAGTTTAAATCAAAATCAAAGTATTAGTGCTGAATTTAATATGCGCACGTTAGTGACAACAATTCAATCAACTGCCATAATGACAAATACAACAACAACACCCAATCCCATCAACAGCAGCAGTAGCAGCAGCAGCAGTAGCAGCAGCAGCAGCAGCAGCAGCAGCAGCAGCAGCAGTAGCAGCACAACACCAGCAACAATTGCTGATGAGTATCAGGAGACAGATCCTTTGGGCTTTGTCTTCTCAGCGGCGCCGCGTGAACATTTAGCGATCCTTTCACGCACTGAGCGCAGCATACGACATCAGAATCAGCATCTGCATCATCATCACAGACAACAACAGCAACTGCAACAGTCGCCTGCTGCTGCTGGCAACAGTTACAACAGCAACAGCAATAGCAACAGCAACAGCAATTTCATTGGTTCGAAATCGAAAAGACTGAATAACTCTAGAAATAAACTACACATAGATAGCAGTAACAACAATCCCATTGTCAACAATAATAATAACAACAACTTGGATCGTAATGAACGCTCCACAATCTCCCATCTTGCGGGACCATCTCGCAAAATACAGTTATATATCAAGAATCGCATACTACAGATGCTGCCGGATGGCACAGTCAATGGAACACAGGCCGAGAAGAGTGAATACAGTGAGTGCAAATTTTGATCATATTATTCAACATCACATTCATCAAATCAAAGAGAGTACAAATTTTAATCATATTATTCAAATCTACATTCATCATATCAAAGAGAGCTTTTCAGCCTGTTAATTTGATTGCAAGCCACGAAGAGAGAGTTAAGAGAGAGTGCAGTGAGCGCATTGCTTCGCTGTGATTGGTCAGCAAGCAAAGTGTGGAGAGTGCAACAGCTGAGAACAATCTCTCAAAATATTATAGAGCTAATATAAACATGCTCATAATACAGATTCTAATGTAATAATATACTATAATAATATAATATGTAAATTATATTCAAATCTAGCTAAATAAAATGTTTTTTGAGAGAGTCTTTGGCATGAAAAGCTGCACTACTTTAATAAATAAGATCAACTTTGGAATGCTTATATGTTTAAAAAAAAAACTAACATACCAAAAGTGCAACACATTTGTTTGTTTTCCGTTTTTCAGTTTTGCTATAATTTTGTAAATCTAAATAATACCGAATTCTTAACAAAGAAGAAAGACATACTGGATATCAAATAAGGCCGCTATGCCAAATTTTGTTGATTCTTTTGTGTAGTAATCCATTAATATGTAAAATGTAATAGGAAATCATATATCTTTATAAAACGAAGATTTGTTGCTCCATAAACTCTCACATCGAGTGTGATTCAAATCAGCATGGTTTTGTTAGCTTGAATTGTAACTTTGACCTTATGAATGAATACATAAGAAGCTGCCCAGATGAACTTCAAAGCTGCCACCCCGCTGCTTATGTTCCCTTCTATCAACTCCCAAGTGATGCCCCTTTCGGCTTGTTTAGTTTTTCAGACTTGAAGACATAAACAACCAAATAAACTAATGCGCATACCCATGCGTAATATTTGAAATATCTGCGGCAATATGTAGCATATAGTACATATGTATGTATGTAGAACACGCCCACTCACGCAGCACCTACAAGTTGAAAGTTCTCATAAAAAACACATATGCATACATATATATATTTATATATGTTGTAGTATGTTTGTTTCAACGCAAAAGCTGCGTAAGACGCCCCAAGTTTGTATGGCTGGGGTCTGCCAAGAAAACTAAAAAAAAAAAAACGAAAAGGAAAAACAAAAATATTTGTAGCGAGCTGTTTATGTTGAGCATCATTAAGTTAGACACTTGATTTGGCAATCTGCTGCTGTTGCCGCTGAGGGCGTCCAGGAGAAGAATCTATTGTATTATTTGCCATATAAATTGATGTCGTGTATGTGTGTGTGTGTGTGTGTGCTAAGGCTGAATGCTAGCATAAATCTTATTTTAATGAACTGACCGACCTGATTAGCTGCTGCCGAATGAGTCAGAGCCAAACATCAGCTGGCCATTTGCATAACCTGGCTGGCAGTTCTTTTTGGGCAGCTACCAATCAACAGCGATAAGCAGCCAATCGCAATTTGCTTGCCAAATTAATTTACAGCTTCATTTTCATTTACCACTTTTTTTTTTAAATTTTGCTCACTTATTGCCTTTTGCTGCGGCAATTTGCAAGGCTGATAACAAAAGCGACAAGCGACCGTAAACTTGTTGTACAAGCTGCATGTTTTGCGGCCGGTTTGCGCGCGTTTTTTGCCGCTCGCATATCGCGCGAACTCATCGCCATTGAGACATCAACGACAGATGCCGGCGTAGATACAACACCCGAATGTGGCTGAGCTTTTCTGCTTGTTAAACAAATTTAAAATTTATTTTTTTGTTGTAGTTTGTAATGCCTACAGCACGGGTGTTAATTTGATTTCATGCGCCTGCCTCACGCGATAATGCGAACCAGGTGCGATAAGATTTACCTTTATACAAGTACCATCCAAAATTGTGAAGGTGTTTCTTTTTGTATTTTTATAAGGCGTCTGAAATGATTTTTATAACAATGCAGCAAGTGGCCATTGCCCAATATCTGGATGGCACCCAAACTCACCCACTTTCCCAGGCAAAACGGAGCAATTCCCGTGTTTATTGTGGGAAGTTAGTGAGTTTTTTATTAGCCTTAAATGGCGTCAGGTGAAAGAGAAATCACGCACTTGGCTCTCTTAACTTCTGTAAAGTACTTAAGCCATAATATTATCAACAATTTGAACATTGCCTTTGTGTTGATAAGGCTGCCATAGCAATTTTATATTGTGCGTGAATTTCATGACGGACAACAATTCTGAATGCTTGCCAAATTTGTAGGGGCTTAAGGCTAAAACCATGCTAAACAGACAATGACAACTGTTGAAAAGCCTAGCTGTCAAGTCGAATTTTCCACATTTTCCACAACAAGCAGTTGACCTCCAATAACTCGAGTTGCAGTTGCAAATTACTGAACCCGGCTAACGGTGACTGCCACAGACCGGATACCCATGCTGACTGACCCCAAACCCTTTTGGCCCAACAATGTGCTGGGGCGTGCATATTTTCATAATGATATATGAGAGTACGCGTACTTGTCCGGTTGCTCAGTCTCTGACTGCGTCTTCATCTTCATCTGAGTCTGGGTCTGGGTCTGGGCCTGGGTCTGAATCTGAGCACCGTCGGGCATTGGCAATTATGCGACTGATTTAGTATGTGGTGCGTGGTGCGAGGTGTGAAGTTGACTGAAGTGTCTGTTCATACTAAGTTGGGGCTGTTTTCTTTTGGCCAGTAGATGCTAAAAGCTTCCGACAGATTTTTTGATAACTTAATTTACGGCACGTCTTCAGCGAGTTGATGAAGTTGCTGCTTTAGGCCAACACTTGCATCGATTTGAGCTGCAGTCGCCGGACTTGAGTTACTTTCACTGTCACTCGCCTTTGACTTGTATGTTAATTGCTTTTAACATATGAGCATATAAATATAAATATACATGTATATAGATATAGATATGTATGTATGGGTATATTGTATATTTGCTAGATTTGTTGTTTTTCATCATTTATTTAGACACATCAAAGGCACTTCTTTCAGCCACGCCGGCCATAAATGTCAAACCAGTGGGCAACAAATATTTGCTTTGTTCTCAATCGATTATGATATTATTCTGATGGCGCATCGATGGAATGCTCCCTACAACATCAAATCACGCTGGCATTATAACTCATAGCTGAAAAAAGACTTTGCAAAGCTGCTGAAATTCAAAGATACACATTCCAGAGCAACAAATTAGCTTTAATCATTCTTGGACTATTTGTAAACTCACAGGCAAATTGCATAAACTGCGTGAATCCCACAAAAAACATAATCATGATTAATATTGTAATCATTTGGCTGAGCACCATAAAAACAATTTCAACACACATCGTACACTCAGAAAATGGTCTACAAATTTGAAATATCGCCCTAAAACCAAGAAATAATTTATATTTTTTTTAGATATACTTCATTTCTATTTTTACAAAATAATATTTACACTTGCCCTAAATCGACAAGTTCAAAAGCAATTTATTTTTTCTACTTATCAGAAATAATTTCTATATTTCGGGAACATATTTCTGAAATACAAGCCCTAATTTGAATGTTTTAGAAAATTGCCTTCTAAAATCTGGCAATTTTCAAGGCATATTTAAAGCGCATATTTTTTAAAATTTATTAACACTTATAGTACCGGAAATTCGTTTTATTTTTTCAAAATATTGGGGATTGTATTTTATTGTATTTTAGTAATAATAATCCTGGTTAAAAGAAACATAGTTGTGTGTTTTTAAGCGAGTTAATTAGGCCGATGTAGTTCATTTAAAAATTCATAGTTTATTGTTAATAATATTATTAAAATTGTTCTCCTACGAGCTTCGCGTTTTGTTCTTAGAAGCTTACTTTCTTCAAAATAAAGCGAGTTGCCTTTTTCTAAATTTTAAGGCATATATTTTTTCTGAGTGTAGGCAACGTGGCATGTCCAATGGACAGACTATTATATCACTTTCAGCACATAATACAATAACTTAATTTTTACAACAATTTCGAGCTGCTACGTCATAAGATACATGGATACACATACAAATAGATACATTTGCGCCATAGCCTTAAATTTATTATAAATTCCCATGAAGTGAAACATTTGAAGATGGTTCACACATTTGGCTAGCCTGATGATCTGGCTGCCATTTAACGTGGGTGGTGCTGAGGCTGCACCACTTGACAAGCTATTGTCAGCGGGTCGGCTCATCACACCGAACGTGTATCTTCTTTGTGATTTATGTACGGATGGTGTACGGATAGCATGGAAACGCCGTGAAAGTGTTTTGTTTTAGATAAGATTATGTAGAGTATATGGCAACGCAATATGTCAAACGGATTTATAGTTGGCACTGGCGTTGGCGTCACTTCATTCCTCCTTTTGGCTTTGGCTCTCTGCAGAACTTTTCCGGCTGTCGTAGGACTCTATTTATAGATTGGTGGCAATGAACTGTACGCTTTGAAGTTGCCAGATATTGCTTAAACGTTTGCTTTCGATTATGTAAAAGGTCTAGGCCGTTTAATGACAGGTTAGAGCCAACTTATGCATTCACCCACAATGTGCTGGTGTCTTCCTTTATGGTCGAGTGGCGTTTTCAATGTTCAATGTGGTCTCTTCTTCTTGCCATACTTACAATGCCAAAAGCTGAGACATTGTCAAGAATGTTAAATTATGCGTAAAGTTCGTAAAAATTTGTAAGCGAACCAGGTTGGATCGTAATATTTATGAAGCTGGGCCTGGCTTTATAAATTATCATGATTAATGATATTTTGCACGCAGTTGTTGCCATGCTGCTGGCTGCTGCTGCTGTCGTTGTTGTTGTTGTTGTTATTGTTACTGTCGTTGTTTTACAAGTATTTTTACGAGCAATTCATTTTCACCCAGTCCAAAAACCAGCAGCAAGTCAAAGTTATGCGCACTGCCCAGTGGCAAAAACATTGACACAGAAACCAACTACAAGAAAGGTAAAAAAACACAAATCCCATATTTATTGTATAAACACTAAAAGTGTTTAACAACATGCTAAATAAGTTTCAGCTGTAAGTTGAACCGAAGGTTGCTTGGCATATGCGGCGTATGCGTAATTTGTAATAGGACTTCTTTTCGCAACTGTCACTAGATATCTTTATAGCAATAGAGTTAGAAATGATTAATTTATGGTGTTATATGTGCTGACCTGTATATTGTGTACTTTTATTTGATACTTATAGTATAATATTATACCTTGCGAACTAGTCCAATAAAGTTCGAATTTCTGCAGCAAACAGCTTATCAATGATATCAGTGTACCCTTCCATCAATTCTTTGTTTTAATACTGACTGGCATTAAAGAGTTATCATTGGAAACGTTTTATTGGTTCTTAAAATACAAAAGGTTATAAATATTATTCCAATTTATATTTTTCCTCAGAGATTTTAAGAAAGATTTAAATGTATATTGGATTTGCTCGCTGTAACGCAACTAATCCTATTAATATTAGTTTTAATTATAAAATTAGTTTATGGTCTTTAGACAGATCGCAAATACAAAACAAACAAAAAATTTGTATTAAGAAATATTTTTTAAACGTAGAAAACATAATTTAAATTTTGGATTTCTATTTAGTTTTGGATTTTTCTTAGCTCTTCCTTTTTTGATAAAATACTTAATTTATTTATCGATGTATCATTTGGTATTCTTTTTTTTTTTTTTTTTGTAATGTTTGTTTATAGTTGAAATCAGCTGAGTCTGATTGAATAAAGAAGGCATACAAGATTCGGTGCACTGAATAGAGAGAGCATATCGTGCTCGTTTCTTTTAGATTTATGATAGCGCACACTATTGTCAATTAGAGTGCAATTAATTTATAATCCCAGGCAGTACTACATGGAACCCACATACGATCGTTTGACACACTTACGAATACATTGTATGTGTGGCAATATGAACGATAATGTGATTGCACTTGCTGTCCGATATGATATTTATGATAGCTTGATTCTTGGAATGGGTATGCCATATACTATGTACTTATGGGGAAATACTAGGCGCCAGTGCTGAAATGGAAATGGAATTTTGAGTTGGTAGTAGATAAGACTCTTAGTAAAAAGCTCTTTGCCCAAATGCATGATTTCTAATTAATTTGTCAGTTTAGCGACGGCATCTCTGGTCCAATTGACATGCAAATTAATCACATAATTTGCACGAATTTCAAAACATGTTGCAGTCGGTCGGCAATTACCAAAGCTGTAAAAACAAAAACCACAAACGTGAAAAACTTTTAGCTAGCCAACGCGAATTGGCTTAATAAATTGATCCAGTTATTTTTGTGTAATGGATATTTGTGGCTAAGACTTTTGTAGGTGACCATGTTTTGGCTGTTTACCACTTGTTGCTCTCTGATGTTGCCTCCAGTTTCGGCCCAAATTGTTCACAGTCTCAGTCCCAGTCTCAGTTTTCTTATTTTGGGTGGGGTGGGGTGGTAGACGCGTGTCTCGGCCACTGAGATTTACGACTCAAATGACCATGAACGTGCTGGTATGGGGAGTAGTATTATGGGCCATACTTGTATGGTAAAAATTATCGCGTCGGTATGCGAACGAATTGAAACGAAACCAAACGAAAACTGAGTAAAATGAAGTAAATGGTGTGTGTAAGTATCTCAGTGTTGTTGTGTGTATATAAAGAAAGTGTTTGGTTAGTGGGATGGTTTCAAAAAGCGGCAACGGATGGTCTTTAGAAAGGTGTAGGGTGATGGGTTATACGACTCCACAGCTTGTGTTTGGGTGGGTCGTGTGTAAACGCGAGAATTGACTTCAATTTATCTTCCGGGAATGGGTAACGCAACTGATTAACTGAATTGCTTGATAAGGCGTTTGAGACCTTATCTATAAATAGATATATATTGTATTATAAGTTTTGGTATACGGTAATACGATCTCGACTTTTATGTTGCATTTTGTAGTAGCAATTAGGAAGATTATGCAGTTTACTACTTGCTTAAAATAAATAAATATAAGTCTTGTTTATTTCAACACTAATATCTGAATTTTTCTTCCTTTTTATACGCTCTTGATGTTTGCTTACAGCTTTACAGTAGCAATTAAAAAGCTAACACAGCTGTACTGCCTACCTTAAGCAAACTACTAAATAATACAGGTACCTTGATTTTTTCCATGCACTTTCATATGCATTTCCTTGAGTAACCCACACAGTTGATGGGGCTTGTGTGGAGGCCGCCTTATTTAACGTATGTATGTATTTCTCGCATTTCCATACACATGTCTAAACAATTTATTAGCGACAATTCGCCGGCTTGTAAATGATATATTAATGACTGTTTCACGACAACAACAACAAGAAGAGTGGCAGCCGCACACGCGCACAAAATAACAAATTTAAATTACAACGCGTACTATGAATCCGGTTTAAAACGAAAGCCGGACCGTAGCAGCTCTATAAAGCCACAGCCACCCAACAGCCAAAGCGGCTCTCCAGCTCCTTATGATACCCACCCAACCATCCAACCATCCAATCCGCCTCTTCCAGTGCAGTTTACGCTTAGATATGTTCGCACTTAATAGCTCAAGTTTACGGCAATCGACAAATTGGCGCGCTAATCTATGCGGCGAAAAAAAAGACTTTATTTATATATACTCGTACATATTTTTGTTGCTTTTATACCCTAGCAGAGGGTATTATAATTTTGTTACGAAATGTGTAATGTACTGAAGGAGATGTTTCCGATCCAAGAAAGTATATATGTACAATATAAACTATATTCTGTCCGTCTGTTTCTATGCAAACTAGTCTCTCAGTTGTAAAGCTATCGTAATAAAACTTGGCACAGATTCTTCTCATTGCTGCAGGCAATATGTCGAAACCGGCCGGATCGGACCACTATAACATATAGCTGCCAAAGGAATGATCGGTCGACAATTATGTTTTTGTAAGAAAAACTTTTTTGATTTTGAAGATATCATCACTAAACTCACCCAAATCGAGTCTCTAAAAGGTTTATACAATATGAACAAATGTGGTTAAAATCGAACCACTACATCACATAGCTGCCATATGATGAAAAATGAGTTTTTGTATGAAAAACTTTTGGATCAATTCCAAATAATGTCAGAGTCTTATTATACTTCAAATAGTAGTTTTCTATAGCTCCCACAGGAATAATCAGATGAAAATTGAGTTTTGTATAAGAAATATTACCTGATAGGGTATATAGCTTCGGCATGCCGAAGATAGGCGTTCTTTGTTGTTGTTTTTTCGGGTTGTGGCCTTAGTATTTGGCATGCTTGAGGCGTAGGACACAAGCTACTTTTAATATGCATCGCAACGCATGCCACAGGCAATAAACATCCATCGCCATCGCTCGAGCCGTCGGGCGGCATTTGTCTAGATGGAAAACCCGCTCCACATACGCTTCTGGAAGCGGGTTAAGTGCGTGCAGTTTGCGTAGATAAAACACAGCTTTGACTGCGGCTTTAAGAGAAAAATGAGACAGTAAGAGAGGGGATACAGATGGAGAGCGTGAGAGAGATAGAGGGGTAGTAGAAAAATTAACTCAAGCGGCCAAATGACTTCCGTTGGAAAAGTGAAAAGTCCGCTATCGACAAAGTTACAAGCGTTGCCTAATGGCACCGCAGCTACGGGCTCTCCTTGGCGTATCTTGCAGATACATTTGTATCTTACAAGTAGGAAGTGTACCCAAATGAGGTGATGACACACACAGTGTCGCTGCGCTCAGCCCGTGCCCCTTGCGTGCTGATGTTGTGCAGTGTATACAAAAATTCTAATGGCATGCGTGTGCAACGTGCCACAAAACGCGACGCGACGCGCGTCTGGTAGAGGGTCTGGCACTGGTATCCACATACTATTCGTATCTCTATATGGCCGGGCCATTGACTCGAAGCCGACCGTTCCCTGGCCGCTTTATTTAAACTAATTGACGCCCGCCGCAAAACGCAACCACATGAAAGGTGTGCGGGTTCTCTGCTCCGAGGTGCAATTGGAAAAGTGTCAATTGCTTGCTCTGCGACTAGGAACTGGAACTGGAACTGGCATGGGGATGGGATGGGATGGGTATAGGGATGGGGTTGCTGGCGGTTATAGACACATGAACTAGGCTTCGCTGGGCAATTGATGCGCGTCAAAATGAACAATGAGTTTCAATTAGTTGCCACGTTGGATTCTCCAATGGCCATTTGTGGATATGCTCCGCAATGAGGAAGTCTGAATGGTTTGCTGATTGAGCTGAGCGGGTTACCGTGCAGGCAGCGGACAGGGGGCGGCAAGCGCTGGCGACTGCAATTGTGGGTGCTTGAACTTGCAACGGCATTTCCACACAAGTGTGTATGACGAGTGTGATGCTATTTCTTACCTAAATAAATAATTCTGAACTTGAGCTGTTAATTTGAGCAAATATTTGTACATACATACTTATTTGTTTGCACTCTTGTTGCTAATTCTAATACAGATATTGGAATAACGTTAAGTAAATTTCCAATAGCTAAGCGTGTAGTTTACTAGCCAACAAACTGTCTTGCGGTTTTTGTTGGTATATACAATGGATCAGTGTGACCAATTCTTCAAAGCAATAATTACCATTTTCTTTAACATATATGTACCGAACCAGTGTTCTAAATGAACCAAAAATATATCATAAATATTTTGTTTTATTTTCAAATGTTTTAAGCAAAATGAACACTGATTTTTCACAATTCTTTAGCGTTTTTTATTAACATATAGTGAATATTAAAAATTAAATTAAAATCAATTATCATCCTTAAAACTATAAAATATATAATTATTATTTTTATTTTTTTGTTAACATTTTGCATATTTATTTATTTAACTTGTACACTACTTAAATGGATTCAATGAATAATATCGTGTACCTTTGAAAGTATTCTTTGATAATTATCAAAATTATTATTTTAGTCCCTCTTCCTTTGTCTTAATTTGTTCTTTCTTTCTCCCACCACTTGACTCAAAATGTTTAATTACATATTATTTTGGGTCTGGTTTTAAACATTAGGCGTTATCCTTTAATGCCAAAAATGGAAAAATACTACAATATACTACACAGCTTCTTGTGAACATATAAGATTGTAAATATTTAAAATTTGCTTTGCTAACAGTCGATATATCGATTACTTGACGACGATATTTGATATAAAAATATCGATATTGTTCAATATCGAGATAATATCAATGTAGGAAGCTTTATATATACATCAACATCCCTGGTATGTACATGGGGTCTATAATGTCCCTATTAAACCAGTCCAAGCAGACGCGCTATATTTCAAATCAGCTGTCCACTTTCCTTACAAAAAGTATCAAAAAGGAGCTACCATATTTATTAATTTGTTTTACAACACTGCAAAAACCATAGTTTTTTTGTTAGCTTTTGCTGTCAGCTAGGCTAGTTTTGTGTGTTTCCTTCGAAATAATTAGCACTGTCGAAATGAATTGCACTTACTCAACTAATTCTGTAACTGGGTCCTGGGATTCAGTGGAGCGGCTGCTTTTAAAGGAGCAGCCCAGAAAGTGTCCAGCAGTTAAGGCCAATAGCGGTGTTGACCAATATCTACATTTGAAGACTATAATTATGAAGCATAAAAAGGCAATGGGTACGTGCATAATATCTCACACATAATTACAATTATACAATTTGGTTCTGCCTACGTAGAGAATAAACGTTTGTCCAAGTTGATAATGCCCAAGAGTGCCTTGGCGGTGCTAAAAGGATTCAAGGGAGTCGACATCAGCAAGTTCACTTTTGTTGAGAGTTCAAGGAATGTTTTTACTGCCAAAATCGTCGTGAATTCTAAGGAGTACATGGGCAATGGATATTCGTTGAGCGAAGCTAAGAATGCTGCCTGCGAGTTGGCGCTGCGCGACTACGCTAAGGCCAAATTAGCCGGGATCAATGGTCAAAATACTGAAAGGGAAGTAACCATACTCAATTTAGTATCCTTTGCGATGCATAAGCTTTATAACGAATGGGAAAATGAGGATACCATTGAGCCGGGACAGATGTCATCGTCTAGCAACGATGTAGTTGAGCCTTTCTGTAAAGAGTTGCCGTCTGACTGGAAGTGCATGAATCCATCCATCGTTTTGTCGCTTATGCGTCCAGGAACTAAGTATATCGATCATGATTCCACTGGCGGACAATCAAATATAACTCAGCAAATGACAATCATCGTGGATAATCGCAAGTTTACTGCAACCGGGCGTTCCAAGAAGATAGCTCGCCGCAATGTGGCACGTTTGGCATGCAACACATTGTTTGGAACTCATTTTCCAGAATAGTTGCAAATACCAGGTTTTCTTCCATCTATTCTATATAAAAACCCAAACACTAACACGCAAACTTCGCAGAATTTCTCATTTAATCTTCCAACTTTTAATAAGAATTTTCCAAATTCACAATTCTTGTAAGATAAGAACTTGTATATCTTTAAAAAATGATATCTATATATTAAATTCCACTTTTCTACTCCGAATTTGTTATTTTATTAGTTGGGCATTTTCAATCGCCCTACTTTGAAATATAAATTTAAATATATGTTATAAATGTAACCTCCTTCAGTCATTTTGAAAAACAAGCTTCCGCATTGCCAAAATGCCTCGTTTAATTAACATTATTGCTACTTCATTCATAAATTGCATATTAATTAGCACTCTTTATGGACTGCCCAAAAGTGAGGCTTTCAAATGGCCACAATATTAACGAACAGCCTAGTTTCAGCACAATTCTAACTCAAAGGCTTTACGAGCTCTACTCATATCATGATCCCGCCCATTAAGATCAAACACTTTTGCCAGACAGCGGCAAATGCTTCCGTGGCA
The DNA here is from genome assembly GCA_035043065.1 of Hirtodrosophila confusa. Taxonomy (NCBI): domain Eukaryota; kingdom Metazoa; phylum Arthropoda; class Insecta; order Diptera; family Drosophilidae; genus Hirtodrosophila; species Hirtodrosophila confusa. The sequence continues at coordinate 718,011 of JAWNNI010000024.1, forward strand.
GTGGCATTTTACGAGCGAAGAAGACGCCTGCCCCAGAAGGAGGCAAATTGAGTGCTGGTTGCACTTGATTGCAGCTGCAACTGCAACTGCAACTCCAACGTGCCACTCAACTTGTTTGTTTTCAATGGCATTTTTGTGCGGTGGTCATTGGAAAAACCACGGGGCTAACAGATGCATCCGCCCAATGCCTTTTGGCCATGCTATGGTTTTTAACGAGCTCGCTAATTTGCCAAACACCAAATGCGGCCTTTTTTTATTTACACTGGCCAAACACAGACGTCAAGACAAGTCCCAATACGTGTAGGTGGGCGAACTAGCCATGGTTGTCTAGCCGGCCAATAGCCAATTGCCAGAGCAAACATCTTTAATTGAAGAGCAGATAAACTGCACACCAGCTCGATTTTATGGCAAGTTTTATGATTAAGCAATTGCATAATGAGTTGACGACTGACCCAGTAAGGAGAAAGGAAAGAACATGTTTGTTCGGTGTCAAGAATACTGAATACCCTTGCAGACATTTCAATTAAATTGTTCTTATGACAACTTTAGAATCTGATAGTCCGTCGTCTGTCAAGGACAACAAAGTTCATGACATAATGACAGTATGCCCAACCATAAATATACAACAATAGATAATACTGTTAATTTTTAGCATTGGTTAAATTATCGATGAAAACCTTGAATTTTCTTTTAAAGTTCACTTCGTTTCAATTCAATATTCCTTTTTATATTTTTAAAGCAATTTGTGGATTTATTTCCAATGAAAGTTCTTTCTGCTCGACATAATCTGGCCTGTTCCCGAAATTCGGAAATGTTTCCATATTTCGATCAGTCGAAATGGGAATATAAATTTAAAAACGATTCGGAATCGACCTGTGACTATTTGCAATGACTTTTTATTTGGAATTGTTTACTTCTATTATGTATAATTATGGGCTTAAATATGCCTACTTCAATTCCAATTTATAATACTCTCTGTGAGGGTATAAGGAAAGACAAGTCAACAAACTTTCAAAATCAACCCAATGAAGTTGGGCCTAAAAGGGAAAAGTGGCCCACCCACGTGGACAGGGGACAATCAATTTAAAGTATAAACCGTCCAATTTGGTCGCATCAAATTGCTGACTACTTGGGTCCGAAACTCGGGACGGACTCTGTCAGGTTCCCTGACCGTTGTCTGCTCTCTGGCTGTTGTGTCGGATCTGTCCTGTCCCGCTGTGCGACAATTGAAAGTGGGGCCCTGGGGCCTACAACTTGTTAACTTGTACTTGTACTTGCAGTTCAAGTTGCAGTTGTAGTCGTTGCCTTTCTTCTTTGCCAACAATTTAGCAACTTGTTTCGATTACTTCATTTGGCTTTGGCTTTGGTAGCTTTTCGGGGCACAGTTCTCTGAAGCGTGTGACCCAGTTCGGTGCATGGCATTTGTGAATGATAATGCGCTGCAAAAAGGCCACTATTTGATATTGCACAAAAGAATAATAAATATTTCACAAATAATACAATACCATGCTATAAAGCTGACTGCAGCGCCCACTGAAATCGTGCGCCACTAATTGACCACTCCGATGGTGGTGCGAGCAGTCTGATATCGCATATCACAAGCTGGCTATATAAAACCCTGTTAATATGGCCATTTAATATTAGCCAGAGATGCAACCGCCTTTGTTAACCCATAGGCATACAATTTATGACCTGGCCAAGCAACGGCCCCAAGTTGCGCATTTCGTTGTGACAGATTGTTGACAAATGTCACGGGAGTTCGCATTGTCCGTCCTCAAACGTGGGGTGCTATGCTAATTATCTTTGCAACGTCTCTGACAGCTGTGACAGTTTGTTCGACTACTGCGCACGCCCACACAGCCAGACAGACGGCGCCGTGATCTATGTGATCTATGTGATCCCAGCGAGACCACAGCTGTGAGTTTCCCGTTTACACGTCACAGATATCTCAATTAAAGTATTTTATAATATCATTGTATGTCGCTCATTTACTATCACTTGAATATCAGCTCAAGTCCCAAGTTAACCGAGTGCGCATACTTTAGTCTAAGGCCGCCAGACTTATATCTGACCTGCATTGGTATGTGAAGAATAAAGTCATCGAGCGAGATCTACAATTGACGCCACTTGGTGACCAAAGCACTCTAGTCGCTATAATGAAAGGCTAGAGAACCATCCTAATCCCTTAGCCAAGAGACTGAATAGAAGATCCTGCAACAGAAGGCTGAAGCGTTAATTTTTTTTTTTTTTTTTTTTTCTCTCCCACACTTATATTGAGTTAGTCTTTAGTTAACATCTACCAACTCTGTAAATATGTAGATCCTGGCTTATTAAGCTCTATTCATGGTTGGGTAAGATCGCAAGGTGCCGATAAACATAAAATTCAATTAAATTAAAAAAATAAAGTTGGGGAAAAATCATTTGAATATAGTGAAAACCATTATCTTAAATAATTATTCAAATGATAAATTTTCGCGACATACAAATGTCCTTATTTATTATGAATTTGCAACGTGTAAACTCTGATTGCGACCTTCGCCTGTTGCCGTGTGCCAAATAGGCCCACACGACACGACAGACACCTGACGAAGGTGTTGATACAAAATTAATAAATCTTGCTCAGTCCATTTGGGAACATATTAATGAAACTATTGACTACAACATTTCTAATGTATCAGTAAATGCTCTTTCTGGTGTTTTTATACTTATTCAAACTTGTCAAAACTTGCCATGAAATTAATAAATCTTGCTCAGCCCAGTTAGGAAAAGTTAAATGAAAATATTAATAGTCTTTTCATATCCTATGCTTGTCAAAACTAAACTGATTACATTGCAGTTAAATTTTTAAGTTTTGCTTGTTTTGCAAGTAAATCTGTCAGCTATTTTTGATTGATTGAGTTTCACAATTTATCTTTTGAGTTTTTTTCTAGTTTTTATCTAGCTCAGAAAGTATTTTTTGCATTTTTTCTTATCGAATTCGTTTTTTGCACTGCATATAAAAGATACAGTAAATCTTAAATAAATTCAATATTCATAATGTACTTTTTGTTGTCATTTTTCACTTTCCTAATGCCGTAATTGTGTTACAACTGAATGAAATTCCCTTATTGATCTTGCTCTTTATATTGAATTCTCGATTCTAAATTTATACTCTTTGATTTTCGTCTTAGTTCTTATGTGCTCAAGTTTCCAAAATTCTCGCCAGACAGTTCCCCCGGTAAAGTGATGATGTTCGAAGTAATAATGAAAGAACATCAAGGCATCTATCTGCCTGGAATCCTACACACAGTTTCATCCAACTCTAATCACCCATCAACGCTGTTTAACACTGGCACGCGCAGCATCCATACACCCGCATGGCAAGAACAAGCAACCCATTGAGTTGAGAGAACCTAAGGGATAATCGTATTATTATCTAAGAGAAAAATACAAAAAAAAAAAATTTCATTGCTGGGATAATCAGCGAGTGCTTAACTCGAGTCATTTACATGCACAACTTGCACTTTATTTTTATCCGAAGACGCGTACTCATAGTTCCTGTGCGGTGGGTGTTCTCGGATCCGGCAGCTGCTGTTTGTGTACATATAAAGTGATGTACTCGGAGGCCACCTCAATTATGCGCCATTAAAGTATTAACGGCACTTGGGCTAGAAAATGAGCTCCTAAGTCCCAACCACTCTGCGCAGTGGGTGTCTAAGCAGCAGCTGTCCAGATACAGATCTATGTACGAGTAGCTCGTTCCAGACGACACTTCAATTCAAAGATACAGTCCCCATCTGACTGTCTGTCAGACTGTCTGACTTTCTGCCTGTCTGACTGACTGCCTGCTGATCAGTGGATGGCCATAATCGATGGCTGCATTTGCATGAACATTTGTACATCCCAAACTCTGGAGGATTTTCGCTTAACAGGCGTTGAAAACTGAACATCAATCAGCGCTGAATGTTTACATGCTGGGCTGCTGTGGTCTTATGCCGGGTCTAGGTTTTAATTGCTTTGAAATTCTTAGACAAGCTGACAAGCATGGCTGGCGATTAGATACTGATATTGATCTCAAATGTGCCTGGCTCACCTGCCTAACGGTGTTTTGATTAAATTCAATTCAATGAGATTCCCCTGCATACCCATACCCATACCCATACCCATACTCATGCTAATTTCAATTCAATTCATTTCATTTCAATATCGTTTCGATTTTGTTTTGATTGAGTCTGAGCCCCTGGCTACCAGTTTTTCCAGTGTGCTTTTCAGGCGGCGCCTGCTGAACCTGTTGATTTGCCTATCAGCACTTGTCGCTATCGTTAATGTGCTTGTTGTTGTTGTTGCTGTTGCTGTTGCGGCTTGGGACGGCTTTCCACACCATTGCCACACAGTTGGCAAAGAAATCAATGCCTATCTGTGGCATTACATCAGCCAGCCATCGATATTTACATTTGTCTCCCTCTCTAACTCGCTTTGACTATACGAAACTACAATTTGATTTGGCAGATTGATTTGTATCTGGCAAGGCTAATGAAGACAAATGCTTTTGGATAGACACCAATGATCAATGTCTGGGCGGTCTTAAGCTCTCGCTCAATTCGTATGTAAGGCGGTGCACAACAAAACTTATGTACATTCATTAAATGCTTTGTAAAATCAATGAATATCGGGGCTTAGCTTTCTTTTGGCACCAAAATGGGCGCTCTTGGCTTGTTTATGGTTTTGGTAGTAGGCTAAAAGCCTATATTTGGCTGGCATCAGCTGTCACACACATTGGCAGAAGAGCATTGAGAATTTGTAGGGCGTGATTGTCAATAAATGCAAATAGTTTACACTGCCCATTTGACGCACGAGGCGTATGCGCAATTTTCGCATCTTTATAAGTGAGTTGCTTTGACTCCAAGATTTATTTAAGTATTTTTTATAATATTGCTATTACCTACTTTTTAGGCCTAATCATAAAATAAACTGTAACTGAGTTTTTATTTTTTTTATTTTTAGATAATTCAACATTAAAATATTGTTATAATTATTATCGTGCCTAGCTTTAACGCCTGGCTTGTACATTATAACTGAATTACAAAACAAATAAATGCAAAATGCATTTATAATTAAATTTTGTTTAAATTTATAGCTTTTTTATATGGTGTGGTGCCGCTTTTCTGATGGATTAATCTGTCACTTTTATTTAAAATTATAATCACATTTCTTAATTAATTTTCAAGACATTTTCTCAGTCACAAAACGCTTACTGTCTCAACTGCCTTAAGCCTAGAAATTGTAATCAATTTTATAATATTAATTGAATTTATTTACATAAGTTCGCTTGAATGGTTTCCAGTTAACCTCGAACTTGAAACAAGTTTGGCAAATATTTTAATAAAATTGTGTATTTTCCTGAAATCAGCAGGGAATCGCTGTGAGAAGTAACCGTTATCTGCATCGGCACAAGATTTGTTCCCATGTGATCTCCCAATCACGCTGAACACAAATCAAAATGAAAACTTGCCCGGGCCAAAGACTCTTATATGTGGGCTGCCACATGCTAATAGAAAAGCACTTGAGAGCCCAAAAAGCGTTACACTTAAGGTGTGAAAAAAAAAACGCTTGAGAGTTACTTGGCGAACAAGAAATTGCAATTTAAATGCGATAAATTAAAGCGGAAAAGCAAATACAAAGCGAGAATTGAATCGGGACTTGGGAACTGCACATAAATAATGCCCAGGGCTAGCCGAATTGATGCGCTGTGCAAATGAAATGAAAATTGAAATCGCAAAACGCATTCGGGGCACTTTTTTTTATCGCTAAGCTGGAAATCGCGGCCTGCAAGTCGCCGCTCAGGTGATAAATCTTTCTATTAGCCAAAGTGTGCACGTACCACAAAAATAATAATATAAAAGGAAAACCTGGCCAATGGCAGTGCAACACTGCCACGGCAGGAACTGCAGCTTTGTTAGCGCCGCCGCCAACGCGACTCCATCCAGGCGATTTTAATCGCGCCGCCAGCCAAGCTGCATAATTTATAAAATCCATTTTAATCAGCGCACGCTGCACAATTACTTTGTCTGCATTTAAATGGCAAACAGGGCTAAGACGTGAACTTGGCCCAGCGGCAGGTGGCTCGGCCTCAATCTCCGCTTGGCTTTGGCCCTGTCTCTGGCTCTGTCTCTGGCTCTGTCTCTGGCTCTGAGTCTGAGTCTGAGTCTGCGGCTTCTACGTGCCCTAGGTGTGTTAATTCGAGCTGATTGCGTAGCGCGTTGCCCACTTTGCTCATTGAGTTGTCAGTGCGTTGTCTCCGCCTTGCCAACTGGCCGTGATAAATAGCCCACAATTATGTCTACTGAGTCTATGTCGTCGCCATCGATGCTTTTTGTTGTCATGCTCGGTTCAAAGGCAGCATAGCCGGCAAAAACAGCACGCAACAAGAAAATAACAAAAATACAAATAAACAAATAAAAACGCTAATTGAATAAACACGCCGAAACAGAAGTACACAAATCGCGCGAGAAAGCAGCGCCTAGAAACCTTATGTATCTATGTAAGCTATAGCTGCTATAGTTATGTGTGTATCTGTATGTGTTCTGCCCATGTATGTGAGAGCGTACTTATGCTCTACACAAATTGGCACAAGTGGCAGCCAAAGAGCTCTCCCACACACACCAGTACACAAAACACGCGCACTGAACGCTAATTTGCAGGCGTTTAAAAACGCGCGCAAATTATTTTTTGCATATCTTACAACCTTCATTTCATGGCAACAAATGCTGATAATTATCAAAATGTAAACATAATTTTGTAGTCATTAAGTATTCCAATTAGGCACAGCTTAAGTTGAATTAAAAAGTTACATTCAAATTAAATTCCGAGAAGTTTTCATTGTAAATAATAACAATTCTTGGTATATTTTGTTATGTTCGAATAGTTTTATTTCACAATTAAGAAATGAAGTAATTAATATAAAATTGAAGGCCAAAACAATGTTTTTAATTAGATTTTATTTAGAGAAAGTTGTAAAATTACTATAAAAATGTTAAACCGAAATTCATTGATCGTGATATTTAGTGATTATAGAACCTTTCTCAGCCATTTATTTATTGATTTGTAACAAAGTTTGTTAGATTGGCTAACACAGTCTAAAGGTTTGATTTGCCTTATCACTAGACACGTTTCTGACACAAATATCTTTACTGGTGGGCTTTCCAAGCGGAAATAGTTATCGGCAGCTGATATTGATATTGGCAGAGTTCTTTAAGTCTTAAATGCTCTGTTTCCAAGTGAGCCACAAGTTGTGATCTTTCACATGACCTGCCTTAAAGCCAATACATTTGAAGTCCAAGGGAAGTAGTCAGCTGACTCTTACCAAATTTGCTCATCATTAGCGCCTTTAGAAATACAAATTCTTATCAAAATCGCAGGCCAATAACCGATAAGAATTGACATATTATTCTAAGCAGAATTTATGGCAATTATAAAAGTGAACGCGTTGCTTTTTACGCAGTTTGCTTAATACACACGCGCAATACAACTATTTTGGCTAACTATTAATCAATATAATTGATGACAATTGGCGAGCTAGTTTACGACTGGTAACAAAACGCTTATCGGCACTGGTCGAATCTAACACTATTAGTCAATGGATCTCGTTCTGGCAGCGTTTCCAGCTCAGCCCGTGCCGTTTCATATCATCAATTTATCTGAGAATATGCCGCAGCGATCTATCTTAAGAGTTGAAGTGCATTCCTGGTTCAATTGACCACAACCGGGGGCTTGGAGGTGGGCAGCTGATTTATGAATTTGACCGGCCTTTGGACGAGTGCAAGAAGTCAACGCGCCCATCGCTGTCCACTCGCCAGTTAATGACCCTGTGCCACGGAATTTTGCATAAAGATTCCTGAATTTATGGAGCACCATGAACCACGGACAATTGCCTATCACTTGGCGCTGATTTGCGGCTTGATTGCAAACCAAGTTAGTAAGGCATTGGAACCCAACTCACACTCACACTCACACTCACACTCACACTCGAACTCCAACTGAAATTCGAAATCGAACTCGAACTCGAACTCGAACTCGTACTCGAATTCGAATTCTCAATGATTGAACACACTCCTAACACACAACCCGGCTTGATTGCTGCACAGATTGACAAACTGACCCAGAGTCTGTGGCAGCGACAAGATCAATAGCTGTAACTGTTCAATTGCCACAGACGAACAAACAACAACAAACATTGAAAAATGTTCAATGTTCATGATCAACGTCAATTCTAGATTATTGAAGCATCCATATGTACCAGACGTTGGCGGTTCTAAACAGAAGAATCTCGTTCTTTCAGATACAATTCGAAGAAACTTATATTTTCATCGTCAGTTTATAATGGAAATTTACAATTTAGGTTGCGGGGACAGTTTTATTATATAATAACAATTATATAAATAAAAATAATAAAAAAATAGAAAAAATTTAAATCAAAAAATTAAAATTTATTTTTTTGTGTTTTGTACGATTTTGAATAGATTTTCTTGATATTGTTAAACTCAACAGTAATTCATAAATTTCGCATTCAATTCTGATAAATATGTTTTCCGAACTATTTATATTTTGAATTTTGAATTATTTATTTGAAATTATTCTACAAATTCGTTAAAAGCCTCCAAATTGTAAATGAAATTTTAAATAAATATTTCAAATTCAAAGATTGTTGATTTAAATATGTAAGATATCGCACATATCATATTTTGATTATTAGCATATTTTTAAAGGAAAAGATAATGAAAATCCTTTAATTTCTTTGCGCTCTTTTTACTCACTTCTAAGGAGATTTATTACTAATTACTCCCTGTACCCATAAAATGGGTAAAAAGGGGGTATTACATCTGTGCAAATGTATGTAACAGACAGAAGGAGACATCTCCGACCCTATAAAGTATATATATTCTTGATCAGTATCAAAAGAGATTTCGATTTGGCCATGTCCGTCTGTCTGTCCGTCTGTCCGTCTGTCCGTCTGTCCGTATGAACGCGTCGATCTCAGCAACTACAAGAGCTAGAGACACCAAATTTGAAATATAGGTTCCTGTATAGCATACGCAGATCAAGTTTGTTTCATATTTCAGATATCTCCCCCGTTCCCCCGCAAATCGATTAAAACCGTTTTACAGTAACAATTTTCAAGATATAGCTTTAGGATTTGGCATGTACAATACTTTAGTCTCTCTTAATATACTGTCCAAATTTCAAGTCGATCGGATAATGAACACGGTAGTTATTCACGAAAGAAGATTCAGTGATGCAGCGAGAGGGGAAGAAGAAGCACAGCCACTTTTGCCGCCTGTGTGCGTGCGTCTTTGTGTATGTGTGTGTGTATGGGTAAGTGGACTTAGATGTGATTGGATGTTTTAGACCTGGGTACAGGGAGTTTCGTAGTCGGGTATACTCGACTATAGCATTCTTACTTGTTTTTTATTATTATTGTCAGAGTGATCTGGATCTTCAGATCTCAACTGACAGATTTCTTTATTTAAGAAGATTTACCTTACTTTGAAAACATTTCGAATGGAATTCATTTATATTATTATATTAGTATTTAGCATATACTAAATCGTATCTTAAGTATATATGTGATAGGTTATTTAGAGCAGTTACCTTAAACAATAATTGTTTTCACTTGCAATATCAAGTACCATTTTATAGAAACGATTTCTCAACGCTGCAGTTTTCACATACTAATGTGTAAATATGTTCATCTTCCCATAGATTTTGTGACAACAATCATTAGATAGTCAGCACTTAATGTTTTCTTTTCGGCACGACTCCGCCCCACCCAGTGAAAATAAACAAGTAAGAATGCTATAGTCGAGTATACCCGACTACGAAACTCCCTGTACCCAGGTCAAATATTTCCGATCGCATCTTCGTTAACTTACACATACATACACAGATACGCACACGCACGAGCCACAGCGCAAGCCAGGCATTTTAAGTTGTGACTGTGCTTCTTCTTCCCCTTGCTGCAGCACTGAATCTTCTTTCGTGAATAACTTAGGTGTTTATTATCCGATCGACTTGAAATTTGGACAGTAGATTAGGAGGGACTAAAGTATTGGACATGCCAAATCTTAAAGCTATATCTTGAAAATTGTAACTGTAAAACGGTTTTTATCGAATAGCGGGGGAACGGGGGAGATATCTCAAATCTAAAATAAACTTGACCTGCTCCCGCTATACACGAACCTACATTCCAAATTTGGTGTCTCTAGCTCTTATAGTTGCTGAGATCCTTGCGTTCATACATACGGACAGACAGACGGACAGACGGACAGACGGACAGACGGACAGACAGACGGACATGGCCAAATCGAAATCTCTTTTGATACTGATCAAGAATATATATACTTTATAGGGTCGGAGATGTCTCCTTCTGCCTGTTACATACTTTTGCACAAATCCAATACCCCCTTTTTACCCATTTTATGGGTACAGGGAGTAAAAGAGTTAAGAAAATAAAAGGAGAAATAAGAAAACACGGACAGCATAATTGATTTGTCTAATGCACATGGCAGGCCGAAACTCCGCATGAGCTTGGCAATTACACTCGGGCCATGATGTTTGTTTTTTCGTAGATGCAGTTGGCAGATAAAAAGATACAAAGATACATTTCTGCTCGTTTAATTGCGGACTACATGCTGCGCCAGCAGCTCCCCCGGTTCCGCCCAGCCCGAGTTGGCAGTGCCAGCGCTGATTAGCTGTTGAGTTATTAGCAAACACAGACATATCTACAAGATCTGTGAGTTCTGTGAGATCTAAGCGGTTTGATACTGATGGCATGTTGGCGGCAGCCGTCGCGTCGGCAATCATTCATTTGTTCATTCATTGGCCAATGTTTGGCAATCAGGCCAGGCATTGTGCAAACAAAGGTGCCACACGGAGCGTGGAAAGCCGCCCCAGGATTGACAGGGCGACACACAGACAGGCCGACAGACAGACAGCCAGCCAGCCAGCCAGCCAGCCAGCCAGCCAGCCCACTTGACAAAGCTAAACAAAGCTCAAAGGTTTCATTGCTTAATGTCAGGGGCTCCACAAGCGACTTAAACTGATTTATAATTGCGATACGATACATTCTTTCACTCTCCCATATTGTTGGCCATATGTATATGCGCAAATAAATAAGCGCCTTAGCCAGGCGATGACAACGCCATCCATGGCCAACCAGCCCAGGCCCCAACTGGGCAAATACTCGCATGTGGGCAAGAACAGCGGAGGAGCAGGCGACAAGTGTGTAAATTGAAACCCATTTGACTTGGTCTTGGAACGCTCCAACGATCGGTCTGGGTGTTAAAAACAAGCCAAGCACTAGATCGACCAGACCACCGACTGTGTCCGTGCCATTTAACAGCTACTAAAAACCCAACGTTGGCCAAGAAGTGTTCAAAGAAATTGAACCTAAAGCATTGCAGAGCGGTTTATTATTGACACGCCGAAGTATTTCTGCTCTTGAATTAATTTTGGATTGAGCTGCTTGAGTTACAGACATATTCCAAAATATAAATAACACGAGTATTACTTCTATTTTCTTTGATAGCCGAACGCCTCGTCTATAGTGCTCTCCCATTGTAATTAATTTTAATATTATTTTATTTTTGTAAATAAATAAATATATTGTTTGATTAGCTTTTTTTGATTACTTTAAAAGTGTCGCGAAATTCTTAATAAATTTCAGATCATCCAGCAAGGAAGTTTTTTCTTATAAGAAAATATGAATAAGCTTTAGAATCTTAATTATAAATTGTTAAATTTGATATGAAATTTAAAGTATGTATATACTAGAGATGGGATTGGAATAGTAATCGATCGGGAATGGCGTGACTCCCGCCCCGAACCTTACTCCAGTAAATACTAACCTTCGATCCATTATTTCTCTCCCAACTGAAAAACTAATCACAATTAAATACCCCTATGAAAACATTAAAAACCATATATCTTATCGATGGTGCTAGAGCATTTATCGGGATCACTATCGGCTTGCTCTCGATAGTTTTGGGGGCCCTATTGCCTGTACGTTATTGTCTTGTTTATTGCCAACAGCGTGACAAGTTTATAATACCCGCTGGGTGAGGGCATAAAAAAATGAATAAAAATAAAGAGCGCCATCAAAACAGGCAACAAAATATGCGTAATTATCGGCTAGCCATTGGTAGCATACGAGTACAGTTCAGTTTCCGATCTACATAAAAGCCAAAGATACTCGAACAGGCAGGACGGCTGCCGTTCGGTACTGTGAAAGACAGCGCTTGCTGTCTGAGGCGGAGATGGAGACGGAATCTGAGTCCGAGTCTGGGCCTTTGTGTCTGAGCCGTCATGGCTCTCTGACCGGTTGGCTGCTTTAGGCATCCTGGCGCTAAACGAAACCTGCAAGCCGCAACAATGCGATAAATAACCCGGCAGCTAATTTAAATGGCGTGGCCAATGCGGCTCGCTGCTGGGAGTGCAAAGCGACCATAAAAACCCAATCGAAACTAGATCTGATTAACTTTGATTTATCGTAGGCGGCGTTGGCTGCAACCAACTTGCCGCTAAATTTAGCTCAACTGTAGAACGCAGCGGCAGCCCGAAGATACTTCAGCTACAGCTACAGCTACAGCTTCAGCTTCAGCTTCATTAGGCTGCGGTTAAAAGGGCAAGCAAACCTTTGAATTGAATTGTATTTCTTCCGTCTGGGCTTGGGCGTGAGTTTGAGTAATGTGGAGGCGTCGTTTGGCGGGGCCACATATTTGCACTTTGACTCACTGTGGAGTCTAGCCCCCCAATGACTGTATATCTGTGTACCCTGGCCCTAGTCCTGGGCCAAGTTTAACAACCTTAACGGCCTTGTTAGCGCAACTTCCTTATGCGCTGCGAAACTTTCATGCAATTTGCATGCAAATCGTTGACATTATTTTGGGTAGCAGGCAAACTCATCAAGCGGCTCTTTCACTGTTATGAGCCACTCACGACTTGACGTCCTACACTACAAAAGTTCTCTCATTGCTGAACTTTTAACAGTCATTTCATTAGCATACCATAAAGGTGGGGCTGCATAACTGATGTTGTTGCTCTTGCTCGTCGCTGTCTATTGGCATGACTCAGTTGAAGTTGCAGATGGAACATTGAGATACATAGATGCCGGCTGTCAACGCACTCAGCTGATAAATTTTCAATTTCGCTGGCGCCAAGCTGAAGATTAGATTCCATGGTTTTCAGAGTGCTGCCCAAAAGTTCAATGCCATTTTTTCGAATAACAAACGACAACAATCGAAATTCGCATGCTGCGCATAAATCGCATGCAAGACGCGCATAATTTTCTGTTTTGGCCCAGGGCGGGGGAGGGTGTCTTAAATGCCATTTGCTGGCTGCAATTTGTCAGTTTTATTTTTTAAAAACGCAATTAAGCCGAAGCAGGCCATATGTATATGGCATAAATTAATTTTCAGTAGCATATACAAAAGATTCGCATTCGCATATCTGTCAGATACACGGCCCGGCGGCGCCATCGACATTGATCTTGGCACATGTTCACTTTAATTAGGCTGACATACGCCGAAAGCCCAAGCGGGTATCGTCCATTAAAATGACAAAACGTTCGATGGGTTTCTCAGTTCTCAGGATTATCTTTTATGCCATTTCGCTTTTCGTTGTTTTCCGTTTCATTTGCGGGCATTTACAACTTGTTTTTCAACACTTTTTAATCAGCCTGACAACACACTGTTAAGGTCACTCCGGATCACATTAATTACAAGCAAAAATACCGCAACACGTAGAGCCCATTAAAAGCCTCTCCGGCATCCGTTTGTGGGTGCGCCACATGCTAAATGCTGAATACTAAATGCTTAATGGTAATGAAAGCTACAAAATGACACCGAAACGCTCATCCAATTAGCTGATTGTGATACGTGTTTTGGCAAGAATTTGCACTGCCACCGGCTATGGGGGCTTTGCCAGTCAGTCCGTTACTGAAAATTATGTGATCGAGGCATGATCTGAACTATGTCGGTCAATGGAGCAAGTGCGTGAACACCAAATGCACTTAAGAGTGCTCAGACTTATATATATACGTGCGAGTATTCAAGTGATAAGCTTGCAGCTGAACTGAAGTTGCAAACAAATTTCTTATACAGTTGCCAGTGAGTCCAGTACTGAAGCATTCAGAAACTCATTATATGCACGGAGAGAAATGCAGGCACAATTAGGCACAACTCGTGTATTTTAGGGACAATTTTTACAAATATTAAACACAAAATCGAGCTTAGATTAGCTAATCACAGATCTTTGCCTTGGGAACACAATTCAACCATTGATTAGGGACCATTTATCCCTGTCTAGGTTAGAGTATCGACGCCTGGAACCGAACCGGATTCTCCCAAACGAGAAACATCACGGCTTACAAACTGAACTCAATTCCTAACTCAGTATTTGGACTTGACGTGACACTTAACTTATGCACTATTTGTACTTAGCAAGTCACAACCCTAGAGACATTATATGCACACAACAAAGCACAATTTGTGCTTTCAAATGTACAATTGGGGTCATAAGGCCCTTAACTGATATCCAACTATCAAAATTCAAACTTGTGATTAAGTAAATCACAAATTGTGCTCAAAAAATGTACTCCTTGTGAACATGGTTTTTTTTTTGGGCTAATTAGAGTTGATCTCTATTCTCCAAATTAGGTTCAGCTCTAGTTAGTTTTCAGCTACAATCTCATTACTTTATTTCCTCTCAGTGCCTGCCAACTCATCTTCTCTCTCTCTCTTCTTTCCAGCAGGTTGGCAGCACTGCAATTCTAGTGTGACCTTGCCTTTTGCAAAGCAACCAACTTAATCAAACAATATAATAATTTAAAAGCAACAATATACAGGGATTTTTCGCGCGGCTTATGTTAACTTGACCAAAACTACCATTTAATCTCCTATATTTCACCAGAGTGAGCTCTGCTGTGAGTTCAAATATACTACAGGGCTTAGCTGATGAATTTCGTGTATTTTTTAAGTGTAAGGAGATCGCCTGCTCTAGATTCCAAATTACTAAAACTATAAATAATGTTATTGCCAATTCCAGACTCAAATATTTTGTAAGCTTGTGTCTAATTCCGCTGTCTTTTTGCTCTGCACTACTTGATTTCTCTTTTACTCCTGGAAGAGTACTAGAAAGTTATAAGCCGTTTGGCTAGAAAATAGCTCTAGACTGTTCACCCGCCCAGACCTTATGAAATCACTTTATTTACTTACAGGATGCAAGAGTCTTTTTCACACACATCTCTAGCTAATTCCGACTTTATAAAGCGTCTCTTAAATGTCTAAGAAACTTATTAGACCCTTGAAACATAAATTGCCTTGCTGCCACAGAAATATGCAACGAAAACCCAAAACAGATATCAATCATCTGTGTGTCTAGCTAACAAGCTGCAAGTACTTGAGTGTAAGTACTGTGTGAGTGTGTGTGTGTGTGTGTGTGTGGGATTGCGGTTGGGATTTGTTATTGGAATGGCCGCTTATCAACCCAGGCCGACAAATTAAAAGCCATAAATTTAATGAGCGACCATCAAAATGTACTTGAGTGGGACAGCGGCAGCGACGGCAACGGCGACGTCGACGTTGACGACAATTACGCTGACAGAGAGAAGCTGGGAAGGCAACTGGAGCAGCTCCAATGGGCATTAAGTATTGCAGATGCTACATATAGCTTATAGATACTTTTGTATCTGGGCGATAATTAAGTGACGCACATGGATTACCACTCATAAAAGTCAAATGCTATGAGCTTGAGTACCACATTTATTATGACGGCTTCCGGTTCGGCTTTTGTTTATACCAAAACTGTGCTACACATCCAGGTCTAGATGCATTCTTTATATTGTTTACGCACACTCTGCTGTATTTATTTATGTAGTGTTATTGCAAATGGAGCTGAAATTATTTGCCAGACATTACTTGAAACTCTTTTGCTTGGACGCAGCAAATACTTAGGTAATTCAGGTAATATGGAAAACAGTTCTTGAGATACACAACATTGAAGTTGGGTGGAAATTCTTTGAGAATATCAAAATACCAAATATTAATATCGAATCTTTTAACTGGATTATATGACTTATTTTATAAGAAGTTTCGACATGTATTTAGATTTGCTTTTGAATAAGCTCCATACTGATTATAATCAATATATTAATCATTCATTATGCATTCGAAGTAAAAATACTTTTATTGTCTCGAATATTTTTGTCTGGCATTATGTATAATATGCATACATTTTACAACTATACTAAAAAACCTTAAAATGATGAGCAAATCCATGATTATCAGGTCATAAACCATGGCCTTAATTATGCATGAGTTTTGCATAACACATAACTTCTAGATTAGTTATTCAAGTTTCAATTTAATGAAAGATTTTTGCATAAATTATGCCTAGGTGCATAATTCCTGCATAGATTTCTATACCAAATTTCAGATATATAAGTAAATTAAATGAAAAATATGACTCTGCAACACTTTGTAAACCGGATCTTAGACTTTATTCCAGATTGGGAGGCCATAGCTGAATATTCCATAAATATCATAATGAGTTAAATGGCTTTATCAGGCTTGGCAAACGTAGTTCTGCTTGGTTAGAATACATTTCAAAGAGAGATCTTTAATTGTTTATTGCATAGTTATCGCACGCATAAACATTGTAACACATAGCAATCGCACATGGCCGGAGGCAGGTAAAGTGTCTAGAAAAGTGGTTAGATAGCTGCATAGATAAGCTGAGTATCGTCTTGAGTTATAGCCCACTATCAGATGCCGCCTAGATGAGACCAATCAGCTGCGTATATCCCACTCACACTGACACTCACACTCACACTGACACTCAATTCATAGCCCACTAAATAATGAGTGCGAATATCATTAATGATTGCAAAAGGATTTCGCTTTTAGTCCACACATCAATTGAAATGGGGTTATTGACGCATGTTTTGGCCTCTCGGCGTGTTTCGATGCTTTTCGTTGGCTCTGTTGTTTTCATTTTGGCGTCTGCTCCGCAAGCCTATAAATAACAATAAAGCAAAAATCCAAAAAAAAAAAAAATACAAATACAAATACAAATTTATATGAAATCAGAACAGAACACTACTTCAGATGGCTTGAAAACTATGCGGGTTTTTGGCATGTGATTAATGCCTGTCCGTGCTACTGAAATGCTGATGCTGCCCAGTATTGTGTGTAGTTTTTATGGGGTGCAAAAATAATTTTCCAAGCAAAATATTAATAGAAATGAAAACAATCGAATGGGTTGGTAAAGTTCGTGTGTGGGTTCCACATGCCAACTGTCTCGACTTATTTTCCTATACAACCAAAGTCAATAAACAGATCAATGGCCAAGTATAACAAGCATTTGAGCCAAAAACAAGAAGATATCCCAAAGCAGAATTCATTCATGCCACATTTTGCAGTCTCATTTAACGAGTATGGCAACGCATAGATTGTCAGCTGCCTGGCAAAGGTGTCGAGCTATAATTTGCATAAATCACAATTACCTGTCAATCGATAAACGATCTCAAAAACAGCCAACACGCGCCTGCTGAGCTGTGAACATAACGTGGCCGAGAGAAGTGCAGTTATCCACAAATAGCAACAACAGAGACAACAACAACTACAAGTTGGTGGCAAGTGTTGAATGTGTGTTGCCCACGAGTATGACAAATGTTCAATGTTGCACTGTCCAGGGAGGGGCACGAACAGGGATACAGACGTCTGGCAGTGCGCCAGACCGCAAGTATGGTTAAACGTTTTCCAAATGGGGGCTTTTATTATGGCTCGAACAAAAGACGACAAATAGCTGACTGCATAGTATGCCAAATGCATTGAAACTCTGTCTCACGGGTGGTCCAGCCGATAGCTGACAATGCAATGCCAATAAATTGATGTCAAACAGATCACTTACACACGGAGAGGAATGTTATGCAGTAATTATGTTTATCATCGCCATAAACAACTAAGAGACCTGGCGGGGAATATCTGAATAACTGATATCTATTATTTTCCGAAATATTGAGATACTTTTCCTATTTCCAAATTAAAATGTTACTGAGGGTTCTGAACTAAAATAGTTCCAGTTCTTTTCATATTTTACATATCTTTAAAATACGTACTGAATTCTTTTTTCTCAAACACAATTCAAGTATTTCTATAAAAGTATTCTTTCCAATGTGGTTGTTGTTTTCACAAATTGAAAGCATTATTATTCTATTCGAAAATGTAGATGCAGAACTTAAGCGTTATTTAAATCATAAATTGACCTTTCAATTGCAAAGTTATAAGTATAAACTCATCTGTTGCTCAGATAAATCTCCTTTATTGCACTGTGACCCCTAGTTCTATTCCAGACTGCAATATTCCCACAATTTCTACTCCCGCACAGCTCTAGCCCTTCTGGACTCGTTCAGTCAAGCAGTCATTCAATCAAGCACGCTAATCGTTCAGCTTATGGACTCAAGTGCAATACAATTTCATGCCGCATTATGAGGTCAATTAATGCAAACATTTAAATAATAATTAACCCTAAAGCGAAACCCAAATATCCTAATTTCCCCACAAAACCAAATAATGAAAAATTCCATAATTGCTTAACACATCGTAAAGATTTTCTCAGCCAAATAATATTATGGCTGGCATATAATTCCATATATCGTACTACAATAGTATATTCCCGTATACCTCATAAGGCCCATACAAATTTTTATGAATTTTCCACAACGAAAAACTTACAGATGGCCGCGATGAAAGCTAAATTTTCTCATTTATGATGCATGGCGGCGACAATAAAGCGAAACAAACTCGTAGATACTTACGATAGATAGATATTAGATAGCTAAAAGGGGGCTATCTAAATTTGTATAGTATTTGTTTATTTAGTTTTGGTTAACAATTTTTATGTGATTCTCTTTTGGAATTAGAGCGACACTTTCACTCAACAAACACACATAGCTGCCTTATCGATTGGGCCAATAGAAAACAGTCTTTGATATGGAATATATTTATATATCTTTATTATCTGTTGCTTGTTTTTAATGAACGCTGTCTGCACACATTCACAGATTTCTTATGCCTCTACTATTATTGTATTTATATTTATATTTAGATATGTTTTCTTTAATGTTGTTACAGTTTTATTTACACGCTTTAAGATTGTTTATAAATAGCCTGCATTTGTATTTATGGCAATTTTGTTGCATGATAACTCAATTGAAGAGCATTTAAATGCTGTGGAAATTCTTGAAATATTTATGCCCTCAGCTCTTATGAAGACTGACAGCGGCCAATAAGTTTATAGAGCCGTCCAAGAGCAGCTAATAAAAAATAATTATAATACAAACTGCTGTCCAGCCAATAAACATTTCACTCAACTGCATTTTAAGATTTGTGGAGTAATCTGATAGTTTTCCCATAGGGGAGAGATTGTAACCCAATATTAAATGGTCAGACAGGGAGACCTTGTGAGGGCCTGTCTGGCATTTAGAGAGCAGCTGACCAAGTTATCTCATCGATTTATATACAGGTCAGGCTAGAGTCAGTCATATAGATATTGTATGTCTATCTGTATCTGTAGCCGATGAGGTAACATTTAAAAAGTTCGCTGCGCTTGTATTTGTTTAACATTTTAACTGCTCGCCGAGGCGTCTTGACTGGCGGGCGTTAAGTTTGTTTATCACATTTTGTCAGCTACTTGCAGTTTTGTATCTTGCAGATACACGCACGCATACACGCGCTCGTTTCGCTTTGCTGTGAAGTGCGAATTACCAACAGCAACAACAATTTGCATTTGCGTTCAATGAGCCACTGACCTAAGTCAATATATTTTGCATTGTGCTGGGTACTACAAGTGTATCTGTATCTGTATCTGTAGCTGTAGCTGTAGCTGTAGCTGTAGCTGTTAGTGTAGTTGTATCTGTAAAAATGTATCTGCAGTAGGTAGCACGTTAAGTGTGTGTGTGTGTTTCAGTTGTGCTCTCGGGCCGGCGTTCATTTGCGCCGATAATTATGACGTGTGCGCGCAATAGCAACAACAACAACAACAACAATAACAACAACAACAATAACAACCATTATTGCTGACGTTGCAGTTGAAATTTGTTGTTGTCGCTGCCGTTGTCGCCGCTGGCCACTCGATAAGCGTCGACGTCGCACTTTTCATTTTTGCCCCGGCTTCGATTGCATTTGATGCGCCCGGCCCGACCGCCCCGCCCGCCCCGCGCCTTGCCGCTCTTACAGATACTTTGTTTTTGTCACAATTACACACATTAAATTGTTGTTGTCTTGACTTGCTAATTCATTTGCAACATTTTCTGTTTGCTGTGAATTAATTGCGAATGCAACTAAGCGCGCTTTGCGCTATTTACGCGCGCACACAGCTGCAGATACAAATACGCGAGGCTCGTGCAGCGCGCGTGTATCTGATAGATACACGCCGCACATGTTGGATTACACACAAGTGCTATCTAAACGCTGTCAAATGGAGCGCATGAATTTGCAAATGTATCTGTATCTGCACCGGTGTATCTGTATCTGTATCTGTATCGGTGTATCTGCAAGTGTCAACATACGAGGAAGAGCATTTGCCGACGTTAACAACTTTGGCCTCAACTATTCAACTTTAACTAATTGAAATATTTGCTTTTATTTCTGTTTACGTTTGGGCGGCTGGGCGGCAGGGCGGCAGGGCGGGTAGGGGGAACATGTCA
Organism: Hirtodrosophila confusa; assembly: GCA_035043065.1. NCBI lineage: Eukaryota > Metazoa > Arthropoda > Insecta > Diptera > Drosophilidae > Hirtodrosophila > Hirtodrosophila confusa. The sequence continues at coordinate 738,751 of JAWNNI010000024.1, forward strand.
AATGTCTTTCGGGTTGACAGCTAAAAATATATATCTGCCCCTTGACGTTGCCAGCCTTGACAGGCGACAATTTGGTGGCAACAACAACAACAATTCGTTGTGCTCCAGATTCCAAGTATTTATTTTGTATTTGGGTGATTTACATATATATTTGGGGACCCAGGCGTGTAATATGTGTGTCAGCGCTCTAAGGCAGCCAGCGCCAATGCCAATCCTATTTCGAAAACCAAATTCAATCCCATGACATGGCTAAATCATGTCAAACTGACGCAAATGAGCCGCAAAGCGGCAATTTTCGATATGCATAATACAAATGGAAACGCTTTGAACTTTGACTGCAGCTCGAATTTATATAAGGCCAACAAATGGGGGAGCTGCTGTATCGGCAGCTATTAGCAGCTGTCGGGCCCGAACGGACAGTTCATAAGTCTGGGAAGGAGAAGCACTTCCCATACCAACTACACCATAAGGCACTTTCTATACCAAACCAAGCAACCTTATTTTCTAGATGAACTAAGAAAGGATTTGTAAATGCCTGAACGTTGATTTTACTAACAATTAGAGTTTAAGACAAATATATAAATATACGGAATGATTACAATTGAATAATCAGATCTGTTTCCATTACCGATTCCTAGGAAATCATTTGCAATTGTTACTGTACTAAAATTCAAAATAGGTTTGAATATTCGTCATGAAAAGAGCGGAATTTGTATTCATTTTACAAAATAATAATTTCATTATTAGATTTTAACATACAAATAAAATGTATAGTTTTTTTTTTTCGTATATTGAGGAAAACATGATTTATAAATTTTTTGTAATATCTTAAGACCATGTTCATTAAATTTGTATTCATATATATTTTTTAATTTCAACTGACATACTTTGTTTTTACAATTGTAAAGTGGAAATACCTTTTCCATTATGTGTATTGTATCTTATTTACTTATAATGTATTTATTTGAGTAGTGGCTTTTTCGCTTAAATTTATTCAAAATATGAAAGAACTATACATATACATACTTAATACTCATTTTTATAGGCTACGTAAATTTCAAATTCTAGTATCTGTCCTCTTAGCATGATTTTTCGATAAAAAGCTACAGTTAAATTTGAATGAATTAAGTTTATAGTTTATAGTTTATAGATTAGGCTGTAGTATCTGCTATTCGTCGACATCTTCAGGGTCAGAAACAACTTTCAGCTGGCATTAGCAACCATGAGAAGGTGTGATTTCTGCTTCCCTAGACTCGACACTCTGTGCCAAATATTTGCATATATTTAAGCTGATCTTTTTCCAGTTTCTGAGTGCTTTTATCAGTTATTAACACTATCGTCGCATCGTTATCATTGTATGACACATTAATGCTGTAATTAAATTTACAACAAAGTATGAATATAGTCAACATTCGCCCAGTGCGATAAGGAACAAGTTTCCACTCCCAGTGCTCATCATCTATGCGTTTTGTGGGCGTGTTCCCAAGACAACTAAGCCTCATTGTAGTTTCAGTGAACTGAGGCCGCTGCTGGCTTATCTATCTGGCCAAGACGTGGCCGCCTTAGGAGGCTGGCCGAGAGCTGGCCAAATGGCGGCTAATAGCCGCCCATTTAATTTGCCATTACAAATTGTCACAAATCAATTAGCAATTTGTCAGATATGTGATTTATGCAATGCAACAAGCGTGGCTCAGTAAAATATCATATGTGTATATGCATATATATATATTTCTTTTAATTACATGTATGACATGAAGACAGCGGCCAAAATAAACTGTTATAAGCCGCATGTTTTGCACGCATCGCTGTCAAAGCCAAAGCTGTCAATTGCCATTTGGTGGACCCGGTCGTGGCCCGGTCCCAGTGCCCAGTCCCAGTGCCACTCCGCCTGTCAGCGTTGCTCCAATGTCTGGTTAGACGGCATTTTTAATGCCACAAAAAAGAACAGAAAACTAAAACGACAACATAGAAATAGTGTAGTCAGTACATAGAATCCATAAAACATTTTTAGCATTTGCAGACGTACAGCTTTTAAAATTGTTTGATGCTCTTCTCGTCTGGGACAGATACAATTCTTGTATGCGGGCAGACTGTCTAACACTGTCATCCGAGGCTGTTGTAGCACTTCTGGTGTCAACCGATCGAAGTTGCGTATTATATGGGTTAAGCGAATGATCAATGGAGCTGTTGTGGTTGTGGTTGTTCTTGCGGCTTGTGGCTTGTGGCATGTGGCTTGTCGCTTGTTGCTTGTCGCTTGGCATGAGTGACGTCTGAAGGCAAAGATCATGCTGAAGTTCTTCCTGGAAACGGAAGAGATCAGTAGCTGCAACAGCAGAAAATAAAAAATAAATCTGGCAAATTTACATTGAATAATGTGCTGGGAAGATTTGTAATTAACATTGATAGATCTTTTAAAAACTCGAAATATTAGATTCAGACTTCAAATGTTAAACTTTCTATCTATGAAAGTTTACTGATCACTACTAATAATATGAATAAAGTGATCAACTGTGGGCTTTCTAGAAAATTTAAACTTTTAGCTAATTGATGAACTTTTTACATTTTTAATTGATTTCTATAGCTACGCTTAAATGTTAAATTAAAATAAACTATAAAGAAATAACAAAACTAAACCACAATATTGACTAATTAATTTTAATCTTACGTTCTTTCACATTGTACGCTACTACTTACAGCTCAATTTATTTGTTCAAAGAGCTTTGAAAGCACAAGAGCTGAAGCTTAAATAAATACTACTTTCAGCTCAATCTGTTTGTGCAAAGAGCTTTGAAAGCACATGAAAGCTTCAAGAGCTGAAGCTTAAATAAATACTACTTTCAGCTCAATTTGTTTGTGCAAAGAGCTTTGAAAGCACATGAAAGCTTCAAGAGCTCAAGCTCAAATAACACACTTCAATTTGTACTATATTTCTCTCGCTTTAATCATTTGTATTTTGCATAACAATTTTTTAACTGTGCCAAGGTTACAATCTATATCTTAAGAGATACTTTCAGCTAATGTCATTGAAAATCTATTCCTAGTCTACACATCATTTGTTGATCACTTCAAAATGTAACATTTTTATGAATCTGATCGCTAGTTAATGTAACTGAGCCAAACATGGCCTAAACAGGTGACATACTGAGCAGCTGGCTGCTTTGTATCATTCAATACGCATTTGATATGATCAATGGGCGCATTTATAACCGATCACAGGCCGTAATGGTCAGTCAACCAAATGACTCAACACCTGCTAGCGCTGTTCTATGTTGATCTAGAGCTGGACCTTAAACTGGCCGGCCAGCTGCCGCCTGCTGCTTCATTCTTGGCCTAAAAAGCTAGCGTCTAAAACGGCAGGAGGCAGTCGCCGCTGCCACAGACGCAGCCACAGACGACGCCACTTGTCTTGTCGTGTCTCAAATTAATTAAAGACTCATCTACATATTTCATTTCCACTCCAACTGGTTGCCGCGATACGAGTACAAGAAAATGCGGAAAACCAAAACTTAGCGCTGACCGCAACGTTGACAACGCTGCTGACGTTGACGCTGACGCTGACGCCGACGCCGACGCAGGCAGTGGCGCACGCAGCGGGCGCCTTCAAATTGGCCTGTCATTGAGCCGCGCTGGGCGGCAGCGTCAAAGGGGCGTGGCATGTTTTCGAAATGAGTTTACAAAGTTTTTTACAGTTTTTAACAACTTCTTTCCAAGTTTTTGACATTTTTTGTTTATTTTATTTTTTTTTTTTTACATAATTTCGATGTTTTTTACATTTACAAATCGTTTGGAGTTTGATTTTTGGTTGTTTTTTGTATAACATTTTCATATTTGTTTGTTGCCCTCGTGTATTAATTTGTAAGAACGCCATGTTGCACATTTCTTGTTATTTATATTTAAATAAATTGCCGCATCATTTGTCGAACTTTCACTGGCCACTTTTACCAAAGCGGCTTAGGGCAGCTCCTTTGGTGGCCCCCTGGCTGGAGCTGCTGCCCATAGTTTACACATTATTAGTCTAATTTAATCAAATCAAGGCACTCTCAATATCTAAGTTCATTTTTCATTAATGAATTGGGGTAAAGACTTGGCTTTTGTTTAAGTTGTCTACCCAGGCATTCATTTCCTAGCGATGGTATGCGAGATATTGGTATTCTTTCAAACGGTAGCCGTCCCATAAATTAGAGTACCACAGTGAAAGCTACTAAGAGCTTGAAATAGATAGAAGTCTTCTCAGCTGGGGCTTTATGGAATGTGAATGTGAATGTGAATGTGTATGTGAATGCGACCAAATGACAAATCCCATCAATGTATACGTGTAATCATCATAATAGATCTGAAACTCCTCAAATTTGTACACATGTAGGCATTTCTTATAGTTGGCCCATATGCACAGATATGAAAACAGATTTGTGGGCGTTTTGTGAGTTGAGAAAACTATGCCAATCTATTGCAACCCCTAACTGGCAGCTGTCAACGTCTTTGTAATTTATATATTTGCGCATTTGCCTTAATCGGATATTGGTGAATTTTGCGGAAATCCGTTGCCAACCCCCGAATATGCAATTCGATTATTGGCAGCCTTAACGAAAGATGCACTCAAACATGATAATCATAATAATTATAGATACAACGAGGGTAAAAAAGGTAGCCAACTGTGAATTGTGTTTGCACTCAAACGATTATTTTGAATGGGTGTTAGTATGGGTACGGATACGAATATGATTTGCCATTTTCCTGTCAAACTGTTGCACCCAGCCATGAAATCTTTTAAGTAGGGTGACAACGCATTCTTAGCTTTCCCACAGCGTTATTTGCATAAGATCTTTTCACTTTCATAAAGTGGCCATAAACGTTTTACCGCAAATGCTTATAGATAGATAACCGTTTAAGACGCTTATCTAAACGCCCACAATTCAAAGTTCTGCACCCTCCTTAAGTTGAAGATTTATGGCTATAAGCAAACAACTTAAAAGACAGACACTAATTAGTGTTTAATAGCCGCAACAATTGGGGCCTCAACGCTCTGTGTTTTGATCATCTGTGCGACACATGCGACGCTGGCATAGTATCTTTAAGATACAATTGGCTTGATTGATATGGCCGACTCTGTAAATGCTATTAAATTGTCAAAATACGCTGGCCACGTTCATAAATTATACAAAATAAAGACAACTCGATCATAAAACCAGCGTGGCACAGTAGGAAGATATATCCATTGTCATAGGAGTATTATTCCCTGCTGTCTGATTATGTTAAATAACCACAAAGCGTTTTTAAATTTTATTATATGTCACACATTTCTTGTATAATTAAAAATATAAAAGTTATACACTTATGCATATAAGCGTCAATACAAAATGCGTTTTTTATGACTGACATTTATGAACATATTTAAATATGTGTTGTTGCATCTTATAATTTGATGTCAACTCTTCACTGAAGGCTCGCCTGATCATAAATTATATCTTTACCGGCTGTCGGCTCAGCGACAAACTCTCGAAATTAAGGCCTCATTAGCATAAATTGTGCGCCCTGCGCCTGCAACGGTGATTAACAGAGAAGTTCATCGGGGGGCGGGAGGGAAAAGCATTCTTTCAGCTTGCAACATAACTCAATCGAACACCTTTAGAACTTTTACCCATTTTGACAGCCATATTTTGACATCTTAATTATTGTCAGTGCGTGCCGCTGTGGTCGTTGAATTTCTTGGCTACGTGCTTAATACCAAATGTGTATGTGGCCAATTTAAAGCAGCTCAAATGCGTGCCTTGAATTTTGGATTTGAATTCGGTTTCGGTTTCGGTATCGGTTTCGGATTCTGAATCGATTTTGATTTGAATATTGTCTGCGCTTCCTGTACTAAAATCTCACAGTTGGTTCAATGAACTGCTGAACAATTTGTGTGCCGCCAGCTCATTTATTGTACAATAAATGAACATTTGGATTGTTAATGTGCATTTGATTCACACCTTTATAGAGTGAAAAAAGCATCTGTTTATTAACTTTTCCGCATTGCGTTCGATTTGTTTGTTGTTTTCTTTAATTAGTATAAACTTAATATATACATTTCAAATAAAACGAAAATAAATATACAAAAATTTAACTAAATAAGTATTCTGCGCAATGGCTCATTACTAATAAACATGCTTAAAGCATTTAATCATTACAAATAATATATTTTTAGGCTGCTAATAATACAAAAAGTAATATTAGATGAATAAAAATATAAAATAAATATAAAAAAAAAGGAATTTGCGCATACACTTCAGTGTATTCGCTAGGCCCCGGCGAGATTCGAACTCACGATCTCCTGTTTACTAGACAGGCGCTTTAACCAACTAAGCCACGGCGCCACATGCAAGCAGTGCGCATAATGTTTTACTTGAAGCAAAGAGAGTGACCAACTTGTGCGTAAGTGTATGTTTCTTCCGCGTTCTCTTTCTATCGCATATAATTGCTGATGATTTGTTACTGCTCTTGAGGGCTAAATTTAGCGGCGGCGCAACGAAGAAAACAAGAGCTGATTGAGGCGGCACATAGAAAGATTAACAGCATAAATATAATAATATTTTTGAAGAATTCGTTCTGCGACCCACACACATTGGAATACATATGGACATATGTATAACCAAGAGATAAAAAACAAGAAAAATTACTTATGTTAACTCAGGTTAAACAAATCGCTTTTTAAATGAGCCCCCAAAGAAAAGTCACAGACAAACGCGACCGCAACCCAAGTGAAATGCAACACCGAAAGCGCCTTTTAGACACAAAGTGAAAGGCTGTCACTTGCTAGCAGCAACTGTCGCGCCCCCGCCCCTCTCCCTTCACACTTCACTTGACACACCCTAGAGCGTTGAAGATTATAATAAATGAACTGAAGCGTTAGCATGTCATTTGTTTAGTATTGTTTGTTGGAAGGGGCAGCGACTAAAATGTCTAAAAACAATTGCATCAAATTGTAGCAATTACTCATGACATCGTTTGTCTTGGGAGGGAAATTATAAATCTGGCCTTAAGTGCAAGAGGGGCTAAATTCTTACTTTTATCTATTTGTGTTGCAAACCTTATAATTTCCATGTTGCATGGAAGCGTGTGCTGTAAATAAACCACAAAATGCATTTCAAACATGCCTCATCGCTGCTGCTCCAGTTGTTATTGTTGCCGTTTGTTTAGCTTAGCTGCAGATACAGATACATATACAGATACGGATACAGATACGGATACGCATGGCCGTAAATCGCCGAGCTATTGACAGCAATTTTATGATACATATTATTTGCGCCGCCGCGGCGTCTGCTTATCTTTGACACAGTTTCAGTGTTGCACCAAAGCCCTGAGGAAGCAAATGTCAAAGCCGACATTTATATTCACTTTTCCTATCATTTGAAGTTCTAACAAACTGCAAAAGTTTGATCTACCGAAAGTTTCAATCGCTTTTTTCCACACAATCTGACATTATGCATACTCATCCTTAGTTTGCCCAATTTCAATTTGGCATAGCTCATAAACTGTGCACATATTGAAAAAAGTTACAGCCATAAAAAAAGTTGAGCTCTTTCATTTGCTAGCGCCATCTGCTGGTTGCCAGCAGAACAGCAAAATAGCTTCCTTTTATGCCTGTAATTCATAGTTTTACATAACCCATGCGTAAACAAATCTTAAAACCAAACACACAGTGATTTTGGCGTCAAAATCAATTTCTCCATCAGTCAAGTGGGCACTTAATGGCCTCGCAGCAGCCAAAATCAGAATATTCGAAATCAAAAATGTGTTCCGGCATTAGATCCCAATAATTTCAGTTCTTGGCTGCTTTGATGATCTGCGCGGCAGCTGCTTAAATTTCAAATGGTTGCAGTATCTATAAAGATCATGTTTATTATTAATGAAAAGTGCATAAAGTTCATTGAACGAGTTGTGTGTTGTTCGAATCGAGTGCTGACACACTTTGGCCAGGCAACAGCCACAGCAACAGCAACAGCAACAGCAACAGCAACAGCCAATTGCAACTGCAACTGCAACAGCTGGGCTGACAGTACTTATAGGCAAGTGGGAATTGACAGGCGGGCGGTCCCAGGGCCACACAAGTGGTTTGACCTTTAATGAAATTACAAAGCGCCTGCAGACGATGCTGGTGGCACTGAACTTGAAATTTACCGAGTCGATGCGACTGTGCGCGGCAATTTCAATTAACCTCAAAATATGCCATTTATAACCTCACTTTGTTGCAACACCAATGTACAGTTGACAAATTAGCACAGCGCGCTTAGCTCGCTCGCTCAGTGATTAATCGCGAGCTAGGGAGGGCGTATTTCTGATTAAGTGTTGTTGTTATACTATGCTCGTAATAGCATTTTATATAGATAGTGTGTTTGAATAATAGCCTGCGGTAGTGTTCCCACTAAAAGTGGACCTTCAGCAACAAGCAACATTTCTTTGCTGTCCATTTTCTCCACGTTTTTATTGTTTTTTTTTTGTCGACAGCATTCAAAAGTGTCAGACAGGTAATTAACAGCCTTTGGTTTTGGGCTGGCTTAAACTGTGCCTTGGGCAGTCAGTCCACTGACATCCTGACACGCTGACACCGACACTGGTTCTGGGTCGGCTAATCAAGCGGCTTTTGTGGTTTTGTGGTCAGCTTTATTATTACCAGTATACTTATTTTAAGTTCGCAGCTGGAAATTGATTGATAATTAATTAATGTGCCCGCTTTCTTTTTTTTTCACTCTCCTTGCAGCCATTCTGCAGCGCTCGCCTGTGGATGTGGGACGCATTAAGATACAAAGTGTGGCCACTTGTTTGTATCTGTGCATGGATGCATGCGGCGCAGCCTATGCCTCGGTAAGTACCCAACCTGCAACCCAACAAGAAAATCTAGAAATCTACAATTTCGAATTCTATGTAAGTTTTGCATGTGGCGCCATCTGGCGCACAGTTGCGCGTTCGCGTTCCTTTGCTAAAATTTGATGGATTGCTCAAATGCTTTTTCAAATCGTTATTTCAATTTCAATTATGTGGTGTTATCTCTTGTGGAGCGGCAAATTTCGATTGTTCAAATAACAAAGCAATGAGTCCAACAAAAAACAGAAAGAAAAGCAAACAAACAAAAGCCCGTTAAATGATTGAGGTGCAAGAACAACACATTCGAAAACTCAGTGCAATAAATAACAACATTAAGTGCGTCGAGTATAGTGAACAAAAACAAAGCCCAACACACAGAGATATCCTTGGGCAACCCTTGTCCTTTGTTTCGGCTCGGCATGCCTCGTTTGGATTTTGGGTTTGCCGCCAAGTGCCAAGTAAGGACGGTCGCATGTCCTGTCGATAATTCATGCGACACATTTGCCGCATCCTTGGCGTCGCATTTCTCACCGCCTTTGACTGGCGCCAAGCGGCTGCATTTTGTTGTTGCGCCTCGATGGTTGCCCGACATTGGCTTCGGTTGGGTGTTTTGTTGATGTGTTGTTCTTGTTGTGTTTTTACTCCCCGTACCCATTAAATGGGTAAAAAGGGTGTATTAAATCTGTGCAAATGTATATAACAGGCAGAAGGAGACATCTCCGACCTTATAAAGTATATATATTCTTTATCAGTATAAATATCCGAGTCTATTTGGCCATGTCTGTCCGTATCTATGAACGCGACGATCACGGCAACTAGAAGAGCTAGAGACACCAAATTTGGAACATTGGTTCGTGTATAGCAGGCGCAGGTCAGGGTTTTTCTGAATCTTTGATTCCACCCTCCACAACCCCCACCTCCCCACATCCATGCAATTCGATAAAAACGTTTTGAAGCAACAATTTAAAAGATATATCTTTGGGACTTGGCGTGTATAATACTTATGTCACTCTTAATCTACTGTCCAAATTTAAACTCAATCGGATCAGAAACATGGAAGTTATTCAACAAATTAGAGCGGGTGGAAGAAGCTGCGCAGCCGACAGTTGAAATGCCTCCCTTGCACTCTTGCTTGTATGCGTGCGTAGTTGTGCATGTGTGCGTATATATATGTAGATGTACGAAGATGTGTTTGGAAGTTTTAGACCTGGGTACAGGGAGTCTTGTAGTCGGGTATACTCGACTAGAGCATTCTTACTTCTTTTTTTTGTCAGCTTGTCGCCGCCGGAGCACTTTGACCTTTTCGCATGCGTATCCGAAATAGCCGCATTTGTGCCAATTCTGTCAGGCGAGGCGTTTGCATTCACGTTCGCGTTTTGTATCTGACAGATACAGATACACACACAGATACTCTTACCTCGCCGCTGCTGTGTTGATTGATGCGCTTCAACAGCGGCAACTTTGTAACCGCCGCGGCCCTTTGAAGGCGCCGCACATCGCATTGCAAGCATTTCTTTAACTTGGTCAAGTGGGCGGTTTATTGGGCGGCTTTGTTTATTTTGGCGACCACGGTGTAAGAGCCTGAAACGCCTATGCTGTAAAATTCAAAGAACTTTCGAGATGGACTCTATAGATGATATTTAAAGGCACAAAGTTGAAATTCATGATTTCCGCTGGTTCTCCAGCAATGCAAACAGTTTGAGTTTGTTTTGTTTAGATAGGAAACGGAAGTTGAAATAAATTTATATTGAAAACTTCTGATATATATATATACATTATTAATGTCGTTTGTTCGCATTCCTGAAAGAAACGTCTTTAAAGGTATAAATACATATTTTAAAATGAAATGTATAAAAATATAATATTAGTAGTTTTGCTTTTATTAAAGTATCACTAACACTATTTTTAAAAGGCTGTTCACACTATCTCATATTTATGTGCAATATTGCCAGCTCCGATTAAACTATTTCTAAAGATTTCCCAGTGTTTTAAACGCAATTGTTTTGCTTTTGCTTGCTCTAAAAAAGGTACATCAAATTTATTACTCAATAGATTAAACGCAATGTAATTATTCATATAATATTTTGACAGTTGCGCGATAATCATGTAAGCAAAAACTACACGTAATTATGAGTTTCTAAATATTTACACCAATAATTTGTCCTTAAAAAACTACTACGAAACCAGGGAAAATTTTATAGCCAATGTTTTTGTTGATGATATTTTTGAATCAATTTGATAATTATTGTAACAATTTAAAGCAGCCTTAAACCTCATAATACATTCGATTAGCAAACAATCTGCTTCCGAATTATTTAAATAGCTGAGCTATGGCTATTTCCTATTTGAATGCCGATTTCTCAGCCGTTTTAAAATAGATTTTCACGCCTTAGTACACTGACTGCACTTGTGATTTTTTCCATTTTACCGCCCTGCATTCCGTCAGTTGAAATGCCAGACACGTTGCGATCTTGTGACCGTGGGGCAGCTGATTTGATTAGCTGCCTAATGGGGTGGCTAATTGAAATCCGAAAATGTTGCCAATTCATAAATTTTGTTTAGACCCAAACTAAAAGCCAACGTGAGTCACGTTGCTGTCAGCGTCCCGTCGAACGGTGTTGGCCAATTAAAGTGTACGAGTATACGAGTAAATGTGATTATTATGTGTCGGCTGCAGTTAAGAATTTAAGTCTCAGAGCCAAGAACCAAAGAGGCGACCGCCCGCGGCGCCTCAGGCGCGTCATGTCTAAGCCCAATGAATATGTTGCATCATTATCATTGTTATTGTCCTGTTCAGGTGATAAAAACCCCAAACCGAAAACCAGAACCAAAAAGAATGTGGAACGCGTCACGATTTGTTTTCTAAGTGGTTCCGCTTGCATTTGTTGTAGGTGTCTCTTGACCCTTTCCACCTGGCGCCACTTGATAAGGCCTAAGTACTCACCTAATGGCTTTGATAGCCACAGGACCGATGCATTTTTCCAGCTATCTAAGAACAACTTCATTTCCCTTTGGGCTGCAATTTTCACTTGTGCCGTCGTCGGCCATCAAACTAAAAATAGCGGAAAATGCTAAGAAAATCATAAAGGATGCAGACGTCGAGACACTGAGACACACGACTCTGTGCCACATTGTGTTGTCACATATGTCAAAAATTTGTCTGGCCTCTTGTGGCACTTTGAAATGGCGTCAACATTATAGCCATATTTTGCAGTCTCTATTCAGGCTTTTCCCCCCTGTTGCAATCTGTCCATTTGATGGCTCATTTCATATCAAATTGGTGTAGCCGCAGTCGGCGCGCCGTTTGGCTGATTAATTTCTAAATTTAAGCGTCGACATTTCCACTTGGAAGTGAAGTCGCAGTTCGCTTTGACTCTGCCACATTGTCAGGGGAAACAATTTTAATTGCCTGACAAGCGAATTAATTCAATGTTGTTAATTGAATTTGATCTGGTGATGGCAAACAAAGCCCAGCGGCGAATCTAAAGGCCAGACGCATCCACGACAATCCTTTGTAGCTGATTTACATTTCTACCTAACTAAATACTGAGTCTGCCTCTAAATCTGAATCTGAGTCCGCGACTTGTTGGTTGTTGTCCTTTTGTGCGGCTGTCATGTGGCATTCATAAAGTAGGCAACTTTACGGTCAGGGTCAGGGTCAGGGTCAGCCTCAGGGTCAATGTCAGGGTCTGGGCTGGCTGGATGGATGGATGGATGGATAGACGCCGTCTATCGATGGCAACGCCGATAGCGAGCACATCCTGTGATAATGAGCACATTTATCTAACAGAATCGAGTTCTCTTAGATAAAAAGGAGACCGACGACAGTCATTGCCAACTGTAGGTAGCTTAGATCATTTAGTTTTTTGTTGTTAAATGCCAGTGGGTACCATTATGGGCCTTGCTAGAGGGTTTCTTGCTAATGTTGGACAAGTTGTTTGTTATGCATATGAGAAGCTATCAACGAATCCATAAGAAAGCTGATGGTCTCTATGAAATGACAATAGAATTCCCTATATGAGCTTATTACCTATTTATAAAATACTTCAGCCAGCGTGTGCCTATTGTTCAAAAATGATATAGCACTTCATCTTGCGGCTTTTAACATGATATATAAACTGATTTTTAAAGAATCACTGGTAATTTAATGTTATTATTTTTTAAAAGCTTGCCTATCTTCCTAAAAGATCTAATTGACAATTCACATTATTTATTAAAGAAAATGCGAAACTGATCAGTTTTAAGCCAAATCCACATTACGGCCACATTTCGAAATAACAGCACTCCAACCTGCAACTGTTAGTCTAGGCACGAACTGTTAACTACCAGCGGCTTAACAGCAAGGGGATATTTCCGTTGAAAGTGCACTGTTAACTTACGTTTCTCTTACATATCATATAAGGAGTACGCCATAACTATATTAATATTTAATTTTCATTAACAAATATGCAAAATTTAAAAAAAAACAAGTAGTAATAAAAATAACTTTTAATTTAATTAATTTAATTTTTATTAATTTTAAGCGCCTTAGTAACGTTAAAGTATTTTTTGACAACTATCTTATAGCCGAATAATATAATTATAGTTCTCAACTGTTACAGAAAGACTTCACCGACGACTGTGTCTTCAACGAGAGCATGGAGCTGCATAACTACAACACCTACTCCTCCACATACAACTCGAATGCGAGGCGAGTGTTATATTTGGCACTCAATGGTCAAGGCGTACCGCGTCGCACGCAAATTCCGGCCTCCAGACCGCTGGGCAAGCTATCCAAGTACACAAATGCTATCACCGAGACGGTGCCGCAGGAGCGTGTGGAGGAGCTGATAGCCAAGAACTTTGGGGCCAATCGCGTCAAGCATGGCGTGCGCCAACTCTGTGATACCGGCAAGCCGCTGATCGAACTTATCGATGCGGCGCACTTCAGGGCGCGGCCGCGGTGCAGCAGCAGTGCAAGTGGCAGTGGCAGTGGCAGTGGCAGTAGCAGTAGCAGTTACAGTCGCAATAGCAGTAGCCGCAGCAGTAGTAGTAGTAGTAGTAGTAGCAGTAACGTTCCTGTGCCTGCGGCCAGCGCCAGCAGCCTGATTAGTATTAGTAACAGTAGTCCAAGCTTCAACGGCCATATTAGCAATAGCAGTAACAGTAACAGTAACAGTAACAGTAACAGTAACAGTAATACTAGCAGTAAACGTAACAGTAAAACTATCGGTGGCCAGCAGCAGCCCAAAGGTAAAGTGCGTAAGTGCCGGAAAGACGAGGACGAGAACCATGACCATTGTCGGAAGCGAGCCGGCGCTCTGCGGCAGCGCGGCCCCAAAGCACAGCATTGCAAGGAGCTGCGTGATATGGCGAAAAAAATGGGCGGTCCGCCACCAAAATGTGGCATGAAGCCCGGAAGGGGTGCGGCTGCCGCCAAGCGACATGGTGGGGCAGCAGCAGGCTTGGCCAAGGGCGCTCAACAGAAGGCCAAGGGTCATCTGCATGGCAACCAGGGCGGCAAGAAGGGGCCGCCCAAGGCGGGCAAGCAGCGCCCCAACACAGGGGGCGGCAAGAAGCAGCGAGATGGCAACGCCGGCAAACGTAATAGTCCCAAGCGGCAGCTGCGCTTACTGGAGTCCAGCAGCTCCACAACAACCACAATGGCCAGCAGTCTGGCCACCCCGGGTGAGAGCAGCTGGGAGAGCAGCTCGCCGCTGCCGGCGTTGGCGCTCAGCGAGACCAGCGATCGTGTCGAGAGAAATGTGCGCATGCCCATGGAGAGCGACGAGGAGGAGTTGTTCGAGGATGATGATACGCTAGAGCCGGAGCCGGAGCCGGAGCCGGAGTTGGAGTCGGTTGATTCACAGGAGGAGGACAGCTATGAGGATGCAACGCTGGAGGCGGATGCTCGCAACGCTGCTGCCGACGATTCCCGGTACTTCGATTTGTGAGTTTGCCCAAAACTATTCTAAATTTGAAATCGATTGTAATTTCTTTTTCGAAATTTGTTAACTTCTTTCATTTATGAAACTTTTAATATACATATATTTTTTTATTTAATTGGCATTAACTTTTTATTACATTTACATTACATTTCTCACATTTTGTACTGTTGCAAAATTTATACATCTAATTTTGGTTGTTGTGTTTCTTTTATTAATACGTATCATTCGATATATTTTCAAAATTTATTTTTCTTTTATATTTTGGTAACTTGTTGAACAAAATTATAATTTTACTTTATCTGATTTCAAATAAAACAAAAAACCGTACAAAGTGTGGAGAGTTGCATAATTGAAGAACTTTGTTTACCTCAAAGCAGTTTCAAGGCATTTAAATGCAATTGCAAATATCAACGGGCCCATACGAAGCCCACTGCATATACTATAAGAAGTTGAGGAAGATATTGTAAAAAGATTGGCTTGAGTATGCGATATTGTAATTTGCAAGTTTCGAAAAAACACTCATACACACACACACACACACACACACACACACTCACACTCACACACACATCAATACACGCATTATTCTGCACAATACAAATATCACTCTATATACTTACTCGTAGCATATACATAGTATATCAATACGATACCAACGACTGTGGTTCAGAAAAGTATTTTTGATGCAGTGCAGAAGCTTGAGAGATTTCGAAAGCGGATCGCCTGCCTAAATCAATGCAACCTATAAAGATGAATATCAAATCAATGTATTACACGGAGTCTCGAGTATTTTTTTTTAAGACAAATTTAAGCAACAAATCGGCACCGACCATCGCACAATGTATAAACCAAAAAAAAATCAGAAAAAATCAAACAAAAAATTGCACGCTCATTTGTTTTATTATTATAACGTTCAAATAACTTATCTAGCCAAATATATTTAGATATTTTTTTATGTTTACTGGCTAGTGAAATACTTGAGTCTCTGCTAAACCTTTTAACCGATCAAATGAATAATACTCAAAAATACGACCACTCAACTCAAAACGCTACAAAAACAATGCAACTTGCAAAAATTGAAAATGTTCTTCTTATATTAATTGTTGTTATTATTTGACAGCAAGGACAAGAGTCTATGTATGTGTAAGATGTCACAATTCGAATAGTTCGCATGTGAAATATGTTTTGTAAATATTAACAATTAAGATTCGTAAGATGATTAATTTTTTTGTAGTATTGTTTTGTACAATAAGCGTCGGAGTCGAACCTCGCTGCCTCTCAGTGCTTAGTTTAAGCTGTAAATCTATCTTAAATGCAATTGTTTATCTGCAGAAAAATAATGATTAATATTTAAAGCCATTAACGAAACAATGAAGCCAACGACAACGAAGCAAAATCAAAATATAAAATCAAAAATAACGAAAAACTCACAAATCAAAATTTGTATTTTAATGTATACCTTAGACTAACCTGTAATTTTATTTATTTGATACAAACGAAATGTGCGTGAAATTATATGATAAACATTTAATTTATAAATGATGTAATTTAGGCTATTTATTTATTATATTTTACTTAAACAAATTATTTATAAATTATGTTTTAAGTTGCCCAAATGGTAGACTAACAAATTTTAACTATAATTGTATTCATTACAAATTCTACCCGTTAAGCGATCGAGAGCGATGAAAACAGCATGAAATACAAAATATTAAAAACTAAAAAAAATAAAACTTTAAATTACAAAAATAATCAAAATAGTTCTTTCTTACAACTTTGTGGATAAAAAAGAAGTTATAATAAATTCCTATTATGTGGTAAGCGTGGCGAAAACGTAGCATCAAATGTAGTACCCGTAAATGGTTTTTGTTACTTGCATGGTTTTGAAATTAGCAGAAATAAATTCACATTTTGCACGTTACACAACAAAATGAAATGCAAACTACAATACAAAATTTCATAATTATTATCTGATTTTTGGCATGGTTTACTAGAATGCAATTCATTTTTATGCCCGAATACCTTACGTATCCAAATCCCCCAATATTCCAAATAATTCCTAATTATATTTTGTGCGTTTTACAGCCTCCAATTGTTGATACTCCAGCTGCTGACTATGTTCTGGGTACAGAGAAGTACCGACCTGTGAGCAATGGACCACCACCGATCCGCACAAATTATAGTTCCTGATCTTATAGCAATAAGTTATATAATTGTATATATTTATAGTGCATTACTACGAAACTTAGACATAGGCCATATTTGTTTAGATTATAAAATTTCTATAATTTAAGACTGAAAAGTACAAAAAAAAAGAAAATAAATTATACTATGCTTAAAACATTCTAAAAATATTAATGAGTGCCTATTTTTTACTTCTGTGCTATTTCGATGGATTTTAAAGCGATCTTTATGGGTTCCATGCCCGAACCACTTAATTCGCTAAAAATTTATGCGATTTGTTTTGTTGGTTGCCCTAGTAAATCGCTCGACACCCCAAAGAGAGGACGACTAGTCTTTGAATAAACAATCAACGGGCGGTAGGCGTTTTGTTTGTTGTTTTCCCTGATCAAGTTTTTAAGTTTTTTATTTTAATTTTGCTTTCTTTTTCTTAGACTCTATTTCCAAAAATGTTTGGGTATATTGGGTTTGTGCAATATCCGTCTATTCGTCTGTATGAACGTACATCTTTTTGACACCCTTGAAGCTAGAGCAACCCAATTCGTTACACATACATATTTATACACCCCAATTTGATATGGTGATAAGCCCACAAATGAGCAAAGGAAAAGAGACTGGAAATAGAGTATACTGTAGTCGGGAGACGGCAGACTGCAAACGATCTTACATGTTGTTCCTTAATTTTTGATGCACTTTTGATCGGCTGCTGCATGCGTGGTGTTTGTTGTTTTTTGTGGGCCATCTATGTGTGATTTATCTGTGTGGCATACAAACGCTTAATTTTACGCCCAGTTGCTTGTTGGCAAGCAAACGATTTGCGATTAGAGCGGGCATTATCAGCTGGAGCTGAGAGCAATCACACCTCAATCACCTGTACGTACCCGTACAGGCAAAGATCTATTGTCGTAATAGTGCTAGCACGTGTGGCAACAGTCAAGATCATGTGGTGTGTGAACGGTAGAGTGTCAGGTTGTTAATACGAGTACTTGAATGTAGTTAGAACTGCTTAGAAGTAGGCGGTCATAATTGAATAAATAGTAGTGGAATAAAATAACAATTCGCGCTTATATTACGACAGACATGCAGTGAGAACGCCCCAACAAAGTCGCTCGCCTGAGCACGAGAACTGAGGAGACTCTGCACCCGAGACCCAGACCCAGTTCCATGTGTGAGGCAAGTCACGTAGGCCTTGAAATGGCGAAATTATGACGACTGTCGTTGTTGCTGCTTCCCGCTCAAGTTCCCACATTCGCATTCATTCATTCACTCATTCATTCAATGCTGTTGAATTTTTCGCATGAATAGACGAAACACGAGGCAAAGAGCAACCGCAGCAGCCGACAATAAGCTCTTCGGCCCTTGGCAACATACTACGAGCGGTAATTGAACTTCCAATGGAGAGCTTGCATAAAGCACTAACCTCAGCATAAAATATGAGAGCAAAGTGTGATGACGTCGCGTTGCTTGGCACGCGCGTTACCCGAGTTTCTCACTCGCACGTCAACATTTTGCCGAAAGCTTATCGCCGAATCTGATGATCATTATGACGGTGAAGGTGCTGGCGCTTTTACTCTTGGCACCTTGTCGCTCACACCCCCGCTCTCTTTATCACTGTTGCGCTGCGCTGATATCAGAACTGTCAGCTATAATTCTGATTAGAAAGACGGCAGTGCAAGTCCAATAGAGAATCACCAGCTGGCGTTCTCGTCGCCGTCGTCGTAGTCTGTGTCGTTGTTTTTGTTTACCTTTCACTTTTGCAGTAATCGCGTCAGCTGATCGTCGGCGTCCTCGTTTCTTGTTGCCATTGCCATAATTTCTAATTGGAATATTGCTGAATAGCTTTTTGCCTTTTGTCTGTGTTAGTTTTGAAAAATTCACTACAGAACCGGTTCATTAAGTGATCCGTTTTGTAACGGTTATAATAGAGCTTATATGCACTCGAATTGAGTCGCGTGTCAATTAATATAGTGTATTTCTAACTGATTAGATAACAACCGAACCACCATATCAGTCTTGCGATCAGTCTAGTCCAGGAAGCGTCAAGCGGACTACGTTATCAGGATTGAGGGTCATTTCTTTTTCTTTTCAGTTGGATATTGTAGATCTTAAGTGATGATCTTATATATTTATTTTATGTATCACTAAGCTCCTTTTCCAGTTTCCACTTAAGCCATATTTTGATGAAACACATTTTTAAAAAATGTTTCAAGAGTGCTTAGAAATATTAAGTAGTATATTTGGGATTGCTTGAGTAATATTTATTTGAATATCTGAAACTCAAATACTTTAGGGTAGTTCACGATCGGCGTTTGCAACATTATTTTTGCTGCAAACGTTTCTGTCTACGTCTGCAATCGATCGTTTATATTTTGTTTGCAGTTTTTGTTTTTGTTGCTCACTAATTTATGGTCATTTGAGTATGACAGCTTATGCATGGGTGTTCGGCTGTCTACGTGACGTATAGAGAATACACCGTTTTGACTGAATCACAAGTTGTTAGTGCCTTACAAAAATGCCGACTGCACCCCAGCATCAGATGCTTTACTAGTGCTGAATCCCATTGCCAATGCCCTTGAATAAATGGCGAATGCGAATCTAAATTGGATCCCAGAGATTAGACAAATTTATTATTGCGTGGAGGCAACTGGTTCAGGCCAATCTCTGAGTGGGCCATTCAAAATCAGTACAATTGACACATTATTATTGATTAGGGGCAATTCCATTTGTTAAGTGACGAGTTATCCATTGATCGATCCGAATAATTTATGATCTTCCGCATTTTTTATTTCACAATCCAAGTGCGGTAAAAGATCAGCATTAACAAAAATTAAAGTAAAGGAAAATGTATTATATTTTGGATATAATATTTTGACAATTAGTGCAAGAAGAATTGAACGAATATTGTATATGGAAAGTGTTGACAATTTAGCATCAACTTGACAGCATTCCAGTTACATTTAATTAACTAGATTTTATCAACGCAACATGACGGAAATGTCAACATTTCCACTGTATTCGTTCGTACTCCCCCTTGAGGGCTGTCGGTCTTGACTGCATTTCTAGTTCATGGCCTGCATTTGCGTGAATATGATGAATATGCTTAATTGGATTAGCAGTGACATCTACACCGGCTCCGCTTACTCTTCCTGCTTTGACCAATGAGTGCACAGCCGGGAAGCAAGCCTAAGCTGTAGTTGGAACCCGATTGCATAATATACCAGTTCTGATTCGGGGGCAGCGTGTGAAACTCGCTGTTTGGAAACATTGATATAGAGCTACAACTTAGCCAGCATATTTCTAAATTCATCTTTAGTAAATAATTGGACAGGGACAATGCGCAAATGTCGTAGTTGCTTGCAAGTCTGTCAATCAAAAAAATAAAAAATATACGAAAAATATAAAAATAACCATTGGAGATGCGGGGCATCGATCCCCGTACCTCTCACATGCTAAGCGAGCGCTCTACCATCTGAGCTACATCCCCTAATGGACAACTTAGAGCTGAGTTGCTACTTAAATGCTTTTCCACTATACGTAAACCTTTCCTAGTGCGGACGATACTTAAAAGCTTTCCATGACAAAGCTTTTGAGCTTTTGCAATGGGCTCATACCCAAAATGAACTAGGAATAAAATGTTAATGAAATAAATGCATATAAATGCACATACGTTTAAAGAATTAAAACTAAAAATGGATAAATATTTAAATGAAAAGTTCATAATTAACAAAACAGCAAAAGGATTGTTCCCGCCCGGGTTCGAACCGGGGACCTTGTGCGTGTGAAGCACACGTGATAACCACTACACTACGGAAACCTGTATAAATAAGCAATCTAAATGACATCGACTTTGTGCAGGATGAAATTGAAAGTAATACTTGGAATTACATATGTAGTCTACATTCTAGTTTGCGAAAGCAATAAAGCTTCAGTTTGCTATTTAAAACGGTTCACCCGAAATAAATATACAAACACAAACATACATAGGTGTGAAAGTACTTACATATGTGGTTGATTTGAATATAACATCTGTCAACAAAATCTATAACAGTTTTATGAATACTTTCTTCAATTCTACACAATAAAATGGAACATTTCGCTTCCGCTATGGGTGGCAAGAGTTTTAAGGGCGATGCTCAATAAAAGACACAGGTCAATAAATGGAAACCATAAAAGTGTCAGGAATGGAGTCATACCGAGGCTGACATTGGCGGATCGTTAAACAGTTCAAATGGGTGCGTGCCGAGGGTTGAATGTTTATTAATAAAACAACCTATGCGATCGTAAAACAAGACTCATTAAAAGCGCATAAAAAGTACCCAAAGGTTAAATGCATATATGAATACATACATATGGATGGATGTATGAGTGTACATAATATACATACATACAGACATATTTTGATGCAAGTGCAACAGTGAGCTAGCTGGTATAAAACGTCCACACGCACGAATTTGATATTTAGCACTGTAAAATAATAACAGGTGAACATAAGCATCTAAATTTAACTTTAAAATAGCGTGCAATTAAACAAAATAAATGAAAAAAGGAAGAAACTTGTTCCCGCCCGGGTTCGAACCGGGGACCTTGTGCGTGTGAAGCACACGTGATAACCGCTACACTACGGAAACACATGAAGATCGAGCGACCTAAAACTCAATTCGTAACTAACCAGTGTCATGCATAGATAGGGAAAACGATTCACTTTTTCCTGCCTGCAATTAATCAGTGTTTAATTTGCATATTTTCCAAATAGGAAAATTAATGACAACGTTAATAGACGCGAGCTTTATTTATGGGCATTGCGATAAGCGAGTAAAAGTGTTTGTCTTAGCCAGCCAGACAGGCAGGCAGCTAATACCATTAGTGCTTCTTGGTCGTTTTTCTAAGGTCTTTGAACTTGAACCAGTAAATAAGCACTGCAGATGAGCACCGTGCTGTGCTGTGCATAAGCTGACATGTTAAATTCGTAGCTCTTGTGCATGCAACTTGTAGCAGGTATGATTATTTGTAGTAAAATTAATGAATAGGTTAGGAATAAGTAGGCTTCTTATGAACGATTCTTGTAGGTACATAAGCACTTTCTATTACGCTTAACGATTAAGTTTCTAGTTGCCAAGGAGAATAAAACTGGTAGGGTTAGGGAACACATAAAATGATTAGTTATTTTCTCTATTTTTGAGCATCTTATCAATTTTGGTGAGCAATAGTTAGCTGAATATTAAGGTCGGTTTATGTTCCACTGTATTTCCCAAAAGAATAAAGATTGAAATAGAAAAATAGGCGAAAATAAGATGCATTTGGTCGATTGACGGTTGAATTACGCAATAAAAAGAACAAATTCCCCACAGTGAGGAATGTTTACCAACTACTTCGTTCAAAAGCAGCATTATACAGCACTGGTAAATAGAATTGACATCGATGAATCCAGAAATCATCTTAAAAATCGTTGATTGCAATGTTTGTTTACTCACATTACTATTTAAACTGTGATTTTAATCGTTTAGTAGCATTTGAAATAGCAAACGGACTTTCGAAATTACGATTTGAGCTGTGATTTCTGATTGAGGATGGAAATTGGCAAGTTTAAATTTAAGTCCTTTGACAGTGTCTTAAAAACAGTATGAGAGATAAATCCAATTACTTTTGTATACTTTAGCGCCTTTGCTCCATTAACCAATTGTTGATAGCCGTTTTAAGTACTGGCTTATCGACTCGCCGGAGAATTTCAGCTTTAGGCCCACCCAAAATTCAAGGGCACTAAGCCGCTTACGGCCAAAGAAGGAAGGGCTTTATCAAGTTTTCTCGAATTGTGCGTGCGTGCAGCCAACACACATAAATAAAAAAGGTAAAATACTCGTTAACTATTGAAATAAATGTTAAGGCAATTAGGTGGCTTCTTGCCAAAAATGATTGCAACTTGTATGTGGCGGCGGCGGTATTGCCGGCTGATAAGCGAAATCATTTGTAATTGAAATTCTCAAGTGGCTGTGGACACCCGCAATGCTCTGGGCAACTGGGAAACGGGTTCAACTGGCCATTGGCGATACAAGTGACAAGTGAACATGGAAAACTAATTTATGTGGCGCATGCGACAGGAAATGCACCTAGTCGGGATATGCGAAGAATTCTCCTACAATACATATACTACATATGTACATATGTATGATGTGTACTATGTGCTGAGAATTCTTCTGTATGCCATGCCGTCTCAATGAAAGTTACAGCGACACTTGGCACATGTTTCTGGGGTAGACCTTGACCGCGTCTGAACAGATCTGACCAACGGTAATATGAAACCGCTAAAATACTTACTTATAGCAGATTGCAGTTCGCTAACAACATTTTGCTCTTAACAAGTTTTTAGGAGGCCTGCGGGCGCCCAACGCAAAGAGACGTGTTAAGAATTGTGTCTATCGGCGCAATCTGCGATATGAGCAACAAGCCAGCCGGTTTCATCTTGGCCAACAGGCATCCGCATATCACTTGTCGCATGTTGTTGCTGCTGTTGTTGCTGTTGCTTATTATTGACCAAGTTATTCTACAGCAATGTGTCATGTTGGCCCGCTGGCAACACCAACACACACACACACATACAACCACATCATGGCAGCAACATCTTGGCAATATGTTGCCAGCGATAGCGCTGCCTCTCTCCATATTTCACACCTCCCACAACGGGGCGGCGGCGGCACGACTGAAATTTGCTCGCTGCAGGCGCCAGGCGAACCAAAACAGCTGGCCAGGCACATCAGCCAGAGTCAGAGTGAGAGCCAGAGCCAGAGCCAGAGCCACTGCATCCAGTTGGCTGTTGCGCTGGGGCCCATCAGCAGCCACATCGATCTTCATTGGGTCTCTCTGCTGTGTGTCTCTGGTGTCTCTGGCTTGCTAGCATCTTCATCTTTATTAATCGCTACATTTATTTGATTATCTTGCAGCAGCAATAGCAGCAGCAGCAGCAGCAGCAGCATCTCCTTCTTGGAGTCGGCTTCTCGCTGAGATTTATGCCCCGGCTGCATTATTTACGCGCTAATCATGCAACACTTTTCATTTTGACACGTTCGGGCGGCTCTCATAAAAGCACCGCCAGCGGTAATTATGTAAATTTTTTGTGGTTGCTCTTGTTTCCCTACATTGACCATGGCCGGGGGTACCATTTTATGATCTATGCTGGCCGATTCGTGCTTAGAAATGAACACAAATTGATAAAAGCAACAACATGAGCAGCAGCAACAGCAACAGCAACAGCCAACGAGTTTCGACTCTATTTTTATAGCCTAGCACGATCGATCGATCCGCGCTCCTCCGTTTGTTTTCACTGGCAAACACGTCGCTAACATAAATTAACCAACTCATACTCATACCCGGAGCAGCAGCAACACCAGTCAAGGCGTAAGGATCCCAGACCGCAGTACCGCTCTGAAAATTCCAGGGAAACGCTGAGGTCTCTGCGCGTGTTTTGACACCAAACATCCGCCCAAAGCCGCAGTCGCATTAGTCGTATAGGGGCTTAGGTGGCAGGGGGGCGCATTGGTACGGGGGTACGGGTTATAGTACTCGTATAGGGGGTACTCTCAGTTCCTGAGACGTTGATCTTGTTAGCCGTTGCCGCTCATGCGCATGACTGCAATTTAAGCGCCATAAATTGTGTTCTCAACGTTTTTACGCAGCTCCCATGTCGATGGCAATGTGTCAAAGTTGTTATGCCATTGGCTTTATATAGGGTATGTAGGGGTATATTGTTGCCTTTCTGTTTTGCATAGCTAATTTATTAATAACTTCAATTTTGAAAGCCAAACTGAGTAGCAAATTTCGTTAATTAATCAGTAAAAGCATATACATTTCTGGTAAATATTTCATAGTCAACACTAATTTTTAGTCGTTCCCTAAGAAAAATCATTTTTTTTTAAATTATTCACTATCTTCGCTTAAATTCATTCCTCATTTGGGTGAAATTTCCTGAAAATGGAAGCACTTCATTTAAACATCTAAATAAAATTTCCAACGCAATTTAAAATTTGACTTTTCTTACCATTAAATCGCTTTTCCAATACTTCCAAATAACTTTCCCAGTCAATATAATTGTAAATGTTGAAGCCAGTAAGAAGAACCACATGAAAAGATGGGGAGTTAAGACATCTGTTAAGGTAGGCAACAATTTTTTTATAAATATTAGCCATTATTTATTACACAAATTTGTTAAGATCTAAAAATCAAAATGACGTTTAAAACTTGGTATTGATTTCCCCAGATCGGCTATAATTTATTACAATAATTATAGTATTTGAGGAAAGTGGAATTATAGGATATTCTTTGGACGATCCTTCTGCACTTTTCCATTTTTTCCGCCCTGCACTTTCAATAATGGGCGCTGTATTAGATGACTTAATAGGATTTTCCTTGTGCCATGGGCTAGGTTTGGCTGACAGCTGAGCTATGTCGGGTCTTAAGTGTCGTTGAGTGGAGCCATAGCTGGGCTGGGTAAGGGAAAGGGGTTGCGCGGTGCGGAGGCCCGCCCGTTGCTGTGACATATGCAAATGGCAAAACTAATTACACAATCCTTCAATTTTTGTAGTATTTTAAATGGCCAATAACAATGTTTGTATAGTGCTCGATCGGCTAAAAACATTTTCTAAATGATTTAATTATGTTAATTACGGATACCCGATAGACAAATACCCGTACTGGACGGCAGCCGTTGTCATGTATGTAACTGACAAACTGGTCGACAGTTGCTAATGAATTAATCAGTATCAGCGCAGATCGGCGATATGGCAATTGAGATCTGAGATCTTAGATCGCTGATCGGATATTGGCGATCAGAAATCATTCAGGCAATCGTATAAATAAGCGTAGGCATTTAATTGCACATGGACATATTATTATTAGTGGCATTACTGACAAATGATAATTGGTATTTGCATGACAATTAGAATCGCTATCATGCGCTGCCCAAGATCAGCCAGTTAACCAGGCTGGCCAAGTTGGCCAAGTGACTTGGCCAGGCGCCAGGCAGCTTTGAAATGTTGCCCCCCTAACTGGCGTCCCGAGACTAATGCAGTTGGCTACGCCTGGCACTTCCTGCATATTTGATACGCCTCATCAGGCAGCCGCATACCGCGATGATCATCAACAAGCGGGAGGGCGGGCGGTTGGTGTGATGTCGGAGGGCCTGTGGCATGATCAATGACAAATATATCTTAATGCCCAAAAAAAAGTATTCGACAAGAGGTGAGGCGATCGTATTTCATGAACTTGACATTGAAAAGAGCAACAATGCTCGACTGTCAATCAGCTTAAGAGCGCGATCATTATCAGCGATCCTTGCAGCACAAAATAATATCATTTTTGGTCTTAAGTGCCTATTAATTGTTGCTGCAGCAAACATGGAGTTTATTTTGGGATTGCACCCAAGCAGTGTCAGTGATTCACTCAGCGGGCAACGGGTAGCGGGTAGCGTGTAGCGGGTAGAGGGTAGCAGACCAAAGCACATCAACATGAGATCCAGCAGGGTATCCAATTGCAATGCTGACAAGATCACGTACAAAGTGCAACTTGGCTTAGCTGTCAATCAAATATTACACAGATTGCGCTGTAGAGAACGCCCCCATTCAGAGGTTAAAGGGTTGTTGAACTGGAATGCGGCTAATAAATGGATCTAAGCATTTAGATGTCAAGGTAGGATATACTCTAATTCTACACTGAAGGATAAGATGACACACAAAGACAACATTTAAGAAGCAGAGTGCTCTATTAGCAGATATCCTTCTATTGAAGGCTAAGATGACACACAGAGACAACATTTAAGAAACAGAGTGCTCTATTAGCAGTTACCCTTCTAGTATAGTACCTTCCATATTCTATTAGCATTCTATAGGATTTTTAAGATTTATAGAACTCGAACTGATATTCTTCTTAAAAGTGAAACTAAGCGCTTAACGTGTTAATGAGATTTATAAGTCCATTAGAAAAACACATCCACATCGAGAAAGTATTTTGATGCTGAAAATTGTTGTATATTTTTTTTGGAAGAGGAATTTAAAGAAATACAAAGTGCTTAAATTAACAACACGAAAGAACGTCTATCTTCGGCGGTCTGAAGCTATGTAAATACCCTAGCAGCAATGTTTTTAATACAAAACTAAATTTTCGTCTGATTGTTCCTATGGGAGCTATGTATGTGGTCCGATTTTGATCAAATTATAAGAAACTATGTGATGTTTAATAAAACTCTCGCTTAGTTTGGATGTAATACAAAAAGTTTTTCATACAAAAACTAATTTTTCACCCGATCCTATGGCAGCTATAGGATGTAGTGGTCCGATTTTGACCAAATTTGGTCAGATTGTATAAACTCTACAGAGACTCGGCTTGGGTGAGTTTGGTGAAGATATCTAATTTTAATTACGATAGCTTTAAAACTGAGAGACTAGTTTGCATAGAAACATCGAACATCGCTATATTGACTCGGCTATTCATGCTGATTCAGAATATATATACTTTGTTGGGTCGTCTTCTTCAGTGCATTACACATTTCGTGACAAAATTATAATATCCTCTGCTAGGGTGTACAAATGTAAGAATGTGATGTTTTTGTGGGATAACAATTTAGTAGTTTTGAAAAAAATAATGAAAAATAGTTCTTGAGTTGGCATCCTTAGAACAAGACAGGTTTTAATGCAATCCGGATATGGATTATGATATCTTATAAAACCTATAGAAAAAAGTGAAATAAGATTAATTCTGCATAAATGAAGCTCATTCATAAGAATGTGACTCAATTATGTTTAACTGGGTTAGATTCCCGATCCGTGTTTGTCTAGTTTTAGAACTTTTAATCAAATCTTGAAAGTTGTGATAAGATCATGGAGCAGATAAGGTTGTGGGACATTAAGTTTGATTACTTTGTGTCATTGCTGTCAGTTAAGATTCAAATAGTGTGGAGCCTCTGACGTAGATTGAGAATATGTATTTCCTGGGTTGGTTACCCCGGTATAGTACTGTACACTCAGTTCCTCGTTCCGCCCTCGTTCTGTTGGTAATTACTCCCATGTGCTAGCATATCGCCATATGCAGCTAATCATTCGAAGATAAGCACGCGATAATGCCGAAAACAAAGGCCAAAATGAATACTTTCGACTATCTACAGCAACTATTTGGCAGTTTGTATTTTATCGATGAGTTTCATTTCTCTCTCTTTTTGGGAGCTAACCTGTGAGGGCAATCAATTGTAAATACTGGAATGTGTGAGTCACCTAATAACTAAACGACTAATGTTAAGACTAAAAGTCCACATCGCGGCTAGTGGCCATTGCGTTGGTCTGACCAGGTTTTGCCGAGCGCCTGATCCCGTGCCTGTTGCCGCAGGACCTTGCCACTGCCTGTTTTGGGCAGTTCGTTCAGAAAGAAGACGCCGCAGTGTAGTTGCTTGTGGGTGACCACCAGACGCTTGGCCACATACTCAACAATGTCCATTTCGGTTAGACGACTGCCAGGTAACTTGACAACGGCGGCAGCAGCGGGATCGCCGTCGACCTCGTTCCACAGGCCAAAGACGCACGCTTCGATGACGTCGGGTAGCTCGGCAATGACCTGCTCCAGCTCGTAGGGGCAATATTGGGCGCCATGGAAGCGCAGCATATCCCGCTTCCGTTCCACAATGTGCAAGAAGTTCTCGTTGTCAAAGTAGCCCATGTCGCCGGTGTGGAACCAGCCCTGATAGTCCTGCATGCGTTTCGATTCATTTGGATTGCCATAGTAGCCGTTCCACACTTTGGCATTGTGCACTAGAATCTCACCCGTTTCGCCATGCCCCAGACTGCGGCCGGCATCGTCCAGAATTTTCACCTTCACGCCCGGCACAATCTTGCCCACCGATGAGGGCTTTGCCACGCCCATATTGGCTGCCACCCCGCCGCACTCGGTCATCGCATAACCATAGGATATTTGACCATTCAGCAGCTGATCCTGCAGCTTCAGCAGATTGGCCACATAACAATTGCCGCCGCCGATGCTGATGAAGCGCACACTGGCCAATCTCTGTTTACTGAGCGTGGGCGCCTTCAGCAACGAAGCCACCTGCTGGGGCGCCAGGGTCAGCAGGGTGACCTTGTACTTCCCGATCAGTTGCAGCAAATACTCGGGCGTATAGGCGCGATCGGTGACGACGCGCGTGGAGCCATGGCAGCAGCTGAAGAGCATGTTGAACAAACCCGGCGCCCAGTCAATGGTGCTGAAAGACAGCAGGACATCCTGGCCAGTAACAAAGCTGTAGAATAGCAATGGAATCAATATGGAGACCTATTAATCGAGGATCATTCATTTGCGTACCCAAAATCAAAGAGGCACGCGGAATTGGATATGCAAACCGTCTTGGGCAGACCAGTGGTGCCGGAGGTGCAGAGTATGGCCACAGTTTGATCGCCGCCCAGCATCAGTGGCTCAGGGCTGAAAAGATTGGGTTTATCAGATGGCTCAGCGGTGGGGCAGCTTGCTCAACACTTACACATAATACAACTCCGTCTTGGTGGGCTCCAGCAGATCCTCAATGCGTGGCAGCTGCAGCCGGTGATCCTTGAGCGTGTACACCGGAGCCTTAAGCATTTTGGCAATGGCACTGAGTCGCTCATAGACCAAGCCATCGCAGAATATAATGCGTGGCCGGGTAATGCAAAATAGATGCTTGAATGTGGCCTCATCCTGCCAGGGACTAACCGCATGGAAGGGCGTTCCATTCAGCAGACAGCCCAGCACCACGGGCATCAGATAGGTGGTGTTGGTGCCGGCAATGCCAACCACATCATCCTGCCTCAGATTCATCGCCTTCAGCTGCTGTGCAATGCGTATGGCAAAGCTGATGGCCTCGCCATTGGTCAACGCTGTGCCCTCCGTATCTGAAATCTGCAATCGAAATCGAATTCAAAATTCACGTAAATTCGATCAACTATTGATATTTTGACTGGTCAATCAAACCTGGCAGAGGCTTGCCGGATGATTGCGCATAAAGGCAAACAGAATTTTGCCAATGGAGCAGTCGGCGTCAAAGAAATGCGCCGGCCTTGGTCCACTCCAAATTTTTGTGTATTTATCGAACTGTGTGCTGGCGCCTTCCATGTTGTCAACTGATAAGAGGCGTCGATTCTGGTGCGTCCAAGCGTCGCGCAAGTCGTTCAGCAACTGGGGACCGTTGCGTGGGCAACACCTGGGCCTCAGTCAGTCCAGTCCACTTATCAGCTAACCGCTACCCATCTAAACGGTTGGCAACGTCACCTATCAAGCAGCCCGCCCAAAAAAAAGCTCTAGAGATAAGCAATGCTAGCGATAAGCACAGCCAAAAGCTGTAAAGATTGGCCAGCTGATACCAAGGGCAGCTAATTGAACGATATTAATTATAATGGCCTTGACTTGATTTTGGAAGAGTTATGTGGCATTAGATCTTAATATAGAGCCATTTATCATTGATCTCTAAGTTAATCGAACAAATTTGAATAGTAAACTTTAATATTACAAAAAAATCATATCTGGAATAATTCAAATTTACTTTAATCCTGTTGCTTTCCCGCCCCTTTCTTATTTTTAAAATAAACCGAATTATCAGACTGCAATGGTCATTCTGATACTGCTTCAAGTTTTTGTATTCCACAAGGCAGATTTGTGGTATATTGAACAGCACGAAGCAGTTCACTAAAGCAGTGAACACATGCAGTTTTAAAGCAGTTCCGACAATAGTTCCAATAAATGCCGCTGGATTTCAATGGCGACACAGAGTAAGCAAAGTAACACTACAGTTACTGCGGATGTTTGTAAATATTAAAATCTCTATATGTCACGGTTACCAGCATCAAAATTAAGTTTTTTTTTTTTTAATTTTAAGATTTGGAACTCCCTGATACATTTTGGAAACAAGTTTTAAAAAGTTGTTATCTCGAAACTTTTATTTTAATCGATTGTGGAAAGGTCTTTTAAAGCTCCTAGTATTTCCAAAAACCTAGTCTTGTAGAAACCTAGAATGTAGTTAGTTGTCCAGTTGGTTTCTATTCTTAGCTTCAAGAAAATAGTCCTTTGTCGCCCGACGATTCGTTTTGTCATTGGCGCTGGTCTTCAGATTTTCCACAATAATGGCACCGCCATGCAACTGCTTGTACTTGGCATCAATGTGCTCCTGCACGTAGTCCACCACATCCTGGGCGACTATATCGGAGCCGAGCTTCTTGACCACAGCAGCGGCAGCCTCGTCCCCGTTAAATGTATTCCAGACGCCAAAGACGCAGACCTCTGCCACGCCTGGCATCTGAGATATTACCTCCTCTATTTCGTGTGGGTAATACATAATGTTCTGATACTTGAGCATGTCCTTTTTGCGCTCCACTATGTAGAGGAAACCATCTTCATCAATATAGGCTAAGTCGCCAGTATGAAACCATAGATTTGAGTCACGTATATTGTGCGACTCCTCTGGATTTCCATAATATCCAGCCCAATACTGACTACTATAAACGCACAGCTCGCCGATCTCGTTTGAATCCAGAACCTCGCCCTGGTCGTTAAGTATCTTTAACTTATAGCCGTCCGATACACGGCCAACAGAATTGGGTTTCTCATCAAATTGACAGTTCCTAGCCGCGATACTGCCCAGTTCAGTGAAGCTGTAAGCATAGTGAAGGCAGTCAAATCGGAGACGACTCCGTATTCGATGTTGCACCTCGACGGAGCAACGACCACCTCCGTACATATAGGAGCGCATGCTATCCAGATTGGCCTGCTCGAATTCCGGGCAGTTGCTTATCATCGCCATGTGAGAAGGCGCCTGCAAAAGCCATGTGACTTTGTATTTCTCAATAACACGCAGAAGTCGCGCAGGATCGAAAGGGTTGTCGGCTATAATCCGAAGGGTGCTGTACACAGCCGAACTAACCGTTGTCCAAAGTGCTGATATCTAGTCCAGGGTACTGTGTGTGTATTGCACATCAGCGGTGGTAAGATCTCTGTGGAGATCAAGTATCCGTTGTGAGCAGATATCTAAAAAACTACTGTACTTTACTCACGGACTTATGTTTAGGATCTTCCGACTGTTTGAAATAGTCACTGCCTTGGGCGTACCCGTAGTTCCCGAGGAGCAAAGAATGGCCAGATTTTGGTTGTTTCCCTGCTCCAGGCGAGTAGGTTCAAAGTTTGCTTCCACAGGCGTATTAAGGACATCATCAATGCTAATTGAGTTCTTCTGATGGTTACGCATTGTAATGATCTTCACATTTAAATTCTCCGTGGCAGACTTTACTTTCGCGTATTCCTCTCCATCGCAGAATATTAGACGTGGCTTCGTAATATCGAACAGCTTCTCGATGGTCTCCTTCTCATATGATGTATTGAGCGAGTGAAATGCAATACCATTGAAAAAGCATCCATATACCACAGCAAAGATGTGCGTTGTATTTCTTGCTATAATACCCACAATATCCGACTGCACCATGCCCAACGATCTCATATAGCTAGCCACTCGCATGGAATTCATGTGGAGTTCCTCTCGGGACAATATAGTGTTTTCAGTGTCTGAGATCTGTTCGGGAATTAAAATGCTATAAATTGCGCAATTTATATATGTACATATATGTCCATAAGTTAAGTATTTACTTGAGCTGTGAGCTTCGGATGACGTCGCATCTCATGAAAGATAATCTCGCCTATCGATAGATCCGGTGCAAAATACTCACGATCATCCTTACCACTCCAAATCTTACGCTCGGCATCGAAGGTGCTCTCCCGCTTATAAGGCATTCCGATTGAAGCTAGTTTACTTTGCTAAATGTTGAGGCGAACACGATTCTGTCCGCGTTTTATAGTCGTTGGTACTGTCAGAATGTTTCTAGTGTTTAATATCAAGAGGGAACCGTATCAGTGCAATATATATACGTGATCATGTATGGCTATACGCGTATATATATACTTATATTGTTGAACATTGTTGTATTCTGTTTTCCAATGAACAAAGAGTATCTGGTGTTTGTGCAATGTCTCACCGTCCAATATCTACGCAATTTTTTTCCGACTTTAGTGAAGCTAGAGTAACCAAATTTGGTTGGCGTATACCATAGAGATATGAAGTATTACCTTTTTGGCTAGCCCTCCTCTGAATGCGCAATTAAAAGCAAACTGGGAACAGAGTATACAGCAGTCGGGAGCTTCCTCAACGTTTCAACTTGTTTATTAATCAAATTGTATACACGAGAATATAAGTACTATATAAGTACATATATATATAAATAAATTGTGCTGTCGGAGAGGTATCACGTGAATGGCGTTATTGCAGTCTTACGTAAACTTAAAAAGTTGCTGAATTGTAGAGTCAATGTGTTAATGCAATTAGTCGTTGAATTGCTGATTAGTTTTTCATTGACTGAAAACTGCTGGATCGTCTAGTATATACTTTAATAATAAATATGTGTAATTAGTTGTTTACATTAAAAGTATCGTATTTTGTGGGTGTGGTTTTTTCCTACATTTACATATTATTTTTGTCTGAGGGGCAAATCATTGTTGAATGGACACTTTGCTCTCTTATCTTTAAGTATCTCAGAGATTTATGCAGTGTCATTGTTTTGATAGGTTATGTTTGGGTCTATACGTAATACTATCATCCATGATTTCTCCGGCATGTGTTTGTTTCTTGTTTTCTTGATTTTCTTATCAACACATAGCTTGTTTGGGTGTTAATAGCAGGCACAGGTCAAGTTTATTTCAGATTTCAGATATTCTCTTTTATGTTTTCGTAGCATTTTGTGTAAAACCCCCAATATGTAAATAAATTTGATCTAATCGTACATCAGTGTCTTCCTTCAGATTAATTTTGAATTTAAAATTTATTAATTGTCTAAAATAAACTTTTTTTCAATTTAATCCTTTGAAAATATAATTTTAAAATTTTATCTTTAATCAATTGGATAATATTAGTACATAAAAGCATTTTTTAATAGTTACTGAGAGATACATTTTGATTTGAAAATTGTGTACGAAACTTAAAAAATAAGTTGTCTCAAAATAAACTCTTCTGGTTAAACTTAACCCATTTTTATGAGAATTAGTCTTAGATATTCATTTGGCCTGGCACATAATATTGATTAATGATTAGAATTATCATTTATATTTGTAATGCATTTAAAACGGATGGTAATATGTGTTCGATTAATTTCTATCCTTAACCTCAAGAAAAAATGCCTTTGTGGCTTGCCGATTCATTTTGCCATTGGCGCTGGTCTTCAGATTTTCCACAATAATAGCACCGCCATGCAACTGCTTGTACTTGGCATCAATGTGCTCCTGCACGTAGTCCACCACATCCTGGGCGACTATATCGGAGCCGAGCTTCTTGACCACAGCAGCGGCAGCCTCGTCCCCGTTAAATGTATTCCAGACGCCAAAGACGCAGACCTCTGCCACGCCTGGCATCTGAGATATTACCTCCTCTATTTCGTGTGGGTAATACATAATGTTCTGATACTTGAGCATGTCCTTTTTGCGCTCCACTATGTAGAGGAAACTATCTTCATCAATATAGGCTAAGTCGCCAGTATGAAACCATTGATTTGAGTCACGTATATTGTGCGACTCCTCTGGATTTCCATAATATCCAGCCCAATACTGATTACTATAAACGCACAGCTCGCCGATCTCGTTCGAATCCAGAACCTCGCCCTGGTCGTTAAGTATCTTCAACTTGTAGCCACACGTCACACGGCCAACAGAATTTGGTTTCTCATCAAAGTGACAGTTCATGGACACAACACTACCCACTTCCGTGAAGCCGTAAGCATAGTGGAGGCAGTCAAATCGGAGACGACTCCGTATTCGATGTTGCACCTCGACGGAGCAACGACCACCTGTGTAAAAGTAGAAGCGCAGGCTATCCAGATTGGCATTTTCAAATTCCGGGGAATTAGTTATGATCGCCATGTGTGAAGGTGCCTGCAGAAGCCATGTGACTTTGTATTCCTCAATAACACGCAGAACACGCGCAGGCTCGAAAGGGTTGGCGGATATAATGCGTAGCGTGCTGTACACAGCCGAAGTAACTGTTGCGACAAGTCCTGTAATCCAGTCCAGGGTGCTGTTTGTGTATTGCACATCAGCGGTGGTGAGGTCTCTGTGGTGATCAGATATCTAAGCTACTGAACATTACTATATGTATTGTTGTCTTTACTCACGGGCTGGTGGCTAAAATATTGCGACTGTTTGAAACGGTGACTGCCTTGGGCGTACCCGTAGTTCCCGAGGAGCAAAGAATGGCCAGATTTTGGTTGTTGCCCTGCTCCAAACGAGCAGGTTCAAAGTCTGCTTCCACAGGCGTATCAAGGACATCATCAATGCTAATAGATCCATTTTGATGGTTACGCATTGTAATGATCTTCACATTTAAATTCTCCGTGGCGGACTTTACTTTCGCGTATTCCTCTCCATCGCAGAATATTAGACGTGGCTTCGTAATATCGAACAGCTTCTCGATGGTCTCCTTCTCATATGATGTATTGAGCGAGTGAAAGGCAATACCATTGAAAAAGCATCCATATACCACAGCAAAGATGTGCGTTGTATTTCTTGCTATAATACCCACAATATCCGACTGCACCATGCCCAACGATCTCATATAGCTAGCCACTCGCATGGAATTCATGTGGAGTTCCTCTCGGGACAATATAGTGTTTTCAGTGTCTGAGATCTGTTCGGGAATTAAAATGCTATAAATTGCGCAATTTATATATGTACATATATGTCCATAAGTTAAGTATTTACTTGAGCTGTGAGCTTCGGATGACGTCGCATCTCATGAAAGATAATCTCGCCTATCGATAGATCCGGTGCAAAATAGACAGGATCATCCTTTCCACTCCAAGTCTTACGCTCGGCATCGAAGGTGCACTCCGGCTTATAAGGCATTCCGAATGAAACTAGTTGACTTTATTTAATGCTGAGGCGAACGCGATTCTGTCTGCCTTTTATAGCCGGTGGCTTGTGTAGATAACAAATAAATTACTATCACAATCTAAATAACGGTCAATGTCGAGAGGCAAACGTATTAATGTACGTATATTGTGTATTGTAAGAATGCATCTATGAATTATATTAAAATTTTTTTTATATCGTACTTGTATTTACATATATACCCCAGTTTAACAAGGCAAGTCTCTATCAATTCTGTAAAATACGCAATTCATCGACAAGCCAATTATACAGTCAGAGAGGTCTCACGCTGTTGAAGTTTACGTATATTCAATTACGGGTTTAAATAGGGGGTCAATGTGCTTGTGCAATTAATAGAATAACTAGAAAATATGATTACTATTGTATGCTATAACTGGGCTAAAAATAAGAAATTTCATGGATGGTGAAATTCTTAGTTCCCAAAAATAACAAGTAATTGTTTACATCAACAGTATCATATTTTGTGTGTTTGTTGTTCTCTTAAATTTTCCTAATTATTTTCTGAGAGGCCTTATCGTGTACACAAAGTTTTCATTCTTACTATAAGTATGCCAAAGTTTTATGCAGTGTCATCGTTTCTATGCGTTATGTCATTCACGAATTCCGTGATGTATAATACTAAGATATAGTATTTTGTTTTCCTCCTATTAATCTTATCAAAGCACGCCTAGTCTAGTGTGACTGAAAACAGTGATTGAAAGAACTTTTATTGCTGTTAATTAATATTATTTTTTGACCACTTTAGTAGATAATTAAACACTCCATTGATAATCGCAAAGCTCGTAAGTCTAATATGTATAGGGGGCATCTATGAATCACCTGTCCCGATGTTCACTGTCTACAATCTTTAGATAATCGGCCTTTACGGCCCGGCGATTTACCTTGCCATTCGAGTTCTTCGCTAGCTGGGGAACAATCTGTGCACCTCCATTCAGCTGTTTATAGTTAACACTTATGTGCTGGGCCACAAACTGTAGCACCTGGGTCGAGTCCAGTTGAGTACCTGGCCTGGCGACTACCGAAGCAGCTGCTGCATCGCCTTCGGTTTCAGTCCAAATGCCAAAGACGCAAACCTCGGAGACTTCGGGCATTTGTGCTATGACCTCCTCGATCTCGTGTGGATAGTACATCATGCCTAGAAACTTGAGCATGTCCTTTTTGCGTTCCACGATGTGCAGATAGTTGTCATCATCGAAGTAGCCCAAATCGCCGGTGTGTAACCAGCCCTCAGAGTCCTGCATATCAGCCGTAGCGAGGACATTGCCATAGTAGCCACTCCAGTGCTGTCCATTGTGGCAGAAGAGTTCACCAAGCTCGTTGGGTCCCATTGACTCTCCATTAGTATTTACCACGCGCATGCGAATGTTGTCTAGGAGCTGTCCTACCGAGGTGGGCTTAGCGTGTGTTTTGTAGTTTAAGGAGGCGCAGGTGCCCAGCTCAGTCAAGCCGTAGACGTTGTGCAGGACACCCTCATCGCGAAGAAAGGATTGCATCTTTCGTAACGTCGACACAAGGGTGTGACCGCCGCCAAACAACAGATGGCGCATACTGTGCAGCTGCTTGGCGTTGACTTCAGGACAATTGGCCAGCATGGCGACATGTGAGGCGGCCAGCACGGCCCAGCTCATGCTATGCTGTTCGCACATTGTCAGGAAGTGTACCGGACTAAACACCTCCTTCGATATGAGACGCACCGTACCGAAGACCCCTGCAATAACCAGACTGATTACACCCGTAAGCCAGTCTAGAGTGCTGGGTGCGTACATAATATCCTTGGAGCTGATGTAGCTGTTGAATATTGGGTTTAGGTGGTTAAATAACACACATGGTTCAAGTCTTACCTGTGCGCCTCGAACATCCTCCGATTATTCGAAATAGTAACTGCTTTTGGCATGCCTGTGGTGCCGGAGGAGCAGAGTATGGCCATTGTGCGGTCTATGCCACGTTGAAACCTGGCGGGCTTGTAATCGTGTTGCAGTGGAATTTGGAGTAGCTCGAGAATGCTTAATACACCTGCTATACTTTCATCGATTGTTAAAATTTGTGCTCCCAAAGTCGTTGCTATATTTCTCATCCTCTCATAGTCCTGAACATCGCAGCATATAATTCTTGGCTTGGTTAGGCCAAAGAGATTCTGTATGGTATGCTCCTCCAAGTTTGGGTTGACGGCGTGAAAGGGCGTGCCATTGAACATGCATCCATAGGTCAGTGCAGCCAGATGCGTCGTATTCCTGGCCAGTACACCCACAATATGTGTTTCTTCATTGAACCCCTGCTCCCTCAGATAAACGCTTACTTTGGCTGCATTTTGGAGCATTTGGGAGCGGGTTAGACGCGTCTCTTCGGTGTGCGAGATCTGAAAGATTCGCTGGGGCTCGCTTTGTAGCTGCCTGAATATGATCTGTCCTATGGTCAGGTCATCGTTGTAGTAGCTTTGCTCACTGCTGCCGGACCAGATTCTGAGATCGGCATTGTAGCCAGTCGTTGGGTTTCCATTCAGATCAAACATTTCGATGAAACTGATGCATCTCAACTGCAAGTTAATCGTATTTAAAGGTCGGCAACTACTTCCCGTTGTTTCCAAACTGTCAAATCACAATGCAAACAGCCTGATGTTGCATATGTGCATGCAGCTCGGATAAGACACGCGATCGTGGCGATTATTATCGGAACGATCGACTACACCAAATATTAGTCGGCAATTTAACGGCCAAAGTGCCTGTAATCTACTTACCCTTCCCCCTTATCTGTATTAATAATATAATAATAATACTCAGAAGTTATTTATAAATCTATTGTCAATTGCGGATCATCTCCTATTCAACCACTATAAACTAGAGCATATTTAATTGTTGTTATTATTTACTTATACATGTGCAATGACTCGGCATTTTCGGTGGGATGTGTAATTTGTTATCAACTGTTATGTTATTCTGTGGTGTATGTCTTTAAAAGCAGCTCTATATGAAGAATATATTTACAAGATATTTTTCGAACTCATTTTAAGATTAGTGCATGGGTAACTACTTCGGGAAAGAATCTCAGGGGTATTAGCCAGGCTCCCTTATCCTTACTATTGACTTTCAGTTTCAGCTCTTGCAGTTTTCGAGAACCTTGCGTTCATACATTCGGAAGGTATAAATCGACTTGGCTATGGATACTGAACAAGAATGTATATATACTGTTTAGGGTCGGAAATATCTCCTTCTGCGTGTTATATACACACATACATGTGTACATTTTTAGTACCCTCTTTTACCCATTTTATGACTATAGGGTGTAAAATATTACTTTTATGTTAGTTATTGGCGATCTTATCATATTCTAAAACAATTGTTTATATTTTCGCCGCTTATTTCCACATTCTTAACGGCATTCGGTTTGAAATCATGAAAGCACATATTACTGTGTACTGCTTATGTGGGACTTCGAATATGTTAGAGCGGCCTTATACTTGTATAGTTCCGCCTACTCTCAGTAGCTGATTGCTACAGTCGAAAATGTGCATGAACTGCTTGCGTTCGGAAATCCATGCAAGCAGGTGTCGTTCATCAAGCAGTGATTACTGCTTAACAATTGTAGGCTGTTAACTTCTCATTTAACATTGATGAGAAGTTAACAGCCTACAATTGTATCTGCAATTCAATGTTAATGCTATTTAAATTTCAGACATATAATCTAAATTTTAAAAATAAAAGATAAAATGCTTCCCATGTCCCTCCTAGTCTCGTTAGTTGGGGGCTTCTGACTTCAGAAGCATTTTGGTTGTGGTGGATATATGAACTTACCAACGAGATAACTTTAAGGGGTTGTCTAACCAATAAATTTGAAGAGAAACAGTTGTTGCAGTGTACATTTTAAATTTGGTTTTTATTTAAACATGCCATGGTTGTGTATTTTCTTATTTTTTTGTTTTTTTGTTTCATTTTCAATTATAAACATTTCACAAACATTTTTACTCTGGAGTTTTACACACTTGATTTTAGTTTTTGTTTTTGTTTCGGGTGATGGCAATACAACAATTATTTCAACTATTTTGTATAATTATTTGACTAATGTTTACTTATGCATTAAAATGCCGATCTAGTCGGCCCTTGTGTTTGCCTTTTTGTTACTTTCGATTTGTTGTTAGTTGTTGGCGTTGTTTTGGGTTTGTCTCTCATTGTGTTCCACTACAGCAAATTGTTCTTTAAACTTTATTTTAAACGCATGATCTTATATTTAGAATATGTGGGTTTTGTGTGATGACTTGACTTCTTGTTTGTTAATCTTTAATTATTCGTGTGTGTCCACTTAGCTCTATAAAGTAAGGGGATTCGTGGTGTTCGCTGATTCGATTTGAAATGATTCTTATTTACAATTCATTATGTGTTCACTTTTAGAAATGATAATTGGAGTTTTGATTGTTAGAAATGGGGCCAAATTGTTTACCCCTTTGCTTGAAGATATGTGTTATGATTTATAAATTTGCTTTCCGTTTTTTACTAGACTTCTCAATTAGTGCAAGTTAAATTTCGTTTAGAGTAAGAGTATTGTGGCTGAAACACTAACAGTGATTAAAAGTGAATTGATGAAAAGTGAATCGAGTGAGAGTGTGTGTGTGAATGCAAAATGGGCTTGGCGTTCAGTAGTACTCGTATTAATATTAGTTATGTGTTGATTAGTCCTATGTGAATGCGTTATGCAACACTGCTGCTAGTGGCTTAACTTAACTACACATATGTTAACTTATGTGCTACATTTTAACGTTTAATGTTAGATTAATGTTATTTACTTCGGCTTTTACTCAAAACATGTAAGTCTTTTTGGAACGCATCTAGAAGTTGTGCACATTTAAACCTAACCGTATGACATACGTATGACATTTACATATTACATAGTATAAACTATTTACATCAAAATTGGACTGCCGCTGCTAAACAAATTTCCGTCCAAATGATAATTGACCAAATTGATGAACGGCAACTGAAGGCAGCACACAACCTATGCCAAGTTTCGAAACACGAAACGTATATATCTAACTCTAAATTACTAAGATACGAACTGAGAAACGAGCCAATCACGAGTACTCAGATCGATGTAGGGCTCTTGGCTAGTTTGCTATTTACTTGCTGATGTACTTAAGATTTCCTATACTAAATGTTTTGTTTATTTTTGGTTTGGTTTCGTTTCGTTTCGGTTCGTTTCGGTTTCGGTTTCGGTTTTAGTTCCTGTTTTCGGTTCATATTCGATTGGTAGTACGTAGATACGTTTACATCAATATTATTCAACACATATCAAACAACATAACCAACATTTGGCTGTTGCGAGGCCTTCATTGATCGCTTGACACATCTTGACTACTTATTTGCTCACATTTAAAACCCTGTATGTTCAATAGCTATAGCATCATATACAATACAACTAGTTTTGCGCCCAATTCATTATAAATATGTATAATTATTAGCTATTTAGTTATTTTTTGAGATATCTTTTTCTTGCTTGGCACGAATTTTACAACATTTATTTTATTACCTCTTGAGGTTTGCTTAGTGACAATAATTATGTGGGTGCGTGTTCTCATTGATTTTGATTTGTTTCATTTAAGTTTATTCTTTCTTACCTTTATTATGTTTAAGTAAGTTTGTGTTTTCGAAATAAGGCAAAAGCATATCATTGAAAAATATTGAAAATATTAAAACAAGGCGAAACAAGCTGAATATAACAAAAGTAAGTATTTTAAGCAGAACTACAAAATATTGGTTGCTTTTAATTAGGTATGTTATTTTATTTGGTTTGCTGTTATTTGCTATGTAGAATTCATTTGTATTTTTATTTTATTTTTTTTTAGCTATACGGAAACTTATTGTTATGTTAAGTTTCTTGTGGTTTTCTTAATTTGGTGTTTAGTACTGATTGTGCATAGATTTTGACTTGGCAAGTTAGCTAGTTGTTTTTATATTTAATAGGGGAAATTGCTGAAACTAGGTAGTTGATCTGTAGCAACTGAGGAACAGGGCAGGACAAACTGTTCGCTTATCTAGCCCACTCCTTGTTAACTGCAGGACTCACTCCTCATACGAAAGGCACTTAAGAACGAAAACATATTTGATTACAAAAGGGAAGTGGTACACATTCCTAATTGATGATAGTGTTTCTATTTAATATTCGATTCGTTTATATCTGGATTATTGGTTTTTGTTTTTTTGCACTACGTGATAAAACTATTTGTATTGTCTGTTAATTGGTTTATGGTTTGTTATTAGATATAGAGCTACTTCAAAAAATAACTAACTACCTGGACACTGGCATAAGAATCATAAGTTGTAAGTTATAATTTATTTTTTATTTTTATTTATCTATAGTCTTACTGTGTTCTTATGCGGTGCCCCTTCATAATTCAATAACTAAATAAAAATTGTAACTATATAAATATAATACTAAGTACTAAGTCCAAATAAATAGGTATGTCGCATTTAGCAATGGTTTTGAAGCCGCACTAATAACTACATGAACAAAATTGGCACTAATTGAATTTATTGAAATTGAAACAAGCAATAAATAAACTATTTATCTATAATACTAGTAGGCATATCAAGAGGAATAAAACTTGCAGTACCCACCAGTTCCAGTTAAATAATTCTTTTTACTTTAATCGCCAATCAATCGAACGTTATTCAATTTTGAATATTGATCAAATA
This sequence comes from Hirtodrosophila confusa, assembly GCA_035043065.1. Classification (NCBI taxonomy): domain Eukaryota; kingdom Metazoa; phylum Arthropoda; class Insecta; order Diptera; family Drosophilidae; genus Hirtodrosophila; species Hirtodrosophila confusa. The sequence continues at coordinate 781,349 of JAWNNI010000024.1, forward strand.
AATTGGAACAATTATCTTCGGTGTGCCGAAGAATCTATGCTCTTGCAGGGATGTTATTAAAATTGGTCTTATGGCAGCTTTTCTATATAGTATTCTCACATTTTTGTTTTTTCTTTAAATATGTCAAATTTATCTAATTTGGTATAGTTAACTTTAGTTGCGACTGTTCGTTCCCATGGCAATTATGAATTTGAATTTGGTGAGTAGGTAAAGGTAACAGATTAGAATTCAAATTCAAACAGTGAGATATCTGTGAAAAGAAATATATTAAAAATGTATAATTATGATAGCTTGAGAACTAAGAGATATGGATATATTAACTCGGCTCGCCTGGATCGGGAATGTATGAACTTTAGGGAAAACTCCTTTCATTGTATCGCACGTCTTGTGGCAAAATCATAATACTCTCTGCAAGGCTATAATAAAAAACTCACGTTGTTGTGTGCTGTGTGTAGTTCAAATGTCAATTTAATTAACCACAAAACATTGAGTTGTGTTCTGCATTGGGTTTTATTTTAATTCGATTGTGAACATAATTGAATTTGCCTAGGATTCTTAGTTGTTGTCGTTTCTTATTTAAGACTTAACTTAAATTTATCTACACCCTTTTGTTAGTTTAGAATTCGAATTGTATAAACTAGTTGACTTAAAACTTATTGTATGACATATTTACAAACGTCGTGTGGCAACTGCGACTTTTTACAGCTAACTTAGCGCATTTTAAGTACAAATTAATAGTAATTTGTTGGAACTAAACTAATGTGAACAAAACGTCTTTTGATTAATACCTAAAATATGTTTTTGGTTTTTTGTTTTATTAATTTTATAACAATTTGGAGCATTTAAAACAAATCAAACAAACGAGCTGCGAACATTGCAAATCGTCATCAAATCGCCCTGTTAAGTTCTGAATCATTTTGAATTTTGTTTTTGTTTTTGTTTTTGGTTTCTTGTCATTATCTTCTATGCAGTCATACTTGATCAATTTAACTTACAGTTAGTTAATATCGTTTTCTAAATTTAAAGCCGAATTTTGTATAGTGGAAATGCCTTGGCTCCTTGTCGCCCCATTAGATCAAGCAAAGCATTTACTGCACCGATATACAAATACATACTCGTATGTAGTATATATTTATGTATATTGTTAATTTCATGTTGGATTCTACATAGCCTTTGGTTATCAGAGACGCGCTTTAGAAGGTCCTTTTGTGGTTGTAATCAAATGAATCAAATCGAATCGAAAATCATATGCAAAAATCAAGCCAAAATAGCCAAACGCAACACAACGTTGAACGTAAAGTAGTAAATGAAAGTGAAAATGAAAGAGAATAGGTTAGTACAATCTTTGGTTTCGAGTGCCATCTCTTGTTTATAAAGTAATTGGTAATAGGTAAACGGCATTTACTCATCCTCCTCCTCCCTGAAGAGATATGTGCTCCAGTAGACCAGATTGAAGAGCGCGAAGACCAGCGGGAAGGTAATGCGCGATATGACATCGATCCTCTTCGATCTAGAACATTGTCTTGGATAAATATTCAACAAGTACAAAACACATTAATTGATCATCTAGAGATTGGCTTTTTGATTTGTGATTGTTTGTTTTTGTTTTTTGGCTTTGGTTTTATTTTTCAGTGAGACTTTTTTTTATCAGTTTTAGTTTGGTTTTGTTTTCATAGCAAAATAATTTGTTTGTTTTAAATTGAAATTTAAATCGATTTCAGCTACGTGTGGAAAACAAAAAAATTGCAAATTTAAGGAGTTAAAAACTACGAAGAACAGAATCGATTGGTAGACTATTAGGTAATTGTGGAGTTAGGATGCGGTTCGGTATTGGGGGATTGTTATTTTTCCAAAATCTACAACACAAATTTGTTTAAAACAAACAAATCAATAGAAAGCAAAGCACACAAAAAACCTTTGACTTTTAGCCGCTTCAACACTGTTAAACAAATTTCAGTTTTATATACAGATGTATGTCGCACAAACTCTAAAATACATTTTGGTTTTTCTTGTTGATATTTTTGATTAGTCCAATTTTTAGAAAATATATTCCACATTTAAACAAAAAAAAACAAGAACTGCAATTTAAGATTTCTATAAATTTTGTTTATCATATTCGTTTTTGAGATAATTATAATAAAAAGGTCTAAATTAAAATGGGTAGTATAATCTGGGCTTAAAATGTACGTTTGAGCTCGGCGCCATCATTTTATTATTTGTTGCCCAGTGTAATTAGCATTGAGCTTTAAGCAAATTATATTTTCACGTTTACTTGACTGGGCTCTGGGCCAGATGAAAATCATTTGGCAGGCATTGAAACAAAAGACAGCGAGCAAAAACGATGGCAAGCAGCAAAGCAGAGGCAACGGAATCGGATTGTCTTTAATAAGTACGAGATTCAATTTGAGGAATTCAGTTACTGTTAGTTAGTGGCAAAATAGTCAACAAGAGTTTAGAAATAGAGCGATTTAGATAGATACATATTCACAACATCAAAAAGGAAATCCATCAACTACTACAAAAAACATATGTAAATTGTACTATATTTGTATAGTAAGCCATGTTAGCTGGCGCAGTTACCTTGTGGGGAACTTGGATAGCCAAGTCTTACAGCAGCTTGGACGCTTTGGTGGCTGCATGTGCACCTCGCACTGGCGCAGCTTCTCCAGCGCCAAAGGATCGCCAGGATGACGCACCAGCGGTTTCTGAAGGCCGCCACCGCGTGAATATTGCGATGCCGTTTGACATGGAATTTTGATTGTAGTTGATGCAATGAGGGTGGGTTCGGGGTCGGCAACGTGTGGTTCGGGCGGGGGCGGTGCAATGGTAATGGCAATGACAATGGCAATGACAATGGCAGTGGCAACGGCATGTGCGTAATTTCATTTAATTTCGTTGCAATTTTTCATTTAATTCCAGTTGGTTGGATCGATTGGGTCGGTTGAATGCCGGGCAGCGATGTTGGTTGATGGTTTGGATTTTGAGTTTGAGTTTGAGTTTCAGGTTGAGTTTGAGTTGAATGTTGAATGTTGAATGTTGAATGTTGAATGTGTTCAGGTTGAGATTGTATTGGTTTACATGTGGTTTGATTTTGGTTAGTTTTTTTGTGGTTTGTGTCGGTATGAGCACGTTTGAAAAAAGTTGTTACATTTTTGCGTTTATTTTTGTTATATGTGTATATGTGCGTGTGTGTTAGTGTTTGTGATTGTGTGTGTGCGTGTGTTTGTTAATAAAAAGAGGCAAATATAAAAGGAAATAGTTGTTTTAATAGTTTTATCATAAACGTTTGCCAATAGCCAGTTTCAGTTGGTTTTAAATGAAAGCCGAAATAGTTGCGTTCGTTTTTATAAATCCGTATTTTTTTTAATTCCGCTAACTCTCTAAAAATCACTGATTCAATTAAGTTCTCCATACAAATGAAAAATTCATGTTAACTCATGTTTACTTCTTCCTCAGATTTTAGTCTAAATAGTTGAGATCCAATTAATAAGTACTATATTTTTGTATCCCTATTATATTGCTGACCACAACATATTATTAGTATTTAAAACATATTTTCCTACAGATTGTTGCATTCAAGTTTAATTCTGTTGTATAAAATAAAATTGCTAAACAGGCTTCGAATCCTAAGGGAAAAAACATTGCCATAAAATTAAGTAAAACTTATAGTTTGGAACTTAAGGCTACCTATAATAAAACCTACTTTAATAATACTTTTCACTACACCTAATTTAAGATCTCTCATTATCTATTAGTAATAACTTTAATAATACTCTGCACTACACCTAATTTAAGATCTCCCATTATCTATTAATTCTTAATAATTCAACTAATAGTCTGGCCAAAACTGTCTGATATCTCTGCTAGTCTGTGCCCAAGAATCGGTAGAATAGGAAGGTTAACAAAACAGTTACAAATTGGAAGGTAAGTACCATTGCGAATGTTGCATTGCTATCTGTATCAAGCAGATCTGAAGCGGCATCTAAACTGGCCTGCTCCAAATCGCGACGTTTCTTTTTCAAATTCTCCTTATGCATGTCTGCGGCCCGATCCGTATATGTTGCATGTGGTGGAAGATGTTTACAAGAATTTATATGTTCCACAAAAGTTGGATAGTTCGATAGACAATTGCATTTGGCGTAATTTACAGTTGAATTACATTTATGGTTGTTGTTTTTTTTAAAAATTATTTTTTTGTTTTTTTTTTTTATCAGGTTTTAGTTTAGATGCATAGCACACATTTATACAGTTATACAGTTAGATAGCGACAGAGACAGCGAGTGAGAGAAAGAAAGAGAGACAGAGATAGATAGTCACACATACAGAAACATTAAACGGTTTTAAATGTATTCAAATCAAAAAGAAGGTTGAATTGGGTGCAAGAGTTTGTGGAGTGGGTTCAATTGATTGGCAATTGTTAACAAAATCATATTATATGTATTTAAATAACACAGAATATTTGGTTTTTAGTTTGGTGTTTCAAATATGTACAAGCATTGACCATAGCAATCAACAAATTATTAATAACGAATAGAAAATGCGTTTCAAATGTTTCAAAGCAAAATTGTCCAATTAAATATTTTGGATTTGTTTTTTTCAAACGTGTGTAGTTTCAGTTGTTTTTTTTTTGATTTGGTTGTGTTGTATTATGTGTGCATGTGTATGTGTGTGTGTGTGTGTGTGTGTGTGTGTGTGTGTGTGTGTGTGTGTGTGAGTGTGTGTGTGTGAAGTCAATGATTGTGGGCGCACAATGAAATAAGAGAGTAAAATACAAAAAAAAACATGGATTAGTAGAAATATACACTCAGAACACATTTTATAGATATAAATATTCATGTGAATGATAAAGAAAAAACATTAAATGAAAACCAAAATAATGCCATAATACAATACATCAAAAATCGTTGGCTTTTATCGTATTCGTGTTACAAAAATCAGTTAGTTGCTGTTGTAGACCAAAAATCTGTATTATATACGAGTATTGCCCAAAACTGTGTGCCACGCCGACGTGTAGAATGTGAAGCAGTCCTTGCTGTGTGTAACTGTGTGTGTGCGTGTGTGTAACAGTCCATTTACTTAGTATAAGTATACACATACATATATACTCGTTATACAGATGAGTGTGTTACTTCATTCAGTTAGTCGATTGTGACATGTACATACAATATATATACACAATATGGATAACATATGTCGGTATTGTAGTATATTCGTTGTTATCGACACAAAAAATTAAAACAAACAACAGTAAAAATAGATAAACACCATCGATTAATACATTAATAAGTTTGTTAAGAAGCATATCAAATCTCAATTACTAGCTTTATTCAAACCTGAGCGGGAGGCATAGTTCACCAGGGCAAATTCGAGCAGTGCCCCAAAGACAAACGTCAAACAGACGCCGGTCCATACATCAATTGCCTTTGTATAGGAAACTGGAGGCAGTGAGGCATTGATGCCCGATGTTTGTGTGGCCATTGTGAGCAATGTGGTGACACCTGAAATCATTCGATATCCAAGTTATCAGCAAGCAGAGAACACACACAACAAATATAACAATAAATAGTACGGCTTATTATGTAATGTATCCGAAAGTTTACCATCGCACTGAGTTGGGTTAATTAGTTTTAGCTGCAAGTTGGAAGTTTGGGCCACTTACCTAACGATACTCGCGCTGGCACGGCGCCTTGATCCAGCCAGAAGGATACCCATGAGACAATGACCAACATACAGCATGGTATATAAATTTGTATTAAGTAATATGAGAATTCTCGCTTGAATAGTAGATCGACTTTGAGGCAACTGTATTCACCTATGAGTATACAAGGTATATAAATTGTGTCAAACTTAAAATGTACGGGAGGATATGTACTCGAAAGAGGCGTTTTTTCATTTTCTTTTTGTTTTTTTAAATCAATTTCTTGTTGCTTTTATACATACACGCACACACATACATAAACAAGTAATATATACATTGAGCTTGTTACCAAAAAATGAGTTAGACACTGAAAACACACACACATTTCCAATATTATCATAAAAGTACATAAAAAATGTGACATCCAATGAACGAAAATCAAAAATGGTCTTGCTTTAAAATTTTGCCAAAAATTATAATACACATACATATATAATAATAAACGTTTTTGTTTCGTTAATTTTCTTTGCATTTATGTACAGGAAAGGGGTAGGCTTCAAAAACAATATTATGCACACACAGTGCGGAGAGGCGTTGGTGGGCGGTGGGGTTAGGTGTAGACATAATGTATTTACAAAATAAAAAGAAAATCAAGAGGAAACACACTTAGAATGAAAGTTGAAAGTTGAAAATTATAAAATGGCATCATAGGCAAAAAGGTATCAACATCAATTCAATTTTCTGACTTTTGCAACAAAATTCTTAACGGAAATGAAGTTCGGGACGCTGTTGTTGTTGTTGTTGTTTTTGCTGTTGTTGCTGTGGTGTTGTTGCTCCTTGTTGTTGTTGTTGTTGTTGTAACAGCATGCATCCGCTGTAAGCGCCCCCACATGTTTGCCCACGCCCCCCGCTCGCGCTTCATTTCCGTTAATTTGTTGGCAATGCGTTCCATACTCTTCAAGACAAAGTTCGTTATTATTTCACATTCTCATATTTTGAATTTGATATTCATTTTCATTCATTTAATTCTCATTAAATTCACTGTGCTCCTCATGTTTGCATTTAAGTGCTGCTTGTGTGGTTTATTTGCCTGCCTCTCTGGGAGCTGGCCGCCTGGTACTGGCATCTGGTTACGGGGTACTGGGTACAGGGTACAGGGTACAGAATACCGGGTACCGGGTACCGGGTACCGGGTACTATGTACATTTATCTCATCTGGCATCGCATTTGCTGTGGTTCTGGCCCGGCTTAGAGCTATTTGCTCGCTGCTATCAATCAAAATGCTGGGCTTTGATTGCGAGTGTATTTCACAGATTGCATTGGCATTTGCAATGACTTTGCTCGCATTCGTATATTTTGTATTTACTCTAAAGCAGTGCCCAGTTTCTCCATTAAGGCTCAAAGAAGATATAAAATTAATAAACTTTATGTGAGCAACTAAGTTCAATGCAAGCTAAATGCAGCAACTATGCAACGACTTAAGTGGGAAAATTATGTACTATTTAGTATATAAAAAGTATCTTAATATGGTTACAAATTGACATTAATTGGTTAAGGGTATGGACATTAGGCTCATGCGAACATTCAATGCTGGTATGGGCAATACAAATGATTGGATTGAATGAATGATTTTGTATATACATATATATATCATACTATACTATCATATCTACCTTCTAGTGGGTTCTATTATTAGGCAATGTTTTGATGATTTAATGGTATGAGCTACATTCATAAAAGATACACTTTGTAAGCCTAACAAGGCTACCACGCTGCGACTCTGTTAATCAGCTGTTAAGTCAGTGCAATAACAGCGCGCCAACTTTTCTGCAGGTAACAGCTTAAAAAATGTTTATATATTTGCAATACTAATACAATTTTAAGATTTGTGTTGTTACTCAGGAATAAGTTAAGTGATTCTATTAGCCAGATTTGTCATAAATTTTAATTACTACCATATTAACAGAAAAGGGAGTTGTAAAAATTGATGAGAATTCAGTTGAAAGAAAATGCAATTCAATTTTCAGTACTTAATACAATATACGTGTATATACTTATATATATATTTCCGGGAGAGTGCACCATTTAAAAGCGTTTTAATAGTCAAAGTTAATTTGATCAATCGCATGAAAATACTGCTGCATAAGTAATTTCTAAGAAATACTAAGATATATATGTATATAATGCCAGGCACAAAGGCACAAATCGGCAAAATGCTGACACACAATTTGCCAAGTTTGAGAAAAACTTTTGCCTATTTGTTTGCCTGATCTAAGGAATCAACTCAACGTTGGCGCCTTCAGCTACATACATAGGTATGTACATACTACATCATCATCCTGGATGTCCTTTGTGCGAGTTTAAGCAACTACGTCGCAAACAATTTCCTCGATTAATTTACTTTCCGTGCGTCTTTGCCATTTTCTTTCATTTTCCGTTTCGCATTTGCCTGTCGCAGTCGCAGTCGGCAGCTCAGATACTCGTAAGTAGTTCCCGTTGGCCAAGGTAAACATTTGCTTAAAGCGCGAACTGATTTCAAAGTGCTCATAAAAAGCGGCTAGGTAAGCGGCACGAGATGCCAAACTGCACTAAAATGCTTCTGGGCGATTGTGTGGGGTGAGTGTGCGGTGTGTGTGTGTGTGTTGACAGTGTGTGTGTAAATTATATCGTAAAACGTTGCTTTTTATGCGATTCGGGTATTGATAACGGCCCAACGAGATGCTCAGGTGTAAACGGCATCATTACATGTCTGTATGTCTATATGTATGTATGTATAAGTGTGTGTGGGCGTGTGTGTGGGCGTGTCAGTGTTTACGATGGTGTATGTGTGTAAAGTGTCTGTGATGCCGCTTATAATATGTATATTCGAGCCAACAACTATATTAAAAAAAGGATATATGTACGCAACTATGTATATGAGGTTTTTGCTGCATGTGCCGGAATGCTGCATGCAGCGCCTATCGTATTTAAAAAGGTCACAAGCTTTAAGCCAAAATAGCAAGTTGGTCTTAATGAAAGCAAGCAGCATAACGTGAAATGAAAACAAGTAAGGTTACGTTATATATGTACTATAATATACGCGTATATAGCTGAGTAAGTAACGGCAAGTTAAATAGATCTCAATACAATCAACACAACTGAGAACACACACAGAAAACGTACCCGTGTTGGTTTTACTGTTACAGTAATCAGTCAAAAACTTCTCCAAGGTGAAGCGAGGTAGGTGCAAGTTCTTAACCACTTGCACTGGATCACCCTCCTTCCAAAGGAAGACCAAATCGTTGGTGGTCCAGCCATCTGTTGAGTAAATAATATTCGTGCACATTCATAAATAGTATATAGTATTTTATGGGCTTGGTTGCACTCTCAACTGCCACTTACAGCTTGCCATGCGAAGTGAACAAATTTGTCTATCCAAAGGATAAAGTTTAAGATTCATTGGACAGGCCAATGTCAATGAGATACGTATACTATAGAGCACGGAACCGTTGGGAAATATGCGTATATACACATTGGGCATAATGATGTTGTGAAAATGTCCCTCCTTCTCGTTGGAGAAGAACAAATCCGGCATCCAGACACGATTCGCCTCCGTCAGTGTGAGATATTTCAGGCGACCTGCATATAAGCAGAGGTAGGTAGGTAGGTTTTAAGAAGGGCGTGCACCCTATACACAGCTTCCTACTACTCACCCTGTATGTCATCGAACTTGAGCCGCTCATCCGTCCATTGCTCTCGGAAAGTCAGCTGGACACTGTACTCCTGTGGTGCGTCATTGTTGATGGTTGAGGAAACGCATAAGGAAGAATATTGTTAGTAAGGGAAGTCGACTTTTTGTTCCATTGTTCAGTTTCAATTTCAATTTCAAAGCAATTCAATTTGAACTACAATGCAAATTTCGCTTTGTCGAATTATAAAGGGACTTTCTTCAGCATTTTAGACAGTGTGTTTTTTTATTTTTTATTATTTTTTATTGTGGTGGTGGGGTGGGGCTTTTCAATTGGGTGGCTTGCAAATTGCTTTTGCTAGGGTGGTGGGTGGGCTTTAGCTTTACTTTTAGACAATTTGTTTGTGGTATAGTATTGATAAGTAAGTAGTATGAGAGAGCGAGCAAGGCGTGGTGAACGTTTATCGAGAATTTAGATTTGATTTGTTGGTTAGTATGTAGTAGTATATGGTGGCTAAATATTTCAATCTGTTGGGTATTTGTCGTTGAGTTTGAAGCGTATACTTTATACGAATATGTTTTCTGCTGGTTGCAAAATCTCGGCATGGTATTGGTATAAGTAAGTTGTGTTTAAGTTTTGATGTCATATTTTATAATATTTGATCCAAAATGCAATACAATATGCTCTCGATGATGCGCATGCAACACAACATCAATGGCATTCAACAATCAAGATTCCACATTCAACATCATTATGCAATGCATTGTCCAACATTGCAACGTGTTGCATACAAAATACAAAGCAGGCAACAAGCAAAAAGATGCGCGCAACGTGCCAAAAGTATCTAGAAATCGAATTGGCTAAAGGAAGTACAAAAATCTATTGAAAAGCGACAGGCAATGGCAAGCAGAGAACGCAAAGTAGAACGATTATGTATATATTTTTTGTAATATATTTAGTAATAAATTTCCTTAGTAATATCTTAGAGTTTCATCCATGCACAATTTGTAATTAATTTAAGTTGATTAAATTTACCCAGCAAAGGCACCAAACTATTCAGACATACTTATGTATAATAAAAATGCGTTTTTATTAAAATAATTAAAGTTTAATTTACATACTGCTCCTCAACTTTGTCCTATTCGACACAAAGCAACCAATTCGAAATCAGTTGCACAAAAATATGTTAAGAACACTTTTTTCACCTTAAGATAAAATAATAATTAGGCCAGTTAAAGACCCTGATAGGAACAGAAGAAATAGTTCAATCTGTTGTCAACATAGGAAATTGATAGGAATAAGATCAAATGAACGCACAAATTAAAGTTTCTCTTTGCCTCCAGTTCTGCTGGTATCGATACGTATTTTTCAGAAGTGAATTCATGGCTTACCATTGCGCCACCATTCACGTATATATTACTTTGACAAGCGCCGCTGCATTACCATTCAGCTATGAATTCATGGATGAAGGGTAGTGCATGAATTCACATATGAAACTGTCCAAGTTGCTTGCATAACACTGTTATACTGTTATACTACTGGGGATACTATCCAGCTCCAAAAAGTATGCAATACACATTCTCATGAAATTAATGCTGCAGTGGTATTCGAAACAGACTTATATAAAAATAAATTAACATAAGAAAACAACTAAGTTGTTAGAGGCAAGTTTGCTCTCCAAAACGCAAATAGAATTTGAAAATATTTATACTTAGCTCAGGCCTTATCAAATACATATTAATATTTCCTCTCCTAGCCCCAGAATTTACATGCTAAAATATATATTGGAATTATTCATGCTGCATACGAGTGTATATTATTATATGAAAGAATATTTGGGATTGTAGTTAATCATTCAACGAAAAGGCAATATGAAAAAGAATAAAGGGAACTTTAATTGATTTATAAAATCCTATTAACCTAGCAAGCTTTTCATAATGAAGTCGGCATCTATATTCGCTTAATTGATGGCGGCAATTCTTTTAAACAGTATGAAAAACACAAAATGCCAAATGGCATTTGTTAACATTTTAAGCAATGTGAAAACAAATAACTTTGAATAATTATAACAAATAATTGGTTTTTATATATGGCATGTATACGTTTTATTTGTTGAAAAGCGTATGTAGGCTCATTTTATCATTTATGCCAGTATTTTTTATGGGACAGCTGTCAGAGCTGGCTACTTTTTTGTTCTTTTTGTCATGTGTTCAGTGGCCATAATTTGTTTTTATGATGCTATCCAAATTATTTATGTCACTTTACGGAAACTGGCCTGACAAATGTTGAACCCGTAAACACACGCTGATCTGGTTGAATTTAATGTTAACTCTTTGTTTGTACTTACAGTTAGACCCGGCATTAAATATTATTTTGTAAATATTTGGTACTCGTTTGGTCTGTTGCATGTGTGGTAAGCATTTTCTTTTTATTTATTTTTATGAATGGTAAGTATCCTTTCAAGGCGAATGGTAAATCAAAAAGAAAAGCATTGCAGCTTGTGGGCTTTGTAACTGGGTGGCAAACGAAATAAATATCAGTTAAGTCTGTGTAATTTGTTAATGAGCAAATGAAAGTGAACTGAACGGATGACTTGTAGGACGACTTTTGTGATTGGTAATCCCTTTTGTCTGATTGGGCTTAAATTAACATAGTTCTAGCTAGTTTGCATTGTATAATCTTATGAGAACTTACAGCTGTCATCTTAAACTTTAAAGTAAGCTTAATTCATATAAATTTGATTTGGATGTGTAAAGAAACTGGTTTCATTTGGCGTGAAAGTATACGGAAAAAAGAACATTTGACAAAAGTTGATAGGAACTTTTAACAGAACAAATTGAGGTTAAGTGAATGGGGAAAAAACTTTTATTTAACGTTTCATGTACACTGGGAAATATACATTTAGTTGCACACACATACATATATGTAAGTACATGAATGTTTGCACAAGTTGCAATAAATCTGGTTCAGTTTATGTTCCAATTATTTCGAAATTTGTTTACACATTTTTGAACTTTTATCATTTTGCGTAAAAAAGTGTAATAAGAGGAAAATTCAATTAAATTTTGAGCGAGTGCAAGACAGATGAACATTTTAGAAGTGTTTGAGAAAAAAAATATGTTTGTTTATACAGCCAATAAATTTGTATGTTTTTTTTTTTTTTGTGGTATTATTTGATGTATTTATTACATAGTTTACATATAAATATATATATTTGATACACAAAATACATACATCTTATTTATGAATTAAACATGATTTTGTAATAGTATTGAAAAAGCGAAGCTTTTGTGGTTTTATATTACACACACAATCACACACACACTCACACACTCACACACACATACACATTCACAGTCACATACACTATACACAGACAAAAGGTTTAATTAGACATTTGAGTAATTGGATCAAAGTTATAAAGCGCTTGTTGGGATTCTACTTGTTGTATTCGTATTCGTATTCGTATTCGTATTCATATTCATATTCATATTCATATTCATATTCGCTTTGTTATTGCTGTTACTGTGCTTGAGCCAGGACTCACCATTTTATAATCATCTATTTTCGATATCGAGCGCAGAAACATGTTGACCTTGACTAACGTAGGCAAATTGGCTAAAAGATTGTCATATCAAAATCGAGGAGCATTTGCTGGATGAGTTATGGTTTTCAAAATCAATTTTTATTTTTATTTTCATCGTGATCAAATATATACTTATACTTGTTATATTTATAACTGGTTATAGCTTAGCATAGGCTTAACTCTAGCTTACAATGAGATTTATTTAGTTCATATTCGATGGTTTTGATGACGATTTATATTTGTTGTGTGGCCGAAATGTATGCCAGAAATAAATCAAATATTAACTGAAAACAATCAAAAGCAATTATTAAATACTTTTTTAAATTGATACACCAAAATGTCTGCATGGATCTCATTGAAGTATAACATTTTTCGATTGTGTTCTCAAAGCAAAATCAATACAAAATACCAATTTACCGGGTCAATTAATTGAACGACATTTATCACATTTATTTAATTAGGTTTTTTATTTTTGTTTCAAAATTTGTATAAAATGCATGCCACACATATTCAATTAGTTATCACCTGAAAGCTTTTGGCTAACGCATTTTATTGGTGTTTGCAAATAACATAAGTAAATATTATCTCTCTTGTTTTGAGGCGCAAAACTAAACAGAAAACATATCTATATTAGATTCGGTAATTAGCTTAGTTGTTGTGGTTAGACTATCTGAATGATAAGTGGGGTGGAAAGGGCGGTGGCGGTGGCGGGAGCGTGGAAGGGGGAACGGTGAACGGTGAACGGTGAACGGTGAACGGTGAACGGTGAACGGTGAACGGGGAAGGGTGGTGTAGTACATAACGAACCAACACACGTACAAAGCACACGTAAATTAAGTAGCACATTTTGATCACAGTTTAAATTGTAGTAGGCAATTATGTTTGTTATTAAGTATATAGATTAACAATAATCAAATGAAATTGAATAAGTTTGTAATGGAATTGGAAATGTTGGAAACAATATAATTATACATATTATTAAATACGTAATCATGGTGAGGTTTTGAATATTAATTTTTTTGTTCACTGAAATACACGACAGCAGGACCATAAAGGACCATCATAATGCGACTATTTGTTGGCCGGCAATCATCAGCGCAATTAGAAATAATTTGATATGAGATAATAGGGTAATTTACGAGTATGTAGGCATAATTAACATTGAGAGAAATTCATATTTGATAATTGGTTAGAGAGAGATAGAGAGATAGAGAGAGAGAGAGAGACTTAAATAGATAGACTTTAAGATAGATAGAGAGTTGAGTATTGAACTAGTTTATATTATTTAATTTGGTCGAAATAATTATCTGTACACAGAGCGTTAGAGTGAGTGAGATAGACAGAGTGTTGCATAGGTAAGAGATCCAAAAAGACATTTTCTTTATGTTTTGTTCATTTTGCTACAAAACAAATGTATTATTATTTTACATTTTTGTTAGGCAAAATAAATAAATATGAATATGAAATGAAACTTAGACATGACATCATTTCCGTATTTCCAATGCAAATTTGTAACTTAGAAATCAAATTTCAAAACTAATTTATGCAAATACTAACTAATTATGATGCTAAATTTATTCTTAGCCAATTACTGTTTTAGTAATAAATAATTTTGAAAAAGGAAACAAATCTTATTGATAATTTGGCATACAAATTGTTTCAAATGAATGCAAATAATGCCCTTACATTAAAACCAATAAGTATATAACAAATGAATACACATCGATAGTCAAACAATTAAACGCATGTATTAAATACCAATATCCGATATATTTGAATATGTAGTATATGGAATAGTTATTATTATTATTATTCATATGGTTTTTGTATAGGCAAAGTGTTTTTATATTTTATTAAGTGTTTCTGTTGGTCATCGCCTGGTCATAGATTATACATACATAAAACTATCAGCAGATACATAAGTTCTTATATAGGGAACACCCTAACAGACAAGACGAGAGACTGAGAGAGACTGAGAAACAGACTGAGAGCGACTATGATTGCGACTATTTTGAAGTTCATTGGCTTAAATTGCTTTGCCAACACACACACACACACACACACACACACACACTCATACACACAGTTATTCTCTTATGAACATGGTCTAAGTCGATGCTGAGATGTCTAACCTTATCTACATAGTACGTACTCGTAGTATTCATTTTTATATTATTATCATTTTTTGTTTGTTTTTTTTTGTTTTTTGGAGGGGTTTTTTTTAGTTTTTGCTCCGCGCACTTACCATGGTTACATCATCGATTTTCGATATACTCCTAACGAATATGTTGACGCGCACAACAGCGGGACCATCTGGAGGATAATACATATAGATAGACCGTTTTGTACAATGTGCATAGTAATAAACAAATTTAACTACTGGCCGACATTGGACTCTGCAGCTGAGTTCGCACTAAAACTTAGCATATTAAATATTTAAAAAGGCCCCAAAACACTCTGATTATCTGTTGGCATGATACTCTTTATCTGGTTGGCCATTTCTCCTTATGCTTTATGTGGCTCTTTCTGTAATAAAGTTTTATTTGATGTCTATGGCCTGCTTACTTACAACGAGTTATTGGATTACTTAGCTTCCATTTTATATTGCTTACGGAGCTAAGCTAGTATCTTTCGATTTTTAGTCATATACTTACATAGTACATATAGCACCTATATTAAGCTAGTGTATGTTGTGTATGTAGTTGGTACAGTTGCTATAAAATGTATGAGTTTGCATGATTTTATTATGTCTTTTGCAGGGGGTCAATGCTTTATATATGCGGGGCAGTGAGAAATAAATTGTGTAGCATAATAATTATGTGTACAAATATAGCATGTATGCTGATATTATTTGTGCGAATTGATGGGCATATACATAAATATTTATTATATTTTTCCAACATTATTGACTTTTACAAATGGGCAGCCTGTGGCCAAGTGTGGCACTATTTTAAATATAGATGATACTTTTGAATTTTTAATGATGTCATTGCAGTGGTAAAAGCCAATACGACAGGAAAGTACACACACACACACACACATATACGCACAGTAAGAAAATACAGATAAAATGAACTGTAAATGAAATCAAACTTCATTGTAATCAAAATGGAAATACAATTATGCTGAAATGTTGGCGCAACGTGGCTAAGAGGGGTGAAGAATTGTGAAAACACATCGAAAGTGGGTTGGTTTAAAGACCCCCAAACACACTTATGTTTAATATTCAAAATACGAACTCAAATTGATGATTGCCGGAAGTGAGAGAAAACTTGAAAGTCACATTAATATATACATACATATATGGTATACAATTTTGTAATTTACGATTTTAATTGGGTTATATATGTATTCAATGATAATATTATTTTATTGTTCTAAATATGATAGCTATAGCCAATGTGGATGCTGCTTAAGTATCCATTTCAATCAATTTTGATTCCAATTCGAATATGACTTTGTATGTAGATCTGTGTGTGTGTTTTGTTTTATATGTCGCCTAAAAGTAGGCAACAGTTTTGCTGCAACTCCTGTAAGCCAGAGTTTTGTGGGAGAAATGTTGTTGGAATTGATTGCCTTATCGATTTGCTGGCACAGCTGCTTAAGCCTCTTGAGGATTTCTGCACTCAACAAGAGCAAATGGGTATGTGGGTGGATGTGTGTGTGTGTGTGTGTGTTGGGATAAGAGATAATGCGTTCTTATGGCAAACCAACATAAAAGAGGAAACTTGAAACACAAATACTGCTAGCTATAACTGCGAGTAGTAGTAGTAATATGGGTATATAAGTAAGTAAGTAAGCATGTAGTATAAATGTTTTCTCTATATAAAAGTAGTAACATTTCTGCCTGTACTAAGTGTAACCATAGCCAGAAGACAAAAAACAAAAATCAAAAGAACTAAGAAAAATATAAATGGAAATGGAAATGGAAATGCAACAGACACTGTCTCTAAAATTTGCGTAAAACCAAACTGAAGGATAATATGTTTTGCACACAAGAGTATACAAATACATGTGCCATAAAATTGGCTTTGCTTTCAAAGGAAGAGGAAACAAACGCAAAAACTCAAATTTCAATAGCCATAGAGAACAGCAACAAAGTTAGATAGTATAGGGGTAACGAGAGAGTCAGATTTAGTTATAGATAGACAGAAAAAAATTGGACAGAGATAGAGAGGAGAGTGGGAGTGTAATTGTGGCTAAGAGACATAGTAAGATTGAAACGCAACTTGAACTTTAACGCAAAAACAAACAAAGTGTAAGATGTATTCGGAGATATTGCATAGTATATTATAGTATAGTTATGTGTGTATGTATGGGTGTTGCATCTATCTATAAGTATCTATAGTTAGTTGTGTGAGCAAAGTAAGTAGCACAGAGCCGATAGTTGATTAGTTAGAGTAGCTGTTATTGTTTAAACTGAGCACTATTAAAAACATTTTGATTTTCGAGCTTTAGGGGATTTATTGTGTACTGCATGTCTTATATGGGTTGCTGTTAAATGAGAGCTGTAGTAATTAGAGATCGAGCGGGTCTATCGAATTCGGTTTTGGGCCAAGTTAGTTATGGGGCTCACTCAGTTATGGAACTTACCATTTTAATATCACTAATCGTCATTATACTGCGTACGAATAGATTGATTCTGACTATGGCGGGACCATCTGGCATAGAGTTTGGTTTTAAATTGTGAGTTAACGTAGTTTGCAAGTATGTAACTTATTTGCTGATCTAACTAAGCTAATCAATGCATTCAACCTCGTCACTAATCTAATTTAGGTGTTTGGAGTTTTGTACTTATAAACAGACTTACAAATATACATAATTATAGTATGACCAATTGTTGTTATAGCATTTGTTTTGTTTGACTTTGTGGAGTGAAACTAATATCAAAGCAAAGTAAACGAAAAGTATTATAAGCTCAAATCAAAGTAAGAAAACAGTTGAAGTTTAGAAAGTTTTGTTTAATAGGAATATAATTAATAGTAGTAATAGAGATATATTTTCATTCATGTATTGTAGTATGATTATTTTGTGTATTTATGCTCACCTGTGCCATTTATTCCCGATGGTCGTATTCTGGCATCGTATTTGCCTGCACCTAAAATTTGATCTAAGACTTTTTTCTCCTTTTCTCGGAAATTTATTTTGGCATTATTTGCTCTGAAATCAGGATATGGATAGGTACGCACGTATAATTTTAATTTTTGAGTTTTCTCTTTGTTTGCATGGTATACGAATATTTAGACAATTTTGAGGTACAATAGTTTTGAAAATATGCTATTTTCTGAATACATTTTTGTGAGCCTTAGCGAAAATTGCAATAAAAGATAAGATTTGCATAAATATACAGCAAGATATTTGTGTCATATCTTTTATTTTTGGTTTTCCACATTTTTGTTTTTCATTATGGTTTAATTTGGCTTTATGTACAAATTGGGTGGAGTGTTTCAGTTTTTTATATTTTCTTTTTGTTTTGGTGGGTGTGTGGATTCTGAAGATATCTTCATTATACACTGTCGCACTTATCA
The DNA here is from genome assembly GCA_035043065.1 of Hirtodrosophila confusa. Lineage (NCBI taxonomy): Eukaryota > Metazoa > Arthropoda > Insecta > Diptera > Drosophilidae > Hirtodrosophila > Hirtodrosophila confusa. The sequence continues at coordinate 799,769 of JAWNNI010000024.1, forward strand.
AAAGCCCAGGCAAAGCCACAATTGCTGTTGGCTCTGACCTCGGCTTGAGCGTAAATAATTCCAAAATTTATGCTCCGACAAAAATTACATGAAAATTAATTACATTTTAATGATGTTGTGAAGTGAAACTGTTAAAATGCACAAAAACATGTTATGGAAATGAGTACGAGTACGAGTATGTTGAAATTCAAGTGAGAGGGCGTGGCTGGAAAAACAACAAACGCAAAAGGCAACTACAGCTGACTACAGCACTACTTGAAATATTATTATATACGACAGATACTCTACATATACGAGTATACGAGTATACGTGGTATATGTGGGGGGCGTGGCCACCATTCAACACCCGGCACCGGCTAAATGAACGGCAATTGTATGCAAATCGCCTTTTAAGCGGCACTCTTCGAGTGCACTCTGAAGTAAATCAAAAATGGCGACAAAATAATAAAGTGGCATACTTTTTGCAACTACTGTGTGTGTCTGTTTGGCACAGTACTAAGTACTTACAGTGATGCGCTGCACAGGCTGGTAAAGTAGAAGATCGCCCAGAGGAGATGTCCGGTGCCCATGGCTAGGTCCAATCTGTCTGGGTATCTGCTGGATCTTGTGCGGTACTTAGCGTACTGGATAATAGGCTGTTCTCCAAGTGTCTGTTGAGTGGTCCAAGTGTGTGTCGATTACCTGCAAAGATATAAGATTGAGTCAGTATTATTTATACATACATGTATACATTAACCTTCGATTATTGCGTTAAATCTATTTGGTTCAAGTTCGGTGTACATAAGCTTCACACTGAGCCAACATCCAACATCCCCCATCATCTGTCATGATGTTCCCATAGCTTTACCCGTGCCGAAATTTTACCATCCGTCCCAGCATCTCTCTTGGATGTTTATATTCCACACGTTCTCTCTGCTGACGCCAAAGGTTCAATTGATGTTGGATGTTGGATGTTGCTGTTGTCAGTGTGAATCGTTCCCCGATGATGTACATTGTAAGTAGTGATGGCACGATTAATTATATGATACACATTAATCGATTATTTTGTCTCAACTCACGATTTAATTGAAACGCCAAATGGGTTTTGATTCAATCGTTAGTCGATTATATGCTTAATTAATCGCATAACTATTTGCGAGTAAATACAAAATAAAAGGTGGCAGAGCAATTTGCATAGATTGATTATGGCATCATCATAAAGCAAAGTGTGGAGATATAATTCCAAAACTAATGAAAAAGATCATTTATTTGCACTTTTATGTATTTGTGAATTATTGTTGGTATCAAATGGCCTTTGCATTACACATTCACCTGTAAAACAAGTAAGAATGCTATAGTCGAGTATACCCAACTACAAAACTCCCTGTACCCAGGTCGAATATTTCCGATCGCATCTGCGTACACTTACACATACACACACACATACACAAAGACCCACACACAAGCAACAGCACAAGCGACAGAAAAAGCGAGGCATTTTAAATGGTGGCTGTGCTGCTTCTTCCCCCGCGTTGCAGTACTGAATCTTGTTTGTTGATAACTTCCGTGTTTATTATTTGATCGACTTGAAAATTGGACAGTAGACTAAGAGTGACTAAAGTATTGTACATGCCAAATCTTAAAGCTATATCTTGAAAATTGTTACTGTAAAACGGTTCTTATCGAATTGCGGGGGAACGGAGGGAGATATCTGAAATATGAAACAAACTTGATCTGCGTATGGTATACAGAAACCAACATTCCAAATTTGGTGTCTCTAGCTCTTGTAGTTGCTGAGATCGACGCGTTCATACGGACAGACAGCCGGACATGGCCAAATCGAAATCTCTTTTGATATTGATCAAGAATATATGTATATACTTTATAGGGTCGGAGATGTCTCCTTCTGCCTGTTACATACATTTGCACAGTTGTAATACCCCCATTTTACCCACATTATGGGTACAGGGAGTAAATATCAAAAATTAGAAAAATTGGTGCAAGTTTAAAAAATCAAATGATTAATCGATTATTTTAATTTTTCTTCGATTAATTGCGATTAATAATCGCTCGGCTAAAATTAATCATATGATTCAATAAAGGACTAATGCAATTTTTGTTGCCATAGCTATATGTAAGTAATATCATCCTAATTTCTTTCTGGAATTGGCAAATAACCTTTTTAAGGTACCCCTTTAAATAATGTAAAAATATTCAAATATTTGAATCAGCGAATCATTTTTTATTCATTAGTTGAAGTTCGGAAAATGTTATATTGTCTGGATATCTTTTTGTGCCTCTTTATGTTACATACAAATATTCTTACATTAAATCAATGCAGCTGAAGTTCAACGTATTCAAACCAATTGCTTTAAATTCATGTTGGGAAATAGAAACCCACACACACACACCTTGTGTTTGGTGTCCTATGTTGTCTAAGGGTGTGAAATTTAATTTAGAATCAAATTATGCCAATTAGTCTGCCACTGTGAAAATATGTAAAGCAACCCAGCCGAATGTGTTTAGATGTTTGCCTTAGCGCCTCGCTTTAAGTGGCCAGCTGCCACTTGATTACAAAGGTTTCAAATTTCAAAGTACAGGTGTGAGTAGAACTGTCTGTCAAAGGAATCTTAATGCCCTGAGCTGCAGCAATGTACTCCGGTACCCAAACATAAAGTTGCAACACGAGGAAGACAATCAATTAGAAATAATTACATAGTAGCTCACATTTCCTGTGGTCCTTAATAATAGGTTTCTTAAAATTTGATGTGTAAGTATTGTATGCAAATCTACATTTTATATATAATTAAATTAATTTAAATGTTTGTTTAAGATATTTTTTTTATTTTATAAGAATTACTTAGAATTGATTGTAATTTAAAAATTTTTGACTGCGATCAAATTTGAAATCTTTTTCATAAAAATAGTACCAGATTGATTGGCGAATATCTTTTCCGATACTGAACATAAAGTTGTCAACTTATATCATCTGAAAACTGTGCTAATACCTATCAAAGTTTGTATAGTTTGTAAGAGGTTATTAGGTGTTTAATGTGACAGTGGCTAAAAATCCTTTTTAGTCGCAAACTCAAGACATTGTAGTTGAATTGAGAAAAGTCAAATAGGTAGAAATGTTATACATTTGGACTCCTATAATGTACGAACCTAAGATCATTTCAGAAGTTCTAAAAACTATATGAGATTCAACAGAACACAAATATTCATTGCGACTAATTTACTTAAGAGTACAATTCATTTAACAGCAATATAGAATAAATGAAATCCTTAGCTTACAACTCATACTGGTAGTATAAGCACTCATCCGTTCTTTCACTGGGGTGCCTAGTAAACTAGATTAAAAAGCTATATGCAGTGAAATTGGTCGTAAAAGCCATAAAAAATCATTACGGGCAGGACAATTAAAGCAATGGTGATGACTGCCAATGAGAAGTGACTTTCAACGTATCGGAATGACTCTGGGGGCAGTAATGGATAAGTTTGAACGGGAGCAGGAGCAGGCGGAGGACCATAACGAGAGTCATGCAAATGTGAATATTGCAATCGAATTAATCCCTTATAAGCATTTTTGTGCACTTCAGTGGGCATCGATGACGTTCACGTTGACGTTTACGTCGACGTCGACGCCGACGTGCTGTGAATGCCGATAAGTGTGTGTGGCCGCCACGCCCATTTTTGAATTGCGGCTTTTATGCATATCAGTTGCATGGCAGCAACAGCAACAGCAACAGCAGCAGGACAACAGGCAGGACAACAATTGTATGGGTGTTGGGTGTTGTTGATGGCCATGACCAAGCCGTGCGGAACTACATATGTGTGTGTGGTTGTGGGTGTGTCTGTATCTGTGTGTGGGTGGGTGTGTGGATACAGTGCAACCAAATAATCAATTTAACGGAATGGGAATGCGAATGAGAATGGCAACAGGCTAGTCAGGATTCGTGCTGTGTTAATTTGCTGCTGTGCCCGCAATTTTCGTGCCATAAATACACAAAGTTGCTACTGATGTTGGTCTTTGTGTTGTTTTTGTTGTTGGGCCTGCCTGCATGCCCCGGCCAGGCCACGTCAGCATTGTTGACTATTTTGCAGCTGATACTGAAACAGCAACAGCAACAGCAACAGCAACAACAACAAACAGCTAACACACAAACACATACACATACAGGCCAAGAGCAACCACGGGCGGTCCTCGTTTTTGGCCCGCTGTCAAAGAAAGTTAACAATGCGACTGCGACTGCAACTGCGACTGCAACTGCAACAGCGACTGCGACTGCCAAATGCCCCACATTTGCAGGCTGCCAAGCAGCCGGCGCCACCGCTGCGTCTCACACCCTGCCCCCAATCTGCGCCCCACCACACCGCTGCTGGCTGCTGGCTGCTGGCTGCTGGCTGCTCATCCTTCTTCGGGCTGTGGTGTAAATGGGTTTACTTTTATTTTATTTGTTTGTTGCCGTTCTTGTTGCTGTTGTTGCTGCTGTTTTTATTGTTGTTGCCAAGTCGACACACTTTTGAGCTGTGCACAGTTTTTCTACACTTTTTTTTCTACCTCTCGGCCTTTTGGCCAGAGTTCTGAGTCTCAGTTTCGGTTTGTGGCCGTTTTTTTTTGCATATCGCTTGTGTTACACTGCTTGTTGTTGTTTAGGCTTTTGTTGTTGGCCATAAGTTGAATGAACGGCCGTACAAAGGCTCTGTGAACAGTATTAACGGACAGCAACAGAGTACATATAGAGAGTTGGTTTTCCAGGGTGGACAGCCAAATGCCCGCAGCAGGATGCCACTTGGGGTCTTAAAACTGTCTATATAAGTGCAATTGCTTTTAAATTTATTCGAATTACTGCTCGCTGTAGGGATAGCTACTTGAGAAAATAATCTATACATTTAAAAATGTTATGTTGCTACATACAAAATTCAAAAACTCGAAATGTTCAACACCGATTGAGCTCAAATTTTGACACAATATACAGTTCGCTTCAAGGATGGTTTTTGTCTATTTTTTCGTGTTAATAACATACCGGCGACCGCGAAAAACAGCTTTATTTACGTGCCGTGTACCACGGGTGGAAAACTGTTGTACGCAACTTGAAAAATCTACTGCCACCGGTCACCACGGATGGGAAATGGGCTTAAGGTCGCATGCGTGATTTTTGTTATAACGGTTCCGTCATCTGTTTCTTCATTTTCTTTTCTTTTTCTTCATTTTTGTTTACATCTCATTTTCTCATCCATGCAACAACAACGTGCCACAGCGAAGTGTGGCCTTTTAATTGCTACATGTTCAACAAAATCGGCTTGACGACCTGTATTAACTCTAGAAAATTTCAGACCTACTTTTAATTTGATATTTGTATAATTTAGTGCACTGTGGAAGCATTTGTAACCAAAGAAATATCTTTAATTATAAAACCTATAAAATATAATTTTATTTAATTTAAATAATTTTTATTCGGTAGAGCAGTAGTAGACAATTATTCTAGAAACTTTGTCATATTGTGTATTAATTGACTTATAGATTTTTGTATAAAACCTAAATGTTTATGAGCAATCAATTATGCCTATGTAGTACATATTCCAGGATTTTGTGCTAACCAACCAAATTGTTGTAAACAGATGTTGTTTTTGAAGATAGTTTAACCGATAGTACAATATCTTAGTATCTTATACATCAGATCGATAATGTGAAGGCTGAGCTGATCTGAAATATATCTATATACAATAGCACGCACAATCGGTCAAACATTGAGTTTTTGTATAAAAAAAACCCTTTGCAAGGGTCGAATTCTGCTTATAGTCAAGCGGAATTCCATTTTTGTATTAAGGTTGTGTTTCTTATTAAGCCTAGGCCGAGGCTAGACACTTAGAACGGCAGCAAATAATTGTTTGGACCAGAAGGACTTTATTAAAGCCGAAGATTTCCGCTTGTTATGCTGGACCTTCCCACCCATGGAGTGCATTTGGCTTAAGGCTTCATTCCGGCAATGATTTCTCAAATGCTGAATACCATTCCATTCTGCTTGGCGTACCCCTTTTCCGGTTTGGTATCTTGGGCTTATGGCGCTCTACTTGGCTTAAGGCGTCAGTCACCCCCAGCAACTTGATTTCGCGCAGTGTTCTCTGCCAAATAGCGTGTTGAGCGTGCTGAGCATGCTGTGTGCAATCTCGACACACACACACACACACACATACGCAGATAAACACCCACAGCATACATTTGTATACATACGTAGATTTATATATATATATTCACATATATATATGTACATTTTTTTCATTTTATGCCGCTCAGCGGCGCTTGTAGCTCGTTATGTTGATTGGATTTTGTGCCGCCCGCTTGTATAACGGCGAGAAAGTAGTCCACACTCACACACACACACACACACACCTACGCACACTAACGCACACAGACGCTCGCTCACGCACACTATTAAGGCACTTGCGCTGCCAGCAACGGAATAAAGTCAAGTGCTGTGTGGGTGTTTGTGTGTATGCAACTGTACTTGCGGTCGTGTGTGTGGGTGTGTGTGTGCGTGCCATAAAGCTGGATTCATTTTGTTCTCATGCTTCGCTCGTTGTTTTATGTATGCAAAAAATTTTACACTCTCGTTTTCGCAGTATGTTTTTTTTTTATTATTATTTTCTCGTTGTTTCTTGCTAAATTGTAAGTAAGTGGGCTTAGTAGCATTTTGCCGTTTAGACATTGTATGTGTGTGTGTGTGTGACATTTTGCGGCGTAAGGATTTGCATAAAGCCCACCTCAGCCGGAGACTTAACTTTAACATTTATTCTTGCAGCCATTTGATAAACATTTCAAATTTGCTGCTGCGAACCCAAAAATAAACAATGAAAATAACAAACAGTTGGGGTCCTGACATTTTATAGTACAACATTCGACTATTGCGTATTCCAGGAAGTGTACGACAGCGAGAACGGGTTTGTGCAAAGGTAAAGGTCAGAGTGCATCGCTTGGAAACGAGGTGTGGTCAAAAAATAAGTTAAACAAGCAATAATGCTATAGTCGAGTATACCCGACTACAAAACTCCCTGTACCCAGGTCAAAAATTTCCGATCGCATCTACGTACACTTACACATACACACACACATACACAAAAGACGCACACACACGAGCGACAGCTCGAGCCCAGCGCAAGCGAGGCATTTTACGTGGTAACTGTGCTGCTTCTTCCCCCCGCGCTGCAGCACTGAATCTTGTTTGTTAAATAACTTCCGTGTTTATTGTCTTATCAATTTAAAACTTGAACAGTAGATTAAGAGTGGCTAAAGAATTGTACATGCCAAATCCCAAAGCTATAGCTTTAAAGATGTTGGCATAAAACGGTTTTTATCGAATTGCGTGGGAACGGGGGGAGATATCTCAAATCTAAAATAAACTTGACCTTTTCCCGCTATACACGAACCTATTATCCAAATTTGGTATCTCTAGCTCTTATAGTTGCTGAGATCCTTGCGTTCATACATACGGACGGACAGATGGACAGACGGACGGACGGACAGACGGACGGACGGACAGACAGACGAACGGACGGACAGACAGACGGACATGGCCAAATCGAAATCTCTTTTGATACTGATCAAGAATATATATACTTTATAGGGTCGGAGATGTCTCCTTCTGCCTGTTACATACATTTGCACAGATTTAGCACCCCTTTTACCCATTTTATGGGTACAGGGAGTAAAAAGTTAACAAGCAAGAGGAACATGTCATTCCGCACCATTACCTAGCTTTCCCAGCCCAACATTTCAAATGATGTAAATATTGTAAGTATAATTTCAATCTTATTTTTATTCTAATTATAATGTAACCTCATTTTTATTTAATTTTAATTTTAAATTATATTCAGTGTTTCCTTCTATATTTAACTAATTTGATCAAACTGTACTAATAGCGAGATAGCAAAATGCAAATTTAAATTCATATAATAATTTATTTATACTTAAAAAATAAATATTTCCTTCTTAGAATTAGTAATTAGTTGATGTAATTTCTCGTAGACCTCGTCAACAGCAAGACCCATCATTTTTTCGAGAAATTCTTGGAATATTAATATGTATATAATGAACTATTGTTATGGCCTCCTCTCGCAAGTGTCAGCCATGGCTGAAACATCACCCCGCCAAAGGTCAAAGCCTGCATCGAACGCTTCCAGGCTTCTAATTAATTGAAATGTCAATACATTGTTTGCATTCAGGCGAAAATTTTAATGAAGGCGGCATAGCAAAAAGGACGAAGAGGAGGACAGCAACCGGCTTCGGGCATCGGAGGGGCTTCGGGTTGCAAAATCCCCGCGCTATTATTAGCCCCAAAGAGCAAAGTCATCTATCATGGCGCATGTCATAGGCGGGGCGGGGCAGGGTGGGACGGGACGGGACGGGGCGTGTGCGTGCTATATTTAGAGGCTTCATAGGCAACAGCATCGAATCACAACCTTAACTCAAAATTAGCTGCCATGAAAATGTTGCCCAAAATACTCGTCGGTTGCAAAATTTATGGCTAAAACGATGCTGAACCCATCGAAGCCGCTAACAAATTGCCAGTCTGTTACTTTACCTAGTCGTGGGTCAATAAACTAAACTGGCCCCGGGCATCAGGCGATAAAAATTACACACATTGCCAGCCAAGGAGCAAAGGAGTCGCGTGATAAGCGCGATAAGCAGTCGCATGCATGTTGCCAGCTAGTTCTGGTTCTGGATCTGGATCTGGCTCTGGTTCTGGTTCTGGTTCTGGTCACGCTCCTGTTATTGGCCCAAATTGCTACACTGCGTGCTAAAACTGTACACGCACGTGCATAAGCTACATATCTATGCTGATCATAGAGTATACGACCCGTATATACACACACAGATACATATATAAATCACACATTCTAACGCTTTGCGGCCATTTAATGGCTGTCAAGATAAGCCTCGCTCTGCTGGCAACGTATCGGGCTGTGAGCAAAATAAATAATTGCCCAAAACCGTGTGACGATGGTTTAGAGGTGGCCATGGAGGTCCTGTGTCCTCTGTCCTCTGTCGTGGTCGGCAGTGGGATAACTGTCAAAGTGCATTTTGTTGTAGCGCAATATTATTTTATGCCGTTGTAAAAGCTAAAAATGTTTTTGTAATTGTTCAAAGGGTTGGCTAATACGAGTATACTTTCCCACTTTCCGAGAAAGTCCATTAGGATTCCTAATGCTCGTTATTCTATTCTGTTTAAACACACCTTTTAAATTACAAATACAACAGACATCAATTTAAAGTGTTGTGGCTTGTCTGAATTCTGGAAAATATGAATCCCTCTTTTATAGGAATGTGGCAGAAATGTGTGTAGGGTTTGTGCTACGAGCATGTCCATTATTTCTAGGAAGTTAAATCAAAGTGTGCTTGTTTCCATATGATTTGTTAATGAACCCCTGATAGGTAGAAAAATTAGTTGTTATGCGAAAGACTATTTTGGTTATAAGGATATTGTAATCAAACTCAAGAATTTCGTTACGCACTTTAGATGCGACTTTTGATCAGAGTCGGACAACTATAATTTATAGCTGCCATCGAAATAATCGAATGAAAGCTTTTTTGTTTTTACATATATTTCGAATTCGATCAATTCTTTCGGAATACAACTTTCTAGCTGTCAAAATCGGTTTGACAAGTATTGCCTTGTTTTGAAAATGAAACGAGCATAGCTTCGGAATGGAATGGGAATGGAAAACGGGAACACAAAGTCTAAAATGATTCGGTACGAAAAGAAGTCGGATATGGGAACAGGCTCCATTTGTCGATCGGCCAAATTTGATTCAAATCGGAAGGAAGTGAAAAATAACATGAATAGGTGAGACCTGATACATCGATGGCAGCCTTATGATATAGTGTCATAAGGCTGCCATCGATTTATCCCCAGGATCTGCCCTCCGGGCTCTCACCTAATTCATGTTATTTTTCACTTCCTTCTTATGTTAAATGTAATGTATAATAAAGTAAAAATAATTTGTAAATTCCTTCTATAGTATGTATCACCCCGTTATCATATTATGTTTGTTTCCCTCTAATCTACAACTGGCTTAAGCTGCCGCGATAGGTAAGACACATATATATATATATATATATATATGTATTTGTTAACAACAAAATATATATATATATAAATCATAAAGCTGCCATCGATTGAAGATAAGACAGCTGTTCTTTTTGTTTTTTTGTACAGTATTGGAATCATGGGCCGATAATCAATTGTTTATATGAATTTTATAAATATATATAAATTGTGTTGTATTTTATTGTGAGTAACTTTTACGTAGTCTTATGTACCTTTGCTGACAGTAAGCACAAGAATATATATATTTTTCAGTAAAATAATATTATATATATATTGCTTTTGTTTCGTATATCAATACGATATTGAAATTCATATATTTGCACAGTAAAAGCATTGCAAAATAAAGCATATATTTAATATACGACATAGCATACACAAAGTAGACAAATAACACGGAATTTGTTTGAATATATTTTATTTACATTACTTGGAAACGCAATATATTACTTTCATTTCACTTTTCCCCGAAAAAGAGTTTCTGAGGGAATAGTCTTTTTATTTATTTATTTCTGTATATTTTACTTGATTTTGACTTGCATATTTGCACAGTTGCTGGGCTCAATTCCATTTTAGTAATTAATAACAGCCTGGCCACGGATGTTTGGTGCCGTCTGCCGTTATCCTTGTTGTCCTTCCCCCCTGCTCTTGGCCAGTTTGTGTCGTGTCAACCTGTGCGACCCGCTTAAATGATTAATGAAGCTAAAAATGTCAACTTTTTGCCCACTTTCAGAGGTGAAGTGAAGTTTGCGTTTGAGCAACCGCAGCTGGCAGTCCGTCAGTAGTCATTCCGTCAGTCAGTCAGTCAGTCAGTCAGTCAGTGCAACTGTCCATCAATTATTCATTAATCAAGGCTAAACACATTTAAGTTGATATTAATTTCCTATGCCAATTAATTAGCGGAAGTGCAAGCAGCCAACTCCTTCCGCTCTATCGCTTTTAAGCGGCTACTGGAACTGGAGCTGGGGCGGGAGCGAGAGCGAAAGTGGGAGCTGTGGTGTGGCAGGCAACACACATAAATCGAACCAAGTTGCAACATTTTTCAATTTGCAGTGCCGACAACTGCAACAAGCAAAAAGCACTCAAAGTTGGTCAGTAAACAAAGTGGCAAGCGAATCGGTAACCATACACGTTGCCACATTGAAGCAAAACGAAAGCAATAAGCAGCTGCCAGTTGGCCATAAAACAAACGCGCCACGGACTCTAAAGCAGGGGGTGCTGCAAGGTGGTGCAAGGTGGTGCAGGGCTCTGCAAGGTGCTGCAAGGCGCTCAATTTGACCGTGCTGAGTGCAGCTGCAAAAGTGTCAATTGACAATGAAACTGAAATGCGATGCGACCAGTCGTCCAGTCAAGTCAGTCAGTTGGTTCGCTGGTTGGCAGCTTGATAGCTTGGTAGCTTGGCTTGCCAAGACCAAGACATAAAATCCGTTCAGAGGGTGAGTTTGCACTACGTTAACGATGGCCATTTGCTTGAGCGCTTTCCTGCACCGCCTTCTATACCGCCAACGACGGACAACGGGGCGTATGAGCAATGCCAACAATTTCGCTGGCTGGCTGGCTGGCTGGCTGTTCAACTTTGTTGAGCAACTTGGGCTTGGCCCAAATGTCGATGTTGGTATTCCGCATGCTCATCCATTTGGAGCATTTTTGTGAAACTTTTGCCACAACCAGCTCCCGATGGAGCGTTCAATCTTCAGGGCTGCTGGCAAGTTAATTGAAATGCTGAATTTGTTTTGGACAACTTTGGAGTATGCCAACACAAGGGTTGGCCAACTGAACTGAAGTGCTGAAGTTGGCTTCAGTTGCACTTTAAGTTGTTTTATATATAATTCTTACCAGCCATTGACTTAATTGCGCCTCAAGATTAATAAAGTAAATAAATGAATACAATAATGAATGAAATAAATGATTATGCTTATTATTATTTAAGCTGGCAAATCAAACCATATTTTGAATTATTATCAAGCAAATGCTTTAATGCTATAAGTTGGATAATACGCTGGGATAACAGCAAGTATTGTACATATTGTAAATATAAAATAATACTCAATTAAGTACGTATAAATATATTGGTAATCAACATCATTGTTTAAGTGTTTTAATTGCTTAAGTGAATCCCACTTATTCAAATGTTTGATTGCTTAAACAATATTAATCTAAAAGATTACAAATAAAACAAATTTCTAACTATGATTTGAGCTCGGAACCTTTTACTAGAGTATGCCCCTTACGCTTAACATTTTAAGATAGTTAATTTTTCAATTGCTTGCAGAATGAAACCAAACAATTAAATGAGCACAGGTTGCTCCAGCTCTGCCCTTCACCCACCCCTGATGCCACAAGCTTCATACAACATAAACAACACGACGCCAGCTGTAGTCGAAGTTTGCTCACGTTCCATGTCCACATGCAGCTGAATCCTTCCATACCCCCGTACCCTGGGCGACTGCGTCCCTGTCAGTTTTGCTTTGTTCGCTTGCCCGTAACCAGAAAATGACAAAAGCCATGTCAACAGCATCTGTAAGGGTTGGGACATTCAGCCGGGGGGTTAAGACAATGCCCTGTTCCAGCTTATAGTTCTTCTTCATCCTATGCACTACGGCTCTGTGTATGTGTGGCTGTGCTTGTGTGAGTAAATCTATCCGTATCCGTGTTGCTTATGGCCAACTCTTGGCACAAACTTCACTGCTGTTGGCTGGGCAATGGCAATTTGGTTATGTTTCAAGCAGCAAACAATGGCCCGATAATTTATTCATATTTTGCTACAAAAGTGCCACAACGCACACACACACGCACACACAACAGCCATACAGGCATGTGTGTGTCTTTGAATTTTTAAATAACTATAAATTTCTAAATTTACACAAGAGACTTTACACTGAAGACACATTGCACTTGCGATAAGCCACAGAAATCTGCTGGCAAACAATGGAAATTTTAATGAATATTTTTGGTCGCAACTTGTGCACCCTGAGAGTGTTGTTAATTGCCACATAAATTCGCCAGACACACACACAGACGCAAAAAACTAGCAAACAAACAAAAAAAATAAGAGCAAAAAAGTCAGCAAAATGTTATAAAGTGCTGTCCGCACAATTTGCTTAATATTTATAAATATATTTGCATAATGAATGCAATCAAACTATGCACACTCGAGGATGAAGCCACTTTAAAGGTCAACTCTAATGAATATAAATATTTAACAGCACACAAACAATATGCTTGTCATACGGGAATACTCTTTTGATGGGGAAATGGTGATTAGATAATTCATAATTCCCATAATAATGCATAATTCCCATTTAAATGCCTGCCAGCATTGGCATTTACATACCAACAATAATTATGGTCATAGAATAACTGTGAACTGTTTGCAAATATGGCCCAAAAATAAATTACTGCTGGTTCAAGAGAATTACAATTTGAAATGGGTTATTTAATGCCAATGAGCTTGAGTTTTCCTCATTAAGTGAATTTGTTTGTGAGGTTGAATGATCTCTGTATGCATCCAAAGAATTTTATATTATTTTTTTAGCGCAAAAATTCGAAAGTAACCTACAAATTTGTCAAAAGTTTAATTTGTATTTGTTTTTTTTTGACATTAAATTAAATTAACAGCGAACATCTTAAAATAATACATAATCCACTTTAATTAGGTGTATGTGCTTTTATTATAAGGCTTCTATTAAAATCTTTCATATTATTATTTTGTATTACAGTCGCAGTTCTCGTTAATTTTTCTGTTTAAAAAGATTGGGCTTATAAACAAAATGTGCTTAGAGAATAAATCAAAACAAAATAGTTGATCCAACACATTGCTAAATTTGCGTTATTTTTGGCGATTACACTATACATAATATCATTGAATATTTATAAGCACAGAGTGTTTAAGAACACGGTATAATTAAATTAAGACGATTAACAAACTATCGATAATTTCTGTGTATACAACACACAATGAGAAATCCCCAATAAAAATTAATTTAAAAAATACAAGCACCAACATAAATTCGTATTTAGTCGTTATTGCAAAAAATTCGATATAGAGTAATCAAAAAATATATAAAAATAAAAAAAAATTCAGAGATCGTGAAAAATTTGCAGTAGTTTGATAGAACTTATATTAATAAGAATTGCTCGAATGGGGCTTTAATGTGGTATTAAATCGGATATGTATTTTACTCCCTGTTTCAGCTGAGTATTGAATATTCATAAGAACATTCAGAAAATAAACTATTAACACTGTTCCTCACATTTTCCAAAAGAAGTGTGTGCACTGTAAATATGTAAGGAAGTACTTCTTAGGAACAAACTGAGCAACAATCTCAAAATATTCAATCTATAGGTATTCAATGTGTATGATACATAAATATCATTAAATCGAGTGTGTTTGCCTGGGGTGCCATCAAATTGCATAACTCATACGCCGCGTATGCCGCACACACAGATATGCACACACATGCACACACAAATATGCCAACAGCGTCGCCGATTCCCAGCGTTGTTGTTGTTGCCGTCGCCTGTGTGGCTTGGGTTTTGGCTTTAGTGCCAAGAATTTTGCGGAGAGGCGAGCCAACTAATTGCGGCTGCATAACTTGTTGCGCCTCGGCAGACACACCTCTACCGCCCGCTAGCCCACCAATGCCCACCAGCATGCACGTGGCTATATGCGTGTGTGTGTGTGTGTGTGTGTACGTAAGTATGTGTGTAGTGTACGCCGCAGACAGACAGCGGTACAGACGGCGGTTGCCGCCTGTCTAAGAACTAAGCCAACAACAACAGTAGCAAACACAGGGCCGGCAGCGAATTGCATTAGCTACACACATATGTGTGTATTTGTGCTTATATGTGTGTGTGTGTGTGTGTGTGTGTGTGTGTGCGTGTGTGCCACACCCACGCCAGCACACCAGGCCCGAGGCCACATCGCTTGTCTGTTTACCATAAACAAAGTCAAAGTGTCTTTGGCAAGCAGCTCGACAGGCATTTTTGCTTGATTTGCCAGCAAATACAAGCGACAACGACAGCTAATAAAATAAATATCCAAAAATTAAATCCCCCTCCAAGTGATGATCTGGGGAGTACCTTAAATGCAATTTGTCTGACCGGCAGCTCGGTAGAATGCCAACAGCCAGGTACCCAATTAATGCATAATTAAAACAAGAAACATTTTGCGATTCCTGCAGCTCAGATACCCTAAAAGGGCGACCAAATTAAATTGAATTAAAATAAAGAGCTCTATGCTTTCAGCTCTATGCTCTAAGATTGAAGCTGAATTAAGGACTATCTTTAATTTAGTCCAGACTAAGTAAGGCATCAAAATATGATTAGATTCCTATATAAAGTCTTCTGAATATATGAAAAATATTGATGAACATATTAAGTTCTTGCATGATTTGTTTTATGAAATGAAAAATTAGGCACACAATTTATGTTGATTGCTATTATTTAAAAACAATTTTACTATTTTTTTTAAAGGGATATCTTAATGCAGCGAAATCGCATTATTAATTTTAGATTTAACCTTAAGCATTTAACTTATAAAAAGCACAGTTCCTCTACATATGTATGTGGGGATTGTAGTTTAGGTAGTTCTCTTAAGGCTGCCTCTTATATCCTATGGGAGTGCAAAAGATATACAAATTTTGGCTTCGGAAATCAATACATGGACTGGCCATTAAAGAAACTGTAAAATTCAAATATCTATAAAATATTTCAAAATATCGTCACAAGCAAAGCAATAAAGTGGTTTGGTCCTCCTTAATGTTATTAAGCAACATGTTGCAGCAGGCAACGAACCGCAAACAGATACTGCCAACTGCCAACTACCAACTCCCAACTCCCAACTGAAGACCTGTCCGGGTTACGGCCGTTTTCAGGCAAAGAGCTTAATAAAATTATGTGACGATGATTGCTGCGGGAAAGGGAGAGAGAGTGGCGGATAGAGAGGCAGAGGGGAAGAGGTGCCCCCAGCTGGAGTCGCTGGTTTGTCCGGTTGCGGAAGTGGATCGTTGCATGGCTGCAAAATGGCCGCCTTGCCAGCTGCTTCCGCTGCTTCCGCTGCTGTTGCTGCTGTTGCTGCTTGGCTGCCACTTGAAAAACGCATTAAGGCTGCAGTTTTGTGTGCCATTTGTATGTGCATTATATATATACATAAACTTATTGCTATATACATATGTACATGCATATGTATGCACTTGTATAGCTGCCCTATATGCATGGCAGAGTGGTTTGTTGATTGCATGTTAAAAGGCTGCCGCTGCTGCTGCTGCTGCTGCTGCTGCTGCCTTGGCTGCATCGTCTGCCATGAAATTTAATTAAAACTTGTGTGCCATGAAATTACATTTCGACGTGCGTACTGAGTCTGTGTGTTTGGGTGTGTATTTGGGTGTAGGTGTGTGTGTCTCCCTGTGTGTGCTTAAGTGTGCAAGCGGCACGTGCAACGCCCAAAGGTAGGCAACGCACAAAGGCAAATTCTACTTGATTTTGTATACCAAACAAAAAAAAAACATGCCAAAAAGCAGGAAATGGAAATGGCCGCCTTCCTGTGAACATCATTGCAATTGGCGCTGTGCACATTGCAGTTATCATGATCTACTTGGGTTTCCAATGCCAGAGAACCGAAAGGGAAATGGCCACTTCGCCGAGAAGTAATTAAGACCAAGCTCAAGTTCACATATATATTTAAAACAAGTGAATTTCGTGACAAAATGTATTGAAAAAGTGTACAAAGTAGATTTAATTGTAACTCATTCCAGCAAATGTGTATGAACTTAATAAGACTATCCCATGAGGCGCATTTAATAGGAATAGGAATAAGCAATAAGTCCAATGCGTACTATTTAGAATTGTTAGCTCATACTTCATATACTTGTTTTTTTTTTATGTTGCTGCGATCAACATATTTAAAATGTTGAAGGACTAAATAATAATAATAATATATAATATAAAGCAATAATAATAATATTAAAACGGAATATTCATACTATAAATAAGTCGGGAAAATGTTACAACATTCAGTTCGAGAAAGTGTCTAAAATTGCAGCTATTTTACTTTATTTATTATTATATTCACTTTAATTGCAATCGTACAGTGAATGCACAAATATGCAGCTTATATCTACTTAATCTAAGTAAGTTTAAATATTTATGTTCTCTATGTCCTATTCCGATTGCCGGCCCAATTACACTTCTCAGCTTATACAATTTGTACAAATGCGCATTATAAATGCAAATCTCGCTTAGAGATGAAATCTGTTTGCAACACCTTTTGAATGCATGTCCTGGTCATGTGGGCATTTGTTATTTTAAAATGACTGGATGCTGCCCCGGCTTGCATATTTCAATTAAACATTACGTATACGCCGAGTGGCACAGCAGCAACAGCTGCCAGCGCGGCTTGCAGCAAAATCCGCTTAAAACTTATTCAATTAAACTTCAGCGGGCAAAGAGCCACAAATAGACGACAAATTTCAGTCATAAAAATGCAAAGCAAATGGCTAGCAGCAAATGGTATAACTACGAGACACTTTATACTACAAAGTCAAAGTCGGTTTGCCGAAGATTGAATACTCTTGCTGTGATCTTGCTGTGTCAATCATTGTGATTGCTGAGCGTTTAAGTGTTATTATCTTAGCCAACATCAATCAGTTAGTTGAGAGCGGAGTGAACTTTACAATCGAAAAATTGTACTTTAGTGCGATATGATCAGAAACTCTATCGCCGATAGTATGTCACACAATTCGTGAGAAATTCAAATTACCCTTAGCTAGAGTGTGCAAATATGCACATATAGCGTGTATAATAAATCCGGACAAAGGCAAAAGAGGGTGGCAAAAGAGGGTGGATGGTGGAGCAGTGTATGCACCATCATAAACTCTGTGAAATGGGAGAGTAAAAATGTGGTGAATAAAAATAAGCTGTCAGTTGTCTGCTGTGGCTGTTGGGTGAATGGCCAGGTATATGTATAAGTTGATGTATAGGGTATGTTGGGCATGACAGTTTTGGGTAGATATGCGAGGACGCCATTGTTAAAATTTAGCTGCTGTATATGCCAAGCAAAGTCTACTTTTAAGGTATTATATATTTCGCAGAAGCTCTTATTCTTTCCATAAAAATAACATTTTTCACCCAGCTTAATTTCAAACATGCATTCATTGTAAATTAAATACAATATTGTTATATTACATCCAGATAATATTGCGAAAATTATACTGAAATGGTCCTTAAGGAAATATGTGTTTATCATGTACAATGTACTTTCATTTGCAAATTTCTATATTAAAATTTCTATGTGTTGTTCAAAGAGTATTAAGTTGTACATTATTGTAGCGCAAAATTGCTCCCACCTCGCACATTGCTGGCAAACCATTGTTGTATCTTTTGATAGTAATCTGCAAATCAGCTTAAAAGGTACGGTGAAAATATCACAGTGCCACAAACAAGTTGAACCGTATAAGTTTACAAATCAAAAACTTTCTGAATACAGCTCCCTCCCCCAACGCCCACAACAGGCGACTATTTTGTTTTGCCTGCTTTTATTTAACATTTATTTTGGCAGTCGGTTTTCTATAGACCGTGGCTTCTTTTGACTATTTTTATATTTTTCGTTGCCCGCCGACGCCACAACAAAGCACATATTTAGGCGGTATGTGTGTGTGTGTGTGGCTGTGTGTGGGTGTGTGTGTGTGTGAGGGGTGCGGCAGTGAACGGGGTGACAACGCCGGAAACGTGACTTATTTCAAATTTATGTACTTTTTAGGAAGCGACAACAGCAAAAGCAAAACTAAAACCCTGGCATTTGGTTTATACAAGCAAAGCGTCGCCTCTAAAGCAGGAAATTTATAAAATAGAATAGTCCCCGAAACACACACTCACACACACACATACCATTTGATGTTGTCAGCCATTTTATGTTTTTAATTTTTGCTGTCGCCTAATTAGAAAACATTTGGATTTTTTTAGGTCTTTTTTTGTAGGTTTTTTGCTTTTACTAAGTACGTGCCCAGGCCTGGGCCACATGGCGTATGTGCAATATGCAAATGCGACTGCATTCTACATTCACAAATTGAAATCAACGAGCTTACAACTTGATAGGTTTTTGTGTCCCGCTTTAGTTTTTTGTTATTTTCCTCTCTCTTCGATTCCTTTGGTTTTTCTGCACATGTGTCACAAACACACACACGCTGTTGTTGTTTTTGCTGTTGTTGTTGCTGTTTGACATGCATCGATTACATAAATGGGAACCCAGCGGGCGGGCGGCGCACAGCTGCGGAACGACATAAGTCACGAAGCTTTTGCTAATGATGAGCACCATCATGATTTTTCAATTAACCAAATGTCGAGGATATGCTGTGTAGTTTCAGAGCTGCTTTCAGCGAGACAATGAGAGATGGTGAGCGTCTGACAATCAGAGCAATGGCACACACGGTTAATGTGCAGGAGGGAGAAGGAAAGTACGGTGCAGAAAACTATTACTTAAGGATAGTATCATTCTTGCTGCGCGAATGTCATCATACATGACTAAGCCAGTCATTTTAGAAAATTAAACTTGCTGTCACATCGCAAGAGCCAGTTATTATATGATACTTATAGTTGGGTAATTCATATATGTATGTACATATACCTCAAGAAACAAATTAATTGAACAATATCAACAAAGCTGTACAGTTATCGATCTAGTTAGTTAGCCAATATGAATTGTACCGGTTTTTCATCGTTGGGATGAAACAAATTTTGATAAGTCAATACTACATTCGATTGTTTCACTACGATAAAGTAAACTAGTTGATATTCGATTATCATGACCAAAAATACAAGATCGGTTCGGTTTTGACAAAACTATGGTAGTCTACAAATAACATCGTTATATATATAAGTCGTTTTAATCTAACTGATTAGTGACCAACGAGCTCGGGCCCGGTCCTCCCCGACTTTGGAAAATCTACTCTCACGGGAGGAAAACTGTTGTATGAATCTTGAAACTTGTACGAAAGAGTGTTAACCGGTTTTGAAAAATGTACCCCGTAGTGTCGTTACGGATGGATAATGGGCTTAATGTCAAATGTGTGAGAGAAGGTGTTTGTTAGATTGTTCTTCATAGCCTATTCAAAAAATTATATTAGGAAGGGAGGAAAAATTGGGGTAAGCAATTTTTGTTTATTTCTTACGATTCACACAAAATGAATAAATAAATATAAATAAATAATAAATTTGAATCAAAGTACTTCGTTTCTGCTTCTGTGGTGGTGTCGAAACGAGGAACTAAATGATTATTGAAATTTAAAGACAAATACAGTTACGAAGCGCGAGCAAAGCCGCTTCTAGTACAAAGTATGTAGAATTGTCAATATTATTTTTGATATTTCTACAGATATTTGTTAATGGGAATTCAGAAAGACATGGCCCATGCCATGTAATAAATTTTCTCCCGGAGATAGATCGTGTTGATATTCATCTCATTGAGATGTACGCTTCCGAATATTGCTTCTGTTCCACAACTGGAAAAGAATTGCTGCCTTGGGAATCTGTCTCAAACGGAAAACATTTAGTCCTCCTTTGGAGCCAACTCCAAAAAGAAAGAAAGTCTTAACATCTTGTTATCATATGCTGTCCAGGGAAGAGGCATCTGTCTAGTTTGTACATTTAAACTTGCTGTGTTGTGGATGAAACTTTGTATGGCCATGCAGGAATGCTCAACTAACCGACTAATGCCAACTAAGTGTTAACATTTGACTCCTGATGAATGTGCAGCCAATAAATCCATTTATGCAAAGCACTTGCTTATTATTATAATCCGCTATGGTGCACAGCACACCAACACATACACACACCTATCGACATACCCACACACACACGCACACACAATCAACATCAACATTTAACCCTAATTTGCATTTATGTGCACATGGAAGCTGTTTGGTTTATGGGGCCAAACTGCGATTACCTGGTGAGCTCTTTTGTGTCTTTAGCTCTGCATAAAGGCAATAAAAGCAATTCGCAAAAAAAAGTAACTACAACCACACGTCCACATACACACACACACACACACACACACACACATACATATAAAGCACTAATACAGACACAGCTACTTATAAACTCACCTTAATTAAACGTGATTAAGTAGATTTCCTCGTTTTTCTGCTCGACGAACTGTTTAGTTGTCGATGTGTTTGTGTTTTTGTGTGCTTGGCCTGTGCTTGTTAGTGAACATTTATTATCCACTTACTTGGCTGGGCATACTATATTCTTCAACAGGTTTGCCACACATACAACTTCTATAAGATTCAACAGAATTTCTTAGAATAACCATTAAGTTTTCGGAGAAAGATGTGCTCCTGCTGATTGTACAGCTTTTTAACGATATCTTGCGATTGAGACTAAAGATTATTTTATTTTTCTAAGAAAAAGTACCGCAACACTGAAGAAAAAATGCATTACAGACTGATTTATCGGCAGTGCCGGAGCTAAATATATATCTATGCTTGTTTGATATTTTACTCAATTTATATAGGCTTATATATTTCGAATTTCGTAAATAATATTCGAGTATTCTCGTGTTTCCTTATTTATCCATAAGTTTTTAATTTTTAGCTCATATAACTAATTCATGCTCAGTATATAAAAATATGAATTATTGCACACCTTTGTAGATTTGCACCCAGACCCACCTTGTGTGTGAAGAATAGTACAGCAAACCGATTCTTAGAAATGCCCCTGATTGCTTGGTTTTAAAGCATCCTTAAAAATGATAACCAGTTGATGTCAAGCAATCTAAATAATTCAAATTTTCTATTTTGTTTCCTATAGTCAAAGCTTATGCCGAAATTCAGGTAGTTCTCGAGAAATAATTAAAGCATTTTGGGATCGTCTATAAAGTAAATGCAAGTATAAAATAAGGATGTATTCTACTCTTATCCACAAACGATGCTATACTGAAGTTGATTCGAAAGTGGAATTAGGAGCAGGGCTGACAATAAAATGGTGACGCTATTTCAGCTTACTTTGAATTCAAATTGTTGGGAGTTATCAAGGAGCGAGTTCTGCTTTGTATCAGGCAAACGCCAGACTATATGAACTGAGTATAAGCTGGAATCTTAATTATGTATATATGTATTTCAGCTTACTTTGAGTTCAAATTGTCGGGTGCGAGTTCTGCCAAACGCGAGGCTATATGAACTGAGGATAATCTGGGATCTTACTTATATATATTTCTCAGCTTACTTTGAATTCAAATTGTCGGGAGCGAGTTCTGCTTGGTATCAGCCAAACGCCAGACTAAATGAGCTAAGTATGAGCTGGAATCTTACATATATTTTTCAGCTTACTTTGAATTCAAATTGTCGGGAGCTATCAAGGAGCGAGCTTTGCTTGGTATCAGCCCAACGCCAGCCGATATGAACTGAGTATAAACTGGAATCTTAGTAACGTGTAAGACTATTTAAGATTCGGTCCGTTCGGTGCGGTATGCCAATATCTTGCTGGTCTTTCAATTGCTGTCGTTGGCTCACGTTGTTGTAATTTAGTTTCGCTTGTGCATGAAAATGAATTTGTATTATTGTTTGCATTAATTTGCCTTATTAATTACATTTATGCCATTGCCTCTCGGACTATTATGTTTTTTTCTTCCTTTTTTTCTGTTTCCCTGCCTCTCAGAGGGGGTGAGAGCTCCCCTACAGGCGCACGCTCCTTCGTCCGCTCTCCCTGGGGGTAATTTGAGCATTGGCTGTGCGGGCAATCAAATAAATAATGAGGCTGCTGCGATGCTGCGCTGCTGCCCCTGCCGCTGCCGCTGTCGCCGTCGCTGTCTCTGTCGGAGTTGCTGCCCGCGTTGGCGTCGACAACTTCAACTTTGTTTAATATGCGAAAAACGTTGCTGAACTTTTGCAGCTACTTGTCGTCGTCATCGTCGTCGTCGTCGTTGTTGTTGTGATTGTCTATGGCAACTTGGCTTTTATTATTTGTTGCTGCTCGTCTGTATTTCTATAATTGCCTTTTGCCTTTGTCTGCCCCAGCGCTAAGTATCTCGTTTCTATGTATCTATGTATCTGCAACTGACACTAGCTGTTACTGCTCGAGTATCTCAACATTTTCAGCAGTGCCATTTATAAAATGTTGATTGTTCTCCCAATTGCTTCAATTGCTTCAATTGCAATTTTCTCTCTGGGCTGAAAATGCTTATTTGGCTTGCATGTAATGCAATTTAAGCCACTTGTCGATTTCGTGTGCATTTCAAATTTACGTTTATTTATTTAATTAATTCTGACAGTTTCAGTTTTCCGCTGCGCCATTTCCAATGACCAGCCACGTGGCGTATGAGCAATATAATTATTTACTTATTTAATATTAAATCAATGCACAAGTAAAGCGGCCTGTCACGGTTCGCTTTGAATTGGTGTGTGTGGTTTATATTTCTTGGAATAACGTGCAACAGATTCAACTGTTAATAATAAATCAATGTTATGATTGTAATCAACGAATTGCTTGTGGCAAATAAATAAAAGCAAATTAAGAAACAATATACGGGAATTCTCGTTAATTTAGACATCACTTAAAGTCATATTTAATTACCTATTTTGTCCACTCGTTGACTAACCTATTCGATGGTTTTTTGATTAATCGGATCGCAAATATCAAAACAAAACACAAAAACCGATTATTTAATTAATGCAAACGTCCTAAATTACGATCATCATACACAAAACCATTTAAAAATTGCAAGCTGATTGTTTCTTTATTTAAAAGCAAAAACAAGAAGGGATATGCCGAAGCTATATGCAGGAGTTCATTTTTGAACAAAACTTAATTTTCGTCTTATAACATTTCTTTACAAAAGGACGCTCTTTGGAGCCGTTCCACATCTTTAATCTTGGATTTATATTTAAAGAACATCCTCACTAGCTTACCCACAATTTAAATAGATTTGCGGCTTTTCTTAAAATATTTTATCGCTATAATTCCCAACCAGTTTTAGCTCAAACTTAATAAACTGGCTGTTATAAATTTGAAATTTTTAGAATCAAGTCTTACGACTGATATCCCAGGTTTTCTTTTTCTTTGCTCTTCTTTAATCTCGAAGTGGTTTGTTCATTTGACAGTAGAGAGCCCTTGTACGACGGTTCTGAATTACTGAGCTACCAAAAAAGCTTTTGTTAATTTCTTTGTTCATAAGAGTGATATAAATATGAATATTATTTTCCACTATTTCTGTGTTTAAAAAATGCAATTAATCATCGCTGGATGTTTCCGTACCAATGGCAAATAAGTTTTCATACAAAAACTCATTCTTCACCCGATCCTATGGCAGCTATGTGATATAGTGGTACGACGTTGACCAACATTAGTCAGATCGTATAAGCTTTCCAGAAACTCGGTTTGGGTGAGTTTGGTGAGGATATCTTCAAAAAGGACTGAAGGAGACTATCGGCATGAATAGCCGAGTCGATATAGCGATGTCCGTCAGTTCGTCTGTTTCTATGCGAACTAGTCTCTCAGTTTTAAAGCTATCGTAATGAAACTTGGCACAGACCCTTCTTTTTGCTGCATACAGTAGATATGTCGGAACCGGCCGGATCGGACCACTAGAACGAACATATACCTGCCATAGAAATGACCGGTCGATAACTATGTTTGTATGAATAATTTTTAGTTTATGAAGATATCCTTACCAAACTTTCCCAAACAGAGTCTCTAAAAGTTTATACAATGTGACCAAATTGGGTCAAAATCATACCACTATATCACATATTATTACATCCAAACTAAGTGAGAGTTTTATTGTACTTCAAATAGTTTTCTATAATTTGATCAAAATCGGACTGCATGGGTCCCATAGGAGCAATCAGACAAAATTTAAGTTTTGTATATAAAACATTGCTGCTAGGGTATATAGCTTCGGCACTTCGAAGATAGCCGTTCTTGTTTCTTTTAAGCCAATCAAGTAAATCATATTTAAGAGAGACAAGTTCCTGTTGACTAGAGAATTGTAATATAATATTTTTAGCGCACATTTGTAAGAAGTTTCTGTTGCAGGAACAACTCTAAAATGTAGCCACAAAGTTTGTTATAGCCTGCCAGTTGCTAGCTGCCTTCTTGTTAAACTTTGCGAACAAGCAAAAAACTTAAATGTCAACTCGCTAAAGCTAAAACACTTCACAATCAACTTGTGCATAAAACTCGCAACGGTGGAAACACAAAAGCCCGCGCACGTCAACCTCAAGCAGCGCACTAGGCCACGTTGATTTACACACACACACACACACATGCACACAGGCACACATGCACACATATACACATGCTGGAAGGAAGAACAGCAACAATAAAATAAAAATAATAACAACAGGCAAACAACGAAAAAAGACTTCCGTGTTGATTGTTTTGTTTTGCTTGTGCGAGATGTCAACGTCAACGACAAGCGCCATAAAAAGCGACTACGTCTGCGAAAATCACTTTAAAAACAAGTGAAAGGAGACGAGGACCAACAAGGAGTGGATGCTGTGGCTGAGACTGAGACTGAGACTGAGACTGAGTCGGAGAATAAAACTCTGACTGAGACTGAGGCTGAAAAAGCCTGAAAGGCAAACCTGTCCATCAACAAAACTATTGCAACAATAAACAAGAACAATTTGACAATTGAAGTGCTTCCCAGTAAGAAAAAAGCAAAGGCAAAACCAAACACCAACGCCAAAGAGAACTGAGAACTTAGAACTGAGGACGACTCCTGGCAAGTAGCATCATCTCAGGCTGGGTCTGGTGTGGAGATGTGGAGCACTTGAGCACAGTTTCCGGTCATTTACACGTACACATGCCGCACATGGCATGCCAATGTCTTTGTATTGTATGCGTGCATGTCTCTGGCTGTCTGCCTGTGTGTGTGTGTGTGTTTGACACAGTATCCTACATTTTTATTGGCTTCCTATGCGATACGGGAGACCATCAAGACGCCCATAGCTTGCATTTGCTCTAATTGTGCTTGGATTCATCTGTTATCGTTATCTCTGGCTCTGCACAAGGTCAGGGCGTTTGTTCAGCTCCAAAAATTCAATTTCATTTCACGTAATTGTTTAGTTTTGTTTACACATTGTATCAATTTTCGTGCACGCTTTGCCCCGCAGCAACGTTCAAAAATTGGCCAACACAATTAGCACACACACACATACGCAGAGAAACAGAGATAGAGAGAGAGAGAGATTGACAATAATCACAACAACAAGAGCGGCAGAGGCGGCGGCAGCAGCAGCGCTGCCTTTGCTAAGAAATCGCTGAGGCAATAAAAACGTGGCAAAAATGCTGCGCTAGCAGCATAAAAGTATGCTACGAAAAATTACAAAGGACAACTGAACCAAAAGTTTTCTAACTTTCATACCATGGATGCCAATTGCTGCGCACAGACTCCACGTGCGGCGGCTGTGGCGGCACAACTGAGGAGCGTGAGAAAGAGAGAGCAAGAGAGTCAGAGAGAGAGAGAGCAGCAAAAGAGTGAGAGAGCATGGGCGCGAGAGAGCGAATGCCGCTCTTTGCGCAACTGCTGCCTGTTGTTGTTGCTGCTGTTGCCGCTGCTGCCTGCTGTTGTTGCTGTTGCTGTCCCTGCAGGATCAGGGTGTGGTGAGTATGCTGCTGAGCGTGCTGCTCGCGTTCTATGCTTATGCTGTAAAAATAATGCTTCGCCCTACCTTCGGCTGGCGTCGCTGCCGTCGTCTCTGCTGATGCTGCTGCTGCTGCTGCTGCCGCTGTTGCCGCTGTTGCCGCTGTTGCTGTCTAACAAACTTTTCTGCTGTGCCGCCGCTGCGCGTCTCCACTGAACTTTTGGCTGATATGTGACACACAGCACTCACGCACACCCACACACGCACACACGCACACGCACACACACACACACACACACACACTCAGACACGCGCGCGAGACATTTGACGTGGTCAACGATGTTGTTACTACTGTTGTTACTACTGTTGTTGTTGCTGCTTGTTAGTTGCTAGTTGCTGCTGCTGCTGTTGTTGTTGTTGCTTGTATTTCACATTTTAACATTTCTTTTATGCACTGTTGTTGTATTTGCTAGCATGGCCGTGTTGTTGTCGTTGTGGCTCTTGTTGTTGTTGGTTCCTTCTGTTTTGCAGGCAACTCAATATTTCTTTGATTTTCGAGACTTTGTGCGCATTTCCGATTAACAAACCGTACACGTCAACTGTCTGCACCTGACTGACGGAGCGGCGCGAGTCCAGTGTCCGACGAGGCAAGCGTCGCTGCCAGAGAGCGAAAATCGATGCCAGCGCCGACGCCGTCGGCATGTGGATGCTGTAAAGCAAACACAATAGCAACAACAACAACAACAAAAACAACAAGAGCAAAAGCAGCCGCAGCAGCAGAGACAACATCTTCGTATGCTCTTCGTTTGCCCTGGCACACCACGCCTCAGTCGCTGTCGCTGTCGGCGTTGACGTCGCCGTTGCCGTTGCCGTCGCCGTCGCTGCTCTGTTTTGATTTATTTTTGTGGTAGGTTCTGCTGAGATTGCCAAAGAGCAGAAGCTAAGAGCAACCAAATCAGCAGCAGAAGCATCAATATGTGGCAGCAGCAGCATAAGCAGCAGCAGCAGCATCAGCAGCAGCTTCAGCCACAGCCTCAAAACTCACATAACTACGGCTATTTTGAGAATTGGCTTTCATATGCAATTCATAGCCATCGGCGCTGACCCAGAAACTCCCTAAGGAACTGGGCTGGTAACTCATGTTGACAACTATAAATAAAACAAGCTGGGAATCGTTCAGCCAGCAATTTGTACTTGTAGCTTCTTTAACAATCAAAGGCCGGCAACAACTGAATCGGGATCTAAATCGGAGACGCGTTGCATTCACAAAGGACACCAGCCTAAAATAAATATCATAAAAATATGAAAATAAATAAATGAGGCGGCCATGTATAAATATTTGGTCAGCTACAGTTACGCCGCGGCTTAACAAAAGGGCTGCCTGCTTTGGACTGGCATTGGGTTTGCGTTTGGGCTTGGTTTTGGGGGGTGGGGGTTTGGGGATATTGTCCTCTAAAGGGAGTTGGATCTGTTTTTTCTTTTAAGCGGCGGCTGCTCTTTATGCAAACTGCCGCCTCCATACCCGCTATTATTCTTATTCTTATTGTTGTTGTTGGTGTTGTTGTTGTTTTTGTTGTTGTTGCTCCCTGTTTTTCACTGTGTTTGTGTGAGTAAGCGGCTCATGAATATGTAAATTGTTATTATTGCATATTGTTAAGCGCCAGAAGCAGCGTCACAGCCACTGTCACTGCCTCTGCCTCTGCCCCTGCTTCCGTCTCCGCCTCCGCCTCCGCCTCTGCTGACGGCATCAGCGACTGCGAGCTCTTTTGTTGCCTAAGCAAAGCAGCCAAACACAAACAGGTAAGAAGTTCTGAGCTAAAATAAGACCAAACTAGAGAGAAGCACTAGAAACGTACTCCAGCTACTCTAATAATAGCGCACGGAGATTTTCTCTTGATATGATTTCATTTTCCTAAACGAATTTCAATTTTTTTTAAATAACTGCAAGTGCAAGTATTTCGTTTTATGTTACACAAATGTTTTCCGGCTGGATCAAATAAAATACATGCATTTATTTAAAAATATATTTATATAGCAATGCATATTTAGTAATCGCAAACTTCCCTGTGAGTACACACAATGATTAGGGATTTAAAATGTCCCAAATATGTGTTCTTGTATGTATTGAAATTTAAAATTTACATATATGTATATATAATTTCCGAGTACTTTTCATTTTGAGTAATTTAAAATTTGATTTCGCCCGTTTTCATTTGAGTTTGCAATCGTTCCTTATTTTTGATCTTTTGTATGGCTTTCATTTAAAGTAAACAATTTCAAAGAGATCCACTTTCAAAAAACAAGTTCTTTATCATTTATCGGAATTGAGAACAGCTATTATTTGATTGAAATCGATACTTTTATATTTTTATTGAAAGTTCCGATGAACAGCTCTGATAACTAGTACTCATAATATTCAAAATATTATATTATTTCCATCTGTAGCTGAATACAGACTTAAGAATTTGTTTGGTAAGAAGACAGCTCATTAGTTTATTAATTTTCTTGATATTTGTACTTCAAAAATACTTCTAAGAATGCGACTTAAGGAATTATGCTGAAATATATTAATTAGTAATTCTTATGCTTTGTAGTTTCAATTCTTTCACCGTCAACGTTTGGTTAATACTAAAATGTAGGCTCCTTCTACCCAATAATGGTGCTTTATATTGTAAAAGAATGTTTTTAAAACACAATTAAATGTACTTTTGTTTTAGTGCTTATTTGTTATATTAAAGGTACATACATTATGAACAGAATGATGTGCAGACTTGTTGAGATTTAAGAGCCGAAACAGACAGCGTCAAGTTGGGTTACCTAGAATTATTGTCAATAGCAATGCCCAGGCAACAAAGTAATGGCCGACACACACACACACACATTCCTACAATATATATATATTCTATTCCTTGTACTTGGAGCAGCCTTGACAACCTGAAACATGCCAAGAACAAGACATTTGCCGCGTTGACTCTGATTGGCAGCACTCAGAAGCAGCAGCATCTAAAGTAGAAGTCACAGGTCCTTCCACTGAGGAGAAGGCAAAAATCATCATCGACTACTGTGTGCCACACGCTGTCGTCATCGCCATCATCGTCATCTATAATAACATCAAACAGCGCTGTCCAGACCAGGCCATAGCAAAAACACAGTGCCCACCTCTATCCAGATCCAGTCTCAGTCTCTGTCTCAGTCTCAGTCTCAGTGCCACTCCCCGCCCACAACTCCCCGCTTGTTATCACGCGCAATAAAAACCAAGTTGGAATTTTTGTTTTTTCTATACTCTCATAAAGGGTATTGTGAATTTGACTTTAAGTTGGCAATGTGTCAACGTAAGTGGCCATGAAAAAAAATAGCTTGGCAGCTTTCTGTCTCTTTCGGAATGTTAAATTGTTCTTTTGCTTTTCTATTTAGCCATGTCTGTGTTCATCATGTATCATTGACTTAGTGTCACCTTTAACTAGCTATATTGGCTATATATCCAACCTATTTAAATATTTAATAAATGATGCACAGAGATTATTTAAATAGCTTACGAATGGTATATAAATGATCAATAATGGTGCAATATTACAGACGTAACAATTACCATAAGATTCATGTTTGCCTATTAATATATAGATGCTGGTTGTACCCCGCCAGACTTTTCTGTGGCACATTGTTGTTGCAAGGATGAGAAAGTAAGAAAGAAACAAAAATAACTAACTACATTTTTCGCAACCGTGCCCTTTGGTTTCTTGTATAGGGTATGAAGAAGTTTGAATCCGATCTAACAAAAACCTGCTCTCACACATTTGGCCTCAAGACTATTCCCGTTTGTAGTGACGGTTCGGAGTAGATTTTTCAAGTTTTATACAACAGTTTTCCGCCCGTGGGGGTAGATTTACCGAAGCCCCGGGCTTTTTGGGCACAAACTACACTGATTTTATTTATATTCATCCGTATTATGTGGATATAATTTGTTTGTCTCAATACTTCAACTACTTCAATCTTCATCTACTACCACTGTTGCTCAAACACGTATGAAAGCTGTTTTCTCGCGATCGCCGCTTTGTTATTGATGCGAAAATTCCTAGAAGAGAACTGTATATTGTGTCAAAATTTGAGCATAATCGGTGAAGAACTTTTCGAGTTTTTGATGTTTGCACATACCAAAATAACATTTGTATATACATGTATAGATAAGTAAATAGTTTAATTATTAGTTAATACTGAGGGTCTTACTTACAAAATGATAACTTAAAGTTTTATTCATCTTGCTATCAGCAAAAGCCATCGACTTTATTAAAAATTAATAAATAAATATTAGTAATTTAATTAAATATTGTAAATTAATTAAATACCATTTTTTTTTAAATTTTTGTATTGATTGTGACTTTATTTAATACTTTCAAACACATTTTTGAGCATTAAGTTTATTTAGTATTTATTGTTTCATTTAGTATTTAAATAATACAAATCTCAGTTATTTTTAAATTTGATTTTATGTTGCGTACACAATGAAGTTTTGTGGAAACACAAACGAAACTGATATACTAAATATTTGTATTATTCATAACTAATATTATCTTTGATTGAGATCAGGTCATAAGTTTTCATCAAGCGTTCTGCAAATGCTCAATCATTTTAATAGACTCTCCTTCGAGGGCATATAGTCTTCGGCAAAGATAAATATCCCTTTTTATGCTTAGCTTTTTTTGTTGGTCTGCTTTGCTGCTTACTTGATTTTTCCTTCCTTACGATTTTCAAACATTTACTTTCGCTTTTCGCAAACGAAAACATAGGCAAACATACACAAGCACACACGCGCACACACGCGCACACACGCGCACACACACACACACACACACACATACTGTGCACACGTATTCAAATTGTTATGGCTTGAGCGGGGTAGTGGCGGTAGGGCGAGGTCGGTGGCAACGGAGCGGTTGTAGGTAGAGCCCAGGGGCTGCCAGTTGGCGTATAAAAAACGCCGTGTACGCAGGCGAAAATTGTTGTTGTTGGTCTAAGTGTGCAAGTGTGTAAGTGTGAGTACGCCGTATATGGGGTGTGGCACGCCCCGCAACAGCGATGCCGGCAGCGCCGTCGTCGCCTGAATGCGCGTTTAGTTTCAAGTGTTATTTTTGTGCTAGAAGCAGCCGCCAACGAGGACATCTCGTCGTCTCGTCCTTATGGCCAACAACGGCGGCGCATGCGGCGGTAGCAGCGGTGGTAGCGATGGCAGCGACGGTGACGATGGCGGTGGCGGTAGCGGAGGCGGACACGGAGACAGCGGCTGAGGCTGAGGCTGAGGCTGAGGCTGAGGCAGAAGCAGCGGCTGCTGCTTCGGTTTTCTACGTCTTCGTCGTCGTCGTCGTCGTCGTCCTCGTCGTCGTCTATTTTGGCTGAAGTGCGTAATTGATGTGAAAAGTGGCAACAAACTGTTTTTTATTTGCGCTTGCTTTCAATTTGTTTAAATTGCTGGGCGCTGACGTTGTTGGGTGTGCCAGTGTGTACTCACGTACACACACACACACACAAGAACACACCACACCCACAGCACAAACACACACATACAGACACATTTAAAAACGCTGATTGAAGTTTTATTGAATTTTAAATTGTACTGTCCCCGCCCGGTCCTGGCGTTAGTCCTTGTTCTGGTACTAGATTTGGATCCGCTTGAGTTTCTGCTTCTGTTTCAACTTATTGCTTCAAGTTTTCTCTACTGGCACTTAGGCTCTCACTCTCACTCCCACTCTCTCTCTCCCTCTCTTTCTCGCCGCTCTCTTTCTCTGGGTGACATGTTTTTTGAGTGTTTTATTGTTGACACAAATAATGTCACTCAAATGTCAAAAAGAGGCTGCTTTTTCTTGTGGTTGCTGTTGTTTTTGTTGCTGTTTTTGTTTTTGTTGTTGTTGTTGTTGTTGTTGATGTTGCAACGTGCTGAGGTTTGACATACATTAAAGCGAGTTTGTCAGGTGCGTTACGAGGAATGTCTAGAAACTTCAGCCTGCTAAACCGGAACACCACAGAATAGCCGAATTGTTATTGGGATGTTGGCCAAATAAAAAGATGTCACATTGCCAGACGATGGGCGAAACAAAGTACTTCTGACATTTACATCTGTATTAAATAGATTACATCAATTGACTTTAAGTTTGTATTCCAAAGCCGCATTACAATAAAGTTAATGAGGGGAAAAATTAACAGAATTAAAGAACAGACCTTTAAATACTCGTAGAACTATGCTACTCAACTTGTTCAAGTTGATTGGATCTTAATGATCCGACTTTTTAAAGAACTTATTGAAGTTAAGTATTAATAGTTCTAAATGATACTCATTAAAAGGGAACTCAAGAGAAGCCGGAACTGCTGCTTTTAAAGAATTTATTTATTTACTCTTGCATATATATAATATAGTTTTGACACGAATTGTACAACGCGTTAAGCGTTTCCAAGCCCATAATGTATATAATATCCTGATCCTGATCTTGTTTAACCATGAATATATGGCTAATAATCTTCCCCCTTTGGAGAGCTCCCACTCTATGTCCCACTCTATAACTACATTATTCTTGTTCTTATCCTATCCTTACCCTTTCCTATCTTAGTAAAATCTCTAACCAACCCAGCTGTGAGTTGGGGCACAGCCTGCTAGACCGGCTACAAAAATTTCCCCCACCGGGTTGGAGATTTCCTTCCTATTCTTTTTCCTTAGTTTTATGCCTTAAATTAAGCTTCAATTCTATAAGATTTTTCTTTATTACTAACTCTTTACTATCTTTGTTCTAATAGGGGCCTAGCTAGGCGGACTGGCAACTAAAGTTCCCCCAATGTGTTGGAGTCGTTATTAGATTCAATTGTAATTTCGTTTAGGCTCATTAATTTTACCCATATATTAGATTAAATAATATTTTTGATTCTAGGCAACACTGGTTACCTACATAGATCAATATAAATGTCTTTCTAGGCAATCGAGTTTCCAGTTTCGAAGCAATCTTGATAAAACTCTTGCTGCGGCTTACGATCGGATTACCATATCATATAGCTGTCATACAGATTTTCAGTGGATAGATTGAGTTGTTGTACGAACAGCATTCTTACTTTTGAAGCTATCTCAACCAAGCTCATACCTTCTAATTCAACCTCATATGATCTGCTTCGGAGCACTGTATAAGCTTAAAATTACACAAAAACTTGTATAATTATAAATATTTTGTTTATTTAACAACTGATCTTATTTTTATTCTCATGTGCAATAGAGAAAAAAGTAAAACAACTTAATCTTATATTAAATGATACATGATACTGAAAATCTTGAAAAGAATACAGATTTCTAATAAGGAACTATTTTAGAACTGTTGGTGATTTAAGGACTCCTATTAACTTATCTTGTTCATTTTTTAACTATAAAATATTCAAGAAAAAAATATTTTAATTAATTATACGAAAAGAGCACTAGCGTCGAGGACTTCGGCTTCCTATAAACTTATACAAGGGTTCAAAGCAATTTTGGTGTACTTTAACGTGCCATTTGAAAATGTCATTATGCTCTAAATATGTATCATAACCTCTGCTTAAGCCCAGGCTCACACCCTCAGCATTGAGATTATTTCGCCATCCAAATATATATGCTGTTGACCTCAGTAAGCTCTCTGGGTCCCCGTTGGCTATTAACACTTTAGATGCGGCAGTCAACCGTACAGAAGTTGCATCTGGAAGTGGAACTGACCCCGAGAGACAATAAAGTTCAATATTAATGCACCCTTTGACACAGAGCAACAGCCAGTCCCAAATCAGACGCCATAAATATAAGACAAACAGGCTACTTAAACGTAAACCCCAAAAATAAAGAAATTTTAATGATCTGTCATAAAAGTGGCCCGGAGACAAGCCCAATTCGGCAACTGAAAATTGAGCGCTGTTTGGGGACCCTGCCCTCCCACACACACACACAAGCACACACACACACACACACACAGGCATATACACATAAAACTGAATTTATTAGCATTGCATACTTTTGAGGGCAATCAAGTAACCGAAGAAGCCGCCCACAGTTCACGTCGCGCGTCGCACTCCCCGCGTCCTGCTCGACCCCAGGCGGTGGTCAAAACTGTTGCGGGCCCCCGGGGCCAAATATGTACAAATCCTTTTAAGCACTGTGGCGCCACCTAGCGGGCGCCGATTGTGTGTCGCAGCGGCAGCAATTAATTCCGAAATCACAATAGCCATAAAGATGATGATGCGACTACAATTTGAATGCCCTCTACGCCACTAACCCTGCGCCCCTGCACCCACTGAACCCCTGCACCCGCTGAACCCCTCGATGACCCACCACCACTCGTGGCATGCCAGCAGGCCCGCTGTCAAAGACACGACCAAATTGACAACAATGGCGACAAGCAGCGGCCGTAATAAGTAGTGGTAGTGCCGCCACCCCTCTTCAGTCCACATCCTTAGGGGTGGCGGCCATTAAATCAACGCAGGACATGCCAGGACAGGGCGCTGCCAATGCGGCACAATATATCAAACTTTATGTTGATTTGAGTGGCGCGCCAAACTTTGCACTGAAACGGCCACTGAAACTTGAACTGAGCTTGGGTTCAGATTCAGGTTCAGGTTCGGGTTCGGGTTGGGGCTCCCGCTCCGGCTCCGGCTCCGTCTCCGGCTCCGTCTCGGGATTGAGATTGGGAATGGTATTGGTATTGGTATTGGATCTGGTAGCGCATTTTGTGCCATTGTCTCTTTTATTGATTTATTTTGCCTCCGTCGTCGCTGTCTCTCTCTTTTTTTTATCATTTGTGGATTTTTATTTGTGTGCTTATTTTTGATTAGATTTATTTATTTTTATTTGTGCTGAGCCGTCGATTCGCTTCCGTTGCCTGTGCCGATGAAATTTAATAATTCCACTTAATGCAATAATAATTTCGTCGCCTTTTGTTGAACAGGACAGGCAGAACGAGCAGGGACCGCCGTCGTCCTAGTTGTCGTCATCGTCATCATTTGTGGTGGCCGCATAATTTGTGCGAAATTTGTCAGATTGCTGGCACATCTCGAGGCGCTTAAGTCTGAGTAATAGCACCAGACTGGCACACCCAGATGAAGCTGGGGGTGGGGAGGGTGCGAGCGTTGGCGTGGGCGGGGGCGGGGGTAAGAGGATGACGAGTGGGCCAGGCATTTGTAATATGTTTTATTTGACTTGTAGCAGCTGCAGGCATCTATCCATGGGTAATAAACACAAAAACTTCAAGTAATTGACGCGCTTTACTCTGGGGAGTGGCGCCAAGAGGCCTCTGATTACAATTGGATGCGTTGGTAATTGTGGCTAAATGACTGCCAGATAGGTAAGTAAATATACAGAGCGCAGTGTGAGTAATGGACCTAAGATAAAGATATAAAGGCCGGAGAAATGAGCGAGCTCTGATGGATACAAATGCATAGTTCGGATAAGGATTTAAAGAAAGGTTGTGAATTTCGGAAAAGTATTCAAAAATGTTACACGATTTCAATGTACTTATACATGCATACAAGAAATGACACCATATTTGATTTATATCTTAAGACCATTCCTTTTAAAACTCGGGAACAATGTAAATAAATTACGCTTAGTAATCTGACTTCTAGTCAGCTGTAACCCCTTTCACAACTTAAATGCTTCCCATAATAATCATGTCTCATAAATTAGGTATGTGTTTTTTTTTAACAGTGCGACAAGTGATTTTTGGTATTATAAAATAGAATACTAGCTGGTAATGCCCCAGCTTTGCACGGCGAAACATTTAGATTAAAATGCATTATGTCGAAGAAATACACATAAAATAACCAACCACAATTTTCGCACCCGTAGGGGTGGATTTTCCAATATCTTGTTTTTGTGTACAACCTTGAAAATGGGTTTGTCCAATCTCAGGAAAACTAAAAATGTCAAATGCCAGATTTATCCACAAAATTGTCCGACCATGCGGATGAAATTTCAAGAATCGTACTATTTATCGATCGGACTTAAATTGCACTTTCACCCATACAACTTTAAAATGGTGTCCAGTAATATTTCGTATAGATCTTGCAAAATGAGTTAAAAGCCTATTGGAAGGAAAGCAAAAAGTTTCATGCAACGTTTTTCCGCTGATTTCCAAGCTTGTGGGTTGAATTTTTCAAAATCCCGTTTAAGTGTGCACTTTCAACAAAGATCGAACCTACTGTGAAAATATCAGCATCCAGCTCTTACAAATTGGACTGTGAGATGATTGCCAAACAGTCACCAATGAGGACAAACTGTTTTATACATATAGATTTCTATATTTCTCGGCTCTCAATTTGAACATTTACTGTGTTGTGTGTATTCTGCAAATAAGAAGGTTAACGAAACATTATTTCTTTTCAAATAAACTGTCATAATATTTAGTATTGTATACTAGGCTTAATTTGTTAAAATAAAAAATTAAATAAAAACAAGTAAGAATGCTATAGTCGAGTATACCCGACTACGAAACTCCTGTACCCAGGTCTAAAACATCCAATCACATCTAAGTCCACTTACCCATACACACACACATACACAAAGACGCACGCACACAGGCGGCAAAAGTGGCTGTGCTTCTTCTTACCCCCTCTCGCTGCATTACTGAATCTTCTTTCGTGAATAACTTCCGTGTTTATTATCCGATCGACTTGAAATTTGGACAGTAGATTAAGAGAGACTAAAGTATTGTACTTGCCAAATCTTAAAGCTATATCTTGAAAATTGTTACTGTAAAACGGTTTTAATCGATTTGCGGGGGAACGGGGGGAGATATTTGAAATGTGAAACAAACTTGATCTGCGTATGCTATACAGGAACCTACATTTCAAATTTGGTGTCTCTAGCTCTTGTAGTTGCTGAGATCGACGCGTTCATACGGACAGACGGACAGACGGACAGACAGACGGACATGGCCAAATCGAAATCTCTTTTGATACTGATCAAGAATATATATACTTTATAGGGTCGGAGATGTCTCCTTCTGTCTGTTACATACATTTGCACAGATGTAATACCCCCTTTTACCCATTTTATGGGTACAGGGAGTAAATATATCAGTTCAATATAAATAATTTTTTTCTTCCAGGTTTTATAGATGTGACAAAACCAAAAATTACAAAATGATAATTGGCAAATTGAGCCCATATGAACACAGCCTGGACTGTAATTTTAATAATGTTAACTTTATTCATTTGAATCGAGCTCGTGCATTCTAGCAGATACTTCACCAGATCCTACCACAGAAACTACTCCTTTTGTACATGTTTTTTTGTGCAAACACTAATCATTAAACTCCTGCAGACATCAACTTATTTACTTGAGTGCTTCTAATAATAAATAATTAGTTTTGTAATACAATTAAGGTCGCCTTCTATCGATGTATTGTCATCGTTTGCCAAATACATTTTGTCAACTCAGTATTTTTCTATCCAATCTTTTGACTGTCTGGATTTAATCATAGCGACACTGAAAACAAACGGTGAAAACAATATTAAGCCTAGTGAGATTATTAATGTCTTAACTGAAATGTTGAAGTCTGCACTGAAAGTTAAATTAACGTCAGATAAGAATTTACCAAACAGATCTCTGGCACACACTGCGTATACATGTTCTGCGCCCCCCCTAAAGGGAATTGCTTCAGCGACAATATTGTCCATTCGATGGCATAATTCGCAGCAGCAAGAACTCCACTTATAAGTTCATATGGTCTGAGCGCCAATCGACAAGCTGCTGACATAAGTACTTATGTACGAGTATGTGTGTGCACATACGCTTTCTTGCTTTTTCTATTATTTTCGCGGGGCGCACATTGCGTATACGCAATACGCACAGTGTGAGTGATTTTAATAGATGCTGTGACATGCGTGCGACACCCTCCTCCTCCTTCTCCTCCTCCTCCTCCTCGTCGTCGTCCTCGTCATCGTTGTTTGGCGGCACTTTATTATTGAATATGTCGCCGTGCCCATTTGCATAATTGATCGGCAACGATGCGCGAATCGAAAACGAGAATCGAGAAACGAGAAACGAGAGAAGAGAAACGAGAATTGTAATCGGCTGCCAGGCAGTCGATTTCAGCATTTGCGAAACAATAAAACTTCAGTGCGTGACACGGCCCACAGCTGGCTTCCTTCCCTGTCTGTCATCTGTTTAGGTTACTGATTTTTGGGGCCAGGATTCTTTATGATTTTTGTTTTTGTTTTTGCATGCACGGCGATGGCGATGGCGACAGGATTCAATAATTGATGCACATGTGTTGTGTGTGTGATTTATGCGCGTCCTGCGTCCTCGCCTGCCATTCAATTGTGCAAATCAATTACAATAATCGACGCACGCAACTTGAAGGGGGGCATTGAACTGAATACATCAAATATGTGAGTGAAACTGAGTGAATAACTTGTAGAAACAAGGGCGTGGCCAAAGGGGATACAATTACGTGAGAAAAATACATAATTTAATACTAATCACACTAAAATCAAACTTGGCTTACACAATTGTTTTCATTTAACACATATTTATTATGCATATAAGTGGTAAATGACACTAGCCTATAATATTTCCAATCCCAAGACACTGATTTTTAGATGTTTCCCAAGTAAATGCAACCGTTGAATCTGATTCACTTTTATAGACATTTTGTATTTTTGAGCTTTAAATTATTTATGGACAAGAAAAAGCAGTTTTCTTCGAGATGTCATCTTCAACATCCTTTTAGCCAGCTGTATGATATGATAAATACATTTTTTTCAGCAGGTTGATTCATAAAAGGATACAACAATCAACTGCCTAGAATCACACCTATGTGTACTGTTCTGTAACAGAACTTCTGTTGGCTCTTTATATACATTCTTTCAATATATAACAGCTTGTCCTGACTGATTGGCAATCATCGCACAGCCCAAACAGTAAAAGCTGGGATGCTGAAATGTTCACAGTATTTTCCATCTAAGACGGGATTTTGGAAAATTCCTTCCACAAGCGTGGAAATCGCGGAAACTGTTTTGCTTACCAACCAATTGGCTTCAAACTCAGTTTCTATTCATTGGACACATATTTCACCGATTTTGGATAATCCACCTCATGGATAATCCATCCATATCCGTATAGGCGAAAGTCCAATTTTAGTCCGATCACCTTCAAACTCATTTTCAAAGCTCTACACATTAAATAATTCGATACGTGTCTCACAGATTTTGAAAAATTCATCCGCATTGTCGGAAAATTGGTGGAACACTCTGCAATTCGATTTGGTCCACAAATCCAATACAAAACATATGCAAATATAGGTAGAGGAGCAGGGGAACTTTAAAGTTGCCCTCAAGCATAAAATGTTTCTACTAATGAGTGAAAGCCAGCAGCGCGTGTCTGTCGCCCACAAACACACGCAGAGTTAGTTGTACCCACACACACACACACACACACACACATACACATCACCACCACCAGCAATCAGTCAGCCTCAAATTGTTTCTAATTAAGACTCTGGATCTGCTGTTTGGGTGGCCTCTTCAAAATGAGCTCCCGTCCCCTCCAACTGCGCAGTCAAGTGTTGTCTATGGTGACGGCATTGGTGACGATGGCCGGACGCAACTCGAAGCCTGTTTACATGCACAGTTTGTTGCACACACACACATACACACACACACACAGAGAGAGACAGACACACTCACATTAGCACATGCAGGTCCTGTTTGTCCGTTACTCGGAGGAATTTAATTATAACTTCTGTAACTAATTTCCGTTTTTGGCAATTTGGCTAACGGATGTGTGCAGATGTGTGTACTCGTATGCAAAAGCCAGCAAAAGGGGGTCAAAGGGTGCCACATGGGATTGAGTGGCACAAACGATGCACAAATTAATATTTAATGCAACCAGACACAGAGTTTCGACTGCTGTTGCCAACTACTCATTGAATATTACGCATACGCAGCGCTGGACGCGGGTCGGGCCCGAATAAAGAAAAAAAAAAGTTTGAGCCCGATGTGACAGCAATGAACACGTAGCTGGCATAAACATCATCATCAGCGGCATCAACATTATCATCAGCGTCATTTACGTGACTTGCCATGTCCATTAGGCCGCAACAGGAGCAACAAACAGGCGGCAATGTGGCCCAAAGGATTACAGCGTCCCAGGGAGTTATTAGACCTATCAACGTTGAGGTAAAACAACAACAACGAATCCTCGCATATACTATATACATACATACCTATATATACATATATAAAACAAAAAACTTTTTCTGTCAGAACTTTGGCCTTGGCTTAGCCCGCCACGCAGCTTAAACCCACTTATGCGGGGGACAGCACATGAAAGTCGGGGCTAATTTAAAGTTTGTTTTATTTAATATTAAATATTAAAAAACAAAACAACAAAATGACAGCGAAGGGACACTGCGCGACGTCGAGGACCCTTGGAAAACAATTTTTATTTGCACTTTTGATAAATTAATTAAAACCGAAAAGGGCGCAAATCTTTAAAATAATTAATTAAATAAACGGGGCGACATGGCAAACAAATAGCAAAGAGTGAGCCAAGCAACAACAGCAACAACAACAACAACAAATATGGCTAAGAGTAAAACAAAACTGAATGCCAAATGATGAATGCGCATCAAAGCAGGCCGAGTACGAGTACGAGTACGAGTACGAGTACGAGAACGAGCCGGACCAAAGCCAAAGCTGAAACGAGCTAAAATTATGGCAACCAACTGACACAGAAATCCATTTTTCATTTTCAGCCAAAAGCGAAGATGGGCAGCCCCTGGGCGTGCCACTTGGTTGCATGATGTGACGTGGGGTGCTGGAGGGGCTGGAGAGGCTGGAGAGGCTGGCGGCTGTTGAACGGGGACCAAGACTTGCCTACTTATTTATGAGCTTGTATGTTGTAGTTGGTCAAACAAAAAACGCCGCAGCAACAGCAACAACAAAGCTGCCACGCAGGCAACAGCAACAGCAACAACAACACCAGCAACAGCAATACAACGAAAAGGGGTAGAGATTACAAACGGAAAAATAAATAAAAAGCAACAGCAGCAAACATGCTACTGATTTTTGTTGTTGCTTTTCCAATTGTTGTATTTAGTGTTGATGTTGTTGCCGCTGCCCCACTGCTGTTGCTGCTGTTGCTGCTGTTGCTGCTGTTGCTGCTGGCGTGGCCAAAATATAAAGAAACACTGCGACAACAATGCAGTGTTTACCCGAAGTTCAAATACTCTAACACTGCTCGCATTAGAAGGGATCGATAAGTTTGATACTTACTGGTAAACTCTATTATACGCTTACTTGCCAAGGCTCAGCGCCTTAAACGATTCAGTTTCCATAAACCTAAGCATGGAAACCGTTTGTAAATAGTTATAGACAAAAGGTCGCTTTGTGCTTTTTCAAAATCTTGTAATTATTTATTTAACTAGCATTCTGCCACCTATGGGGCAGCTTGACAAGTTGCATGTAAGAAACTAAAACTAACTAATGTTATTTCCAATGTATTTTCTACTACTATTTACAAATGTACATTTTATATATCTTCAATCGTTTCAATCTTATTTTTCTGGCATTGCGGTCTTTCGCATGGAAACCGTTTGTAAATAATTAAAACAATATTTTCAAAGTTTTGCTAATTTACAGAAGTGTATTGCAGTTGATCAGAAAGTAGTGTACCATCCTTATATCTGCCAGTCTCTCTCTGGAAATATCATATTAACGTGGAAAGTGATCAGGAGCAAGTTCTACGGGCGAACATGGCCAGTGATAAAATTATTTATTTATTATTTCCTAGGGATACAAGCTAAAGCTTATAAATCCCGGCACTGTTCACTATAATATTAAAAAAATTGTATAACTGAATTATACATTTTCTCATTTTATATATATATACATATTTTTAATTTGTATATACATTTTTTAAACGAGTTTTCTGCTTCCTATCGTGGGTTTTAGATTTTACATTTATAATTTTATACATATTATTTAATTTTAGAATTATGGCGATTGTTGTAGATGGAATTGATGATTAGAATGATTAGAATCATTATTATTAACTTATTAGTAAATGTTGAGCTCTTAGTCTTATTTTACATTGCGTGGCAGCATTAATAGTTTTTAAAGGATGGGGAAGTTGATTCCAGGTGCAAATAGCATGTATAAAGAAGTGTCTGTCAGAGCTTGAAGTTATGTAAGATTGTTTGTCCTCGTGGACATTGCAAATCGAAGTGTTTCAAACAGATACATAAGTAAGCAGGTTCTTTGAAATACAATAATTTGTGCAGGATTGTTAATGTTTTAAAATTCATCGTTTATTTATTTTTAGGTCAGCTAATTTATAGGCATAACATGAAATGTGATCTTTGTTAATACAGAACTCAAAAATAAATGTGTTAAAAATAATATCACAATTTAAAAATATTATACAAAATAATAAAATATTAATTGAAATTCAGCTATGTTGTAGCTATGAATGTTTATGAGAGAGAATGTTAACTAAGCAATCTCAATAAAAGTCTAACATAATTTTCAAATCAATTTGCAGTCTTCAATAAGTTGTATCGAAGTCGCTTATTCGTCAAAAATCTTTACAAACTGTTTGACAACACATTTCAGCATTG
Organism: Hirtodrosophila confusa; assembly: GCA_035043065.1. Lineage (NCBI taxonomy): Eukaryota > Metazoa > Arthropoda > Insecta > Diptera > Drosophilidae > Hirtodrosophila > Hirtodrosophila confusa. The sequence continues at coordinate 843,047 of JAWNNI010000024.1, forward strand.
CCTTAAACTGCAATTAAATAATATTAAATACAGGTTGCAAAATAGTCAAAATGTATTTGAATATCAATCACAGTTTAATTAAGCAATTAAACACGTATTTAGAAATGAAAAGCATTTACTTATTAATAGTATAACATTTCTTCGACTGATTATGATTACCTTTATGGTATTCAGGACCGCAACAGACTATCTGAAATATCATGTTGCTCTTTCAGCTAGGGCATCAAAAATGCTCAGTCAAAGACCTTTTCCTTATACTTTTTTTTCCTTAGCATTGGGGTTTCTTTTTTTTTGCCTGCCATTGTCTGCGAAATTACGTATACGCCTGGCAGCGCACAGCAGTGTGTGCATGCGTGTGCGTGTGTGCGTGTGTGCGTGTGTGTGTGTGTGTGTGTGTGTGTGTGTATTTGTGTGTGTGTGTGGGGCATGCAAACAAAAGACGCTTGTCAGTCAGTTCGAACTTGAAAACTTTTGCGTAGAGATTTCACAGAAATGAGTTGTAAATGTCGAAAGGGCTTGATATGCCGTAGACAATTTTCAAATGGCGGCAATCTGCAAAGCAATTTGAAAAAAAATAAATAAAAAAAATAGAATAAGAAATGGAAATATGCGCAATAATTTACACTCCGGGCAATTTTTTCTTCAACTGCTGCTGTTGCTGCTGTATTGTATGCTACATATTTTGTTGTTGTTGTCGTTGTTGTCGTTGTTGTTGTTGTTGTTGCTATTGTTATTGTTGGTTTGTTGTTGTTGTTGTTGTTGTTGGTTTTACCATGACAACTCTTCAGAGGCTGCTTTGGGTCTGAGCCCGGCTCTGCTGTGGCCTGGCCATGCTTGTGTGTTTTGGCTGTAAGCAGCTGTCACTGATTTCTGACAAATTGATTTGACAGTCGACAGGCGACCAGCCCAGCGGGTGGTAACTGAAGGGGGGGTTGGGCGTAGAAGTTACCAGGAGCAGCAAGTCAGGCGCGTGTGCTAAAAAAAAGATGAAAGCTGCCGTTGCCGTTGCCGTTGCCGTTGCCGATGCCATTGCCATTGCCGTGGCTGTTGCCATGTCTATGCGTTGCGTGAGAGTCTGTGACCCGCTCTCTAGCCAATGGCAAAGAGAGGCAGTAGTGGCAGCAGTGGCAGCAACCAAGCAGCAACAACAACAGCAGCTGTAGCAAAGAGTTGCTGCCCCAAAGAGCAAAGCGTGGTGAGTATTTTTACTTGGGACACAGTTATCCGTGTGTGTGTGCATGTATGGCATTGTTATTGTTTTGTTTTGCCACATGCCACAGACTACAGTTAGTTGCATCAACTTTGCTTCTGATTGACGTCGACAACTGATTCAATGACTAACTGACTGACTCACTGACTAAACAAATGCACAGCGCACACGTCTAAAAGATTTAAAGCGAGAAACTCCTGGGAAACTCCATTCGAGTGGCAGCTGCCAGGCACAATCACATATCCTGTCACTTTTATTTATAAACTGTGCAAATAAAACTGTATATCATCAGAACATTGCCTACACAGCTGACCTACATACCAGATCGGAGCTCAGCTGAGCTGAGCTGAGCCGAGCTGAGCAGCCATCACAAATCAAACAATTAATTTTGCTGTCTGAAATTCCAGCACTAAATCAACAGTCAAACAATTGAACCATTTAACTATGTAAATAAAATGAATACGACCAGGGAGGCGGGGTGAAAAGTGTGCGTGAGCGAGAGAGACAGAGAGACAGAGAGAGAGAGAGAGCCATATAAATGGACACCTTATGGACAGAGTCCACGAAAAATCCATTAAAAAGCAATCAATATATGGAAAACAAATGCCAGTCACTCTTGCCCCACCCCAATCTAGTAAAGAGCTCATTCCCTCTCTCTCCATCTGTGTCACCATCTCGCTCGCACATTCGCTATCCCTCTTGCATGCTGAACGCCCACAAGCAGCCGCATAATGTGAATTTACAAGTAATTTACCCAACGCAGCAAAAATTGAAAAATGTCAAAAACGCAAGCAAAACGAAAATGAACCTTGTGAACAGCGGGCGGTCCAGCAGAAAATAATGCCAACCAAAGTCTTGGCTATTAATGACCAGGACCCTAGACGAGGTGAGAGAATCAGCAGCAGGAGCCGCAGCAGCAGCAGGAGCTGGAGCCTGCGTGTGCCTCTATATATATATATGTATTTATATACAAAAGTATTATCCGGTGAGTTGCTTTTTGCAGCCCCAAATCGCACGGACTGTGTGTCAGCCTGAGTCTGGTGTTGACCTGATTTTAGTGACGTCATTTGGCCAAACCCGAACCTGCGTACTCGCTAACATACATACTTACATATGCCTATAGTAAGTATATACAAACAAGTGCACTGCAGCAAATGGGGTCGATGCTAAGTACTCGCACTTAGAACAACGCCCGCTGGTTCTCAAGCTGTCAATTTCGTGAAAATTGAGTATTTAATCTTTAAATTATTCAAGGTACTTCTTTTTGAATAATTTTCTTAATTTAATATTAGTTATTTTCCCCCGAAGGGAGAGAAAATGCTGAATCCATTAAGTCCTTAAATGCATTCCATTTCTATAAATCACTTCAGTTTTGTTTAGTATTTAATATCAGTATTTCCTACTTTAATTGTAAGTGAAAAGTCCAATATTTACCTCAAATCGTAGCATAATTTATTACCAAAATTTTTCGACAAGCAAGATTCCCCATTTCCATGAAAACTATAAGCATATCCGACCTGCAATTGTTGATAAGTCTTTATTGCTGTTCTCTCACGCTCGCCAGTAACTCTGAAAAACGATAGATAGTTTTAAGGCTCATTTCTAACCAAAGAATTTGTTGTTATAATACTATAGTATTATAAATGGCATATAATAATCTCACATTTAAAACAGTATAATAACATAATGAGAAACAGCTGCCTTTTAAGTGTTAGCAGCGGCGATAGCAGTGCTGTACAACGTTCTCCAAAAATGAATAGAACTTTGCTTTTTGGTACTTATTGCCAATTTTTCAATGTCTACGTCCCCATTAGCTAATTGTCAGTTAAAGTGCCCCAAAGCAATCTCAATTTTTCAATAGAATCTTAGGTTTTTGTATAACTAATGGCAAAAATGTTGGAATTGCATCAAGGTTGTCGTTCACCTGACTTTTGGGGATTTGTAGAAACATCAATGTGTCATTTTAAAAACTGGTAAAAATGAAAATAAAGCGGAAAAACATTTTACAGCTGAGGAAGAAACGGATCTTGGTGTGCTTGTTAAAGCCAAACAGATGGTTCTGGAGTGTATAAAAACTAATCTTCCCGAGAGTGGAGATAAATCGCACGGCTTAAACTTGTTTACAGCAGTGGTCGTCCAACTGTTAGCCAACGGTTGCAATAAGCTGTTCTTATTTAAGAGTCACTTTTAACTTAATAGTCAGATATGGTACCTGTTAGTGCTTAAAAGTCACGTTGCCTACTGAGAGTATTGAAAAATTAAAATTGTGCCTAATTAACACTTATCTGACTCGTAGCGCTTACCTAGAAATTGAAAAATCGGCCCTTAGTTAACTAGAAACTGGCACACGTTGTTGAAGCTTGAAACAGAATTTTCAACAATAAAGTTTTTCCACCTTATGCATTGGATCGTTTCAGAACTTTGAATGACATCGCCGGACTACATTACACCGCATTGTTTAATATGAATAATATAATTTGATTGAAACGGAGCTAATTCCTTGAAATTTGACGCCACATTGCGTCACAAGTTGTGCAATGTTGCAAGTAAATGCAAGAAAGAGGCTGAAGAGGATCAAGTAAAAGCAAAACCAACATCTTTTTTTGTTATAATTGCCTAATTCTACTTACATTATAATTACTATAAAAATATAGATGCATTTGTTTCTATGGCGCTTACACTCATATATATATATATGTAGTACATAGTTGTATTTACCTCACACAATTCAATAAACAATTGTCTTATGCTGATCGAAATTTAGTGATAAATGTAGGCTCAATCATAGAATTGTTTATCGAGAAGGCAATGTATTGAGCACTATTCCTGGTCATACTCATCCAGCTGGTATCCGAAGTCTAGTCCTTATTTTATTGGCTCTTTCAAACAGCATACCTTTCTTCGATGAATGCAGATCGTTCTCACATCCGCGTGCAGATCATTGGTGCACGCATAGGGTTCGCGGCAAGTGCCACCTAGCTTGTAGCACGACACCAGATCTGTTGGTGAACATGATTGGTAGCGGGTTAGTTACTTGGTTAGCTAGTTTGTTGAGTTGATATCTTACCGCTGGGCTGTTGGGTGACTCGACAGCCAAGACCATGGCCGATCAGCAGCAGGCAGAGCAGCAGCATTATTGATTTCTTAACCAGGCCAATAGCTACCATATGAATGACTTCGTAGGACCAACAGCTGGTGAATCAAATTTAAGGCGTTTTGCAATTGCTCGAGCCGTAAATATTATTTGTTTTAGAATGTTGAAAGTTAAGTCATTGCCATAGCTGGTGAACAAAACAGGCTCAAGAGTGCCGAAGCTGAGCCGCTAAGTGAGTAAGTAAATTATAATGATAATGCCGGGGAAAGTGCAGTCCATGGCCACATTAAATTGAAACTTCTTAATTAAAAGCTCGCAGCATATAAAAAGTGGTACGAGCAGGAGACCAGGAGAGCAGGACACCTTGCAAGCCGCAAATCAGTGTGAAGCAAAATAAACCGCTTAAGGACTTGCGACTTGGCGCTTTCAAAATAACAAGAAAACTGCCTCCAGTCAGTGTACCACTCGGACACGAGTCCTGGCTCCTAGCTGCCTCCTAGTGTCGCTGTCTGCCTCTGAATGAGACGCGGCGGAAGCGCCAGACGGATGCGGATGTGCTGGCCCAGCATTGGTTCACCACAGCGACCAGTTGGCAGCAGCGGCGGTGGCAGCGACTGTGGCAGTGGCAGTGGCAGCGGCACTGGAAAAAATTCAATTAAAAGCAACAGCACGTAACTGAAACTTTTATTTTTTTCTCTTTCCTCGCTGCTCGTTTTTGCAAGTTTTGTATCTTTTGGGTTGTGCCATTGCTGTGTGTGTTTTTCTTGGTAAGGCAGCTGCCCTTAGGGCACAGACAGAGCACTAGCACCAGCACCAGCACCTAGCACCAAGGACCAGCAGCAAGCCCCAATCCGCTGCCACAGACTATGGGGGGAAGCCCCCCCTTCTGTTATAAGTTGGTGCCAGCTGTCAGTTGCTGGGCGAGCTGCTTGAAACTTGCAGCAGTTCTTTGTACTCCAATAGAATTTTTGGTTTGGTCTTGTTTTGGGGCGAAAATTGAATGGATGCAGCTGCAAATGGAAGCTATCTGTTATTGGTAGTACATGTCCAATAAAAGCCAAAAGTTGATATTGGCCCTTGACAATGCTGCTAAGTTCATACTTCATACTTTATGGAAGCACATTAAATATTTGACAGACTAAAATCATTGAATGTGTATTTCGAGTGCAGGCACTTTGCCTGTTTGCTGCGGCTACATTTTTTGACTTTAAACAAGAAGTGCTTGAATTTCCGGGGGCTAAAGGAGGCTCAGCCAAAAACTAAGCCGATGAAGATGCCTCCAACAGAGAGGATGATATAAAAACAAGTAAAATTTGACCAGAAGGTTGTATAGCAGTAGCACCAGAACTGTCATTAGCACTAGCATATAATTCCCATAATAACTCATAATACCATACTACACAATATAATTTAACCTGTAAGTAATGTTATTAACTACAAATATTTAGCAGGCTTGACGTCAGCAATTCAGGGCGAATATAGAAATATTGATATGAAAAGTATTGGCTGGTCATATAGCGCTATTTCGGATGCTCCTCATCAGCGACCTTATTGTTAGAATTGTTGTTCAAACTTGTCCGTATATGAGTGGTAGTCGGCTAGATTCGAACCCTAGTGCTTCCGTCTGTAAGGCGGATGCCTTAACCTCTGACCCACTTGCTGTCCGATCCCGGCTTGAACTAATTGCTTTCATCAACAGTTCCATTTGAAATTCTAGGTCCGCAGCAAAGCTTAATCCCTTTATCTATGCATCTAACCCTTACAGTTCTATATTTATTTTACATTTAGAACCGCTTGTATAGAACCTTTTTATTAAATGTAAATAAATCAAGCCAAGCGTCACTCGGGCCATAGTTTCATCTTTAAGGTAGCATTAAATATATAAATAAATTACCATAATATTATTGGAAGAAACAATGTATTGTAGAAATATCAAATCAATCAGCTTATGTGACTTATGTTTATAAGTAACAATATGACAATGAAACCGCGAACGTAGCCAAGGGCTATTATTTTTGAAACGTGTATAAACACAGCTATGAAAGCCAAAGAAAACTACTAGTCAGATTAAACACGAAACGTGTGTATTATTAATTAGGATTTAAGGCTCAATTAAACCATTAAAATGGCTTCCTTTCGTTAGTAAACTAGTCTCTGAATTATGTATTAGTGAAAAATTACTGTATATTGTAGATTATTTTTAATTACTCGTAGCTCTTACAATTTGCATAGAATATGACAAACATTTGTTTTTGTTGAGTTTCCCTCTTAATATAAAGGCCTTTAACAGGCTGCTTTAAATATGCAAAAGGCTGGCCTTTTTCCTGCCTCTTTCTGCCTCTTCCCTATTCCAACAATATCTAATTAAGCGCTAGCTTGCCAGGCTCACCAACAGTTTTTGCTGTCTTTTATTTTCGACGAATAAATGTATTACAGCCGTACATATAAACTTAAATATGTGTATACGTATACTTGTGCCTATCTCTGGACATGGATAGCCCCTTTCACGTTTATGATAGCAAAACACCTCGAGTAGGGTAATTTACTGGCCTCGACTGCCATTTCCCACCATAACACTCAACTCATTTATTTAGCCAGCTGCTTATCCGTGTGTGTCCCACGGGCGGCCACTCGAGTGGCCTTTCAACGTTGTAGCAACATTTGGCATTGTTGGGGGCGGGAGGAAGGCCCTTACCTCTAATGAAGCGCAAATGTTGATGTAAAAATTTAATTTAGTTCCTAATCCGAGGCACACACGCACGACCATGCCCCAGATCTAGGGGCGTGCCACGCCCACATCGTATCCGGGATCTGTATGTCCAAATGTTTATGCAACGTGCGGCAGACGCGTGCTTACCTTCTAATGTGTGCGTGACATGGACCCATGGGCAATATCCAATGCGAATTCTCGGTATGCGTCACATTGCGTATACGCAACGTAGTCGCTGCTGCCGCTGCTGCTACTGCTGCTGCTGTGTGGAAAAAGTAATAAATGATGCGCCACGTACATGTATTAAAAACAAAGCGCAGAAAAACGCTGACAGCAAAGGCTGCCACAACGGCTGCGACTCCCATAAAGGGCCAGGAGACAAAGCAAAGCTAACAAACTGAGCGCCGGCGACCGGAATGAAGCGTCACCCGGCCATTGAATGGCGAATACTGCTACTGCTGTTTGCTGTTGTTGTTGTTGTTGTTGTTGTTGTTGGCAGCGTTTTATGTTTGTTGCCACAATGCAGCAGGCAAAACTAACAACGGCAACGACAACAACAGCGGCGACATCAGCGTGTCCTGCACAGGTTGGCAGCCAAACAACATGGCGGCTTGGGGATTCCCCCTGCTTGTTTATGGCTTTGTTTGCACTTTTGTTTATGGGTGTACATTTTAAACGCCATGTCTCATGTGTGTGTGTGTATGTGTGTGTGTGTGTATGCCATCGTTTCGTGACTGTTACCTGCTAGCTGGTTCTATACTTTGCCGCTTGGACATGGCAACATCAGCTGACAGTTGCACTGATTTTAAGCGTCCATCAAAAGAGCCTGTTTGACATTTAATTGCCGCACATTGTTGTTGCCCTTGTGGTGCTTTTGCTGTTGCTTACATGCTGGCCATCACCATCATTATCAACATCATGACAGAATCAGTGTTTTGTTTGCTTTTGCGGATGGTCATTGGGCATTGTTGGTTTAAGGTGTGTGGCCAACTTTTAACACGCTACGTAAAAGCCCAAAGCCAAAGCCAAAGTCATGGCGCTTTATTGCACATTTCACGGCAATGCGACAAAGATTACACAAACACACACACACACAGCCAGTCACGCACACACACAGGTGTGCACACATGGTGTGTGCGAAAATAGCCATCACTGGATGCATGACTCGGTTTGGGCTTTAACGATTGCATTAACACGCTAAAATGAACTTTTTTTAATGTAACTCTTCAATAATAAGTATAGTACTACATACTATAATAATAATTTTTGGTTTCCATTGTAAACTCGATGTAGACGACAATAAATGTCATTTGAAGGTTGCACATATTCAATTTACTTTGCTTTTAAGAATATATAATTTTAACAAGAATTAAGGTGTGCCAAGTACCAAAAATGTTGTACAATTTACAATATTATGGCTATTTTCGAGCTAGTCTTTGACATTTAATGAAAACCTCTTTAATAAAGCAAGCTTCCTTAATATCAACCTTTTGGAAAAGTCCAAAAACTAGTCTTTTCCTTTAGCTCGATGTCGGCGACAGCAAAGCAAATAAGTAATTTAAAAATCTTTTGTACTTAAAGTACTATATCTAAAACAAAGTACATATTGTACTTCAAAGGAAATGAAACAGCAATTTACTTAATTTAAAGCTGACTAAAGTATTATTTTATAAAGTGATTTAAAATCTCTGGCAATTGATAACATTGCAGAGTTTACAAAGTAATACGTGCCTAAATGTTTCTGGCTAAACGATAATTACTGTTCCTGTGAAGTTGATCAGGCCTGTGACAAATATACACACAATTGCACTTACACACACACACCGATACCACACACAGCGAAAACTTGAAAAAGTTTACACGTGTTGGCAAACGTTTTGCGGTTACATTTGCCAAAGGTTGTCGCAACATTTTTTTTGGTTTTGTTTTGCTTCATTTTAACTGTCGCAGGAGCTGCCTTTGCGACTTAACGTTGAAGCATACACACGCACACACATAGAGTGCCACTCAGTCATACATATACAAACACAAACACAAGCACAAACACATACGCTGGCCATTTTCTAATGGCCTTTTCGTGGTCAAGCATTTAAGCTTCAACCCTGGCCGTAACCTCAACCTCGACCCGCTCGCTCGGACTACTTTGTGCAACCGCAAAAGTCGTCTGTACTGCCAACACTCGGAAATACACACACACACACGCACACACATACACACACTGTACACCTTTTTTGACCATTTTCCACACGATGCTGTGGTCGTGTTGACATTTTAAATGCCTTTTCATTTGTCTTTTAGCCAAAGCTGAATGAGCAGCTGCCGCATCGTCGCTAATTTCATTTCATTTGCGCTTAAATGCCACAGGATTTGACTTGACATTAAATTGAATAGTGCGGGCTGACCCTTAATCCCATTGTCGTTTGCCATTTACAACTATTTGCATATTTGTTTTTGATTAGCGCAGCCAAAAACTTTGTCCCCAATGTCGTGGTAACATCTTTTAGCGCTTTGGATAATGATTCCAGCGCGACACTTAAGTTGAACTCACATAGATGCAGCCAGCAACACAACCGTTGCCCCACGACCCCACGGCCCCTTGCTGCCCCTAAAAACCCATCTTCAGAAACTTTTACTGCAACTACAAAATATTTGGCCATATTAGTTTGGAATTTTCTCATATTCTACTCTGGGCCAAAATGCGACAAGATTCTTGTGTGTGGTTTGGGTTTGCTTTGGTGCGGGTCTGGTTTTCTTTGTCTGCTGGCTGTTGGTTTTGCAGTTCGCATTAATTAAATTCTCATTTTCATAATATATTTTGAACAAATTTCTTGTTGTAAGTTGTGTCTTGTCGTTTGCATGGATTCATTCTCCTATGCGACTCTCTGCGGGTGGTCGGGGGCAATTAAAATCACATTTTTCACACGCTCACAAAGCATTTTGTAATGTAATTAAAAAATATCACGTATACGACGCATGTGGCCCAAGGGTGCGATTTGTAGCCTATTTATGGGCGCCATCGAGACCAATTTTTGAGTGGGGCAAACTTATTTAGGCGATTGAAACACAAGCACGCACACTCTACGCCATTTATGCCCCATTTTATGGCTTATCATGGCAGCGTGGTAGGAGCTGATGTAGAACAAAGCGGGAATAATGATATCCTGGGGGCTCAGCTGTCTTAAGCTTAAGCCTATTGTGTTTCTTCATTAAGCGAACAATAGTCTAGTCTCTCTCATCTCAGCACTTACTCTCTCATGAACTTCCACGCATTATTGCATAAATAGTTATAATTATAAACCACATACTAGCTGGTAATACCCCGACCTTGTCAGTCGAAATATTTAAATACAATTTTCCCTCGCATCGGGTTAGACTTTCCTAAATAGTTGAGCCAAATGCTTAATGATTTGTTGTGTAGGGCTGTGATAATCACTTTGAAGCCGATCTAACCAAGCAAATAATCTCACTCATTTCCCTTTGAAACCATTTCCCGCCTGTGCCAGCGGGTGGGCGTACATTTTCCAAAATTGGTAAGCAGTCCTTTAAAATATTTTTAATGCAGTTGGGAGAAAATACTACAATCCAGAAATAGCGAAAGGGTAAAAGTCTATACTTAATTCAAGTGAAAATTTTTAAAACAAATATTTCCATTTTTAAACAAGTAAGAATGTTATAGTCGAGTATACCCGACTACTAAGCTCCCTGTAACCAGGTCAAAAATTTCCGATCGCATCTACGTACACTTACACATACACATACACACATGCTTCTTCTTCCCCCCCGCGTTGCAGTTTATTTATTTGTTTGTTTGTTTGTTTGTTTATTATCCGATCGACTTGAAATTTGGACAATAGATTAAGAGTGATCAAAAAATGATACATGCCAAATTCCAAAGCTATATCTTTAAAGATGTTGGTAAAAACGTTTTTATCGAATTGCGGGGGAACGGGGAGAGATATCTCAAATCTAAAATAAATTTGACCTGCTCCCGCTTTACACGCACCTACGTTCCAAATTTGGTGTTTCTAGCTCTTCTAGTTGCTGAGATCCTTGCGATCCTTACACACGGACAGACAGACGGACAGACGGACGGACGGACAGATGGACGGACAGACAGACGGACATGGCCAAATCGAAATCTCTTTTGATACTGATCAAGAATATATATACTTTATAGGGTCGGAGATGTCTTCTTCTGCCTGTTACATACTTTTGCACAAATCCAATACCCCATTTTTACCCATTTTATGGGTACAGGGAGTAAAAATAGCACTCTGCATTCTGTTTGCGTAACACCAAGCAATTCAATTCAAAAGTCAGCAATTATATACAAATTTGGAGGCAAAGGTAATAAATGTTGGTACTAACCCACTACCCACCGACCGCCACATTAATCGAAAATCGATCAATAAATCGATGCGAATGTGAATGTGTGTGAATGCAGCTGGGCCGATGTACTGCAAGATTTATAGCAGTCGCAGGTCAATTTTATTTTGGATCCGAGATATTCCATCCCCAACCACCGATTCGATCTTGACACTTCATAAACTGAGGGTATACACCAACATGTGCACCAAGTTCGGTTGCTCTAGCTTCAAGGGAGTGGAAAAAATTTGCGTTCATACGGATAGCCGGACAGACGGACATTTCGCTTATCCAATATACACTTTTTCGCTTCGGGAACAGAGTATAATTATATCACTGTTAATAGAATTATTCTATGAACCAACGTGAGGGCTTGTATGTATCCCTTTTTACAGTTGACTGCTTTTCTTTTAGATTAAATTGTATTAGTATATTTGTATTAAGTTCAATTTAAGTTGCTTATGTTAAATACAAAAATAAAAAAGCAATTGTTAAATAAATTAATAGGATCATTCAAGCTTCAAATCGTGATATGTGAACTAGTATTATAAAATCAGTATTTGATCCTAATGAAAGTAGAAGGATAATTGCTTAGTCACATAGATCAAACCAATTTGTAATGCTTTAGCGGTTGTCATAAATACATGCAAAATGTTTCATTGAATTTGCAATAAAACTGTCGACAAAATTTCAACTGTCAGCGCTAAAACAACAAACGAACGTTTGGCAAATATTTATGAAAGTCTAAACTATATGCACATTTGTATATTTATGGGAAAGGAGAAGCTGACAGGGACGCAGGGATATGTCAACGCTTGAATGAGCGGCAAGTGTGCTTAATGACAAAACTTTGGAAATCAGCAAAGCATTTTATTGCCACACACACTTACACCCATCGCACACATTAAAGAGCAGCTAGATGATACACATATGAAATATGAAAGCCTCATAATCACTTGCTGCACAAAATGCGCATATCAGCGGGAGGGTTACTTTGCTGCGGGTTGGGGAAAAGTCAAGTCAAACTTGACTTCAACTTCATATCTTGCGTGCTGCCAGAACAAACTCATTTGACTGCATTAAAATCAACACACAGCAGGAGAGAAGGACAGACACACTGTGGAATAGAGACAGAGAGAGAGAGTGAGAGTTAGTAGGACAATGGCCAGGACCAGGCATGGCCCCATGACAACTTCCTGCTGCATTTCCGCAGCAGCCGCACAGCAAACACAGCAGAAAACATCAAAAAATATTACGCATACGCCGCGTAAAGTGGTAAAGTGCAGCAGCAAAACTTTTTGCCCACAAATGTTCTGCATATTTGTTGCTAAATTAGCAATGAAGATCAACAACAACAAGAACAACAACTGCAATCAACGTCAGCCAATTTCAAACTCTGGAAAAACGCTGCCTGTTGTTGCCACCTGTGGTGGATAATATTTTAATTATAATTCGTTTTGCTGGCAAAATTTGGAATATTCATAATTATATCTTTTTGGCCATGGCTGCAATCTAATTAGCCCTGCATGTTGCTGTGAAATTTTAAACTAACTAGCTGCCACACCCACTGTCTACTGCTTATATATTAATTATAATTTCAATAAGGCTTATGTCACCATGGCACTAAAAACTAATCTCAAACCGCCCCGCAGCCCCCGAGCTGCAAGGCTACGTTGTTTGTTTATTGTTGTTGGCTTACGCCAGTTGCAAAGCAGTTGCAATTTTGCATTTTGCTGATTTAATGCAAAGTCAACAGCAATTTACTTATGTAAATAAAAACCAGAGGGCAGCTCTCATCGGTGAGCCGAAGCTTTATACCCTTGTAGCAATGTCTCTCATACAAAAGTTCAATTTATAAGGTACTAACAGGTGTTTCTCGGCTTTGCCCGAGTTAAATCTTTTTCTTGCCGGTTATGTAAAATTCTCCTTCTCATATTTACCACTCGCAATACAGTACAGTTATGTAGGAGCTACCCAGAGTTTCAAAGGCCGATGAGATACAAAAACAAAACAACATTTTACTGGGGTAAGCTTTCTGAACGTGGGGGTGAATTTTCCAATATCGGTGAGCAAACGTGAGTCGAATTAATTGATGTGTAGAGCTAGAAAATGAGTTTAAAGCTGATCGGAATAAAATAAAACTTTGACCTTTACAACTTTCCGACCCCCATTTTTCGCCCATGGATTTTCCAAAATCGGTAAAGAGTGTTTCGAACGATTTATTGTATAGATCATTGAAAAAGAGTTTGACGAATTTACAGTTTCTCGGGCAGATTTTTCCGGAAATTATCAGAGTGCCTGCTAAAAAAGAGGAAGCTACTGTAAAAAGTGCAGATTTCTAGCCTCTACCGTTTGGGCTGGCCGTGAATCGCCAGTCAGTCAGGCTAAAGAGTTTTATATATAAATATAGATAATAAGACTTATCATACCAAAACTCATTATTCTTCCGATTGATCCTATGCAAGAAACCATATGATATACTCAAAGTTTGGCGATTTCGAACAATTTTAGTCAGCCTGTTTATGTTGCTTCAATTTGTGAGTTTGATAGGAATTTTCTAAAAAAAAGAAAATAAGAGAGGCTTAGATTTGAAATTGTAACTATTTACTTTACTTCAATAAAAAGTATTTATTTAGTATTTGTACGAGTACAAATAGCCGGAATCAACTTAACTTTTAGGTTTAAAGTTTAGGCGTTATCATCTTAGCATTTCTTCCTGGCGCTCTGTGTTATCAACGGGCAGCTCTACACTATTAACACCTAATTGCTTTGCAGATGCCTTCTGTGGTATTTACAGTGCAAACGCCGGCACACGGTTATCAGGTGTAATGCCTGCCGTAGGCAGTTCACCAAAGGTGCAACCTGCCCCCTATCCCACAAGACGAGGTGAGGCACAAACCGCAAGCAATGGGCTTAGCGCCCAGTTACAAGCTGCAAGTCAAGCAGCCGTTGGCCAAGACCAGCTGTTGCCACGGCCCACACTGTTTGTGTAGCTTTCTGTGTGTGGGTGTACTAGTATGTGTGTGTGTGTGTGTGTGTGTGTGTGTGTGTGTGTGTATGTGTTCGCATAACTCCAACTGCAGTCGTCGTCGAACCCAGTTTGTGGACATGGACAACGTGGCGACGCCTAATTTGCTGTTAAGAGCAGGAGCAAACGCGGCTTTCATGTCCATGTCCGGGACAAACTTTTCCACGCTGCTGCTTGGCACATGGCCAGACCATGTGTGTATGTGTGTGTGTGTGTGTGTGTATGTTTGTGGCTGACAATAATCCAAAAGTTTTACAAGCAAAACGAGCGACCATTACATGGCAGGCGGACAGAAACAGAAACCACTTGCAAGCAATTTTCATCAGCGATTTTTAGGTTCTCCAGCTGCCGTTGACAGGCGGCGAACATTTTGCTTAGTGCCTGACCGCAGGAGCCTTTCGTCGTTTTCCATCTCCCATCCCCTTGGCCTGCCACATAGCCTACTGCATTGGACAGCGTCGTCAGCAAGACAACAAAGTCTGCACAAATCTCTGTGCAAACGCATTTAGCATTTGCAGTCTGAGCCGTGTCCGGCCAAAAGTTCATTGTCTATGCCTTAAAAGGTAAACGATTTCAGACCCGCTCGGAAAGAACCCAAAGCCAGAGCTCAGTAAGCTGAACAACCACAACCAGCCACAGTTTTCCCTTGCAGTCCATTTCCAGCACATGTTAGGAGTGCTTACCATAAAGCTCACCAGCTCAGAGCTCGGGACTGACTCGGGGCTTAGAGCTGGGAGTTCCGGGGGTTCCGAGAGTTCTGGGAGAACTTCTCGCACATTTGCCAAATGGAAGAGGGAAAAAGAAAATATGCTGAAATGTGAAAAATACCAGTTTACAGTTTACAGTTTACACTTGGAACAATGCAGATTCAACGACACGCCCCAAAGGGGAGACCGCCCACTGACCAGTCGCTTTGGTTACTTTCTCCAGCTGTTAATAAATTTAAAGTTTGTTTTAGTCGCTCAGCAAAGGAACTGTAAAACAAAACGACTATAGAAAACTGTGGTAGTAGCAATACACACACACCAACACACAAATCTATGTATACACATAAAACAGAAAGTTGAAAGTTTCTTTAAACGTTGCTTGGATTGTTCTCCTTGTTGTTTTTTTTCTTGTTTTTGTTTTTCTTGCTTCTGAGTCGGTAAAAAAACGTTTAACAGCCTGTGAACACTTTGTCCACTAACTGTGTGTGTGTGTGTGTGTGTGTGTGTGTGTATGTGTGTATGTCGGGACATTTATTTGGTTTGTTTTGAAGTTTTTTCTTTGAAATTGGCGCTATATGGTGATATATGTGAGGTCTATTGAGTGCAGAAAAAGATGAATGCAAACGGATTGTGGAATGCTGCAACTGACTGTTATCGCAAGAGCTCAAATTATCATAAGTTAGCTGAAAAGAATCGATGAGGCTATGGATAGTATCGATAGACTTTTTGTATGCACTATAGGGTTATCTGCGAGTATCTAGTTTAATTCTCAAAACTTTTTCAAGCCTTATGCGAATAAGACAAAAATCTCAATTTTCAGAGTACTTTCAAATACCAGCATCGACATATGTACGTGTTTACAAATAAGATCAGAATCGCAGGAATCAAATAGGTTTTGTTTTTTGTATATTTTAAATATTTACTCATTTATCAAACTTATTAAAAACTCACTAATATATGAATGTTGCTAGACACCATAGCACTTATAACAGTATTGAAATGTTGATTGTAATATTAATTGAAATATGAAAAAATATATAAAATAAACTTAAAAAATAAATAAATAAATAATACAAATTGGATGGACTTTAGAAAACGGCAATTATACACTCGCACAGATAAAAGTAAGGTAGACTTTGCACAATTTGAATCTCAGAATGATTTTGAATAAAGCCCTCAATCCTGGGAATATCCTTCGCCAACGACGGCAACACAAAATTGGTCAAATATATCGTGATAAAGTGACAGAGATAATACTTTTTGTTCTTGTAATACAAAGTACGATACGAAATTTCTTCAATAAATTTTTACCAACACAGTGTACTTTTATTATTTTCAATTTATTTATTTATCTTTCAATGGGGTAACAAAAGCATACACAGCCTGTTGGGATAAGAATGTAAATGGAAATAACGAAAGACATCCTTAGTTTATGCGATTGGATTGTCGCTTTATTCTATTTTCAAATTCTACAACTTAGAATGTACTGGGCGAAATATTTTCAGTAGATCAAAACTGATTCCTGAATAAGGAATGCCAAAAATCATGGCCTTATTATTGTTGTTATATATCTTTTATCGGTTTTCTGATCCAGAATACTTCATAGAATCGGATATGCCTCCTTCTGTCGGTTACGTACTTCTGCACAGCTTAACCTTTTATCCATTTTATGAATAAACGGATAAAGGGTTATATGATGATGTGTTAGAAACTAAACTTTTCAATATGCTTTTCTTTTTTTTTGGTATGCTTTAGATTTTATTATGCTGCGTGTTAATTAAAAACGCTTTCATAAAATTACGGACTACGGAGCAGGTATACAAAGGTACTAACAGAGGGTAGTAAAAATAAGTCAGAATGATAGGCAAGCCAACCAGAGTACACAGAGATTAGCTAAAGTTCAAAAGCCTTCCTGCGGGCGTCCTGCCTTCTGCTTCTTAAATACCTTCTTATAGGCCTAGCTAGGCGAGTTGCCAAGGAGCTGGTGTGGACCAGAAGTCTTGCTCTGTACCTTTCTGCGAAATTGCTGATTGTTGTGCATACTAATTGGAAATGGTATTGTTGGCCACATCGTAGTAGTGAGTGTCCACAATGCTACGGAGAATCTAGCTTTGGCATGACTCGATCCCTTGAATTGATGTGTTGCAGGCCGTGCCCCAGAGGTTAATGCCCCAATTTCAATATGCTAAAAATGCTTACATTCGAAAAAAAACCTTCCCCAGCAGTTATCTTACCAGTTAACTTATAAGACTATGCAACCATACTTTTCCCAACTCCCATATTTATTTAAGGAATGAATTCATTTAAATACAAGATTGCATAATATAATCCTTGTTTATTTTCATTAGCATTGCTTTAAGTACTTTAACAATCAAGCTCATATTGTTTTTTATCAAGAGTTTTCTACATATCAACAGAGATTTGTATACATATAAGTATTATTATTTTTGAGTTCTTGAAACAGGTGCAGTATAAAACATATGCTCATTGATCTTGAAAATTGTAGGTGACGAGTTAGGAGCGACTCTGAAATACTTAAGCTTGGTTATCTTACCCTGTCAATAGACAAAAAGGTAAGGTACTAACTAGATTGCTTGAGTAGCTTGATATTCGTTTGTATTTTATAAAAACATTAAGTACTTTAAACTGTTACCCAATTTTCGTAAGCTCATACCATTTTTCATTAAATTTCAAATGTCTTTAGCAAAAGCTAGCTGAACTACTAAGAGAGACACTTGGTATATGCCTTAACTAAAACGCAATAAACATTAACTATATAGACTAACTGTCATGTTTTAAACTCAGAAGGTCAGATGTCCTGTTGTGTGGTTGCTTAGCTTGTGTATATTGATCCGTAATTCGTAATATCCTCAATCCCCAAACAGCTGCAGCTGCTTAGTAGGAGGGTCTGAAGCCATTACGTTGCGATAACACCGAATCGGGACTCTTTAGCTCCATGGCCAGCTTATAGCCCAGTTCCGGACGACGATCACGACCTTCAGCCATGGCCTTGACCTGGCAAAGTGGGTATGTAATAAGTAAACTCCTTTACCTGCCATTTTGAACCACTCACCTCATTGGTGTGCACAATGACGCCATCGCTAGTCACCACTTTCTCCTTGGTATGCTCAATGTCATGGAAATCCGTGCCGCGGCAACAATCGTCTATCAAGATGGTGCGATACCCAGCGGAGAGGGCATCCACAGCCGTGGCGCCCACGCACACATCATATGCCAAGCCACAGACGTAGATATCCGTGGCGCCCTTCATCTTTAGCTGTGCATTCAGCGTGGTATCCGATAGTTTCTTGTTGTCCCAGAACACGGAATACGAGTCGACCTCAGGATTGGTGCCCTTATACACCTTGATGCCATGATCCACAACCTTCAGATCCTTGTGCAGCTCTGCACCCCATGAGTCCTGCACACAATGACGCGGCCACAGACGTTGCTTCATCGGCGGTGGTCCGGCAAATATGACCGTATCAAACACCTTCGCAGAATCGGCATCCAGCTGTCAAGTATCATATACAAGTAATTTAAAGTTTGTTCAAAGTACAACAAGTAGATTAAAAACTATCTAGGATAGATCCTTTTGACTGCAATAAACATAAAAAACAACAGAAGTCACATAATTTACAAGTCGTTGAAGGTGATTTCTACCGTCCTAGTTCCTCTAGATCAGGGGTGCCCATTTCGTATACGCTTTGGCATTCGTATATACATATGTATGTACTATATGCATACACGGCTCATCTCAAAGGCCAATGCATAATGCAAAAGCAATCTTGCGTGTTCCCTTTCTTATCTCTATTCGCTGTCTGGGCTTCTGAGCAAGGCAACAACACTTTCGTGTGTTTGTTGTTGCGCTATTAACTTTCAATGTTATTTTGATGTTGCTTCTCGGTGAGAAATCTTAAGAAAACTATTTGATAATTCGCTGGATAGGGTACTTTTCTGCACAACATTTGAAGTGCATTAATTGCCAACAAAAATAGGAAAATAGTGGTGATAAAAAGTTGGATCTCTAGACATCTCTTACCTTACTCTGCTTTATGATTAATTTTAATAATAATCCTACGACCTTATTTAAGATCTTTTGTATTACTACATAAGTTGTCTGTTATTTTATTCGGACTATGTATATTGAAATAACTGATAAAATATAATTCAGGAAAACTCTCTGAAAATTGCCCCAACTTAAATGAAACAAAATATAATTATATGCTCATCTTTTACTCGCGTAACATTCTCGAGTGGAATTCCTACACCCTAGAAGTGTTATTTTACCCACCGCAGATGATTCATCCATGGCCCGCATTTTGACATTATCAATAAATGAAACATGATCGCTGGGATGCCAGTCCAGCGAATAGAATACTGCATCAAAGTCCACCGTATCGAGCAGCTTGTTAATGGGCTCCAGTATCTGAAAGAGCGGAAGGCGCGCGGTCATTGGATAAGTTCGCAAAGATAGTCATCGGAGGACGCAAGAGAGGGGAGTAGAAATGGGGGAGTGTGGAGTGTCACGTCTGCGAGTTGTGTCCATAAAACGGCAACGGAAGTGTGTGTTATTAATTTTGACAAATTTTCATGTTCAAGTGAAGCAAGTGCCGGCCAACAAGTGCACCTCAAAGGACGCAGCAGCCAAGGCGATGGCTGTAGCGGGGGGGCGGAACGGGGGCAATTGCGGCGGCAGTGGGAAGCGATGCCAATACCGTTGCCAATGCCGAAGCTGATGCTGATGCTACGAGAGCGGCTGCCGCTGACGATGACATCCGGCGTATGTCGCAGCGCGGATGCGACTTAAGTAAAGCATATCCGCTTCCGACTCTGCACACGCATACAGGCCCAGATACAAGCACTGTGGCACTGTGGCACTGTCACTGGCATGGGCACAGATACAGATACAGTATCTTTGGGGGCCTGGGCCTGACATGCAGAGCATGCCAGGACAGCCTCATCGTTGTCGGCGGCAATGACTTTGGCTCATCCTGTGCTCCGCATTGCTGCTTCGCTGCCTTCATTTTCATTTCTTGTTACGTTTTATGTCTTTCCGTCGCCGCATACCTGCCAGCCAGCCCCCTCTCCCTCTCATTCAGCACCAAGAGCTAAGCTGCTGTCCTGTCTGTGGCCACAACTCACGACCCGCAGTTCGCAGCTCCCAGCTCCCAGCTCCCAACGCCCAGCTCCACTTTATCGTCAGCGACTCCAGGCTCACCTCGTCTCCTTGCTGCTGTGCACTGCAATTACTTATATCCAAGGAACCACTTATAAAATCATTTTGTACATCAACAATGAGAAACGCGTTCACCGGTCGCACAATCTGCCAAGAAAGTGAAAAAGAGAGAGATAGATGCACATTATTAGGAGAGAGAAAAGTAAAAAAAATAAAATAAAATAAAAAAAAAAGTAAAATGAGAAGAAAATTGTAACATGAGCAGCCACGAAATTTGTAAGAAAATTGTATGGCCAAAGTAAGTGAAGCAGACGCCACAAAAGACGTCAGCCCAAAGTACATAAGCACATACATGAAAAGCTACAAAGAAATTTGTATACATGTACATTAGTGGATGTATGTGTGTCTGTGTGTGTGTGTGTGTGTGTGTGTGTATTTGTATACGTTTGTGTGTGCTGATGAGTTTCATCTTTTTTATTTTCGCCGCCCCGTTCTAAATGCGTTTTAAATGAAGTAAAAGCCAGTCAAAAAACCTCTCAAAAACCCCTCGCACACATGAGAGCAAAGAGCTCGTTACGTTGCCAATGCTATCTTGACTGGCAGCCCAGACCAGTACCCAGTACCCAGTACCCAGTACCCAGTACCCAGTATACAGTATACAGTATCCAGTACTCGCTAACTGGTACCCAGCATCCAGGACATCAGCAGCATCATCATAATCATCAACAGCACCGACAGCGTCGTCGTCTAAGCTGATTATGTTCAAGCATATTTAAAATTAGTGAAGCGCTTTTAATTTGTTATTTATGTGCTCGCTGATTATGAATGATTATGATCTATGCGCAAACACAGTCAGTCGCACAGTCGAAGGAGAGAGACACTGCTGGAACAGGAACAGGACCAGCAGCAGGAGCGGCAGCAGCAGCACATTAGCGTAAGCACGTTGCAGCCAGACAGCAGGAGATGATCGCGTGACACGCAGAAACTAAACAAATATGTCACGAATCACGCTAAAGCTTACGATGCGCTTTCAGTTATCAGTTATCCCTGTATTTATCATTCAGGGCATATTACGAGAGAATAAAATATATGTTTTAATACTCATATCGTATTTAAGTCTATTTAAAAGAATCAAATTCTGTTCTGTAAAAAAGTTACAAATTATATTAATAGACTTATATTTACAATGTATAAGCACTGCGACTAAAGAATAAGTTACTAATGTTTTAATCAATTTATTAATTATATAATTAATCAATTTTAAAATTCTTATACTTATCAAGCAGTCCTTGCCTCACTATCTATTTTACTACACAATTAAGTTGAAGCATCAAAGTAAACAAGCTACAAAAACTTCTCTACAATGTTTTTGGTCAACGTCACTGGATAAACAAAACTGCGCCAAATAAAAACAAAACTTTAAATATTCATTTATTCGAATATATTTATTAAGTTGAAGCATCAAAGTAAACAAGCTACATTTCATTTATTCGAATATATTTCTAGCCAATTTAAGCATTTTCAATGAAGTTTGCTTTTAATTTTTTTAAATTATCAATAATATGCTTATTTAAGTGGATGCAATGCAAAATATATAGTGAGATTTATAATAAGTAATACTAAATATTACAGATATAAGAATTTGTTGCCATGTATTAGGTTCCACAATTTAATTGTAATAAACTCGAATAGATAAGTCACAAACACTTACCAAAATTGTTAATTGAATGAATCAAATATATTATACTAATAAATACTCGATTGTTTAAAGGTGCACTAAATCAAAAATAGATTGAAAGGCCAGCGCCCATCTCTAGCATCTGTTGGATGCTGCCCGTTGTTGCCTGCTTTGATTTGTGTTGCTGTTGCAACTGTTGGCAGAGCATTTAAAATATGTCATCCAGCTAAATGGTTTAAAGCGGCCAACGTGAGTTGCAGCGGCGCCAACATCAGCAGCAGCTGAGGCAGCAGCAGCAGCAGCAGCAGGTGGCACGCAAATGAAGTTGTGGTGTGCAGTGGTGAGCAGCAGGAGAAGGAAGGAGGGCTGCTGACGTTTTCGTTGTTGTTGCTGTTGCTGTTGCTGTTGCTGTTGTGGGGCAGACAACGCTTAAGCAGTTGATGATTTATCGCCCGTTGGCAGTGGCAGTGGTTAGCATAAGTGCCTCTCGCTCTGGCCCATTGTGGTGCAGCGGTGCAGTGGAGCCGCATAGCTGCGGAAGTGATTTACATTTGCATGTTGAGCATAGGACGCATTTTGAGCATAGTTTTGGGTTAGCATACTTAGAGATAATGGCCGGATAAAGGTAGTTAATGTATCAATTTGTGTGTGTGCGAGTTCTTCTTGGCCTTAACATTTGTCACACTCGGATTATATGTGCTCCACATGGCTTAGAAGACCATAAGTGGCCCAAGCTGCCCTGCTTTTCAGCTAATAAGCAGTAAGGTATTTAGTGAATATGTGCAGAGATATGTCTATGAAATATACTTATAGTACACGAGTACTTCAGTGCAGTCGGTTAAAGATCTCAACATTTTCTATGAAAACATGTTTTTCTTTTAATTTTTATAATTTTCTATTTTGAATACGAGTGCAATTCATATATTTAAATTGTATTATTTATTCTACTGTGTACATGCTTAATAAATTATTAATTTCAACTAGCATATCTTAAAGTTTCAGTCGTCTTTTCCCTTTTAACTCAATATTATATATTAATTTATACAATTACTGCTATTCTGTATACTTCTTCCGCTTTAGTTTCTTCTATTGTCAACCTTTTATCTACAATATTTATTATTAGTTTCTCGTAATGTATTATGATTTCATTCCTTATTTTTTGTTGCACAGTGCATTTTATTCCGAGCTACTATTTTGTACTATTTCTAGACCGAGCTTTAACGTTGCTATCATTTCCATTGTATGCATTTTAATTAAAATATTTATTATTAATTACACTGCAAAAAGAGCGTATTGGGTTTGTGCATTGTCCTTTTGTCCAAATGAACGCAACCTTTTCGACAGCATTGAAGCTGGAGTAAGGAAACTTGCTATTTTCGCTAATTTCGAAATCAGATATTGTATTCTTTACCCCTGAGTATAATTTTCACTACTTTCCATTGTCCTTACACAAATTTAATGAATTTAAAACCTCAAACTTTACACCCGAAAATCTGCATCCATCAATTTAGCCCACATCAAATTTGCTCACCTCAGGGGCTCGACCACAAGAAATCAGAGCAGCAGGATCCAATTATGAACCATTTGACGCAGCTGCTGCTGCTCCTGATGAGCCTGCACCTTCGCTCCCCGCCCCACCCCGCCCAGCACCGGCCCTGGTCCTTTCCATGGCCAACTAAAGTTAGCAAATTAACACGCACCTCATCCACTGGATCCCTGGCGTGAACTAATGCAAACAGCTGACCCTTGGCCCGAGCACTTATTGTTATAACTACGCCCCTGTCCCGTTGTCGCCTGAGATTGCCCAACAGTTTCAGATAAAGTGAAACTATGAATGTTTGATTAAAGTGCTCGACAATTTCAAGAAATACTTACGCTTTAAGCGAAGATACGAGCCAGGAACAGGCACCAGCAGGAGAAATCCTGTTCATTCATTTGGCTGGCAAATATGTTACGGCTAAATTAATTATTGAGAGTTGCAAACAGGACCCACAGACACGTTGTGGAGGCGACACCCAAAATGCCATCCCTTGGCAAAGGATAGCCTGATTGTGTGTGTGTGATGGGTGGTGGGTGGGTGGGGGGAGAGGAGTGGTGCGGCAAGGCACAAGGCAAAGCAAGGCGGCACCTTTAGGTAACCACAGAAAATCTTAAATTCAAATTACACTTCAACCCGATTCTGTCAGGCCAACGAAAAGGAACAAGTTATAGAAATAACTTTGCTAGAGCTCTCTCGCTATCTCTCTTTCTCTACATCTCTCTTCCACACACATGCATATATAGATATATATATATACTTATACACTTACATCTTTCGGTTGCACCATACAACATTTCGAGTCAATTTCAGTGCAGAATAAATTTCAAAATCCGTAAAACCCAAAGCGCCGACGTTTTTGGGCTGCCGTTAGTTGGATGGCTCGGCTGCTGCTCATCCCGACACCATTCTGGGAGCCGCAGACAAACTGTCAAAGTGTGCGCCGTGTGTGTGCCAAAAAAGTTGCCAAGCTAAACGTATGAGTACGGCAAATGGTGACGTCGACAAGGACCAAGGACCAAAGCGAGCAAACGCGCACGAATCGAATGAAATTCAACGTGATATTGAAGTATGTGCCAAAAGGGAAACGTGCCCAGTCGCACACACACACACACACACACAGCTAGAGGCCTATGTGTATGTGTGTGTGTGTGTGTGTGTGTGTGTGTGTGTGTGTGGGACAGGTGCTAAAGCAATTTCCGTTTTGAAATTGTTGCATAAGCTCGGCGGTTCTGGCAGTTCTGGGCCTGTCTACCATTTGGCAGATACTCGCACACGTCCTCCCGCTCGTATATTTATTTTTGGCATACTCCTTATATAGGCAGACAGCCCCAACACATTGTCGTTGACAGTTGTGGGATTGTGGGCGCGGGCGTGGCAGTTGCTGGAAAATTACATTATACAATTTATGCGGCTGGCTGGGACCAAAAATTGTTGGCTAACCCCATGACTAGCGAGTAGTGCGAAACTAACTATAAATAAGTAGTGGAATTGCTGAATTTGCGCCACGTTATCATACACATATGAAACTTTGACATATCGAGAACTCAGCTTACAAGTAAGTACTTAGTGCCAGCAACCCGCTAAAAATAACATTCTAGCTGGAAATTATGCTGATCTGCAGCCCTGTTGGATTTCAGTTGTTTTGTGAAATATATTCTAGTAAGCTGTTTTAAAGAATATTGTCTGAAAATGAATATCAAATTTGATATGCAAATGTTATTTTATACAGTCGCATCCATTAAAGATCTTAAATTGTAAAAGTGCTTTGATGAAAATAAAAACTTATCTCTAGACCCTGGAAAATGTCACCCGATAATTGCTATCTAAGAATATTTTCTTTTCAAATATCAAATAGGAGCCTTTTATTAAGCCAAATTAAGCAAACTGAATTATATTTAGTATCTAAATATATATATATCAAACTCTTTAACCTGACTGACTACTGATTGGTGACTCTCGGGCAGACCAAACGGTAGAAGCTAGAAGGCTGCATCTCTTACAGTAGGTTAATGCTAGTCCAGAAGTGGTTGAAAAATGCATTTGAAAATTGTATGAAAATCTCGGTATGCGCCAGCTGCTGCATAACAACGTAAAAGTTCAAAAAATAAAAACGCTGGCCTTTTACCAACTAGTGTTTGTATATATGTCTGGCCTGATGTTGCTTAATAAACCTACCAACCAGTAAGCATTGAAATCACCTTGCCTTAACTATATTTATTTTCCTTTCTGCACCTCTAAGGATGCTTTGTCTACCTATAGCCGTCTTCTTTTGCTCCGCCGCTCCCCCTTTCCTGTTTTTGATTTAATGAAGCCAAATACAAGAAAGCTTTTTCTATTGGAAAAACATTTTTCATGTCAGACAACTGCCCAATCCAATTAAACAAAAACTGCCAACAGTTATCTCACTCTCTTGCCTCTATATCAACTGTTATTCCTGTCTTTCTCTCTCGCTATCTCTCTCTCTCTCTCTCTCTCTGTCTGTCTGTCTGTTAGCTAGTGCTTTTTGTATGTTATAAGTCATTAACTTTCTAAATAATCGCCGCAGCGTGTCAACTTTGGTCGTTAAACTTTCATCAGTCGAGGATGCGACGGTAAGTGGAGAATTGAGGAATGGGGATTCCCGAAAAGAGAGAAAAATTAAGCGTCCTGGACACGCGACAGCGGCACAAAAACTGAGCGAAATTTATAGCAAGATATTATTTTCCGCTCGATGAGCAGACAAGTCGTAGGGCGACTTTTGGCACTCACTGTGCGGCGGTGTTTCTCAACACCCCTCCCCTCCTCCTACTCCACCTCATTCTCATTCACCGTCTTCAAATCCCGGACCTGCTCCCAATGTCCTTGTGTTGCTGGCCGTGTTTTTCGGTGTCGGTGCGTAACTGAGCACAAAAAACTGTGGCACATTGTGCCATAAATGAAGACATTATAAACGATGCTGCACCCGCCCCCACCCACTGTGCAACTGTCTGTATTAGTGTGCCTGTGTGTGTGTGTTTGTGTGTGTGTGTGTGTATAAGTAAGTGCGCCCCAAGATTAACGGTAGACATTGTAAGACACTTAAAGCTGTTGAAGACTTTTGAGTTGCTTTGTGGTTGGGGGTTCAATGAACTATATGATGACGCCTTATATGATATATTACGGCTCGCAAAATGCTCCAGCGTGCACATAACCTAGAATATACGCTGGCAATTTACGACTGTAAGATGGCTGAGAGCAGGTGGCAATGGCAATAAGTATATTATATGAAGATAAAACTGTTTAGCCGAATGGAAGCCCGGCTAAGCACATAAACTGAAACTGTCACAGGCTGCTTTTCTATGCGATAACAAGTATTCAAATTAAAAGCAGCTCTAGAGCCCAATTATGATCTAAGATAAGATAATTAACAAAAACATATATATATTTTTTAAATGTATTTTAGCTAATCTTAGTAGTTAAATGAAAAGCAGTTCTTTTCGAGACAACAGAAAGAACAACAGGTCTGTATAAATCTTCATTATGTTACTACTTATTACATTATTTAATTCAAGGACATTCGGATAATCTTATTCATATATTAAATGATTTGGCTGTTAAAGGTGTCACTAACACAATGATACATAATACACACAGAGATTGTTTACTTGGTTTTCAAAAAGGAAATGTTTAAAAATTGATTTGACTTTTATTGTTCGTAGAATTCGGTCGACCACTGGCCAAACTAGTTCTAGTTTGAAATTGAAAACTTTTATATAAATTATTTTCATAATTCTGCGAAATAATTTCACATGCATTAAAATGTATACAAAATAAAACCGAAAGTTAAAGCATTTTGGTAAAACTTTTACCTTGTCAATTATGTATATAAATTTTTAAGCAAAGTCATCCCCAAACATTTAACCCCCAGTCATCAGTGGGTTCTTTCAATTTGAGCATTTAAACTCAGTTAAAAAGGTCATTTTCGTGCACTTGGTCCCTCATCAAAAGTGCTGCTTGGCTGGTTCTTGTGGCTGCCTGTCAAAACCGCAGCATTTTACGCTTCGGTACACAGCAGGACCTTCATATACACACACACACACACACATACACACACATACACACACACACACTAGACACACCTTTGTGCAGTTGGTTTTGAAAGCATTTTCTGCACATTTAAGCACATAAATTACGTACTTTACAAAGCGACACAAAATGCAAACACAATGTACAAGCTTAGTATTGAATTTATTCCTATAAAATAGAGCGCATACCCATTCAACCCAAGCCCCGCCCCGTCTAATCCTGTCTACCTTTCTATTGATTGTTTTTACAACGCGGACATGAATCGGCCAGTCACATTATTTCCATAAATTTGCGTTCATTTCCGTTTCCGCCACTTCAATCGGTTCAGTTATGTGTAGAACAAAACCTTTACAACCAGATGGACCAGCACACAAACACAAGCACAAACACAAAACACACACAAAAATACACACCGCATTACCGCAATAATATTTAGCGGGCAATGCAAATGATTTATGGCGTTAAATGTTCTATTTATGCGTTTATTTAATTTCAACGGGGCGCAAGTTTTGGTCTTCTAAGTTCGCTTCTCAGCTCGTCCATCATTTGATTTGTTTATTATGCAAATTTTGGCTGTTGTTATTTTGTTGTTGTCTGTGCGCGCTTCACGCAAACATTAAACTGCAAAATTACCATTTATGCAATTCATGCGGAAATACAAACAAAAGTCAATTTTATGGGAAGCAATTTTTTTCTTCCCTTTTCTGTTGGTTTCCTTCTTTTTTTTGGTATTTTTTGGCAAACCAACGCAAAAAATTACGCTTTGTTGGTGCGGGAAGTGGGTAGTGCGGGGGCACTGGAATCTGCCATTTTTTAAGTGTTGCCTTTATTATGATATCAGCTGCCGGAAGATTTTTTTTTATACGTTAATAAATTTTTATGCAATATTACACAATTTGGCAGCGCACTCAGTGCTGCACGTTGGGGGGGCTGGGGGCTGTGCGAGAATGATCATCGGTTAAATGGCATATCAGAAATGAAATTATTTTTGTGAAATAATTTGTCGCGTGACGAACGAGGAACTGTTCAACAGGCAGCCAGCCAGGCAGACAACTCGAGCGACCTACCATGCGTATACGTAATGTGCTTGGGGTAGCTCGGCTCAGTGGTAGTTTGCAAAACAAAATCACGTTAGGGCCTACAAATACATCCATGCATACACACATACACACATGCACACATACATTCCCATTGAAAGAACTTTAACATAAGATTTGTGTTCGAAAAGCAAATTTAAAAAGTTTTGTATTTTATTTATTTTATACTACACATGATTTCTTTTGGGACTCTTGCAAAATTCGCAATTTGCAGCATTTTCATGGATTTTTTCAAAAAGTTTTCCTTAAAATTTCCCAGCCTTATTGTGCGCACTAAACATTCTAATTTTCTATGCATTTTTGAAAAAGTTGTGGAGTTTCTCAAGTTGTTGTTAATCTAAGTATGCTGCAATTCAGTTTAAATTCAAATTAAAATGAAATTCATATTAAATATACATTAACCCCCGGAATAACCACAGCCAAAAAGTTTGTTTTGGCTAAATGTGTCTTTAAGCTGACAAAAACTTACACTGAATTCGAAATGTATGTGACTATTCGCTTTATAAAATTTGCTATTATAATAAATATATTTATTTACTTATTTATGACTTTGTAATCTTTGATTTACTTGAAATGATGTCAATTGCACAGCAGTCAAAACTTTTATGTACGAGTAGCTTTAAAGCCAAAAAGGCCAAATTTTCAGATCACGTACGCAATTTTATGGCAGCAACTGTGGCAACAATGTTGCTTGCCCATGCCAATGAAAATATGAAGAAAATGTTAAGAAAAGGCAGTAGATGAAGTCGGCAAGCGGCAAGGCGGCTTTGTAGACTACAATAAAATTATTCGAAAAAAAAATTTTGTATTTTAATATGCTGGAAATGCGGCAAAGGCGAGCTGCGAGCTAACCAAATGAATGCAGCTCCGTTCGCTTTCAGTGGTATTTTATTTGTCACGAGTTTTTATCACTTTACGTGCGGAGGGTACTCTGTGTGTGTGTGCGTGTTGTGTGTGTGTGCGACAGTCCCAGCATCAGATTATCACATTTGCATACGCGGCGGCCGCTGCCACTGCCGCTTCGTGACAAGCCAGTGCGATGATGATGACGATGACGATAGCTGAAGCAGAAGAATGGGAATGGGAATGGGAACGGGAACGGGAACGGGAACGGGAACGGGTGTGGTGTATAAAGTATGGGCATGGTTTGGAAGCGATGATGAAAGCCATCCCACATATGCAGACAGCCAGACCCAGTGTGACGTGTGACATTTGCTGTAAGCGACATTTTACCGTCCAACAAGGACTGATCAGGATTGAATTACACACACAATCCGGGACTCGGCCACTTTGATTGCAAACGCTGCGAATGACTGCGAATTTGTGTGCGGTGGCCCCTGCTTTATGTGTGTGGGTGTGTGGACGTGTGTCGGTGTATGTGGCCAAATGTGGCTATATGTGTGTGTATGTGTTGGGTTTATGACGCAGCTTCCGCGTTGGCAAAACGTTGACAAATATTTTATTATCACATTTTATGATTTTATGAGTCCCCGGATATGAATCACTGAGTGACGAGAACCTTGCTACACACACACACACACACACATCAAATACACCGTCTTCATAATAGTGGATGATGGCAAAAGCTTAACCCAGACAACGCCTGCAGATAGACACAACACACGCACACACATGGACACACACACACACATTTTATAGACTGTTAGAGTGCAGAGTATGAGTAAAGCAGCTTGCTTACCGTTTTTATCCATTGATTCCAGCAAAATTTAAACTCCTCCCTATCGATGAAGCCATCGCCGTTTGTATCAAAGACAGCGAATATTTGCTGGAGGCGTTCGTGTGGCACATCGTAGATGTGCCCCTTGTCGTTGCGGAACAGAGCACGGCAGATTAGCGTAAACTCATCCAGATTCAGGCGGTCATCGCTGCGGTGCGAGCGGGGGTTGGCAAAGGTGAATCAGGCATGAAAATAAACGACAGCCAGGCAGCAAATAAAGTTAGTTTGTAATACCAAATCAGTAAACAGCGGAAGGTTGGAAGGAGCGTTGGTAGAGCCAGGGGTGGTGCAAGGGGTGTGGCAATGTTGGGGGTAGTTGCCCCCTGGGGCTGTTTGTCATTGTAGCTGCCATTTGGAAGCAAAGCTTTAAGTTGTCTTCAAATGAATGAAATTGTATTTATTTATAGCATACTTTTTGGGGCCGCCTCCCAGCAGCTGTTTTCAATTCGTTTAATTAAGGTAAAATTAATGCGATTACGTTTATTGATTTGCTCTTAAATGGATGGGACCATAAAACTGTTGAAAATGTCCATTTCAATTAATTTATGCAGCGTTTTTATAGCCTTGCACATTGCGCATTAATTAATTAACTTAGATTTTTATATGCACTTGCGCTTTGGTAAATTAATGCAGCCTTTTCATGTCACATTCTGGTTATTATTGTTAATAATTCATGCAATTATTTGACGTAATTTTGTTTGCGCTGACAATCGGTGCCGTTGATTCACTTAATTTTGTTTATTTTATAAACCGTTCAATTATTTGCTTTTTAACCCTCTCTTTATTCTATTAGATATTTTTGTAAAATTAATTCATTCGTTTCGTGGTGGCCTTTAGAAAATAAAAAACCAGACAAGCTGGACAACAAAATCAAAATCAATTCAAATTTGCTGCATTATTATATAATTTTGGTAGGTAAAAAAATGTGAATTTGCAAAGTATGTGAATTGTTTGCTAATCATTTATTTCTCATAATTGTGCGTGGCATTATATTTAATCAATATATATATTTTTTGTTAAGTGATGAGACACGTTTTCGTAATTGAATATTTACAAATGTACGATAGAACAAATATTAAGTGAAAATATTGCTTATTTTTTATTATTTCACGAGGCAAGCATTAATTTATTAATTTGTTTGTTGCCATTGTTTTGTTTCTGATTTCTGCAATTATAGCGCCCATTGAGCATTATCAATCAAGCATTTATTTGTTAATATATATTTTTGTTTTAATTTATTGAACTTTAGTGCCGTGTGGCGTTAATACGCACCCATCCTTGTCGAATGCCGTGAAGCAAGCGTCCATTGCTGAACCGTTCGAATCGTCGATGACAATTGGCGGTGTTGGTGAATCCATAACTGCGACAACGTTGCCAACGCTCAAACAAACAACTTTGCCGTGTGGGTCTCCGAGTTTTCCACTTAATGAAGCCCGCAGCAAGCCAACTGCAAGTTAAAGTGAAGCCATCAATAATAACTGCTTGGCTGGCATACAAGCACACACGTAAGTGTGGCAACAGCCCGACAACCCGACAACCCGACAACCCAACAACCCTACAACCCTACAACCCCCTTGCCACTTTTTGGGCTAGCTGGCTAAAAATTTGCTAAGACAAGTTGGGGCCGTCTTTGGGGACAGCTCGGGGTCTCTCAGCTTACCCGCTCAGCTTGAACGCCCGCCAGTTACTGAGCTACATTCGCTCGCTCGTTTCGATGGTCGCCTTCCAATAGAATTTATCGAATAAACAAAGCGCTGCCCACACCGCCCGCACCACCCGCACCAGAACCGCTGGCCGCCCCATTGTCATGGAGACGACGTCATCTTGTGGTTTAGTTTATTTATTTGATTTCACGCCCCACCCATCGGAGGCAGCCAACCGAGCGGCTTTTGTGGCAGCGCCCGCAGCGATTACCTGGCGGCATTTTTCCTAATCAAAAGTGCGCATTGTGTAAGCCTTTTGTTGTTGCCGTTGCTTTTGCTGTTGCTGTTGCTGTTGCTTTTGTTGGCGGACAGACAGGGAAAATGCCTTTGCAGCAGTTGGGAAAACTAAATGGTAAAAGCTGCACCAAAGTTTCAACTTGTAGCCACCCAAATGCGGGCGAATCCACTGCAATTTGAACGCTGCTGATTGTCAGTTACGTGTATGTCGAGTGAGAGAATCGCGATATGTGAGTGAAGGCGGTTTTAAACGCGTCAAAAGTACAGTTGCGCACACATCAAGTTGGCCTGGTTTGTTATTGGCATAGGTTTCTATTATTTGACTGGAATTTGGAGTGGGCTCCCTTGTCATTCGAGGTGAAATCAAGTTCTTTGGCTGACGCTGACTAACAAGGCCAATTGTTGGCATGTTGACGAGCTTTCAAGCTATTTCTTCATGTTACCCACAAGTGTTGCTTGGTCCTCTACTCGTACGCTGAAATGACAATGCGAATTTTGCCGGCATGTACTTTGGTGATAATCCACTTTGGGCTTACTAAACTATACATTGTTATACCTTGACTTACTTTGCTTTGAGTTTTGTAATGCTTCTGCTGTAAAATAGGATCGATTCAAGGCTTAAGTGCTCTTCAAATTGTGCTGAATCTCATCTCTTAAAGTATATATGCTGACATATTCCTCCGCAAAAAACAAAATTATAAGAGACTTTTTAAGATCCACTCAACACCGACAGAAATGTGAAATACGTGATTCAAATACACTTAATCAGGCCTGTTCCCCATTCCACTTTCACTCGAAAGTTGCGAAAGTTGCCGTCGAACTAGAGTTCGAAAAAGAAAAAACTAAGCAAAACCGAGTGAAATTGAGAACAGCAGCTCGTATAGCGAACGGAATTCATTCGTTTTTATTACTTTTTGAAAACGAGGGGAATTGGGAACAGACGAATACTATTTGTTTGTGACGTAAGAGTTGTGACGCCCTCGGATCTGAACCGTTTCTTATATTTTCTATCAACTATTACTAAGCTTATCTATTTTTATTTGAATGTAAGAACAATTTTCTGAATATCTCATATGATTTTTTCTGTTTTTCCCTGTAATTTCCCTTAAAAATTCTTTGTAGTTTTAAAATATCCAATATTAACTTATAGTATCTGCTGGTCAAAATCTACTGGAATTTTAAGACGCAAAATCCTAACTCTTGCAAGAGAGCTATAAATTTGGGCTCAACTTTGACAATCTTATTTTTTGGGAATTAAATGCCGCTAGATACTGTGCAGCCTTGCAGTACACGTAGGAACTGAACTTAATCTGTGTGACAATCTTTTGTAGAGCAAACCTTAATTTCCTTGCTTGTATCTCGCCGATATCATCTTCCATAGCTGGCTGTGCTCCAGCTGTGACCATTGTAAGCCACAAAGCCATAGATTTCCATTTAACTTAAAGTCCTAACTCAGCCACAGGCTCTAAGCCGGGCGTTGTTATTGTCGTTGTTATTTTTTTTCGTTCACATGACTCCGACATATAAGAACTAATGCGCAGTGAGCGATAAATTTAAATTTATATGTATGTTTACTTAATATTAAAGATTTATGCACAATATGCTGTGGAGCAGGGCAACTGCAGCAGCTTCATGCCACACGCAACATATCCATAGGTAAAAGGTCTAATAAAATAAAAATATTGCACAACAAATGTGCCAGGCCGGGCTGAGAACCAGCCGGGTCATGATTTATACCCGGTTATATGCCTTGGCCTCCGACTTCCCCGTCGACTTCGACATGGCCTCAGTCCCCAGTTTCGGCTCTATCCCCACCCCGTCCGTGGCCCGCATGAATCAGCAGGAAAAATCACAAAGGGCAGCCACAGCCACATAAAACCATAAATGATCACTGCCGGCAGTTAGAGTTTGCTTTTAAATTAGTTCCACTGCGAACACTTGTTCTTTAATTCACTAAAACTTGGCCGCAGATAAACAAATAACAAACAACAAACAATTTGAATGGGACTGGGACAGGGACAGGGACAGGGATTGGAGCTGGAGCTAGAGCTGGAGCTGGAGAGGGGGCTATGGGGCGTATGTGTGGTCTTTATGCTGCTGCCATACAATAAAAATGCGCATAATTTTGCTGAGCTCAACAAAAGTTTGGCCAAATAAACTTAAGTACAACTCCCCAAGGTAAGGGAGCAAGAGAGTATGTGTGGGGGGCCTCTCTCAGGCGCCGCTTCGCTTTATATGCCAAACACTAATTGAAAACTATTTTTGGAAATCCAACTCCCAAGGGCCCTTTGGGTTAATATGTAAATGGAGGATAACGCGAAATGCGCAAAACTTTTGCTGCGAAACAATTGACGCGGCATTAAGCAAAACGCAAGCGCACACCTAACCAAAAATCAGCTAAGGACCTGGCCGGAATCCGGATTCCGGCATAGCATTTTTTTTGCTCAGTTCCTTGGCATGGGTGCGGGCTCCAATTGTTTTCGATTAAAGTTGTCGACGTCAAAGTCATTGACTAAATAAAAAGCATCATAAAAGTGAAAGCAGTTACCCCGCATCAAACAGCAAAAACTTTGACAATTTGGCAAATAATGAAGCCCGCACGTGTCTAAATTGTTTGCTTCAGGTGAGACAGTCAGAGGTGCGACATCCAGGGTGACACCATGAACTTAATCCTGGCTGAAACAGAAGCGTAACATAAAAGGCGAGACTCGCTTTTCTGGTGAACTTCCCACCATCCATGAGATGGAAATGCTTTCGTTTAAGCTTTACAGTATAAATATTAATAATAATGACTAATGTCTAAGATATTTTAGTAACTACGTAGATATAATATATTACGCATTACTTGAGCTGAAGCAAAAAGAAAGTTAAGTCTATAATGTGAACACATCTGATGAAAATTTTGTTATAATGCTGAAATTCGGTACGCACTTAGATACTTTTAATCTTCTTTGAGAACTGGTTCACCATCCAAACAGCTATGATTAGAGATAAGTGAAAAAGGTTAATTCATTTGATTTGAAACAAGATATACATGATGAAATATTCTTTCATTATGAAGTAAGATGTAATCCCAACTGAAATCAGTAATATTTTGGCATACCATCCACCAAAAATGAGTTTAGAAATTAGCACCAAAGAAAGCATTTTCACCATTTTTACGACCAGCGATGTAATCAGTCAACTCAGCTCTGTTTACCCATAAGCAAAAATCAGTGCACCGAATCTTTTGAAGAATGTTAGTGCCTTCTCATCAAGGCTGTCGCAGAAACTTTAAGCTGCCAACATAACTCAACAAAGGACGAGAACGCACAGAGCACAGCCGCGATGAGTGGAGAAGCGGAGAGGAAGGAGATGAAGTCTTGCATAATTTGCCAGTAGCGTCCCGAAAAGTAAATTACCGCCAAAGACTTCCTGTTTGGGGCGTCAAAAGTGGCTTGTCAAGCCGGTGGGATCAGCTAATAAACCACGCAGCCCGCACCCAATCCAGGAGGGCGGCAGGAAACAGGAGCTAAGTGCCGCGGCGCATTTAAAAGCAAACGCCTCGAGGTCGGGCACAATTTCTGGGGGCAGCCTTTTAGGGGGTCGGGTCTAGGGGTTGGGGTCTGGTGTCTGGTGTGGGGTAACAAAGCCAGCCAGCCATCAATTGAATTGCCAAAAAATTTAGCAGCTTCTGTTGGGGCAGAACTCAAGCCAGCGCCAATAAAAGGCTTTCAATTTTTGTTTTTTTTTTTTTTGCTTTACTTTTTAGGTGAGCCTGCCTCCTTCCGTGCGTGGGAAGGCGGTTGCCTAATGCAGGCACGTCAGCAGCAGACAGAAGCGGCAGGACGACATGGGGCAGACATTGATGGATACGCAGCGAGGAATGCCGTGTCAGCAGCTGCCTTTGGATTTGGTACACACGCTTCACTTGCCTTGTGGTCTGCTATTAACAGTGCCTGCCTGCAGTAGGTGTCAGGTACTGTAGTACCTCAGTACCTCAGTATGTCAGTCCGTCATTCCGTCAGTCAGTCAGTCAGTCCGCCATGTGTGTGCCAGCTGCGTGCTGGCCTTTTATCACTTGTTAGTATCTAAAAATACGTGGCGCACATGCCGCCTTTCATTTCATTTCATTTCATTTGGCTTCATTTCTTTACCTGCCGCACGCTTAAATACAAAATGATAAATTGCCATTTTGGCCGGGCACCCCTGCCCTACCCTCCCTACCCTTCCCTACCCTTTGCCAACAGACGCAATCTTCAACCTCGTGACCCCGTGCTCGAGCGCAGAGGAAAAAGATAATAAAGATAGGAGAGGAAAACTTCATGAAATAAACTCGATGCTTCATGCTTTGGGCGCTGCTTTGAATTGGGTGTGAATTGGATCCAGGCAAATGCACAAGTCGAGGACCCCACGCCAGAGCCTGGGTCTGATCCTTCGTCCTGGGATATTGTTGGTTATTGCTGTGTTTGCTTTTGAAAAATGTTCGCGTTACGCGCTGCTGATGCTGACGCACAGATAACACTAAAACGTAGCTATGCAAACACACACAGACACACACACACACACACACACACACACACACCTAGGCAAAGTAAACACGCATGCACATGCAAAAAGCCTTTGTTCAGTTTTTGTTGTTGTTATTGGTTGATATTGCGTTTATGGAGATTTTCTTGTGACTTTTTTTTTGCCTTGCTAGGTTTTTGAAACGCAGATACCGTGGTACGGATACAGATACAGATACAGATACTTTTGCAGATACTGACTCGGGTCAGCGGCGACTGCAGCTCAGAATGT
The DNA here is from genome assembly GCA_035043065.1 of Hirtodrosophila confusa. Lineage (NCBI taxonomy): Eukaryota > Metazoa > Arthropoda > Insecta > Diptera > Drosophilidae > Hirtodrosophila > Hirtodrosophila confusa. The sequence goes on from JAWNNI010000024.1 coordinate 880,156, forward strand.
GGCCCAAAAAGTGTCCAAGTTTTGCAAAAGGTAAATTGAAAACAGCCCATTGGATGGCCACCTTTTTATTTGTAGCTCTTTGGGACTTGTGGGCCAAGTCAACATCAAATTAAAATTGTGTCGTTTCAAAGTGTATTAAAGGACGTGCAAAAGTCTTAGGAAGTGTGTAATGTGTTGGCTTTTAGAAGTCCTTTAAACGAAACTATGCGTTTAGTTAAAATCGAATTATTTAATAAGTAATTCGCATGTCTTTAAGTCTTTAAATTCCATTTCAAATCGAAAATCGTATAAATTGTATACCATTGAAAATCTATGTAAATAAAATACTTTAAAAAGTGTGTGTTATTGGAATTCTTTCTCTCAAAACACTACAAAGCAGAAAAACTTTCTAAACTGCCTGGAAATTAAAGAAATTTTAGACATATAATCCAAAAAGCCTTAAAGAGCTAACCTTAGTTAGTAGCCATTAAATTACCAACATACCATAAAAAAAACTGATTTAAAAATTTGTTGATGCCTGTGCCACCTTTGTAGATGATCATCTTAACATCCTACTCACTCTGTGCCTTGCCTTACCAGCTTGCAGAAACAGTTATTAGACTATTAAGGACATTTCCTTAACAGGCACACGTCTGGCATTATTCCAGACGACACTATGCCAAGGCACAGCTCCGAAGTGCCATTCACATAGAATTGCCCATAAAATCCTTTAGCATTACAAGCGGCACTAGCAGGATGCTTATACTAATCTGCCATTGCAGATTATCCCCCCAGCCCACGAGCCAGCAGCTGTGGGCGCATAAAAAGAATACAGAACCAGTCAATTTGGTGTGCTTGGCCATCAGTGGAAACGGTCCAAACCGTCCAAAAACTTCAAATGGCAAATGGCGCACAACTTCATTTAAAAGGCATTACGGCAAACATTTACCCCAATAACAACAACAACAATAGCAACAACAGCAACAACAGCGAAGCGCACAACTTCAGGCAACAACAGTTTGCACCTTTTTTGGCAACGCGTTGCCATAAACGTTGGCCCCATTAGCATTTTTTATGCATTAATGACAAGCCACAAAAATGGACACATCGCCATGCATATGAATGAAGAGGATGTGTGTGAATGTGTGTGTGTGTGTGTGTGTGTGTGTGTGTGTGTGTGTGTGTGTGTGTGTGTGAGAGTGTGTGTGCGTGTGCGACAATAGACACTAAGCCTCAACACACTGTGCAGCATCAAAAGCAGAAACAAGTCCGAGCAGACATTGCCGAAGTTTAAATACCCTTGCAGACATCCTTCTATGTCAAGTATATATTCATATGTACCATATATATATATACTAGTAGATATGATAATCTGTAATCTTATCTATACCTTGATCGTTGAAAAGAAAAATACTTATACAATATATTGTATTTTATTATTATTATTATTTATTATTTTATAGAATATATTTTAAAACATTTTGGTGTACTTTTTATTCCAATTTAGGAATAGAATTTAATTTTGTTCAGGTTATAATTTAATGCCAATTTCGGCATATATTTTATTCCTTATATGTTTACTTTTTAAGCCGGACCTATTCCAATTTCGGATTTAGTTTTAAGCCCAACACAGTTTAGAATCACTCTCTTTGTACCGCCATCTTTGTTATCTCTCTCTCTCTCTCTCTCTCTCTGTCATTTTAATACTCTTGGTATAATTTTAATACTTTTTTGGATGGTTATACTATGTACAAGCCACGATGGTTTTAAAAATTATCCTTTTTAGAGTCCAATAATAATAAAATCGGTTGAATAAAAGCCAGTCAGAATGCTGTAGTCGATTATACCCGACTAGGGCTCAGCCTGTAGCCTGATCTGATATTCCCAAACACATTTTAGTGCTCACGTAAATATACACATACGCATAAAGCAGTTTAGCTGCAGTGCAAGCAAGCAGATCGACTCGACTATTGATACTGATCAAGAGATGCTTCCCTCGCATATTTGCACTGCTTTAGCATCTCTCCACCCATTTGATGGATTGCACAGAAACTTCTCATACAACTCCACAGGATAATTAGATTCGAGTCGGCCTGCTCATCGACTCAGCTCTTGCTCCGCATCCAGAATATATCAACTTTTTGGGCGCCCCTTTCAGTGCATAAGTTGCATAAGTGCTGCACCAATCAAAACACTCTCTGCAAAAGGGTCTACCCTTACAACAACAACTGAAAGCCAAACTCGAAATGATTTTGACAAACTGCGCTGGGCTGGCGCTAGATGGCGCTAGTGTTGATAAGCGCCCGCAGTTGCGGATGTTTTGAATAATCGATGCTTCCTGCTCTTTTAGAGTGTGCGATTGTCTGTGTGTGTGTGTGTGTGTGTGCTCTAGTTTATTTACCTTTCAATTGCATACTTTTTGGAGCCGCGTTGATTTTTTACGATAAATTTCAATTTGAAACGCTTGCAATGCATAAATTTTTCGTTCGCTGCACATTTTTATTTGCCAATTAAAAATAGCCACAGGCAACTGCCATGCACCCTTCAGCCACCCTCGCAACGCTGCAACTCTATTGCAGCTGCGGCAAATTGCAGCACATTTAAATACAAATTGTTTGCATTTTTTTCAGTCGCTGCACCTGCAACGCCAGCAGCAGCCGGCCAAGGCAAAAGAGTGGCACAGAGGCAAAGTGGCAGCCAAGCAAGCCAATTGCACAGTGTTGCATTTAAATTGCACATTGAACTTTGACATTTTGATAGCGCTGCGGCACAGGCCCATCGAACCATTGATTGGAGTTAGGATAAGGCAGGCCGGGCGGGCCAGGCAAGCCGGGCAGGGCGGGCGAGGCGGGCGGGGATGGCAGGCGCAATTTATTGGCAAAATATGCAGGTGCAACGAATCGTAGCTAAATGTAAACGAAATGCCAGTCAGCATACGGTTAAGAATGGCAACTATCCTACTATCCTACTATCCCACTATCCTACTACTCCACCCACCCTCACACTGCGCGCCCCTAACTCACCTTCTAATGCTGTTAGGGCACGTGTTGTTAGCTTACGTTATTGATTGCGTCATGAATTATTGAAAGATTGCTAACAAATGGCAGCAAACGAGCGACGCTGCGCAGATGCAGGTCATTCTGGCAAGGGGGGAGTGTTCCGGCAGACAAATTCGCCTCGAATTCGCCAATTACCTAAAATAATAATACTACAAAGAAAAAAGCCAAAAACTGTCATCCATTGGATCTCACTAACAGATTCCTTCATTAATATGTTCATATAATTTTGTAAATATTGTAAATAATAGACATTAGTCCATATATATAACATTAATCCAATAGAATCCAATCCAATCCAGTAAAACTATATTAAGTTGACATTAAAGATAGCTTAAATAAAATATACAAATTTTAAAAAAATAAATAAAAAATATAAAAAAATTATTAAAATAAAAGAAAACAATTTTCTAAATTTTAACTGGTAGAAATTGAAGGTAAATATATTATACAAACACCTTACAAATAATATATTAGCTATTGCAGCAGTTGCCTGCCAAAGGCGAAATTGCTACAATGACAGAGTAGATATCTTGTACAGTAGTATGTCCAAAGGAAATTTGATTTTAATTGAAATACAATCCTTTCACTGCATTCAAGGCAAGAGAACTTAAAGAGAAGAGGCTTTAAAGCCGGGCAAATGGCCAAGAGCCAAATACAGGTCAAGTTCTGTTTCACCTTTCAGTTGGGGCGTGAGTGAAGCTCGATCCAAATTGATTTCAATTCAGATGCGCTTTAAATTTGCACAGCATGGACACATGAATAGGGTCAAATAAATTAAGTAGCTTAGCTAAAGACAAAAGGCTGAAGGCGTAAGCTGGCTAAAATCGAGCCAAACTAAACAGCAGCTGTGGGTCAGGGCCAATTCTACGGCTCTCCCAATCAATTCAAACTAAGCCAGCACAAAGCTGAAGGCAGCCAAATAAAAATGAAGGCTAGATAAGCGGCTAAGACAACAAAAAAAAAGAAAACTGAAATAGCAATAGGGCGTATATTAGGGGAGGTAAATGGGTGAAGTTATTGCTAGATTGATTGATTGATTGATCGATTTAAATTAAAGGCATTAAGCGGCTGGCCGTCTAATTGAATCGATCAAGGGCAGGCAGACGATACGGCAATTGTAAATTGCTTTATAGCCGCCTACAGCTGACTACACTTCATCGTAATGTCATTTCAGGCAGGACACTTCATATAACATCCCGTCGTCGTCGTATTTTATGACACAAACAGGCGTCGCTGAATTTACGTTGTCCTGGGAGAGCCCTGGCGCACCAAATAAACCAACAAATCAATTTGCCAGGTGCCTATGCCCAAGCCCAAGCTCCGGCCCGGCCCCGGTCCTAGGACTAAAATCCAGACCCAGACCCAAACCCAAACCGTCTCTCTATCTGCCCGGTACGTTTAGCTTTATTTCACTCTTGGTTGAGATTTATGAGCCAAGGGCGCGTGAGCTGGAAAAAAGTGCCACAGCAAATTGTTTTTGCTCTGCCGGCGCCAAAAGTTACGCCTTGGGCTTGGGCTTGGGCTAGGGCTTGGGCTTGGACTTGGACTTGAACATGGTTTTGCAGGATATGGAGGAGCACTCGACTCGGCTCTATACTCGGGCATTGCACACGGCTCTGGCTGACCAGTCAGCATTTATTATTTATAATAGTCGCCCGGCTTTGCTTTTTGCCTGCCATTTAGTTTGCTTTGGCAACCTTTTTTAATAGATGACAGCACAGCCCAGCCGAGTCCAGCAATGTAGCCCCACTGTAAGATACACACACACCCACACACCCATACACACCCACACACATTGCCGGCCATCCGGCGAACAGTTTGTGCCACATTCAATTGCTCGGCCGGGTTGTTGTTGTTATCAGTAAACATTTTATTGTCACACACTTGGCACAAATGGGTCGCTGGCCAGCTCATAGATCTTGGCTCCTATACGGCAATCACTGCACAAAGCAGTCAACAAGGACACGTGTTGTTATTGTTGCCATTCGATACCCTTTCGTTGAGTTTTACAGCACTTTAATGAAGCAAGTCAAGTTCTGATTTAGATAGTTATCTATTCGAATGAATATGTTCCGAACGTGCGTCTGTTCCAAGTGAAAGGATGTTATAATAATCTATCTCTCAGGCCTATGAACCGTTTCGGAAATGGTTCACAGCTGATCCAGACTCATTGAATTGAAAAATGTTAATTAAAATGGACAACTAATTACGGATGATCTCAAACAGGATTTCCTACTGATTTAAAACACGTTAATTCCGTAGCGGAGCCTTTAAAGATTTAACACTGCGATGGTAATAAGTAATCTTATATCCCTGATATAGGACTGATCCAGCTTGGCTTGTTAAAATGCTCACTAATAAATTCAACGCAAGACACATTTAAGTTTACTGAAAAACTGATCGATTTCAAATAAAATACAGTTTGTTAAATATGAATTAAATATTTAGGCTGCTAACTATGTGTGTCTCATATTAAACACATTTACATTATTCCATAATACTACTTTACAGAATTTCAATTTTTAGTAATCACAATTAGTCTGAGATTACTTTGACTGTTAAAGCTCAAGTATCAATGGAAAAGATATGAGTTATTGTTTAAGTCCATTGTTCATTTAGTTAAGAGCATTTATGCTTCGGCAATTTGAGCAAAGTTTTTCAATCTGGTTATTTCTTCAACGGTCTCCTGCAACCGTTGTAATTTTGTGCTGACTTTCTTCTTGTTGCCTTTTGCTTTTTATAGTCCGTTAAGCCCTTTTGGTCTTTTGACTTATTGGTTTTGTGCTGCTACCATAGCAAGTAGAGAAGGGTTGTTAGGGAGAGAGAAAAAGCCCCAGTCCCAGCCCCAGTTCCAGCCCCAGTCCCAGCCCCAGTCTGTGCCTTTGGTTTCCATAACGCAACAACGGATAGCATGCGTTTAAACAAGCTCAGTTGCAATCGCCGTTGGTCGTCCTGTTTGTCCAGTTTAAACCACCACCCACAACACAACACGGAAAATGGAACTGGGGGGCGTCTGTTTGACATGTCCACGGCCCTGGCCTTGTATTCTTGTATGCTGTTTGTTTACAAACGGGCTATGCATATACATATATGTATGTATATGCCCAAAGATAACATGTTCTGTGCAACCGAGGGGCGTAACAACGGAAAGGTCGTTGCGTAGGCGGCTGTTGCACAAAGCAAAGGCGCCACCGATTGCAATAAGCAAAAATATCGGGTTACAGTTACACACCATGGCCAGCGGTCTAAGTAGTCCCGAACAATTGTATCTAACGGCTGCTTGGCAAAACGAATCCCTTTCTTAATTTCGAAAATATTTAATAATGCTAATCCATGTTGAGAGAAAGACAGAAAGCCATGAGAAATTATCACAAATTATCGTATATTAAAAAAGAATGAAATTATTATATTTTAAATGATAATATTTTGATTGGGGTTGTTAACTGAACATTTATGCCATAGTTAACCAATGTAAGAGTCTCCTTCGAGCAATACTGGAAGGGTCTTCCAGAGTCCATGAAGTCCTTAAGATATATATGACGGTTTTTCCGTACCTTTAACCTTCTCCGTACATATATTGGCCTAAGTAGATCCCATTGAATTGCCAAATACTCTAAATATATTTGTTATATTCATTTATTTATATACATTAACAAGTAATCAATTTGTGATGAAATATGGAATATGCTTTCGTGCTGACTGACTGACTGACTGACTGACTGACTGACTGACTGACTGACTACTGACTGACTGACTAATGACTGACTGACTGATTGGCAATCATCGCACAGCCCAAACCGTAAGAGCTAGGATTCTGAAATTTTCACAGTAGGTTCCATCTTTGATGAAAGTGCACTATAGGACGGGATTTTGGAAAATTCCATCCATTGTTTACCATCCAATCGGCTTCAAACTCATTTTCAAAGATCTACACAAAAATTCATTTGACACATATTTCACCGATTTTGGAAAATCTACCCCATGGGCGTAAAATTGGAGTCTCAAGGTTGTATGGGCGAAAGTCTAATTTTAGTCCGATTATCTTAAAATTAAATTTTCAAAGCTCTTTACGTAAAATAATTCGATACGTGTATCAGCGATTTTGGGAAATTCGGCCCTATGGTCGGAAAATCGGCGGACAACTCTGGCATTGGGCATTTTTAATTTTCATACGATTGGCTTCAAACTCATTCTCACGGCTCTATGCAAAAACATAATAGTCAAGGTGGCCAAAGATTTCGGAAAATCTACCCCCAAGGTCGGAAAAATCGGGGAAAACTGTTGTATGAAACTTTTTTGATTATCGTCCGACTTGAAGACATTTTCATAGCCCTATCATTGGGCTAAACTATTAAGGAAAGTACTCTCACGGGCGGGAAAATTGTGGTACGCTATTGTGTGTATTTCCTACGATTGACGAAAGTAGTAAAATTCAATATAATGCATTTAAATCTATATATAACGCCGGGCAACGCTGGAGTCTTACCAGCTAGTTTATTATATTTATTTTTCTTCCTTCCTCACATCATTCTGTTTTTTTTTTTTTGGGTTAAATTCGGTTTATCCATTACACAAACTTTGCTTTAATTGGTAAATGCCAGTTAATAATGAAATGTAATTGATTGGATTCAAATAAATAATTTATATAAATTAATTAATTGTTCATTTATATTAACATATGTATATTTTATTAAATTAGTCTGCGTGGGCTTTAGAGTAAAATTCTATCAAGTAATCCTTCGACAAATTTAATAGAAATTAATTGAGTAATTATATACACAAATTGCAGATCGGGCTAGGTATATCTTTACATTTAAGAGTGTCTGTGTATGTTCAAACATGACTTGTGGTCCAGTTACATGTTTAATGCTCTGTTAATTAAGCCAATTGTTCAATAGGTCAATATCTAACTCTATAACGAATTCATTAGCTGCACACTTGTGTTTAAGCGAACTCTATATCCGCACTGAATCACAAGTCGATTTAAGAGCCTGCAAAGCAATTATTGTAAGTTTTTCGCTTCCATCTGTTTTCGGTTTCACTAAAAGTGCCACCGCCTTGTTTTCAATTAAATGAACACCAGGGCCGAGGGTGCCCAGGGAGCTGCCGCAGCCCGTAGCCCGTAACCCGTAACCCGTAGCCCGTAACCCGTAACCCGCAACTTCGCAATTCAGAAAATCGCAGTTTCGCAACCCGTAACCCGTCACCCGTAACCCGCAGCCCGTAAAGCCCGAAACTCGAAACTCGTGCAAAACATTGGGGGTACACGCCCCAATCGTTGCCTTCATTATTACAACGCTGCCAAATACAAACAACGATGAAAATTGTTGCCGCAATATTGAAAATGCGGCGTATTTGGTTTGGATTGGCGTTGCTGGGTCCTCGAAAGTAGCTCCCATGTACAAATTGAGCAACAAACCCTTGGCAACAAAAACAATCGGCAGCAGATTAAGTTCATGCCATGTTGCAGTTACAGTTACAGATTTTTGCCATTTGCCTTTCTTATTTTTTTTGTTTTGGCTTTTTTTCTTTGTCATATTCAGTTTTGCACATTTCTGTGCTGTAGCCCAAAACAAATGTTGCCTGAAACCGATTTTCACTATACACACGCTTACCCCTCAGCCATCTCAGCCACCGCCGGCCTCGAATCAAAGAGCCACCCCAACTACCAACTACCAAGCGAACCCATTTGAAACACCCTCGACGACTCTTTTTCGCTTGTTCTTTTCAGGATCATTGGCAGCGGGTATCGAAATGTTTGGCATTAGGGCTTGGAGCAGGCTAGGGTAGGGGCAGGGGCTGGGACTGGGGCAGTGGCAACGTTGCGAAAATATGTCACAGCATTTGTTACACATTTTCGGGTCAATTTTTTATTGCGTCCTACCAAAGACTAAAGATATACAAATATGGTTCACTCCCTTACAAACTTGTTGTATATGAAAACTGGCTGTGTGATTTAATATAAGTCCCAGCACAAAAGCAGTAACCTATACTGAGTTTATAGGTTTTGACAAAGCTATAGGAGCCTTAAAATGTTGGATAAATTAGAATTTCTACATGAACCAAATGTGGTTGATATAGATGCAATGATATAGGGCTTAAAACGAAATTTCATCCGTACGGACAGAACGAGCATTGCAAAAACCCAACATAGTACTCCTATTCCTAAACTTCTTCGGAAACAGTACCATTTGTGCTATGCTGACAATGCTCATAACGAGCTGTGCACGATCCGAGCTCGAGCCGAGCATACCCGAACGAACACAAAACGACCCAATTCATTACGAACACTTAAAAAAGAAAATTTGATTTGGTTGACGCCTGGTTTCGAACCCGGTTCTCCCAAACGAAAGCGTGCAGCTCTAACATAATCACCACGGCTGGCGTGCTGAATTCGTCGCCTACATAAGCCACTCCACATGATTTTTAGGACAGCTGTTGGGAACTGCCCAGCTACTTTTACCCCTACAACTCTTTACCCTTCCTTGCCCACGCCCACCACCCCTCCCCATCGGCTACTTTGCATGTGTCGTTGACACTGACTTGTCTTTTAGTTTTTTTCAATTAAAACGCGCTCAACTGTTAAATCGTAAACAGTTTTTGCCAGGCCCCATGCACACTCCCCGCCGCCCACTGTGAGTTGGATAATAGCAAAAGCAAAAAATATATATACACAAGCGTGCAAAATAACTGCAAATTAATTATGCACAACAAACGGTGTTCCCCCCTACCCAGCTTCCTCTTGCAGAGCACACAAATCCAATGAGCGCCCAGCTGCCCCTTAATTGTTGCTATAATTGTTGTGACCCCCAACCCCTAACCCCCAAAAACCCCAAGCCCCAACCCTCGATCCCAAAAGCACAGCCAAGTGCCGCACCCAGTCACGATTGTATTCACGTTGCCGCTTCATCAGCATAGGCGACTCTGCGGTCCGGGTCATGATGCAAGGGGGGATGGGTCTGGGCAGAGCCAAGCCCAAATCCAAAGCCGGGCACAATGCGCGGTCGCTTTGCAAATGTCGACCGCAAATTAATTTACAACGTAAACTGCAAAATTGAAAATTATGTTGTAATTACTCAATTCTGACGTTTTTCCCATTGACCCAAATTTATGGGGCCCAGGCCATAGACAACAAGCCGAACTAACTCGACGTCGGCTTTGGCGTACATATCCAGCTTCCATATCCTTGGCCAGGACTGTGATGACTCCCTGGCTCTCAGCCTTTTGTGCCAATTTAAATGCGTAATTATAACGAGTGCGAGCAGTTAAGAATCGTTCTTGGGCTGCATATTAATTGTATGTCAGTGGCAGGGACAAAGCAAGGAAGTGGGGGCGAAATCTATGCAGGCCAGAACAGACAATAGGAATTTTAATTAAGGATCAGCGTGGGCAATTTTATTTACAGGTGGTACTTGGAACTTGGCTTGGTAATCTGTGTGCATGTTCCAGGCATTCCTCAGCTTTTAATGCCGCAACTGCTTTGTGCCTCTGCCAATTGAGAACCCATTGGATGAGCGGCTAGGGCGGGTAGGCAAAACGCCAGTAGTGGGGCGGGGATTGGGGCAGATTGCCGAGTTTGGCTTATAATTCTTTAGACTTTGGTTTGAAGCCAACTGAAAAAGTGAGTAAAACAGTAACTACCCTCCCACTGGGCGTATGGGCAACTTTGGACCGATCTATTTCAAGTTGTTTCCGTAGTGTAGCGGTTATCACGTGTGCTTCACACGCACAAGGTCCCCGGTTCGAACCCGGGCGGAAACAAGCACAAATTATTTTTGTCCATTATTTTTTACTTTATAAAATAAATGATTGTCGTAATCAGACTTCGTATTTTTTTAATGCAATTCACAGATTGTACTTGCTTTCGATCTTGAGGAGCTCTAGATCTCGGCCGCATAACTAGTTTCCGTAGTGTAGCGGTTATCACGTGTGCTTCACACGCACAAGGTCCCCGGTTCGAACCCGGGCGGGAACATGTCTATTTATTTTTTCTTTTGGTAAAATATTTTGATTACCATATATTTTTTATCAATGTTGTGACCATGTTCATCGAAATAATCCAAAAATTCAAACAACTTACAACTTTGAAAATTAGTCTAATACACTGTTACTTATCGTGTTTTGGATATTTTATTTTATTATGAGCTTGTCATAATTTCAAATTCAACTACCCAATATGCGAAAACCGCTTGAAAAACGCGAGGAAGTCGCAGGAAAGTCGCCACAAAAAGCTAAACGACGTCGTAGCATTAACAGAAAGCTTTTCTGAGCTTTGCTTAACATTCATGTGTATAACATACAACAAAAGCTCAAAGCTCAAGCAACACAAGCTACAGGTCGTGTTTACACTACATAAATTAAAGTGATGTGTAAATAAAAATAAACTTCTAACATTTTGCCTGCAAATACATACCCATTGTCTTATACAAACATACTATGAAATTGTAAGTTGCTGTCTATTAAATACTTTCTTGTGATTTTCACTCTATCTTTCGCAGCTTATTTTCAATAAGTGACGCCAAGTCTCGATTAGTGTGACGAAGTTTCTTATTCCACCAAATCTCACAAAATGATTGTATGATCGATAACAATATTTATCACAAGACACAAAGTAAATAATAAGGGTATTCCTAGTTTACAATAAGTCGTTATGTTTACAAGAGTAAATAACACTGGTATTCCTAGTTTACAGAGTCACTACTTTTACATTATAAGTGATATGGATATCGAGGAAACTATATATATGTTAGTATGTTCGTAGATATGTTATTCAAACTGCAAATTATACTTCTAGTTTGAAATAGTCATGCCACATGCTGACCCTCAGCCTGAGAGACTAAAGTGAGCAGCTGGTATTTTCGCGCTCTCTGCACAACAGAAAGCTTTTACCAAATGAGTGTCTCTCACTCACCACGCTTTTAAAGCACTGAAAGCTTTTTATAAACAAGTCGCCGAAAACTTTTGCCTTACGCACTGCGGCAACAACAAACGAAATTCTTATCAACGTGGTAAACAAATTTCAATGAATCTTTGTGCAATTATACATCATTGTTTACCCAATATAGTACGTGTAGTTGGCAATAAATCAATCAGAGTATATTGCTTGCGATAAGCTTACTACCGGCAATTTGCACTGCTTTCAGAGAAATACGCGCTCCCGACAAAACCCCAAGAGCTGCGTCCGTCAGCTGTGGGAACTTTACGAGAACTAAAAATGAACTTGACAAGCGAGTGACCCGCTGTCCTGCTTCCGCCGCCGCCGCTGGCCCTAGCTGACAATGTTTAGTAAAACAAGTAAGAATGCTATAGTCGAGTATACCCGACTTGGAAACTCCCTGTACCCAGGTCAAAAATTTCCAATCGCATCTTCGTACACATACACACACACATACAGACACACATACACACGCACATACACACACACATACACAAAAGACGCACACACACGGGCGACTGCTCAAGCGCAGCGCAAGCGCGGCATTTTAAGTTGTGGCTGTGCTTCTTCTTCCCCCGCGCTGAAGCACTGAATCTTCTTTAGTGAATAACTGCCGTGTTTATTATCCGATCGACTTGTAATTTAGGCAATAGATAAAGAGTGGCCAAAGTACTATACATGCCAAATTCCAAATGTATGTATATCTTGAAAATTGTTACTGCAAAACGGTTTTTATCAATTTGCGGGGGAACAGGGGGAAGTTTTTTCAAATCTAAAATAAACTTGTCCTTTTCCCGCTATACCCGAACCTACATTTCAAATTTGGTATCTCTACCTCTTATAGTTGCTGAGATCCTTGCGTTCATACATACGGACGGACGGACGGACAGACAGACGGACATGGCCAAATCAAAATCTCTTTTGATACTGATCAAGAATATATATACTTTATAGGGTCGGAGATGTCTCCTTCTGCCTGTTAAATACACTTGCACAGATTTAGTACCCCCTTTTTACCCATTTTATGGCTACAGGGAGTAAAAAATGCTGAAAAAATAGTATATTGCGTTTGTGCAATGTCCGTCTATCCGTCTGTCTGTCTTTAAGCTAGGGCAACCAAACTTAGTACACATGATGGTATATAACCTCAGCTTATAAACTGTAGAGGTCTTTATCTAGAAACAGAGTATTCTGCTGTCGGGACTGCAACATTCTTAGTTTTTTTTTACAATGAGCCATACTGGGTATGATATTGATGTTACTGATAATTGAGCTTTGACAAAATAGTACGATAAGTGCACTATTTTATGACTAATGTATACATAAGCAGTTGTTTGTAATTATATACATACATATAAGTAAGTACGGTCGAACTTGTCCAAGTCGAGTTTCCAGTAACTCGCCCTAAATACTAAGAATGAATGGACACGTTCACCAGCATAACTGATCCATGATCAATAATTGGATGTTATCGAAAAATCTGATACTTTCTTGTGAACGCTATTATACACTTTGTTGCCAACGCCGTCATAAAAAGCTTAAGGCGCTAAGCGTCGCAATTTATAAATGGCGGCATAATAAAATATTTATTTATTTTCGTTAAAATGTATTGCAGCTTATGACAAAAGGGGACTTCGCAAGTCACAAAGTTGTTGCTGCAATTATATGCAGAATAGAAAGAGTATTTACGCAATCCAAGAAGCTCTGCGGCAATACACATTCCCATTGGAGAGTTCATGTTTAAATTTACTGGTTTTAATATTATTGTTTTCCCTTGCTTACATACAAAATATATACAATAAATTTCGATATAACATATATTGTATCACAATCACTTAAATTGATCGTACAATTTCTATGATACCTTTTCATGGATCATGATACGAAATTTGGTATCGATATGCCGTATCAGCCGCGTTCCCCAGAAAGATCATAGTAATCAGATAAATTATCAGGGATCAAGACATGCTGGTGAACATGGCCATTGTTACATTTTATAATGAATCAGCACTTAACTCCTGCACTGGAACTCCTAGCTGACACCTGCCCCCACACTTGACATCATACCTCCAGTAAAAAACCTTGTCTTTGTACAATTTCAAGTATATATTCTTTAACAAGTGTTAATGTTAATTCTACCGGGAATAGTTACGTGGTCTTCCAACTATAAACCCAGTGCAACAAATCCATCTCATCGTATAGCACTCCTTGGGACGTCGAAGAGCATAGCATGACAATTTGGCGCACTTTATAGTGCATGGATCGATGAGGGCTGCAGCATAAATTCATAATTAAGGGACAATATTGTTATGTCGGCTTACTTACCGGTAGCTTTATGGAGGATGATCGATATCAATAGTATGTAGGCAAATTTTAGATGCAAATCCATATTCAGTGGTGTAAGCAGTACAAGTACTCAAAGTCAAAATACTTGGTAAAGGTCAACAAAATATATAAACAGATTTTTCATACTTGTCAAAATTAATTAGATTTGCTACGAATGCTCTGTATCTGAATGGATTGGCGACAGATTTAGTTTCAAGCGTGCAAATAAATTTTGTACTGAAATAGAGTAAATAAATTTTACTTATTTAAGAATGCTGTACAAACAACAATATAACAAGTAAGCATGTTGCAATGGGTGGTTCCCGACAACGGTATATCCTGTTCCCATACCACAACTAAATTGTCCATTTACGGCAAAACATATTTTTGATTCAAACTATCAAAAAGATTATTAGTATTTCTAATCTAAATTTTGGGAAATATAAATTTAGCTCATTTGTTTTGAGGGAACAGGAGTCGTCCTTTTTAAATGGTGAAGAAGCCAGGTTGTTTGCCGAATGGCGGGAAGAGGCGTGGCAAATCAGACGCTTTGTTTTTTCGTTACGACTTGATAGACTCATCACACTCGGCTTTAAGTATGCTTATCATCGTTTAATATTAAATAATTTAAATAACAAATGCTATACACAACTAATATGGTAAACAATTGGATTGCAATGTGCTTGGGATTAATAAATAGAAACAGCGACAGAGAGCATTAAACGTACATAGACTAGCGCGTACATAAACCTAGCTACAGTTACAACTAAGACGGCTGTCCACTTAGTCCCGCGTGTGATCGCGAATCCAGTCGAGATACTCCGTGACACGGGTGTAGACGCCAGGATAGCCAGGCTCGCCGCACTTGTTGCCAAAGGATACAACGCCCAGTTGCACCCAGTGCGAGTCGTAGCGCATCATCAGCGGGCCTCCGGAGTCGCCCTGTAATGCAAAACAGACCGCCGTTAGTCTGGCGATTCTTGGAAGATCTTAAGCCGATCTTACCTGACACGCATCGACGCCGCCATCGGAGTAGCCGGCACATATGAAGTTCTCATTGATGGGCTGGAAGTAGCTGCGATCGCAGTCCTCATTGCGCCAGATGGGCAGCTCCGCCTGTCGCTGACTGGTGGATTCCTTGCCGCCATAGTAGGTGGTGCCCCAGCCAACGACTGTGGCGCGACGTCCAGGCAAACGCTCCTTTGGCGGCATGCGTCCCGCCCGTGGCAGGCAAACGGGTATTACGTACTTGGACTTACGCACGGGCTTGTCCAGCACAAGAATTGCAATATCATTATAGAAGCCAATGCGAGAGAATCTAAGACAACAAAGTCAGCTAGATGATCTGGTAAATACACGGCTGGAAGCACTCACCGTTCGTGTGTGCGCACTTCTTTTACGGCAAACGTGACCGGGTCCGAGGGTTCTGCATCCGTGGAGAGATCAATATCGCCCAGACGCACCGTAAACTGTCGTGCCGCAAATCTATAAGATACAATTATTGTATATGGCAGAAGAATAATAGTCCAAAACCGCTGGGTCAAAATGGCATAAGATTAAGATAAGGAATATAACTGGCTAGAGCGATATAGTATCCTTTCGTAGTGAATTGTATTCAGGCAGTGCAATCTATCTCGCTTAAAGCGTGTGCTTTCGAAGCTGCTTTCTAATCAAAATCTCGTCAAAGTTAGTCTACGGTCTTAGCTAGTATCATTAACACTTTGCATCGGAACTTACGGCTTTTGTTTGGAGTCGCGCGTGCAATGAGCCGCTGTTAGGATGTACTTGGAGCCAATTAACGAGCCGCCGCACCAGAACTCCGTGCGCTTTGGTCCATGCAGAAAGATGGCTGCCATCCAGGGCCATTGGCCATTGGGCGCCTCCACGCCACCCACAATGCGACCCGTTGAATACTCCTGCTGTCCGCACTCATCCGGATCCACAATGTTATTGGCTATTTCATCGAGGTCCTCCGGCTCCAGTGGTACCTCAGTAGTTGTGGTTGTTGTGGTCGATGGTCTCTTTTGTGGTATGAGCACCAGGCCTGAGGTGGGTCGGGAGCTGGGTCTAGCTGTGGGTCGCACCGTGGTGCGCCTGGTGGTGCTGGCCTGTGTAGTGGTGGCCGTGGGTGGCCTGGCGGTCAGCTTCAGTGGACGTTGTGTGGTCAGCACAGTGGAGCTCTCCGTGGCGGCGGAGGACAAGGGACAACAGACACCAGGCACAAAGAGACTCTTAAAACAGAGCGACTCGCGCAGGCTGCTCAGGTTCAGCAGCAAAGCAGGACAGCTACTCAGATCCTCGCATCGTCCAGGACGTCCACTGGGCGTCTTACAATAGTTCTCCACATCCTTGGCCGTGCCCGCATCTTCACTGGCCAACGCCAGCTGATCGAGTGGACGCAACGTGGGGATTGGGCTACTGGTGGTGCTCGTGCTGCTGGTGGTGCGTGGAGTGGTGGGTATTTTGATTTTTTGCAGGGACTGCGGCGTCGCTTGTGTCAGCTCCTCGTTGGGCTTCTTTACCTTCTGCTTGTTCTTGTTCTTCTTGCGCTTCTTCTTCTGCTGTTTGGCCTCCTTGTTCTCCACAAACATGGGCTTGCCAAACGGCTCCTCCTGTCCAATGCGCTTCGTGGCCACTTGAATAGCGCTCAGATTGGCAGGCTTGCCAGCTGGCAGCAAGCTGTTCGCTGAGAGCGTTGTTGTCGTATCCAGAATCTTGCCAGAGATGCCAGGCAGCGGATCTGCCCTGTCTACTGGCGACAAAGTTGAGGTGATGCTTAGCTCTGTTGTTGAGGAGCTAGAGGTTGCAATGTCATCCCCGCTGCTGCTACTGCTCACATTCTCCGCCTTGGTCTCCTGTCCGCCACGCGTCATGTCCACCAGCATGTGCCCCACTGTGTTCAGCGCGCCCAGCGTCTCCGAGATACGATGGAAGGTGGATGGTGAGAGCAGACGCGGCAAGGATTCATTGCTGTTGTCGCTGCTGCTCTCACTTTGCTCCTCATCGCTGTCATAGTACTCGCTGGAGCCTTCTATGTCATCATCCTCCTCATCGTCCTCGCTGGCATTGCTGCTGCTGCTGTCGCTGCTGGCTGAGTTGGAGTTGTACTCCGAGTCCTCGATCAGCTGTCGTCCCAGGCGCGTATCGTGTAGATGCGGCTGAAAGAAAGACGCTGCCTTAATAGTTAAAGTTATGAATGCACGTGTAAACCAATTTTCAGCTAAATGCACTTACCATCATTTGTCAAATGCAGCGGCTGCTCATCATCTTCCGATGGTCCTTGAGCCTGCACCAAGATGACAGCTCCAAGCGCTACAAAATCAAAAATACAACATTTTAAAACACATTTCAGGACAAGAATATTTATATCAAACAAAACTTAAAACTTTGTAAGCCAACATTCAGCACAGAACCAGCGGCTTGCAGCCTTGATTTCCATAAGTATTTCCTCCTAATCTTTTGTTAACGGCTTTTCTTTGGGAACAAACTGACCTAAGCCAATCCTATACAATTGAGCTTGAGTTTACCTTATGCAAAGCCCTTTCGGGTTGGGTAATGCCACAAATTGGCATTACGCATCTGTAGTTCAAAATGAGAAAGTATGTCGCTATCTCACTCCGACAGTCGGGCCATCCCTTTCGCACCCCCTCACTGGCCAGCTATGTATGTATATCCGCATGTAGCTGTTCAACTGAAGCGTTTAATGTTTATTTAGTTTGCAGTGACATAACCTCAGTTCGTAACCAAAGCGAATGACTTGCAATTTGTTATAGTCGGTCTTCAGCCAGAGTTATAGAGGAATCTTGCAACTTATTCTGCATGCACAGCCTGAAGCTCAAGGTCGATTTAAGATTTCTCCTTGCACTAAGATTGTTTAACTCGCAAGACAATTTGGGTTAAGCTGCTACAGTTTGTTTTTGTTTTTGTTGTTTTTTGTTTTTGTTGTTTTTTGTTTTTGGTTTTTGTATGCGCCGCTCGGCGGCTCATTAACATTTTTCGAGGTGTGCACTGCAACTTTGTCACTTTCACTTGGGAATAAAATTGCCCATACCAATGGCAATGGTTTATGTAGTCTTTTTTTTACTTAATTAAAGAAAAAAATGATATTTTTGTTGTATTTTCTTGCTGCTGTGTGCCCACACAATGAATTACTGGCCAATTATACAAAAAGGCTGTGGCTTCGCATATAGAAATGATTTCTTATGAAAAGTGAATGCCTCTTTGCCAGCAGCCAAAGTCAGCACATTTCGCATGGACCCACAATTGGCCAATTGTTGTGCCAGACTTTGTGTCACTTTCATTGAGAGCGAACAACGAAAATCAACAATAACTAAATATATATACAATAAATATATTATATCAAATTTAGGTTACTGCCATAATAAAGAAAATAAAAGCCATAAAAGATGTCTGATATTTCCAAACTTTGTACTATCCCAAATACGAGTAGAGAAAGAAACAATGAAATAAATACAGAGTTTAAATCATGAAAGTTTGATTTAATAGCACATTAATATATCTTTATATTAAACTAGCATAGCTCGTCTTTGGTCAGCTTGATTCGATTAATTTAACCTTGACCCTTATTTTCCGTCTTCCTAAACCTATCAGCATCAGTTTTCAAGAAGATTTTAAAGACAATCGCATGATCAACAAAATTGTTAAATGCCAAAGTTTCCTCATTAAAACAAAACCTACACAAACAATTTAATATTTATAGTTCAGAAATTAATATTAAACTAAATACTAAATTTAGTTCAACTTATTCTAGGAAATACGCATGCCCGTAAATGTGTGTTTTATAATAATATCCTAAATATATTGTTAAATTATTATAAAACTACTTATAAATTTAAAACAAGAAAGAACGGCTATATTCGGAGTGCCGAATCTATATACCCCAGCAGCAATGTTTTTATTCAAATCTCATTTTTCACCCGATACTATGGCAGCTATGTGATATAGTGGTCCGATTTTGACCAAATTTAGTCAGATTGTATAACCTCTTCAGATAATCGGATTGGGTGAGTTTGGTGAGGATATCTCAATAAAGAAAATAGTTTTTGATACAAAAACATAGTCTTCGACTGACCATTCGTACGGCAGCTCTATGTTATAGTGGTCCGATCCGACCGGTTCCAACATATGTACTCCCTGCAGCAAAAAGAAGTGTCTGTGCCAAGTTTCATTACGATAGCTTTAAAACTGAGCAACTAGTTTGCATAGAAACATCGGACATCGCTAAATCGACTCGGCTTTTCATGCTGATTCAGAATATATATACTTTGTTGGGTCGGAAACGTGTCCTTTCACATTCACATTCATCTCACATTTCGAGACAAAAACCTCTGCTAGGTTATAATAAAATGTCAAGCATCGCATATAGGAAACGTCAGTTTCTTGGAATATATCTTTTGTCAGTTGCACAGCAACAAATCCACATTTAATCGCAACAATCTAGCCAAACAATTTAGGCATTCAGCCAGCTGTTTATATTATTTGACTTATGCCAACGAAAGTGAAAATCCCGGCTAACCGGCTGGGGAAACTGAGTTGTGAGCGCTGCTGGGAAAATTGCAATTGAGCAACGGCCTGTCGCGACAATAAAGACAAAATAGCTGCAATAACTTCCGAGCCAGCAGATAAATATAACATTAAATTGTAGACATCGTGATCATGCCAGCAGCAACAGCAGCAGCGGCAACAACAACAGCTGCCAAACTTCAATGTTTGGGTTTGTGCAGCGAGCGATGACAGCGGCCACAGCGTCTCCGACTTTTTACAAGTAGTTGCATAATACGTATAGATAGGCCGATGTTGCGGTAATACCAAATACACTTACATATGGTACGCGTATGTATCTGTATCTGTATCTGTATCTGTATCTGCATCTGCATCTGCGAGCTTATGCAGTGACTATGAACAGTAGCAGCTGGCGCAGCAAGCTGGCTACAATTTAATTGGCCTTGGACATATTTTACATATGTGCAATTTGCATTATGGGCAACTGGTTTGCTTGTGACGTCACTTGGCGGAAGATTTTGCAGTTGCTGCCAAAGAAAGTTACAGACTTAGTCACGTTTTTTTCGATGCGCATTATGTTTTCTTGCCGAATTATATTTAGCTCATTAATTTGAAGCGGCAACAGAGCGTTTCAGCTTGAACTTGAGTTTGAGGTTTTCACTTTTATTACCAAAAAGTCTCCTAAGCATCAAATGAAAGATAACAAAAACTGCTCTACTAAAACATCTTAAAACTTGATCTCTATTTGCAACATCAATAGCTCAATTTATGTGTTGAAATAAAGATAATCATCACTCTGGGTATTTATTGAGTTGCCTGAACTGAATTCGCTGTCCATTTCACATAATTCCAAGACAAGTTCGTTGCCTAAGTCTTTTGTTTTTGCCTTCTCTTAAGGCCACACTTTTTTGAGCATTCACACATTAGCACAAATTAACAATAAATGCATGCTAACTCACGCATATTTATTATGAATTACCAAATGCGTTAAAACAAAGTTCAAACATGTTTTTTTTATTTTATTTTTTTATGTATACCAACCTAGGCACAACAAATATGCACTCAAATGCATTTTTATGACACGAAATCCAACAAACTTTTATGCAATGCACAACAACAAATGTAACATTTGCAATAAGAAAAAAGTGTTAAATGTTTTATTTTATTTTATTGGGGCGGTTTCTGTTTGATATTCGTTAAATATTTTGTTTATTGTTATTTAACACGACTCAACGAAGCCGACAACGTTGCCGAACTTAACGAAACGACGGCCAGCGACGCCAAATGAAAATGAAAGTGTTAAGCGCCGCGGTTTAAAAATGTTTTAATAAGAAACTCGAACGATTTTATTATATTTATGAGCTGTTAATTATATCGGCACATTGATTATATTTTGTAATATTTATTTACTTATGCATATGTTTGATTATAAGTATTTTGCTTGCTTATTTAAGTGTTGCGAAATCACTGTGATTGCGCAAATAATCAATAAAAATTTCCAAAAATTTCACTTTAAATACAACAAATCATGCAACTAATTGTTGTTGATTTTTCACTTCATTTCAGTTGCATTCAATATTAAAATCTTAATGGCTTTTGCTGTTGCTGTTGCTGTTGCGCCTTCGCCGCGGCTGCTTCCGTGTGCCGTTGCTGCCCGAGTTCGACTGAAATTGAAACTGAAAACTGCAGAAGACAAAACGATACAACAGATACAACTACAACAACAACTACAACAACAACTACAACAGACAACACAATATACATATGTACGTCTTGAAGTCGACGTTGGAGCTAGGCGTCTGGCAGCTTTGGCTCTGAGTTTGGGGGGCTTTCGTTTTGCTTTGTGAAAAGAGTGGGGACTTAAGACCACGAAGGTAGCACAAACAAAAATACGAAGATACAGACTGGGTTTTTTTTTACTTTCTTTAAGCGTTGCGCTTTTTGTATTAATGGATCGGTTCGCTGAGCAAGGCAGAGCTGAACATGCTGGGCTTTGACTGTTCAAATTCTGTAATTTAACCGAAATGGGTTTCAAAAACATCCAGCTCTTTCTATTATTACAAATTCTGTGCACCTCGAGCAAGACCCCAATGAACCCGTACCTTGTTTAACAGTGTAAGCATATATACTATGACAACACCCTATGACACCCACATAAGCATATGAGCACTTTAACTTACCGCTCAGGTAATCCCCAACTTGTCTAGTCAAATTTTGCGCAACCTTCGATTGTTTTTGTTTTTATTGTTGCTGTGTACACTTTGTTGTCTTTGAAAATATTGCAATACCCTGTCGAGTACCTGAATAACAGCAGTTCAATGCTGTTTTGGGTGATTCATGCCTTTGACGTAGTTTCCCCTGAACACTTTTTGGCCTACTTAAAATGCGAGCTGATTGTGAAGATGTTTATGTTAAGGCAAAGTTTTTAAGCAAAAATAAATTAACGAAAGATTTTAAAGCTGAAATTATAATCTATTGATAATCAATAGAGTTGTGAGCAAATTAATTTGTGGAAAAACCAAATGTTAATGTTTTGAATTTAGGTTTTCTGAGGAAATCCTTGAGCCGTTCATCGATCAAATCAAGGCAGCCCATTGTGAGCGGAAGATAAACTATTTAAATTTTATAAGCAAGGCTACAAGCGCGATTTAAAACGAACCAGTTCGAACCCGAAATTTCAACTTTCTTTTACTCTGAACCGAGCCTAGAACCGAATCAGTTCCGATCTCGAATCGAGCGCTCATGCATAAGTACTGACAGTATGTAAAAACAAACCTGCAAGTGACGAACCAAGGTTCGAACCAAAAGCTGGGTTCAAGAATTTTAAAACGAGATTTGAAAACCGAACATATAGACGAGACATTGGTTCCGTCAGTGAAACAAATCAATTCTTTTGGGGTACTAGCCATGACTACATTTCTATGCAATATAATTAGACGATTAATGATTGAACGCACTAGTTATTATAAGAAATTTAAGTATCTTGTTTACCTTTCTATGCAGTGCCAGACTCTGGGCTCTTGAATGAGCATATAACACTCTGCCTAAGGCTTGTCTTTCTGGTTCATCTAGGTTTCATTTGGGACAACTAACGACCGTGAAAAACAAAAGTGTGGAGCGTGTGAGCAACATAATTAATTGTGTATTCATGCGAGCCTGGGCCAAGTTGCTTGACAACAGCAAAAGTTAGAAAACAAATATTTTTGTTGCCCACCATTGTTTGCCTACTGTTAACACCTTTAGGAAAAAGCAGCAACGGTAATAAAACTACGCGTATAATAACTGCATGTCAACAAAAATTGCTTGTCAAATGTACTTACATGGAAAAAGTGTTAATAAAAGTATGGGCTGGCTTAATGGCTGAGAAAATGGCCATAAAAAAACAAAACTGAATAAATGCATAATAAAGTATATACATATGTACATACATAGATGTATTATAATGTAGGAAGGCATACAGAAAGCATGTGTGCTCATTGTTTTGTCGTGAGCTTTTCAAATGAAAATGTTGGCGCCTTTAAATGAATTTAAAGCTTTAAGCATTGTACAAGCTCTTTTTGCACTAGAAAAAGCTTGGGCATATTTAAAGCAGCTGTGCATTGGTTTTTGTGCTTTTAAGTTTCACACAGCTTTTTTCTATTAAATATGGCTAATTTTATAGCTCACTGACTCAATAGCTTTCATATGGGCAGTGCCTCTAAAACGTTTTCGAATAATTATATATACTTTATTATTTTACTTCATGTATTTACAATTAAAAGCATTTTGAGATATTAAATTAGCATTTAGAGTTAGTCTACAGTCTAGAACGCCATTGAAACTTTAACATTAAGCATTTAGGAATTGAATTCATATATGTAGTTGTATTTAAATTATTATTTATCCATAAGTTATATAAGTATTAGCAGTTTAAAATTTTTTGTCTTCAAGCTTCTGTATGGAAGCTTAAAAGTACATATTTATATATTGTGAACAATTAACATTTAATAAAGTTGTACGACTTGCAGAGATTGAGATAGATAGATACGGAGAGTGTGACAACTGGAGAGACTCATATTTACATCAGAGCCAGCGTTGAGCTCGCATATCTTACAGATACTCGTAGAACACAATCCAATAGATGCAATTGAGGCTGGCAAAGAGCGCGGGAAAGAGCACACGCGATGAGCGATCGATATAAATGGCACGCTTGAGGCGCTCCTGGGCGGGTGTTAGCTTCATCTTGGGTAGCTCCGGCTCCGGTGCTGGCGGAGCTGGTGGCGGCGGAGCTATAATCGGGGTCAGCATAATGCGCGACTCCTGTCTCGGTATCCAAGGCCCGTCTGCATCCAGCGGGGGCCGCACCACGCGTCGCGTCGTTGTCACAATCTGAGAGGAGTTAATCAAATATTAACCTATTTGCATATAAGTATGAAGATTAGTGATAAAGCTGAAAATCAATCGACAATAACATCGATCTTTTTATCAATCTTGCAATCTAGGCTATTTCCTCTACCTATACAGTCGATCAAAGTCTATGACTTATTTTAAAACCTATCTTTATTTTATATCCAATGAGTGAATTATTTTGTTTATAAAAATCAACATATTAAGTTGCTTTCGAATTTGTACGGTTCTATCGATAGTTTCGATAGTTTAGCTAAAAGGTAAACTATCGAATGGCGGCACTTTCAACGGTTTTCCAGTCCAACGAATTCACGAACACAGCACACACACACGGATCTTTGTGAAGCTCAAAAGGCAGTGTAAAGAAATTAAAAAAACCTGCACTAATACAATCACACTTACTAACACACATGCAGAATTTGACACCACTGATTTAAATATCTTGTTTCTACATAGCTAAACTCACGCGTTTATTTTTGGTCATCTCGTCGAATATCTTCTCAATTTTTTCAATCTTTTCATCCGCCAAGGGCAACATTGTGGGTTGTTTATTGGCCACGGTATTACTGCCGCCCGGGGGTGGTGCCGAGCCCGCCTCCGCCTCCTTCTTGCCCGGTTCGCCGGCCACTGGCTTGGGTGGATACGCCATGGGCTTAGGAATGGGCGTATCGCAAAGCACAATGTTGATCAGGCAATACTCCATCAGCGCCATAAACACGAACACCGTGCAGACGGACATGAATGCATCCACGGCTTTCAGATAGGACACGGGCGGCAGAGATGATTGCGACTTGGCGTGCTGCGTGGAGAGCGTGAGCAGTGACGTCACACCCAGTGTGACACGGGCTGGCGCAGCCTCCGGTTTTATCCAGAACGAAACCCACGACATTATCACAATCATGCAAGTGGGAATGTAGGTGTTGAAGACATAATAGACCAGGCGACGCTTCAACGTGAAAACTACCTCTAGGCAGGTGAAATTGCCCGTCGAATAGACCTGTGTACAGTCCGCGGTCTCATTGCGTATCAGGGCCACTTGAGGCAACTCAATGTTCTCGTCCACCACCAGCGGCGTGGTGGGATCCCATTGAAAGATCAGATCGTCTGTGGTATGAGATACTAAAATAATAGCAAGTGATTAATAGATGCTTCAGTTTTATGGAAAAATACACATAAAAGTAGGTAATATTAAAATATCATTAAATATAAATAAATAAATAAAATAAGTAAGAAAATTGTATCTGACATTTAATAAATCCCTAAATAGCCTCTTCTAATATATAATGGCGCCAGCAAATAATTTTAAAATTAAAATTTTATGCAGCAATGCAATTGATTGGATAATCTGATATATGAATGTAATTAAAAAGGGCCAAAAATATATTCATAAATTAATATATAGTATGTATGATTTATATGTAAACTCTCCAAAATTCAATTTGGAATGCAAAAATAATGGAAACTCACAGCTCTCCATTTGCAGCTTACACTCCTGTGTATCATGTGGATAGATGGCAAAATTCATGATGCAGGATAGCTTCAGCGTTAGCTTGACCATGTAGAGAATGGTCTTGTCCTTGTAGAGCCACATATAATGATTTGGTATGGTCATCGTTTGGAATGTAACCGATTTGGCATTCTTGAAGAAGGAGTCGGGTCGCCACATGTTTTTCAACCAATCGACCTCGAGGAGTCGATATTCCTGGGTCATGTTCTCGGGCAAACGCAGACGATGATCCTTCCAAGTCTGAGCGAAGAACACATCGGCCACATAAGTCATGGAGTTCTCATCGATGGAATCCAAGCCCATAACTGTTACATGAAAATAAACAATTGTGGGCTGTCCCTCCTTTTGGGTGGACGCATTTTATCATAGCGCTTTATGTCCTCTGGCAGGATATCGGTTATAGCCAGACTTTGTCTGTTTAGTTATGCAATTAAGTCACTATTAGGGGCCAAGCACAGTGTTGTGAAGAATACTTACTGAAATTCACCCTTGGCATAGTGTTTGAGACAAATGCAGCATATGACTAGCAGAATTATTTGTGCTACCATGGCTATGCGTTGGAGTAGCTCCCTTGTACGCTCTGCAACGAGTACAGTAGGTGACAAAGGCTAAATTAGACATAGGGGTATTTACATGGGCTATGTAGTCTGATTTACGACCGTGACATGACCTTGCCGGGGATCAAAGCAAAGCTCTCGAACGATATCACTGGCATTGACAATGCATCGAGAGCTTTGTTGGTCAGGAATTGACGAAAATAGCAACAATTATGCTGCTTAACGATGTAAATAAAATAAAATGTGAAACAAAAGACATTGGCGGGGACACAGTTAGCACACTTCCTGCACAATAGCCTCGGCATTGGCAACCCTGGCAGCCCTTTCAGCAGTACCTTTCCATCTGTCTTTCTTCCCCACTCTGTCTACACGTGGAGGCCACAATACCGACTTAATTCACAATTAAAGCCACTCGAAGGGTAGGTTGCCGTAGGGGGCGTTGTAGGGGCGCTGCAGCCTTAAGTGGCCATGCGCCTTTTGTGAGCTGTCGATGCCGCTGCTGAGATGGCAATGCCGCACAAAATGTGCCCCATTGAACGCGACACGGCGAGATTGAAGGCAGCAATGCGACGGGCACATTAGACAAGGACAATTGACATGGCATGCTACTCGTCTACAAGACGCCATTGGTTGGAGCAGCTATTTCGCTAGCAAAAATTAGGCCAACATGCATTATTAATTTAATTAATTCATTTAATATATGGGACGCAAATTGAACAACGATCATAATCGGCTTATAAACTTAAGATTGATAACGTCAGAGAAAATATGCTATGTGAGCAAAACTTGTTATCTCTTTACTCCCTGTACCCATAAAATGGGTAAAAAGGGGGTACTAAATCTGTGCAAATGTATGTAACAGGCAGAAGGAGACATCTCCGACCCTATAAAGTATATATATTCTTGATCAGTATCAAAAGAGATTTCGATTTGGCCACGTCCGTCTGTCTGTCCGTCTGTCCGTCCGTATGTATGAACGCAAGGATCTCAGCAACTATAAGATCTAGAGACACCAAATTTGGAATGTAGGTTCGTGTATAGCGGGAGCAGGTCGAGTTTATTTTAGATTTGAGATATCTTCCCCCGTTCCCCCACTATTCGATAAAAAACCGTTTTACAGTAACAATTTTCAAGATATAGATTTGGGATTTGGCATGTACAATACTTTAGTCACTCTTAATCTACTGTCCAAATTTCAAGTCGATCGGATAACAAACACGGAAGTTATTCACAAAATAATATTCAGTGCAGCAGCGCGGGGGAAGAAGCAGCACCACTACCACAAGCACTACCACTTAAAATGCCTCGCTTGCGCTGCACTCGAGCTGTCGCTCGTGTGTGTGCGTCTTTGTGTATGTATGTGTGTTTATGTGTAAGTGTACGTAGATGTGATCGGAAATTTTTGACCTGGGTACAGGGAGTCCTGTAGTCGGGTATACTCGACTATAGCATTCTTACTTGTTTTAATTTGGGAACGCTTTGTGTAAAGAAATGCTAAAACATCGCAATAGCGAGAAAATTATCGTTAATATAAAAAATAAATAAATGACCATCGGTTCAATTGAAAGTAACGTCCATTGTTTTGCACTACCATAATGCATATTGAAAAATCTTGTCATACCTGCACTATTTTACGTGATAGAATTTAGATTTTAATAATGTAACTAGATATATATGTAATTTAAATAGGATGGACCACATTACTGAGTGTGCATACAGAATCTTTGACTTGAACATTCGTACTTGGATTGATTTCAGTATATTGCTTTTCTTAGATCAAATTCTTATTACAAGACAACCTGAATATTTGTTTGAAAAGAACATATAAAATATTCAAATAAATGAAAGACAATTGTTCGTACATGCTATTCGAGCTTGGAAGCATCTACCACACTATCTTAAAACAATCAGGGGCACTTCACAGTTCAATATATCGCTTAAAAATGTCTTAAAACACACAATCAATCAAAGAACAAATCAATAAATAAGTAAATAAATAATATAAATTGAATAATTAGAAGATTATTAGTATTTATTTAATATTAAGATTGATGTTATGTGTTCGTGGTTACGCAGAAATGTGAGTCTTAAACCAGGATAGGGCTGGGATATTTCAATAAATCAAATAAAATTAGCATCAGGTTACAGTCGGAAAGGCAGATACAAAATTGTTGCAAATTTAAAACCAGAAAATACATAATTCCATTCTAGAAACTTGTATGACTAAAATAAAATCAAGAAATAACAAAATGTTAAAAAAAACAAATAAAATTTAGATTCAAATCACATACAATAAATCGAGGTGTTTTATTTAGAAACATAACGAATAAATACTTTAAGTATATTAATTAATGTTGGATTGGCTTGAGGAATGTAAAAAATATGTATTTTACTTGTTATGTGAATAAGAACTGGTGTAGATAAGCACTTAATGTGTTTCAAAGGCTTTCAAATCGTAACAGTGATTATATAACATCAGCTGAACACTTTGCTAAACATTTTGCAGGTTATTTAACTGAATATTGAACAAACTTGTTATTTAACACCGAATTTATTGATGCAATATTTACATATAATTTAGAATATTTCCAACACTTTTATATTTAGTTAGTTTTGCACGTAAGTCGTTTGTATTTTTCCGATTTAAACGTCTTTGCAGTTCGAGCTTTCGCTGACAACTGACGGTTAGAACAGAGCAATTTGAATTTAAAACGTTGCCAGGCGAGCAAACGAACGAGAAATTCACCAACGAAGGATGCAGGATGCAGGATGCAGTGACGGCGAACGTGTGTGTGCGTGTGTGTGTTTGTGTGTGTTTGTAAGCTATTGAGACTATGTGGTTGAATCGTTGAAAACCTTAGCGCGCTATAAAAGTGAAAGGCCTTAAAATGTCTATGTAGAAACTAACAAAAGTCTTTAATTCAGACTGCGTCATCTGGATAGACTCCCGCTGAGCATAATTATGCATGTGTATGTGTGATATATACAAATGCATATGTATGTATGTATAGTATATGTATTAATAGTATAGCGCACCCGTCTCTGTGTGTTTGTCTTGACATAGTCACTTAACATAATTTCGTCAAGTACTTTGGCATTGCCTCCTTTCTACATAATCTGTTCAGCTCTGTCGTCATCGCCATTGTAATTGCAACTGTAATGATGAGCGAGGGTCCTGACAATCAGAATTCCTTACGTTCAGCTGCACTGCTGCTGCGACATTGGCTTATTGATTGCCATAGACCAAAGTGAAATTTGACAAAAATATAAAACCATGAGAAACTGTCCCCTAGTACTACTTGGAAATTGTACTTTAGTTTTCCAATCAATTGGCTTGTTAGCCGCTTCGAAGCAAGCCAACAACTTCTTAAGTGTTTCCCAAGTGGCGTTTTGTCGCAGCGGCAGTAATGGCAACATTTTGTTGCAACTGCATTCCTGGTTGAAAAATACGTGAACATGCCAAATGAATGCTAATATAATGCAATTTGATGATAATCCACTGAACCCGCTTTCGTCAAATTGAACAAGGAATAGTAGGAACTGCAAATCTTAGAATAAACTAAATTCTACAAATCGGAGGAAAGTGTTCAATAAAATTATAAATTTCTTACTTCAATTTAATTAAGTTAAGATTACGAATAGGGAGATTACTATTTTTACTCCCTGTACCCATAAAATGGGTAAAAAGGGGGTAATGGATTTGTGGAAAAGTATGTAGCTTCGATTTGGCCATGTCCGTCTGTCCGATCTCAGCAACTATAAGAGCTAGAGACACCAAATTTTGAATGTAGGTTCGTGTAGAGCGGGAGCAGGTTAAGTTTATTTTGGATCCGAGATATTCCCCCCATTCCAATACATTCCATAAAAACCGTTTTACAGTAACAATTTTCTTAACACAGAAGTTATTCAACAAACAAGATTCACTACTGCTGCGCCGGGGGGCCGGGGAAGGGGCAGGGGGAAGAAGCAGCACAGCCACCACTTGAAATGCCTCGCTTGCGCTGTCGCTCGTGCGCTTTGTGTATGTGTATGTGCGTGTGTATGTGTAAGTGTACGATGATGCGATCAGATGTGTACAGGGAGTAATAAAGCTAGGCGGCAGGGGATTTTTAAAAAAAAATTCAAAAGTTTATAGTAAGGTAAGAAATATATCCTAATCAAATAATCTTTTGACTTGCTATATATTTTCAACGGCGGCAGTTCAAACCTCAGAGCCTATGAGTATAATCATCTTTTAATTCAAATGTAATACAATTTAGTTGCCAAAGCGTAATCATTTCTGCAGAAATTCTTTATTTAGTAAAGTGCCTTTTTACTCCCTGTACCCATAAAATGGGTAAAAAGGGGTATTGGATTTGTGCAAAAGTATGTAACAGGCAGAAGGAGACATCTCCGACCCTATAAAGTATATATATTCTTGCTCAGTATCAAAAGAGATTTCGATTTGGCCATGTCCGTCTGTCTGTCCGTCTGTCCGTCTGTCCGTCCGTCCGTCTGTCCGTCTGTCTGTCCGTATGTATGAACGCAAGGATCTCAGCAACTATAAGAGCTAGAGACACCAAATTTGGAATGTAGGTTCGTGTATAGCGGGAGCAGGTCAAGTTTATTTTAGATTTGAGATATCTCCCCCGTTCCCCCGCTATTCGATAAAAACCGTTTTACAGTTACAATTTTCAAGATATAGCTTTAAGATTTGGCATGTCCAGTACTTTAGTCCCTCTTAATCTACTGTCCAAATTTCAAGTCGATCGGATAATAAACACCTAAGTTATTCACGAAAGAAGATTCAGTGCTGCAGCAAGGGGAAGAAGAAGCACAGTCACAACTTAAAATGCCTGGCTTGCGCTGTGGCTCGTGCGTGTGCGTATCTGTGTATGTATGTGTAAGCTAACGAAGATGCGATCGGAAATTTTTGACCTGGGTACAGGGAGTTTCGTAGTCGGGTATACTCGACTATAGCATTCTTACTTGTTCCAGTTATAATTAAAATGCATTCCACCATGTCGACACCTGTGGGGAGGCACCAGGCTAACCGTAACCTTGAAGAAGCTATGTCGCACGCTTCGCATGCTTTATATTCGATTCCCCATCCTTCAAAGTATCACAGCATGCGGCCTTTTGCCACGCCTATAAGCTAAGCACTCAACGCCCTGCCGCAACACTTCAGCAACACATCCTTTGGCCTTCCGTTGCCGCAGCAACAACAACTGCAGCAACAACAACTGCAACAACATCTCGTCATCGTCATCGTTATTAAATTATCTCTGATGCGATAATAACACACTTAAGTAACTTGCCGTAGATTCTAACCATCTCCTCTATCCACCCTCCTTGCCCTGACAAGACCCCTATTCTGCGCGTGCTATAAAAAGCCGCCGATTTTTCTATAGTTTATTCGAATGCAGCCGAGCTTGGTGCTGCTTTTGGACCTGACCTAAGTACTTGGCTGACTGTAGAGCCTGTGGACGCTTTTCAACCGAATCCAAGTTGGCCACAGCCAACCGCACCCCCTGGCACCTAAGTGGTGCTCTTAAGTTTCTGCTGATGGCAGCAGGCGGCGGGGCATGCCACTGCAAAATCCTAAAGGTTTGGCGCGCTTTTAACTTGAATAGTCGTAGTCTTTGCTGCTGCTGCTGCTACTGCTGCTGTTGTTGCTTTTCGGCTTTTGACACAAATTACATCACAGAAATGTTGTAAAATAAATTATGATTTTCGCCCAAAAAAATATACATTTTAGATTTGTCTTTGAGACAGCAAAGTTTGTCTGACGTCAAGCGAATTCCTAACAAATAAACGAAGGTCGTGAAAGAAATAGAACTTGGCGAATGGATAACGTGGTGCTTTTTAAGGTAAGATCCTTATAGGTTACCTGCGCATTGAGCCCTAACTAAGCCATGCAGCAGCTACTCTCACTTGAATCCAACGAGGGTTAAGCAAGTCTTCCAATCTCCAAAGATCTGCCTATAGCAGACAGATGCTTTTCAAAAATTAATAAGCTCGTCACAAAGTCACATACAACTTGTATTACCATACCACAAATGTATGACCCACATTTACCAGTATGCGGAAGTTTGTTGAATGGAAAGTTGCAGCATTGAAGCTCGAAGCACCTCCCAAGCCACCCAACGCCCAGTTGCTTCATTCATGAAAGCGCTCATGCGAGGCCATTGAACCGCCTTCGAAATGGTTAATAAGGGAGTTGCGTGTAGCGGTCTTGGACGAGGGGGAAAGGACCCCCCCCCTCTTATTGTAGCAGCGACGCCAACTTGGAGCAACAGTTGCCACAGAGAGGAGACCAATGCTCAGGTGGCGTCATTGTCGCCATTGTTGATAAACAAACCTGTAGCCGCCGTTCTACCAACACGTGTGCAGTTCATGCTACATGCTAGGGGTTGCTGGTGTCTGACGAGGGGGGTAGCTGGGTCGGGGGTTGGTAACACGGAGCATGCGCCAGTTTATGTGCCAGCTGAGCACATTGCCGTGACGTCGCTATTGATTTTTACACGGGCAGGAGACGCTCATCGTTGAACTGCATTTTGGCTGCAAACACACAAAATACATTAAGAAAATGCATTAAAAGTGAATTTGTTTGATATATAAAAAATAAAATATATTGCGGCATAATTTCAGGCGGCGCTTGGGAAAAAGGCAAAGTCGCCGGGCGCTGAGAACTTGGAAGCGTGGCCCAAGATGATCAAACTGCGACCATATGTGCCCTCCAAGCGCATTGCCATACGGGACTCCTCAATTGATGAGGACATCAGCGATGATGTCGACGATGAGGTGTTCATCAAGGACGCTAGATCTGCCAAGGTGAGTCACAATGCGATTGAAAAATATAAAACTCACCTACGCATTTAATATACATGCATATTTGGTTAATTATTTAAGTTGGCAAATATTCTGATGAGTTACCAATTTAAAAAACTCATTTCGTGTTTGATAATTATGTAAAAAAGATATTTTGAAATGCGTGAAAGTCTCTTAATGAGCTTTCATCATTAATACAATATTTTGATTTGCCTTTTTAGTGTCACATTGCGTACTTTTCATATGTGTAGTATACCAGAAAATATGGAAAAGGCTATATTTGAAATGAAATATCTTCCTTTTTTTAGTAAATATTTATTTTGCAAAGTGGTCACTGCCAGAGGCAACATAAATCACATTTAGGACGGATTGTTGACACTGTAACAAATGTATAGAATGAATAAAAGAAAAAATTATATATTTATGACGTGGGTAAGGCGTTGTTAATTTAAGAAATCCTATATGAACAAATTGCCGGCAGAAGGTCAGGGCATTGGCGAGGGCATTGATAATATGACATGATAATTCGATAGGTAACAAGCTGCAGAAGAGTAGTTATCCTCCTGACCACAGAAAGATTCCCGACAAGACATATCTCATGCTGACATTGAAGTTTTTGAGGAAGGGCTCCAAAGAAACAATTCGGATCAGTTATCTACTATACATACAGTACATACAGTACATATGTACAATATGTTCCCATAATCAATTTTGTCCTAACTTGAACAGACGAAATAAAAACCGAGATCTAATTTTGTAATTAATATTTACTTATTAAATGACCTCATCCAATCACAGCGCAGCGAGGAGCAGGGCCTCAAGCGTCCATTGATGGCGCCCCGCCGCAAGCACAACTCCGGTTCCGGGGGCAGCACCACGCCCATTATGAAGCAGCATAAGCGTCGACGTTGCTGCCGCTGCTGTGAACCCTTCTGCTATGCCCTGGCCGCGCTCACCGTTCTGTGTGCGCTGCTCAGTTTGGCCGCCCTGATGCTGACACTGTTCCCGTTGCCAATGCAGCGCATTCACCACTGGTGGAAACAGGATGAGCGACTGGCGGCCATGTCCGCCTCGAGCGCTGGCTATGGCAGTAGCTTGGGCAGCGAATTCGTGCCTTGCACACAGATAAGCGTGCAGAAACTGTGGACGCGCAGCTTGGCTAGGATGAATAGCGAGAGTCCGTTGCGTACCGCCGATCTCAATGGCGATGGCATCAAGGATGTCATCTTTGGCTATGGCGTCGATGATAACATACACTACGAGGGCATCCCACTGCCCCGCTGCAAGTCAGCCCAACAGGGCGACGATGTGCCCTGTGAGGGTGGCGTCGTGGCGCTTAACGGACGGGATGGTTCCATATTGTGGCAATCGTGGAGCGTGGCTAATGTATTCTCGCTGCACTGCAATGCAGATATTGATCGCGATGGTGGCATTGACTGCTTGGCCGCTGGACGACTTGGCGTAAGTGAATCTTTGGCAGCTCTTTAAAAACAATCTAATATTTCTCCCTGCAGATGATCTTTGCCGTTAATGGACGCACTGGTCAGGTGATCTGGACATTTCACGAATTGGAGGTGGAAACCAATTCGCCCATTGTCATGGATCTTTATACGATCAATGTGCTGCGCGATCTGGATGGCGATGAGGTGCCCGAACTGATAGCTGCGCATCTCGAGGAGCGTGAGGAATCCAAGGCGGGCCACATCAAGCTCATCTCCGGCAAGACTGGTAAGGTGCTGCGCAGCATACCAACACCCCATCGGGAGGAGATGTTTGTGCCCATACAGCTGCTGACCCGCTCCGACGGCACCGAACTGCTGCTGATGGTCACGGGCGGCCAAAACACGCCCGGCGGCATTTACAGCCTGCGCCTGCTGTCGCTCATGGCACACACCAGCGAGAAGCACTTCACGCCACTCCATCAGCAGACAGGCTCAGGTCTGATGGTCCCAGCAGTGCTTAGTGATCTCAACGGCGATGGCATCAACGATGTCGTCGTGGCCGCCTTCAATAGCAGCGTCTTTGCCTTTGATGGACGCAACTACAGCATGATGTGGAACTACACGTTCCCGGCCAGCGAATGCGTCAGTGCCATTGTACCGGGTCACTTTGACCACGACAATGTCACCGATTTTATGGTTAAGTATAACACAGGACCAGGCTTTCCTGTCTACTACTATTCGCAGACAACGATCTTAGATGGCCGCACGGGTCAGCCACTGCTTAATGCTATGATGACGGATGCCGGTGGCGCCAGTAGTCTCCTGGGTGGCGTATCCATATCGCAGACCTTTGGCGGCGACTTCTTTCTCCACTGGCAGCTGCAGTGCCGCAATAAGCCAAATGCACGGGATGCCTATGAGTTTGTGCCGGACAGCGACATCATTCTGCAAGCACGTGCCGACACCTGCCGCCTGCGCTACAACGAATCTACGGTGCTAAAGCTCTATGCCATTGCCCGGCATATTGAGCCACCCGGTGCGGTGCTGTTTAGCACAGATGATGTGGAGGTGCAGCTGAATCGCACTCAGCGACCCGCGCCGGCAGGCAAACAGTCGCCACTTAAGCATCCGAAGCTGCTCAAGAAGCTCCTGGCCAACCGTGAACAGCTGCTCAAGCAGGTGACGGCCACGGATACAGTTGAGCAGTTGCCCGGCCCAGTCAAGCACTCAAAGCATCACAAGCATCCTCTGACGGAGTTGTTGCCGGAATCGGAGCTGGACAACGAGCTGCCTGGCTTTGGTGGCGGTTACATCAAGGAGCCCTACAAGGAATTCGTAAGTTCATTTATGTTTTTTCCTAATAAATCATTGACTAAATCAAACGCTTGTTCATATCGACTAGAAGGACTATGATACTCTTCCGCTGCCAGCTGAAAGTCCCAATCCCATGCGCCTGCCGGAGGAGTATGAGTTGGTGTACAATGATGAATTGCCACAACTGCCGGAGCAAAACGAGCGTCCCATACACTTGCGCAGCAAGTATCCTAGCGGCAGCAATCGTGATGTGCGCAGCGGCACAATAGGATCGAGCACATACTCGACCACCACCACCTCCAGCAGCAGCACCACCACAAGTCAGCCAGTGGCCGCTCAGTCGCCGCTCAGCTTGTGGGACCTGGAACTGGACAATGAGGCGGTCGAGCAGGCCGCCGATGCAGCTGCGGCAGCCGCAGCGGCATCGATCCCCAGTTCCAGCAGTCAGTCGCAGTATCGCAGACGCAAGCGTCAACGGCGCAATGAGGACGCCGCTACCAGCAGCAGCCGCGCTTCCACTACCACCAGCAATGCTGGCGAGGATGCGACAGCGGCGCCAGAGGATGCCTCGCCAACTGACTGGTATTTGGCTTCCATTTCATCAACGGGCGTGCTGCTCAAGGCGCTGGGCAATGCCAGCTCCTCGCTGGACTTTGCATTTGTGCTCAACATACGCGAATCGGAAGCGTATCCACCGTTGTTCTCGCCGCAGGATCTCAACTGCGTCGAGGAGAAGATTAGCGCCTATAAAAGTCCGTATAGAAGGTTAAATTTTGACAGAGTATATAATTAACATTCGATACATTTATTCTAGGCTACACCGCCGACAACTTGCGCGTGCTCCGCAAGCAATTCCTTAAGCAGTGCCTGAGTGAGCGTCTCGTGGATTCGGATCCCGCCCTGCCCAAGTACGAATCACAGCTGATTATTACGCGCATTGGCATTACGTGCACCTGTCGCTCGCTTCAGCCAGGTGAGGTGTGCTCGGAGCTGGATCCCATTGATGCACAACGCTGGACTGAATTTATGGGCAACGACGGCAATGGCTACTATGCCAACTAAAACTAAGTCTATCCTCTCTCTACTCACCTATTGTAATTAATCGATCGTCATTTGTGTGTGGCTGTTTCTTGTAATTGTAACAGTATTTACATGTGTATTTGTGTATATTTTATGATTTTTTAATTAAAATTAAATATTAAATCTTTTTGATTGTCTAAATGCTTTGATGCAGTGCAGTGGGGACCAGCTTGTTCGCTATCTTCGTTATTAATCCACATTATTATTGCTGATTCCATTACCATACTTCAATTTTTTGTTTTTTAGGATATTGAGCTACCATATATTTATTTACATATGTGTACATTACCAATATTCAAATAAAAATCTACAAGTGGCAGCACCACATTACGCAAGTGTTGAAAAATGTCACTTGTCTATCGATCCCGAGTATTTTTGCAATACTTATAAAGTATCGATGCTGATCAGCTGTGTATAAACTTGGCGCAAATTCAAAAAAGTTAACAGCTAATAAATAGACCATACTCTTCCAAATATTGAGGAAATCCGCCATATTGACTTGTTGGCAAAGACATTTTTGAATTTAAAATACAGACTCAAACTTACACAAAATTATAAGATGTTGATGAAATTTAAATGGCGTTTTCAGCTGACGTGCCACTAAAAACCACATCAGACTGCACCCCGAAATGCCCGTAATGAGCGAGCCATATTCTGTAAAGCAGACGCTCACCTTAACAGCTAATTCTATGTTCCGATATGACTGTTTCGGGTCCAATGCAACAAGCAGAAACACTGTTATCGAAGCCTGTGCATTTCACAACACTAGCACTCGCTCGTAGTTCTGACCTAGCCCAATGTTTCAAATATGCTGAATAGGTGATTTTTATAACTAGTTTTTTCTAATCCAATTGCTTCTTTTATATAAGGTAAATAAATGCGCGCTGCGTGTACATATATTTAAGCTTCTTAATGGACAACTATATTTAGAATGCGTTTACCAGT
Source organism: Hirtodrosophila confusa (assembly GCA_035043065.1). NCBI lineage: Eukaryota > Metazoa > Arthropoda > Insecta > Diptera > Drosophilidae > Hirtodrosophila > Hirtodrosophila confusa. The sequence goes on from JAWNNI010000024.1 coordinate 918,018, forward strand.
ATTGACTAGATTAAAACGCTTTAGCCCTCTCGCAGGGCGCAAAGTCAAAAGCTAAAAACCGAACGCGCTAAAAGCTTGCGACAGTCGCTCACGGAACGCCGATCTGTGCAAGTGCAGCAGTAGACATGCTCTCAAACAACAACACAACCGAGTGCCAAGATTTGGATTCTATGTTGGTTAATGATAAAGAGCCGACGTCAACAATAGCAGAGGAGCAGATGCAAGTCCGGGCTTTAGGCGACTGGTTGCACGCCAATCCAAACATAAATGGCTGTAACACATATGAAAATTTGCATTTCTTTTTACGCACTTGCAAATTTGATGTGGAACGCGCCAAAAAGAAGCTAAAAACGTTCTACAAGATGCGCGCAGAGCGCACCGAATGGTTTGACAACTGCGATCCCATGTTGCCCGAAATACAAGAGCTGCTCAAACTGGGCGTCTTTCTGCCCATAGATGGCGTGGACGAACAACAGCGAAAAGTTGTAATCATACGGACGGCGGCTCACGATCCCAAACAGCACACACAGAACAATGTCTTTAAGGTAAGATATGTGAACGTAAATCCATACAATTTGACGAATACTGACCTTTGCTCTTTAACAGACTAGCAAAATGATATTGGATTTGCTATTAAAGCTTGAGCCAGATAATTGTGCGCGTGGCATTGTGGCCATTATGGACATGCAGGGCGTCCAATTGGGCCATGCCCTGCAGCTAAATCCCAAGCTCATCAAGCGCTCCGTAGAGAGCTGGTCGGCTTATCCGTGTCAACCCAAGCTTTTAGAGTTTACCAATGCGCCTCGTCACGTCAACTTCATTCTAAATTCGTTTCGGTGCGTCACATGAATTTTGCCTATTATCTTTAATTGATGTATATTAATTTTGTTTTGCAATTTTAGTGTATTCATGACGCCCAAAATACGAACCCGTGTCGTAGTGCGTCGCGAGGGCACAATGGTGAATTGCATGCTGCTGCCAACGGACTTGGGCGGGCAGGGTCCCAGCTACAAAGAGTTGGCTATCAAATGGAAACAATTGCTCGAGCAGAACGCGGACTTTTATTTGGAGCAGGGCAAATACAAAAGCATACTCAAATGATTTGGACGCTAATGTGGTGTGCGCGATAAGCGTGTGATTAACCAAATGTGATTAGAATTACAAATATATGTTCAATACATTGTTCAGTATATTATTTCAAGGTATCAATAATCGGTGTAATGTATGTATGTATGTATAATATCAAAACAAATCTCATTTTAAGCAATATGTAATTGCAATGCGCAATTTATGTTTTTATCTTTGCAGCTGTAGATTAGTATAGCCTTTGTTAGAACAGCTTTCCATTAAGCGTTTCTGTTATCGGTCAGAGTTTTGAATCCACCACAAAATTATAAAATCTCACTGTTTATTACGTAATTTGAATAAACTATACTCAGTTATTTCATAATTTTGTACTATTTTCCATTCCAATCCATTCAAAACGTTTTAGCCATTGCCTTTAGCAATCAATTGATTTTGTTTTGTTTCGAATAGTAATACTACATATTAGTACTATATAGTATAGCGTACATATATAAAATTGGACTTGTAGAATGAAAAGTGTATGGAAAAATATACGACTTGCAGTATTCAGTATACCATTTAATTCCGAACTAATTAGTTGCGACTGGGGTAGTCATTCAAAAGAAGCCTTACTCAGACCTGTTCCCATCCGCTTATTCTGAAAAGTATTGGGTTTGAACCAATGGACTGAAATCAGAATCTATCTTACTATTTCAATCGAAAACTGGAACACAAAATCCAAAACTATTCGGAATAAAAATTAATCAGAAATGGGAACAGGCCAAAGCATATTTTCTTGTTAAGATCAATTTCAAATAAAAGACAAAGATTAAAATTCGAACAAAAAGTCTGTTTCATTATATTCTCGGTTTCTTTATTAGTATAAAATAGTATATCAAAAATGTTTATCAAGTCTATAATTATTATCATTTATTGGGGCTATCGAGTGTCGCATCATATTGCTAAGGGCTTGCATTGCAAAAGATAATAAATACGTACATACAATACATACAAAAGAACATAAACAAATAAACTAGCACAGTTTGTGAACAAAATGTAGTTTATAAGCTGACTGTTAGTGTATTAATGCGTGCTGTCTGTTGTACTAGTTTCCCTTTTTACATATACATACATATATAAATATAAATATGTTTTATATATCTCTTAAAAGTACGTGTCACATATAAAAATATAGTAGATGTTGCTCATTATCATCAGCAAACAGCGCGCTATCGTTAATTTTAGTGGGACCACATGAAGCACTGAACAAAACTTAAATGCTATAAACGAGAAAAGGAAAGGCGGTAACTAACTAAAGCGTAATACATAGCGCCAAAATGCAATTGAAAGTAAAGCGCAGTTGCGCCCGCCCATCACAAGTCCAATTGCAAGCCGCCGCTATCGCCACCACTGTCCATCATTTGCAGTGATTCCTATATCTGCCTTTCGTCCTTTGCCGTCAGCTTGTCGATGAGCTCTTGGAGTGGCGCCAGCTCGCGCCGTTCAATCAGATTGAACTCTTGCACAAAGAATATGAAATGCTTAAAGGACGTATTCAAATGGGCCTCCTCGCCCAGCGTGACCACCTCGGAGAAATGCTGATGATAGATGTGCGCATAAACACGAAACAGACGCTTCAGTATGGTTTTAGCGGAGGCGAGAAAATTCTTTGGAAATGGTACACCAATCTTTGATGGAAACAATGTTTCATCATCCAGCTGATCCTGCACCCAGGTCATAAGATAATCAATATATTTGGGTGCACTGCATTTGATGGGTTTCTTAACGGTCAAGCCATCTGCCCAATGGTACTCATATTTCGGACCGGCCGACATAATGCCACAGCTTTCCTCCGTGCAAAACTCCGTAATGGTGCCGTACAACATATTAATTTGATTAAAGAAATCCACGGCTGTGCGAACAAAATATCAGATATTAGTTAGGTATGTAATTAAACAATTTATGTCTATGGGCTAATCCTGTGTGCTTAAAATGGACATACAAAATCTTTCCTAACTTCATCAACAATAGAATTAAGCACCGTTGTGGACGTTACCAAAAGCATATGTCTATTTAGAGGACAATGTGCACTTTAATTGTCTTTAGCGAATTGTCAAAGTAACATGAAAGCGAAGAACATTTAAGGGTACCAAACTTGCTTAGAGTTTTTATAGGTAATTTACTCATGTAAACAAATAGCGAATCTCTCGTTTATTAAATAAACAAATAAGTTACTGCCTACTATCATAATCAAACTACGAAAAATTTAAGGAAAATATGAATCCACAAAGAATGGAGCCTCTAAGTTTTGTTTTAAAATCAAATATTTGAGGCTGTATTATGGATCACTGGAGACATTTCCTGTTGATATTTGAGTTAACAAGTTTCTTTTTCCACTCACTAGAAATTAGAAGTTAGAGCAATTTTTTAATTTGTTCCATTGGTATTGGGTAGGTTATTATATTGGATTAGCCCATACACATAATTATATAACTATTCAGTACTCACTGTTCACGGCCACCCACTCGTTGAGATCCTCGCCATCGGGCAGAGCTACCGCGTTGCGCAAATTTCCGGAGCCAAGTGTGGCTGCTGCATGCTTCATGAGATCATATTGATGAGTGCCCTCCGGTATGTTCTTCTTCGGTTTAAAGGTTTTGCTTGAACGTGAACCGCTGCAGAAACAAACCAAAAGGGAAAACAATTTGTATTGGCATGCCACAACAACAAACAACCCCAGGCAACCTATAGTGGAGGCGCTATTGACCCACACCCACACAAGACGGGTGAACAAAGCACTGAATGGGGTAGTGCCCTTTGTTTGCCACTGATGGGTCTGTTGCTGTTGCAAGTGGAATTCACACGAACTTATGTATGTATGTAATATTAACAATTGTATGTACATACATACATATGTATTCAAGAATGTACTTACAACAAAAAGTCCATTGCCATGCAGTAATTGTTGCCGTTCACTTGCTACGATTGACAACTTGTCAACAATCTCTTCAGCAATATGTATGTTTGTGCAATATAAGGCGTTCTCACTAGTTGAAATACTTGGTAACGTAAAAAACAGTTTGTTAATATTAATTTCTTTTTTAATCAAAAAGATTGTTGGCAGGGCAAAGAGTAGGGCTGGCAACATATATAGACTACATCGATAGTTTAATATCGATTTTCGATATAATTACAATTACTAGTTTGACAACGGATTTTGCGTTGCCACATGTAGGAAACTGAAGGAATCGTGGTAATGTGTACACACTGAAAACGTTCGAGTGTGTATACACTGGAAAGTCTGTTTAGCACGTGGAAAAACAACGCGCTGGAGCTTCGTGTTAAAATTAAATAATTTCTTTTAATTTGACGGCATATTTTCGCCTTAAATATGGTAATTGTAGTTTTCAAGTAGTCCTTGTTGATAACCGCTTCATAAATATGTTAAACTATCCTTGTACACACAACAACATCTAACCTAAGTGTTGGTACAGGCTGGCGCTCCGGAAAACGTGGAAAACTTAAGTGTTTTCATGAATTAATCCATTTTCTTTTTTAATTGTAGTCGAACCTGTATGTGCTTTATGAGCATGCGGCAGGCTATTCGCTTTTCTCCGTCAAGGAGTTTGAGGAGGTATCCATGTTCCTGCCGCAGGTGGAGTCCTCAGTGACGGACCTTGCCAAGTTCAATTCAATTGTTAAACTGGCGGGATTTGCGCCGTTTAAGACGGCTATTGCCGCCCTCGAGAATATAAATGCCATATCCGAAGGCATTGTGCCGCAGGACTTGCTGCATTTTCTCGACGATTTCTTTGCCAAGCTTAAGAAGAAGAAGTGCACCCTAGGCATTGCGGATGCCAAATTGGGCGCAGCTATAACCGAATCCGTAGGCGTTCAGTGTAGCCACTTTGGAGCCGTGCCTGAGCTGCTGCGTGGTGTGCGCTTCCACTTTGCTAAGCTGGTCAAGGGTAAGTCAACTAAGTGACCATTCCACATAAGATCACATAATTTAGATTGCTTCAATTATGCTTTTAGGCTTCACTGACAAGTCCGCTGGAGTCGCTCAGCTCGGTCTGGGGCACAGTTATTCCCGTGCCAAGGTCAAGTTCAATGTGCATCGTTCAGACAACATGATAATTCAGTCGATAGCGCTGCTTGATCAGCTGGACAAGGATGTGAACACGTTCTCAATGCGTATACGTGAGTGGTACTCTTACCACTTCCCAGAACTGGTCAAAATTGTACCGGACAACTACATGTTCGCCAAGGCAGCCAAATTCATTAAGGATCGCAAAGACCTAACTCAAGATAAGTTGGAAGACCTGGAGCAGATTGTAATGGACTCCTCCAAAGCGCAGGCTATCATCGATGCTGGAAAAATGTCCATGGGTATGGACATATCTATTGTGGATCTGTTAAACATTGAGATGTTCGCGGAACGCGTTGTCAAGCTATCCGAATACCGCAAAAATCTCTCCACATACTTGCATAACAAAATGAACTTGGTAGCACCAAACCTGCAGTCGCTTATTGGTGATCAAGTGGGTGCTCGCCTTATCTCGCACGCCGGCAGTCTGACAAATCTGGCCAAGTATCCGGCATCGACAGTACAAATTCTGGGCGCCGAGAAGGCACTCTTCCGTGCGCTGAAGACTCGCTCCAATACGCCAAAGTATGGTTTGATCTATCATTCGTCGTTCATTGGACGCGCTGGTCTCAAAAACAAGGGACGTATCTCGCGTTTTCTGGCCAACAAATGCTCGATTGCTTCACGCATTGACTGTTTCCTGGAGCAGCCAACCAGCGTGTTTGGTGAGACGCTGAAACAGCAGGTGGAGGATCGGCTTAAGTTCTATGAATCGGGTGATGTGCCGCGCAAGAACATTGAGGTAATGAAGGAGGCCATTGAGGCGGCTGGACAAGAAGCTGCAAATGATAAACCGGCCAAAAAGAAGAAGAAGCGTCAAGCGGATACAAATGGAGCTGGCAATGGCAATGGAACGGCCGTAGCACAAGAGGAGCCCGAGAATGGCAATGCTGAGGCTGATGGTGAGCCAAAAAAGAAGAAAAAGAAGAAGAACAAGAACAAGCAAGCCGTGGAGGCGTAATGACTTATGTACTATACTTTGTTCCACATTTACTGCTTAGTTTTAAGTTCAACTTTTATTATTTTACCTAATAATTTTCTGTATTTCTTGCTTCCCCAATCTAAATAAACATCAACTTTACAACACAAAAGTTTTCTATTCATCCTTTATTTTCACACATGGATTTCATATATGTATATACACATAAATTTTTAACTATTGCTAGTGTTTCTTTTTTTATATATTTTTTTAATTTTATTATTATTATATTTTTTGTAACAATTTCGATGATAAATCAGCCGTCCATCCAACTGTTGTGCTAAAATATCGTTTTAGTACAACCATTAATAATTATTTATTGCATTTTATGACGAACATTTAAACACGCAAAAGTATTTAAGTTCCGAGTGGACAACAGGACGGATGTGGAATCTATTATCGGTTATGGGATTGCAGAAAATACATATAATCAAAACGAGCTCAAGATTGAGTTAATAATACATTTGGATATTGGGAATTATAAATTGCTTTGTCTAACAATTAATTTAGCAACAAATATAAAACGTAAAACATCAGAGTGTTGGTGCCGTGCGTGTGTGTGTGTGTGTGTGTGTGTGGAACATCATTAGGCTAACAAATATCATTGGAACAAATCAAATGCGGAGGCATTGTTATTACTGCTGCTGTGATGTGGTTGCGATTGCGATTGCGGTTGCTGCTGGAACGCATTGAAGTTGGCAAATGCTGCTGCTGGCTGTGCCTGCATCTGTGGAATGGTCTGTTGCGGCGCCCCAAACAGATTGGGGCTGGTTAGGGGTGAGGGCGAGAGGCCAGCAAACGCGCCGCCGGTTTGCACATTCAGCGGCGCCTGCGTCTTGGCGGGACTCTGCGTTTTCAACGCATTCATCGATGGTGCTGGCATATTGGATCTTCCCGTTTTGCTTAACAGCAAATTGTCCAGGTCGATGTTTAGATTGCCGGCCTGCAGATTGCCCGACCAGGTGGCACCAACATTTGTCGGCTGCGCGGTGGCCGTCGCGGCACCATTTGTATTTGTATTGCAATTGTTGTTGTTGCTACTGCTGCCGGTAACAGAAATGGGCTGAAGCAGATTGTTGCCCGTGACAGCAGCAATGGGCGGCAGCATGTTATCTGCAAAGAACGCACAAAGAATGAAAATCAATTAACCAAATACAAATAATTACAATTTTGATAGAGGCATACAAAAACGTAGTTAAGCAGGTGTGTGGGTGTATGTGTGTGTGTGTATGTGTGCTTGATTGTTGTGCGTCTACTTGTTGAGCGGATTGATTACACTAGTTAACAAACATTCCGATCCCAAGCATCTGGTAGTTGTTCCATGCGCGCTAAATATGTTAATGTACTTAACGAAATTTTGAACTAGAACAGAGCTAGCTACATATCTATGTAGATTATACGATTTTCCTGTAAAAACTCAAGCCCGACCGATCTTTCCTATGTTAAGCTATAACATATCCGATTTGCATGAAAATTGACCAAGCTTTATGAATATGTAAAAATAAAAAAAATACATACATATGTATATGAATAGTGATATTTACTTTTTAAAAATCGGTCTAATTTAGATAAGTTATAAGAATTATTGAGATTATTGAACTTCAAATAATAATGAATGTTACCCAAATATATTTAAGAATTTAAAAAATTAAGAAAAAAAAACATTGGCAAAACAGAGAAAAGCTTATGTTGACTGGCATTTACGTATACCAGCGTTTCCCAAACTTTTTTGGCTGCGGTCCGATATGGGCTTTAAAAATATTTCGTAAAAAATAGCGAATAGCCCATTTTGAGTGCTATCTATTTTACGAAATAGAAGCTGCCCTTATGCCATTATTTTTTACTGCGTTGCCCATCTTGTAGTATTGTATTGTATTGGTTTATCTGATGTAAAAGTATACTATTTAAAAAACTTTTCTACGACTCGGTAGCGGGTCGCGACCCACACTTTGGGAAACGCTGACGTATAGTACAGTATTAAAATGAACAACAGCTATTAGATGCTTGGTCCTGAAAAATATTTGAAAATGTGTAAACTTGTGTTTTATGTGATGAGTGCGGCTCGATTGGAAGCATTTGATGATATCGGGCGCGGGTAACTCAATCAGCTAAGTGAAGTTGCATACAAATTTGTTTGTTTTCAATACACTTGTTGTTTGTTGTTGTTTACCTAGTGCGTCCGCGGTTGTGGCACAATGCCCGGTATATTGAGAAATGCTTTCAGTTGTTTATATATTACATCATACATATTTGAGTTATCATAACAATGTATGTATATATGTATATAAATATAAATGATATCCAAATTGTGCGTTTGCAATATAATATTTCGAGGGGAAAAAGAATGAAAATAAAGTAGAAATATTTGTTCAAATCAAATCTGTAAATACCTGCTAGCTACTTGACGCTAGACGCTACACATTACAACTATGCATATTCAGAAGTATATGTAGATTGGGGCGTAGATTTTCCCCAACTTGTTTGCGATAAACTGCTTCGTAACCGAAACTATATAATATGTAGAAGCAATATACGATGTTTACTTCATAACATTATTATTTTTATTTAAAAAATCAGAAATTAATTGTAATTCTGCTTTTTGTAACAAGTAACCAAAGTTATTTATAGCATAGTTACAGTTATCATAATTACGCTCCCTGGTAGAAATATATATAATTTCTCATCAGCTGGGTAAAATATTAATTTAATTAAACGCAATTCATGCCAATTCTTGACCTATAGAAGTTGTCATGCATAATTTAATTGATAGTAGTGGAATTCAATTTTAATTATTTCATTATTGAATTTTAAATTACTGTATTTCCATATACATATATTTAAATATTTCGTTTTACTTATTTAATTTAAAGTTGTATAACAAATAACCAACTTTAAGAAATCGGAGGATACAATTTAAAATGAAAAGTTTTTTGTTTTGAAGAAACAAAACGGAATATGTTTGAATAAGTACAGATTCATAGAATAGATATAATAATTAGCACTGATAGTACATGTGGAGAATGTGGTTTAATAATAGGCACAATATTTCACATTTCCATAAGATATTTTTACACACGCTCCACATTTGTAAGCAGCTTTTATAGTTATAATTAAGTTTAGTACGACTGCGATTGCTGCAGGACAGCTGAATCGAATATCTTGTAGCATGTGTTTAAGATCTGATCGGCGAGCTCGCGGCATTCGTCCGATGACTCGCCACCTACAAGGGGCGAGCGCACAATCTCCTCCAGCCAACGGCGGAGCTCGTTGAGCGATTCGGCAAAATGGTCGGCCAGCAGATGTGTGGGCATGGTGACCAGCGCTAGGCCTAGCAATTGCAGCGTCGCCGCCCGCACACGTGCCTCTGCATTAAAGCGCACAAAGGCGCACAGATCGAAGATCTCACGGGTCATAACCGGCAGCAGCGGGCAATTCTGTGCGCACATGACGAACGCGGCCAACGTGTGCAGCATATTGACCAACAGTTGGGTATCAATGTCATGCACAATGCTTTCATACTTCACGTAAAGCATTTGACGCGTACGCTGGCCACGCACCAGTCCAAAGAAGAATGTGCCGGCAACGGCATGGAAGGCATTTGCTTGTGCCCGGCTCTCCGTCAAACTGGGCTTGCTCAGAAAACGCTTCGTCTTAGCACGCAATCGCTCCCGTATGAGGCGCCGTGCGGCAGCAAGGCGCGCTAAAGCGGTATCTTCATCCGAGTGCAGCTCGAACTTTCGCGGCTGTTCGATTGCAGTTGGCACAATGTCGGCAATTTGTTCGCCAGTTTGTGGCTGCTCATCGCCAGCTAGTTCCTTGGCCGCTGCGCCCAGCACCTGCAGGATTAGAATGCGCACATTGGCCGCAAAACGTGTGTTGTCCGTGTGGAATTCGCGACAGAGCAGCTCCGCGCATTCGCCTGGATGGGATACACAAATGGCCACACAGCACTGGAACTGAACGTCTTCAAAGTTCTCAAAGTAGTACTGCATCTCAAGGGTGATGAACAGCTGCAGCAGTTCTAATGCCAGCTGTGCATCGTGTTGTGCCAGTTGGCTGCGTATTAACTGCTCGGCAGTGCCGAGAGCACCCTCAAAGATTTCATAGTTTGCCACTTTGGTTCGTAGCAGGTGCAGCAAGTCAAGCACAAATTTCGGTCGCTGTGACAGGCTGTTGGAAATGTCATTAGCCATGTCAAATGGTTTCAAATCATCGTCGTCTTCGTCGAGCATCTGTGCAGGTGACTCGACATCATCATCGGAGTCCAGGTCTACCTGCATGTCCACATTTTCTGTTTGCTGCTTTGGCTGCGCTATGGGCAACTGCTGCTCCTGTTCTCCCATAAACTGAGCTAAGTGCATCTCAAGCCGCTGCAGCAGTTCTCGACTGGGACGCTCATCCAATTGCGCTTTACTGGGAGGCTTAAAGGCCATCAGATCGTCGAGCTCTGCAAGGATGTGCCAATGCGGTGTCCGCTCTAATGCAGAGTAATCGAAACGCAAAATATCTTCGTCCTTTGCAGTCGCCTGTTCTATGCAATTATACAGCAGCTCCACAGTCTTCATGCCCACATGACGCTGTGCTTCATTTGGCGACTCCAGATGATTGCTGAGACCGTCGTGCAGCTGACGTTTGTGTTCCAGCTGCTCCAAGTTTCTGTTACATTTTCCACATAGTATGAGCAGCTTACATATGGCTACATGTTCCTGGCTGCTTAGTTTCTGCAGTGATAAGCGCTTGGACCAAATACCCAGCAGCTGCGTGAATAACACCTCCAGCTGATTGGGCGCAACTACGTGGAGATAGCCGACAAGTGTGCGCAAGGCTCCATTTGCCGTCGGCGCGCGCTGAAGCGGCAGTTTCTGAAACAGACAGTGCTGCCAGTGAGGCGACTCTAGGGCAGCTGGTCCGAGCAGCACGAAAAGTTTAAGCTGTGCATTAACTGCGATTTGCGCTACTTTAAAGCAAGCTGCAGGCTCCAGTTCTTGTAGGATTTGCTGCACCACGGTCCGTGCCTTTGGAGCTACCGCGTAATCCTCCAGCACGCGTAACAGACTCTCCAGAGTGGAGGCATCGTAAAAATGGATTAGCACGCGTGAAAGCAGCCAGCTAAGTGGGCTCAGATCGAAATAACCCGCATGATCTTCGCACTGCAGCACAAAGTGCAGCGCCTTGATCCACTGACCCAAAAGCAAACGTCCGTAAGAAATGGGCGCAAATAGCGCGGGCAGCTGTCGTCCTAGCTTATTACCCACCAGGCTGGGCAGTCCAACGAGCAGCTGATAGAACTGAACAGTATTGGCATCGTGCTCCTCCAGTAGTCTCTCCGGCAGCACTTTAATGGTGCGCGCAAAGCGTTGCATTAGTGCACCACGCTCACGTGCAATGTGCAGCAAGCTGATGGCCAGCAAACAATCATCCTGCAGCAGCGCGGCCAGCATACTGCTAGCTCTGCTGGGCACCCTTGCCAGTTGCTGTTGTAGCGTCTCCAATGCGACTTGCGTATAGCCAATGCTGTGATCCAGCTTAAATATATTCAAAACATCTATATCGTCCTTTGCGTGTGGCCAATCTTGGGTAAATAGCTTGGCAAGCTGCGTCAGCAACGCAGCGTACTCGCTGGTGGCCAGCGAGGACCAATCGACGGCCTGACAATCAAGACCCACCAGCTGCTCCGGCGTCGTGTAGCCGGGCAGGGCACCAGCACTTAACAATTGACGTAGTGTGGTAGCCACAAAGTTTGCATCTGCGGCGCTCTGGACGTGTGCCAGCTTTCGCAAATCCGCAATAGCCTGGGACAGAGCCAGGCGGGTTGATTCCGACGGTGGTGGCAGCGGCGTCTTGGACAGTTGCTGCGTTTCAACAGCTGCGATGCATTGGAAAGAGAGAAAAAGAGAACGAGTGCATCCGATTGGAATATGTTGCCGTTATATGTGGAAGCTAGCGTAGCAGCCAGAGATAGAGACAGAAAGTTTGAAACGCAAGGCGCGCCCGTCATGCAAACGTTTCACTGCACGCCCACTAAATACGTTAAATGATCTATGCTATAACAATGCCTAATATAAATCCTAAAGTCTATTTATTAGATCTACCTAGACTACGTACTCACCCATTGGCATGCTCTGGTGGATCGATAAATCGCCCAATCCAGCCAGCAGGTCTGTGGCCGTTGTTGTGCCCGCTGGTGCTGCTGTTGACGTTTCTGTCGTTGTGGTATTGAACAGATCAAAGGCATCATTAGCTGGCGTCGCCGTCGTCAGCAGCTGGCCATCCAGCGCTGACGTTGACGATGCTGTCGCAGTGTTAGAGCTCTGGAAAGCCGCAAAGTCTGCGAATTCATCATTGCTGGCCGCCGGCAGTATGCCAGTCGAGGGTGGTGATGAACCGCCGCCAAAAGCAGTCGCAAAGTCACCAAATTCTGGCGATAGGCCAGCGTCACCTGCTCGCGGATTGAAGTCATCATCGTCATCAACAATAACAGCGGCACTATTAAGTGTCTGCTCGACATGCGGCTGCTCTAGCGATGGCGTCGGCGAACAGGTCTTGAAAAGATCGTCCAGCAGATCATTGTTATTGCTCGGTGTGTTGCTTTTATTGCTATTATTATTGGGCGAATCGCCGCCCATCAGATCAACGTTGTTTGTAGTGGGAGTGTCGCGATGCGTGGGCGAGTGAATGCCGGCGGCGCTTGGAGTCTTGCCAAAATTGGCAGCAGCACCCAAATTGATTTTCTTCTGCGCTGGCGGTTGCTTGGCTACACCAGTTAGTGTCGGCTGCTTCGACACCGGCGAGCTGACCGTCTTCGAGCGTATATTCATATTGAGGTTTTGCGGTTTGCTCTCAGTGGCCACCTCCGCGGGACTTGCGCGATCATTGTACCGATAATTACGTCTGCAAGGGATTTAAGATTTAATTTACTAATTGTGGGAATTTTCAGACAATTTATCACTTACCTGGGACTGGGTGAATCACTGTCGGATCCCTCACGCTCGCCGTCGTATTGAGTATCCTCGTCTTCGTAGCGATCTGCGGAACTCTTATCGGAATCTAAAGATCAATAAAAAGAGCATTTAATACATTAATTTAATGATATAATGATAATGTGATATAAACGTGAAAATTTTTTTGTTAATGGTTCCTTTTTGCATTATGAATACAATTCAGAATTTATATTTTAGCATTGTATAATTTTTACTAACTTAAATTCCTTCTCACTAATTTAAAATTTAGTCACACCTTAACGTAATTCTTGTCTTCAATCATAAATAAGTCATAGGAAATTTTTAGCTGCATATATTTGTTAATAAATAGTTTAGAAAATCAGCGATTAGCTCTGCTGAATCAGTAAAATTTGTATAACATTTTGCTAAGATTTGAGGATATGACACTCAGTACTTACACCAATTGTCCCCGCGATTAGTGCGCCAATCAGCGTCGTTGTATCCACCGCTACCACCGCTGCCGCCACCACTGTAGCCGCTGTAGCCACTGCTGCGGGAGCCCATCGCATCGCTGCTCATGCCAATATACTTGTCCTTATTCTTTTTGGCTTTCTTGCGCTCCTCGCGCAAGCGATCATCGTCTTGAATAAAGTCTATAAGCTCTCGTACCTTATGCCTAACATTAACACCCTGATCCTTGCCGCCCTCGTCAGTAAACGTGTAATTCTCCAACGCGCGCAGATCGTAGATGTGCTCCCGCGAGGAGGTTACCACGCGCTCGGAACCATTGCGCACCAAATAGTTGAGCAGCAGTAGGCTCTGAAAGTGTTTGGAAAATTAGAATTTCGATATATATTGGAACTAACCGACTGTACTTACTTTATAGGTGCGTCGCCAATTGGTTTTATTGTCCTGCAGCATGCGCTTCCAAAGCATGGACATGACCTCTGGAAAGGTCTCGTAGGAGAACGTGGCATGGGCTAGCTCCTGCATAAGTGGACCCGTTGGGCCCCACGGATCATCGTTGGTTGCCTCGCGCACCTTGCCCTCGATTTCTGTGTAGTTCATTACGACATTGGTGCTGCAAAAATTAAATTAGGTTCATCATTAGGATAGTAACTAATAGATCTAAAATAATACTAAAAAATAATTAACAGATACTACGCTACTTAACATCTGCGTCGAGTTGGCAAATAGAGAAATATGTACTTCGAATACTATATAAATATACGAGTATATCTTAAGGCGATAGCGCAAATAATAAAAGCCCGCATAAACTATTTTCTGTGCATACAGTGCACAGTTATAGAGAGAACTTATTAAGACCAAGGGTGTTGACTTTACCGAAAGTGTTCACTCTAAAGATTGTAAAAGAAAATCTTTCTTTTTTTTTATGAATCTCTCACTCAATTCAAAAAATAATCTTCATATTAAATATCTCGTTATAAAGCTGCAGTCACACGATATGGCATTTTGCCACATATGTTTAATATCTTTATCGAAATCAACCCTACACAATTCTAGATGGTGAGATACTCACAAGATGTGCCAAATCAAAGATTTCAATGGTAGAAACGTGCCATATAAGTTTATATGTTAAGATATTTAACATGTATTTCTACGTTTGCCATATCGAACATTTTGGGTTGATTTCGAGAACTTTATTCCACATATGTATATGACATAATGCCATATCGTGTGACTCTTCTTTTCACTGTTCATACAACAGTGTGTCCATTCTTAAGAGCGTGCACTGTTTATACATAAATATTTATAAACTGGGAAATGATTAGAAAATGTAAGAGCCACATTCTATATGTGCATATAAAACGTGTGTATGTACTCGTATATACATACAGATGTATGTATGTACATATATCGCAATATCATTGTTTTTACACTTTGTTAACTAGTCTGGCAAGTAACAACAGAACTTGCACCTTTAAATGCAGCGAGTGAACAAATAAAAGGCACAATACAGAACTGTTTACCGTTTCCGAGTAATTTCAATAAATTGTCATTCCAAATTGTTTTTGGTATGGTATTGCTTTCTTCAACATAAGATTATCAACGAATTTGTAATGTTCTAAGTAGAATTGTAAAGTTAAAACATTGCAATAATTGTTTATAAACAAAAATTATAAGTGCGGGCCATATCATTTAACTCTTTAAATATTTGCGATTTTATATTAAGAGTTGAAATAGAAACACCCCAGATGAAAAGTCTTTAAGTTGGCTAGAAAGCTTCAATAATTTTTCGATTCAACGTTTTAGATGCAATACTTTTGGATGTGATAAATTAAATTGTTTTACGGTATTCAGAATGGCTCCCATTTATATTTTTTCTTAAATATTTATTCCGAATCGGAAATGGGAACAGTCCTGGCTATTATTTATAGTAAGATAAGTTAGTTTTAACGTTAACTTAGCTGTTATATAGCGCTAACTGCAGAGGCTTGCTGCTATTTACAATCATGGAGTTTGTACTATATTTGGCTTAGGATTGCTGATAGCATGGTAAACATGATACAGAAAGTGTAAAGTGACCTTTATCAGCGTTCAGATAAGTAATCAACAGACTTAGAGAATGCAACGATGGATTTACAACAACCTCAATTACGCGCTTTTAATTGTTGTTGTCGACAGCCACAGAAATGGGGCAGGAAATGGGCTCCACTTTTGTAGTGAAATTTGGACATGCACAAGCAAAGCGGTAGTCGGATTCGATAAAAAAAAATATGATAAAGACAATAGGCGCTCGTAATTGGAATTGAAATTTCACTGGAAAGTCGCAACTGGAAACACGAATGTGGGCACAGCTGGAATGCATATCTTATTTTGGAGCAAACGTAAAGCAAACAAAATGTTTTCTTGATAAACTATGTATGTACATATGCATGTATGTATGTGCATGCGTGTACATACATACATTTAAATATGTATGTGAACTGAAATATGTGTGAAGATTGAACGTGCATTCAAAACCAACAAAAGGAACAACCTTGAAAGCAACAAAAGCAATCACTAGCCAACAAAGCACAGCGCTAAACACTGTTTCATAAATGCGGAGAATAAGCAAAACTATATCACATTTAGCACGACTGCAATTGAAGCACCTGTGTTTAAAGAGACAGGTATAAAATAGGGGTGGGGGTGAGTTGTTGTTGGTGACGGGTGTGGGAGTGTCCAATCTACTTGAGTGTTTTGTTGTTGATATCTGTGAGTGTACTCTTATTTTATAAGTTGAGACCAATATTATTGTTGGACAACTTACACTTTGTCCGCCAATTCGCGCACTTTCCACATGCTAATAAATTTATCAACCATTTTAACGCAATTTTCTGCTTTGGAATTTTTCACACAAAGTTGCCAAATCGCTGGCAGACAAAACTCGTTTTATTTTGTGTTAAATATATGTATTACGTATATATTTATATTTAAGTAAGTAGCTCGTTTGACGAGTTACATGTGTTATATGCGTTTTATTCCTTTTAGCCAAATAAAAAGTATAAAATTTAAACGAAAATGCAAAAAATCACTGCGCGACGGGCAGAATTTTGGTGAGCTGTCTCTCGTCAGTGTTGGAAAATAGTTGCTTACAGTGCTGTAATAGGCTTGATGATGTCAGTGCTGCAATAGTATATTTGATTGTATGCAACTATCGATAATATTACGTGCATATCGATAGATAGTCATTATGGATAATTTCCCAACACTAAATAAGGCTCCCGTTGCCGTCATATGTGGGCTGCAGTACTTACTCTATCTTGGAAATAGGAAAGTTTAAATATTTGATTAATATAAATGAAACTTGAATCATAAAATATATGTATAATGATTATCCGCAAAATCACCACTTGTTGCCAACGTTCCATTGTTAACGGGCACTGTTTTTCTTGTAATCGAATATAAACAAAAAGGTTATGTAAACTTTACTGGTCTTGCAGCGTGAAGAATAGCCGCCAGCTCCACAGAAACACTGGGAACATAAGTGAAAATGTTGGGGCTACAACGTTTCGCCGGCAGTATTGTCACACAGCTGTATAGACGCGCCACATACAGTAGCAACGCACGTGCAGCGAGCGCCGCACTTGCAACGGCACCCAGCACTGGGCAGGGCGCAGGAGCAGGAGCAGCTGACGAACCCGAAGCTTCGACGCCGGTATCGGAGGCAAGTGCTAGAAAACAAAAAGGCTCGGGTGCGTAAATAAAATACTCAATTGGTTGACTGACTTACAGTACCGACACTTTCAGGTCACATGGTGGCTGCCGCTTTTGAATCACTACGAAACGAGAATGATTCCAGTGGGAAGCCAATAGCCGATAGGTCAACCATTGCCACGGCCGTCAACAACATTGATGAACGCATTGTCAATGCCAAAACAGTGAACGGTTTGTTGACCATAACGGAGAACAACAATGGCTTTTCACGCAAACATGCCTTGAAGATTGTTTCAATTCTCGCCGAATGGAGCACCATCAATCGCGTCAAAATTTCCGAGTTTGAGAACGATTCGAGGTTTCTTCGCGTATGTCGAATGCTAGGCCGCACAGTGCCCAAGAATGGAGTCAACGGCAAGACTTCTGGCAGCACTGCAACTTCTAACAACAACAATGCATCAAAGCGCATTTCCGGCTTCCGTACCGATGACTTAAATACGGTTCTTGGTGTGGCAGGAGATGATGAGGCGGCCAAGTTAATAGCCAGCATAAGTCTGCCGCAGATGGTTAAGGTGATGAGCACCTTGGCGCAACGAAAGCGCCGCAGCACTCCACTGCTGCGCTCATTAGCGTTTAACATTAGTAGCGCCTCGGAGCAGCTTGACCTGAAACAGGCTGCCGATGTGTTGTATGCCATGTCAACGCTAAACTTTCAGGACTCGGTGCTCGGGGCAAAAGTGTGTGCGGATGTGCAAGCTGCGCTACCAAAGAACTCTGAAAAATCAGCCGTTGTGGGCTCTGTACTCACCAGTCTGGGCATAATGCGCTATCGAGATTTGGGTAAATACACAAAGCGTTTCATTTTAGCCATTCATTACAAGAATTGAACTTGTTGCATTACAGATATATTGGAATCGCTGACACAGTGGTTGCTGAAGAACAGTGAAATCTGTCGACCCCAAGATCTCAGCGCTTACTTTTTATCAGCGGCGCTGCTAAATTTTAAAAGCGCACAACTGGAGGATGTGCGCAAAAAGCTGGCGAAATCAATTGTTCGTGAAGATTTCACAAGGCATTTGGACTGGCTAAGCTACGTTTGGTCGCTTACAATGCTGGGCCTAGTGGAACACAGTCAACTGGAGTCGGTGTTGAGGTTTGTTACCGTTTTATTTTGCTAAATCAGACTTTTTTAGTTGAGTTCTTTCTTATAGCACCAACTTCCTGGTGGAATTGCAGAGTGACAAAAACGGGCTAACGCCAACTTCTAAAATGAGGCTCCTTAATCTAAACAGCTATGCGCAACTCTGCGCCACCGACTACAAGGGCGCGTTGCTACCTGTCGATAGTCCTGCCTACCAGGTACCCATGGCACACACCAAGTCCAAACAGACTATTGTTAACGGAATGCTGGACGCGCTCAAGAGCCTTTTGCCGGCGAGTAATCATGTACAAGGTGCTGTGGACAGCAAAATGGGTTTCCTAATTGGTAAGTGCTTGTAAACAATGAAAGAATCATTCAAGCAATTGCCTAAATTACAGATGCAACATGCCAATTTGATTCTAAACGGAATCCACTTCCCCTGGATAAGAAGAATCCAGATGCTATTAGGTGAATTTATCATCTGTTACCTTATTGCGCTTTGATCCGATTTTGATTTATTTTTATTTTTAGAATTGCCCTGATGGTTATTGATTTTCATGATATTTGCCATGGAACGCATCGTAGTGCAAGCGGCACAACGAATCTAGCGTTCGATCTGCTGGAGAAGAGTGGCTACCAAATTATACCTGTACCCTACAATGAATTCAGCAACAGTGACAAATTACTGAAACGTGTTCAGTATTTGGAGGCGAAATTTAAGGCCGTTGTTAGTAGCAAATAATTTCAATTGTAGAGTTTTTATCAAAATTTGAATTGTTTGATTATTGTAATTTTATAATTAGGCGCTGAATTAAAGTAAACTATTCAAATCCAGTATGAATTGTAGGAGTTTCCGTCTATTCATGACATCAGCGTACATATATTAGATTGCATGATCTATTAATCTTCGATCCGTTCCCTAATAAAAAGATCGAATCGAAATCAAAATACCACATCTATATATGAATAGGCTTGTGTAAAACAGTTCAGACTCACTAAAAGCCTTAAGAACATATTCGCTTGATTTTTAATCTCTTGAAAAGGTTGTGCCGAAGAGCACTGCATAATGCAATACTTTTATAATTTTGCATTATATTTTAACCAAATACTGGAACTTGTATATTTCATATGCTGAGATAAAACTTTTAATTTGTTCAAAGTGCAAATTTTAATGAGTTTATAATATATGATCTACGATTATTTCAGTGCTAGTTTTTATTCGGCATCCAGATTACTGGTGCGCTGCTTATTCATGCCCACCTTCCACCATTGTCCTGTTTCCTGGAACTCTGTGGCGACAGCGGCCAGCGTGTGGAACAAATTGCGTGCCAACATATGACAATTGCTAACGTGCAGTACAAACTTAGGATCGTAAACCTTCTCTATGTTATCAATCTTGTAATGATCGCGAGTCTCGCGCTCTGTGAGGCACACACAATTCCATGGTGACCAGTCGTCGCTTTTATTCCAGCGTGGCAGCCTGTCCAAATGCATTTTTGGATGCAATCAATCGGTTAATTCATTTTTTGTAAGACAACTTACCGTAATTCGGCAAGATTCTCCGATTTGCTCAGCGCCGAGTGGCCATGCCAGATTTTGTCAATCATATGACGCACATCATCCTGCTGCATGACAAAGGCAAAGGATGTGGCACACTTACGCTTGCGCTCGTCGCGCTGAACGCATCGTAAAATCGACTGGTAAACCGTGTTCTCTGTGGCCACCAACTAGTAAAGGGGAGCTCGCATTATTGCCAAAAACATTTGACCAAGCTGGCATCTTACCTTTAAGTAGTAGCAATGCTTGCAAGTATCCACGTGACTCTGACGAGTTCGAATCGCAAACTGGGCATATGGCTTGACCTTCTTGCAGACGATGCACATGCGCGAGGGCACATCTGTGAAAAGACGTGTAAATTGTAAAAATTAACTGATAACATTGATAACTACTTACTATTCTTCTGACCGCGCTGTTGAAATTTAATCAGGTCGAAGAATAATATGTTCTGGCGCTTGCGCAGGATTTCCACATCGCAGGACTTGGCATAGATCAGCAGATTCTTTTCTCGATCAAACAGATCAAAAAGCTGAAAATGTATTATAGTATTTTATTAGCTGTTTAATTATGCTGAAATTTGGGAATTCCACCTCTGGAAAGTTCGGGTAACAAGTTTCATCCATGAGCAACTCCATGACGCGAGTTAACAACTGCAGACGCTTCTCCTTGTCCACCGGCTGGCGTAAATCCTTGTAGATTTCACTAAGAAAACGCACGCGTTGTGTGCGCAGCAGGTCCAAGTGGATTTTGCAATCCTTGTAGCCAATCCACTCGATGGGCTTTCCCATTTGCTTAACCAGTTGATCATTCCGAAAATCTTCCATGGCCAAGAAGACCAAACGGCGCTGGCGCTCCACACCATTTAGCAGACGGATTTCCTTATCCAGCAGAATATTCACCTCGGATATGCGTGCAGGTCCTTCATAGTTGGCTGCAATGCGTTTAAGCTCCGCTCGTTTCCAACGTGCGATCTCCGCAAAGAGCAAGTCGAAGTCATCATTTGTGCGGGGGAACTTTTTGATGATTTCGCAGCGTTCAACGCGCTGCTCCACGCACTGCTCGTAACGCACCTCCTCATCCACGCGATTTTTCACCAGCCGCCTGTCAATAAGAGCGATGCAAAGATCATTCGACTCACCTATTCGATAGTCTACCTACCGATATTCATCGGCGCGCATATGTATATGCTTCCACAGTATCCAGCGTCGCCAATTACGCTGTATCAATAAAATCTTCTCGAGCTTACGCTCCGCCCTTTCTTTTTGCGCAAATGTTTGATATTTGCCGGGTACTATCACAAAATCTGTGGCCGTGGACACGTATCTCACGTTAATGCCATCCAGAAAGCATTGCACGGATTGCTCATGCGAGGTATTCTATAGTTATAGTTATGGTATAAGATAATACACAAACTTTGTTAACACTATGAATGTTGCTGTTTACCAAAGTCTTCTCCTTGGGCTCCCAGGTCTGGGTGTCCCGTGTGCGATAACGTCTATACTTCCATTTATCAAAATACGGTCCAGTTTGTGTAAAGGCATCCAAATATTCTTTGCCACTATTCTTATCCTTATAGCCGCATAGAAAGGGCTTAACAATAGCGGCATTCTCAATTTCCACCACCACGTGCTTGGGCTGACCATCCTCCGTGTCCTCGCCGGATATGTGCACAGTTAAGTAGTCGGGCAGACGATGTTTGCTGATCCAAGGCATTGGGTATATCGTAAGTAACGCTCCATTATTATACGAGTATGACATACTTACTCGTAGTACACCTTCAGTCTCAATCGGGTGGTATCGCCCGCGGGCACGTCTAGCTCCAGGTGAAACCCGTGTATGCCAAACTCGTCGGCCTCGGTGGAATGAATGGGTATGGCATCGCATAGCACACCATTGCGCTGTTTTAGCACAATAATGCTCGGATCTACATCAAACTTGCGCGATATATCCTGCTTGACCTCGGCGATGGTCATGCAATTGGGATAGACTTGGGCAACAATTTTGGTTTTCGATATGTAAAATTTAACGGTGACGTTTTCAACCAACACATCGCAGTCATCAAGCGGTTCTGATTCCGTGCTACGTGGCTCGTAGGCCTTGCCACAAATTCCACGCATCTTCGGCTGTTGCGAGGGCTCCACATGCAGCTGCATGTTGCACACATAGGATGGCGGGGGCAGGGACTCCATCTCGCTCATTTTGTTGCTAGTCAAAAAAATATATGTGCGTTTGAATTGATGTATTATTACTTTCAGAATCTTGAACTAAATTCAAGAACTTTGCTGCCTGCTGCGACTTTTTTCTTTGGTGTGGAACACAATTTGGGTCACAGGGAGGGTATGGGAATTCATTTGTTCAATAAATCTGTTGCTTGGCGCCCTGTTGTGGCAACGTGCCGTAGGCCACGCCCCATTTCCCGGTTAGAAACTTACTACTTACCGTTTATTATTCACTTGACCACTTACAAGTACTTTTCTCACGCATTCGTACACTTGTTTATTTTAACGAATGTTATTTTCATGTGTTTCTGTTAGTTTCATAAAGTGAAAGCGCCATTTATCTAATATGACTTTTGGGGCGCTATAAATTCGCAAGCAAATTTTTTTCTAATTGCCCTAATTTCGTATTCCCCCGACTTCCATATGCATAATAGCTCATAATTTACAACAAAATGAATCTTGGAGTTGTCATCACTTCATTATTTATTGCACAACATTGGAGTTGACGCTGGGAAAACGGTGATAGTAATTACATTTACTAAATGGTTTTGAAGTGATGCTTTCTTTGTACCTCTTAAGATATATGGTGTGCATGTTTAAAAGCATCCACACGTGATCATGATTGTCTGCTGTGCCAGAAGCTGTGAAATAATGATGCCGATTAACAGCAATTTGTCAGGGGCTTATACTTAGCTCATTCCAGTCATTTATGCCTGCTTTTGGTATACAGCAGCGGGGAACCTGTTTCATTCAATAAATTTTTGATTTTAAAATAGATCAAGGACTTCTTTAATGCTCAGAGGCATTTCCGCAACTAATTCCGTAACCTTGAATTCCGATTTGAATGATATCGAAATTTAAATGAAGTATTTGTTAATTCAATCTCTTGTCTATTACAAATTACTAACAATGCTATTACAAGCAAATTTCAGATCAAAGTGTCTTAAGGACTAGTATTTTGTTTTGTTTTTAAATTGGTAAAACGACCCTTTTATTATGTGATTTTATTTAAAATGAATTTTATATTGAAAAGACAAACATGTTTTCCTAAGAATTATCCGTATCGTATTCAAATTTATTTTGATCGATTTCCCAGGACTTGGTTCGTTTTGAAATAAGATTGTACTGAGTATGGTGTACAGAAAAGTTTGTTCTCCCCTGGATTATTAAACCCATTGCATGGTTGGGTAAGACCACAACCACCACACAAACACAAAAAAATATATATACAGGATGTACAAATTGAACGAAACAGATGCCTTTGTTCAAAAAAAAATGTTTCTGATTATTTCCCAATGAGTAACAGACAATGTAAGCACTTCAAAACTGGATCAACCTGACTAAACCATCTGGGATCCCATACCTTCACTTCCCTGGAAAGCGTATCGAGGACACCGCTGAACCAACTCTTAACTTTCGCGAAGATGATCTCCAAAGAATTCTAGACGTCGCAAGGTTGAAATATGCGGTAGGTGGTGGTGCGGATATGGTCCAGATGGTCTAAGTCAACCTAACCTAACCTGAAACTGGATCAAAGGTATTTTATATTTAGCAAAAAGCTAATACCAACTGATTTTTATCTGACAAAGACGATTTATGTGTAGGTTGCTGCGTTGACAGCGTGAAAGGTGGAGCTTTAAGCTGCTAAATTGAAATATAATATTTTAAGTGGTTGAATGTTGAAATTGGCAAAAAACTTTGTTCTAAATTTAAAAAGGTTCGTTTGATTTATCTGGATTAGTGTCAACAGTCAAGGGATTTGAACCATTTAAAAAATGTGCAAGGCCCCAGGCCTTGTCAAACATTCTCATTAGAAGAATGGTGTTTCTTGAGATTCGAACTCGAGAACTTTCGTTTGCCTATGCCACAGCTGTTTCTTTGCTAGCCAAACCATCGAAAAAGAAAACTCATTGCGGTATTAGCTATAATATTTAATAAATTATGTTTTTATTGTAATAAAATTTCGACTTAAGATTATGGGGCGTCAGGGCAGACTTGGGACCGGCATGCGCCACCTGCAGCCGGAATGGGCGTCCATTGAAGTAGTAATCCTTGTGATGTTGCACCCGCAGCAATTTACTCTGCCCCGGCAACGCAGTGGTAGGTGTTGAGGTCGTAGGAATGGAGACGGGATCGCGCACGCGGATCTTCTCAGTCGACGACTTGGGCGAGGATGTTGTGGAGCTCGCCGTGTCCTGTATAATCGGCTTGATTTTCATGGGCTGATAATCGTAGCCAATGCCGGGTATATAGCGGTATGGCAGCGGTGGTATGGGTATAAAATAGATTTTCGAATCTTTTTTGGTTTTCTTCATTTTGCTGCCGTTCCTGTTATATTTGCGCAGATTAAGCGGCTTCGTGGTGACCAGATAATCCATGTAAATGTTGTCCAATGACGGAGACTGCACCAGCAGTTTGCTGATCAAGCTTGGTTGCGTCACAGCGCCGGCCACATCCGTGGCGCTCGGCTTGGGCATATTATAGGAGTAGGGGCGGGCAGTGCCCAGCCTGGGCGTGGCCAGCGCAAGCAGCGACAGCAACGCAGCCAGGGCGCCATGTGCGTGTAACAGAGAAGACATGCTGTACAAATGAGACAGAAAAGTGTGTGGATAAATACGAGTTTATTGTAAAAGTACATGTGTAAGTAGACACATATGTATGTTAGGTGTCAAGGTAAGTTCACAAAAGTGTCCACAAATTGCCGAACAGACGCCCACGCCCTGCATTCAAATCGCAATTGTTTCGTTATTTGATTGATGGACGCTACCCAAATAATGTATAATGGCCAAAGTCGAGCAATACGAATACAAACAAATCAATGGCAAGCGTTTTTCTGCAAGTCACAACTGCCGAATAATTTAATAATAATAAATAATTCGGCTGTGCGCATCAAAGCGCGAAATATTTTACTGAAAACGCTCGCCACTTTATGATAAAGTTTCTCACGTTCCAGACACAAACAAAAACCCAAAACCAAAAAAAAACATTATATATATCGAGCTCGAGAGTTTCGATTTGATTTACTTAAATGAAAGCATTTAATGCACGCTAATCAAAACGTGGATGCCGACGTCGCCGTTGCCGTCGCCGTCGACGCCAGCTGCGATGCCAACTGAGCAATTACGCTAATGAGCGTGGCGAGCGCCATCTGGCGGCGCATTTCAACGCTTGAGTGATTAATGAGCAAGTAAAAAATAAATTGATCAACAAAAATATGGCAAAAATAAGAAGAAAACAACAACAACAGAAAACCAGCGGCAATGGCAGCCTAAACGGCATCGATTGAAAATCAAGACAAGAGCGATAACGTTAACATGTTTGGGGCAGGAAGGCGTAAGCGTCTGGCCACGCCCCCACCTGCTTGATTATGTAAATTAAAGATACGTATCATAAATCTACTCAATTTAGTTTAATATATCTTAGATTTGGGTAATGTCTTGTGTCCATAGAAATACGCCGCTGGCTACTTTTGGATTAAGCGTGTGGCGCCCTCGTTTGACCTTGCAGCCAAAAAATAAAGTTCGAAAAAAGTCAAGAAAATACTTAGAAGAACAGTTGGAAATTGATAAATTGCAGAAAGTTCGCTGGTCAAGTAGCAGCAAACTTGGACTGCTTCAGTAAACTGTGCCGGCGTTCGGCCCGCATGAAATATGATCTGGGAGGGAAAATAGCAAACGCATTTTTAACTTTCTTTGGGCTGGCAGGTTGTAGGAGTGTTCACCATTCTATCAACGTAATTTGATATAACGAATTGAGAAATAGTATATTATTTTCGAAATGTTTGACACTAAGACGGTCATATAATATAGAAGCTTCTATGACTAGTAAAAGGACGGTAGAGATTACAAAATGAGAATATGGTAGCTTATGAAATTCCCAGAAGAAGTGAAATCATTTTGTTCACTTAATAATAATATTTATGTATATTACACCATTACCAGAAGATTATATCACTTTAATCACACAGATCATCACTCTCTCTCAACCTAGTTCCATCCAAACAAAACCAACAATAATATCACACTCATTTTATAACCAATAAACCATATTAACTACAAGTATCCTCGCCGTGTCGAAGATATATACCTGACTGCAGCAAATAGAGGTCCAGTTTCATTAATCTGAGCTCTAAGCCTGAAAGTCTAGTAGAAACAGAACAGAGGGTCGAACAGGGCTAGTTCGACTGGAATATTCGTAATAATCAAGAATAGAATCTTAATGGGGTCAGAAACGTAACCTTTAGTGCGTTGCACATCTTGTGACATACATATATATATATAATCAAACCTCTGCAAGGGTATAAAATATATGTATTATAAATAAATTAGATGATACACATAATTTAGAGAAATTCCTTGTGTATAAGAAATGATTACTCTGTGAGCATAAGGACATCCGCTTAAGTTAGCTCCCCATAATTAAATAAACAGAAGCTATTAGCTTAAGAAACTGCTGAAATAAGTGAAAAATTGGATATTCTGTTCTGCCTTAAACACTGGCTTTTAGCGATACAAACATCGTTAACATCTCAAATGATCTTTTTCTTTAACTATTTGACAGTTAATATTATCAAACTTTGGCCAGTCAAGGTCGTCTCTGCTGTGTATGCCTATCATTTGTTAAGCCGACTAATTAAGTCACGTTGCGGCTGCGGCTGCGGCAGCCGCTGGCAAGAGTGAAAAGTGTTCGTAGAACGAAAGACTTAGGCAACGAACTCGCGGCAGTATGTCTTTTATG
This sequence comes from Hirtodrosophila confusa, assembly GCA_035043065.1. Taxonomy (NCBI): domain Eukaryota; kingdom Metazoa; phylum Arthropoda; class Insecta; order Diptera; family Drosophilidae; genus Hirtodrosophila; species Hirtodrosophila confusa. The sequence continues at coordinate 944,965 of JAWNNI010000024.1, forward strand.
CATATGTACATTTATAATTAATAAATATCTAGGAGCTGTCAAGTAAACAAATAAGTGCTTGTTTATTCAAATTGATGAACACTTTATGGGCATTTATTTAAATTGCACTCACTTTAAACTTCTGCGGCTGCGGCTGCGGCTGCGGCTGCAGCTGTTTGTGTTTATATAATTTATTTGCTTATTTTATGCGCAATAAGTGGCTGTCGGGTGTCCTTCCTTTGAGTATGTGAAATTTAATGTGTACTCAAATGCGCATAAATCGTTAACACGTCTCTCAAAATATATGAATAATTATTGAGTTATGTATTTAAGTTTTGCAAGTTGTAGCTGCATTAGGAATCTTGAAATTATATTTATAAGTATTTATCTTATCACGATTTTTTAATTCAAAATATTTGTGAACACACACACTGTTGTTATGCTCCTGGCACTAAGGTATTTTCCCCGACACACCGGTTGCCTCGAAAATCTCTGATATTTTATTAGCTAAGCGCGCAGCGATTTAAGATGTTGTGGACGCCTCGAAGAGCGGCAAATAAATGAGATCTGCGGACTGTGTGTAATTTGTTTTTTTTTCTTAAAACAAAAATCACTTTGCTGTGCTTGCCCGTCGCTGCCTCAGTCGGCGTCACTGCTGCTGTCGTCGTCGTCGTCGTCGTCGACGTCGTTGTCGTTGTCGTTGTCGTTGCGATGCTACGTCATCAACGTGGCTTGGTCGACTTGGTCGAGTGCTCGGCTGGCCGAGTGAGCGTTCACTTGCCGGCTCAACTCGTATCAATGTGTGTGAGGTCCGTGGCTAGGCCAGATACTATCTAGCTGCCACTGCACTGGCAACTGTGGCCTGAACACCCGACAACGATCTTGATGATGAGCCAAGGCGACCGCAGCGAACGAAGTGCATCAATTTGCCACTTTATTGTTAGCCTGCTTACTGTTACAGTTTGCCATTGCACTTTGCGGGTCTGCTTTTTGCCATTTGCTTGACAAATTCAACAGGCCAGCGAATTGATTCATTTCAATAGCCGAGAGAGCAGCTGTTCACTTGTTGGAAAGTGTCAGCGCTCACAGGAAACTCTATATCATCAGCAGGTTAGTTATATACTTAGTTTTTGATTAAATTACAAGCTGATGCAAGCAGTGGCGGGTCCAACGGGGACTCTAGACCCCACTGCGGCACAAAAAAAGATGACCTAAATATTACATCCACTTTATGATTTTTTGTTGGTACAAAACTTAAAAGATTGTATTTAATTGTATTGGTTGGATGATGGTATTTAAAAACTCATTTGTTATATACATATATATACCTATTCTCGTATGTATAGAACATATTTAAAAATAGCAATAAAAATAATAAATAAATACCAAGGTTAATAAACATTCTAAAATAAATCTCGTTTCTGTATGAAATTAATCCCGTCTAACACTTAAATCAATCATATTTTTATTTTAAATCAATCCTGAATATTCTTAAATTCAGGCGACCCGGGCTAACAACGGGATTAAGAATGGCGGGATTGAAAAAAACGTAATTGAATCAAGAATTTTGGTGGTAGTTTAAGTATTTTTAGGATCATAGCCGTTATTGTAAACGATTCGTATGGGTTTAAGCCGAATCGGCTTGGTCTTTTCTCGCTGTGTAGGCCACCTCAAGTATAGAATTTCTGCTTGCTAGGAATACCTCTAATATCTAATATCCGAGGCACTTGTCACACTTTGAGTAAAATACTTGTAAATCATGCAAGGGTAAGTAAATTCATGGCGTCTATTTAGATTTTCGAAAAGAAATAGAACTGCCTTTAAATGAATCGATACATGTTTTCTAAATAAATGCTGTAAGCTAAAATATAAGTTCTTAAATCTGGTAGTTATTTGTAATCATATTTTTGTCGTTTTTGCACAATTTTCACCAGAAAAATGTTATAAAATGAAACCATAAGACATACATTTTACATATACTATACATAGTATTCGTTAAAAAATAAATGAGAGCCCCCTAAAGACAATCCCAGTTCCGCCACTGGCTACAACTGGCCACTGGTCTGACTCCGCTGCTGATACCCTGGGCATTGCTTTTAGTCTTTTGTCTTTCCGATTTGTGCACAAATTAGTTACAAATGAACCTACGACAACAAAAGGCCGTTTGGTAACACGAAGCAACAGTGGAAATAAGGCTTTTATTGACAGGCCAACGCACGCCACACAGCTGGAGTTGGCCAGGCTAAAACTGAAGCTGAAGCTGGACTCCCCTAACTGGGCAACCTTCCATGCGTGTGCCATGTTGAGGGGGTTTTGGCCTCTTTTTTGTTTTGTTGTTTTGTTTTGTTGTTTTGCGTGTTCTAATTGGCGCCACAGGCGCTGCAAAGATAATGTGTAAGCATTTTTTAAATACCATTGCGTGATGTGTTGACGTTTTTAAGGCCCTTGTCTGTCGCTGTCTCTGTCTTGGCCAGGCCAGTGGCCCTCTTCGTTGACCTTTGGCAAAGTGGAAAAGGGAAGCTGTGACCCAGTGCCAAAAAATTATAGCTTTTTGTTGTAAATTTGCATATTATTAGCTAAATTGACAGCTGACATCCATTTGCTGGCTTCTTTTATAGCAGGCAATTAAAATAAGTGAAAACAATTTATTTGACATTTACAAGTGCTCTTGCATGGCATTATATAAACTCATTTGCCATGCACCCTGGCATCGCCTGGGCACTTTCTCATCTTTCACCAACTGAAGCAGCGCTAATTGGCCATTATTTCTAGCCACAGAAACTACATAAATGTGTGGTACTCATCTCAGTGGCCATACTATAATTATAGAGCAAACTTTTGTCTGTGCTCAGTGCAAACAAATGACATAACCGCAAATACATCATTTGCCATTTGTTTGCCAATGCCATTCCCAGTCCCAGTCCAAGTCCAAGTCCATGTCCCAATGGTAAGGCAATCAAAACACCTTTAAATATTAATTAGCCATGCCGGCAGCGGCAGCAGCAGCAGCTTCCCCTTTCAGCAATTACGCACCCGACAGCTCGACGTCAGCTAATGTACATAAACGTGTGTGTTGAAGTGCGTAAACTCTCACATACAGTAGAAGCAGAAGCAGCAGCGGCAGCAGCACAGGTAACAGATACTTATGTATCTGCCAGATACGAGTAGACTAATCTAACTATCTGCACGCATCTAGTACAAGTACAACATGTTCTGATGGCGCTCGCATAATTGTTAACGATTAGACAGAACAAATCACGAACGAGAGCTGTAAACTCGCATCTTCAATCTGCATCAGTGTGGAGCTAAGCTCGAAATTATTAAGAGTAATATGTTTAATGCTGACGGAAGCAATACAAGCCATAGATAGGCAGAGAAGCACGGGACAATGACAATGCCAACAACTGCCAGCTGTGTAAACTCCCAAGCCAGGCCCGTCCCGTCCCGGCCCGTCCCGTCCCGGCCAGGCCAGACCAGGCCCGGCCAGGTAATCTAATCAAGAAAACGCGTCGTCTAACCGAACCGGCCCCTTGATACTGCCGCTGTCCACAGCACGAAATTCAAGCTCCGGCAAAATAAATGACAGACATGGCTAACTTAGACACTGGCTCTACGAGCTGACGCTTGCGTGTTTGGCTACTGAATTAAAAATTTTCTAACAACTGTTTTAGTCTGACAGTCTGCATCCCAGTTAGATGGCTAACGTTTTCATTAGCCAGTATTATCGTTGATGGCGGGAACACCCACCCACAGCACAGGCTTAAGACCATCGACGTCGCTACGTCACTCTTAATCCGGCCAGTCATAAATATGTGCGCCTAATTATAAGTATTTTCACATAATATTTTCGATAGATTCGCAAGTTCATTAAACTCGTTCGTCGCAAACAGTTTAAGCTGAATCAGCCTAACTGGCCTTTATCTATATCTTTGTTTCTGTCATTAACTTTTTGTTATTATCTTTGTCTTTGGGTTTCAGTTGGAGTTGGAGTTTGAGTTTGAGTTTGAGCTTCAGTTAGAGTTTGAGGCGTTTGGCATGTGGGCATCGCCTTTTAATTGCCACCCAACTTTCGCGCTATGCACTCGGAATGAAGTTGTCATCGTTGGCGGCTTATGCAATGCTAAAAATCTCGATCCGTCTTGTTTGTTTGGCTTTTCTGAGTAATGGAATGAAATACACGCGATTGAGGTCAGCGACGGACGCCAATTACTCGAGTCGGACTTTCATTGAAAGTAAAATATTTGTAGAGCAGACGAAAGGAAATGCACCGAAAGGAAAAGAGTCTTTCAGCATCGATGCTCAAGCTGCCAATACAATATTTGCTCATCACAGTGGTCGATCATTTCGATCATATCGATATAACGAGTATCCATGTTCGGCAAATAAAGAGAGAGGCAAATCAAAAACAAGACAATATTTTTGAACAGGATTTGAATAGTTATTTAGAAGAATTAACTACAACAGATGATCAGATTAATCTCAAAATTAGAAGAGTTGAATCTTTTAGATATTATTCACGTCCGAAAAAACATACCAGGGTATTCCACAGTCGATCCCCTAACTGCATAACCTTAGCTTATGTATATATTTATTTTATTTTATTTTTTGTGAAAGTGCTAAGTGACCACAGGAAAAAAGGTCAAACTGGGCGCCGAAGCGTGCCCTGCACTCAATTGCTGTGAGCGGGGATCGCATTCGAATTTGGGCTGCTGTGTACTCAGCTAAGTTGAAACTTTGCCCCGGCAACAACTGGTGATTCCAGTGAAACACATAATTTGAACGCATATTGCTGGATAAGAGAAATATAGTTAAGGTGAATATGAATGTTATTTTGAAATTTAAGAGCTAAGCCCGAGATGGATTTCTCTCTGGCAAATAGTCGTACAGTAGCCACTTTTACAACTCCCACATAAGGCTCAATTAACGATTTGCGCACTATATTTCAATTACTTTATATCCGTACTATAAACACAAAACTTTCCAATTTCCTAACAATTGGAGCAAACGATTGATAGTTAAGTTTTATGAGTGCTGTTGATTTACAGCGCCAGGAAATTTTCAACACGTCGTCGAGGAAAATGAAGCCACAAAACTTCTTTGGCTTTTCGCAGTTGGTACCGGAGAAATATGTTTTATTACCTTGAAACCAGTTCGCCAAGCACAATAGAAAGAAAATTTAATCAAAGGTAAATAACATACTTATATGCGAACAATTTAATAATGTATATTTATTACCAACTATACTACATGCATACATATTTATATATTTGTATTGTGTTGATGCCAATTGTAGTAAATGGATTAATTAGTTGTCTCAAATGGATGTGAAAGAAATCATTTGAAATGGATTTAATTGCTCTACCACTTTTTATTGTTGGTAGCCGCACCAGCAGTAGTCATTACTTCAATTGGCTTTTAATTCTGCCATTGTATATTGCTAAGTATTGGGATTTTGTTGGCTTAAATGCCTGTGCCTACGGCTCCAAAATTCTTTTCAGTTATTGGGAGTTACACCTTGTCTGGTTTCTCGTCGGCCTTGACGCAAAGGCAGCATCTTGGAGGCCCCTTCACGGTCAATGTCAATAAACTTAAATTCTTGCGAATCCATCTGCTAAGCAGCTCCCCCACACCCACATCCACATCTTGAGATTGTAGTCGAATGCCACAGCAGCGACACTTAACTTGTTATCAATGTATCTATTTTCATTTCGTTTATATTACTGACTCGGCTGGTCATTATACGTAGCCCGCGGCGTTGCATAGTCGTAAAAAGTTTATATTCGATTGAAATACGATAAGTATCTCGCCTCTAAGAGCAAATTAAAAATTGTACCAGCTGCTGTTTTATTGCTTGACATTTTGTGATCTTGTGCAGATAGAAATAAAGCTTAACTGTATTTTAGGGCCACCGTTTTACATTTTACCTTTATAAAAAAAATAATTAAAAAAAAACAAAAATAATATTCGACGAGGATGGGATTCGAACCCACGCGTGCAGAGCACATTGGATTAGCAGTCCAACGCCTTAACCACTCGGCCACCTCGTCACATGTCGGCAGTAGTCCTACGTTACAACTTGATATGATTGGCAGCTGTGCACTGTGTTAACGACACAAAGCAGTAAGATTGTACATCAAGCAGTGCAGTTGACTCAGCTGCTGGGGCAAGCAGTGCCACCGTTTGAATTTTGGATTGTACATAACGTATAACATGTCTAATTATAATTTGCATGTTCCTTAACCGATATGACTTAACGATTCCCGAATTTATATTTATAATTAAATGATTTAATTAAATGGTTCCCTTACTGATTTTATAAAATTTAAAAAAAACAATTAGCCGTTTTGATTGCTGCACTGCTTGCGGTTCAATGAAGCAGTGGATGAAAAGACCAACTGGATGCCAAGGTCGCATGTGACGAGGTGGCCGAGAGGTTAAGGCGTTGGACTGCTAATCCAATGTGCTCTGCACGCGTGGGTTCGAATCCCATCCTCGTCGAGACAATATTTTTAAATGTAAGGAGCATATTTCTCTGCCAATTAATAATATAAAGAGTGACGTATTTTGTATGTAAAAATAATAATAAATATCAAAAAGTTAAAATAATTAAAACCTTTGCTTTGCTGTAAATGCAGGCAACAAACTTGATTAGGCAAAATAGAACTGAGCATAGCTACAAGTTCAGCCTATGACTTTTTGATTTGCACCACCAAAATCTAAAAGCGCGATCACTAGTTAAAAAACAAAAGATCCATATTTTGCAAAAAAGTCACACTCGACGAGGATGGGATTCGAACCCACGCGTGCAGAGCACATTGGATTAGCAGTCCAACGCCTTAACCACTCGGCCACCTCGTCATGTTGGCAGCCGGCGGCTCAATGAGTGTTCTGAACCCTTTTGGAGTGGTCTACTTTTTTGAAAAAATTCTATTTGCTCAATAAAAAAACAATCGATAATTGTGTCAATGGAAATGGCGTAAATAATTGCAAACAAGCACAACAAATGTGTACTCGGCTAAGTGATTGCTCTCGCTTCTGTTGGCTTTGAAGAAAGTGTGCGAGTGGTGGCGCGTGTTTTGCGACTTCTGAAGTGCAGTCTAAGCGATTTAATTATTTGGCAATAAAGATAAACATTTGCTTAAATACCCTAATAAAGCTGGTACCGCAAGGGTGGTAATGTCTACATATATTCATTGTACTATATACTCGTTTAATAAAATATCCTACTTATGCAGAGTTTTGGCTATATACAATAGTTTGCGGAATCCTGAAAAGAATATGGCAAAATGGATGATCTCAACTTTGAAATGTGACGGGTGGATTATAAGAAAACTGCCCCTATATCTAATTTCTAAAATGTTAAGAATACATTTATGCTTTAACAAATAAAGAACTTAGTGGGGCTGATTAAGAGTGATCAGGTAAATATTTTTTTTGTAAAAGTTAAACTATAAAGTTTTTGATTTTAATACTTTGTGTCCAAAAAGGGAATATTGGGTTTGAGCAAAGTCCTTTTGTCCTTCCGTCCATCTGTCCGTCCTAACTAGAACAGCCACACTTGGAACACATATTTGTATGTAGTATTCTCGTCTGATAAACTATAAAGGTGTCGCCGGCCAGTGCCAAAGTAAATTGCTAGAGTGCCAATTTCCCTCACAGCCAATTATGTCCCCTTTGGTTCATAAGTAATGATTTTCCCTTATTGCAAGACATGTTGGAATATCATATAATAAAGTTATCTTTTTTAAGTTGTTTTAAACAAATGTTAATGATAAGAAGTGACTTTACCAATTTGTATAATTTGTTTTAACTGTTCTTGGGCTACCGTGGAAACTAGTAATTGCTGACATTAATTAGCAAAAGTATGCGCATGTTAAACAAATTTGATTTGTTTTTAATTAGAAGGGTATGTTGACACACATACAACTCGGCATGAATTGACATTTTGTTTGTTAAAGCATTGTAAACCCGCAGGTTAAAAGGGTTTCTCATAATACACTTATGTGTAGATGCCGTCGTGACGCTCGCTGACCCAGTTTATATATTCTTATTGATCTTCTGTGTACGTCTTGATCTTTCCGCTACTCATTTGTTGGCGTTAAAACCAAAAGTGGTTTACTTTAAATGATTTAAATGATTATAATTCAATATGAACTGAAGGCTTGCCAGGGCTTAGTAAGTGTGTCCAGTTGCCAAGCCATGGACGTTGTCAATGCCACAGGTGTTAATGAACCCTTGTGGCTGATAGCTGTAAGTTGTTGGCGACAGCAACAATGCCAACACCTAACGCGACATATCGGCTTCGTTAGGAAAGTGTGCCCAAGTTTGATGATGTGCAGGCACGCGCGTTTATATTTAGCATTTAGTGGCTACTACGAGTAGTATCCACATCCACACAATAAGCCAAGCCCGCTGTCCGGTGATAGTCACGTGCACAAGGACATTCCAAGGCTAATTACGTTGGCGCGTTGCCTGTGTTGGCTGGGATACGATTGGATTGGATGGGATTGGCCTGGCTTGGCCTGGCTTCCTTTGGTTTTGTTTGGTTTGGTTTGGTTTGGCTTTATTATAACACCACCCGTTCATTATTGTTGTTGCCACTCTCTGCATTCAAGTCGACGTTCCTGTTCCACTGGCAACAGCAGCAGCAACATCACAATCTGTGGCATGCAAGTACTACGCGTACATACAAGCACAACGTACGAGTATCTGTATCTGTATCTGTATCTTTGCATCTGCGTGGTTGTCTCTAGTTGTAGTCGCACTCGCAGCCGCAGTCGCCAGTCGCCGCTTAATTAGCCATGTAATTTATTATTGCCCTAATCTCTAGCAGAGCAGCAACGGCGCCAACGCCGCTGGCATTGACAAATAAACAAATTATTTATATTAGAATATTAATATTAACAACCAAGTTATGCAAGCCTGGGAGCGCCGGCTGCTGTGCCCCTAGTTTATCATCATGTCTATAAAATCAACATAATTATACGACAGACCCTCTCTCTCTCGCTGCCTGGCCCAGGGCAAGGTCCAAGACATGGGCCTGATATGCAGCTTTGACTGGCATTACCTTAGAATTATGCAGACAATAAAGATGTATGTGTACATTGATGTAATCGCACAATTATGCCCAATTATGTAACAGCTGCACGTGACCGGGCGCGCAGGTGCGGTGCTGCAGTTACAGATACAGGTGCTTAAGCCCGGTGCTAAGCAGAATGCTTTGTGGATATCATTGGCTAATGAGCGTTCTATTACCTTCCCGTTCTGTACAACCTTCCCGCTCCATCTGGAGTGTCATAAAAATTAAAATACATAATCGCGGGTGCTAGTTACAAGGCAGTTAGACCTCCATTCACGTAATTAACATTTCTGGATTTCTTTTTTTTTTTTATAAATCCCTTTTTTGCAATTGCATGTTCATGTCGAAAATGCGATGTTGCCACTTGCAGAGCAGCAGCGGGGGCCATTGACACCATAGGGTAATTATAAGTATATTTATGTACATATGCTAACGTTTGGGCTGCAGGCAATTAGCCAATTTATCACTTGGGAGCGAGCCTAGAAATCTAAACAAATCCCAGCAATCAGATAGAATAATGTAAAGAGCTTTGCCCAATGCAAACAATGAACAGCCAGCAAAAAGCAACAGCCATTGCTTTTTGCCCACTTCTGATTTGGTTCTTTCTCTCAACTCGCTTCTTGGCCAATTCTGCGCATGCGCAGCGGCAATAGCAACGGCGACGGCGACGGCGACGACGACGTCGACTGCGCCCGCGTCGTTTTAGCCAATATAAAGCGCAGCTTCTGAACACTCTCATACTCATTGCCAGTTAAACGCGTCTACTGTGCAGTCTATCCGTAAATCTGCTTATTCTTGTGTTCTACTTGAAAGGATTCTGATCCTGTGCATCAAACCAAAGGCGTTCCATTGGGATTTAAAAGTATTATTATCAATAGTGTGAAGTGATTTGAGAAACCATTGTGTATCTTGTGAATTTTTATTCGGCAGCAGTTACCAAAATATCTCGGTATCAGCAGTCCTTTCAGAAGCTTGAAAGATCGGTCGAAACTATGTTTTTGTATGAACAACTTTTTGTTTATAAAGATATCCTCACCAAACTCACTCAAACCAAGTATCTTTATAGTTTATACAATCTGACATAATTTGGTCAAAATGGGACCATTATACTTCTCACAGCTGCCATAGGAACAATCGGATGAAAAATTAGTTTTGTATGAAAACATTTTTGCTTATACAAATATTGCAGCCAAATCTCAAATATTGAAAGTTTTATTATACTTTACATAGTTTCCTATAATTTTATCAAAAACGGACCACATAATTATATAGTTCCCATAGTAAAGATCAGACGAAAACTGAGTTTTTGCATAAAAAACATTGCTGGAAGGGTATATAGTAGCTTTGAAGATAGCCATTCTTGTTATTCTTTGTATACGAGTGTTAAAAAAATCTGCAAAACATGCAGATCAAACACTCATCTTAAGAGATCACCAAGTCATCATATAACTCATGTGATATTCAAAAATCACTTTCAGTTCGTCTCAGCGATGGCAAACCAAATGTGGCACGCTTATCTGCGGATTCTGCTGCCACTGCTGCTGATTTCCTCGTCGTATGCCGCCAATTTGTCGCAGTTGGTCAAGAAACAGACGCAACCGAAGCAGCCGCAGATATCGCAGTCATCGCAGCAGGAACAGGTAACTTTCCACGCCCCTGCCGCTGCCCAACAATATGTGCACGAGTCGGAGGTGGCAACGGATCAACAGGATATCAAAACCGAAGAGGAGGATGATCCTTATCAAATGCTGAACGAGTTGAAGCAGGATTCACGGCTGTCAACCTCCGCCCCCAACTATGCGTGGAATCCATACACAGCAGCAGCCGCTGCAGCCGCCGCTGTCAGCTCGCCCATCAATCCATATGATGGTCTGCCCCAGCCTGCACCAGCTATGCCCATGCCCAAGATGCTGCCATTTATTGGCTATGCACAGCCGGTGCTCATACCATTTCCGCTCTATATAGCGCCTGACATGTTCTATCCCGCCTATCCGGGTTCCAGCAACGAACTAGAAGATGTGGTCATGTCGCGCGCAGCCGGCGAACGTCGTCCGCCGTCGGTTCATTCGGCTCGTAACTCGCCCATCTACTACGTCCGCCTGCCACCCACTCCGTACATGTTTGTGCCGACCAACCTGGCACCTGGCCCATTCGGAAGCGGATTCTCGCCACTGCTCACCTACCAGCCCATGCCCACATTCTCCACATTTGGTTCGGTATTCAATTTACCAGTCAACTTTCTGGCCAATGGCAAGCCCTCGGGCATTTATCAAATGAATGGACCTCCTAACGATCTTGCCCCATTTACAGCGGGACTCGAGAGCGGCTTTAATCTGCGTCCGCCCACGCCTAGCAACCCCTACAGACCCATGTCGCCAGCGCCCACCGCCGGCTATGGACACATACAGCAGACGTTTGGCCTTGCCACGCTCCCTGCCCCCCAAGAGGACTCAAAGCTGACCTCTCTGAAGCGTCCGTTTGTGTTTAATGGCCGCCCCGAGGATATTTATATACTGCCCAACAAGCTGAACTCTATATACAATTACAACGAGCAGAGTTACTACTGATTGTCCTTACAATAATGGGATAAGACTCTAACTGAAAGTATTACTGAAGGCATTTAAATAAATAAGCATGATTTTCAATAAAATAGTATACAATATTTATAATTAAGATATTTAAAGTAATTATAGTTTATAAGTCAGCTAGATAATAAAGAATTTACTTTCCTCAAAGGAACTTGTCTTGCTAGATAATAAAGAATTTACTTTCCTTAAAGGACTTGCCTTGCTCGACAATTACTGCCCCATCTGTTACGTGCTTTTATTAACAAACTGTACTGTTGTATTTAACAGCTGTTAATCAATTAAAAGAGACTACTTTAGACTTAGTTAAACTTTACTTCGATCTTGAATCCCAGAATTTCAGAACAATAAAACAACGGAAGTTTAGCTGTAATTAAAATATAGTGTCTTCATATATTAAACTAAAATCAAAATCTTAATTAATAGAAAATTCAATGTTTTCCTCTATACTTTCGTTCTTTAATTTTCGACGAGGGAATTTAATCGCCAATGGCGGCTACTTTTTTCTTCATTTCTTCAATATATTTCTTATCCCCCAGGTATACGCAACTACCCATCAGTTGTCCGGTACCCAAATTGAATTCATAAACGAGCGGCACACTATTGGGAATATTGACTTCTTCGATGTGATCTTCAGATAGCCCTATAAGAATAAAAAACTTTTTCAGATTTTTAGAGATCGAGCGATCCCATATTTGTAGCGCACCTTCTATGTGCTTCACCAAGGCACGCGCCACAGTTCCATGCGCGACTATCATCACGCGTGAACCATTTAGAACATCCTGCTTGATCTCTTCCCAGACAGGCTTAACACGATCCACGCACATGCGCATAGATTCGGTGAGTGGAAATTGACCGACTGGCACATCCTTAAAGGCGGGATTGTTGCAGATTTGATAGTAATACAAATTAGAGGGCTCTATTGGGGGTGGTAAACCATCATATTTGCGTCGCCAGATTTGAACTTGTTCCTCGCCATATTTATTGGCCGTTTCCCTTTTGTTAAAGCCAGTCAAGTTACCGTAGTGTCGCTCATTAAGTCGCCAGTCTAACACCATCGGAACAAAGGAGCTGTTCATTTCGCTCAAGATCACATCGGCGGTTTGTTGCGAGCGGGAAAGCATCGAGCAGTAAACCTTGTCGAATTCCAGCTTGGCCTCTCTCAAAGTAGCTGCAGCGATGTTGTGCGCCTGTTGCAAGCCTGTTGTATGTATTAATCGATACGTTTATCGGTCTGTTATGAGTGTTATTGTTATCGTTATCTCCAGCTTACCACCCTTACTGAGCGGCGCATCATGCCAGCCGCAAAAGAGATTGTTCAGATTGAATTCGCTCTCCCCATGCCGCAGAACCACAAGGCGATTTGTTTTTATCATTAAGTTGAAACTGAAATGAAAAACAGGTCTTATTGTAAGTCTTATTTATTGCACTGAGACAACTGAGATAAAATGTATTTTCATTTGAGCAAGATTTGATAAGTTGTGTTCGTGTGAGCGCTTGCTTGGTTTCTAATTCATTTTTCATTCTATGCCGCAACATAATACCCTACATCGCCAGCTCGTTTCAAGAATAACACCAAACAACATTTTTTTTGGTGAGCCCTCAAGGCTCGGCTTGATACTTTTCGGAACGTGCATACCGCACATATTTTTAGCCAACGTATCCAAAAGATACAGAAAAATGAGCGCGTTCACATGACAAAACTACTCGGTTCACAAAACAAAGCCAAATAGAATGGTATTCTAAGCATCTGCTGTCTAGACTTTGGCTCGTTTTTGTTTTCTGTGTTTTGCTCGCCATATTCGCTGTTGGCGAGGTATCAAATTTTTGTTTGTTATTTCGCGCTTCCTACTCCCTTGTTGTTAATCTTGTTGTGGTTGCTGTCGATGCCTCTGCGGGGTCTCTGCCGCTGCCTCTGCCGTTGCCTCTGTCGCTGCCATGGCCGCTGCCATTGCATGCCAAATTGGCATAGTTTTCTGGGTCTATTTTTATTAAATTCGTCAAAGTATTTACGCTTTATTATTTAACCACCAAAAAACTAAAAAAGCGCGCCTATTCTCTACAGTACTTACGTCTGGCGTTGTTGCTCGCGCATTGTTGTTATACGAGTATTTGATTGTGTATTATGATAAAAAAAATGTGTTGCTTTTGCGTTGTTTTTTGTTTTTTAAGTTTTTTTTAAGATTTTTTTGTTTTTTCTGTATTTGTATTGCAAGTACGTTACACTTTTTCTTTCAAAGACTTGAACATATCTTGTTCCCCCTCCGTTTATGAGCAATGCGTTTTGGTCATGTACTTATCACTGCTGCCTGCAACTGCGTTTGTTTTCCTATTGGCCCCTGTTGACTACTGCGCAAAATTCTTATTGGCAAATTGTGCGCTGCTGTTTGACGTCGCAGTCGCAGTCGCAGTCGACGGCACGACGTTGTTGCTACGTCTTTGGTGAGCACGGCAAAACAGCTGATGCTAGCCGGTTAATGTTGTTGTATTGAGTAATAGCGAAAAATCAATACATACTGCACTTAAAACAAAAACAAATATTTTGATTTTAAAAAAAATTAATTGTAGCCAACTGAGATTGAATCAAACTGATACTAATGATATACAATCAATGATAATACATTGGACGCATTCAAAAGGTTAATTTTGATCAATGAAACAATGGCCACGTTCATAAACATAACTTGATCCCTGATCAGTTTTCTGATTGCTATGATCAATCTGGGGAATGCCACTACGTTGAGCCTGTATCATAGAAATGTGAGACCATTCAGTTGTTCTTTTTCAAAATATTTCTTATACATACTTATTGATGGGTTGAATGTAAACAAAGAAAAGTAAGTTTATTAAAAAAACGTAAAATCAAACATGAGTTCGAAGATGTTGTGCCACCTTTTGGAATATTTGGATCGCGAAAATCCTCCTTTTTTCGAATTCATCTTTTGTCATAATTTCCCATACATTTTCCAAACTTTATAATAATCTAAAAATTCGAATCGTTTAATGACTGTATTTTATTACGACGGCGTTGGCAGAAAAATGTATAATAGGGGTTCACCAGAAAGTATCAAGCTAATCGTTCACTCGTACTTATTGTACAGTAAATTATGCTGCTGAGCATGGCCATTGATTATAATTATTTATTTTTATTATGAATGCGGCCATTGTTTAAAAATAGAAGATAAAAAATTTAAAAAAAAAAATCTCGATATCAATCTCATTTGATAGTTATTTCTGATGCACTATGTACTTTTGTGCACTAAAGTGCTTTCAAAAAAGATAAAATTATATTTTTAATAAATTAAAATTCAATATTCAGTAAAGAATGTTATAAAAATTTATAGCATTATGTCATGAATAATGCAGTCTTACTTACTTTTTAATTAGTAATTTACTTACCGCAAGAAAACCGGCTTAATTTTCCACCCTTATAATAGTATTAAAGTTTAAAGTCATTGCTGTACTTTTTTTCTGTTTTTTGTAACTTATTTCCCTTTGTGTTTCATTCTGCAATTAACATTTAGAGTTAAGAAATACTGCAAAATACCTATCTAATCACAAAAACACGTTTATAGTTAAGTCATTGAACGAATTTGATTGCTTCAACTAGAGTTTGAGCACCTGATACTTATGTAATATACATACTTACAAACATATTTACGTACTTATAAACTTATGTCAAATGATGAGAGCCCTCAAAATATGGAAAAAAATATATATTGCCATAAATGTCTTCACAAAAGATTAAGGCAAACAACTTTTGTGCAATGTCTTTAATCAAATTATGCAGTTTTTATCTATTTAAATTAATATTACGCGCAAAGAAGGCACATAAGCCAGTTTAAAACATCACGTTACACATTAGTGTCTGACTTCATTCAAATCAAACTTATTTATTGAACTAAGTCGTTTTGAACGTACACAATCCTCCCGCACATAATTCTTTCAGAACTTAACCGGTTTGTATGCAAATGGCGTTTTGCAACCATTTGATTGGTCTAGATTGAAACGACATCTGAATTTGCTCAAATTTACCAATGAATTTATGTTTTACTTGTTTTTGTATGATAAGTTTCCTTGAAATGTATATTTTTCGGCTTAACACATACAGAATTCGTTCTACCCAGTTAAGATTTGACGGGGTTGCCCAAATCTGGCGAGGTGTTGCCCATTCCAGATCAGTCTGGTAACAACAACAAACAAAAAATTGTACAAATAATTGTATATACTTTATTATTCCTTCTTTTAGTGATAATAATTATTATTCGGCAAAACCAAAATTTGATTGTGCAAATTTTGATGAGTCCTTTGTATCATCGGTAACCCAAACTGCTCTTGTTTTGACGTTTTGCTATTGTTTTATAAGCCAACTCTTTTTGAGTACTTCACTTAAGTCTTTCGAAAGCCTAACGATATCTCTTGCCGCCGACTCTAAGCCCAAAGTTTTTAAAGGGCCGTCACAGTCTCCGGCACCGTATAAAGGTCTTTGACAGCGCTGAGCATAGCTCAGTCTTTGGATCAAGTTGCGTGAGACTCATTGTCGGTAGAGCTTAGATTCACTTCGATAAATGTACTTGTATATCTAATTGTGTGCGTGGCTTAAAGAAAATGCATTTTCCGGCGATTGGTGACTTTTATCAGCGTTTGCTATTTCTACTGCCGTTTTCTGCAAGTGGGTATTATTATTGATGTTTGTATATACAAACCAACCAAGTGTGTCCAAAGAATACTAGCCAATGAATTTTAAGATTTCATGGCTTCCTTAAT
Source organism: Hirtodrosophila confusa (assembly GCA_035043065.1). Classification (NCBI taxonomy): domain Eukaryota; kingdom Metazoa; phylum Arthropoda; class Insecta; order Diptera; family Drosophilidae; genus Hirtodrosophila; species Hirtodrosophila confusa. The sequence continues at coordinate 961,375 of JAWNNI010000024.1, forward strand.
ATAGCCCTAACAGAACATAGATTCAAATGTACATATGTATGAAATAATTGTTACGAGTGCGTGCATTAAACTTTACGATCTGCAACGGTACACGTCCAATATGTGACATTACCAAGCGCTCTTTTATTGGGAGAATTTATGAGCCATCGCTAATCTGAAGTCTCCTATGTCACACTCAGCGCCCACGAAACTGTCAAATTGAAGCGGGAGTAGAGCACACGCATCATCTAATGGATGGCAAACAAGCCAGCGTATTGTAAATAATAACAACAATTAAAATTGCATGCACAAATGCTTCACCGAAACTATGGCAGATGCCACAGCAATGTTATTGTTTACTTTGATTATATAAGATGGCCATCCAGATGGATATCATTGCCTTTTTGAGATCTCCACTCAAAATGCACAATTATAGTTCACTTAGGGGCGTGCTGCCTAGCAAATTGGGGCTGCAATTGCAGTCGCGTGTTGGGAATTGAGCCAAAACACTTAGCTTCGTGGCTAGGGACCTATACTTATATATATTGCCACATAGACCAACTATATAATCTTAAACGCACAAATTAGTTGAAGATACAAACAGCAATGCGAATTATTTGCTTCCTGAGTGATCACAAACTCAAGCCGACTCGAAGTGGACTAAAGCAAAGAGCTAGGGACACTTGTTATCAAAGTATGGGGTACCCTGGGCAAACCTAGGGCAGCTAAATAACACAAACGGCGACTCGATTGATTATTCTCAGACCTTAATATCCCGAGAAACAAAGATACTCAATAAACGGAAAGAAACTCTGGATACAATGTTTCCGCAAGCTGAACAAATTCTATCGCTAATATATATAACTTTCCCTTCTAGATCTATTTCCCGAAGATCGTCGTTTCAGCTATGATGCACCTAAGCAATGGCAATATATTTATCCACAATGTGGCGGTTCCGATCAGTCACCTATAGCACTCAATGTACGCAAGGCAATACCCATTGGACTGCCCCCTTTACACTTTGGTCTCTACGATGAGCCATTTGACGAGCATGTGAATCTGAAAAATAATGGACATACAGGCATGTTAAAGGCATTCACAATTATTCGGCAACTAGTTATGATTTTCCTTATCCACAGTCGAGTTCAGTGTGCCTACGACGGTGTTCGGAGAACGTCCGTATTTAACCGGCGGACTGCTAGGAGACTTTTACGAAGCCATTGCTGTGCACTTCCACTGGGGCTCGTCCCAAAATAAGGGTTCAGAGCACTTGCTTAACGGTCGTCGCTACGATCTGGAAATGCACATAGTACATCGCAATACAAGGTACGAGACCGATGAAGAGGCAAGAAATCAAACTGATGGCCTGGCCGTGCTGGCTGTGCTCTTCAAGGTGGTGCGCGTAAGTAGTAACTACATATTTGTCTTGAGTCTAAGAGCTAAAAACGGTGTTAATACTTGCAGACAAACTATCAGAGCTACCAGCCTGGCCTCAATGAAATATTTGGCTCGCTGCTCTATTTGGGTGATTTTAACAGCAGCTACACGCCCCCTGCGTTTCTCACCCTTGGATCACTACTTGGTACTTTGGACAGGGGCAACTTTTATGCCTACAAGGGCTCACTGACAACGCCGCCCTGCTCGCCAGCGGTGCTGTGGCATGTGTTTGCCGAGGTGTTGCCCATATCACATCTGGAACTGCCAAAGTTTTGGCTGCTACGGGATCGCCGTGGACGACCACTGTTGAACAACTTTCGACCTTTGCAGTCACTAGAAGCGCGCCAGGTGTTTAAGCGACGCCCTCTGGAGGAATACCTTTGGTCATAGCAAATGTTAAATAGTAGTATTCTTAATAAGTTTATTTCTGGGGAATCTCCAGTGGAAGTAAATATGAATCGGTTAAGCTTTAATCAAATTGGGTGTCTTGCTGGTTAGTTACTTGCAACTCCCTTTGTAGCGCGTTAAGAGTGCGGCGAAAAGTCCCAGCTCCACAGCCAAAACAGAGGAGCGCATCATGGATGCCGGCAATTTCAGCACTGGCCGCGGTAGTTTCCCCAGATTTTTGGCTCCCACCTGTTTAGCCTTGTAAGTGGCCGTCATTCGTCCCTTTGGCAATGACGCGTTCCGGAGTAGATCTGGTGGTGGACGGTAATTCACAGTGTGGTACTCATGATCTCGCACATCGAAGGGCGGGCGTGGTATGCGCACGCGCGGATTGATTGGTGGATGGAATGAAGGCTTGACCACAACCTTGTTTCGCTTTTGGTTCCGATCCTGGATGGTGTTAGACGTTGGCTTAGTTTTTGTCATAGGCAGTATATCAATATCCTTGAGATATGGATCACCGCCCTTGTACTCCACTTGTTGCTCTTTTATTTTCCCTCGGTTGTCTTTATGTTGCTTTGTCATGATATTAGCCAATTTTTTTGTCAATTGGGTGATGCGGTTCTCGTCCTGAGTCACCTTATCCATTTTCGGGTTGTCCTCGTTCGGTGATGCTTTTGTGGACTTATCTGTCCGGTGAGCCTTGGACTGTGAAGGAGAACGGTTGGTATACTCGTCGTAAGGCAACTCTTCTTTTGTTGCCCTATCATCTCTCCGTGGAGCCTTGGACTCTGGAGAAGATAGGTTGGTATACGCGGTGTGAGGGAACTCCTCTTGTGGCAATGCTTTTGTGGCCTTATCATCTGTCGGTTGAGCCTTGGATTTTGGAGAAGTTAGTTTGGTATACTCATTGTAAGGAAACTCTTCTTGTAGCCATTCTTCTGTGGCATTATAATCCGACGATTGACCCTTGGACTGTGCCGGAGATCGGTTTCGATTCTCATTGTACGGAAACTCTTCTTTAGGCAATGACTTTGTGTGCTTATCATGTGGCGGTTGAGTCTCGGATTTGGAAGCAGTTCGATCTGGCGATGAGAATTCTTTTGGCTCCTTACCGCTCGGTTCGACGCTCGGTCTCTTGCTCTCTTTATTCACAGGCCTATTTTCGTCTATTGACTCTTGTTTTCTTTTCGGCCAAGGCGGAGGTACCGAGATCTGATGCTGCAGATGCTCAGAAGTATCCGACCCGTGCTCCTGGGGTTGCTTTGACTGTATTGATCTAGATTCCTGCTGCTCCCGAGTATCATGTCTTTCTTTGTCAGAGGTGGATTTACTCAGAGAACTTTGATTATCTTGGTTGTTTTCAAGTCCGCCATCTGCACTTGAGGATTTCATCTGTTTCACCCGCTCCGGATTAAAGTCGTCAAGATCGCCATCAATTTTTTCACTTTCAAGCAACCAATTCCATTCTGGTCCGTGCTCACCATCATTTCTGTCATGGTAAAAGCGATTGTTAGCATCGTCATGAGCATGGCGGGCTTTCTTTTTAGACAGTGTCATCGATTGATGATTCTCTTCACTGTGCTGAGGGAATTTAGACTTTTCTTCAGTGCTTCCACCACTGTCTGTACCCGCCGTTTCTAGTTTTACCCTCTTAGGATATTTAAGGCTATGGAGCGGTCTTTCTTGCTCCATTTCCGAGAAGCGCTCATCACTTTTTTGATTTTGTTGATGAGACTTTTCTTCAGTGCTTCCAATACTGTCTGTGTCCGCCGTTTCTAGTTTTACCCTTTTAGGATATTTAAGGCTATGATACGGTCTTTCTTGGTCCATTTCCCAGAAACGCTCATCACTTTTTTGATTTTGTTGATGAGACTTTTCTTCAGTGCTTCCACCACTGTCAATACCCGCCGTTTCTAGTTTTACCTTCTTGGGATATTTAAGGCTATGGAACGGTCTTTCTTGTTCCATTTCCGAGAAACGCTCATCACCTTTTTGATTTTGTTGATGAGACTTTTCTTTAGTGCTTCCAATACTGTCTGTGTCCGCCGTTTCTAGTTTTACCCTTTTAGGATATTTAAGGCTATGATACGGTCTTTCTTGGTCCATTTCCCACAAACGCTCAACACTTTTTTGATTTTGTTGATGAGACTTTTCTTCAGTGCTTGCACCACCGTCAATACCAGACGTTTCTAGTTTTACCCTCTTAGGATATTTAAGGCTATGGAACGGTCTTTCTTGTTCCATTTCCGAGAAACGCTCATTACCTTTTTGATTTTGTTGATGAGACGTTTCTTTAGTGCTTCCAATACTGTCTGTGTCCGCCGTTTCTAGTTTTACCCTTTTTGGATATTTAAGGCTATGGAACGGTCTTTCTTGCTCCATTTCCGAGAAACACTCATCACTTTGATTGTGGTCATTTCTTACTGCTCTTTCAAAACTTGTGCGTTCCCTATCATTTAGGCGCTCATTTTCCATTTTGACATTCTTCAGATAAACGGGGCCAAATCCTGGTATCAGATGGTCTAAAGATGAAAAACGCTGATTCTCCTCGTCTAAACGTACCAATTCAGGCTCCTCTGATTCCTCACCCTGCAACCGGCGATTTTCAAATGTTTTCGACGAGTCGTTGCTGCTGCTATTATAACAGGTAGGTTCCATTACAAGAGTCTTAGGTGAAGCTTTCCACTTCTCTGGAAACGGTTGTACGACTTCCTGCTGATTGATATCCTTAAGGCTACACCAATGATCCTGAACTTGCCGATTATCATACTGCTGCATTTTCTCGGTGTAATTGCTGCTGCTTTTAAAGGCTGTGGATTCCATCTTAAGGGTCTTTGGCACAGTTTCCCTGTGCTGTAGAAGCTCCTCTTCGGTTTCTACCTTCTGGGGATGTATAATTTTGATTCCCGTTTTGTTTTCCTTCAATTCCTGGAAATGCTGATCTTTGTCGTTACGCAGTGTCAATCTAGGCACATCTTCAATAGATTCATAACTGTCATGATCGCGATCATAATGAAGCGTTTTGGAAAATTCGTTTTTGTTACCTTCAATAGAGGTGGGCTCTGTTGCAAGAGTATTGGGTAATATCTGCTGGTCATGTAACCTCTTCTTATCAATTTCCAGCGGCTCATTCTGCCAGTATTCATCTACCCTCAGCTCATCGTTGGTCCGTTCATAAAAATTATCTCTATCCGGATATTGCAAAGGAACATAATCTGATCTGTGTCTTAATGAATCAAAACTGAAATCATTTTCTTTATCCATGCGGTCCCTTAATTCTGACTTAGTTGGCTTTTCTTTGGTGTGTAACATTTTCTTAAAATTAACTTTGTAACCATCTTCGGTATCTTTGGCGTCCTTCTGTATTTGCTCAATCAAGTTATCTTCAGCCAATTTGTATTTTTTACTTGGTTGCAGTTCATTTTCATTAAAAGAATTACCGGTTATTTCCCGTTCTAAAGCCTCGATTTCCTTCATTCGAATTATCTCTAAAAGCTTCGTTACACTTGGCTCGTCGTCAAACTGGCGCATTCCGAACATAGAGTCATTGTCATAAAGTACCTGCTCGCTTTCGGCACGCTTGTCATCCTTGACTAATCGCGATGTTTGTTCTGGCGATTTTTGCTGTACCTCTGGGTTCTTGTTTTCTTTACTGGATGCCTGCTTATTATTATCGACGGCGGTGGTTGATTCCGATTTCGATTTGGCCTTCTTTAACTGCGGGGACTGTGTTGGTTTGTTATCTCCTTTATCCTTAGATGATTCAGATGACCTCTTGTTAATAGGTTTTTGATCTTTAGCTTTAACTCTCACCTTCAATGCTGTATATTTATCATTAAAGGGTTTCACATAACGTTCAACGATTTTTGTCATCCCAATATCAGGCGATTCTTTACTTGAATTTTCATTGGAGTCAAATGGGGAGCTGCCCTTGCCTATTGCAGGCCCGCACGTTAAAATTTGCGGATTCACTGGCATTTCCTTAATGTTAAGAAAGAGTTTCGGCTTTTCGCTCGGTGAGCCCATTTGAAAAGAAAACTCCACGTTCCCGCTATTAGGCATTCGATCATCTATAGCTGCAGTAGCTCTGACATTAGATTTCTCACACTTATTTAAATATTCTTTTAACTCCAAAGCGTCATTTGGAACAGAAAAATATTGATAATATGGCTTCCAAAATCCCTCCCCTGCTTTAAGGAAACTACGTTTTTTGTCATCTAACTTTTCAATAAACGTGTTATCCATCGCGCTTTGGCTGGGCTCAGGAACTGTGTCTGCCAAGTTCTCAAAAATAGTGTCTGTCTGGGAAATAGGCAGATACTCTTCATTCTGGAGTTGAGTGATGGAGTAATTGCTGGCAAAAAGAGGATAATAAGAATAAAGTATTTTTAACCGTTTTATACTTACTTCAAATCCGGATGATTACGGAGGGTATCTACAATGGCATCTGGTGGCACTTCGTTTTGGCATATACGGTGAATGACCGTAAACAGTGGGTACCTTTGGACAGAAATAATTCATTAATTTAAATTAAATTAAATTAAATGAACGGAAGAATATTTTCCAGATCAATGAAATTAAAAATTGACGATATTTATCAAATGGTATTGTCATTTGTATTGATAACTCACTTTTCCTGCAACTTTTCCTTCTCCAAATATGCAAAGATCTCCCCAGCAATTATGGGGCCAAGCAACCTGCGCCCATTAAGAAGATTTGCTTCAATTTCTTCTACAGTTTTTCGTGAGTTAACAAAGTTTTTTGCAAACGTAACGTTTTTATCTGCTGCAGATTAAGAATAAACAGACAGTGTGAAAGTCTTCTGTAATCCAATTATTTACCATACGAGGAAGCCACCGAATGGGCTATGCCACAGGTTTCGAAGAATGTAGATAGCTTGGTAGTTGGATTAAAGCTCTTGATGAAACGCATCATTTCCTTTAAGCCCAGATGTAGACAAGCAACGCGAGCATTGTCTCCCAGCCGCAATCCATCAATGAAGCCAGCACTTAGGGAAACTAAGTCCTTCAGTGTGTTACACAGTTCCACGCCATCAACATCATCGATGCTGAACACCATGCAGTTGTCGGTCTGGAACAGAGTAGTAAGTTCTTTTGCATGTGCTTCATTGTTGCAGCCAATAGTAATCTCGCAAAGTTTTCCCTGTGCCATTTCCATGGCGCTGTTGGCATTCATGATCGTATAGCACGGAATCCGCAACTGGCTCGCAATAGTGTGCGAGTAGAGATCGATTTCGCCATCCCTAATGTGATCCAATCCCTTAACCAACGAGACGGCATAGGCTGTACTTTTCACCTTGCCCGCTAATATATTACAGTATGATTTAACAAAGCTATGAGGCATCGCAAATATTAAAATATCAGCGTGCTCAGCAGCCTCCAGCAGATCATTAACGGCAACCTGGTGGCAGTTATCGTTAGGTAATTGCAAATATATTTACAAAGGAACTTACCAAGTTCTTTGATAGCTCAATTCCTGGCAGATATTTGATATTTTCATGCCGTTCATTCATCACCTCTGAGAGGTAACTGCTTCTAACAAGCTCGTCGTACACGTAGATGTGTACTCGGCTGTCGAATGCACCATCGAGTACATTTTTACACACGGCGGTGGATATTGCAGAGCCCCTGAAAGATATCATACAGTCTTCTTCTACACAAAAAATATTATAATGCGTCGACCTACCAGCCCTCTGCGCCGATGATGCACACCTTTGGTTTCTTTGGCATACTGGCGTTTCATAAACTTTTAAGAATATTAACTAAAAATTTTCTCCAAAATACGACCACAAACTATCAAAACTTAAATTTTCTAATAGAAAGCAAAAATCCAAATTCAATTTTGAAATTTTAATTGTAAATTTAGCTTAACGAAATTGTGTTACAGCACACAGTGTGTGTTCAAATAAAACCACGACAGATAGTTCAGAGAGAACTTATTCAAGTGAATGCTTCAAATTCGTAAACAATTCCCAACGATGGATCCACAATAGGCTCCGTTTTCACTCTCTTGGCTTTAAAGCTATGTCGCTTTTCTTTTTCCTGTTGGGCTTCCTGTTCAGAAATGGCTCGCAGCTCAAACTCGGTAATAATTTGCGATATGCGACTTTTGGCCTCGGCTGCCAGTTTCGGTGGCAGGCTCTTGATGCTGATGCAAGCGCTCTCGAAGAACAAATCATAGCTGTCGCGTTGCTGTATTGATGTAGCCTTCGGTGTAGGGTCTTTCTGCAGAGGCACCGGCGACTCTCTTGTTGCAATGTCTTGAAAATAGGTGCTCAATAACTCGCGATCTCGATCTATACTCTTTAGTAGTTCCTCGCGAGTCAGCAACGGTTTGGTTTTTATACTATGACGCTTTAAAGACATTATCAATGGAAAAAGGTGCTCGCCTTTTTATAGCTGCAAATACAATTTACATTTATGGTTAAATTCACCTGTTGCTTTTATAAATGCTTACCTTATTAACTTCGTGTTTCATTCTGGTCAGATAATACAAAATAGACACAACTCGCTTAAGACAAACAACCATATGTTCTTGGCGTCCAAAGAAGATTATTTCGATCAACACAATACATATCGATATAATACTGTTATGCGATGTATCGATTCTTGTAATTTTTGAAAATATGCGCTTGGGATGTGCGTTACACACTTCATGACAAATTGTGTTAAGCCCCGCAAGGACTGACTTCTAGGTCGCGAAAGCGCATACTACATTCTTATCACAGCTTTAAGAAAAAATGCTTAAAGCACACCGAATGATCCAAAGATATCCCATGACAATAGTATAATACGCTAGTAACAAAATAGTGATTTTGTCGCTGTAACTTTAGATATCACAACAGTGATCTACTTTGAAATAATTGTGACAAGTAACAGTGACTGTAAGTACCGCCCATCTCTAGTGGGGGATGGATGAACCAGTTTGCATCTCATTTTAAAAATGTATTTACAATTTCTATACAAATTATGCCTAATTATTTTAATATTAGCATGATCTACCCGGCTTATTCTCTTACGTCAGAGTTCCAAAGTTTGGATGATGTGAAATATTTTTTTGCCTGGTGGTACAGTGCGTCACTAGATTTGCCTGTGGCGCTGTCATCGACATCTCTATGCCCATGGTATCTTCATTTGCACTATTATCTTTTAGAGCACGCAGCTCCAGTTCACAAATAAGCTGCGATACGCGCATTTTTGCCTCTGCTACTAGTTTTGGCGAAAGCGCTTTAACACTAGAGCTAACGCTTTCGAAAAACAGGTCTACATGATTTTTCTCTCGAGGGGGCGGGTGCGGTACTTGAACTCCAATCAGCTCTCGGAACGACTCCATTAGCTCGTTTTTATCTTGTTGGATTTGCATTAGGAGCTTAAGCCCTTCCTTATTACTATTGCGATTGGACACCGAGTTGGTGGCCGACGGGCTTGCTTTAATATGAATTTTAGTGTAGTTTGATGCCGGTAATGTCGCCGGGGTGGTTGCCCTGAGTGCAGTTTGTGCCTGCCCCTCTTCTGTTCCTTCACAGTTAAGCGCGCTGTCAAAAATGATTACTTAGAAATATTGCCTGCGATAGATAGAAAATACGCACCTTTCTTCAATAACAACATCGGTATTTACTACTACAGTCGCCAGCTCCTCCAAATGGGTATTGTCTTGAACTATGGCAACAGCCTCCTGCTTCACTTCTTTCAGTGCTCGCTTTCGCTGGTGATAGTATTTGCTACGTTCTTGACGCACGCTTAGTTCCTTTCGCACAGCCCCTTCGCCTTTCGTAATCAGCGACTCTAGATTTCTTTTGTGTTTAGTAGTCCGTTCATGCCGTACCAGATGACATCGATTGCAATCCAACCGGCATTGACAGGCTCGACAAAATGGCTTGTTAGGATCATCGGCGGACCGCCTAAGCCATGGATCAAAGAGGCTCAACCACTTCTCACAAAACTTTTGACAGTATTTCTGCTTCCCACTTCCAACATTGCTGTTGGGCTTCACTTTTATCTTCGTCTCTTTCCTAAATGAGTTTAAGCACATTAGTTTAAGAACCCACCTTTTCTAATCAGGGCTTACCAGTCTGAATCAGATGTATTTTCGGAAAGACTCATGTTCCTTTATATTTATTTGTTTGTGTTTGTGTCACTGCAAAGTTGCAGTTTTTTTGGCCGCTTGTTGCATTAGCCAGCCAAGTACAGCGGCATAAATATTGAATCAAATAAGTTTAATTTTAGCGAGTAGAGGACATTTCGTCGTATTGTTGTTTGTTATAATACAGTGTGACCGAAGCATGAAAGAAAGTTATTAACAGATGGTCTGTTTTCACGTCACGCGTTTCTTCCCTTCCTTGAAACTATTTTAAAAACTTTCCAACAACAATTACAAGTTGTCCAGAAAAAGCTGCCGTTTATCCATTTTTCGAAAAGTTATATATCTTAATGAATTTCGTTGAAAAAAAAAGATTAAATCGACAAAAATCTTTCTAGCAGTTAGTTTTGCGGCAAAATGTTAAAAGAAATTTTGCATCTGCGTGAATTACGCCGCTAAAAGCCGTAGTTGCGCAAATATTTGACAAAATCCGAAATTCTAACAGACAATTTTCCAATTTTCGCAACCCTCGACCGCGAACGCGACCGTGACGGTTCCGTTTTCTATTTTGGAAATGGTTTCTAGTGTTATTTTATTCACAAAATTTATCGACATACGATTACGATTACGATAAATGTTTATAAGTACACACTAGTTCCAAGACTTAAATACCATTATATTTTCAGATATTAATTACAATAATAAATGCATTTTGTCACTAGAAGAGAATCAGAGGGAGGCTTTTCCTTTTTAGATTTTCCTTTATAGATTGATTAAATAATTATTAGTTAATTTACTAGAAGTTGGGAGCAAAGGAAAGCTTTGAGCAAGTTTTCTGCACAAGCGGGTTATTTGATTTATTTGTAATATTTTTATTGGCTTTATCAATTCTTGTATCTTCTTCCCAACATTTACAATTAATTAAGTAAAACTACAACGGGACACCCATTTTTATTTCTCCTCAAATTAAATGTGTAAAAATATAAAATATGTTCGTTACAAGTTATTACGAGATATATTCGCAGACTTTGTACTTCAACATTGCTTTTTTAGCGTAAATTGTATAGAAAATGTTGCTATGTATTGCACCAAAGTAAACCCATTGGCAGAACAACGGGTATTACGCGTATTTCTGCAAGGATGCCAGATATTGAGCGTCTTACTATTCCTTCAAATGCTGTTTACAGTATTCCCATATAAACAAAGAGCCTGTCACGTGCACATTTAAGGAACGCACCATACCAAACTGCGGTATTTCGACAGCAAAGTCCAATAATGCAATTAAATCCACTGGAATGCCGTGTTTTTCATGGCTATAACAATTATTAAAATATCGTTACCACTGGTGGGAAACTGGATTCAATTAAAAGACTTACCCCAATAGCAACACACATTTGCCTGGAAATTTAAAATCTACAAAACTGACGCTATGTGCTGTTTGTTCAGCACCAACAATTTTATATTCCAAGGATTGTTTCTCAATTAAAAACTCGTGAAGTGCAGCGGGCTTTACTTCAACAATATTAAGGCCTTTCTCGGCGGTCATGCTGTAATGCAGATTGGTCAAGTAAAATTTCGATAAATTATAATATTTCATTATAGTACCTTAAATTCGTGAAATCGCTTTTTTCCGCAAGGGATTTGGCGGCTAAAATTAACGTTTTAACGCCCAATACCTCGCAGGTGCGCGCTAAGCCTCCAAGGTTAGGTAACTTGTCTATTAACGACGCCACCACAATAAGCTCCTGCTCATTAGATTGCGCATCCGTTATAGCAAAGTCATCAACGTAATATATATCGTTTACAGGATTCATTTTTCTCTGTACATTAAAGTTTGTTGTCCCGACTGGCATTTCAGCTGTTGAAGGAATCTTTCTCGCTTTAAAGGAAGCTCGTGACACTTCGAGGTTTGCTTTCAGTTTATCAAACGTTGTGTTCTTTTTGTCGTATTCATCGAACGGCGCATTTGTCATAAACAATATTACATCAGCTGGAAAAGCATGATGCGATATTACCGGCAGCATGAGACGACTCTCGTTTTGAAACTCGCGCAACTTGTCTCCCAAAGTCATTTCAATGCCGGTGTTCAGGGCGTTAACAATAGGGCAATCAATGCTACAAATAAATGTAATAAATAAGTCGCATATACATTTTTTAAAGTAATATACTTTACCTGCTTTCTTTACATTTCACTGCTAGTCGATGTAAAATCAGTTGAGCGAGGAGTCGGGTTTGAAAATGTGCTCCCATTGTATGAGGCAAAAGCAAGCTGATGATTTCTTGCAAGTGTTCCAATTTAAGGTCGGCCCAGTTAAGCATGCAATAAATGTGAACGACGGAAATTATGGACACTTGCTGACTTGGCTTGAGCATTCCCAGAAGCCGCATTTGTTCCAACAACAAATCCAAGCTGGGCAACAGTTGAGCGACTAGACATTCGTACATGTAGCTGATGTTTAGCTGATCATTGGGCGCCAGCAATGCTGTCCACAGATCATCAGACCATTTGATTCTGTCTGTCATCATTAACAATGATCTCGCAATACGTATTTTAATTCTATGTTCTTTGCAATTTTCAAAGTAACGCGGCTTTTTATCAGTCAGCTCCTTGTTGGTGCGTTGTAACTCAGCACAGATTGCATTCACTTCCACATCGGGTTGATGGTTGACAAAATATATATACTGATTTCGTAATGCTATATGGTCAAATCTGCCAATTATGCTGTCCGCATAGGCTTCCTCGATGCTACAATATTAGTATTTAAGTATATACCAATAAATTGGTTAGCGTACTTACCGTGCGTCCCCTGTGCTCGTCTCACCATCTAGTATTCCTTGTACAACCAATGACCTGGGTACTGACTTCGCATATGTTAAAACAGTCCAAGCCATCCAATCATATCGATTATTAATCAAAATTGTAGCAAGCTTCTCATTTTCATCATCGCTCAGATATTTGGCTGCGTACTTAACAATTCCCATCGGGCTGCGTATTTGAAAATATAGATTTCTTGCTAATACCAGAAAATATTTATGTATGTGGCTTACGCGCTTTACAAGTTTGATGTTTCTTCAATAATGCTATTAAGGTTGGGAGCTCGGTTGCATGATCTTCTGGTCGTGTCTCAATGCCTTCCTGAATATGTGCTAAATGCGCAAACGTTGCTTTTGTGCCACGTTCTAGAATATCAAGTGGTTTTGTACTCAGCTCTTCAACTTGACTCCATTTCTCCACATTAACCTGAACAAACCAATCTATGCAGTGTTCCAGCACGAACGATTTCTCCTCTTTCGTTTGACAGTTCAGTTGGTGGAGCAAATATTCTTGCACTTCACTTAGATTTCCGCCTTTCTTAAAAATGTCAGGGTTTATGTCATACTGAGTTTTATAGAAATCCAGGCATAACAGCCTTACATCTGAATCCAAGCGATTCAGAAAATAAAACAGCGGGAACAAGCGCCACCAGCCATGTCGTGAGTTTGGTAATTTGCTCAATTGTTTTATGAGCTCAATTACTGAATTATCAATGTTAGACAAAAATCCAAAATCATTTATAATAATTTCGTAACAGCGTTTGTTAAAGTAAACAATCTCCTCGCCAAAGCTCTCGCAATTTCGAATTTTTTCCGTCAAGCGGTTAAAGTCATTATAATAACCATCGCTGACGTTAAAAAGGGTCTCAATGAAGACCATGTAATCGCCCAGAGTCAAATTGTTAATGGTGACCTATAGCAGAGGGGTAAATTTTTTTAATATATTGTAAGGATTATAATTATACTTATATAATTGGGGAAAATATGAGTTGGCGAATTCTATTTAACAAGAAAGAACGAAGCCAGACAAAGCCTGCTATATTCTATAAGTTGCCGTTCGCTACTTGGCTTTCAATGATCCAAATGTGAACATCATGAAATTAATATAATTCGAATGCAAAATCAATTATGATCAAAAATGCATTCCTTATAAAAACCGGTTAGAGTATCAAGATCATTTATGAAAACATTCTGCAATGTTATCTATCTATCTATATATATAAAAGTGAATGTCTGTCTGTATGTTCGCGATAAACTTGAAAACCGTTTAAAGGATCTTGATGAAATCTTTTATAATATATTCCTTGAAGTCCAGGGAATGTTTATAGCTATAGTTTGTTGTGTCATCACCACCCCCACACAACCACCCACTCATAAACGAAAAATGATAATATTCATGAGTATAATTTTACATTAAATAAAAACTATAATATCCACGAGTGTTAGTGTGTGTAAGTGTGTGGGGAAGGAAGTTTCATAGCAATTTTTTACAGTGCCCTCGCAGCGAAGCGCGCCGGGTCCGCTAGTGTAGTATAAAATTCCTTTTTACACAATAGCTAAGGCTACTCACCTCAAAGAGCTCGAATACCCGCTTGTTGGCAATTTCTCGCAACTTTACATTCTTTAATGTGCGTACCCGTGTGCTAAGTTTCAGGAGCACATTTTTGCTAGCACATGGACCTACTTCCGGTTGCATGTTGCGCAGCCAAAACAGCAATGGAACGGAGTGCCAAGGCACTGTGACCAGTGCATCCAAAAACACCTGCACTTCGCTTTGTGACATAAATTTCACCATTTCTAACGCTGGCAGAAAGAAGCTTTCAACGTTGTATAGCTGTGTTCTATTGGTGGCCGCCAGGAATTTGGGCAATAGATTGGCGCGGCACAATTGAGCCAGGTCAAAGTGGCTCAGAAAATATGTTAATGCCCAGCGCAGCACCAATATGTTGTTGTCCTGCAATAGTCGAGCATACAAAATACGTAGCCAGGTAAGCCACTCGTCGTCCGGATTGCTTGCCCCAACGCGGGGCAGTAGCGTATTGAGCGTGGGCAGCACCAAGTGCGATTGTTGCTCTTCTAAGCATTCCATTATGGCCACATAAGCAAACCAATGCTGATCACTGCATTTCAGCGTATCCAGCAGCCGTATGCCCAATTCGCTTTGGATATTATTCTCCTCAGTTTCCGCTTGCATTATGACTAACATTTTTTTCATAAGAAAGTACGCCGACTTGCGAAACTCGCGCAATTCTGACACCAGCAAACTCTGTATGACAGCGTGTAGTTCGGTGGAGCAGGCACACTCCTTGCCCAGCTCACGCACAAAATCATCGAACAGTTGCACCAGAATTTGGGCGGCATGCGGCTGCCGCTCACTGTTCAGGCTTAGCGACCATAGCTGACGCAGCAGGAACTTACCATCAATGCGAGGAAATTTACGCGCATGAATTTGGACACAAATGAGCACATTGGCCACCAGTTGTCGGTGTAGGCCATGCGGACTGGCCTCATCTTTACTGTCAGCGATAACAACCGCAATGAGTTTATGAAATACCTTTGGGCCAAACTTCACATTATATTTATTGTTGCTCTGTAGCAAATTGTAAATGCAATGCAGCACACGCTTCAATGCCAATTCGTTGTCCTTATGCAAATCAATCAAATCATAGAGTAGCTCATCCAGTTCGGCTATCTCACCCAGTAAATTTTGATTTTGTATATATGTCTCGACTGCCTGTACAACCGCATGAGTGGCCGTCGCCGTTGTTGCTTTGGTTGATGGCAATGACATTTTAATGCTTGCCGGTAATTAATAACAATGACTGGATTTTGACTTATTCATCTGTTGCATATTTGCTATTTCACAAACTAACTCAATATGATAACAACAAACAGGGAGAGAGCGTGTGTTCTTATTATGCAGTGTGGCCGAATACCGTAAGCAAGATTATACCGTATTTTCTACTTCGCGCACTTCTTATTGGATTTTTTGCAACAACAGTGGGACTCGTGATGTTGCTTATAGCCTTTTTAGACTGAGCCTGAAATCGACAGTGGCAGTGGCAGCAGAAAAAGTCATTTACATTGCCAGCAGCAGCAGATGAAAAGATGAAACTATCTATATTGGTTGCATTGCGTTATTATTGCATTACGCTCAAAAGGTTAGACCACGCCGCTGAATACAATCCTATCCGCTCAGTATCAGAAAAGTAGGATGGTAGGTGGGAAGAAGTGATACAATGACGGAACGCAATCTAGTTTGCTATAATTTTGAGTACTTTGCTACAATATGGACAAATGAATTCAATTACGAATTTGAAAACTGAATTAACATAACATTTACTGAACAAAAATTGAGGCTTAAATTCAAATGATTTTGGTCATATTCGTAATTACATAATTTATTTGCAGTCATCGTCCTTGTTTTCCTTTGCCTGATCCATCATATACTTGAGCATGCATTTTTGTAATGAGTTCTCCTCTATCTTAGCTTCTTGGCACTTTCTAGCCTCTTCCTTCTGTTTCCTTTTTTCAGCCATCTTTTTACACTTTTCGAGTTGCTCAGGCGATTTGGATTTATCAGGGATTTTCTTGCAACTTTTGACTTTCTTCTTCATGCACTTTGCTTGTGCCTGAACAGCATCTTTGCATTTGGCTTCCTGGGATTTAAGGCTGATGGTCAACAAGCGAAAAGATATCTTTTTTGCCTTTAATGCATCCACAGTCATAATTGCCACCGATTTATCCTCGCCAACAATTTTCAACTTGACCATTTGCGCCAGCCCTGATGCCAGAACACGCTTATAATCTCTGCAGCCATTCACCATCTCATCTAGAACAATCGGGTAGATACCACGGAAAATAACCGACTGTCGTGCTACCCTCGGAGTTCCTGTGAGCATAACAATGGGACACCTAGGCCGATACTGACTGATCAAATGTGCCACAAGTGAACAGGGACTGGCTATAACTATGGCCTTAGCATTGCCTAAGGAAGCGATTTCCGCGATCCCCGAAGTAACAGCCGAAATTTCATCAGATTTAATGATGCTCTTCACCTCGTTTTGAATGTGTTCGTACCATAGCACAGATTCCACCTTTGCACAGATGCTTGCCATGCACTTAACGCACTCCACCGGATACTTTCCCTTAGCCGTTTCGCCGGACAACATTACACAGTCGGCGCCATCAAATATGGCATTGGCAACGTCTGAAGCCTCAGCACGCGTTGGTCGTGGCTTACTCACCATCGACTCCATCATTTGAGTAGCACAGATAATGGGCTTGCCCACCTTGTTACATTTAGCAATCATCGATTTTTGGGCCAAGACAACCTCCTCGGTCTGAATCTCAATGCCCAGATCACCACGCGCCACCATAATGCCGTCTGAAACTGCGATGATATCGTCAATATTTTCCATGCCCTGTTGATTCTCTATTTTTGATATAATCTTTATGTGCTTTCCCTGTGTTCCCAACACCTTGCGAATTTCATCAACGGCCTTACCATCACGTATAAAGGACGCAAAGATCATGTCAACATTGTGCGCCACGCCAAACTTCAAGTCGGCTTTATCCTTCTCGGTAACGTTAGGCAGATCTACTGGAATACCAGGCAGATTGACACCTTTGCGGGATCCTAGCTTGCCACCGTTCTCCACAACGCAAAGAACCTCATCGCCACTCACATTTATGACACGCAACGAGATGAGTCCGTCATCAATAAACACCAAGTCGCAGGACTTTACAATTTTGGGAAAATTTATATAGTCAACGTATAAGACACTCTCGCTGCAGTTTTTCTCAAATTTCGCTTTGGTGGATAGTTTTATTTTCTTGCCCTGTTTGAGCTGAATTTCGGCAGTATCGCTCCCTGAAATCTGACCAGTACGTATCTCCGGTCCCTTGGTGTCTAACGCAATCGCCACCGGCTTGTACACTCCCATCGCCTGAGAATAGCATTGGATGGCCTCGCGCGCTGCCTTTATTGTATTACAGTGGTAATGATGAGTTCCATGTGAAAAATTCAAACGAACCACTCGCATGCCAGCACCGATTAGCTTGACCATGATCTCCGGCTTATTAGAGGCAGGCCCAATAGTGCAAATGATGCCACTCAGTGGAAAAGCCAAACTGGGCGCATTAAACTGCAGTCGAGATTTGTAGTCCAACTGCGATGCAAATGGACCTCGATCCAGCTTCACATTCGGTTTCTTCTCCAACATTTTTGCAGATGCCGTCTTGGCATCGTTCGAGTGGCTTCGGGTTTCCGGGCAGGACCATGGCGCCAACGAATGAAGTGGCGCAGACGAGCGCGATGCTAAGCGCGCAATATATGTGACGAATAGCGAAATTTTGACAGTTTAAATCGAAAATGTATTTAAGGAAAAATGTTTATAATTTCGTGTTAAATTTTGAACTAAAAGGCAGCATTGTTGTCATTTTACAGTTTCAGCAGCTCCTTTATGGGACCAAAAAGTCGGGAGGGTTTTATCTTTTTGTCATGAAATATGCATCACATTAAAACTCTTTGATATCGCTGCCTAAGATCTAAAAATACTTTATTAGAACGGAATCATTATATTATGTAGCTGCCATTGCACCCCGCCATGGCTATTATTTCCTGATTATGTTTATATATACTACACTATATTAGTCAGTATCTATACACAACAAACATATTAACCGTAAGTATATATGTATATAGTTTTTATTATTCCTTGTTACTATGAAGAACACTATATTTAACAATGATAAATTATATCTGTGTGTATGTGAGCGGCTCTATGCTGGGAGCCGAACTGTGGCGCTTTGGCAGCGGGTAAATGTATCCAATTTCGATTTCCAATATTCCGTAAATTTTTGAGTTGTTTTTAATAAATTAACTTGGTTAATAACATTAAAGATGCAAACACACAGCGCTTAGAACGCTGAAACCATGATGCATCCATCTCCAGGCATAGCGACCAGATTTATTCGACAGTACTGTAATATATGAGATTATTAATTAAACCCGGCTCGATCACCGAGTTCAGTGATCACTGTACTTACACAATACGAATGGTGTTGGTGAAGCCGGAGCCCTGCTTCCAGCCCGTAACAATGACAACAGAGTCACCAGTTTTAATGAAGCCGTTCTTCTTGCCCACCTGCACGCCAAACTGGACACGCACATCGACATCCTTCAGCCAGTCACCGAGGGCGGGCTCTGTTAAATGGAGTGTTCCATTAGAATCACCAAGCGTGGATGATCGATATGACTTACCCTTGTAGATAAGTGGCACCAGGCCACGGTAGAGATGGGCCTGACGAGCCGTTTGTGCGAATCGGGTGACAGCGATGATGGGGCAACGTGGACGATACTTGCTCACTTGGAAGGCCGACTTGCCGCTGGTGGTGATCACCACAATGGCAGCTGCCTTTGCCTTGTTGGCAGCCTCGACAGCGGCAATAGCCACCGCGTGTGGAGCATCCAGAGTGGTTGCAGAATCACTGCGCACCAAATCGGCAAACAGATTCTGATGCCAAAGTGCTGCCTCGGCTTCCTTGCATGTCTTGGCCATGGTCAGTACGCACTCTAATGGGTATTCGCCCTTGGCTGTCTCGCCAGACAACATGACACAGTCAGCACCATCAAGCACGGCATTGGCCACATCGGAGATTTCGGCACGCGTAGGACGGGGCTTCTTAATCATGGACTCTAGCATCTGGGTGGCGCATATGACGGGCTTGCCAGCCTTGTTGCAGCGTGCAATCATGGCCTTTTGGGCCAGGAACACCTTCTCAGCGGGTATCTCAATACCTAAATCGCCACGAGCAACCATTATGCCATCGCCGGCTTCGATAATCTCATCCAGGTTATGCATGCCCTGCTGATTCTCAATCTTGGAGATGATCTTGATGTTCTTACCCTTCTCGCCCAGCACTTTGCGAATTTCGGTCAGAGCGGCAGCGTTGCGAATGAACGATGCAAACACCATGTCAACGTCCTGCTCCACACCAAACTGCAAGTCGGACTTGTCCTTCTCGGACACAGCGGGCAAATCGACGGGCACGCCGGGCAGGTTGACACCCTTGCGAGAGCCCAAGGTGCCGCCATTCTCCACCTGGCATACCACCGTGTCCTTGGACACCTCGCGGACAACCAGCGATATAAGACCATCGTCGACAAACACACGATTGCCTGGCTTCAACACATTGACAATGTTTTCGTAATCGACATAGACCGACTCTTGAGAGCCCTTTTCCAGGAAGTCCTTGTTGGTGCATAACTTGAAGGTGTCGCCCTTCTTGAGTTCAATCTCAGCAGTGCCGCTGCCGCCAATGAGACCAGTGCGGATCTCAGGGCCCTTGGTATCCAGGGCAATGGCGACTGGATGCTCATAGCCCAGCTTGGCCGAGTAGTTCTTGACAGCCTGTCGGACATTTGCAACCGTCTCGGCGTGGTATTCGTGCGAACCGTGCGAGAAGTTCATACGCGCCACGTTCATTCCGGTTGCGATCATCTTCTCCAGCATCTCCACACTGCGCGATGCAGGTCCGATGGTGCACACAATGCCGGACAGACGCACATGGGGAATAGGCGAGTCGAACTGCAGGCGGCACATGTGCTCCAATTGGGTATCAGCTCCAGCGGCCATGTTTTGCGGTACTTCGTTCGGCTACAAAACACACCAAATTGAAGAAATTACCACTTGAATATACGATTGCCAATTGATAAAAATACATAATTATCGTTGTCCATGAGTGCGACTCATAAATTGTTGCTGATTTCGGCGGTTTATTGTATATTTTATCAATATCCTAATCATAAATGGTGTAATTATGTGAGTTGGTGTCATGTGTCAGTTACCAGTTAATAAGAACGTATGAGCGCATAAGAGATAGAAAGATTGATTGATTGTTATGCAGCCCATACACTATGCAATTTTACCACAACCAGTTGCGGCAACTGGTTGCGACTCAAAGAGGATTCTTTGCCACACACACTGCAACCATTTGAGCCAACTTCGTAGATCAACTTGAAAAATGGCGTTGGCAAGTGTCGAATTAATAAACAAATGACAAACAAACTGGATTATTTAAAGATATTAATTAAACAAAAATACAAAAATTCAAAACTCAATTCAAATTCACGGCAGCAGAAATGTTTCGCACACAACATAAAGCCTAGTACCGGGCGGAGGAGAAAAACAGCAGCAGGAAAGAACAAAACTAAAGGGAAACGCCCTCAAGTTATGCACTTTGTTTTGATACATTCTCGAGTTGGTGCAACATTGTCACAACAATACCACATACGATGCAACCGATTGCAACTCGAAAAACTCACTCAAGTTGGGTTGACTGTTTGTATAATGTATGGTGTCCATTAGTCGTGATTGGAACGGAGATGGGTAGATTTGGTATTTATACTCTATATCCAATGGGAAAAGGGGTGGAAACTGTAACTCCTCTAAATTTGATACGGGGAATCTTGAAAGGTTATTCAAAATATTCTTGCTACAGAGTATACGGCAGCCGGGAGCTTCCGATTACTACGTTATTTGTTGTTTACTTTGCTAAATGATATATATGAGAGAGCTGGCTCGTATGACACCATGCTCTCACTGAAAATAGATAGAGAACCTACACCCACACTCACGGGAGAGTGGAGGCGGAAGAGAGCAATAGGTATCTGCTGAGAGATTGACAGACGGAAGAAGCTCTTGCATCGACAATGGCGCTGCATCTGCGAAGGTCAGAACTTTTTGCATGTGCAGCAAAAAAAAAGTTGCATAATTTGAATTGTGAGCAAATTAGAAAAAAGGCTAAGAATTTCTTAAGTTTTACAATCACTGATATGGGGCGAACGCATATCTATGCATATCTTTATGGATACAGGCAGCTCGACGATAGGCTCGACATTGACACTGGATTCTGTACCCGGCGTGTTGGTTACCTTTAGCTTTGGTGCCTCGTCGTAAATTGTTACGTTAACCATTTTGTGGCCCACTAAGTTCACGCTATATAACCCACGAAAATTATTTTTAGAATATTCCCCGACACGGACACGCACAAAACAGAGAGTTACGATGCGTCGTATGGCTAAAATGGTTGCCTCGAAAACCAAAGCGCACTGGGGTTTTTCACACAATGACACTAAATGTTGGACTGCCGCAACTAATATTTTTGGTGAAAATTTTTGCCAATTCGTTCAGAATGTCGGTAATGCAATGAGCACAAACCACGAGACTCTGATGAAAAAAAGCCAACTGAAGCCAATGAGTGCCACTCACAACCGATACGCAAAGAAAGAGAGCGCCAGTGGTGCAAACTCAGCGGCAACAGGCCACCCCTAAAAGCAACCCAAGCACAATAATGAGAGACATTGCGGATAAAAGTTTATTTAAATCGGAGCGCAAAGCTTTGAAGCGATTAGTCAGCCGGCTACTTGACCAAGCTCAATAATTCATATTTGCTTCGAGTATTATAAATTTATTGTGGAATGTGTAACGTTTTCGATCTCTTAAGTGTATATATGTATCTAAATATACTTGATAAGCATAAATATGGGTAAAAATGGGGTACTAAATCTGTGAAAATGTATGTAACAGGCAGGAGACATCTCCGACCCTATAAAGTATATATGTATATTCTTGATCGGTATCAAAAGAAAATTCTTTTTTGCCATGTCCGTCTGTCTGTCCGTATGTATGAACACCTCGATCTCAGCAACTATAAGAGCTAGAGACACCAAATTAGAAATATAGGTTAGTGTATAGCTGGTGCAGGTCGTTTATTTTGGATCAGTGTTAACATCCCCCCCCCCCCCACCCCATTTTTTATTAACATATTTTTTTATTTTTTATTTTATTAACACATCTCTAAGTGTATTAAATATTCGTTATCCCAAAGATAGATCTCTGTCTTGTCTTTATTGCTGAGAGAGCGCGAACAACTGCGTATGCGATTGTAAACAAAAAACTGATCGTCAGCTGTTTTGTGCCGAAATATCTATAAACATATGTACATACAATACATACTTTTTCTGCTTATCAGCTGTCGCAAAATCACAAAAGAGCCGCCGCTGACGTAGCATGCAAACCTTGAATTACTAAATAAAACACAATCTCTTTGGCGAAAATGAAACATATATCACGCATGCTCGCTCGCTCACTTCTTTCACATTATGCAAGTGCGTGAGAGGCCAGTTGCGGGGGAGGGTGATTGACTCGTGACACGCATTAAAAGCATGCGTCTAGCATGGTAAAGCTTTTGTGCTTGGCGCTTTTTCGAATCAAACAAACAACAACAGCAAACAGTTGAAAAAGTTCTAATAAAGTGAAAGTGATGGCGCTTTCATAAACACTCAAAAGGTTGTTGTTCTGTGCCCTTGAACCTACTTTCGAAGGACATTGTCACAATGGAGTTAGTTGCAAGAGAAAAATCCTAATATTAGGCTTCCGCGCTTAAAATTAAACAATTTTGCAGAATTAATGCCGGCAAATATTATCAGTTTAATTACTCATCACAGACGCGTTGTTACGCATCATGGGATTTCTAATTTTCCATACACATCGATTTACATATGTACATACATATGTATGTATGTACATGCATTGATGTTTGTTGTTTTCTTATATTTAATCGCGCTATGTTTGCAAAAATTTGACAGCCACTTGATGATTACTGTTGCATTTTCCAATGGCGTGTTTGCGTATGTGTGTGTGGATGTGTGCTTTTGTATGGAATGACTTCTATTTCACCTTTACATATTTTTTACCCGCGCATTGACCGGCCGCACTAGTGTGCGATTGTGTGTGTGCGGATCACTTTATAATTCTACATAATGCGGAGAAATTGTATGCATCATCAAAGAAAAACAACAATTGTAGGCAACCGCAATTTCCTCATTATACCAATCTTTCGCTTTAACAATTACGCTCTAAGTCACCGCTGCTCTTATGTACGTACATATGTACATACATACAAACATATTACGTGTGTATATGATTGAAAAATATGTATGTATATTTACCTTGTTTGGAATTTAAAAGTAACAAATATGTATTGCTCTTCCTGTTCTGGAATAAATTAACTTTAAATGCACAGGCTGCGTACACACCGAAAACAAGTTCTGAGTTGCGAGCGATCTGTTTAGCGACTAAGAACTTTTTTTCGATTTATCAACATGCAAAATTTAAGGCGGCGCAATATCGAAGCTGATGTTTTATATCGATACATTTGAAACGATTTGGTGTTTTTTTAAGTATCGATAAGTTCAAAATATCTGCATGACTGCAAAGATTCAGCCGTTAGGTATTTAATTTTTTTTTTTAAAGGGAATAGTTATGCCTCTTTCGAACTTCACTTTCAAATCAATTTCACAGAAAGATTGTTGCTTAATTTTTAATTCTTGTACGTTAATTTAATTTTTAAATCAGTGGGCCCAAAAGTGGTCAAACATGGCAAGACACTTTCCAAAATAATTGAACAGGATATGCCGGACAAGATTTAAATAATTAATTTAGTTTTAGATTTTGTTCTTGAATGCACAAGTGGTATATGAGATCATTTTGCATTGAAATTCCTTATTTGTCACAAGAACCGTCACAATTGTTATCGCAGAACACTCACATACTCTGATAAAATGTCAACATGCATATATATATAAAATAATATGTTTACTCGAATGTCACAATGATTGCATTTAATGTGTATTTACTGAAAGATTTGTATATGTATGGTGTAAATTAAATGTAGTAACATTTGGTTAGATATTAGAGCGATTTTAAAATAGCTTCTATTGTGTTAAATTCTTTTGTAACATTCAGTTACACAAATCGTTTCTTAAGTTCATCTATTAAACCTTGACAGGTGATCATGGCCACACTATGTGCATTGTAAACACTGTCGACTTTTAAAATGTTGCTCACTTGCAACTTTTCGGTTATGTATTCGCCCTGTGCCTTAGTTGGCTGGTGTGGAAAGCCTGCAAGTGATGTAAGAATTATTGAGAGTTAACGAGTTTAGTTGAGCAATGAGATCGAGTCACCTTCAATCACACAACTGTTCGTGTAACATGGAAACGTTAGGTCAGCTGGATAACGGCGAATGTTCTGTTCGGTTACACTGGCCCTATTGGTAAATTCAAGGTACATGACATCGTATAAGGGTTCCTGATTATTTTGTATTATTTTCATCACTTTGGCGCGACACCAACTATTTTCTAATTTAGCAATAACGTATTCATTGACCCTGATTGATAAGGAAGATTCTTTAATTAATTGGGTCAGTTTTACAGTACTTTAAGCTACTTACACCGGTTTGTAGGGCTGCGGGTCTTTGAATTCTGACAGACGGGTTTGCAGTTTGGAGAAATCGAGTGCATATTTGCAATCAAAGGCGCCAATGATTCCCCGCGACACCGACGTAATGTCCACAATGAAAACGTCCATCCCCTCGTTGGATGGCGAGATAAGTTGTCGCATTTCAAAGGGCTGTGGAGAAAACACGTCAGAAAATAAGTCAAATGAATATTTATAAAGATAATGTTACGTACTGCAGTTAAAAAAGGTCCATCATTTGTTTTAGCTATATACTTTTGGTCGATGAATGATGGCGGTATTGGGCTTAAGGCCGCTGTTGCTTGAGTTTCCTTGAGTATATCTTTCAGTTCAGGAGGAGTCAGGGTGTGAAATTCCAGAGGGTGTTTACTTATACCCTTGTCTCCATCTTCTTTGTTAGTTGTAAAAGCCACATCCGGCATCATAACATTATTAGTTGACACATTTTCATTGGTTTTGGCAGAAGTATTTATTGATACCGTATCAAATTTATTGTATACACCATTTGGGAGTTGTCCTGTTTCATTATTCGGCGCATTTTTGGTTATTGCTGTTGATTCTGTATCTAATTTAATTTGCACATCGTTTGGGATTCGTCCTGCTGCTTTTGATTCAGATTCTAATCTTAACATTATTCTGTCTAAAATTGGATCAACTCCGTTTTTTTGATCGCGCTTGAAAGCTCCTGCTTGAGTCTTTTTTAATTCGACTTCATTAGCTTTCACAATTTGTGCATTTTTCGTGTTTGATTGTTTGCCATTTGTTAAGAGGTTTGAAATAGATTGACCAGCTACCTGGTATTTCTGTACTGGTATGGCATCCTTCAAGGGTTCTATAGTCGTGTTGCCTTCCTGTGTGCCTGTTTTAACAGGCTTTGGTTGTTTATCAATCGATACTGCTGGCGAATGCCTATCAAAGACATGCACATTCGAACAAAACTCGCGTACTTGTGCATTCAACGATTTTTGTGTCTTCTCATTCAGCAACTCTATGTGGCCATCGGTCGCATAAGTTAATATGAACCTGTCGCCTTGAAACTGCGTGAGAAACTCACTTATTTGATGGGTCATCTCATAGTTGGGCACGCCTTTTAGCTGCACCTGCACAATGTAGCAACGGAGATTGGACAGCTCGGGGCTGATTTGGCGCATTTCAGCCGCATTTCGTGACTGAACCATGCCCAAATCCACATATTGCAGACGTGCACTAAAATCATTGCGTGCAGCCAAAATTTTGACGCGATGGAACACACCATTGCGCTTGGCTAGCGCATATTCAACGAACTTGAGTTTATTTATTTTGGGCATGTCCTTACCCAGGGAATTCACCTAAAAACAAGATTGTTATTATTTTTGGATATATACATACATTCTTTTGCCCTTGCAGAGGGTAACTTTGTCAGAAAACTGAAGTATATAAAATATGTCCATACTAATATACACCTATTCATCTTTGCCCATCTGTATATTTATATGCAAGCTAGTCTCCCTCACATTTGCAATAGAAAAGATTGGACGACAATTGAATAGAATATCATAGAATTGAATTGACAAAACCAAAGTTTCATTAGGCTCTAGTCTACTAACTAAGTTTTATGTAAATCGGACCACTATACATTATAGCTAGCATAGAATCTATCTGTCTAAAATTGAGTTGTATGAAAATCTTTATTTTCAAAGTTATTCAGCTACTATTTAATCTGTAGAAAAATATGTTTTCGCATGAACAAATATTTTTTATGCAGATATTTTAAACAAACTCAACAATTGCTACTTGTATCATACTTAACTCTATAAAGTTTAAAGAGATTAAAATAATTTCATCAAATATTGTTATAGGAACAACCGGTCAAAAAAACATTTCGTTTTTACAGTTATTTCAAGCCAACTTAGC
The DNA here is from genome assembly GCA_035043065.1 of Hirtodrosophila confusa. Classification (NCBI taxonomy): domain Eukaryota; kingdom Metazoa; phylum Arthropoda; class Insecta; order Diptera; family Drosophilidae; genus Hirtodrosophila; species Hirtodrosophila confusa. The sequence goes on from JAWNNI010000024.1 coordinate 988,314, forward strand.
AATTGAAAGTTGATTAAATTTATACAATTTTGCTCAAATATATTTAAAATCGGTTTACTATCACTATGTCTGATAGCATACATATGAACAAACAGCCGAGAATTAAGTTTTTGTTGGCATTTTATTGGCACCTCTGCAAGGGTATTTAATCTTCGGTGACCCAAAGTCAGCTGATTCGTTTTGTTATTATTAAATACATACTTTCTCGCAGATACTTAAATAGTCCTGCTCAGCAGCTTCGCCGACTTCTCGTATAAAACATCGATTCGCTGACCGAAATCCCATGAAATAAACAACGCTATTGCTTGCCGGCATGCCTACATAAGGCGGAGCCATTTCTTTGAAATTGCTGTTATTTGAGATCTTTGTGTTATTGTTGTTGCTTGCGTTTGTGTTGTTTTTCTTATCACGTTCGTCAGCATTTCTGTATGCGTCAAGGGCTGCTGCCGACGTGCCGGGATCGGACACTTCCGATTGCTTTTTAGTTGGCTGAGCTTGGGTTTTAGCGATGTTGACATCTGCGTTGACCGCACCAACTAGTTCATTAGTGCATGTCATCGCCTGGCGACTTTCTGTGACTGCAAGCGGTTGCGGTAGATTTAAAGCAGCCAGAGCGGAGCACGACATGGGATGCACCAGAGCGGGCATGGCGAAACATATATATCTATGACGTTGCCAGTCCTTTAGCTGGCATTGTTTTGAGCAATAACAGTCGCCGCAACGATGGCAAACGAGACTCGTTTTAACGGCACAGAGCACGCAGAATCCGCTAGGAGGTGAATTAAATGAATTAAGATTTTCCATTTTTTAACTGGTGTAGCCTTTTCTTAACGGCAACTTTCTTTTCACACTAGAAGCTTTAACGCCATTCAAAATCACAAAATTTTCTGTGGGCTGAAGGTGATGATACCGTCTAATCGAAATGCAAGTTATCGATTTATTAGAAATGCTTTAAATGCTGCCACTTTAAGGATGCCATATTATAAAATTATAAAAATATTTGACTTTGTGGCAGCATTGCTAATTTAAAATTCCCAAGGTTTTTTTATTTCCTTTACTATAAGTCCCAAGTGAAATATTCTCAGAAACAAGCTTAAAAAATTGTTTTCCAAAAAAATGTTAAGATTTTTAAGTCACACTTATTAAAAGCAGTTTGAAATATTTTAGTTTTACTATGGTCCACTTTCCAATGGTAAAACTAGGCTTGTTAGCAGCCAAACAAATAAGTAAACCGGTAACCAGGGTCATTAAGAAAACCGCAACTTCTAATCAGATGTTCAGATCATATATAGTCACTCCGCCAGCACAAAGTGAGTATTAGTAGCATTCCCCAGATTGCGATTGCAATTTGTTTCCGACCTTAGTTTATCATTGGATTGGGGTTAGATCGAAAATGCGGATGCTAGGCATCAATCAACCGAAGTTTGTGCCACCTTTAAACACTAGACTAGCAATTGAAACCGGAAGTGATTTAGTCGGCGAAATGATCATATTTTTAATTGGTTGTAGTCTTCTGTTAATTGAGTTCTCACGGTGAGTACGGGTATATTATTTTATTATTATAATCCTTGGTATTTAGCACATGTTTCTTATTTAGGCAAGCACGCAATGATAAGAAAATGCATGAAAGCCACAGGGAAAAAAGGGAGAAACTGAGAAATGAGATAGCATTATTAAGTGACCGTATAAACCGCCAAAATAATGAAATTGAAGATCTTAAATTCAGGTTGAGCATAAATTAATTATTTTAAATCAAATCATTCAGCGATTTTCTGTCAAACACGATAACTACATATTCAAAAGTTCTTCAAAAAATTTCTGTTATAAAATGGCCATTGGCGCTTTTCCTATTGGAAAAGTTGCTATTTTAGGCATTAAACAAATTACCAAGCCCGTTAGCCAGATTATAAAGAACATTGCGAAACATAATTCACTATTTAAGAGTTACATATGCGCACCAGCTGGTCAATTAATCAATAGCGTGGAAGGAAGATCTAAAATGTATATGTTGAAACTTCCTCAACCCAAAAAAATACCTCGTCTGTCTGAAAAAATGGCCACTGACCTGGGCAGCGACTTGTTAGGAGAAATTATCGTACTGAGCATTGGTCTCTATCTGATATATTTCGAAGTGTCACGGTAAGCTAGTAAGTTAAAGTAATGTTATGAAAAAAACTAAATTAATTATTTCCATTTTAAAGGCAAGCGCTCAAGGATAAGAAAAAGCACGACAAGCACAAACATCGAAAGATGGAGTTGAAGATGAAATTATCTGAGTTGAATGATCAGCTCGACTGGCAGGATAAGGAAATTAAACGAATTTACCAGCAATTAGGTGATTAGTAGTTGTAAGATTTTATTCCGCAAGAAGTGTTGCTCTCGATTTGACAAAATAGCTAAACTGATGATAAAAATAAATTCAAATTATTGAATTTAATAAAAAATACAAAAAAATGCGAATCTAAATAACTGACAGACAGCACGGAGAATGGCTTTAGGCTCAAAACAAGAGGAAAAATTCATGTGGGGGAGCTTAACTTTTTTGCCCAATTTAACTCTCTTGCTGTCGTTATTATCACACATGTGCATACACATCTATGTACATATATGTATTTGTATGTATGCATGTGCGACATTCTGACGATCAACCCCAAAACATGATGCAATGAACCATTTGCAATGAATCTCCAGCGGCTGCTCCACTACATTATAGTATAATACTATTATACTATTTAGCGACTTTCTGCCGATTTCTGTTTGCCTGGTATTTTAAGCCATTTTTTGGCATTTTGACGCTCACAAATCGGAAAGTTGAATTCTGAAAACAAAACTTCTGCCAGAATACCAGAAGTTGTTAGGACGAAATTTGAAATTACCAAAAAAAAACAAGTGGCAACACTGCCAAAGTGGTTCCGGAACAGTGACGTGCCGGAACCAGCCGCGGCCTGTAGAGTCCAAAATATTGGAACACCTTGGTGGACACGCTTGTGGAAGCTAAGATTTTGCCCGGACGCCAGTGTAAACCAACTATGACGCACTTCAAAAAACTTACATTTCTGGCGGCAGAGCGGCGACGCAGGGTAGCATTTCCCTAACATTTCGACTTGTTTGGGCTCTGGGGGCGGCAGCGAGCCCCAATCGCAAAAGCTTTTATTTTCTATACTAAATAAAGTCCGGGCTAATTTCGAATTTTGTTAAATACTGGATTAAACGTGTTTTGGCCCTCGAAATCCAAACAGCCAAAACGGCCGAAAAAATTTGCGAAAAATTACGAAAATTTTAAGTTTTGCTAGTTTTGGGCTCAAAATGAAGGCCCGGGAACGGTGAATTGAACCTGGTAACTGAAATTGCTTTTGGCCCGAAAACGGCGCTTGTACGGGCCAAAAGCGAACAGGGTCCACACAGAGCAGGGTTGTGTGGGCCGATAACTATCTGACAAAGTAGTGTTGATAAGTATCGTGAAATAAAGGCGTGGACATACTGTACGAAAGTTTTAAAGAAATTTGGGCGCTAAGATTTGAATTTCATAGATTGAGTAATATCCAGAAATTAAAGTGAATTGCTAAAACTACATAAGAAGATTACATAATTTCTGCCAACTACACATAGTATGTACATAATATTATAGTAATAAAAATCATATTTATAAAAATAAGTACATATTTATGACATAATTTAAAACATGCCAGAAGTTTTAATATAAATATGAACATCTGTACTGATGTTCCTCTACAAATTGTATGTAGTCTATATGAACAATAATTTTCAATGCAATGAATATGTATGTATATATATATACATATGTACGCACACATTGTAGGTGTTCATGTGTATACACAAGCGCCGTGAATATGCAATTTGTATTTAAATTTTTATCCGCATTTAGACAGTGATTTAAAGTCATGACTATTGCTTGTTGGGAAAGGGGTAGCAGGCGAGACGTGCAGAAATTTAATGACCAACCTTGTGTTGATTTAATCTGCACATTTTATTTAGTGTCTTTTCGATTACAAAAACAAGCAACAGAAAATCAAAGTTGCATCGTGCGATTCAAAAATCATTGTTCGAATTGCAAGTGATTTTACGGAACAGGTTCAAACCAGACTGAAAAAATCATGACCTTAAATTTATTTATTTTCTTTAACAAAAAAACAAACAAGGCCAAGCTTAGCGCGTCGTTGTTGTCCCTAACTAGAGATGATGAAAATTTTGCTTAACATAATAGCGATATTCATTAAAAATAACGATTCTCTTTGGATAAGATCAAATTGTTAGTGCTGATAAAGTTTTATGATAAAATGTTGTTTAGGCAGCACATAAAGTTTACAAGATAAGCACGATATAGCACAAAAATATCGATATGTTACTGTGAAAATTAATGACAGGGGCGTCAGTTTTGTCTAGTGATGTTTCATTTATTTTGATGTATCATCCATAAATATGACTGAAAGAAATAATTGATTATCATCCATAAAAATATATAACGTTATATAAGAACAAATGCGTTGCTAAATATTGCATATCGATTTATTATCGATCAAGTTTTTTCAAAAACAGCATGCCAACTGTACTGTGCAGGGATAGAGTTATTTTCATACGTTCTAAAATGGAAACGAACTAAAATTATTATAGAGCTTGGATGCAAATGTGCAATATTGCGCATTTAATTTTCCGTAATACCATTATTGTAAGAGATTTAGAGTTTGTTGTGGGCCCTTTTGAGGTTGGCAAGGACCAAAAATCGATTATTAAATAATTCTTATAACGATTACGAATGCAGTCAATTTGTTTGGTTAAAAAAAGAAGTGCCATAAACACCCAAAAAATTGAATAAGAAAAGAGCTTTTTTTAATTTTTGAAAATGTTTCGCGAATTTAGCAGCACAGGCACCGGCATTGTTTTTCCCAACACTGGCAGCCTGCGACAGCTGTTCACCCTGTTTTGTCATTTGTTGTTGTATTTTTTTTGCTACACATAAACATAAAATAAAAGAAACTATAAAAAAATAGTCAAAGAAAACGTTACCTGTTTATTGTTTGTTATTGAGTTTTACCCAGGTTCGAAGCATATTATGCACTGCAGTGGTCCAAAAACTCTTTTCTGTTTTACATTCCCACACATCCAAAATTGATTAGGAAAAAAAGAAAGTGCTTGGGCCACAGAGCAAAAAAACCAAAAGGCCTTGGAACGGAACGCAACCCAATTAAAATTGCACTCAAAGGAAGCGAGCTGCAATATCATTTGGCAATGAGATTGTGCGCTGGCAATGAGCTACAGACTTGAAACCACTCAACAGCTCCAGGGGCGCTCCAGCTCCATGGCCAACGAACGCAAGCAAGGTACTCTCAAAATGGAAGTTACAAAGCTTAGCCACGAGCTCATAGAAGAGTGTAAACGCAGCCTAGAGGATTCAATTTTGTCACGCTACATACGCTACGAGCTCGAAAAGTAAGTAATAGAGCATCTTATTTATATGGAGCACCAAAAATTAAACAAGTGTTTTGAACTTTCCTGTACGTTGGTTGATAAGCGCGCTGGCCAATTACCTCATAATCAAATCATCAATTTTTGCCATTGTTATTGCTATTAGCGCCTTATCAGCAGCTACTGCTCGGACAATGCCATTCTAATCGCACTTCCTACTTTTTGTAGGTATCCACGCGAGTCCCGCCGCGAAGTGGTTAGAAAACAACGCAATGGCTGTGCGCCACTTTTCATTGCCTGCAAACGTGGCGCAATTGTAATTGCCGAGTATCTCATAACCATTTGCGAGGCGGACATCGAACAGCGTGGACACTTTGAGGTGCCCGAAGACAATAGTTTTCACTATGTGTCACCGCTCTGGGCAGCTGTCGTCTCTGGGAAGCTATCCATGGTCAAGTATCTGATTCGCATAGGCTGTAACATAAATGCAACATCGGATTCAGGCTCAACACCAGTGCGCAGTGCCTGTTACATGACTCACACTGATATTGGTAAGTGTCATGCATTAGAAATAGTTGCATACTATGCTCTAACTGTCTTGCAGTCAAGTTTCTGGTGGAGAACGGTGCTGACATCAAGAAGCCCAACATCAATGGCGGCACCTGCCTGATCAACTCGGTACAATCCGTACAGCTTTGCCTGTATCTGGTGCGCAAGGGCGCCGAAATCAATGCTCGCGATATACAGGATAAGACGGCGTTGCACTATGCAATACAGGAGCATCGATTGGACACAACTAGAATGCTAATTGAGCAGGGCGCTGATCCTTTTGCCAAGAGTCGTTATGGCGACGATGCGTTGCGAACCGCCTGCCTTAAGGGCGCCCATCAGATATTCGACTTTCTGAAAAAGGAATTGAATTATTCGGTGGAACGCATCGCTGAGGCGCATGAACTGATGGGCTCCACATTTCTGGACGAGCACAATGAGTCTCGTGTCTGCATTTTGCACTGGCGCATGGCACATCATATGCGCGCTGCCTACGCGCCCTACATTGAGAAGAAACCCAAAGTGCCGCTTCGGAATGCGTATGAAAATGCTCAAGAATTTGTAACGCTGGAGGAGCTGGATAATATTGCCACGGATATGGATGCCATGCGCACACAGAGCCTATTAATTTGCGAACGTGTGCTGGGTTTGACTCATAAGGACATGCTTTTCCGTTTGACATTTAGAGGCGCCTCATACGCCGACTCACTGCAGCTACAGCGTTGCATCGATCTCTGGCGCTTTTTGCTCGAGGTGCGCGTCTCCAATTGGTCCATATTGCATTTCGAGACATGTTTCGCTGCCCAGGCCTTGGTGCGTCTCATGCTGGATTTGTATACGCGAAACTCTAGCCACTTGCGTAGCGATGCCCGTGCTCTCTTTCTGCGTCAGGACAATTTGTTGCCGAAATTCGATGATATATTGGGGGTATTTTGTACCCTAGCGGAAAGCGCCGTTGAAGTTAAGGATTTGCTGCAGGTGCGACCCGTCTTCAGGCGCCAGCAGGAAAATTATGACCGCGTATTGCGCTGCCTCGCGCATCTTATTTATTTGCTGATCAATACCGTCCACACAGAGGCTCAGCACAAGCTTATATTTAAGGCCGTCCACGAGACGGTCGTTGCCGGTAATCTGCGAAGCTCCAGCACCGCTGACACAATACTCCACTTAGCCGCCTCTCGGCTAAATGTGATCAAAAGCGGTTACATCACCGAAGACAATTTTGTCGATGTGCGTTTGTTTTATTTAAGAACTGTGTGGGCGTTATTAAACAATAAATACTTTCAGAAGACTGTGTTTCCCAATGCGGATGTCATCAAAATGCTCATCGATTGCGGCATTGATGTCAACACAAAAAATGAAGCCAAATCAACTCCACTTCATGTGGCCTGTCAGCCCTATAACTACGACAATGAGGTGAGCGTTTGATAAGCATTTGTTTAAATTTAAACTGGTAAACCAATTGCATTTTCAGATTGTGCATCTGCTGCTTAAGTGTGGTGCGGACATTGATCAGCCGAATAAGGCCGAAAAGCGGCCCTACGATTCCATTGCCTCCAATCCCACCAACACCATACCGCTGCTCAATTATGTCTCACTGCAGTGCTTATGTGCGACGGTCCTTAGCAAGCATAAGATACGTTATAAAGATCAGCTGCACAAACAGCTGGAACAATTTGTGCATAACCATGAACCATGAGCAAGACACTATTACGTACGTGTCTCTGTCAAAATTGTTAGTACCTACATATGTAGTATGTTTATGTATATTTAATTTGGCCATATCGAAATTTAACCAGTGTATCGTATGTTTCTTTTTAAATATCTATCCAACTATCTATCTAAACTATTGTTAACTTATTCGGCTAAAACTAGTTTAAAACTTAATAACGAAGCAAGCAGTGTATAACAAAAGCAAAAAGTGTAAGAGATAAACGTGATATTAAATCTGTATAGGAAACGAAAGTGAAACATGAATATTTTAGTAAACTTACAAAACATACTTAACAGAGAATCAGAAATATATAGAAAGGCAACAACATGTTATATGCAGCTGTTTAACTAGTTAATAAGTATTTAAATGGCAGTTAACCGAACTATAGCCAATGAACTATATACATTATCTACATGCAGTTATATGCCTGAAATATATATATAGATATATATATATATACATACATACACATAAATACTATATACACATACAACTAGAATAACTAATATTTATCACTTGTTAACAAATTGAAATTAAACTCCAAATGGAATATTGTAAAATCTTAGAGGGCCAAATAGAAAAACTCAGCTCGCTAGTTGGCTTTAACTTACGCAATTTATATTTAAAAAAAAAAAGAAAAAATCGCCAATTCCTTGTTTCTCCATGCTTTAAAAATGACAAGTGTGTGTTATTCAGGCTACTTACAAACGTTCTTGAAAACACTCTTGAAATTGCAAATGTATTAGACTTGTGTGTCAGTGTTAGCACGAGTTGATTTTGTTTTAAAGGCGACACAGCAGCTAAGAAATATCTATATATATATTTATATATGTATGGTATATACGCAGAATTAAAATCGAATCTAATCAATAAATGAATAGTTTACAGTTTACATTCAAAAAATAACAACCATTTTCGTTTTATCTAACTTGCTCATGTGACAGCTTCAAGATTGATATATCTAATCCGAATTCTTATAAACGAGTACAGATCGGTGTATAACGTATTGTAATAAATTCATCATACAAACTAGAGAACGAAGCATTTTTGCCAATTTTCATAATGAAGACGGACAACCAGCTTGCATTTGTATTGCTTCATAAAAATGGCGCATAACGAAGGAATATTCCTTATTGACCGTACCTTTTGGCCAAAACTCACTTCACTGTAATTGAAGAAAACAGTTGATCAGATGGTCCTTTTGACAACACCATGTGTTAAAAAAAAACCCGAAAACCATTATTTCTAACATAGTCAAATAATAGATATTAGTCTGATGATCTGCCTTTTATTAACGTAATTAAATTACAATACTTATACAAAATTAGGCAGATAATACGTTTAACACATACATATATATATAGATGTATGTAAATTGTGACTGAGTGACTTAAATTAAAACTAATATATTAAATATATCCGTTGAGAGACGACACTACTAAGGAAAACAATCAACATTAGGACGCCTGGCAAACCAGGAGCACCAGCAAAGATGTAAGCGCCGGCAAGAACGTAAGGGCCAAGGACTGGGCACCACTGCGCAGCTTACTGTAACTGTCTACAATATGTATTTTCCAGCCCATGTTGCCGTGCGTAAAGGAGTTGTAGTAAACAGTGTCGGGCCACGTGATATTGGGCGTGATCTCGAGCAGCGCAGGCGGCTCATCGCTGCAAGTATTAAGCAGGGAGCGATTGAACTTCTTGAAGGTGGCGAAATTGTCATCTAAGCGACGATCGTAGTGCTCCGGATAACGGGATAAGCAGAGCGGGCCCGCAGCAGTTGGCTTTGGGCGACCACGACGGGTAAACTCAACGCCAGCTAGAACGCGAATTTCGCTCTGCTTGGCATCTGATAGACGATCGAAACCACCTTGCGGATCATCTGTGATTACCAATGGATGGTAGTGTTCTGGCGAGTGTGGATTGTTGCCGCCACGTACCTTAAAGGTGTAGGTCAAGCCACGCTTCAGGTATAGCTCCGGTATCATGTACCCATTGATATACCAAGCCAAGCCGCTTGAAACATGACCCGTGAGGCCCTGATAGCCACGCAGACCGCCCGATGGTCCCAGATAAGCATTGAAAGTGCGTACGGTGCTGCGAATGGGAACAAGTACAGATTAGTGGCAACCACTTGAATGCAACAATTATTTATCGCTTACGCATCCGTAATTCGTGGGCGCTCCCACAGCTGGATTGGAGTTGCCAGGCGTTTTGTAAAGCTAAAGCAATCGTTAACCGGCTCCGTGGTGTTAAAATCAATGATTATATCGCTCTTGGGATAGTGCGTATGAAACGCTGGCTCATTGTTTGAGTCCAGCTGACCAAAGGCCCAGACAACGTAGTTGCTGCGATCCAGAAAGATTTCCTTGTCGCCGTCATCAGCTAGAAGGATACAAACTCACTTATGAGTCAATTCTATTAATATGCGATATACAACCTACATGACTTAAGAATGCGCCTAAAGCTTATGGTATTGATTCCATCCTTGCGACTGTAGGTATTTAGCTGAAAGCTGTCCTGGCCGCCTACTACATCATCCCGGCAGACGCCCTTATTTTGGCCAAGAACTTGCACGCAGGGCGCTAGCGATGTAATATTGTAATCCACCGTGTAACCCCTGATATCATCTATGTATGCTACCACCACATCAGCACCAATCATTTGACTTGTAACATCCGAGCCCGAGATGCCGAATGACATGTAATCCGTTTGCGCTACCTGACCGGATAGCTGGAACGTGATCTGCGGCCCGAAAACCTCCCAAGAGACTTGCAGATCCTTGTGCAACTGCCGGCAATTGGGCAATGAGAACTCGAATGGTGTAATCTTCACCAGCGACGGCGGCACATTCAAACCATCCGGTATAAGCACATGACCAAAATTCTCGTTGTCAGCCACATCGTAAACGCTGATCCAATCGATGTCAAAGATGGTCTTGTCGCCTGGCAGCTCTAGTTCAATTGTTTCCTTGTTGTAGGTGCGTATTGGATCGAGACTGCAATAAGAATGTGACAAATATTAATGAACGTGGTTAAGTATTCCTTTTTGAAGCAATAAATGGATTACTCACTAGCCACGCTCGTCCGGCATCTTGCTGCCACGACTCGATGGCTGTGCGCCTACGCCCGTCCAAAAGAACGTCCGCTTGCCACGCCCATCATATGTGAAATCCGTAATACGTATGGTCTTTGAATCCAATATATCGATGCTGCTGCTGCTTACGTTGTGGCTGCGCTTGGAGAAGGTGCCGCCGGTTTGAGTGCGCGGCGGTTCAAACTCCTCGGGTATATAAACGTCGCCAAAGTTATTCTGATTGTTCAGATCATAAACAGCAAGCCACTTGATTTCCGTCATCTTTTTGCGATCGGGCAGCGTAAGCGTAAAGTCCTTGTTGTGATAGCGATCCAAAATGTTTGTCCTGCGACTCACAGAGAATTATGTTAGCAAGTTCATTGTTAGATTTTGTACTAACATTCACTCACTTGCCATACTCATCGGGCACAATGAAACCTTGTGGACCCGGTCGATTGCTGGCGCCGGACCAAAAGAACGTATCCGCCCCGTTGCCATCATAATTAAAGCCCACTATGAGAAAGGTGTACTCATTGACGGCATAAACGTCACCAGATACCTGATGATGATAAGAGTTAAGCTTGCCAAGATATTTGCCTCGATAGGGACCATCCTCGTCTTCGTCCTCAGCCGCTATAAAAAGAACATTTGTATATACTACATATTTATATTTTTCCTTAGAATCTTTACAATTTGGCATAGCGTCAAATAGTTTATTTTTATATGGCCTTTTAATAAAAGGGCGTTTTATTATAATATAATTTAAAAACTAATATAGGTCTGGCCTTGACGGCGAAAAGATATCTATTTATTAGGATTATCCGATTTTACCATCTCAAGCTGTGAGCTGGGGGTGGTAATGAATGTGCTTAATTGGAGTTGATTGATCGTGAGGTAGGACTATGAGCCTTGTTAGCTGCACAAGAAATGTTCGCTTGAGTCTTCTGAGTTTTGGATTGCTAACGTTAAATTCAAGAGCATTGGCCAGAGGGTTAACATGATTAGCGAGTCTATCATTTTGTCGATCAGCCGTAAAACTTATTGTGTCAATTTTGGGTGCAATCCCAAGGTCCCTCATTATATCCTTATTCCTTGCAAAAGGAAAGCCACCGGATATTCGCCTTAATATTTTACATAAAACACGCTTGGACCTTTTTTAAGAGATATGGGGCCGCTGTTTCCCATATTGAAACACCATAACTCCAAATGGGCTGTATCAAGATGGACTTATACATATATGTAAGTACATCTTTGGCTGTATCATTGTCTTAAACAGCAGAGCCTTGCTGGTGAGGCGCAGTTTGGACCTCGGTTGGAAGAGTCAATCCATGCGTTTGAACCTTGTATTAATGGTTACTATAAATTTAGATATGTGCTGCTTCTATGTCAAGCCTCTATCAAGGCATAGCCCAAAGTATTTTTGAGAGTTCACCACCTTTAGAACCAACCCATCTAGCAAATAGCCGGGCAAGAATCATGCCTCTTTGTGAATGTCATCTGTACAGATATAACACGGATATATCAGCTCTGAAACTTGTTGGTGAGGTTCTGCAGTTATAAATTTATATGTTTAGGTGCAAGTTTGTTTTGACCAATCACATCGATTAATCCATTTAAACCAATCTACTAAAACCGACCCCGTCATAACGAAAGATTTTAACCACACAAACTTAATTTTTGTGACCAACTCGAGGCTGACTAATGCCTGCGAAATTCGCTTTATTAACTGCCACTGGGGCAGAGTGACAATAGCCAATGTCCAGATCTTGACGAGTGCTCGCCAAACCCCCGTGGAACCGGCAAGCAGCAGCAGACAGCAGAAACCAGTAGGAGCATGCATACTTACTTATGTACATACATACATACGTACGAGTATGTATGTATGTGTGTACATAATCGTACATAGACCAGTTTCGCTAGTTTCACACGAAAGTGAATTTGTTTTCGCTGCTGTTGCCCGTTATGTTTTTGTCGTTGTTGCCAGTTTTATTTGAACGTAACAAGCATTAAAGTTTCTCTTTCTTGTGGCATGCATTTTGTTAAAAGTACATACATACATACATTTGTATATACATATGTGTGTATATAACATACAAACATAATATCGATAGCTCAAAACTCTCTTAAATATCGACGGTTTTCTACCCGAAAAAGCGATGTACATATGTACATATTAGACACATATGTATGTGAGACTTTTGTACTTACATGCAGCTGTGGGCAAACAATACAAGAAAAGCGCCACAAACGCAATTAAAAGTTGTATTCGCTGTCGGCGTCGCTGTTGCTGTCGCGGCGTTACTACATCACACCCACTCGCAGAGGTAGAGACAGCACAGCAATGACAAAGAACGCCATCCTGTCTTGTCAATGTCATTGCGTTTGTGTTGCGCTCTCTGGTGCTTTGTCTTTCTCCCACTTGTTTAAGGTATAGCTCAAATTGCCACGCGTTGTTGTTGTTGCTGTTGTGGTTAGGCTTCGATCACCTTTTTTTTTTGCTTTTCGCACTCTTTTTAATATAGTACTTAATTAAGTACACGCAAAATTTCGATCATTGGTTTTCTTTTGTTTATTTTTCTTTTACGTCACTTCCGTTGCTTCCGATTCGAATTCTTTGAGCAGAGTACTTTACTTGTTGTCGCGTATTTTCTTAAGGTCGTTTCGTCATTCGTATTGTTGTTAATATTATTAAATAGTCTAAAACTGGTTTAAGCTGCGATCCGGCGTTTGCTGCCAACACAGACCAAAAACTCGCAGCAACAGAAAAAACCAACCCTGCGTCTGCGCTGTTCAAAATCAACTGAGTAAGCGGCCGTTAACTTGGAGTTTCTTTTGGACGCGTCTGCGCGCAGCTCTTTACGATTGGTAAGCTTTACCTCTCTCTCTCTCTGTTTCTCCGTCAAATTTTTCAAGTTGCGCGTGCGCTGCATTTCAAAGACAGCGTGTTATGCATATAACGGTTTATTTTGTTAACGCTATATGGAAAAAGCGGAATGTGTGTTGTAAAACAACTTTAGTGAAGCTCAACATAGATTTTTTTTACGAAAGTTCAGATCAGAAAGCTTTAGCTTAAAGCTCGTCGAAGGCGCCAACTGGAAAAACCCAACCGTATAATGTCAAATTCTCGTTAGACTTTAAAAACCAACTTTTAAAAATAAACATAAGTAAATACGATTGGGTATTATTAGGATTGATAGTTATTTTAGTTAATTTCTGTTGGTTATTTATTTCTCAGTATAGCAGAAATTATACTGTTTACACTCGGTTGGCTTATACTAAACAGTATACAAAAGATACGGCACACTGTATCCTGTCCTGGCATGTTCATGGTTTACTTGAAAAATCACATAAGCACTTGTCGATTTATTATTGACGAACAGATTTAAAACACCGCTTAAATCTAACCGGACGAATAATAAATTATCGTCTATTTTCCTCCCTTGAAAGGGAATTTTAAAAAATCGGTGCAACCGCTTTTTACGAATACATGGAATGAATACATTGTTTCTTTTATCAGGGCAATCGCCGTCATGCTCTTACCTGTCCTATTATCTACTTGAGTAGTAGAGATTTATAATTACTAATGGACTTTAAAAACTAACCTATAGTATATTCGGCACCAAAATAGACACAATGTGTGTACATAAGGGCAGACTCCCCTTTTCGTATTAAAACAACCATTATCAATTCGATTTTCTTGCTTGCAAAATTAAACTTCGTACTTTTGCATTTATTTGATTTACCACTTTTATAGCAATTTAATAAATCTTTAAAACTAATCAATTGCATTTCTTGCTTCAGTTTTAAGCTGCAACTGCAACAGTCGTACTACCGACTTGGGTTTTAGTTCATTTTATGAATGGCTTTAATTTTAATTTTCTTGTAACCTTCGATTGCGATAATGCGATTTTATTTACAAAAAGTTTAAAGTTTTATGGTATGATTCAAAATGTTCGTTGCCTAACATAAAATAGGCGATAAATTGTTGCAAACAAAATCATTGTTAAATAATTGTGGGCATAATGTGTGTGTGTTGTATTTCTCTGAAACAAAATGTACATTATATGTATGAAAAATATAATTTTCACTTAAGTTTTAAACAAGTTTCACACCATTTTATTACAAACAATTCCAACCTTCTTATTATTTTTATATTTTTTTGGGCTTACTGTTTATGTATATATGTAACCGTTCTTCTTCCTGCTTTCTTTTACTGTATAACTAGTTCATTGAAAATACATATTATTTAATACATAATTAATTTCATAAGAAGCACATTTTTATCATTTATGCGTTTACATTCCACTTTTTGAACTCGCTTTCGCCATTTCTTAATTTATATAAATATATATATAAATATATTTATATATAAATATATATATATTTATACATCTGTGTGTATATATTTATATTCTGCATTTATTATTGTTTAACATTTTTTAGCGCACACTTTTGTTAACACTAGACGCTAGATAACCTAAGAAAGTCGACCGGTTGTGCATGAGGGGGATGGTGAAGGCCTCGAATATGGAGGATAAACTTTACACAAACAAATATGACGGCAAAAATAATGCAAAGGTAAGCCATATCGGAAGAGCGGGGCCTTAATAGCATGTGAGGGGAAGTAGAGATGTGGGCTATATGTTATATTGGTCGTGGACGCATGCACGCAATGTGTAACTAATAATAGCAATACTTAGCTTAAAATGTATCGTATAAAAATAATTAGTTTTTAGTAAGACATTAAATTAGAGAAGTTGAGAACACTAATTAGATGTTTAACTTAGGCTGTGATTTTTTACCCATAAATATGCGTTTTGTAAGAATTTACATATTTATGCTTTACTTTATTTGTATACATATCTTTTTAAAAATGATTTCTTTATAGATTCTTAGTAAATTTAGGTGTTTAAAATGAGCATTTTTTTTTTGCGTGATTCTCATGAGCGATAACAAAAAAGGGGGGAGGGTAGAGGCATGCGCTGGTTTAGTTTTTATTACATTTTGCTTTTGTTACTGAGATTTTGAATTATATTTTAGTGGTACGCCAGCTAGCTATTTAGTTGGTGTTTTTGTTTTTAACAGCATGGAATGAACTTGATCGAAAACAATTAAACAGAAACATACAAAAAAATAAAGCGCACAACTTTTGCTTCCATTTCATGTTTGCTTTTTGATTTTTTTGTTTTGTTTTAAAACTTAACAAGCGAACAAAAATCGAACGAGCCTATGCATTTTACGTGAGTGTGTGTTTGTTTTTTTTTAAATATTATTATTTGTTGTTTATTATAAATACTTGGGCGCATAATTACATATAAAAAATCTTGCGGCACTACGTTTGATGATTCGATTGTTTCTTTAATTACGCTACAAAGAAAAAATTCCATTTTTGCTTCATTATTTTTAAATGTTATCTATGTATAAAATTGTTGTTTATTTATGTTGTACGTATCACTAAGGGGAAATGTTACAAAGCTTTTGCTATGGCATATGTGTATGTGTATATGTTTAAATGTGAGTTTTTATGTGTGTGTGTGTGTTAGGAAGGGTCTTAGATAAATGTAATTCAAAGAATTTATGTGAAATTTGAAAGCGCTTTTGAAACAAATCAATCGAATTAACATTTAAATGAGGCGACTTTTGCCACTGCTGCCAAGGCTGTGCCGAGGCCATGGTAACGGGCGTGGGTGTGTACAATGCTTGCAGTAGTAGCTTTAGCTAAAATTTATCCTGAAATATGAACAGATTATTAGTCGCGGCCACAGCGATGATATTCTCCTCGGGATGCCAAGCGGTGTGCAAGATTTTCTTGTTAAAGTCGAGACAATCAACGCTGATCTCGTCCTTCTTTCGTTTGCCGCCAGTGCAAACTTTGCGTGGCTTTAGCACCGTCTTGGGCTTGATAATGTCCCTGGATGCCTCCAGCGTAACATCCTTTTTCGAGTTGCGATCAAATACCCGGAAAAAGTTATTATAACTGCCTGTCATAATGGAGCTATCCTTGCCATTCCAACAACACTCAAACTTGTCAAAAATGCAGTCGTTTTCGTATAGCGAGCACAACTTTGCGCGTAGGTATTCGTGAACCTGTTTAGGAATACATGCATCATAAATATGTTATTACACTGATTGTCAGTTGGGATAGTTGACATCGCACATACCGGATAGGTCTCAATGGGCTTTGTCTCCATGTGCAAGTCCCAAACCTTGATGCTTAAATAGTCCCTGGAGATCATGTAGCGGCCCGAGTTGCTTAGCTTCACATCACTTATGGAGCTGATAATCTCACTGAAGAAGCTGCGATTCGTTGGATTTTCGGGTTCCTCGAATTGCTTGCTATGGCGATCGCATAGCGCCGCCGAGCGCATATCACATAATCGTATTGTGCCCTTGGAGCTGGAGTAGACAAACACATTGCATTCGGTCGGATGGAATTCCGCTGCGGTAATCACTTCCGTCAGCTCCTCCATGTTAGTTGGCTTGATGTCAACAATATTGTAACTCTGATTGACCACCTCCAGATGCCAGAGGTTGATGCGCAAATCGTCGGCCGATAGGAAAGTCTCTTGATCCGAATTAACGCTAATTGAATTGATGTGATAGGTGTGTGCATTGGCAAAGGTGCGACGTGGCGAGGCCTCAACCATAAGCGGTACTTGCTTCACAGAAGGAACTCGTAAGGCGGTTACATTTTGTGGATCTCTAATCAGACCGTTCTCCTCTTTTGTGTTGTAGCCCTCGAATGACTTATCGCGCTCACTGACCTTCCACAATTTCACCGTTTTATCATTGGTGGAGAGGAGAAAGTGAACGGGATTCTTTTGATGCAACCATCTTATCTTATTGATTTTCTCCTCGATTTCCAGCGATTTGAGATAATCGAATTCGGGCTCGTGCGATTGGAATGTCGAATAGACATTGTATTCACCGCGTCGCGGATTGGCGCTTTTCGAGGCGGGATCACGCTGCAATTAAACGAATACAAATTAACATTTCTAATCAAACTAATCATTTTTATTTATTATTGTATTCACCTGAAAGATAACGACACGACCGCCTTTATCGCCGGTGGCCAGCAGTTCGCCATCATGATTGAACTCCACGCAGGATATGATATCCGCATCGGTGACGTCATCGTCTAAGGCGCCCTTGATCTGTGAGAAGCACCAGGACGCCTCTCCATTACCTGCAGAGAAAACGAGAAGCTAAATTATACAAAATATTCCATTTCAAATTTACCCATCACTGCCCATTGCCGTTGCCAAACTCGAAAGCCCCTAAGTAAGTGCCTGTTTCATTTGATTTGCTCTCGACACAGACACAATCAATAGATGTAGCTGCCATTGCCAGTCCAAAGGACAACGATGACGTATCTGCTGGCGTAGTGGTTGCCTTGTGCAAATGTTTACTAATGACGCCAGCTTTTGGCTTTAAATGACTTTAAGCACAGCCACTGGCCAAGCTACTTACATACACATATATAAACATAGACGTACATATTGCGCTTCCTTTTTTCTGCCATCCACTTTTTTCGATTGCCCCACGTTGTGTAAACGTTGCGCAAAAGTTTTCATTTTGAAAATTTGTTGGGCTGTTATATTCATACATTGAGTCGTCCTTTTTGTGTGCATTGTGCCAGTTTGAGGGACCTGCGTTTATGGCATGTTTGTCAGACTCATTTCACGAAAAGAGCTTGTATAAACGTGGAACATTTATGCTTTGTTCATTTTGTAAAGTAATTTCAGGAATCTGTACCGAATTGTGTGCATAAACATGAATTCACAAGTTGACTTAACAGCGGTAATTTACAAATTGATAACGTTTTCGATATAACCCA
The DNA here is from genome assembly GCA_035043065.1 of Hirtodrosophila confusa. Lineage (NCBI taxonomy): Eukaryota > Metazoa > Arthropoda > Insecta > Diptera > Drosophilidae > Hirtodrosophila > Hirtodrosophila confusa. The sequence goes on from JAWNNI010000024.1 coordinate 1,006,913, forward strand.
ATGAAACTGACCAAATCAAACAAACAGCTTGAAAGCGTGGCTAATAATCTTCCTCCATCGGGTTGGAGATTTCCCACTCTATGTCCCAAACTATAACTACATTATTCTTATGCTTATCCCATCCTTACCCTTTCCTCTTTCCTTAATAAAATCGCTAACCAAGCCAGCTGTGAGTTGGGGCACAGCTTGCTGGACTGGCTACTGAAAACTCCCCCCACCGTGTTGGTGTTTTTATTCCAACTGTTTTTTTTTAGTTTTATGCCTTAAATTAACCTTAAATTCTTTATAACTAACTCTGTACTATCTTGCTGCTATCGGCTCTAATAACGCCACCGGCTATTCTTAGCTGTGAATAGGGGCAAAGCTAGCCGGACTGGCAAATAAACTTACCCCAACGTGCTGTGTCGTTATTAGAATTGATTGTAATTTCGTGTAGGCATCTGCATTTTTACCATATTATATTATATTATATTTTTTGATTCGAGGCAGCATTGTTTTGCCGTCGTAAATAAATAAATAAAATTAAATAAAAATTATGGTTTGAGGTTTTCTACGAAACATTTAATTACGGGGTATATTTTATGTGTCTGTCTGGTTCCCATTCTGAGCTTATTATTTGCTTGTACAAAATGCCATTGGCGACGTCATGAAATGATTGATAAGTTTGCAAGAAAGCTGCGCTTGAATGACGATAATAGGATCAGTCAGTCTGTCAGTCAGTCAATTAGTCAGCTGACGGTTCACTCATTGTTCTGTGCTGCTATTTTTAGCCAAAATAGAATATAGAATCATTTGTAACGAAAGCTACCCAGCCACCCACACAGATTTGCAGTCGTTGAACTCGTCGCTTTGCGTTGACTTGAAAATGAAAGTGCAAAAGATATATGTAGATGTAACATATATATGTATATAATTGCAAAATAAGAACAAAAACTAAATAGTATATGCATACATCTGTATGTTCTACTTCGTATTGGATATATCTATGAGGCAGCTACAACAATAATAACAAACGAGACAGTCCACCACGCACACGCCCAAATTGGCGGCAGTTTGTTTTCCGGGTCAAGGCAGCGGCAAGTCACCAGTTTTAGGCAGCCATTAGATACACGAGGGGCTCCCAATAAGTACCGCCCTATAATTTAATATTAAAACCACAAAACGCGACACCCAGTTATGAAATTTAATACTTATATGGTCATTATGATATTAACGATTTTATCGTAAAAGTAAAATAAGGGAACTTGGAACTGGTGGAGGAAAATAAATGTTAAGTATTGTCACCAATTTTATGGATCTTTGGCTCTATAAAAACGTTTTAAGATAAATCTGTAATTTATATATTTAAGACCCATAGTATAATATTGATGGGGAGCTTTTGGTATTGCGACCTCTTTGATCTATTCTACTCTCTTTAACCCCAACTTCTTGCACGAATCGTAGAATCCTTACTAGGCTACGGGTTGCTATAGCATCGCCACCAGAATTCTGTTAACTAAAGTATATTTGGACAGTTATAAAAATGTCAGTTACATAAACTCACTGGTACATCATAGTTGTGAAACCGCTCTGTCATTTAAAATTCGAAAAAACGATTGGAATCAAATCCGATTTTTGGGATATTCAATGATATAATTACACCTAAATGCGGGAGCTTAGATTGGAATACTGTTCCGTATTCAATCGCATTTCCCATGCCTCAGCGAAGACAGTTAAATCGCAAATACACCCAGAACCTCAAAAGCCCCAACTAAATGATACCCAAATATTGGCACAATTATTTAACACAACCACGCGATGTCGCGGCAACAAAGCATTCGCTTGGCCAGGAACGAGCGCCCTTGGCTACTTGGTTGCTTCTGTCCCGATAGATACGAGGTGCAGCGGAGGTAGGAAAAGAAAAACAATGATTTGTATTGGATACCCCTACCCCTACCCCTACCCCTACCCCTACCATACCAGCTGTGCTTGTGTATACTCGTTAATGTGTGAGTGATTGTGGCTGTAGCTGAGTGCTTAAGGCCCATTCGCCGATAAATGAAGACGCTCGAACTGCTTAAGGAGCAGAGCGGTTACTTAATGACTGGATGACTGAACAATTAATCGCATTAAGACGAAAAGTTATAAAGAAAACTAGCTCCTCTTAGTTTATAAACAACAACAAAATACAATGTTGTACTAAAAAGCTTTATATTGTAATAATTAATACTCAACGTAATTTAGGCTATATTATATAACCCATAGAGTTAGATCTTTACACTTCATCAGACAGGAGTATATGTTTATGTATACATCAACATGTATCCCAAATTTCAGTGCTCTACTTTCAAAAAATTGCGGAGGGACAGGCAGACGCACATTCCACAAACCTAAATTCTCTTCTTTTTTTTCTTCTTTTTTTAAATTAATTGGATTTCTAAAACTGATTTTCTTTGACAATCGTTAGACTGAATACTTTCGGTACAGTGAACACTCTTGGTTTTCATTAGTTCACTCATTCGAACACGTGTACTTATACACATATGCATCTTTGGATCCTGAAAATATTATACTTAGGGTGGATAATAAACACAGAGAGAAGTTACACACGAAATTATTTTTGGTATTTTTGTTTTATTAGTTGACAATTTAAGCTCCGGATGCTCTATGCGCCAACGTAATTCTAGTGTTTAATTAAATTCAGCAGATCTGTGAAATTTTTATAAAACGAATAAATCTTAATAATTATTGTGTACATTTTTTACAGATGCATTTGAATTTGTATCCTCGTGCTTTTTACTCCCTGCACCCATAAAATGGGTAAAAAAGGGGTTACTAAATCTGTGCAAATGTATGTAACAGGCAGAAGGAGACATCTCCGACCCTATAAAGTATATATATTCTCGATCAGTATCAAAAGAGATTTCGATTTGGCCATATCCGTCTGTCTGTCCGTCCGTATGTATGAACGCAAGGATCTCAGCAACTATAAGATCTAGAGCCACCAATTTTGGAATGTAGGTTCGTGTATAGCGGGAGCAGGTCGAGTTTATTTTAGATTTGAGATATTTTCCCCCGTTCCCCCGCTATTCGATAAAAACCGTTTTACAGTAACAATTTTCAAGATATAGATTTGGGATTTGGCATGTATAGTACTTTAGGCACTCTTAAAAGTCGATCAAGTCGATCAGATAACAAACACGGAAGTTATTCAACAAACAAGATTCAGTGCTGGAGCGCGGGGGGAAGAAGCAGCACAGCTACCACTTAAAATGCCTCACTTGCGCTGCGCTCGAGCTGTCGCTCGTGTGTGTTCGTCTCTTGTGTATGTGTGTGTGTATGTGTAAGTGTACGTAGATGTGATCGGAATTTTTTGACCTGGGTACAGGGAGTTTTGTAGTCGGGTATACTCGACTAAAGCATTCTTACTTGTTTGTTAGTTGTTTTTTTATTTATGTAACTTAGATATTGTGAAAACTTGAAATTTATCGATTACGCCCACAAACTGAATAAGTACTATACTGATACATATACTCGTACACATGCTCGCAGTAACACGAAAATCAAATCAAACAGCATATAAAATAGGACAATATTGTAGCATAAGTCTCATGCAGCGACCAAAACTTTGAGACAAGCTGTCAAAAGAGCGCAAGATGGCTGACTAGGGCGAAAGAGGACAAAAAGTGACATTTTCTTTGACGAGTTATATGCAAAATTTAAATTACATAAGATGTGCCAACTTCAGCGACATAGATAGAAACAGATATGTGCCATCAATTTATAGTTTTCGATTGTAAAAGTTGAAAACATCGATCGTACTATTTACGATTAAGTAAATACATATACATATGTAAGTATATAGAAAAAGGGGAAGCTAATTTAACAGTTGGGCAAACCCAAAATGCATTAATATTTTGTATAAGACGAATAAAATTATGCAAATAATACTACAGATATATTGAATACCATCGATAGTGACATACATTCAAAAACCATCGATATTATCGATATTGCTATCGATGTCTTGTCATCTCTAACAATTACGTAGATATACATACATATGTATAAAGCTGTGTCTATATACATATATCTGTCGAACGTACTCAAGTATAAATTTGTATGTTAGTTTCTATGTTTGCACAATTGCTTATGATTTAATTATAGTGCCCAAGTCTTTAAATAATGCAAATCAATTTTGTAGCGATGTCGCTGAAGGAAAAGAGAAGGGTACGATGAGGTTGAAAGGCGGCTTAAAACAAAGATGCACACTGACAAAAGCTGAACGTTACCGAAATCATTATTTGAGAGCGTGTAAAATTAAGCCAATTCCAATAATATATAAGGTGGTGCCATGCGAGTGCCAGTTACCACTTGATAATAATGTTTTACGCTGTCTCCGATTTAATGGTTGAGTAAGCGCGAAACAAAAAAATGAAGTTTTTTAGTGACTCAACATTTTGCAAGTATTAAATGAGAGCGCTAGCACCTGATATAATTACACCATGAATTACATTGCATTGAAAAGAATAGCAACAAAGCTGTTGGTAATAATTATCAATATTTTTCTCACTAGTTTGCTTCTATATTTGATTTTGTTTTGTTGATATAGGTAACCTATACGTATGCATATGCATATGTATGTATGTACTAGTTGGCAATTTTGACTCTCACTCAAGCGCAAAGATCATTGCTAACTGATAGACAGAGTTGTTTATGCACAAATAGACTGGATCAGCGGCTACTTTGTTTATTTCGCGTGCATTTTGTTTATTTGCTGTTGCAAATTTAATGCCAAAATCAAAATCAAAATCAAAATGTACACCGTGAACTACATACACATGTACAGTGAATGAAAGAGAAGGAACAATAATGACTTACCGGCCATGACAGTTGAACAGTTTTCGTTGAACGGCGCGCGCAAGTTAACAGGAGGCAGCACTCAAAATAACGCAGCACGCAATAACAACAACACAACCAAACGCACAACAAAAACGATAAAAAATAAGGCCAAGGAGTTGCGGTCGCGCTCTCACTCTCCCAATCCGACTGAAATTGCTCTCTGTCCAAGTGCTTGTGTGTGTGTGTTGTCTCTTAATATTGTTGTTGTTGTTGCGGAGGAGTGTTGAGCGCGCTTTCTTTTGCCGAAGGAGTTAAGCTTGGCATGCAAAAGTAACAACGAAGAAACCGAAAGCAAAAGCAAAATATAAAACCAAAGTGCTTAACTTTCGTTGCTTTTGTTTCTGCCCTTTTCTTTTGTTGTTGTTATGTTTTTTTTTGTGGTTGCTTAACACAACTTAAGCACGTATACGTATAGCTGGTGACGACAACGACGTTGACGACATGTGGGGAAGAAACTGCAAAAGTAGGGGAGTATTTCTTTTGTACATATGCCGACCGCAACATAGCAATAACGGCGGCTACGATGGCAGCCAGCAAGCAGAAGCAGCAGCAGCAGTAATGGCAGCGGCAAAGCCTGCGTCTGTGTGTTTGTTCGTGCAGCCGGTGGTTGTGCCAAAAAAAAAATTATCGCAAAATTACTTTGCACTATTCTGGCCGATTCTGGAGAGTAGAGCGCAAGTGATAAACGAGTCGTTGTAAAACGTTAACGCGCCCGCATATTTGCTAAACAATGCGATTAATATTATTTATTCTGTGGCAAAACAAACACCAATAATGCCAGCGTCTCTGCCTGTGCCGTGTCGACGTCTTTGCCTTGCGTTTGCCTCACGTCTTACGTTTTGTTTTATCGCGTTTTCTTTGCACGTATGTAGCTTTTTTTTTACAAACGCAACGGGTGGCAATCTAACCTTCAAAATATATATTCCTTGTTTAGCACTAATTCTTACAACACCAAATGCATATTCATATTTATTTTGGCATTCAGTTGCAGCTTTTGGCGTGTAAACCGTTGCTTTGTCATAAAAGCGCGGCGTCGCGGGCGACGACGCACAATCAATATTCGATTTAAATGCGCCTCGTACTTAAATGTTTTTTTATTTATTCGGTTATTGTGAAAACACTGCACAGGCAAACGCGTCACGAAAAAGATTATCACATCAGAATCATTCTCGCATATGAGCTCGCATGACAAATATGGGGAAACAAAAACGCGAAATTCTAATGCTGCTCTGTTAAACTGCTTCTTCTTCCAGTTTTTGCCGCCTCTTTTGCTGCACTGCTTCGTCGCCGCCGTCGTCGCTGCGTTGCGTCGTCGCTTTTGCAAATGCGGCAGCGGCGAACAAATTTACGCACTTTTAAACTATGTACATCGTTGCAATAATACAATTTGACTGCGGCTATAACACTTGAACGCGCCGTTAACAATATCAACTTAATTTATGACTAATTTGTTATTGTAATTTCGACATAAAATGGAAGTACAAAAGTGTATTGCAAATTTCGCACTTTACAATAGCAGTCTCAGGCCACTGAATCGGCACAAATGAACGGCGTTGCGCATTGGTACAGTGTTGGACAATATGAACAATTAGTGCTATAAAATACTAATAACTACAGCTGGCTGGGTTGTCTCACTTTCTGTTGAATGTGGCGCGACCAATCATTTCAAAATATAAAATACATTTAAAACTTACTTTGCGGCTTTTTGGCACCGTTTATATTGATGGCGGTGTTAAGCATATTTCCTATTTTTGTAATACTCGATTGTCGCATGAATGTGCGCGGCGGTATAGGTGGCGGCTGTGGATCAGGTGGCTCCAACACTGGACTTTGCCGGCCCCAACGACCCATTTTGACGTCTGTGTTTTGCTGTTACAGTTTGCGAGCTGTAAATAAATTAAATGATCGAATCTATTAGCATGTATTTTGCAGCACAGCCGTACTCAAAGGTATTGTATAATGAATATTTGTTTAAGACTCGGTCACTTTCGGCCTTAGCACATGAGCGCCATTCGTGTTTTTCAATTTGTCAGCCAATTAACACCTGTACCCGGCGCGCGTTCCTCTGGCGCTCTCCCTTACTTTGGATTTCTCCTTCTGCCCACTTGCACTTATCAGACAAATGTCTCCGACTAGATTGTTTTCTTTATAATATTATTTTTTGTATTTTTTTATTATCAGATTTTGCGTACAAATTAATTGTGCAAATGCGCCTGTCGTTTGTTTACATTAGACATTCAATTTACGTGCAAGGTGCTCGCAAAAGCCAAAACAACTTCAGCATCTGTTTGGCTCTGGCAAATTTTGAAAACGAAAATATGTATGTATGAACATATAATAAACATATACATATAGGTATTTTGTTTAGAACTCGTAAGTTTAGAGGTGTGTCTGTTTTCTACTTAGCGTTAATGTGCTATATTTTAAAGACTACGAGCATTTGAAAAAGGAACATACTAGTATAAGAAACTTGATTTTCTCCTTATTATATTAATAAAAAAAATATCGCGTTTTATTGCTTTACTGCCTTATAAGGCAATGCAAAAATATGTAGATCAATATGACAGTTTAAACAAAGGCAAATATAAATTTACAATATGCCAATTACGAGCAGCTCCGAGTTGCTAATCCCTAATTCAAATATTTAAATATCTAACGTAGTCAAAAGCACCCTACTGGTATATACCCGGTTCCCACTTTCGGGGCGGAACTAGGCGTGATCAAATTGTGTTGTTACCATGTTTTAAACTTATCTTTACTAGTGTGTACATCATAACTAGCTAAAAATGTTTGTGTCAAATATTTTTGATCATATTTTGGGTTTTAAGTCTTAATATTGTCGGAGATATACATGGCAGTTTTCGATTCCGAGCACTTTTCAATCCGAATCGTTTTCCATTTTGTGTTTCCGATTTTAAATTAATCAGCAACCGTTTCAGTCCTTGGAAGTAATACTCAAAAGGTTTGGATCAAGATTAAAAAGCAGTACATATGTAGAGCAAATATTCTTATCCAAGTTTCCTTCTTCTTCGTAAAGTTAAAATTGTGGTTTAGAGGTGCTCGGAAACGAAGGAATCTATAGTATGTATACGAACAAACAACCAAGTGTACACATATACATATATAGTGAGTGAAGCGTAAACGCAACAAGTTGATGGGGGACATGCGCCCTACGAAGAACTACAAGGCAGCGTTCAAAACAAAGGAACAACAAAAAAACAGTAAAAACATCAGATTTTAATCCAATTAATGCGCCCACCAGTGTCTTGTGTAGAAAACGTGAGTAAGTGAGTGGGCCAGGCATTAAATGAAAATAGTAAAATTGTTTTTCTTACAAGTGCCCTAAAAGTGTGGGCAGCATTAGAAAATCGAACGGAAAATGGGAATTGCGAAATGTCATTGAAGTTCAAAATTAAACATGCACTAGACAAAAACAAAACTGAAATTGAGCTCTATAAAAATACAAACATACTCGTACATTGTGTGTACTATGTAAATAAAGCATGCCTGTTCTTTAATACCCTGTAGGTAATAACAATGTGTATGAAGGGTATTTTAGTAAACACCGCCCTCACGTTATACATATTATTCTGGATGAAAGCTTGCTTTGGGCTTTCTTCATTACCTTTTTGTTTGTAGCAAAGATGTGTAGAGGAGTCACCTACACCGCCACCCTTTTTCCATGTAAGCAAGAATTTAAAGAAGAAACTGCATGAAGAATCTTTATCGTCTTCGTTAAAACTCACTTTATAAAGATTTCTCTTTATGTAATATTTTGTAGGGAAGAGTGACCACTCGGTTATATAAGTAAATCGTAAGAGAACAAATTTTTTGTTATATTAAGATTGTGTGCATAAAGAAATACTGTGAATTAAAAAGTAGAAGTATAGTGAACCCTTGGACCCAACTAGTTCTCTCTACCGAGCATGCACTGTAGTGCACGCTTGAAGCGAGTTTTTTGAGGTACTTTGGTACAGGGTATCTCCCAGTCAACTTGATACGACTAAAACATTTTCGCTTGTTTCCGTTGGGTTTAGTCGCAGCAGCAATACCAAATAAACAGCGGAACATTTTTAAGAAATAGCAAATTATGCTGTCGTTATTTGTTTTCTCTGTGTTGTTTTTATTTTAAATACGTGCATTGTGTGGGCATTTTACATATTTCACCATGTTTGTAGCCTGGTAAAAAGAAATAGAAGACTCTAAACAGAGTATACTGCAGTCGGGGACTTCCTACTGCAAAGTTCTTACTTGTTTTTATTTGTTATGGGTAGGCTATAGCTAAACATAAAAACAATATACCTAAATGATTTTTAATTTTGGTTATTCGGATAAAATCTAACATAACTTTCATAATTTTGGCTGGAATTTAAATCCGAGTAAGGCAGATATTTTCAATATTATATCTGATTACGGGAATATCAATTGATACATATGAAAATAACTAAATGATTCATCATGGGACCGGGGAGATGTGTACGAAGATTATGGTTAAAAATCTTTAGTAAGCTGGAATTATAGTGAAAGAAAGTAAAAAAAGTGTTAAGAAAAAAAGTATATTCTTTTACTATATAAACCGGTTGCTTAATAAATTTGAAAGAGAATTTAATACTTCGATATGCCAAGACATTTTTTTGAATGTGGGAAAGTGAAAAAAAAGCGATAGCGGGCAACGAAAACGCAACGGAAGAAGAGTCAGAAAAATAATAAAAGCCAAAATTAAAATATTTATTTAGATACAAATATGTATGTACAAGTATTATACATATATACATGTACACACACACATACATACATATACACATTAAACATACATATTTTACATATACTTTACTTAGCAATCATACAAACATTGAAGGTAGACTCAGATTCAGTTTGTTTATTTTTAAAAGAATGTGAAGGAAATGCCGAAAATACGTTAACACACACACACAGGCTATACACGCACATACACACTTCGACAGGTAGCCACTAAAAATAGGCAGGACGACAATTTGAGAGTCCAGTCACACGTGCAGCACGAGACTGACTGGGTATCCATGTGTACATACTTATGTACATATGCATGGATATTTAGGCATATTTTTGGGTTGGGCTATACCTCGAACGTGTCAACCCCTTATCAGACAGGGCGTTCTTAATTTGATTTTAACGGAAACGTTGAGTGCCATTGTTTATATTTAGATGACTTTCATCAGTATGTGTACCAAACTGTCTATAGCCAAGTACGTACATATGTACATACGGAGCATTACACTCCGGCTCTTTCCACTGGCAATTCGGCTTGACAGTTATTGATAAAGATCAGGAGTTATCAGCGGGGTGCCAATGATAAAAATACCCTAGCAAAAATATTAATTAAATAGCTTCTATACCCGGAAAATTCCCGAATTACATCAGAAATACTCCAAAATGTGAAGACTTTCAAAATGTGTCTAAGTTTACATAAAATAAACCTGAAATTTATGGATCTAATTAAAATTATTTAATAAAAACAACGGGTAACAGTAAAATCACCATATCTAGTAAATAGTATTTATTAGTTTCTACACTATCCGGCATACTCGTATATATGCACCTTATGGGGATGATATTGTAATACCCTATGCAGCAAGGATGATCTATTGCCGGGGGCAATTAGCCACCATATGTCCATAATATCCGCTAATATTAGTATCTACAGATATGGCTACCTATCTGTGCATAAATCGATGAGCCAATATTGTTCTTATCACACATTGAGTGCGCTGTTCTCTAATTAATGCACTTTCCTAAGAATATGATAGATACAAATAAATAAATATGCGAGTCAATGGCGAAACTAATTAGGTATTTGACAAAAATAAACTGCGTTGGATGTATTATGTTATTACGACCATATTATTGACAGTTCTTAAGCTAAACAAATTACATGCTAGTTATCATTAGTCAGATTAAAGCGCGTGTTTCACTTGTTTTTCCAAGCAATTTGTACGAATTTGTTGTTATAATTGATGCAAAAAGCTTAAGTAAATATATTGGCAAATTCAGCTAGTGACAAAATAGCAGCCATTAATTGTTGTTATACAATGAATGTACTATACTACTTTTCAATTTATATGGCAAATACTACTATGATTGTGTTTATGTTGTTGTTGTTGTTGTTGTTGTTGTGCTGTTTGTCGTTTTAGTGAAACAATGTTGTTAACCTCAAAAGCCGCCAAGAACGTCAACAACTAAAACTTGGATCGCACGTACGAAGCGACGTAGCACCGAAACGGATGAAGGGGGACGCAGCTCGGAGCTTGGGCTCTAAAACGATATGGGGTTACCTTTGTTATGTGCTAAATGATATCATTATGTACACACATACATACATACAAGCATACGCACATATGAAAATACACATACGGTCGAACTTCTCTAACTGGAACTTCTCTAATATTAGGAATTGGCTGTAACTCGACGTAAATTAAGTGACATTTTTAGAAACAACATTTTATATAGACCTATCTCAAATTTCACTCTAAGTACATTGACTTTTGAAACGTTATTAATAACTGTATTAATCACATAATCACAACCATGACACATTGCTTTCGAAAAGTTAATTTTTTTCAGAATTCCGTGTGGGAAGCAAGAGAGTTTTCCATTAAACTTATTGGCATCTGAGTTTCAAAACTTGCGTTCCTTATAACTTTTTCTTCCAATTGTACTATTTATGAGCGTATAACATTGGATAATAAGCAGATGAAGATATTTTCCAGTATTAAAACCCCAAAAATGGTCTTATTTTTGTTTCACTAATACTATGATAATAATAATGTGCACACTGTTTTATCAGGTGGTGGTTCCAGTTAGAGATGTTCGACTGTATTAGTATGCGCGATCTCAAATGTTGTAATTACAGATTCGTATTTAACTTTTAGTGGGTCTAATTTTTTGAATTGTTATATGTACATATTTAAGCAGCTGTCTTGCCATAACAAGATGCCACATGTGCCCATTAACCGATTGTTAAGACAGAACGAAATATACTTAAGTTTTTTAAATTTATGTGTGTATTTCCTTTTATATTATTTATATCGATTTGTCTATATTTAAACATTTTAAGCATAGCGATCACTACCTGAATCAACAGCCGAACGATTCGATGTACTTAATTACTCATTTGTTGATTGCGCCGAAATTTATGTTTTTTTGCGGCAAGTTTTTATTGCAGTTTGTGTTGGTACGGGATGAAGTTGTAAGTGTAACGGTAAGCGTTTGTTTCTAGCTGTTGACAACACTGTTTTTTAAAGCCACTTGCACTTGCACTTTCAAAATGAACTTGTTGAGAAGAGAGGGATCCAAACGCATTTAATACATACGCGTGCCGTGCGCTTGACAAAGGCACTGAAACTGATTTCAAATTGATTCAACTTCAACAAAACGCAATTCAAAAACCGCAAAAGCCAAACAGTCAACGCGGCGTCGTTAAAATTAGCACTGAACTCGCATGCGTCGCGCAGCGAATGTGCTGCCTATGATTTCTACATGTTAAATACAGTGGGTAACATCTTAAACTTCAAGTCCGCAAACTAAAATTGTAAGTGTGAAAACGTGTTAGGCGAATCAAAATGTATGCCAAACTTGAAGTCCAAATAATCAAAATACATATTTAAGTGCCAACTCTATAAACTTACATACTGAAAACTAAAAATCAAATTTAATGTAAAACTTTTTCAAATATTTATTTGTAGTATCATATCAATCAGGATTTCTTTATTTTTTGTAGATAATTGTCAGTATTATAGATAAATAAAATTAATTAAACTTAATAATTTAAAATTAAATGGTAAATTTAATTCCAAAAATTTATTAACTTCAATGGGCACAACCTCAAATTAATATTATTTATTGTTAAATGTTATGATTAATTGTATTGTTTTCTAAATATAAATGCAATTTTTTGCTATTGTGGACCAAATATCCACATTAAACTGTCAACTCAAACAACTCGAAATATGCTTAAAGTCGCTATGTGAGGGGTACAATAGAGCTTACACATCCATCTCAATAATAATAAGTATAATTAAGTCGTTACCTTAAATTATTTACTAAGCAAAACTATAATTTCATATCGTCGAATTTATTTATATATATTATATATATTCAGTTCCATTTGTTTATTTATCTTTTCATTGTAATTTCTAACCTATGAACCACTGTTCGCAATATGTACTCGCGCGCTCTTGTTTTCTTTGTGACTCTCTGCCAGAGAGTCTCTGGCACCTGCTGTACTCCATATGTGTGTGTGTCTATGTATTGTGAGGGGGAAAAGAGCCCTCTTTCTGCGTGTGTACGTGCGGCCGTGAGGAGGCTGTTTGTGGTTTTGTTTTTTTTTTTAAGATTTTTGTAAAATGTAAACAAAACCAAATGCTTATGTGTGTAAGAGTGAGTAACTGTTGTTATTACATTATTGTTCTTGTCGTTCTTCTAATAAACGCTAATTAGCATATTAAGTTTGTGTCTTTTTTCTTGTGTCAGCCATTAAATGGTTTTATATCGTAAAATAAACGGCACTTACATAAATGTGTAAGCGATTAGAGATCTTGCGTCACTAAAAAAATATATGTTTAAAAAAAAAAAATGTTTACCACAAATCTCTACTATGTTTGGTTAAACCATTAATATCCTTATTTAAGGTGTTGTATTTTACACGCACGTAGTTGTTATGATTGCTCCAATCGATGCCATGGTGGAACATTATCTCCAACACAGTCAGCTGCTCGTACAGCAAATTCCATTCGATGCCAATTGTAGCAGCACATGTCTCTAGCAGCCAGCGAAAAGAGCAGGGGAATAAGGATCTCAGTTCTTGCTTGGACGTGCCAATGATCCTTCCACTGTAACCATGCAGTAGCCAACAATCGAAATTGGATATTTTTAACAACAGCTCTGACACTGGGTCCTGCTGTTCCTGCGACTGCTCTTGCGCCTGCTCCTGCGGCTGCTCTTGCTCCTCCCCGATTTCAGTGCGCACTGCATCGCTGGAGTCCATCCTTGGCTGAACTACCTCGGGTGTTTCTCCAGGCAATGAATGCATTTGACGACGAGGCAGCATTAGAGGCACACGCAATGGATCCATATTGCGCTCATCAAATGTTTGTATGGAGGCTAAATTGTTTAACGGCAGCTCCTCGTTGTTGATTTTTAAGATATAAGTGGGCGTGGCGGTAATCGTACAGAAGGGATTTTCAGCCTCCAAAGCTTCGCGACGCGTGGCACGTTGTTTTATCTTATTTTGGTACTGCTTACCATATTTGGTAACAGGCTGATGAAATTGTAAATCGGCCCGCCTTTTATTCTGGCGCAGCTCATCAATCCATTCCGATGTTTTAACATCAAAATTGGCGCGCCGTTCCTTATGGAGACTTCGTATCTGCGGCGTTGTTTGATATATGCCCATCTGCTCAAAATCCGCCCGACAGGCCAATTCTTCAACACGCAGCCGCTGACCGCGCACGGCCAAGTTCTGGGCCAGCTTTGTGGTTTGGTTTTTAAACGGTGGCAGTTGGCGGACCGTGTGATCCACAAGCATGCATTCTGGAATATTGGAGTTCATCTCGCCCTGTTCAGCATGCAACAGTATGCGCTTGAAATAGCTATGCGCTGGGGTTAGACTAGGCTGAAATTCTATATGATCCTTGGTAGCACTGTCGGCACCAGACTGGCCAAATTGCTGCTTTAGAAACGTCTCAAATATAAGACAAATGTTTTCGCGCATGCGCTGCATGGCTGGCGTCAGTAGCATCTCGTTGTGGTTGTATTCCTGCTCCTTCTGCTTGCGCTCCTTGTTCAGAAAGTCGTCAACTTTGCGTCCAACCTGGGTGGCCAAGCCATTTCTGTGTGCAAAGCTTTCGCTGTAGTTCGCCACCAATACTTTGCGCAACTCCACAAACTGCATCCACTCAGTGTATACAAAAAGCGGTGCCATCGGCTTTAACTCAGTTATCGACTGGTCTTCAGCAAGCTGCTCATTAATCAGCATAGCAGATTCGGATATAGCACGCTCCTTTACATCATCCAGGCCGAACATCAGCTTTAAGGTGTATATGATGTAGGCCATGACTCGTGCCTCATAGTGCGGATACGTATGTAGCCCATAAAAAGCTGGCTTGAAGGTAGGCGGCAGCACATCCATTAAGCTGACGACGTAGTCAGCCAGCTCCGCTGGCAAGCTCAACTCCAGCACATAGCGCTTGGTAAGCGCTGCCAGATCTGGTTTTTGGAATCCATTAAGGTCTATGAAGCGAGACATGTGAGCGATGTGAGCACGTATGAACTGAAAAAAGAAAAACATTAATGGTAATTATGATGGGAGCACTGAAACCAGCTTTCACATTAATTACTCATTTTCCTAAGAAAATTTCAAATTTAAATTTTCTAATAATACTCTTAGGTCTTTGGTCAATAAGTTTCTACGCGCTGTACTTTGATTTTAAGATTGATTTAGCGTTCAAACTTCTTAGCGTTCTTACTTTACTTTTCAATTGAACTGGAAATGGTTTAAGAATTTAGATTAGTTTTTATCGACATCAAAATCAAACTTAGAGCGTCTCTTAAATCTTGTGCTGTTTGATTACATTTTGACATGTCCATAGCGACCATGATATTGTGATACGAGTATTATGAACATTCACCTTGTAGCGACACTTGTCCGCCTGGTGACCAAATTCCATCTCCTTGATTAACGTTTTGCCATGCATGGCCACATTCTCGGGTACGTAGCTCAGCATATAGCGACTGGTCAGATGCTCTTCATCAATGAGTCGCAGTAAATCTGTGAGCTGTATATCGTCCTCGACTAGGTTAAGTGCTATGCTCAGGACTACATACAGTTTGGTAATGTTTAGACAGTAAATGTTGCGATCGAAATGGCTTAGACTGCTAGCTTTGGGATGCAGACTGTGACAGCGCATACTGCTCATGCTGTCCACGCTGTGTTTGTCGAGATGCTTAAGCGGCATCTGCTTTTTCAGGGACTTGCGCGCATTTGTTGACCACTGCAGCTTCAAGCTTTGGCTATTTCGCATTGTTGACTCAGAGTGGGTTCGTTTACGCCCGCTATAGCCCGACTCATCTAATTTGCGCTGCAAAAAAGAAATAAGGGAATAAGACCTTTAGATGTCAGTGCAGTACAGATAGGCAGGTGATTGATTAACTTAGGTAATTTGTAAAGTCATTAGCATAACGTTGAGCCCACTATAAATACACAGCTGAGCAAAGCATTTAACAGTTCAACATTTTAGTTCGAAACATAACAAATACATTCGCAAAAATGTCTCCTCGTTTGATGTTGATCTGCCTAGCTCTACTCGTGCTAGTGTACGCTGCCCTGCCGATCTCGGCGGCTCCACAGGAACTACATCAGCGTAAGCTTTGATTTTAGTCTGTGCAGCAAATGGTATAATAAATGTGTTGCCACACAGGTTCATTGGTGAAAGATGCTGGCGATGCTATCAATGTTGCAGTGGGATCTACTGCGGCACCTGAATCAAAAACCGAAGATCCCCAACCTCGTAGCTTCTGGCTGTTGCTGCCGTTCCTGTTTCCCGCTCAGTATACGTACTAAGAAGCTAATCGCCATTATTTTTGCCGCTGACAATTCACTGAGTCATATTTATAGACATTACAAATAAATATTAGTAATTGAGCATGCAAACACCTTGGTCTTTCTCCATTCACGCCAGTCGGACCGCTCGTCTCCAGGCTGGTTTGGTAGCTTTTTGTCAATCCGCTCGCGCTTACGCTTATTCTGCTTGTAATTGTAAATGATGCGCGCGTCTCTGAAAGTTGGAAAATTCAAATGCATTACCAAAGAGTAATTTTTATAAGAAATGCTTTCCTTTACCTCTCCAGTGCACGCACATTTAGCTTCGGCAGGCCCAGTTCATTGTTCTTGCAAAAGGCCACCTCCATACGCCCCATGTAGGCAGCCCAAATTTGAAGCGTCATTAGTTTGAGCTCTGGCTTTGCGCCCATTTGGAGCAGCTCTTGCAAAAAGCCGCGCAGCACATAATTGTAAAACTCCCATGATGTTATATCGTTCACTTCTGCCTTGACTTTGGGCATCTTGATGGTGCGTTGCGAAGCATGCTTTGTTGTATCATTGAATGTGTCTTCGGCGCTTATTTCCACTGCGCGTAGTTGCTCCTTTTTGGTGCCGCATTCGATGCAGTAGTAGTATCCCTCGCGTTCCTGGAAGGTGTGCTCACCGCAAACATCGCACTCCATGTGATCCACCTCCATTACCTCAGTCTCGTCCATTGTTACTGTTCACTAGCACTTTTATATATATAGACAATTTGAAATATCGACTATCAAATAAAGGTAAATATACGGTAGTGCTACTTTATATACAGACAGCTCCAAATTGCACGACTTTGGTCTCAAAACACATTCCAATTATATCGAGATGTTTACCAACACTACTCCGTTATACCCTTTTTACACCGTCGAAAAGTTGCACTATTCCGATAACACTGTTGCTACTTGTTTAGATAGGACCCGAAACATTAATATCGGTGTGGGTGCTAACAAAAGACGATATGCTGTTTTGGATGCAAGCGCAGATGCAGTTTATATGGAAACGCTTAACAGATGTTATCGTATCCACGTGAATTCTATTACAATCGCATGGTAGTAGAAATCGTCTAAACTTTGATTTTGCTGTCATTAAATGTTTGACATTGATAATTTATAGAACAGTATGGCAGCTCTACGAACGCACGATACTTTTAATTTTTTGGCGATAGTCCACAAATATATCGATATATTTGTGCATCCGTAGCTCGGCACTTAAAAGTTCAACTTTAAAACAACAACAAGAACGCAGTAGCTGCCCAAATATTGTTGTTAACTTAATGCTGCGCCCACCACACAGACAATCATCAGCATGGGCATTCTAGAAAAGATTGCTGAGATCGAGCGTGAAATCGCGCGCACCCAGAAGAACAAAGGTGAGCTATGGTCGCCACTGAAAACCGGCGCAGACAACGCGGCGTCGGAATTCGCAACGCTGGCAATAGGAATTTAGGGTTAGAATTTAATTGGCTTTTGATATTGCAGCCACTGAGTACCATTTGGGACTGCTAAAGGCCAAGCTAGCCAAGTATCGGTCGCAGCTGCTGGAACCGTCGAAAAAGGGCGAGAAGGGCGAAGGTTTCGATGTGCTAAAGAGCGGAGATGCGCGTGTGGCGCTGATTGGATTTCCCAGTGTGGGCAAATCCACAATGTTGTCAACGCTGACCAAAACCGAATCGGAGGCGGGTATGTTGCTTTTGCGGCACAGGCAAAACTTAAACCATTAAAACTCATTGCATTTCGTAGCCAACTACGAGTTCACCACGCTGACCTGCATTCCCGGCGTGATCGAGTACCAGGGTGCCAACATACAGCTGCTTGATTTGCCGGGTATTATTGAGGGTGCCGCCCAAGGCAAGGGACGTGGTCGCCAGGTGATTGCCGTTGCGCGCACCGCTGATCTAGTGCTGATGATGCTGGATGCCACTAAGCCGAATGTGCATCGCGAGCTGCTAGAGCGTGAGCTGGAATCGGTGGGCATACGACTGAACAAACGCAAGCCGAACATTTACTTCAAACAGAAAAAGGGCGGTGGCCTCAGTTTCAATTCAACCTGTGCCCTGACACGCTGTAGCGAGAAAATGGTGCAAATGATTCTGCACTCGTTTAAGATCTTTAATGCGGAGGTGCTGTTCCGTGAGGACTGCACAGAGGATGAATTCATTGACGTGGTTACGGCCAATCGCGTCTATCTGCCTTGTTTGTATGTGTACAATAAGATTGATCAGATTTCCATAGAGGAGGTGGACCGGCTGGCGCGACAAGAACACTCCATTGTGGTCAGCTGTAACATGAAACTCAATCTGGACTACATGCTGGAGGCGCTCTGGGAATCCCTTCAGTTGATCAGAGTGTACACCAAGAAGCCCGGTGCACCGCCAGATTTTGATGATGGTTTGATTCTTAGAAAGGCAAGTAATCAAATGATCTACTTACTGAACAATCTTTTAACTGTGTACATCTGTCTAACACAGGGCGTCAGCGTGGAGCACGTGTGTCATGCCATTCATCGAACGCTTGCTGCACAATTTAAATACGCATTGGTCTGGGGCACATCCACGAAATATTCGCCCCAGAGAGTAGGCATTGCCCATGTGATGGCCGACGAGGATGTCATTCAGGTGGTCAAAAAGTGAGGCGCAACGTAGCTGCATTTGTTGATTTAGCGCATGGCGTCAATTGATTTGAAATATATTCTATTCTAAATATATAAATGAAAAGCGTGTAGTTAATCAAGAGAGTAGTGTTGCAATATGAACTTGAGGAAGAAAACTTCACTTGCCAGAGTTTCACTCTCTAATAGTGTTGGGTTGACATGGGCTTAACAGGCAAACTCGTTTATTTAATTCGTTTGGTCATTTATAAAAGTGGTAGTGGGTTTATTTCAAATTCAAATATATTTTATCGTACAAATATTTCAAATATGCGAATCATGTAAACAACTTATTTGTTGTGACCTAATTTTTTTATATTAAATCAACAATCATGTCAAAAATTACATATGAGCCGGTCAGTGAACAGATTGATTAACAAACAAATTAAATATTACTTTTTGGATATCTTGTTGATTTTATACACAAGCTACATCTGTATTTATAGTTTCTGCAATATATATTTGATTTTATTATATAAAGGAAATTTCTAAAAATATGACATTATTTTATAGCATTTCTCAACTTTTTGTAAAATGGAGTTATCTATTTGTGCACTGACTGGCACATGTATCACATTAACTATTCCTTTTTGCTTATTTAAGCAAACCAAGCTCTAATGAACTGCTCAAGGGACTCAAACGACCAAAACGAATCTCTATTTTTTGGTTGGTTTGGTTTTTTTTTTCGTTTTTAGAAAAATAGCGTTCTTAATAATAAGATTGATTTTAATAACTTTATTGACGTTCCATTTTATAACAACTAAGGACTACACCTGGCAACACTCGAGATTACCATCTGTCTGATTTGGAGGCAGCTGCATTGCTGGTGGCCGCTGTGGCTGATGCGTAGCTTTTGTTTAACGTGCTCATGGCCGAGATGTTGGAGAAGGGCGTCGGGCCGCTGCTGATGCGCTGCGGCTCCACCAGCTGCACGGGTGGATTGTCGATATTGGCAAATACGTTGGTGGCATCGCGTAAACGATAGCGACGCAGATTTAAATAGTGCTCCTTCTGCTCCTCCACGCGCTGATGCAGTTCATGCAGGCGTCCAGCCAACGAAATGAAGGACTCATTGAGCTGGCGAAAGCCGCGCTTTAGATCGTCTGGCGAAATACTCTGCGGATTGGCCAGCGCATGCATGTGACTTTCGGTGAGCATTATTTGCTGGCGAAACGATATTAGATCCTCCTCGTACCTGGCCACCAGGCACTGAAAGTACTGGAATGGTGCACTGTTCTCAAACTGCAGGCCCGCGGGTGTGTCCTGTGTGCGCTGTGCCATCTCCAAGGATTGTATGGCCTTGGCCGTTTCACTGCGCAGTTGCTTGATCTGCCGATTGTTGGCATCCACCGAATTGGCCACGTTCTGCAGCACCCAGCGTAGATTTGTGATCTCGTGACTCACATTACTCATTTTGGAGGTCGAGGTGCGTCCAATGTCCGAGGAGATTGTCTTTTGCTGCTTGATGTAGCACTTGAGGGCATCCACGGTCTTAACTATTTCATCGGGCACCTGTGTCTCCTTGATCTGCAATAAGCTTTAAGTAAATTATATGTTTTAATGCGCGCTCTACACTCTACTCACCTTAATGCCATCTTGCTTGTTGTCGCCCAGCTTGGGTTGTGTAGCGCTCACATCGATGCCTCCCAGGCCAACGAATGTTGGCTGCGCTACGGCCGGTTGTGCACCCGTCATCAGAGGCTTGCCAAAGATACCAGCGCTTCCTATGGGAGCTGGCGCCAAAGTATTGCTGCCACCAAGGCGGAGATTGGGATTGAAGGGCTGTGCTGTGGCCGTTGTTGTCGTGGTGTTGAAGTTCAAGCTGGCCGCGGTTGTAGCCTGCATAGGTTGCATAGGTTTGTTGAATGCAAACGCGCCCACTCCAGCGCCGAGTGTAGCGGGCATTGCTGTCGACCCAAAAGCGGGCGGTGCTGTGGTGGGTGCGCTTGATGTGGGCGTGGAAAAGCTAAAGGAGGGCGCCACGGTGGCCGTCGCTGCGCCAAAAGGCGTTGCAGCAGCTGAGGGTGCACCAAAAGGCATTGCAGCAGCTGTTGTGCCAAAACCAGGCGCCACTGTGGATGCGCCAAAGGCAGACGCAGCTGCTGGAGCGCCAAACGCAGAAGTTGTCGCTGTGGTGCCAAAACCAGGCATCGCTGTGGTTGCACCAAAAGGTGGCGCATTTGATGCTCCTCCAAACGCTGGCAAAGAGAGTCCTGTGGCCGCTTGAGTTGCGACTGCGGGCGAGCCAAAGTTAAGTTGAGGCGCGGAACTCACTGCAGTGGGAGCAAAACTAAAGCTGGGTGCTGTGGCGCCCACCATTGCGCCCGCTGTACTAGCTAGACTAGAGGTGCCCGTGGCAGCGCCAAAAGCCGGCGGCGGTGCGGCTGTTGCCGTTCGCCCGCCAAAACTGAAAGCGCCTGTTGCTGCTGGAGCGCCAGCGTTGGTCGTGGGTGTGTTAAACGAAAACGACATCGTCTATAGCTTTATTTTTCACTAATTCACTGTAATTTTGGAATTGCAGCAGACGTGCAGCAAAAGTTTGAGTTAATTAAAAATCATGCAGAAATTTCACAGGTAACAAGACTCGCACATTATTTAATTTACTTATCGATATATATCGACATACAGTAGTTCCTTAGTTAATTTCAACTAGTTCAATTTGCTGAATATAATTTAAATCAGATAAGTATTGTATATTTTAATTATTCCATTATTTTAGGCAATATACTAATAACATTAACAACAAGTTATAAGTCATAAATTAAATAATCTTTTGATTCTGCATATGAACATCTTCAAGCCAACGAACTGATAATTAGTGCTGTATAGCGTTAAAATTGTTGCGGTGCTTAACACTACATTGCTAGCTAGTTTTCCAACCGAATGCAATAGTGCAACTTTTTGCCACTAGGGGCGCCACAACTCATTGGAATGTTTACAGTTATTCCTGGAGTGTGATCGTCAATTCCTCAGAATTTTATTTGCACGCTGCATATTTTATAAATCGCACTCGAATTTGCGGAACAATGTCGGCACAAGAGGAACAATACACAGAATATCTAACTGAGCATGGCATTTTGCCTCGCCTGTTCGAAATATTGGAGCAGCTGTTGGATGCTGATCCGTTACCAGCAGATCCGCTAATGGAAATATTAGACGCACTCGGCTGCCCCACCATATCGCAGTCCCAAATGAAGGCGCTGGAACGCAAGGTGTCCCGCGCATTGAATGAGCTACGCTTCTTGCGTCGCGTGCTTATCGAACTGGGTGGTCAGGAGGACCTCTACGACAGCGACTCCGATGTGAATGATTACGTCGGCCAGATCGGCGAAATGGGGTGTGCGCCCCTATACTCGCCAGACTCCACCGTCTACGAGGAGAGCACCTCTCCACCACGATCCCCGACCCCTCAATACATTGTGGACGCAGCCATTTCCATCAAGGAGCAGACGCCGACGCCCCAGGCTGCCTACGATGATGAGCAGCCGTGCTGCAGCCGTTCGATCCCCAACAATTTGCAACAGCCCTAAGTTCTCTTTATGTATTGATTACATATGTATCTAACTTTACTGCGCATTACTGCATGTTATCGAGTTCAATTTACAAATTTCACTTTTGTATAATAAATGAATTTTCAACGACAGAGCGTGGTATTATATTCTGTAGTTATATGAGAGATAATGAATTAGGAGTAACTCCACACATATCAAAATATTCATATTTTGTTGAAAATTTGTAGGGAATAATAATGTAAGCAATCAGATTGTTGGGCAGTCCAAAAATATGAATTGCAGGATGACATTTTTATACCATAGGGTATTAATATTTTTGTCTCAAAATGTGTAATGGACTGAAGGAGACGCTTCCGACCCAACAAAGTATATATATTCTGAATCAGCATGAATAGCCGAGTCGATATAGCGAAGTCCGTCTGTCCATCTGTTTCTATGCGAACTAGTCTCTCAGTTTTAAAGCTATCGTAATGAAACTTGGCACAGACCCTTCTTTTTGCTGCAGGCAGTACATATGCCGGAATTGGATGGATCGGACCACTATAACATATAGCTGCCATAGGATTGATCGGTCGACAACTATGTTTTTGTACGAAAAACTTTTTTATTTATATAGCAATCCATACCAAACTTACCCAAACCGAGTCTTTAGAAAGTTTATACAATCTGACCAAATTTGGTCGAAATCTGACCACTATATCTATATAGCGGCCATAGGATCGGTTGAAAAATTAGAATAAAAAACTTTTTGTATTACATCCAAACTAAGTGAGTGTTTGTTTTATATACTTCATATAGTTTCCTATAATTTTATCAAAATCTGACCACATAGCTTTCATAGGAACAATCAGACGAAAAGTTTTGTATAGAAAACATTTTTGCTAGGGTATATAGCTTCGGCACTGCGAATATATCTTTTCATTTTTGTTGTATATTGAATTTAAATTTTATGATACGGTATATACTCGATCAAGTCAATGACAGATTGTACCAATATAGCTAGCTAATGCCTTGATACAAGTTGGCTTTAATTACTGAATATATGTGCCTCTATAGCGCATGCTAGAGTTCTGTTTCGTTCTTTATGAGCTTAGCCAGGGGAAATCAATACCCAATACATGTCGGCGGTTGTGGCTGTAACATGCCAAACAAAACAAAACATCAATTCAATTAAGCAGAGACATGTCATCTATGTAAGTTCTGTTCGAAGTGGGCTACCGGAAAACTTAATTTGCACACCCCTCACCTGGCAGATTGGGGCAGGTGGGGCCGGCTTAAAGCAGCTACAGGACCCTTTGCTATGCAAATTCATCCTTACTGTGCTGAGTTAAGCATCTGCTAATTTGGCTACGCCTGGAATGCATTTCTTTGTATTTGGCAACTAAGCTGTGAATTAAGCTAGAAGCGCTTTTACAAAAGTCCATCAAAATGGCTAGATTCATAAATAAAATGCAAAAAGTGCTAAGTACAAGGCATTAATGACACTGGCTGAAAGTGCGAGTGCGATTTTTGCATTTAGCAAGTTACATTTAAATCAACAAGCCTTGCTCCAAATCTTGTAATGCTGTCTTAAAATCAGTGATATGTATTTCTGTGGTAATCCTTATTGAGAAAACTGCTACATGAATAATAACTACAGCAAGAGCGTCCTTTTTATTTTCTTTAAGGCTTATACAAAACCTTAAATATAAAAGTTATTTTTGAGTTTTATATTCTGTCATTTTTGTTGATAATATTTTATTTTAAAATAAAAATAGATTTTGGAATTTTGCTAAATTTTTGGTAGTAAGGAAGTAAGTATAATTTTTAGAGCAAAAAATAAAGTTAAAAAATATCTTTCATTTTTAGAGCATAACATAAAACTAAAGAAATAATGTTTAGCAAGTAGCTTATATTTTTATTAAACTTTTAAAAAACTGTTATCTGCATTACGGCTTTTTTATCGACTTATTTTTCGAGATTAATCTAAAAATTATATTAAATTTGAAGCAAGTCTCATTTACTTTAGTTTTTTTATTGGAATAAACCAAATTGATGTAGCTGTATAATAAGTGTTTTACCAGCTTAATTAGTCATAAATAACATACAAATTGCACACAGGTATTTGACACCTCTTAACTGTAGACATATTTCACAAAATATGTGAAACAGATAACTAACTTTTTGTGCTATTATTTGAATAGTTGATATCTGCATAAGCGGGGTACTTTACACTACATAATGCGCTGAAATCCAAACTCTGCCCCGCAGAAGGCTTATGCCATTTGTTTGACAGTGCGCGATAAATCCATCTAATCTGATGGGGTCGTCAGGGCGGCGGGGGTGGCAGGTGACAGCTGCTAGTCCCTTTGACAAATAAACTGCAGTCAACTTGACATACAATGTACATAAATATTTGACATAAAAACAAAACGGATTTGCCTGTGCATTTAAATAAACAAATATCGCAACATGGGCGTGGAAGATGGGCAAATGTAGCGGATATATTTAATTGCATTCGTTAGAAATTTGTTGTTTGTTCTTTTTTTATTGATTTCCTGTTTTTTTTCGTTTGTGTATTTCGACGTTGAATAATCGCTGCGGAAATTGCCATTTAACGGCAAATTGTGGCTAGACATAAAAAGGCAACGCGATAATTGATTGAAACAAAATGCCGTCGCATTGGTTCCCCAAAATTTCTATAAAAGTACATGTTCTTGGTTATTTTTTGTACAAGTTGCAGCCTATGTTGCATACTTTGGGGCGCTTAATCTGGGCGCGTGGCAAGCGAAATCTGCTTTGCCTTTGCCTGTCAGTCTGGCGTAGCGTAAAACTTTAACCACGTAAAATACGAGCCCGCTGGGCAGTGGCCACAACACCAACCAAAAAAGGAAAAAAGGAAGAATTAAAAAAAAAAAAAACCCCTCCAAAAAGAACGAGCTGCAAACGAACGAACAGCAGTCCAAATGCATATAAAAGCACGGACTCCAATCCAATCCAGAAGTGGGCTTGGCTGACTGGCACGAATTCCAGATGAGCTATGCGAACAATTGGAGCTCGCCATGAGGTTTCTAATGAGATGCCTCACTTCACGATATTTAAATGTTGAGCTAGTTAAATTCCAATTTCTATTTTCTATAAAGCTATAACTTAAATTTGGTTTGAAGTTCTTTACTTTTGAGCCGCATAAGAGCGTTCAAATCAATGCACTGGTTCTATAAATGATAATCATTTGATTAACAATAAACATTGAATAATAAAAAAGTTAAGAAATAAATAAATTAGTAGGAAAACATAAATGTATGCTTATTGAAAGAATTGGCGAATAGACGTTTGCTTCTTGCGTTCACAAAGTGACTTTTGAATGTAACAATTGGTGTTCACTATGTCGAGGGGTTCACTATATAGGGTGTTCACTATACCCAGACACGAGTGTATATACATACATACATGTATATATCGGACTGATGAGTAAGGGAATATCTTTCTTATACAGATATTCCCCTACTCATATAGCATATGCACATGCTATACAGGAGATTCGTGAGATCGACACGTTTATGCAGACCGACTCTTCTGTTGATGGGATCGGAAATACCAGTTTCTGCCTGTTACATAAATTTGCACAGTTTTAGTACCTCCTAACCCAATATTTAGATAAAGGGTGTAAAAACTGCAATGAGTATAAAGTTTCTGTTTAATTCGCAGTATTTTTTCATAGCATATAAATATAAACTTTAAGAGAACGATTAACTTAAAAAGCTATGGATGATAGTAAAACTTTATTGATTAACATATTTTTATATTTTTCTTTTCTTTAATATATATTCAATATTAATTGTTTGAATATATCTACCTTATACCACATATGCAACTCAATGTTCGTTGCAGCGCCTTTGAGTGCAACATTGAAAGCATCCGTCCGACCCCAGTGCTACCTCCCGGGTATCAGCCGGAAATGGCAAAGCAACGGCAACAAAAAAACAACCAAAAAATGCAAAAAAAAAACAAGTAAGAATGCTATAGTCGAGTATAACCGACTACAAAACTCCCTGTACCCAGGTCAAAAATATTCGATCGCATCTCCGTTCACTTCAAATACACACACGTACACAAAGGCGCACACACACAAGCGACAGCACAAGCCACAGCGCAAGCGAGGCATTTTAAGTGGTTGCTGTGCTTCTTCTTCCCCCCGCGCTACAGCACTGAATCTTCTTTCGTGAATAACTTCCGTGTTTATTATCCGATCGACTTCAAATTTGGACAGTAGATTAAGAGTGACAAAAGTATTATACTTGCCAAATCCCAAAGCTATATCTTTAAAGATGTTGGTATTAAACGTTTTTATCGAATTGCGGAGAAACGGAGGGAGATATCTGAAATCTGACGCAAATTTGATCTAGTATACAGGAACCTACATTCCAAATTTGGTGTCTCTAGCTCGTTAGTTGCTGAGATCGAAGCGTTCAAACAGACGGACATACGGCCAGACGAACATGGCCAAATCGAAATCGCTTTTGATACTGATCAAGAATATATATACTTTACAGGGTCGGAGATGTCTCCATCTGCCTGTTACATACATTTGCACAGAATTAGTACCCCCTTTTACCCATTTTATGGGTACAGGGAGTAAAAACAAAAAAACACAAAATGGCTACGAACAGAGCTGAGCTCAGTGCAGAGCTCCACGCAGCGGCGCTTCAATTTCATGTCGAGTAAATTTTAATTTACAGCTCTTTGTGACCGCAGGTTTTGCCAACATGCGAGCCAAAAAACTTTATTTTTTTTATGTATATACTACATATAAATTGTGCCTTTTTTGGCTTTTTGGCTATTTGGCTGTTTGGCTTGCTGGTCAAATGATATATCCGGCTGGGCACAGTGCGGGTATTGGCTGCAGGGTGTTCGGCGCCCGAGCTGCCATTAGTTTTAATGACCGCAAGAGGGGGCGGTGGGGCAAGGATAAGAGGCAGCTGGACAATGGCGCCGCCGGGCTAATTGTGGCTGCTGCGAATCTCAAACTATGCTTCATTAGCGCCGCTGAAAACTCTATTAGCCAAATGAGGCGGCGTTAGACCAAAAAAACAACGCGAAAAGTTTTTAGAAAGCGCCGGAAAAACGTGCCGCGCCTCAATAATACAATACAAAACAGCAATTAAAGTGCAATTAAAGTGCGTAAATTTCACAATAAAGTAGGCGAGACAAAACTTATACACAGCTGGCAAAAATTTATTCATTTTAGCAGCTGTTGAGCAAACTGCAGCACAATGTGACCCAAATACATCAATGTCGGCACAATGTATCTGCCAAATGCCACACAAACAAATGCCACATACTATACACAAACAAACTAAGCGCATTTTATCATCTATTGTCATTTTTCATTTTGCGACACAAGAAAAAAAAGGGTTAACAATTTTTATGTGTCAACAAGAATAATTTGTGTCACTAACACAAAGACGGAACGAAACGAAAACTTTACAAAGATGACAAACAAAAAGTGCAAAAGTGCCGTAAACAAAAGCAGGCAGCATATTAATAATGAAAACAGGACAACGACACACAAACACAAACAAACAAACTGACAACAAGCCGACTAAAAGATACAAATGAACAAACAACGGAACGAACTGCCACAAACACGTCCAAGACAACGAGAACATCAACTACGAGTACAACAAAAACAATAACGTGACGAGGAATCAACAAGCAGCAAGAAATTAATCACACACACACACACACACACACACACACGATCAGGCACACACACACGCCACCAAAAGAGCGCCCGCTGGCTACGTGCAACGCCGGAAGTTGTGTGGTACGTGTACGTGCCATAATCCTTTTGCCGTGCAACATTTTTCCTCTGTGCAACTTTTGCTGCAAATTGCGCTGTAGGCACGAATTTTCACAATTGCAAGATATTATTGTTTTTTCTTGGGCAAATAATAAAGAGAAATAAAGGTGTATTATTTCAAGATTTATATTTTGTGTTTGGTCAAGAAAACTGACACTATTATTTTTAATAATCTATTCTAAATAACAATTGTTCTAATAATGATAGATGAAATCCTTAAACAATAATTAAACTGAGACATGCTTGAATACATTTATATACATACTATTATATTGTAGTATGTATATACTTAGATACATATTATATTTACATATTTATTATCTATCTAAATTGAATACTTCTAAGATAACACAGTTTCTTAGATATACTTGATTAGAAAGGTGTTATATTTGAGTAAGTAATAATATTTGATAATAATAATAATAATAACAATACAGCTACGTTGTGATGGGATGGCAAACATATTTCATTTATCGATTATTGAATCATATAATTAATTTTAGCCGAGCGCCTATCAATCGAAGAAAAATTAAATTAATCGATTAATCAAATAATTTTTTACATTTGCACCATTTTTTGCAACTTTTGATATTTTTACATACATACATCAACAAATAAAAGTGCACATAAATGATCGCTTTCATTAGTTTTTGAATAATATTTTGTATCTTTGCAAAATGCTCTGCCATCTTTTATTTTGCATTTTTGAGCACTTGTGATGCGATTAATTGAGCATATAATCGATCAACGATTCAATTAATCGAAACCCATTTTGTGAGTTGAGACAAAATAATCGGTTAATGTGTATCATATGATTAATCGTGCCATCACTAGGCACAACACAGCCTGCTAATTATATTATTAATAGATAATTTTGATTTGTTTTTTTTCCGGCGAGTAGCCAAAGTCACAAATTATACTTAATACTTAAATGTGACCTTAAATGTTGCCACAGTAACCATGAACTCAATTTGTTGCCCCCCGCTTGCCACCTAAAAGTTCACTATGTAGTTGCCCAGCAACGTCTCCCTCCCTTCTGCTGAGCCAGCGCTCATTATAGTATACGAAACTGAAATGAGCTTAGAGGCCATAAAAGACTCTGTAACAGAGTTGTTCAAAACATTCATGGGTAGGAGCACACACCCATACCCTTTGAGGATTACAACACAATCGAATGCATTGCTACCCAATTATAGTCAATAAGAAATTTCTGTTCCTTTGCTAATTCACAGAGCCACAAAAATCTATTACGGACGGAAAGGGCCATATCGACTCGGCTATTGATCGAGAATATGTGTACATTATAGGGTCGGAGATGCCTCCGTCTGCCTGTTACAGTCTTAGTAGCCTCTTTTCCAGCTGTCCTTGTCCAGGCAAAATGTACAATCATTGCCATATTACGTATACGCATAGCTGTCAAAATTGCGTTATGATGACAATGACAATTTCTACGAGACAGAAATAAACTTTTTAATTGCAAAATGGCTACAGTAGACGGGTGGGGGAGCGGTAGCAGCCAAACAGCAAGGACTTCCCCTTGGGGTTTAGGCCTCTAATTATTTTGTAAATGCGGCCGCCGCAACGCTGCGCTTCATTAAAAATATAAAAAAAATCGCGCATTTTTTACAGTTGCGACTGCGGCTGCTGCTGCTGTCTCTGATGGATGACTTAATCACCCAGAAAAGCGCCACACAAATCAACAAGCAAACAACGCCGCCAAAGCGCCTGTCACAGAAGTTTAACGAGCGCCCAACGTATCCAGCGGCTCCAAAGGACCAATGGGCAGACGAACCAAGCCACTCAAAATTAATGGAGCAAATCAAACGAGCAAAAAGCAGACGTATCCAACTCTAGCTCCCGCTCCCACTCCCGCTCCCGTTCAGCTACAGTTCCAGTTTGGGTTAATAATGACAAGATTTGTGTGTGCCGCATACAAAATTAGCCGGAGCAGCGTCCGGCGTTGCCAGACTGCAAATTTTCAACGTTGCCGCTCATTAATTTTGTTTTGGACCAGCTCGACGACCGCCGTTCTACAGTTTGTTTTTAATTAAAGCCAAGCGAAAATTGCAAAAATATTAACTTCCGGCACAGGCACGAAAAAAATAAGTAAGTATACGCGTAGTCCTGCTAGAGTGATCGACTATTCGCATACCCAGTACCAAGTTTAAATGTGCATTCGATTTAGAAGGATGCATTCATTGAGATGTTCGAATTCGTTGCTGCTAGTTTCAGACACTAACTACAGCAATATAGACCGATTGTTATGAATGTGTTTGCATATAGTACGCAAACCGTTGGAACATTGTTGTGAATGGTTCCAAGTCTCACAGCTGCGTGTTTGCACTCAGAAAACCCCGCTGTCGGAGGGTGAAATATGAAGGGCAAATCATTCCAAGAAGCAACACAGTCAAGTACCTTGGCGTGACCCTGGACAGCCGGTTAACTTGGCGACCACACATCCTCCAGGCTGCTGCTGCTGCTAAGAACAAAGCAACCAAACTAGACTGGATGCTAAGGCCACGTAGCTACCTTAGCCTAGAAAACAAGATCAGGATATACAATATGATCATATGGCCTGCCATGGCGTATGCCATAGCACTGTGGGGGTGCGCAGCCAACTATTCTATTCAGGCCATTGAATCCACCCAGAGCAAGATAGTTCGTAGGATAGCTGGAGCCTCAAGATTTATGAGAAACGCAGACATATACAATGATTTGCGAATAAACCCAATATGCTCACAAATAAACCTGCACACCAGTCGATACAGACACAGGCTACAACAGCACGCCAACTCTCTAGCCAGAGGGCTAACAGCAAGCAATTGCACAAGACGGCTAAAACGGCGCCACCCGAATGACCTATGGTCTCATGGCCGGTGTCCTGAAGGTCGACTTCTATAAAACTCATTATATATATATAATTCAAAACTCACACACAAACACACCAACATTGTTTTCCCCCACCCACGTCCCCAGTCAAATTTACACCCTTACACGAACATTTTAAATTTATTAGGTTAAATGATCAATGTTTCAAGAAATTAAATGCATATCAAAAAAAAAATATAGTATAGTTAATAAATAGTTCATATATAATAATGTCTCCCGCTGCCCGCGTCTCTGACATTGAAGAGTTTAACAAACCGACAATCGGACGTATCTAGACCACCTCGACAGTAAAGGCTGATCAGGAAAATATATGTATCCAGGATGCCTTTATCTACTCATTACACTACATACATATATTCACAACATTGTTGGAAATTGTTTTTTTTTATTTGTTATGTATACAGGGGTATACGAAATTGTTTCGTTTTTGCTGCGCCAACTTTAGCACTTTAAATTTATGCGTTTCATTTTTTTTGTTGGCTTTAATTAACCAAACTGAGCAGCGGAAATTACCTAACCAAGCAACTGAGGCCAAAGACACAGACACCGCCGCATATGCGAGGCATGCAAATTTGCTGTAACTCGTACATCCACACCCTTTCCCCTTCCTCCGTCCTCCTTCCTACTTTCCCCTTTTGCCTCATCCGCTGACCGCTGAACTGTTGGCGGCCCGCACACAAAAGTCGTTGAATTCGCATAAAATGTAATAATAATTTCGTAGAACGCGTTTTTGGGGGTTTAGGTCAAAAGTTGTTGTAACGGAAACAGCTGTTTCCGTGGCAGCGCCCCGCAACTCCATCATCCGACGTCTGCTCTGCTGCCGCTTCAACAATTTACTATTCATTTGAATTTTGGCTGCCGACTTTTGTGTTGTTTGCCACCGCACAACCATAAAATGCAAAAGATTATGAAAAGTGCTGCTGCTGTGGCTGGCATACCCACAGCCACTTCCTTGGCAAACGAAAAAATTTCTGTGCCACACAATAACAATAATAATAATGCATATACCTAACTTTAACCAGTTCAGTGAGTTTGAGTCCTTAAAGAAAATGCTATTTAAAACTCACAACATAAACTGAACTGTGAAAACTCAACAACACTTTGCCTCTGATTAGCAAAAGTTCCGTTTCCACTACTTAATGTGTATTTCCTTTCAATATGAGCAATTTGTGGTTCAACCCAAGCTAAAAAGGCAGAAATTTGTAACGTCAGCAATCTGGCCATTTGTTGAGTTTTGCCATTTTTTGAGTCATTATTGGACGAGTGCTCTGTTATGTTTAATTTTTGAATTTGGTGTTTCAAAATATCCAAAAGTTTAACATCGCAATATTCAATATTATCGCAATAAGCATTATTTTCATTTACATACTATTTTCATACTTGCAAGAAAATTATATACAAAAATTGAGCATATAATAAAAGGGAGTTTGAAAAATGCTTAATTATTTTCAAAGTCCTTTCATTAATGTAGATCGTTAAGTTTATTGTCCTGTACCTTTTAACTGATTAGCCACAATGGGTTAAGGTTAAGGTTATTTTTAAGGGTTAAAATAATAGGACTCATCTAACTTTTCTATTAACAAGGACTAAAGTTTTGACAGGAACAATCTAACGTTGGTTCATTCCCTACTTGAAGCTTAAGAGATCTGTTTTTATTCATAGTGCAGTCACATTTAAGTTTATATCAAACAGTTGTGCATAGTAGGACCTGTTCCGAATAACATTCCGAATCAATTCCACAGAATAGCGTGTAGCATACTTTTTAGAGCAGAATATAATTAAAAGCCTTGCTTGCTTGACGTACCCAAATCATACTTAACATATTTCTGTGGAATTGATTTGAAAGTGGAATTCAGAACAGTTCTGAGTATTTCCTTATTGAATTGGTAATGCGTGCCAAGCACTTGCCAGGCACTCACTCGGTTGTATACAAGTATACTGGACTCTCTAGCCTGTCACTGGATTTATACAACAATATTACAACTACCTATGAGTAGATGGACCTAAGGGATTTGGCTAAAGTACTTTTCCTTGCTATTTATGTGCTGTCTGCTGCCAAGTAAAACTAAACGCTGGCACAGTTTGCCGTATTTCTATTCTATTTATGAGCTCTCTGCGTCCCTGCAGCCTTGTGCATTAGTTTAAAGAATATACAATTTTTGAAGTGGGAAAGTTTGCTCGTTGTAAGCTCGTAAGCATCCATTTCAACTTCAACTCTTAACTGTTGTTGGAATCTGCTGCTGCTGCTTCATCTTCAGCTTACTGCAGATGGCATAAGTGCGAGTGCGAGAAGTTTTAAGTCACGTGGCTGCCATAACATATCGAATTACGGTCGTCTAATGGGAATTAAGAAGGTCTAACGAGCGTGACAAATGCAAATGAAGGCAACCAGGCCATGGGCTGACACTTTGAATAATATTTATTACATTTTCCTGCCCGAGTTATCAGACTTGCAATAAACATCAATTTGTAATAGATACTTTAATAAATATTTTAAAATTGTAAGTGCAGCTAAAAGCATTTGGTAAATTGGTAACTTTATATTAAAGCACATTTTACATTATGAGAAACAATTCCAATTTAATATATGTATTATTAATATATATAAGTATTATTTTCATTCTGTTCGTCAGTACTGTACAGTTAGTTTTGTTAGATTAAAATATTTTCATGAAATCAAAGACCATTTCAAAAATTCTGATTCAATACAAAAGCTTAATATGCAGGCCTATTCCGAGTTAAGCTTTAGAATCATTTCCACATAGGTAAGTAAATTAAAATTGAATTTTTGCATTTCGTAATTTCACCTTGAGTGAAATATATAATGTACATTTTAAATAGAATAAATGTATTAAATTTTAATGGTAATTGTGAGCTGAACTCACAGGTTGTATTTATAGTATAAAAACACATAGTTGATACATAATTTCGCTTAAATGAATTATGAGTGTGTATATTCGAGATAATGCTACATTGATTTCATACAAATCGGCTTTTGCCTATGAATAATTTAAATTGTTCTCTCAGACAAATAAAGAATACAGTTCTTTCAAATTGCAAATTAAAGCATAGCTGGTTATTAAATGCACTTCATGTCTCTTGTTCAACATTTGCGATAATTAAAGTCGGAGCATTCAATATTTAGCAATCTCAAATTTGAGATTTTTTACTCTGTTATTATCTTTCAACATGCTCGCAGCTTGTCCTGTTTTCCCCCTATACAGTTTCCGTTTTTATTGAATTTCAGAGCCTGGCCGCAAAATATTTTCCAGCTAGGCAAACTCATGAGGCATTTGCAATTTTCCACATGCCAATTTTTTGGGGCGCAATTTCTGTGCACCCGGAGACAGGGACAACTGCAGTAGTTGCTACTTGAAATTACATTTTCCACATTAATAAAATGAAATAAAAATAAAAATAAAAAAAACTTAGCTGCTGTTGCACGAACTATGCAAATGTGCCGCGTGCAGCGTGCCAGATAAAACTGAGCAGGAGACACATGTGTTTTTTGTTCGGCAGCCCTTCGAGTGTCGGACCCGGCTGGGGCTGGGACTAGTACTGGGGCTGGGCTTGGGTCTGGGATTGGGATTGGGATTGGGAGTGCAAAAGTTGCCAGTATAGTCACACATAATGTGCAGCAGCTGTTGCTGGTAGTGCCAAAAGTCACAATAAATTTTTGCATTAGTTGGCATCGCAGCTGGTGTTGGGGGCTTGTGAACTCTGGGAGCGTTTACAAAATAGCCAAAAACATGAATAAATGAATTGCGAATCGTGCAAATACAACCAAGTGTGAGCACATGAATGTAGCACAAATTGTTTACCAAAACGCGAAGTGCTTTAAAGTCTTGTTTTTTAGATCGACACAGATAGAGAGTGAGAGAGGGAACGAAAGAGAGAGAGATAGCTGAAAGTTGCCGACGGCTATTTAGCCTGTTTTAATAAGAAAATTAATTAGTTGCTAATTTTCCTTTGCTGTGTACGCAGTGACCAACAAAAAGATGTTGGGAAGCTGCTGCTTTATATGAGACAACAAAAACTTTAAATTTAATTCATCGAGAGCTTTAAGCTACCTAATTTGCAAGCATATCCAACAAGCTGATAGTCGAAGCGAGCAGAAGTTTGAATAAATTTTTATATCATTTCATGCTTCAGTGTTATGCCAAATATTTCCATAATGAATTTCTTAAAAATTTTAAAATTCACATACTTAAAATATGCTCTTGCACGCTATGTAGTTAGGAAAAGTAGTTTCGTATGTCTTTAATATATATATATTTTTAAAATTTAAAACATTATCTTTCATATATTATTTGTCGGATTTTAAGCTGTTCCAATTTCCAAAATTTGGCATACAGACTAATGTTGAGATTCCTGACAGATCTGCATAAAAAATTTAAATTTAAATTGTATAGCTGAATAGATTTTTAGGATTCATTGATGGCAATTTATCTTTTTCAAGCATACAAGAAATGACAGAGTTTGCTGGAAACTATATACTATTTTATATCATATTTTGTATCTTTGAATCCTTGCGTAGTTTCAAATGTGTCCCAAATGAAGGCATAGCTCTTTTGGCAGCCCGCCGAATGACTTCCATTCCCACAGGGTTTCAAGTTTTATGCCAGCACTGGGAGCTGTGCAAGTTTTTGTTGTAGTTACTCAAGCTTTTTATTGTTGTTTCAAGTGTTGCTGTTTAAGTAGTTGTTGTTGTTGCCGGTCTACAAATAACTACGTGCTAAGAAATGTGAAGCAAACTACACACACTGAGATACAGGCACGAATACAGATACAGAACAGCGCCACAACCAGAACTTGAACCAGACAATGGCTGGCGCCCACGTCTCCATGGACACATTCTAATAAAAAGGAAGCATTGAGAACGCCATTTTATGTTGCCATTTTCGAGCTGCTTCCTGCCTGCCTGGCTGGCAATCCTTACAGTTCTGTCAGTGATGCGAAATACTTTAGAAAGTGTTGCGAGTGTCTCAAGAAGCGAAAGTAACTGAAATTCCCATTTAATTGGGCATGGCATGGTAATGCTAGAGTATTTTACAGTCGACTGTCCAGCAAATTGAGCCCATTCATCCTTGTTTTAGTCGCAGTGATATATGCATGTCCTTCACAGCACCGCACATCACTGATTCTTGAAGCTGCTTGTGGAAAATCCTCTTCTCAGCTAAACTTTAGCAGCGTCTCCTTTTAGGCATTTACCAGCCTGGCCAACATTTGAGTTATAAATGCCGCACTACTTGAATGAATCTCATGGGCGTAATAGTTTTCAAATGGCTTTTATCTATGTGGCTCTATATATCGTTTGCGTGTGCAGAAGAATTGCACACAATTGCCTGTCCCTTCCTCCTATTGGCCAACTCTACTGCCAAAACCGCCTGCCAATGCACAAAAGCCACAATCAATCTGTGTGTGTGTGAGTGTGAGTTAGTCAGGAGCAACAAATTGCCATTATATGCAATTTGTGGAACAATAGAGAAAACACGCGCTTTTCGCATTGAGAGTTTGGGTCCCTTTGGATGAACACATTCATCGCATTCCTCGCATCCTTTAGTTTCTGCTGCTAAAAGGCAACTGCAGTCAAGCAGGTGGCGTTTACACTATCCAACAAATTAAAAAGGTCATTATATTTAAGAAAACTCTATTATGATTTTCTACAAGCTGCAAACTAATTTAATATTCAATATTTGGAACATACAGCTAAATCAAAGAGTCAGAAAATTCTTAAATTATTATAGAAGTAACTGGTAATACCCTGGCATTTCCCGGCGAAGTACTAACATGAAAATTCATTATGTTGAATTTGCCTATTTTGTCAGTTGCAAAAAATATATTAAAATATCGTGCCTCAATTTTCCTCACCTAATGATTTTTACTCCCTGTACTGTAAATGTATGTAGCAGCCAGAAGGAGACATCTCCGACCCTATAGAGTACATATATTCTTGATCAGTATCAAAAGAGATTTCGATTTGGCCATGTCCGTCTGTCTGTCCGTCTGGCCGTCTGTCCATCTGTATGAACGCGTCGATCTAAGCAACTAGAGACACCAAATTTGGAATGTAGGTTCCTGTAAAACATACGCAGATCAAGTTTGTTTCATATTTAAGATATCTCCCCCGTCCAACAGCAACAATTTGAAAGATATAGCTTTAAGATTTGGCATGTATAATACTTTAGTCACTCCTTATCTACTGTCTAAATTTCGATCGGATAATAAACATGGAAGTTATTCAACAAACAAGATTCAGTACTGTAGAACGGGGAGGAAGAAGCAGCACAGCCACAACTTAAAATGCCTCGCTTGTGCTGTCGCTTGAGTATGTGCGTCTTTGTGTATGTGTGAATGCATGTGTAAGTGTACGAAAATGTAATCGGTTTTCAAACATTTGGTGCATAGTGTTGGGGCGACCTTTTCAGCTAGTCTTAGGTGCAACCGTTTGGATAGTAATTTGTAAATGTTGTAAAGTACTCGTTTCTTAATTGTAGCAATGTAACTAAGACGAAACAATTACAGTAGCCAGTGAACGGGAATGCGGTCTTTAGAGAGAAGATTTCAGTAAACTCTTTGAAATTCGCGCTTAATTGTTGCAGTCATGTGGCGTATACGCAATGTGAAATATTTCAGCAAGCCAACTAAATAAAGAGCGGCAACGTGACGTATGCGTAATCAGAACTGATGATGCTAAGCTGCGCTACTGCCTTAAATTAAGCAGACTTAATATGGATTAATGTGCTGCCTGTTTGCTGCGCTTCCTGTTAATAGATGTGACCTTCAGTTCGATGCTAAGCTGGACACATTTCTAACAACAAATGCCAATCAAGTAGTAAGCCATGAAAATAAATTTGTTACAGCGACTCCTGAACTGTCCTTGCTGCTAGCCTTGACGTCGCAGCTTTGGACTGGATAAACTAATCAATATTTCCAGTTTCCGCTCAATTAGAGGCATAAAAAATACATGCAACTAATCAGCGAAACGAAGTGGCAGGGGGAGTGACTATCTGCTGCAAAGAGTGACTGAGGTAAACAAATAAGTCATTGGTTGCTCTTTTATGTCCTCTATCTACATGCAGACTATTCGTTTAGTCTTAGTCTTTGTCTTAAATATAAGCTTTTTAAAACTGCTCAAATTTATTGCAGATAGTACAGACAGTTTGAGTACGTATTAATCAGGTGTGCTCCCATTTCCCATTCCGATCAAAACATTTGGAATCTAATTTGTTCGCTGTTCTGAATTCCGCAAACCGATTGAGTGTTCAGCTTGAAAAGTATTACCTTCGATCCAGTAAAATTAAAACTATTCAAATAAGACTTTGAGAGGGACGAAAAACCAACAAAAACCATTTAAATTGAAAAGTACTCGGAATTGGAAAAGTGCTGATTATATAATACCTGCCATTGGATTTTGTATTCTTATGATAATGTTAACTATGATTATAGTCTTTTTCTTGTCAGTTTCCATTTTATCTATACACAGCATTTGCATTAGCTTAAAGTGAAAGTGAGAAAATATTCAAGGATACGACATGACGTAAGCCTTATCGAGAACTACTCGTTGTTTTTTACTAACTATATAACTATAGTACATCTTGAAGCTACCGTGTGAGAAATATAATTATATAATTTGTGTGTAAGGGTATTTAACTCTCAGCTTTTCAAAGTATTGTGTACTTTAATGTATTGTGATTACCTTAATGCGACTCTCACACTTCCGGCAACACTCTCAATTTAATTTGTGTGCTAATGTGTGCTTTATAAAATCCTTGCATATAAAATCTGCAATGATATTTTTATATTTTAGACATTTCCCGTTCATAAATAACTGAAGCGCAAGTGTATTAGCAATTTTAATGCACTTGGCCTTATGGCACATATTCGCATTAAATGCTAATTTCGCATAAGGCGTACGGCACACGGCCAACAACCTTAAAGCCGGGCTAAGTAACAGTAAGCCAAAGTGAAGCGAAGGACGAGTCGACAGTTTCTGCAGGCAGTCCACACACTACATGACATTTACAAGTTATTATTATGCAAAGGACACGCGTTGCCGGCGACTCTTGCCGTTATCCTGTTGCAAAATCTGCGACGGTGTTGGTAAATTTGCATTTATTCATGGCATAAATAAAGCATGGGGCGAAGCTCGCAGCCCGAAAAAAGGGAAACAAAAAATAAATCTGCTCCTACAATAACCGTAGGCTGCAATCCGTGGGTGTTTAGGGAGTCCATCTCTCAGGGATTTCATTTTGCCAGGCACAATTTCGCGCGATGCATTTTATTTCAAAATGATTTGTAGTGTTCAACACCTGCCAATGGCAGCCGCAAAAGTGACGCAAATTTTGTTTACCCAAAACTAGAGCAAATCAATTATATGCTATATTTAACATCTGGTTTAGCATTGCTCGTATCTGAGAGCTATTTGTGGCTCTAGGTTTCAGTCCTGCATCTATGGCAATCGTCAGTTAATTTGAATTTTGACTGGTTTAATCTGCGGCTGC
The DNA here is from genome assembly GCA_035043065.1 of Hirtodrosophila confusa. NCBI lineage: Eukaryota > Metazoa > Arthropoda > Insecta > Diptera > Drosophilidae > Hirtodrosophila > Hirtodrosophila confusa. Next base: position 1,046,801 of record JAWNNI010000024.1, read on the forward strand.
GTTTCTGATTTGCATGAATTGCCCAAATGCGAAATGCAATGATTTTTTGATAAACCAAATGATATATCATTGAGGGGCGAGAGATAGATAGAAAGAGAAAACGTGCTCAAAAGAATGCAATTAAAACCTAAATGAACGTTGCAGTTGATAGTTTTTGATTGCTATATATTCTATATACAATCAGTTTCTTTTTCTAATTTGTGAGCGGTAGTAGTACTAAATCCTTTTCAGGAGGTCATCGGTAGTCCTAATATCAAATTTGGTGACTCTTGCTATATAAATATGAATGTTTTTGCATATTTAAAAATATTGTAACTTCACTTACAAGCGATATAAAGTCAAGTTATTGATTGTTAACCTTATTAACAGTTTAATAAATAGCTGGCTTATAAAATTAACTCAAATTGTATACACACCTAACCTCAAAGTGTAATTAACCAGTTCATTGTAATCTGTAACCCAAAGTGTAAGCTACAAAACCACTAACTATATTTAAACCATACTAAGCAATTACAACTTTAAGCGAAACTATGTTCTATGGCCTAACCTCAAAGTATGAGCAACATAACCTCAAAACATAAGCTCGCATAATCTTAAAACATAAGCCAATCTAACCGCAAAGCACAATACCACATAATATTGAATTAGAAATGCGTTAAATTAGCCCAAATATTTAGTCAACAAGAGAATATCATACAGAACAGCTCCCCAGGGGGCAAGCGACAAAGTCAACCGCCCACCACAAACAAGCACACCCAGGGAGCTGTCATAATTTTATGCAACACAGGGCAGTGTTAACCTTTGCGGCAAATAAAATAAATTAAAATTAAACAGCAAAGCAAATATGAAAATGCTGTAAAATTTCCCTCGAGCCTTCGCGACAAACTGCGTGCAACTTTAAGCCGCATCCTAACACAACAAATATGGCCAAAAGCAGAAAACACAAGAACTGGGGTGCATGTGTGTGTGTGTGTGTGTCTCTGTGTGTCTGTGTGTGTGGGAGTATGTTTGTTTGTGCTGACTTTCGTAAATGCCACGCCCAAGCGCTCTTAAGCCTCCTCCCACAGAGACAACTTTGCAAATGGCGGTCCTACTAAGATACGCATATAAAGCACATATGGCATGTGCATAGGACGCCATGTGGCTTCAATAAGGTAAGTCTAACGGTAAACAAGTCGCAAGTATGGCTGCCAAGTAGTTTTTTTTACTTTTTGGGTATGGACGGGGGCGTATAGTATACAAGTAAACAAAGGCAAGCCCGTTGTGTCGTCATCCTCATGTTGTTCTTGGTTTTGTGTTTCTAGCCATTAATTTGAATGTATTTTAAGTGTTGCAAAACCGCAAACAATTTGCTTATACTTGTTTACTCCTTCATCCGTCTCTTTCATTTTGGACGGCTTTCGCTTTCGACTTGGTGGCGGCTCATCCATCCAGGCTTTGCACTGTGTATTCCTTTTGCATTAGCACTTTAATATTTAATGACTGCTGTTTATCGCACATAATTGAATTCAGTTGGCTCGTCTTTTTGCTCATTATGTTATTATCTTTTGTTTGTAATATCCGCAATATTGTTAAGCTGCCGGCATTTTGCTCGGCATTTTTATGAGACTTCATTATTTGCTTTTTGCGGGCTGATAAATAGTGCAAGCATCGCCTTCAGTTTGGTTTTCAGGCTTGTCTTTAATGGGCAGCTCTCCCGACCACAGGCTCGTCATACATAATTCTCAATCAAATGTCGGGACTACTGGCCCACACATGTCCTGAAACTGAAAGTGCTTGTAATGTGCCGCACGAAACAAGATTTTCTTTATGCGCCGCAACATCCCAGCACCGCATGCTCCACCCGCCCCGCCCCGCACCACAACATTTAGTTTTCTTCGGTGCCGTAAATAAGAGTTACGTATTTTTGGGTGCCTTTTGAATTTGCGTTAGTCTCTGAGCAAAATTTAATTAATGTGTTTCCTTCGTGTTTTCGCATATTCATGTTACCAAATTTTAGGCCATGGCCAAAATCAGAGCCAGGGCTACGTGCATGTGTGGCACGTTTTGATCATTAGCCTGTAGGTGTTATAAATATGCGTTAAACTGCGCTAATATGCATGGCAATGAGCGAATCCCTGGCACATACACACACAACCGGCTATTATGTAGATGTTGGACACAATTTATGGCTGATACAGGAAAAAGTCTGTCCTCTTACCTCTATGGTCAACTTTGTGAGATCAAGGACAACGGTCGGTCGGTAGTGCAACAGCTTCAATCCTTGGCTTGAGTTGAGCACTTTTTGGGCTACACATTCATTGCCTTTAAATTTCAGTACGCCAAACAAAAAGGTAAAGCCACCCACTTCAAACCACCTACAGTTCTTTTCAACCTGCATAAATTACGCTACAAAATATCCACAATTATTTATTATGTCACGAGCAAAGAACGAGTTTCTTGTTGAAAGGATGTCAGCAGACGCAGCCAAGAAAAAGGTTTCAACGTAAACAAGCAGCCCTTCGTAATAATTCAAATAAATTTATACATTTCGCTTGTAGTCGACGAAATAAAAAAGGAGAAAAATAGAAATACCACAAACGACCCGTTTAACTTTGCCTTTAAGCATCATTTGTCAAAACAAATAGCAAAGGCGAAAATTTCAAGAATCTTTAAGCAGACCCCAAGCAAAATTTCAGCTATAAGATGTTTTTACCGCAACCTGTCATAAGCGGGCAATCCTAAGGTTTCGCTTATTAGGGCATTGTTACCACATGTGCAGCCCTGGCAATCCATCAAGCATCAAGCAATTTGAAGAATGACGGCGAATGACGGCGACTGACGGCGACTGACGTTGATTGGACCATGGAGCAATCCAAACCAACTTGTCGTAGAACGAGAGCGTGCTTTGCAATTTGTCCGATACTCTTTATACTCTCTCAGAAAGTGTAGTATGGTTGGAGTACAATATGTGTAACGCAATGAGAGAGGTCGATCCGACCGCATAAGGTATATTTGTTCCTAATCAGGACCATAAGCTGGCACGATGAAGTTAATGCTTGGTGCTTGTCAAAGCTTATTGTTTATATCTTATTTGAAAACGAAATTATTTTACATACATATATGTATATACTATGTCTAACTAAACTTACAAAATACGAGTTTCAGTCGATTCGACCAAATTTATTCAAACTCGGAATACTTTAGCTGCGATTGAAATGATCCATAAACAGATTACCTTATTTTTGTTTTGTTTAAAACCAGTTTTTGAAAGATATACCCAAACGAGATTTTTTATAACATAGGAATTTGATAGTTTTCCGTTTTGCTAAATAAAATAATAGTAAAAGGAAAATGAAAACTTTTCCGGGCTTCGTGGGGCTTCTGCTTAAAAACTTTCCCTTATGCTGATTACGATTAATAAAAAGAAAATTAATTTAAAAACAAATTAATTCCAACAGGATTATAATAGGATCTTATAATTTGGCCAAATTTGGTAAAAACTCGTACTATATACATAATTTATATATATTGTTTTTACCTTAATTTAAGTACACCAAATTTCAATATTTGGATATCAGCTCCTTTCTTTCCAATAACAATATTGTTGATCGTTGGTTCAATTATATGTCTGCAAAGATATATAACCATTGGAACAATAATGATTATTTTGTGATTAACGAAATACATAAATAAGTAAGAATGCTTAAGTCGAGTATTCAGCCACAAGAACTATAAAAAGAAATATGAATATGACGGACAGACAGACGGACATGGCCAGATCGAAATCTCTTTTGATACTGATCAGGAATATATGTATGTACTTTATAGGGTCGGAGAAGTCTCCTTCTGGCTGTTACATACATTTGCACAGATTTATTACCCCCTTTTTACCCATTTGATGGGTACAGGGAGTAAAAATGTGCTCGTGTAAAACTAATATATATGGTAGGGCATTCAAAATTCGGCAGCCCGGAAATAATAATTCTTTAATATTGTAGTTATTTGCGGTTGACAGGCTAACGTTTTGTTTCTTGCTTTCATTGTCCGACTTGTTTTGATTTTCATTTGACAGACACGCGGCTCGGGTGTCGTATACGTAATCTAGTTGCGCTGAAATATATGCTATGATTTTGTTTTTTTGCGTTGACTTAATCAAAATGCCAGACGCCACACGTGGCATGGATTTTACTTTAGTTTTTTAGGCCATAAAGCGCACACGTGCATAGACTAAACGTGAGTGAGATAGAAAGAGAGATATCCCTGGGGCAGCACGATAGAGGAATGGGAAACGAATGGACAACTTGAAGTCAACTTCAATGTTAACCATTTTTTAGCAATTTGCATAAATTTGTAGTTTTGCCAGAGTTACCAATTCCCTACTTCCCAAATGTCTTTTATTTTCTTTTATTTTGTCACTGCGTTACTATGTAATGCTTTAGAAAAGTGTGTTCTTATCACATTTTTGCTTTAAGTGCAATTAATGAAAACCACTTACGACATTTCATATATCTTATGGCTTTTAATGAAATTATGCAACTTATTTGCAAGCTGACAGCTCAATTTATAAGCTGAGCCTGCACTCAAAACGTTGCCGCAGATGCTTTTATATAAAATACGCCCTACGCCGTCCCCTCCACCAGCTCAGTGCACAGCTGGCCCCATAAATAAGCAAAGCTCATGCAATTATGCGCTTGAGCTGTCATTGCAGATGCTCGTCGGTGTGAAAATTGCATATTGGCATAAATTAATCAGCAAGCAGAGCGCCAGCTGGCCAATTGGCCAACTATCCAATGGCATGGACAGCCCGAAGGACAATGTGTGCGTCTGAGCGCTTAATACCTATGAATATAAGAATGTGCCAGTTTGACGTTGATTACAAAGCAGTTGTAGCCTGTGATTGAAGAATTACCCATGACTTAAACGGATTGAATTGATGATTTACTACAGTTGGGTTCTTTAATTCATAAAACCTAGTTCTTACCCAGATATACTTTTTTAGCTGTGTTTGCTGACCACTTTTATAAACCAAACAAGCCAAAGATAAAGTCACATTTTGATGGGTTGTTGTGCGCTTTGTATCTGCTTTTTGCTGTCTTTGGCTTATTTGTGGGTTCAGTTTAATTGATTTGCTTTAAGGCTCAACCAAACTTGACGCAATGCCCGAGCTATCATCGCAAAAAAACTTGCCGAGCAGCTGAAAAGAAAACTGCAGACAATTAAGCAAAACGTAGCAACCAACAGGGCAGGCAGCCTGAACCGAGAACCTAGAGACTATATAGATGCTGCCTCAAAGCGTGGCAAGTGGCGGTGAGAATTGGTATGAGAACTGCAGCAATTACTTACTCGAAATCTGTTGCCCTGGCAGAGCCTTAGCAAAGTCTCCACTCTTGCGGCTGCAGCTGCGGCGTGAAAGTAAAATACTATTGCCAAGGACTTTCATTGTTGCGGTTTGGATTCGGCTTGGATGCCATCCTTGTGGCTGCCCCTCAGATAGCTGTTTGCGCAAAAGATTGCAAGGGCTGTAAGGCAAAGCGAAAGGAATTGTGTCAAGCATTTGGCTGCAGTTTGATTTGCGTTTTGAATGGTCTGCAGTTTGAAAACGAGCCAACATTTTGCTTTACATCGATACAACAATCGAACACTGCATTAAGTATATTAAATATTAAATATGTTAGAGAATTGTAATCAATTTAACTACTAATTTAAAATGCAGAACACATCCGCAAATTAACATTTTTAAATGGCGTCGCACAATGGCTCGTTTGGCCGAGGCACGTGGCAAAAATCAAAAAGGTCATGGTGAGAAAGGGTAAAACGACTAATGCACTTTGATAGATAATTGCTTATAAATTATGAGAGTGATATTTTTACAATTTGGTTCATTTGCTTAGTAGAGGTCATGAAAGTTGAAAAATATATCGAATTTGATATCAATATGATTATTTGGGAACAAGTTGTTCACCTTTGCGATGGAACTATATTCAAACGGATGACTCGATTCTTAGTGTCTTTATTTTGATTGAAAGATGTGGCGATTCCAAAGCGAATGATAGAAAAATATTTTGGTTTCTTAATTTTTTAGTATTTTAAATAAATAAATTACCAAACATGACAAAACATAGTTCTTAAAGTTCATTTGAACTTTTAACATATAGTCCAGCAGAGTCCAGTTATATGACTGTCAGAACTCTTTTGATTATAAATGCCTATGAAAAGAAATTTCAACTTTGATCACCTGCTGAGAAGAATTCATGTCTGATTTTCAAGATCTAACACGTAAAAGCTACGGAAATTTACTGTTTAATACTTTTTAAAGAAGATATGATTTTTGCTGAGTAAAAAGACAAAACGAGACACTGTGCGTCGTGGAAGCAGTAAAAATTGCCGACAGTCAGTTGCAACGACAACAAAAGCCACTTAAAAATGTGTGAGAAATTAATTGCAATTGCAACAAAATTGGATAACCGCGAATAAATTCGTGTAATTGTTGACATTTTATTGGGGCCAGAGGCATAAAAAACGCGGACGCGTTTCGTATGCGTTTTTAAACGCGTTGTTAACGTGACACGAAAATGAAGTGATGAACGAGAAGAAATTAAGGAACGGAGCATAGTAAGGCATAAATGATAGATAAAGAGAGCATTAAGAAGAAATAAATCATAGCAAAATAATGCATTCAGCTTATCAATGGACAAATAAATGTTTTTGATGTCCCTGAATCAAAAGAAAAAGTGAAGCTATTTTTCTATATTCTGTATCTGTAAATAGGTAAACAGGTTGAAAAGTTGATCAAATGTCCGATTGTTCATCATCTGTCTAGTTAATGGCTCTGATTGTAAAAAGTATAGCTTTCATCGATAATGACTAGGAGATATCCTATAGACCATTTTTTTATAGCTTAGAATATATATTTGTATACAGGCGGAGTTTCTCATACGCTTGATATGAAATTGATCAGTTTATTTAATTATTGCTCAAACATATTGAAAGTACGAAAATGAATTGAAGGTTAGAGTGCGTCACGATATCTGGAATCAATATTTCATACATACATCCATACGAGTATATGTACTCATTTTATTGATTTTCTTTAATAATAGCTAACATGAACTTAGAGCTTTAACTTTGAGTTAGCATTATATAGATAAATAAACTTTGCTTAAATAATTACCTAAATTTTTCAAATCTTTTGTCATCAGCACGCCAAGCGTTGTAAATGAATCCCTAAACAGTTGAAAATCTGTTTATGTAAACGATATAGAAGCAATTTTCATTGAGAATTAAGTGGCTGCATGCTTCAGGAGGTTCTCACGTTGACGTCGAGCCAACTTCCTGTCTTTCAAGCGCCCGCCGAGCAATCACTCAAAGTTGTCCGCATTTACATAAACACTTCTAATCCTAATGCCCAGCAGACTGCAGCAGTTGGTTCAGTCCTGCTACCAAGCTACTTATAGTCAATTGTCCCCACTGAAGTGACAACGCTACAAAATCGTGGCCAGACCCAGCCCAAGCCAACCCATCAAGAACACCACTTGACAAGAGCGGCAGCTATCCAATTGATGTTGCTGGGGTGGTGCCGTCGACCCGTCAGAATGGGGTTTTCCTTTTCCTTTTGTGCTACTCAGCTACGATTACATCAAACGAACGTTGGGCCAACGGCTCTCACATACAACGAACTTGTGTGTCACTCAAGGCACCGATGCTGGGCTATCATGTGGTCCTCGCTAGCATAGGATATAGCCCCTGCAGCGGCCACCAGCACCACCATTCGCACCGCTTAGGCCGTCAGTCAAAGTGTCACTTGTGTTGCGTTTGAGCTGCACCAGCCTTTTCCTTCAATTGTTATACTCTGTGTAAAAATGAGTTGTCATTAGGCAGCTTTAACCTTTATAGTATGTATTTATTTTATCGTTTGATCATTCTAGCTGCTGTATCAGACAATTCATCCTGCACAGTACTATCAACTCTCCAAATCACGTACAGCCAAGAGAAAGGTGGTTTTATAAGTTCAATAAATTTTCGCTTTGTCTCAAGAATCTTCATGTTCATGATCTCGATTGTTCGTTATTCGTTATTCTCTCTCATTTTAAGCATTTTGTTAAAAATTAAACCAAAACGGGTATACTCCAAAAAGTTTGTTTCATGTTTCATATTTAAGATATCTCCCCCCGTTCCCCCGCAATTCGATAAAAACCGTTTAACAGTAAACATTGTAAGTTATAGCTTTAGGATTTGGCGCGTACAATACTTAAGCCACTCTTAATTTACTGTCCAAATTTCAAGTCGATCAAGTCCGTCTGTCTGTCCGTCTGTCCGTTCGTGTGTATTAACGCAAGGATCTCACAGACTAAGAGCAAGAGACACTAAATTTAGAATGAAGGTTGCCGTAAATGTTGGTAAATGTGCGTCCGATTGCATAAATCGCACTTAAAACCTTTTTACTGGGTATCTACCAGTCGCGATATCTTGACTAATCTTTTCCTACTGCCAGAATTGGCAGTTGAGTTTAATCTTAGAAAAATGTTGTTTATTCATAAACTTAAAATTTGTTAGTTGCAGCTGCTATTATTTGTAGATTGTCGGTTCACTTAAAGTGTGTCCCGACAAAAAATCAGATTAGCTAGCCAAACTATAAGCTATGTAAATTGCGGTGCTTATAACCATTAATAGAGAATCTCTTGGGTATACAATGCAGTTGGTGGGGCTGTTGTTGGAGTTGCAAAATGTATAGCTTGTGTACAGATACAAACTTATATTTTAAACTCGTTTTAAGTATGCTAGGATCTCCCATGAAACTTTTATTTTATTGTTACGAAATCGATGGAAGAATCGAGAAATTGTCTTTATCTTTCATTTCATAAAAATAAATATCATATCATAAATATCATTAATAAATAGAGTTGCATTTTATATCACAAAATTTAATGTAATTTTTCTCATAATATTTAATCATAAGTTTACATAATCTTTAAGCCATGCGTGGTGTTTCCAAATATATTTTTCATTTAGATTACTTTTCCTCTTCTAGTGCTCAATGCTGGCCATATAACTTTAGCTAGTGCTCGAAAATTTGCGCAGCTTCATTGAAATTACAATCAAGTTGGAATGCTTAGAGTTTCGCACTTGTTACCGAACTGGCGCACTTTGCATAAATTTGAGCTGAAGCATTGCACTTACTTGACACATTTTGTTTGGCTGACGATGCCAGTTCCCAGTTTCCGGCTCCCCGACTCACTTTTACTTCCAGCTCTTGGCCAACGTTATTGTTGTTGTTGTTGTTGTTGTTCATTTGCAAAAAAGTTTTGTCTCTGGCGCAACAATTTACCGTTAAGAGCTCAACATTGTAACACTGGTTTTTCACTTTTCACTAAGTACCGGGTTTGTGTAACACATAAAAACGCAGCCGCAGCCCGGGCAGAATGCTATGGGTAGTATCATGGGATTGCAGAAGGGGTTTGGTGCGGTGCAGGGGGATAAAGCAATCTGCACAAGTTTTGTTGCCGTCTTTTGTGCAACGTGCGAAGTTTGTCACTCCGTCAAAGAAATGTTAACGGCAACGGTTACTCTCAGTCTATGTAATGCATTCTCCCTGTAATCCTCTATCTACAGTCAGCCAGGTGTGCCGGTTGTGAGGCGTTAAGCGGGGTATTGCCGCGGCACGGGGGGACTCTGGCGTCTAGATGTCGTGTCAACACAAGTTTTGCATTTTGCGATGTGTTTTTCTTTTGTTTTCTCTCTACACCTCGCATATCCTTTAAGTAGTTAAATTAGTTTTCATAGTTTGGCACCATTTGGCAGACCAGGTCTCCCCTTCGCGCCCTCTTCCCGCAATCCTTTCATGCTGCGCGTAAATGAATTCTTTTTTCGCTTGTTGTTTATAAACTCGCCGCTGGGGCGCTTTCGGTGCATGAAACTTTTGGCATTTTATGTTGGCTGATTTTATTAAAATTTACAACCAGACACAGTTGCAATTTAGTTCAGCGAAGCTGGTGTTATAGTGGGAACAAGTGTGCTAAAGTTGAACATCCTTGGAATAGCATGTTCTCTTAAATCATGGCCTAAATAGCTTAATTAAATGAACTGGATAATCGTTGTCGTAGCAAAGATAAAGATTCAATTTAGAAATCATTTATAATTGATAATATCCTTCTAGGTCCCAAAGTTAACTTTGACCAACGAATATAAGGGGGGACCCATTTGAATGTACCCACATTTTGCTTGTTGAGCACTTACTTATATGTCGTTTGCCACCGAGAGTTTTTGATGGCAGTAGTAAAGTGATGTAGCACGCTGTCTCAACGCCCTGTCCGGTTCCAATATCTCGAGAATTAACATGTCAAACCATGACAAAAAAAACATTCCGCATGAAAATCGGTTTGGCGTTGAAAGTTATGAGAGCCTGAAAATTGAAGAATTAGAGTTTTATGCATGAATTCACGACAAATATCTCGAGAATTCAATTTTGCTAATTTGTAAGCCCTTTAAAAAATGTTGTTTATATTTTTGAAAATGTTTGCTAATTGTTTTCCTACCCTGTAAGCCCTTTATGAAACTATGTATATATTTTTAATAATGTTTACTATTATGCTTGTTTATACCAAAAAAAAAATTCTAATCTGCAAATTAAACTGCACTCATTTTGTTGAAGTGGCTTTAATAGAGAGCTTAATAGACATGCCATAAAAGCTTTCAAATTTCAAACAATTGCTAAATGCAAAACAGTTATTCATATGCACCACACACACAACTAACACATACAAATATACATAGTAAGTCAGACAGAAGCACACACACATTGAAGGCGCAGCATGAAATGCAGTTGCAATTGCATTTGCGCATTTCCGGTCAGCGCACGGATGTTCCGGTGATCAATTTTCAAATGCGCTGTGTCAGTTCACTGGCTGGTCAGTTGCTGTTTTGTCGTCTAGTTTGGATATGTTCGTTGTTCAATGCAATATCCTAGAGCAACAGGAAGAGGTGTAGCTGAAGTAGTAATCGACCTGTCGCCCGCTCATTCACTTGGCTTCGTTTTGTGGCCTTTTCCAAAATTGAATAGAAATTCACAGTTTTTGCATATTTTTCTAACTCTTCTTTAAACATACACACCCTCAGTCACACACACAAACACAAACACAAACACACACACATATACATACATACACACACACTCAGCATAGTTGTGGCTTTATTTTCTGAATTTTAAGCACAATTTTTCCGTGTGCTTCCTTCAATTTCTTTTACCTCTCTATGGCTCTCCATGGATAACAATTTTGGCTGTGCAATTTGCAGCCAGAATTTTGAACATTTTAAGCTACATAGTGGTTGTCATTCTTCGATTGAGTGCCACAAAACCAAACCGCAGACATTAGAGCAGTGTCAGCTTTAAAAATGGACACATCAGGGTTGTGTTTTTTGCGGTTGTGATAAAAGAGAACAAAACGCAAATATGTGTTTTACTTTATGCATGATAGTTGCGAATTTGTTGGACACTTTTGCAGCGTATTAAATATTTATGCATCCAATTTAAGCAGCCAGCTTTGAAGGCCATAAACAATAGCAATTAGATGCAGGATACAGCCAGGATGTTGATGCTGCCTGCAGCTTTAAGCAGCCCATTTCAAACAATTTCCGTGCACAGCTGTCGACAGTTTTCGAAGTAACTTTGAGTCGTCTCAATTAATGAGATTAATTAGCAGCTAATCAAATTTGCAACTACTACTTGTCTACTGCCATTGATGTGAGCTGCCTAGCTCCCCTTCACCCTCTAGCATCAAAGTATAAGGTGGCCAATACAAGTAAGTATCTGCCGCTTTCCCTGTGTGTGCCTGCCAAGCCTGCCTGTCAATGCCTTGATGTCTGGAAATTGCTTGACGCAATCTAATTAGCTTCATTTGGTTAGATACTTTTAGTTGCTTTTAGACTGTTTTTGGCAATTTATGGCTGGCTCTCAATTGAAGCAAGTTGTGCTTTAGTTGGGCAGCCAAGCAAATGTTGCGTTGACTGTGAAGCAAATATTACGTATACGTCACGTTGACTGTTACAACTTGCAGCGCAACATTTTTGCAATGCAATTTTCTGTCATACACATTAAATTGACGCCACAAACACACACACAACAGACCTTGTTAAGGTGTTCGCCCAATTTGCTCCACACAAATTGCAATTTGCGACTGAAACAGCAACGTTCCCTCGCACTGTGTCTGATTAGTTGCGGGCCCTCTGGGTGCCACTCGGCTGTAATTTAGCCAAGATAGTCACAGCTAGTTGTGGCTGGTCAGTCTGTATCACTGCTTGCTAACTTATTTATAGCCACAGTCCAAAGTAAACAGACAACGGCCAGTCTGAGTCTGAGTCCCACTCCCTCGACTGTGTGTCGTTCACGCACGTGGCCTAATCTATGTAATGGAAAATGATGTCGTAAGGAGTGTACAAAAGTTGCCAGTTGTGCGCTACTTTTGGCTTATTTTGTCCTTGTCTTGAATTTATTTTAGCCCAATGATTTCTTGGCTGTCCGATGTGTCAAGCTGTTGTTTTTTTTTTTTAATATAAAAACCAGCACTTCCGTTGTTGATTTTCAGCTTATAGCATTTGACAGCTGCACTTGCCAATGGGCATTCGATTCGTATCGTGCTAAAGTTTCTAAGGTTTTTTTTTTATGTTTTTGGTGCTATTTAATTGCTGGAAAGTTGTGGAAAAGTTGGTTCTGGTAGCTGACAACTTACTCAACCGAGCAGCAGCTCATCGCAAAAACATTAATTATGTTGGTGCAAATTGCAACTTTCAATAGCCACTTCAACTGACACATAACAAACACACTCAGACAATGCCATCGACAGTTATGTAAGGATCATGATTATGTCAAACAGAGTGCAATTAATTTATGAATTAATTAAGCTATGTCATGCGTAGCTGCTGCCTATCGGACACAACCAAATACCTAGCCGTTGTCATATTACAGATTTATTAGCACTTTGCTATATGATATTGAAATAACAGAACGGCGAAATTACTATCAGATATAATATGATTTAATTGGATATTCAATTTGAGAGTGTATTTAATTGTTGACTCTACCAAAAGGCTCTAATTTTGAAATGCTTAATCAGCTTTGACTGGGTTAAATATCACTTACATTTGAGCTTTCTCTTGTTGGCCTTGTTTAAAGAGCTTAAGTTGCACCTGAAACCTCATAAATTGCTTTGAGCTCACAGCAACGGAATGAAAAGCCTCTTGATTTATTAATTTTTCTGCAGCACTTTAAACGGATGAATGACAGATAACTTTTTACGACACATTTTTCACAGCAAAACGCTGACAACTCTATTGAAATGCAGCAATGGGCCAAAACGAAACTGTGAGCTGCAATTTTGCAGCGTTGTCATCGAACCGCCGTGCCTCCGCCGCCAAATGACCAAAGGAAAAACAAACAAGAAGGAACAATATTTTTTGGATTGCCCAAGTTATATACCCTTGCAGCAATGATTTTTATGCAAAATCCCAAATTGTTATCGATTGTACCTATCTCAGCTATATAATAATGTGCTGCAATTTAAATAAAATTAGAAAAAATGATCTTCACTATAATAAAGCTTGCAATTGCTGCGCATGGATGAAATAACCGAATAACAAAAATTTGTTTTTCTAGAACTCATTTTCTAACCGATTGTTTCTACTATAAGATAAGAAAGTTCGACTTATACCAAATTTTGTCAGACTGTACAAATAATGAAGCTTATATTTGGTGAGACTGAGACTGGTGAGATTGTCTGCAGGAAAATAACCATCTGTGCCAAGTTTTATCACGAAAACTCTAAAGCTGAGAAACTAGTTCTTATATCGACCCGGCTAATGATGCTGATCAAATATCTTTACTACTAGTTTTTGGGGTTGGAAACGTTACACAATTCGGGACAAAACTATAATACCCTCTGCAAGGGTATAAGAAACCAACAAAACGCCAACAAAACGAAATTAAAACAAGCCACGATGGTATGACGGGACTTGAATACGTTCTGTGGGCGAGGGGCGTTATTGAAGTTGGAAAAAATGCAGATATATATGCCAATGTAAAACAGAAGCTGTAGCCAGCACAGCCAGCAAACTCATCATCATCATCATCCTGTTTTTGTGCTCCAGTGCAAGAAGACAATGAATTGACACAAAAAATAAAATAGACGAGGGTAAAGAGCACGAAAGGGGTGAGATTGGGGTGACGACTAAAAATAGCATAACAAATAGATTGAACAGGGAACTTTGAACTGAGCGAAGTGGTAATGCTCTGTAGCTGAAAAGAAGTGCTAAAAGGAAAGTGGATTATAAAAGGATAATACGGATGAAAACGAAGAATATGCAGCACAAATTGGTATATCTAAGAACAAAAACTTTGACGCAGGGATGTAATAATGTTGATATAATTAAAATTTTTTATTTATCTTTTGTTTTCGTTTTTTTTATGTATTTACGATATTTATAAATATATATAAATATATATATTATATTATTATACAGTTTAGAATTAATATTTTTCTATAAGCTTATTCTTTAACAAGTTATTGAAAAATAAAAGGAAAGCTCAAATTATATAAAAATCAAGCGCTATAAGTTATTTGGAATAGCTGTTCGAAGCCTTGGAAAACAATTAAATATTCGGTTTGAGAAGAAATCCAAATCGTATACGAAAATTATAAGATTTTTTTTTCAAAATTTAATAAAAAAACAGAAAATAGATTAAGTTAGGTTACTACCTAACCTAACACAAAGTAAACTAAATAAAGACCATAAATATTTGATTTAATTTTATGCATTTATTTCTATGTCAGCTTTATTATATATGGTTTTGTTTTAAGCTGAAAGGTTTATGACTGTCCATGAAGTATAGGATAAATATAAATAAGATATACAATTTGTTAGGCTAAAATGAAATTATTGATTTTAATATCGGTTTGTACAACCTTCAATTGCTACTATTATAAAGTACATAAAATACAGATTTATCAAGGACCCAATTAGAATCAAACTTCATGGGCATACTTGAGACCCTTCCATATATACGTGCAAACCCATGGACTCTTTCATATCTCCGCTGTATTTATGCATCATTGAGCAACGCGTATTCACAATAACCAAGTTACGAAGTATGTGTATATATTTTTTACTGGCATGGGATAAATTAAATTGTGCACTTGCGAATCTGTGTGAGTGTGTGTGTGTGTGTATCTGACTGCTCACAATGTGAAAAGCGGCCAATAAAATATTGACAGACAGCAAGCGGTTCGCGTAGAGTTGTGTACCCAGGGGCAAAGGCGCCACGAATACGATGCGTATGAGTAATATTTTGTGGGGCCAAGCGAGTAAAGACTTTTACCGGTGCTGCACTTTTGCATAAATATAATTATTGCTGCCGGTAGCTGTAACTGAAAGCTCATTTAAGGCAATATCTGTGTAGTAAGCGAAGGAGGAAGAGTAGCACTCAGCGTAACAGACTCCGATTCAGTAAGTATAACCTGTATTCTTTAGAAATAAGCATTCATATAAATGGCCAAGGCTGCAGATAGCCATTATTCATAGCTCAATGTTGACAGGCAGCTGTAGTTAAAGGAGTATCGTGTTTCGGCTTATGCAATATTCAGTCGCTAATTGGCAAGGAGCAGTTGAAGTTCCATTAAAAATGTTAATTATTTACCTTGTGGTTGGTTGCCTTGGTTTCTTGTTAACAAGCTGTGCCAAAGACTTGCTAGATGCTCGAATTTATAACTGTTAGATGGAATCAGCCTCCCCGCCCCCAAGGTGTGGAGCAGTGGCACCCACTTCTCTTTACAGGCGAACTGATGCGGGCTGATGGCCACACACCTGCGGCACAATTTTCTACACTTTGGCGCAATTTTTTTCACCGTCTGTCGGTTGGGGCAGACACCTTATCATTTATCAGACCTCTGGAAGATCAAAAGCAATGCCAGCAAGCCATCAAAAGAAGCGTGCGGCAGTTGGGCAAGAGGGGGAAATTGAATAGAAGAGGAGCAACGTACTGCCACTGGCTACAATGAGGAAGATAACTGGGCTTTAAGCGCAGTTTGCTATGTGGGTCGACTCAGTGGATTGTCTGGTTGGGTGGGTTGACTGTTAGCCATTTTCTCGAAATGAAACTAATTTTGTTGATTGTGGCATTGCAACCATCGACAGTTGATATATGGGCGACTCAAACAGCAGCTTTATATCTTTGTTTGTCACTTGGCAATTGGGTTTTCGGTGCTAAGCTCTTTTTGAAAATAAACAAGTAAGAACGGTGCAGTGGAAACTTCCTGACTGCAGTATACTCTGTCTCCAGTCTCTTATATTGCTTATTTTCGGAAGCAGATGGAGCGCGGGAATCTTGGCCCTTAATCAGATGAGGATATGTACCAAAACACAAACCAAAATTTTGTTGCTCTAGTTTCATGAAAGGACATTGCACATCCCCAATATATTTGGCTTTTCCAAAAAATATTTGGTTGATAAAAAACATCTGCTATAATATTTTTACTTGATATTAAAATTTGTATTTGTATTATTGATTTAAAAATATTCTTAATTTATTTCAGATATTAACTAAGATAATGATATATGTAGGTGTATTAATAGATTCAGATTATAGATATTGATAAGCAAGTACATATAAACAGTTAACATTTTATTCATTTTGTACATTATAGCTATAAGAGCTACAAATTACCGATGTGAAAATCGATATTTTCAGCTCTAATAAATATACTTAAAACTTTGCTCACCGTTTTCCCTTGAGCACCTGAAACCAATCAGGAAATCCTTTTACCTTTCACCGTCCCTGCTTCCTATTCTCCTCTGTTAGAGTTCCCGCATTACTCGACTGGCCATTCGCAGTGCTCTTTCCTTTATGACATTTTATTATACCAATTAGACTGGCGCCTTGGGACTGGCATTGTCCCCAATGCTCATTCCCAATCCCGTTCCCATTCTCATCTAGTTCTTTGTTCACTTTGGGTTTTTTTTCACACCTATTTTACCTGCTGACTGCTAGGAATTTACGGCTCTCGATTGTGTGTTTTAACATTTATTCATATGCTGTCAGCAGAAGCAGCTACCATCGCCAGTTTGGCTGGTTCCTGGGTTCTTTGGGTACTCTGGATGTTCTGGGCACTCTAGGTTGCCCGGCTTGCTGGGTGGCACTTCACTTGTAGCACATTTTTCAAATGTGCAACACTTGCCGGCAGTTGTTGTTGTCGCCATGTTGCTGCTGCTTGGCACACAAATGACATTTACATTTTGAGCACATAATGTTGCTGTTGTTGTTGCGAGTGCTGTGTTGCTCCAGGTGATAATTGCACACGGCGTCGAGCACAGCAACAAAAACAAGAACAACAACTGTGACAACAGGCACTTCAATTGCAACTGAATGTTGCTGCTGTTCAGAATTTTGCCAACTAACAACTTCCTGCACTTGTTGGCAAACTTGCATTTTATGGCTTTAATTTTCCAGCTGCAAAACAATTTGTAATAAATGGCTAAGGAAAATTGCCAAACCGAATGAAATTAAAGCCAAAAACTCTAACGTACGACTCTAAGCCACCATTGACTTAGTCGTTTATCAATACTAGAATTGACCGTTGGCCGCGCCCTTTTAGCAATCCAATTGGCCTGGACAGACAATAAATTAAATGGCAGGACGAGGACGACAACGAGGACTACTGCACAGTTGTTACACAATGCAAGAATATAAACTCAGCAAAGCCTACTTCAAAGGTGGATCGAAAGCTGCTTTACAGTCAGTCGATAATAATGATGATCAAAGCCAGGTAAAGCTTACCTCATTCAATTTGATAACAGGATATTAAAGTGGCTCAGTGACAAGGCGAATAAGCCACTAGTATAAACTGGAGTAAAACTGAAGATCTGAGCCAACGGAAATATGGCTAGTTGGATTGAAATGTGGCTATTGATGGGCAGAAAAGCAAAAAGTAAAGCAGCAAGGTTTTTTATTTGGCTAAGACGTAGAGACTGGTAAGTATTAAAATATAAATGATTTTATATGTTCAGCTTTAAGTTAATGAAATTATAACTGTTACCACAGATATTTACTTATCGTCGTAAATAACGCCTAATTTAAATTTATGTTGTACTAGTTATTACAAAAACTTGATTTTTTTTGTAAATAGAAACTCAATATATATTCGATCCAATATTAATAAAAATGTAATTGCAAGAGAGAGTATAAAATCGTATACAATAGAATCGGCATGTAGTATCAAGTAGAAGAGAGAACTTTCAGTTAAAACACAAATTTCACCATTAGGTGTACTGTACATTTGGACAACTATTTGAAGTTTACTTGTATTTAGCCCGAAAAATGGGAAGGTCTTCGAAAGATATAGAGATACATTTCAAATAAGTTTGAATTATCGTAGGTTTCTGATTGATAACTTAACTAAGTTATCTAAAACTGTTTTCTTCAGTGCATATTTCATAGTTTAAATAAATTAACCAATTATTTATTTGTAAAAGTGCTTATATCTGTAATATACATTTTGGTAACAAAAAAACCTTCAGTTATTTACACAATACATTTGTTAACGTTATTTAAAACAAGTAAGAATGCTATAGTCGAGTATACCCGACTACGTAACTCCCTGTACCCAGGTCTAAAACATTCAATCACATCTACGTCCAACTTGCACATACATACATACACACATACACAAAGACGCACAGACACACTGGCGGCAAAAGCGACAGCGCAAGCGAGGCAATTTAATTGGTGGCTGTGCTTCTTCTTCCCTCCTCTCGCTGCATCACTGAATCTTCTTTCGTGAATAACTTCCGTGTTTATTATCCGATCGACTTGAAATTTGGACAGTATGTAAAGAGAAACTAAAGTATTGTACATGCTAAATCTAAAAGCTATATCTTGAAAATTGTTACTGTAAAACGGTTTTAATCGATTTGCGGGGGAACGGGGGAGATATCTGAAATATGAAACAAACTTGATCTGCGTATGGTATACAGGAACCTACATTTCAAATTTGGTGTCTCTAGCTCTTGTAGTTGCTGAGATCGACGCGTTCATACGGACAGACGGACAGACGGACAGACAGACGGACATGGCCAAATCGAAATCTCTTTTGATACTGATCAAGAATATATATACTTTATAGGGTCGGAGATGTCTCCTTCTGTCTGTTACATACATTTGCACAGATGTAATACCCCCTTTTTACCCATTTTATGGGTACAGGGAGTAAAAACACCCACAATAGCTTGTGGACTATATGGATTTCAAATAAGGTTGTAATTGGGTTGTTAGTGGGCTATAGAACTTATGTCTTGTATACGAGCTAAGTATATCAAGCATAGCGAAAACAAATCATTACCAAGCGTGTTAAATCAAGCAGTCCTATACTATGAATTGTAGGCGAAGATCATTAATAGTTGCTTTAGGATCGCCATGAGTTGCTTTTCGTTAGCATTGGTTCTACTTGTGTTGGCTCTGGTAGCTTGCCAACAGGTGTATGCAGGTAAATACCAGTTAACCATGTGGAAAATGAGAACTTACTGAGAATTAAACTTGCACCCACAGGTCACAGCACTTGTGGAATAGCTGAAGAAACCGATGAGACAGTCCTTTCAACATGTCCTCGAGTTGACAAGAAGGCTGAATATCACACTGAGAAACCTACGTCTGTGTCGGAGTCATTCATAAATACCTTAATGAAATATTTCCCATTTATCTTTAATGTGTTTCAGACCATTGTAAAACTAATTTTCTAATAAAATAATAAGATTTTGTAAGTTTGAGCTATATTGCTTGGCAAACATTGCCTCAAAACTTTAGTGATAATTGCTCTGTCTTGGCCCAGTATCATTCTATTTGCCTGTATCATACATACTATTTTTTCAGTCTGACCCAAGTCAACTGCTTTCCTTGTTGTTCTTGTTGTTATTGTGTGTTGCCTTTTGTGTTGATTTTCCAGTCAGTTGCACTTTGTGCATTGTGCAATTTAAGTTATGAAAACCCTTTCGTTTCGTTTCGCTTCGCTTTGTTAAGCCCTACTTATGAGGAGTACAACAGAATTATTATTAACTTTGCAATGGAAGGCAACGCTGCGTAGGGGACTAATTATACTAAAGGAATACCAAATTATCAGGCAAACACATAGTAAATAGGGAATTTTGCTTAAAAATGCAATATTCCGCCCGCATATGAGCATTTTGAATAGGGTAGCGTATCAACTGAATGGGAAAACCCAACATTGAACTCTTCCAGTCACTTCCTTTCCCCTCGGGTTGTACTCTGTTTTGTTTGGAATAGAGTATATTGGGTTCGTGCAATGTCCGGGTGACTGTGTGTCTGTTTGTATAAGCTAGAGCAGCCAAACTTGCTACACATATTGGTATATACCCTCAGCTTATAAGGTTTCAAAGTGTCCTCCCCACTACCTTCTACTCTTTCACAAATGAGCATAACCCATATCTCCCTGGAGTCACCAATTTTGACAGACAGTCTACTGCTTTCTCACCCCTCCTTCTGCCTGTACAAATGAGCAAACGATAACGTACTGGAAGCCGAGTATACCGCAGTCGGGTACTGGCAACTGCAACCTTCTTAGTTGTTCTGTTTTGCTTTGTTGCTGTTGCTTTGTTTGGCATTGCATGCATTTCACATGAGCCGGCAGCAATTCCTCATTTCCATTTCTGGTGCCGCTTTCCATTTGGTTTATTGCAAATTTTATTGTTTTGCGGTGGTTTATGGCAGTGGCAACGTACATAGTGTGTAAATATTTGCACAGCGCCCTTCCCCGGATGCACGTCTCCCTTCGACCGGGCAATTCTTGCAGATACGCTTAAATATGCAGAAAAGTGCAATATTTGCTTGGTTATTTCAATCAGCGTTGATGTTGATGGTGGCCATGACGGGCCAGAATTTTCAATTAAACGCTGAGCTGCATATTTTCGACAGCCACTGTTCGTCAAAGGCGCTTTCGGTTTTTAAGCAACGTACCCATATTATTTGCTGGACCGCGTCCTTAAATTTTATTCATTTCAAACAAAACTTAATTACACTACACAGGCTGCGACTGGCCTATTAAGCAAACGGGCTAACATAAAACTTTGGCAGTCTGGAGCGGCCTTGCCCCAGAGGAGGTTAGGCAAGCAAACCAACTGCAGTAAAACAAAGCGTGTAGAAATAATGTGCTAAATGAACAAAGCTTTGGCGTGGGCGTTTCCAGCAAATACAAATAAAATTAACTAAACTCAAAACAAATACTCAGCTCCGTGCTCGTAGTCCAGTTGGTAAAACGCTCAACACAAGAAAAACAAGAAAAAAACAACTGCAAAATAATTAAAAACTAATTAAATGGGCTGGTCGTGGGAGGGGGCGGCGTACGGCATTTACTGGGCGTAGCAAGCGCTTGTCGAGTTGCTGTAAAACTTAATTAACTAAATGCCAGGCAACAAATACAAAAACTAAAACAATAACAATAACTCCACAGAATTTGTCCTGTGTCGCCCCACTTGCCACCCACTTGCCGTCCCTTGCCGCCCACTTGCCGTCCCCTTGCCAGCCCACTTGCCTTTCATTTGGCGCGCAGGGGGCGTATGAGTAATTTAATCATCTTGTTGGCATGACCAAAGCTTTTGTTGTCATCCGCAAATGCAATTTGTGTCATAAACAAACATAAAACTTACATGACCGAAAGGACGTTTACAAAAAGTCAAGAAAGTCGAAGGTTATGCGTGTGTGCGCAGGATTCAGGCTTTCTGAATTAAAGCAGCTGGAAAATAAAGCTCTGTATGAAATTAAGATGATTAAGGTACTAGATTTTAATGTACAGTTAAAGTAAAATCATTTCTGTAAGCTTTATGAATTCCTTATTGCTGTCATATAAACTATAGACTTATTTAATATACCTCTATATTATATACATACTTTCTTAATAATAATTTAAACATTTCTATAATATGGATGAATACTTAACCCTAAGATCCGGCAAATCGATAAAAATGATTTATAGCCACAATTTTATAAATATAGCCCTAAATTTTGGCATGCATGATCCTAGGGTTACTTGGAAACTATTTGAATTTTTTTAACTGCTCTGCTTGCTTACACTACCGTTGAACGGCTTGATGTACATGTGTGTGAATGTGAACGTGAGTGCGGAGATGTGTTTGGAAATCTTAAGCCCCGGGTGCCGAGTGTGTGCTAGTCGGGTATACTCCAAGCATTCTTACTTGTTTAATACATTTTTACTCCCTGTACCCATAAAATGGGTAAAAAGGGGGTACTAAACCTGTGCAAATGTATGTAACAGGCAGAAGGAGACATCTCCGACCCTATAAAGTGTATATATTTGGAATGTAGGTTCGTGTATAGCGGGAGCAGGTCAAGTTTATTTTAGATTTGAGATATCTCCCCGTTCCCCCGCAATTCGATAATATAATCGATTGTCCAAATTTATGATCTTTGTCTTAATCTACTGTCCAAATTTCAAGTCGTTCGGATAATAAGCACGGAAGTTATTAACGAAAGAAGATTCAGTGCTTCAGCGCAAGGGAAGAAGAAGCACAGCCACCACTTAAAATGCCTCGCTTGCGCTGCGCTCGAGCTGTCGCTCGTGTGTGTGCGTCTTTTGTGTATGTGTGTTTGTATGTGTAAGTGTACGTAGATGCGATCGGAAAGTTTTGACATGGGTACAGGGAGTTTTGTAGTCGGGTTTACTCGACTATAGCATTCTTACTTGTTTAGTATATACTATTTGTACTTTCTTTCGTCGCAGGCGGATCAATTCGTCACATATTTTAAAGAAATTATTTTAAATTGTTTATACATACCTAAATAAAATAATGAGTTCTGAAGAGTTTTTTTTTGTATAATTCTAGTCATGACAAGTTGCTGCTGTTGGTATTTGTTGGTTCTGCTGCTAATCTCTCAATTAATTAAGACAGGTATGTTCTGTAAGAAGATCAGCCTTAAACGATAATCTCACTATAATTTTGCTTTAGAAACATCATTTATGCATACAATGGATGAACTCATTCAAATGGGCGATCTATTATCAGGCGGCATGAAAAAACTAGAACGAATAATTGGAAAAAAATAAGAAACACACAGTAGATCACGATATTTTAACCTTGCATAATCGTTAAAATATTGAAATAATCAAATTAAATTAAATGTTAACCATAAAAGTTATGTTATGATGTTTGCATATAACTTTAAGTTTTAAAGGTCAACTGTAATTTGTTACTCTGGGCTCTAGAGTTGTCTGTTAGCCACACTTTAGGGTAACTTGCCCTTTGCTATTGACTTTTCCACTTGTATATGTGCCTTTTCACTTTAATCCAGCACACTGGGCTCTGTATCCTTGCTGTGTTTTGTTTCAAAACACTTTAGCCAGTACCTGACAATTCCCGTTCAACCGCATCTTCTCAGAGTCGCAAACAGAAGATCCAGGTGGCAGCTGTGCCTTTGCCTTGAGTACGCTGCCAGGCAAGACTGTGTGTATAATTTGCCCGCAGAACTGCGTCTGTGAATGCGCATGTAAGGCTAATATACCAAAAGCAAATAAAAAAGCTGAGTCTAAAAATTGTTAGCTTGATTTTGAGATAACGCCGCGATGCCTTTAATGAAAATTGGCAGCTGTGACAAAAGCAAGATTAGCAATCAAAACAAGCCACTTGGCTAATTCCATATGCATTGCAGTTGCATTGTGCTGCCACAGGCCAAGGCATACATATACATACATACATACTTTACAACAATGTGTCAATATTTTCATACCAAGGGGTCTGAGGCGCTCTCACTGCTGATTGCCTCTTGCCCCAGGGCTATGCGTATATCATTTCCGGATGCACTCTTGTCGCACACAAAATAAGGGACAAAAACGCATATTGAAAACGCTTTGGCAGAGACAAATGTGCTGGGTTTTCGGACTCCGCATGATGGCTGATTCAATGGCATTACTTTGCCTTTGCTGCTGTCCACTGACCACTGACAATGACTGACCCGGACTGATAGCAGCCAATAGCCTTACTGTGGCAGTGTCCACTCAATTGTATCCGGGTGCCCCATTGTGCGGCATGCCCTGCATTCATATGCTTAATTGAAACCGGCACGGAATAAAGCGAGTAGCGTTTGCAGGGAGAGTATGCCCACGGTATGATACTGCCTGCTAAATCCATTCATGAACCCTATAATGCTAATCTGGTCCATTCTATTGATATTTAAATTGGTTTTCTGCTTATGTCTTTCAACAGCAAAGGAGCACTATACTTTGGTTAGAAAGAAATAATCGACTTTGATTTTTCCCAAAAAGGTTAAGTTCAGAAAACTTCATTTTTGATTGTTTGTTGTTCTTCCTACCTTCCTTCTGTTGTAAATCATTCCCGGGTGCTGATGTATGCCGATGATGTTAAAATTTGTCTGTCATCTACTGATTTCTTATCTGGTCAAAGGTTGCGAACTGATCTTGATAGTTTTCAAGCCTGGTGTCGGGTAAATTTATTAAAACATTAATTGTGGTAAGTGTAACGTAATGTCCTTTTACAGGCGAATGCCCTTTCTTAATAATTATATTCTTAATGGTAAGCCGCTTGCTCTAATTGAGTCGGTTGACGATTTGGGTATCCTCTTAGATCCCCAGCTTAAGTTTGACAAGCATATCTTTTCCACCGCGAATCGTGCCTTTGGAGTCCTGGGTTTCATTAAGCGTTGGTCGAAGGAATTTAACGATCCCTACATTACTAAAACTCTTTATACTTCTCTTGTCTGACCTATTGTTGAATATGGTTCTTGTATTTGGTGTCCCCAATACAAGGTTCATCAGGATAGATTAGAATCGGTACAAAAACAATTTCTGCTCTTTGCACTCCGGGGTCTTAACTGGAATACTAATACTCGCTTACCTTCTTATCGTAGTAGACTTTTATTAATAAATTTGCCTTCTCTTTCTGATCGTAGAACCATGCTGGGTGTAATTTTCTTACACAAACAAATTAATGGGGAAATTGATTCTTCTGAATTAATCAGCCAAATTAGTTTTGCAGTTCCGATCAGATGTTCTAGAAACTTTCTTCCACTATCTCTTCAAGCTTGTAGTTCTAATTATGCTATTCATAACCCCTTTCGAGTCTTATGCTCTAACTATAACAATCTTTTCCATCTAATAAGTAATGCTACTTCAATTTCTACACTTAAGACTTTACTCTTACGTTATTTATGTAATCCTTAGGAACTTTTGTATAATGTTATTGTTGTATTTGTATGTCCGCGATCTTTCGCTACCGTACGTTATGCGGCGTGCCCCTCGGTCGGTTGGGCGGGAGGTGGGTTGCATTTATGCTTGGGCCCGCGCGTTAACAAGCCCGTGCTTGGTGTCGTTGGGCCACTTGTATGTACTGTTCGTTAGTACATCAACGTCAAGATAATGTAGAGAACAATACAGCTTCCAATTTGAAGTTTGATATGAAATCAAAAAAGAATCAATATAGTTTTTGAGGTCAGTTAAGTCTTTCATGTATACTTTAAAATTTTTGTTTCTTCTAATTGGATTTTCAGGTTAAGTTAAAGAATAATAATATTCTTTATACAAATCTAAAATCACTTCTTAATATATGTCCAGATTTTTCAAAGATGCATTTGACACAATTGTAAATATTCACAGGTGGACAATTGTTTTCTGAACAACCTCGAAATAGATTTCCTTTTGAAAATACCAGGCATTGGTAAATTGCTTTTGGTAATCACAATTTTAATTAAAATCGTTGCTTTATGGACATTTGGTTCTCTTGTGTTTATTGTTTTTATTTTCTTGGCCATACTGTGCTGTCCTTTGTGGCAAGCAATGCCTTTTTGTTGATGTTTTTGGGTTTAATGTGCAAAATCCAAATTGCACAATTTACATAACATCTGGCTGTAACTTGTAAATGGCTTTGGCATCAGCTTCGGCTTCAGCTGCCTGATTCCCACACAACAACGAAAACAACAAGAGACAATGCAGTAACAGCCAACTGAAATTGGAAATGCTGCTAATGAGAACCAAATGCAGGTGATGCAATCCCCTCCCACCCTTGCAAGTTGTTACCCTGCAAGGCATTGTCAACAATTTCCTGCATTAGTTATAACTTAGTTACCTCCCAGGCCCAGAGATGTGTGGCCATGGAGATACTAGATTTTCCTAAGGCCCGTCTTGGCTTTAATCGCCCACATTCAGGTGACAGGCAATGCGGGCAGAACAAAACAACAAACAGCTCTAAAGCGATTTTAACTGCTCATTTCCATATGTTTATGGGACGGTTATAACAAGAGGTCTTAATGATTTCAAGCTATACGATCCAATGCCCAGAGATCATTTAGATTAAGAAACTAAGGTTAGGTAAAACTGGTTAACCATCGTGTGGTGGTGCATAGATCAATAAGGCCTTAGTGCGGTCGGATAATAAAGGTCGTTAGGAGGTCTTTTGATTAAAGAAGCTTAGGCGATATCAATATCCATCATATCTTCGCACACTTACATATACACACACACACATACACAAATACGAACACACACTACTGCAGTGCAAGCGAGGCATTTTCAGTGGTGGCTGCGCTGCTGCTTCCCCCGCTCGGTAGTACTGAATCTTGTTTGTTGAATACCTTTCGTGTTTATTATACGATCGACCCAATTATCATGTACGCAAAATATCAAGGCTATATCTTTAAAATTGTCCTTATAAATCGCAATTATCGATTTGCGGGGGAACGGGGGGAATATTTGAAATCTGAAACATACTTGATCTGTTTACGGTATACAGGCACCTACATTCCACATTTGCTGTCTATAGCTCTTACAGTTGGTGAGATCGAAGTGTTCTTCCGGACGGACAGATAGACAGACGGACAGGGCCAAATCGACTCAGCTATTGATACTGATCAAGAATATATACACGTTATAGGCTCGGAGATGTCTCCTTCTGCCTGATAGATACATTTACACTGATTTAATACTCCCTATTTACCCATTACAGGGGGTAATAAGTTCCTGTATAGCAGGCAAGGCCAAAAATTTTCAATTTAGTTTTTAGTCATCTATAAAAAAAATATACAAAAAAAAAATATTTAAACAAAATTGTTTTTTTTCCAAAATTTTAAGTAATTTGCGTATTTTGTAAGGAAATTTTCGAAACCTTGTACAAGATGGATATGGACTATGATTACGCTACACCACCGCCGGAGGAGCGAATAATACGATCACACACGCTGAACGCGGAAGAAGAAAATGATCTAACTGAAGCATTTTCATTGTTTGATACCGCAAATACCGGAGTTATATCCATGAAACAGCTGAAGGATATAATGCACACCGTTGCCCACAATCCTCCAGAGCATGAGCTGCAGGAATTGTACAATGAATATGATCCCGATGGCACCGACGAATTATATCTCAGCGACTTTCTGCATATTATGTCATTGCGATATAAGGAACAGACGCCCGAGGATGAGGTTATACTGGCATTCAAGGTCTTTGACAAAGAGGACAATGGCTATATCCACGAAAATGAGTTTCGACATATCATGACCACATTGGGTGATCCCATGGAAGAGGATGACATTGATCAGATCATTCTAGATGCGAATTCCAATACTGAGGGCAACATTATCTACAGAGACTTTGTGGCTATGATGAGCCAGAAATAGAGACTAGCAGGCGACGACAATCTGACTGTCAACAATTTTAAGCATGGAGCTGTCCTAAAATTTAGGAATTCAGTCTGTCAACAATTATACATTCGGTTAGATCAACTTAAACAAAAATCACAAAATCAGCTCCTGAACGCCGGTAACAATAAGATCTCAAAATGGTTACTGATCTAACTGAAGAGCAATTGGCCGAGTACAAGGAGGCATTTGCCCTATTTGATAAGAGTGGCAGTGGAAAGATAAGCAGTCGTGAATTGGGCAATTTGATGAAATCTCTCGGCCAGAACCCCACCGATGCCGAACTTAGGGATCTTGTTAACGAGGTGGACCTAAACGGCGATGGCGAAATTGATTTTAGCGAATTTTGCAATCTGATGTCCAAGCAGTCGCACGAAGGGGACGCCGATGAGGAGTTGCGGGAGGCGTTCAGGATCTTTGACAAGGATGAGGATGGATTTATATCGCCAGCCGAGCTGAAGTTCGTTATGGTAAATCTGGGCGAGAAGCTAACCGACGAGGAGATTGATGACATGATACGCGAAGCAGACTTTGATGGCGATGGTCTAATCAACTACGAGGAGTTTGTTTATATGATCACTCAAAAGTAAATTTGAAACGACAGCGCTCAAAATTTTTCCCACAATTCCATATTTCAATAATTCAAATTAAAGTTTAGCCAATTAAATGCTGTTGAGTTTAGGGCTACCTTCTTTCAGCTACCGGTGCTCAGATTTTAGTTCCAGCCACAAGCTCATCATCAACTATTTACCACATCATCATCCTTATCAACGATGTCATCAGGCTGCTAGCCCATATTTGCGTAAATTTCATGTTTCGGTTTTTGTGGTCGGTTGGTTGCTTTGAGAAATTCGCTTGAGATACTTTCTGCCAAAAGTTCGCAACATGCGGCTCCGTATGGTGATGGGCGGGTGGGCGTGCCAGGCACCTGTGCCGAGCGGTACCTTTGTGGCCTGCAAGCAATTTTCCTGTTGCTTAAATTCAATTTACTTATGCATTAAAATTAAATTCTGTTCTGGCCCCAATGGCGCTCGACTCCTCTGTTGAGGCTGCTTCCGGGACTCGAGTTCATGTCTCGCTGGCATTTTTGCATGTAACATTGCCAGTTGTCTGATGGCTGCTACAGTTTTGAAAGTGCCAGCGTTGCTTAATTGAAAGTTCACAAAACATTGAAACCAAAATCGATGCACTTCAAGTGTAAGCGATCCAAGCCAACAAAAAAAAACTGCAGATTTCAATTTCAGATGCGACATCAATAAGCACTTGCAATGGCATAAATATAATATGCACACACCCACACCCACACACCCACCACCCACATTCACAGAGACAGGAGGGAATATCAGCACATAGACGAAGCAGTTGGTACATGTGACTACATCCGGGCCCAGAGTCAGGTTCAGTCCCAGGCTCAGGATGACGACAGATGCTATTCGTTGGTCCACTCACTGAAAAGGAAATTGAATTTGTGTGTGGCTGGGCATTGTTGTTGTAGTTTGGGCTCTGCTAAAGAGTGTTAACTGTACCGTAGGGTCAAACCATTTTCAAATTAATGAGAACAAAGGAAATAATCTGAAAGGTAATTATGTGTTTGGGAGTCTATTTGCATATTTGAAAATTGCTGGTAAAGCTTATTAGACGAGTTTGTTCAACGGAGTAAATTCTGTAATCAATAGTGCCTCCACTTGATAGTTTCCATATATTTGACCACAGAGTCGATAGTAACACAAATGTAATTTCAAATGTTACAAATTTTAAAATTAGAAACATTTAAAAACGAAATATAACTAAATTAAAGTATATTCTTTAAGTGTTGCGTATAGTTTGTCCACTAAGTTTCATTTTATTGCTTGCAATACCATTTTACCAACAAAAATATAAACCAATATCGTCCCAATCAGTGTATACTATTATAAATAACCAATGATTTCAAACAATAGTACATTTTTATTACCTTTATTTTGTATAGTTATACAGAAATCCAACTTTTATAAAAGTTGTAAAAAAAACAGAATTTGTATTGAAATTTTTGTTTAATAAAAGGTGTTATTAAATAGAAAACCTATGTTAAATTTAAAACTGAGTAAAATATATTAAGATTGCATAATTTGGCACTTTCATAAAAAAGAATTCTAAAGTGCATTTCAAGTTCGTTACAGACTTATATTGCATTTGATTTTAGGTGCACACGCCAACATTTTCAGGCACATCGATTTTGTCTACGATTTTTTGCGGTTTTTACTACAAGCATACCAAAGCTGACGCCCACTCGGAGTGTCATTTGGGACACTTCTGCACATGCACTTGGCCACGCAAAAAGGTGCATGGAAGTGACATGGACGAGGACGAGCTCAAGGGCGAGCACAAAGATGAACAGGAGCCTCCGACAAATATGCAAAATGCCACACTGCAACAACAACAAGAAAAATAGCAAGAAATGTGAGCAAATAAGTTTGGGTCTGCATTGGGAGCAAGGACAAGAGCAGAGCAGAGCAGAGCAGCTGTGGCTGTTAAGTGTCCATTTGCAGTAGCTGAACTCCAATTAAATATTTTGGATCTACATATACGAGAGAAACACTGTTAACTTGTACGAGTATTGAAGCATGTTAGCTTTAAACTCCGATGCTTACCTAAAAACTTACCAAAGCTACCAAGAACTCGAGTAACCAAAATATACCGTGAAGACTTAACGCCAGAGCTTTGTTATGACCAATATAAGCCCAAAAGCTGCCGTTCAATCAAACTAAAGCCAAGTTCTTGGCGTGTGGTAAACCGGAATGCTAGCGGGTAACCCTTTTCGGATTAACAGATCAACGCACAAACGACCCAAGCAATTGTCCAGGGTCTTCACAAGCTACCAACTTGGTCATTTCGATAAGACTGAAAGCTTATCAAGGGTGAAGGACTTGAACAACATTCGTAGCCAGCCAAGGCCGCAGTCCCTTTGATGCCCCAATTAATTTTACAGAAAGCAAAATATTCAACTGCTTTATATTGTCGGTTGCCATTTTAATATCAATCTAAGCTGCGTTTTTGTAGTTCTTGTAAGGCTTTGGAAATTCAGGGATTGTGATAACTGGTCACACTGGTTACTCGAGGTGATGTGATAAGACACAGCAGTTGGGAATTTCACAAAATAAAAAGCTAAATTTATATTTAACAATTTAACGAGGACACCCTGTATCCAGTTCTGAAATTAGCTAAATCAAGTTTTATTGGATTTTCAAATTCAAGAAGAAATAATACTCTAGTCGAAATTTATACTTACAATCAGGGGTCGCAAATAAGAGTTATGATTTTAAACAAGTAAGAATGCTATAGTCGAGTATACCCGACTACGAAACTCCCTGTACCCAGGTCTAAAACATCCAATCACATCTAAGTCCACTTACCCATACACACACACATACACAAAGACGCACGCACATAGGCGGCAAAAGTGGCTGTGCTTCTTCTTCCCCCTCTCGCTGCATTACTGAATCTTCTTTCGTGAATAACTTCCGTGTTTATTATCCGATCGACTTGAAATTTGGACAGTAGATTAAGAGAGACTAAAGTATTGTACATGCCAAATCTTAAAGCTATATCTTGAAAATTGTTACTGTAAAACGGTTTTAATCGATTTGCGGGGGAACGGGGGAGATATCTGAAATATGAAACAAACTTGATCTGCGTATGCTATACAGGAACCTACATTCCAAATTTGGTGTCTCTAGCTCTTGTAGTTGCTGAGATCGACGCGTTCATCCGGACAGACAGACAGACGGACAGACGGACAGACAGACGGACATGGCCAAATCGAAATCTCTTTTGATACTGATCAAGAATATATATACTTTATAGGGTCGGAGATGTCTCCTTCTGCCTGTTACATACATTTGCACAAATCCAATACCCCCTTTTACCCATTTTATGGGTACAGGAGTAAAAAATTAAACCTTAAAAAAATACATAGTGATTTGGGACAATTTTAGAAATACTATTTTTGTATGGGGAAATGGGATAATCTTTTATTTTCGATTTTTATAAAAAACTATAGAAAAACTCTTATTTTCAATTTTTATTATAAAAATTTGAAACAAAAATTATTTTTAAATTTTTATTATAAAAATCAAAAAATAACTTTTATTGAATAATTGTTTTTTTTTAAATTATAATAATTACGGTCCCTGCTTAGAATCAAGAGTGATCCAAAAATAATGCCTACCTAAAACACAGGCCTTATCATTGGCATTGTCCTACAACGGCTATACAGAAACCTGTTTGCCAAATGTGGCGTCGCTAGTTTCCGAGAATTTCAGACGTACAGGGCATCTCGGATTCGGTTATACTCAACTAGCGCATTCTAACTTGTTCATATTTCGTTTCAAGTTACATTTTACTTTTCAAACTCACTGAAAATGCGTCACTTAAGGGACTTCTGAATGTATTTGTGAAACTCTTGTTAATGTAATTGATATATCGTTTCCTTGGGTATCGGTTGGCTCTTAAGACTCAAGAGTTTCAGCTCTTCAAAATGTTGTGTTAAATTGCGTGGAAAAGTTATGCGTCGGGCCTCAGCTCCACTCCATATTTGTTCGCCTACTCTAACAACATTTTATTTTATTTTATTTTTTTTCACTCTGTAAGTTGACTTAGCAAACTACTTGAAATGTAAAAATGTTCGAGCGGCAACTAGAAGGGAAAACTTGCAGAAACTTTGAAAGCTCACGTAATTATGCGCATTGCACAGCGGACCCAGGCATACAATCCATTGCTCCTGGCCCTGACACTGGCACTACCATTCCAGCTTATTGCGATACCAGCCATGAAAGTCCAGCAGCTCAGCTCCAATACGTCACCCTATCGCCACAGAATCCAAAATCGCTTGGTCCGCTTGGATCCCGGGGACGACCTAGGCTGCGGGGGCCGTAGAGGCGGTGGCGGCGGTGGTGGCGGTGGCGGTGGCGGTGGCGGTGGCGGTGGCGGTGCCGGTGGCGGTGGCGGTGCCGGTGCCGGTGGCGGTGGCGATGGTTGCGGAGGTGGTGGTGGAGGTGGTGGTGTTGGCGGTGGCGATAACAGCGGCGGCGGCGGAGGCAGCGATGCAGAAGACGGCTTGGACACTAGCAGGGACGGCAACAACTCTGGCAACTGCGGCATGGTGGACTACAAAAATCCCAAGGAAACTGCCACAAAAATAGCACAAAAGGCCGCCCAAGAGGCTGAGCAGGCATCGGGTACGCAGCAGTCAGCGGCAGCGGAGGTGGCGCGAATGGTCAAAAAGCAGCTGGCGGATAAGGCATATACTGCTGCCAAGGCGGCTGAGGCGGCACTGGCTGGCAAGCAACAGATCTTGGCGTACTTAGAGGCGGAACTGTACCAGGCGCAGGCGGCTCTACAGCAGGCCAAATTGTCAGTGACGAACTCCCAAGACAATCTCAATGTCGCCTCCCTGACAGCAAAACAGGCGCAGGAGCTGATCGTGCCTCTACAGAATGCCGTAAAGATTGCTATAGAGAATCTGGCCAATGCCAAAACCAGTGCTAGTGGTGCCCAAGCGGAGCTTGCCGATAAACTAAAGCTTTTGGAGGCAATTCAGAATCGTATTGATTTGCTTAAAAAACAGTTGACTGATGCTCGTATTGATTTCAAAAATATCAAAAGATTCGCCTATAAAGCGGTCTGTGCGGCTGCAGAGGCGCGTCAGAAGGCGGACAGGGAACGGCGTATGACGAAAATGGAGTGGCGCAGGAAACGGCAACAGATAGAAAACCGGGGTGTTCCATAGTGCCAACTTTGTTTTTTGTTTCTATTTTCTAATTGATTTGTACAATAAAACTGCAAAAAGGCAAAGTTCAGATATTCCAGGTGTTCGACATACAAATGAAGCGCTTCAAGCTTTGAAGATCCTTTATTTTCCAGATGATATTTACGTATATATTTTAAAACACCCAACTCCACAGACATGTCACATGATTTATTCAGTTGTTCATTCAATATTGTAATTTAAAACAAAATTCTCTCGCGGTATCCTGTACAAGCCTAAATGTATTGCTTAGCAAGCAAGCCTTGAACGGAAATCCTTTGAGAGTTTTTAGCGCCAAACAATGTTGTAGGGCCAGGACTGAGGACACAAAAGGACAATAAAACAATTTGGCCAAAGCTATTTCGTTATAAGTTTGAACTGACTTTTTGCCAGCTTACGGGCTTGAAAACCGTTGTTGGTCTTAATGCGATTGGGACTTGGCGTGGCACAAAAGTTTTCTGCGCACGTTTTCAATAATGATTAGTTTTGGTTGGGTTTGGTTTGGTGGCACCAGCTGAGTGTTTTTTATAATGACTATTGGGAAAAGTGGAAACAAATATATATATTTGTACACTCAAAGCCATAAAATGGATAAAAGGGTGTCATAAACTGTGCAAATGTATGTAACAGACAGAAGAAGGTATCTGCGACCAAACAGACTATTCAGCATACTTTATTCAACACGTGAGCACAAATATATGTTTGAGAATTTCAAACCTTGGGGAAGGGTGTCTCGTAGTCGGGCATAATTGTCAAGAAACATCTTTTGTTTTAACAATGTTCTTAAAAGATTGCGCGTGAGATGCCAATAAATAATTTTGAGGACCATTAATTGGGTCATCAACAGCAATGCGGCGAAAAAGTTTTGAATAACTTGTGGTAAGACGGTCCCAAAAGTTCTTGGCACCACTTATTGATAAGCGTGCAGAGAAGCCCTTGAGTATAGATTGGGTCATTTTGAGCCCCTGATCGGTTAATCCCCAGACAAAGAACAGAAAAGGGTTGCTGGCAACGTTTGTATTTGCCATTTGATTGAGAGGCAAGTTTTGTTTTGGCCTTGTTGGCTAGAGACGGCTTAACGCGTGGCGCATTAAGCCGCATGCGGCCTAAATCACTGGGTTCTCTGACTGCTTTCACATACCCAAAATATTTTTGCTGACACTTTAATGCCAACACAGCTGCCGAGTGTTGATCGTTCAATTGCCAGCAGCTATAGCAACTACAACAAAAACTACTAAAAGTCAGGCCAGAGCAGCAATGTGTGTATGGGCCAGGGGTTGGGAGTGGTACCTCCTTGTCAGTCAACAGTATCAACATACATACACCGCAACGCCCCCCTCGACGACAATGCTTGAATCTCAACAGTTTGACCGAAATGTATTCATTTCAGCAATGGCAACACTCCCATTATGTTTGTGGGCTTAGTTGGTTGTGCGTGTGGTTGTCGGGTTTTGGATTCGTATCCAATTTGCGTATTTTCGGAAACAAATCAAAACAAATGAAATCAATTCGATGGAGCAAATCTAATTTCATGCGCATTTCCTCGCTTTTTGCTGGACAATAAAAATTCGGTCGAAAAATGGAACCCAAACTGAAACTGAAACTGTGATGTTGTTATTGTTGTTGTTGATGTTTTTGATGTTGTTGTTGAGGCAAAAATCAAAATACATACATACTTATTTACGAGTTAAGAAGAAACTCTAGCAAACTGGCGCCAATTGTTTGGCCTTGTGGGCGTGACGGCAAACTCATAAAATTCTAGCCAAGAATCGAATTTGTTTCCTTCTCACGAATTGCAAAACTCAAGATTGTGTGTAGTGTGCTGTGTGTGAGTATAGGTCAAAGATGCTTACGGTTGCTCTGTAGAGTTGCAAAAATATTGATATTCACAGCATCGATATTTTTAAGTATTTCAAATTATAACTTTGTATATCTGTGTTAGCTTCAACTTTAAAACAAACAAAAAATACAATATTTGCAATTTTTGGTATGTTTTAATGAACAATATCATTCCGATAACTACTTTTGAGATGAGTCACCAGACAAGAAGTTCGACTTTACTCCTGGTAGGCAGTTAATATATCTAAGCTAGAAATACACAAAGGTGTCATAAAATCACTTACTTCGCACTTATAGTCGTAAGTACCACCCACCTGTGGGAAAATGCCCCGCCACATCATCATACCAATATCGAATATTTTTGCGCATTAATTTGAAGTTATTTATTATTCAAGCGCAACTCTCACTGCTGTAAAGGGCAGGTCATTAATATATATCGAAAATTGAGTATACGCATAGTAATCATAAATAAACTCCCGACGGATTCACCTCATTAAAAAGCAACTGGCGAGCTCATCAACAAAATTGCATGTCCCTGGCCGCATTGTTGTTAATTTGTTAATATTATATTATTCTTAAATATTCGCCAAAAATCAATACTAATTTCTGGAATTCTCACAAGATTTGAAGCGCAACTCTTGCCGCTGAAAGGGTTAGTCAGTTAATATATTTCGCCATTAAGTATACGCACAGTAGTTATAATTGAACTCACTGTGGGTTTTAACATACTGTGTCATTAACACGCCACCTGTCGAGTTCACCAGGTAACTGGGAAAATCGCATGTCCCTCGCCTCATTATTGTTCCGTTGTCGATGCTATTTGCACATTAATTTCATACCATTAAACATTTGCCCAGCAATATTATTTACAAGGCGAAATTCCCACGGCTGGCAGCCATTTAATTGGCAATATAGGCAAACAGGTGAGAGCGGGATTAGGTCGGGGTCGGAGTGTTAACCGTTGTACAACCAGCCATATTGAAATTTATGCACAACGGCAAATGTCGAACGGTGAATTCTGTTTGTTTAGCTTAATGATGGTTATTACATTACCGCTAGATTAATTATTGATGTTGTTGTTGATGATGCTAATGTTGCTGAAGTGGTTGCCCTAGCCACATACTATTGTTGCCACTGCTATTAGACTGATTAAAGGCTAAGCTACATATTCAACATATTCTATTTTGGCAAATAGAATGCAATAGTAAGCAATTAAATCTGAAATGGAAAATAGCTTATTTACCTTGGAGTAGAAGTCTTAAGCGAAATTAAAATTTCAATAAATAAATAACATTGGTGCATAACAAACTCGAGACTTCAAGAACATTTTGAAAATTATTCATTTTAAGAAACAGAATTTTCCACGATGTTGGTAAGTTAACAATACACCATTTGTTTAAATTAACAAATAAAGTCATAATAATGTTTACCCCTGTACCCAAGAAATGGGTAAAAAGGGGGTACTAAATCTGTGCAAATGTATTTAACAGGCAGAAGGAGACATCTCAGAACATATAAGTACATATATTATTGATCAGTATCAAATAAATGTCGATTTGGCCATGTCCGTCCGTATGTATAAACGCGTTGATCTCAGCAAAATGTATAGCAGGCGCAGGTTAAGTTTATTTTGGATCGGAGATATTCTCCCCACACCTCCGCTATTTGATAAAACCGTTTTACAGTAACAATTTACAAGATATAGCTTTGGGATTAAGCATGTACATTACTGCAGTCATTCTTAATCTACTGTCCAAATTTCAAGTTGATCGGATAATAAACACGGAAGCAATTCAACAAACAAGATTCATTCCTGCCACTTAAAATGCCTCGTGTACGAAGATATGTTAGGAAGTTGTCCGGCAGTCCGTCTGTTTATAAGCAAACTAATCTCTATTTTTAAGCTATCGTAATGAAACTTGGCACAGACCCTTCTTTTTGCTGCAGGCAGTACATAGTTTGGAACCGGCCGGATCAAATGACTATGACATATAGCTGCCATAAGAATGATCGGTCGACAACTATGTTTTTGTATGAAAAACTTTTTTGCTTATAAAAGGTATCCTTACCAAACTTCCCCAAATAGAGTCTCTAGAAAGTTTATATAATCTGACCAAATTAGGTCAAAATCGGACCACTATATCACTATATCAAACTTTTTGTTTATACAAATATTTCATCCAAACTTAGGGAGAGTTTTATAATACTTCAAATACTTTCCTATAATTTGATCAAAATCGTACTACATGGCTCCAATAGGAGCAATCAGACAAAATTAAAGTTTTGTATAAAAATTGATTCCTGCTAGGGTATATAGCTTCGGCACTCCGAAGATAGCCGTCCTTTCTTGTTTTATTACTATTTTAATGTTATTTAAATTTATAAATCAATTGATCATATAGTAATAATAGCACTTGCAATGGGTGGGAAACTTATAAGCTTCACCCTTAAAGTTGACTTTCAATTCTAAACTGAATGGATGTGGCAGCTTCTGCGAATCCCTTTAATTTACATATGCACTTTGAACTATTTAAAATTGAAAAGTTGATTTCGATAACTATCTTTAAATGTGACGTGCTAACTTCTGGCCGGTATTTAGCATATTTTCGAGCCTATACCACCTGAAAGATATATTTGCATTTGGGCCACAGT
Source organism: Hirtodrosophila confusa (assembly GCA_035043065.1). Lineage (NCBI taxonomy): Eukaryota > Metazoa > Arthropoda > Insecta > Diptera > Drosophilidae > Hirtodrosophila > Hirtodrosophila confusa. The sequence goes on from JAWNNI010000024.1 coordinate 1,084,768, forward strand.
GGCACTGTCGTAGTTCCAACAATTTGCCTGACAATTCTTTAATTATGCAGCACAAACATTGAGTAACTGTTGCAGTTGAGAATTCCACTCCAATGGGGATTGCACAGCAGCAAAGCGCAGGTGACTGCAGGTGAACTTTCCAAAGTCGCTATCCCCAGGCTCTGCCACTGCCGAGGCAACAAAGAGAAAGGTAAATAACACTTTTGCAAGCCAACGCCCGCACCCACGACCCCGCCCCCGCCTCCCCGCCTCCACCGCCTCCGCCTCCGCAGGCGAGACGCATGCCTCATACCACTTGCCAAAGTTTGCGCTAAAGAACTGGCTCAGATTTGTTTCAAGGCGCCGAGTGCCGTAGGTGCTTCAAGGGCCAGAATTTCGAGCCAAGACACCAGCCCAGGCGAGCGCAGTTCATGCAACTTGGCTAACAGACTATGTCAGTCAGTTGCAGTTGTTATTGTTGTTGTTGTTGCAGTTGTTGGTAAGCTCAAAGGGAACACATTGTAAGTAAAGCGTTTGCAAGACAAAGCAAAAGAAGTGTGCAATGCAAGCGGAAATTTGTGATATTTTCCCAACATGCTTGCAAAGTAATATGTAAAAAAAAAGGAATCAAGTAAACTTTGCAGCCAAAGCCAAGTTGATTATTTATTCAGAAATTTAGTTAAATTTGTTTGTTGTTGCTGCACGCGTCGCTCTCAGCTCTGCTCATTTACATGCAACATGACAACAAAGTGAAGCTGCTTTATAAATTATGCCTTTTGTCAACTGACTCCCTCCCTCCCTCACTCTCTCAACCAATACCTGTCACAAGAATCGACTTTTAATCAGGCAACTGTCAACAATTTAAAGCTGTGGTCAGTCTTTGCCATACTCAACAACAATTTATATCAAATTCTCATTAACATCATGTATTGTCCAACTACTGGTCTATATACATATGTATGTATGTGTGTGTGGCATCCTTTTACCTTTAGATGCGCAGTTATAGAGCCAAAGGCGTAGGCAAACAGTTAGGCTGCAGGCAGTTTTTGTAATTAGTTCACCTACCATGTTATTATTTACACACACACACACAAAACTACCACAAACACACTCCCGCATGCATGTACATTGGAATGTACAAAATTCACGTCTAATTACAGGTACAACAAACACCTGTCTTGCCCCGTTGCTGGCTATGAAATTGAATTTTATTACTGAAACTCGAACTTTGCTTTTGTTGATGCTTTTGTTCGTAACAGTTTCAGTTTTACACATTGCTATTGCTGTTTGCGGTTATTGTTGTTGTTGTTGTTGATGCCATAGCCGAAACTCGTCATGAACTATGTATGCACTATAATTCGAGTTTTTGGCTTTGTTTCGTTTTCTTTAACTGATTCGACCTGAAAATAAACAAAGGAAATTGAAAAGATCCTGAGCTTGTTCCGCACTTCACGTTCATTCCATATCAATATTTCAAGCATACGCTACGAATTATCTACAACATTTAATGTTTATATTTGTAGCAGAAAACTTGTTTAATTAAAATATTTACAAATTATTACAAAACAAGAAAGAGCGGCTATCTTCGGGTGCCGAAGCTATATACCGCAGCAGGAATGATTTTATACAAAATTTAATTTTTATCTGATTGCTCCTAAGGAATCCATGTGTTCCGATTTTGATCAAATTATAGGAAAGTATTATAAAACCCTCAGTAAGTTTGGATGAAATATTTGTATAAACAAAAAGTTGATATAGTGATATAGTGGATTGTATAAATTGTCTAATGACTCGGCTTGGGAAAGTTTGGTAATGATACATTAATAAACAAAAAAGTTTTTCATACAAAAACATAGTTGTCGATCGATCATTCCTATGGCAGCTATATGTTATAGTGATCCGATCCGACCGGTTCCGACACATGTACTGTCTGCAGTAAAAAGAAGGGTCTGTGCCAAGTTTCATTAGGATAGCTTTAAAACTGAGAGACTAGTTTGCATAGAAACAGACGGACATCGCTATATCGACTCGGCTATTCATGCTGATTCAGAATATTTATACTTTGTTGGGTCGGAAACGTCTCTTTCAGTCCATTACACATTTTGAGATACAATTATAATACCCTCTGCTGGGTATAAAAAAGAAAATAAATTTGAAGTTTGGACAGTAAGGATAAGGTTTTAATTCTATTCCCAACCTAGAACACATTAAAATAATAATACGATTTCTTAAAGACACCATCATTTACCACCTTATCTAACACAGCATACTACCTCTTATACACATTATTATAAGCTCACACATGATTATTCAAACTATAAATTTAAGAACAACAAAATCTCTCAAACACTGTGATATGTACACACACAAAGTAGCCGAAGGCCCTAGTGCTATGTTAAACTAGTTAGATATAGCTTTCATTATTCTATCTAGCTTTAAATAAATAAAATAAATTATATTCTGATCTGAAAAGTATATTTTTCTGTGATATTGAATCGTTTATATTATTAATTAATTATTTAGTATAAAAACTTTAATATTAGGAAGGAATTTCACGCACAAAAACCCAATATACTTTTACCATCATACACTTTCTGCCAATAAAATAAATAATTAAAATGATGAGCTTATATACATATATTATATCAGTTTTAGTTTCTTCTATTATATTGCCATCAAACTATATTATTGATTATCATTCGATTTAAAAGGTTTCTTTTGTAGGTTGTGGTTATCAGAATCTTTGAATTGGCCATTTAGATAGAAGTGGAAACTTAAGATAGACGTCTGCTTAATGTATATTGCCTTTAGTGTTCTTGATGTTGTGGCTCTCTACGAGACACAATACACGCGCCTCTGCCCCCAGTCCGAGTCTCAGCCACTGTCTGTAACAGCATTTTTATTATGCGCAACGAAATTAAAAATTAAATTTTGCTGTTCGCCTGTGGGAAATGCGGATGCTGATGCTGATCTTGTAGCACGTTGCGGGCCAGTCCTTAACTACCGCAAATAACAATAGCAAAAACAACAGAACAGCAACGTAAGAGGCCGTGGCATCCCCTTGAGCTCTGCGCAATTTGCGAGCCGCAAAATGCCTAAGGTAATCACTTGCCACAAATTGTTGTTGGTGCTGCTGCTGATGCTGCTGCATAGCTCTCACCACCTCAAATTCAAGTTCAACTCCAGTGCTGTGTTTTCTTCTTTAAGTTTTTCGTATTATTATTGTGCATTATACGGGAAATTGACAAAGAAACTTTTCGGGCTGGAAAATAGCAAAGAAAACAGACTGAGAAAGGCAGCGCACAGTAGGAAATTCGCCTTCGAATGCCACTTGAGAATTTAATAAAAATACAAAAAGGCAGACTCCGAGAAAGAGCAACGAATGGCAACTGGAATTGTTGTGCACAAGTGCCGGTTAAATATTTTAGGCAAATGCCTGCTCCTACCCTCCCCCAACCCACTGCCCACAGCAGCAAAGGACGCCCTGGCAGGGCAAAAATAAATCAGCTGGGGCGTAGGCACTTGAGTTGATTTATGGGCCAAGGAAACGGCAAAGGCAGAGACAGGTAAGGCCATTCCAGTGACAGTATTTCCTTTGCATAATACAAAACCAAATTGCTCGCGCAGAGCTCTGGAGACAGGCTCGGGGCGACAGCAATTGACAGCCAGTCACAATGGCAGAGGTAGGCTCAAGTTGTTTTGATGTTTGAAACCAGAAGACAACAGGACGAATCCCAAAATTCTCTGTGACAGCTGCAGTTCATCAGTCAGCTAGTCTGTCAGTTAGCCAGACGTCGAGTAAGCACGCCAAAGTGACATTATCGTGAAAACAATTGAAGTCAAATTGCGTCCAAATCTTCAAAATATCAGACGCCATTTAGTCGTTGGCCCCTAAGTACGCCCCACACTGCCACCTTGTGCTGTCCGCACTTTAATTACAAAGTCATTCAAAAGCGAAATTAATTCTCAACGAAGCGCAATAGGTGGCCAGCTTAGCTTACCAGCTGCTGCTGGCACGTGGCTGCCAACTGAAGCCCAACTAGGACAAAAAAATAAAAAAAAAATAAAAAAAAATGTTTTCTCACATAGAATAGTTGTTACTCTCTACCATACAAGAAATCCCAAAACCAATTCCTCATCAAACAAAGCAATAATTTGAAGTGTTATTTATTTATTTGGTAAAACTTGTAATATTTTCTGCCTAGTTGCTGATTCTTGAATAAATTGTAATCTTAGCGCATGGAATTAAAAGTTTATTTTTATTAATTACCAAAAAAATAAAATATGTTAGTTGTTAATGTATTATATTTGATATATTATATTTATTAATTTCCCTGTACCCATAGAATGGGTAAAAAGGGGGTATTGGATTTGTGCAAAAGTATGTAACAGGCAGAAGGAGACATCTCCGACCCTATAAAGTATATATATTCTTGATCAGTATCAAAAGAGATTTCGATTTGGCCATGTCCGTCTGTCTGTCCGTCGTCCGTCTGTCCGTCTGTCCGTCTGTCTGTCCGTATGTATGAACGCAAGGATCTCAGCAACTATAAGAGCTAGAGACACTCAAATTTGGAATGTAGGTTCGTGTATAGCGGAGCAGGTCAAGTTTATTTTAGATTTGAGATATCTCCCCCGTTCCCCCGCTATTCGATAAAAACCGTTTTACAGTTACAATTTTCAAGATATAGCTTTAAGATTTGGCATGTCCAATACTTTAGTCCCTCTTAATCTACTGTCCAAATTTCAAGTCGATCGGATAATAAACACCTAAGTTATTCACGAAAGAAGATTCAGTGCTGCAGCAAGGGGAAGAAGAAGCACAGTCACAACTTAAAAATGCTCGGCTTGCGCTGTGGCTCGTGCGTGTGCGTATCTGTGTATGTATGTGTAAGTTAACGAAGATGCGATCGGAAATTTTTGACCTGGGTACAGGAGTTTCGTAGTCGGGTATACTCGACTATAGCATTCTTACTTGACAATTTTAGTTGTCAAAGCAACACATCTTTAAATTTGCAATTCTACTTAGCTACAATTTTGAAGATTATGTATGCTCTGAGTAGTATCCTTGCGAATCAAAAACTATTATCATTTAAAATTATTTATTCATTTCAGAATATTACTCAAGTCTAACTGCTCCATCCTGTTAATAATTTGTTGAATGTTATTGTCAGCTTTGTTTCTTTAAATTTCTAAGTAAATAAGGGATTTAATCAATTTATAATATTAAATAGTTTTTTATTTAGCAAGAAATCATCTTATTTAATATAGTTCAAATATAGCCTTATTTGTGCAGTCTTCTTTTTTAAAGGGAATTGTAAATACCAACAGTCAAGTATTATTTATTTAAGTACCTAAAGAAGTTCAACGAGATTTTTTAAATAGCAAATACAAAATAAATTAAAATTATATAGGAATTAATTTCCAGTATTACTGCAAGTCAGTTCAAAGAGCGTTGTGGCATTGTTGGCTGAGGCAGGGTATACTAAATATTTATGGGTGCAATTAAATCCAAATGTCTGCTTGGGCCGCCAGAAAGTAGGCAACACATTTTAATGAGCCATGTGGTAGACATGACAAATATAATTAAAACAGGTGAGATTAGGATAGATCCCAAAATGGCCATTGAATTGATAATACTTATATATGTGTTATCCTTACTAAGATGCTTGGCAAATGCGTTCAAGAGCTGTCAGGGATAACCATAATGATTGGCATGGCACAAACACTTTGACGTTGCCTGGAATGGAAAAAAGAAAAAAATTTCATTAGACTAATGTGTTGCATGTCACATCAACGTCAGGCGCAGTGTAACAAGCAAATGGGAAAATCCCAAACAAGCAAATGCAGCTGCCCAGGATAGAGTGAGCTACCGTCAGGACCCTGCGTACACCCAACAGCCGCACCGGCATTCAGAATGAGCTGTGGAAGTGTGTGTTGTGTGTGAGCCACTGCCTTTCAGTTACAGCTTCTCTCGGCTTGTTGTCACTGCAACATGCCTCCATCTTCTTTCTGTTTTGCCAGTCATGCATCATCGTCATTTCATAGCACTTGTCAGCTTGGCATTGCAATGCAAAATGGTTGCCCAACTACCAGCTACCAACCCCTGACAGCCATACCCTCGCCTCTCCTCTGCAGACCCTAAAGTGATGCATTGTTGTGAGCTACTTTGGTATTATTTGTAATCGAATGAAATATTAGTCACTTGAGCGAGTAAAACTAACACTTTGTTGTTGCCAACATAATTATATGTGATATCTGTTCAATGCGCGTCCCTTGAATAAGTTTTAGCAGGCTTACAATAATAAATCTATAAATATTAAAATAGTTTCTCATTTGCCTCGTAAGTTTATATGCATTAAAGATTTCTTTATGAGACTTTGAATTCAGATTATTGCTGCTAAGCTTGAAAAGGCTTATAGAGTAAGCCCGCAGTATTGTCTGGCTGGTAACTTAATATGGAGATTGACTTTCTTCATATTTGCTGAACTATGTCTGTTTAGTTTGACTGACACTTTGATCCAGGATTCCACGTTGTGTGCCAAAAAGAAATAGTAAAAAGTAGATTACATTTTTAAGAACTTAAGTTGTTAATTATGCATAGTGATGATACGATATGATACACATTAATCGATTATTTTGTCTTAGCTCACGATTTAATTGTATCGCAAAATGGGTTTCGATTAATTGAATCGTTAATCGATTATATACTCAACTAATCGCATCACTATGTGCGCGTAAATGCAAAATAAAAGCTGGCAGAGCAATTTGCAAAGCGCAAAGTGTGGAAATATTTCTCCAAAACTAATGAAAACGATCATTTATGTGCACTTTTATGTATTTGTTAATTGTTGTTGGTATCAAATGGCTTTGCATTACACATTAACAAGTAAAAACATCAAAAATTGCATAAATTTGTGCAAATTTCAAAAATTATTTGATTAATCGATTTATTTCATTTTTCTTCGATTGCGATTAATAATCGCTCGGCTTAAATTAATCATATGATTCATTAATCGGTTAACGCAATTTTTGCCATCACTAGTTATGCAGCATACAGATATTTGAATTTACATGCAACGGTTATTTCTTGATGCTTTTCAACAAAAATATGTACTTTGCACTCAAAATTTTTTCAAAAACAAGTTTAATAAATAAAAATGCAAAATTCTACAAAAAAAAAAAAAATAATCAAAAATATTTTACAAAATGTATTTTCCTGCTCACTTGAGTTCATATTTGTATATGGCTGGCAAATATGAAATCGAGTCCTTCAATAATTAGTACGTGCACTTCAGCTTTAAATCTGATGCTTAGAATTTCCAACTAAACCAATTTGTTATACATCCCCGAGAGCGTGTGTATGTAGCTCCAATTTGTGTTCTCAACTACAGGTGGTAACCAAAAGCAACCAATTGAAAAGCTAGCCAAAATTGACCGCAGTAGCCGACGCCACCCCAGTGTTGACTCCACAGCAACAAACCGAGCAGCAACTGTGGGGCACGTGGCGCATTACGCACCTGCTCACCTGCTCGGCGGCTGGTGGAGAGTCTCTTAAAGCCACGTGCACATGTTTCTGGCAGCCAGTGCCCTATGGCCAGAGGTTCAATTGAAGCTGCTGCTCGGATGGGAAACTCATGGCCACTTAAATACTATAAAATAGACCAAACGGCTGGCACTAAAACTCAAAAGTTGCTCCACGCTCCGAAACTTTACCTTGACTCTGCTCTACGTTTTCTATCCCTTGTATTCGGCACACACATATACACGTACACACACACAACACACACACACACACACACAACACACACACACACACAATCAAACGAACACCTTGTGCGCTTTTATGGTTCATCATTTTTGGGTCAGTCATAAAAGGCATCAAAGTTAAAGTTGAACTCTTTTTTCTCCGGCACCGTTGCAAGCGGTAAATCAGTTTTTATTATGCATACATTAAAAATGTTCAATTAGAAGGGTTGGCAGCCGGTAGACGGGGCAAAGCATCCGGGGTATACTACTTTCGTGAACCATGCTCAGTTTGTTTTATTTTTTTTGTTTTGAAATTTGCGTTGTTTCCTGCATAACACAACATTTTTAATTAGGGAATTCGAATATGATCCAAGATTGCATGTTGTTTTTGTAACTCTGAATTTTTACTTTCAACTTTTGGAAGCTGCACACTATCAGCAATACGTGTATTTGCAAATTAAATTAAAATGGCTAAGAACGTTGCAGTCCTGAATGCGGAATACTCTGTTTGCAGTCTGCTATAGTATGTGTATCAAATTTTGGGACTCTACGTCTACACGATGTGGGAGATACAGGTTTTGCCATTTTATTTTCAACGCTGTATAAATTGGGGGTATAAACCAACATGTGTAGCAAGTTTGGTTGCTTTAGCTTCGAGGGTGTGTAGAAAATGTCTTTCATACAGTTAGACGCACATTTCACAAGCCCAATACACTCTTTTTCCAAGTTTTTTGGAAACAGAGTATAAACATTTGGCTAGAAATTCACATGGCGTATGAGCGATATATTTAAAACAGCTGCAGCGAGTTATTCAATGGTATGTGCAATTATTTATGCATTTGTTGCACATTAATGAATAATTATTGTTAATTATTAACGCAATGAAAATGTATTAAAAAAAACAGAAAATTAAAGCGCTGCACTTAAATTGACGTGTTTTGGATATTTTTAAGTGCTTATAAACAACAATTGAGTGCAGCAGAAAAACATATTTATTATTAATTTGTGGGTGCAGTTGGACGCAACAAATTATTTGACATTTTTTTGATATTATTATTTTTCTCTGTGACTTTTGTTGTTGCTTTCCTGTTTGTTAAAGGGCAAATGTGCGAAGCATAAATATTGATGTTATTTACATAATATATTAACAAGAGCGTTAACTGAAACCCTGAACAGGATTCTGTGCTTTATTCATTTTCAATGCAATAAGACCAAATGAATTGTCAACAGATTGGTGTAAATGACCGGTGACCAGAGAATAAAACAAAACAACATAAATTGAATTTAATGTACCATGCAAAATGGTATATGCATGCATAATTAAGAGCAATTATTGCTGAATGTACTTAATTACACACAAGTCTAAGTTAATAACAATTATTTAAATTTATGTGTAGCGTGTGTTTGTTAACTGCTGAATATTTAGCACGCATTCTATCATCTATCAGCTATAAGAAGTGCCAAGTATTAGACTTTAACAGTCCATTATACCATTGCAAACAATCGTTACAGCAGCAACAGATAATGCAACTAGGTTAATTACATACTTTCATACGTATGTACATTAGATCAGATTGGATTTCACATTTCATGAAGTATATTTAAAACATATCAATCTGTGAACTGCTTTTAGCTTTGTGGGCCAAACTTGTACAGTTAAGGATATCTGCTTCACAAACTGAAATCCCGCAAGTCTGCAGATATGTCTATAACACAGTTTTGACACTTCTGTGACAACAGCAACAACAAAAACAACAAGAGCCACAACTACAAAGTACAAACTGAATGGAGTCGAGCGTCAGTCAAACGCATCTCCCAAGGCGATAAAAATCAATTTCCCCATCCAGACATGCAATGACAACGGCGACAGCATCTAGATGCAGAGGGGGCTGAATCTGAAAAATTAAGAGACACATGCCAAGGCGCACGCAAAGTGCAGCGAGGCGAGAGGTACGACATCGACATCGACATGACAGGAACAGGAGCAGTAGCAGGAGCAGTAGGGGTAGCAGGGGGAGAAGCGGAAGGCACAACCTTAGTTGCAGGAATGCAATGCAAATAGCTCTCTAAATGCATTTGACGATGCTCTGATTTGATTTCGATATCCCTGCCCCCGTCATCTTCCGATGTTGACTTTCAATTTCTGTTTGCGCGCATTTTTTTGATTATAATTCCAGCGTTGACGATGTTGTTGGCGCCAGCGCACTTTTAGCCGTTGTATTTTTATCAGCTTTTTTCTTTTTCAATTTTGATTTGATGTTGGCAAAATTCTTGAAAGAAATTGAGGCATTGGCGCTCCCAGGACTGCTTGCAATTTCCCGTTGTCCTTGAAGGCCGTAAACCAGTTCTGTTCCCATAAAAGATGGGTAAGACGGGATACTAAAATATCCGATCATAAAAAGAATATTTACTTTCGATCAGCATCAAAAGTTGACTCGATCTATGTATGTATGTATGATCGCGCAGAACTCAAGGACTATAAGAGCTGGAGATCGAATTTGACTTTTAGGTTATTTTATACCATAAAGCTAATTTCAAATTTTGAACAGATTCCTCACATTCCTGCAAGTCGATCTACTCTTTCAGATAATAAGTTGTTCAAGAAACTTTTATTCTGACACGGACCACAGGGAGGCAGCAGTGCAGAGGTTGGAATGTGCATATGTGTGCAGGATGTGCTTGGGGATTTGAGACCTAGGTACTAAGTATCCCTATGTCGGGCATACTCGCTAGAGCAATCTTAAAATTCTATTTACTGATTGCATCGACCAATGCGGCGTATGCATAATATTGCATTCTCTGAAAGCTGCAATGGATTCTATCTTAAATATCTTAGTGCATACATATTTGTCAGCCAGGAACTGTGTCACAGCAAAAGTGGAGCAGGTAGAAAAAGGAACTTTGTTAATTTTCGCCAGTGCACGCAATAAAGCAACGCAAGCAGCGTCACGTACGCATTTAAGTTGCAAGTTACAACGGCAACGTGCGGCACACACACACACACACACACACACAACACGCTTAGCTAGTTAGCGCATGTCAGCGTAAATTTAACACACAACGAAACCTGATGCCGCATACAAACTAAGCGTAGTGTTGTAGACAGAACATGGGGAACAAAGTCTCCCACTCCCAGATCATTTTGTGGCTTCTTTTTGCGCCCGAGTGCAATAAAAAGGATACACCTAGGCGAAAAACGGAAGTCGAGGCAAGTTTTTGGCATCCACAAAGCGTTGCGCCATAACTAACTGTGGCAGCGACCGCGGCTGTAGCGCAAGCAGCGCTGCATAATCAGCGACGCGACTGCGGCAATGGCGACAACGAGAACGACAACGACAACGACAACGACAATGACAACAACAACAACACCAACAACGTCAACGAACAACGAACAACGACACCTACACCGACAACATTTATCATGTGAAATGCACGTGCCAAGCGTTTGCCAGAGTTGCTTCCGTGCCGGCATGAGCTGCCTGCTCGATAAGTCAGCTGGAGTTGGGATAAGTATATCCTAGTGCTCCTACTTATGTGCATGCGAGGGTGGTACAACCATACATAATATTATGCCAAATGCTAACATTCTGATAAGCTTTGAAAAAATTCCTTTCCACAGAGTAGAAATGTATTTTTCTTCAGACGCTGTTAGAAGTTAAATTATTCTTAAAGGCTTACAATTTGACTTCACTGCATATCGCATATAAATATTGCTCATCATATATGTTTAGCATACTTTTTTATTGTCAGAGATAAGAAAATACTTATGAGTGCATTAGATATTATTATACATACGAGTATTTTTTTGTTTTTATACTATGTTCCCGAAGGGAAAATAGTATATTGGGTTTGCGAAATGTCCGTCTGTCCGTATGTACGCAATTTTTTTGCCTTTATCTTTGAGCTAGAGCAACCAAACTTGGTACACCTGTTGGTGTATACCGTCTATTTATGAAGTGTCGAGATTGAACACACAATCCACCAAATTATATAGGACTGGGAACATAGTATTCTGCAGTCGGGTGCGTCCGACTGCAACGTTCTTACTTGTTGTTACAACATTTTAGCGAAAAGTGCTATGAGTCTTAAGCATATTTTGGGATGTACACTTTAAAGCGATTGAAGGCTGCCATTATCGATATTATCGATTGTTTTCGTCTTCCGCCATTAGTGATCGTTCAGCAATCTTTGCGTTGGTTGAATATTTCCTTATGCACCGCTATTTGCTCCAAAATGTACACAGAAATAGAATTAATGTATATCTTTTTTCTACAATTCATAAAAACTGTCAATTCGTGTTTTTTTGATAAAAGTATCTTTTAGCGCGATCACAGAAAGAAAGAACTGAGAATCATGTCCTTGGTCTCAAAACATGCGGGAGAAATTGAGGTTGTGATTTCAGGAAGGTGGACTTTTTTGCACACATAATTAAGGAAACAATAAATGATGGCGTGAACAAAAACTATCGACAATAGCGAGTGAGGGCAGTCTCTATGTCATTGCAGCTCTACATTGACAAACTCACCTAGATTCCTATAGGAATAGGAGCTTTAGTTAATTTATATTTTTTCAATAGTTTTACTTAATTTTTATTTAGTATTCAATAATAAGTCTTGTTTACATAACTTACAAGGAACTTCAAATATATTTTAGAAATTGTAATTTGCACAATACAGTAGTTAATATGTAGCGTTGTATTTGCCCACAGATTGTGCCAAATATGTTATTAAAATGAACTTGACATTATCTATTATTATATTTCATACTATGTGTAGCTTCAGGTCTCTTTATACCACCCTCGCGTGTATTATAAATACACTAGCTGCCTATGCATAATTAGAGTAAATAATCATTGGGCTTTTGGTTTATATATTAATGAAATAAGTAGTTCATCATTTGACAAGATGTGCTTGGTTATACTCAGTTATGGATATGAATAGATACATAGATGCAAGCACAGTCCTAATAGTTCTTAAGCTCCTTGGCATAGTGCCTTTCAGTGTCTCTGACTGATTGCACAAATACTCGCAATCGCAATCGGTGGCAACAGACGGCTGCAAGTAAATGCTGCATAAACTTTGGCGCATACACAAATTGCATTTTGCTGTCGTGGAAGTTTCTGCACCTTCAACAAATGCCAGCCAAGTGGTGCCTCGTTGTTCTTGTTGTTGCCTTTGTTGTTTGAGCTGCTTAAGTGCCATGCATTGAGTTGTTTTCCTTAGAGCCACAGCGTCAGCGTCCTCCCCGTCTTCTGTCCTCTGTCCTCTGAGTCACTTGAGAAAATCGATGCCTGGAGCGCATTGTTTTTGCAGCCGCACTTCAACTTGAAAATGTTTTGATAAACTAGCTGGCTATGCAAAGCAGCAAATAGCATCGCAAAAGTAAAGAAAAATAAAGTAAGCCCAAGGCGAACTTTAAGCCAAATGCCAGTCAGCTGCAACAATGGCAACATTTGCAACAAGCAGTTGTCAAATTGCTTGAGTAAAAAAGCACATAAGAAATCAAAAAAATAAGAGCGTACGTACTTCTTTGGAATACCGATTATGAAATACTCTTGGTAGAAATATAGAGGCCTGTTCCAATTTTCACTTTCTTATGAATCCATACTTAAGGAGCGGTCTAGAATATTAAGCAATTTTGTGATACCCAAGGGACCTCCCAAGAGAATCCTCTAATAATGTACACAATATTCTTTTCATATATATTTATTTATTTAAATAATGATAACTTCTAGTTAAAACTATGAGTTAACATTAAATTCTTAGCCATGGCTGCCAGGGCCTTCAGCTTGAGTTACATTTTAATGGTTATTACTTACAATATTTTGGGGAATGTATAAAGTATATGTGTATATATGTATTAAAGAAGTGTTGTTTACATTATTTACAAGATTTGTATGGATGTACGATATTGAAAAATGTGTGTATGAGCGCTTGTGATGCGTGTAATTGGATATTGTGTTATATTTTATTATTTATATTTTTTTTTATACTTTTTATATTATATATTTTTTTTAATATTTTTTATATTATATTTATTTTTTTATTATAAAAAATGAATCAAGTTGGTGTTGTTTAGGAAATGAAAAAGAATTGTTATATTTTTATTATATATATTTATATATATATATTTTTTTTTGTACTATAAATTTTATTTTCCTCTCCCACAGTTATGTATGTTATGTTAATCTTTAGTTAACATCTACGCTGCAAATATGTCGATCCTAGATTATTGAAGACAAAAAAAATAAATATTACAAGAATTCGTTTTTATAAGTCTATCTAATTTTTACTCCCTGTACTCATAAAATGGGTAAAAAGGGGCTAAATCTGTGCAAATGTATGTAACAGGCAGAAGGAGACATCTCTTACCCTATATATACCCTGTATATATATTCTTGATCAGTATAAAAAAGAGATTTCGATTTTGGCCATGTCCATCTGTCTGTCCTTCTGTCCGTATGAACGCGACGATCTCAGCAACTTTAAGAGCTAGATACACCAAATTTGGAATGTAGGTTCCTGTATACCATATTTCCTGTATATTTCATATTTAAGATATCTCTCCCCGTTCCCCCGCAATTCGATAAAAACCGTTTTAAACGAACAATTTTCAAGATATAGCTTTGGGATTTGGCATGTACAATACTTTAGTTTTTTTTGATCTAGTGTCTAAATTTCAAGTTGATCGGATAATAAACACGGAAGGGGGGGGGGGGAAGAAGAAGCAAAACCACCACTTAAGATGCCTCGCTGGCGCTGTTGCTTGTGCCGTCGCTTGAATTATGTGTGCGTCATTGTGTATATGTGTCTGTATGTGTAAGAGTACGAAGACGCGATCGGAAATATTTGACCTGGGTACAGGGAGTTTTGTAGTCGGGTATACTCGACTATAGCATTCTTACTTGTTAAACCATACCAAAAGTAGGCTTTACATATTTGTGGGGTAAGAATTCAGATCATATCTGATAGTAAGCTAATCTTAACCTTGCCAAATCAGGCTGAACTGTCAATAAAGCTAATTACGTATAATTTGATCTAGATATCTTTAATACCATAAACGTTTTTCATACAACAATTAAATTTCAAAATTTGTAAATTTTTTGATTTATTTACATTTTTATTTACGAAGGCAAAACAATGCTGCCTCGAATAAGGAAGAATATAATTGAAACATAGATTTATGGACATATTTTTAGAGCCTACAAGAAATTACATTTGATTTTAAAATAATATTTTTAATACGAAATTACATTATTCTTCGATAAAAACAGACTAAGCTCAAACCGCAGTCATGCAAAAGTTTTTATGTCTTCGTCTCCCTTAAAGTTTCATAATTTTAATGCTTTTCTCAATGCGTTACATTTGATAACAAAACAAAAGTATCCTTTGCTTGCTAGGGTATAATAAGCAAAGAAGCATCCTTGGAAAACTTGTGTCGATTGTGCAGCGGACAACTGTTGAAAAACAACTGAACTGAAATTGGTAAAACAATTGCCAATGCGTCAATTTAAATGGATTTAGTTCAAGAGCCGACAACAAAAAGAAAATAAAATGTACCCAGAACCAGCGACAAGTGTCGAAAGTTGTTTGAAAAACTTGCTAACACTTTTATTATGAAAAACTTATGAGTAACTTTATAAAAGAGTAGTCCTTGAATAATCATTTATCATTTACGGGTACTCAAACAGCTGAGTAGCAACAATTACGGACCAAAAAATTCAAGAAATATAACTTGAAATTGGCTCACGATGAAATTGGAACTTATCGTTTGTTGGCTGAGCTGTTTAAACTGTTTGGGTAAGTGGTACCATGTCAAGGCCAAATCTGCTTACTATCAGTACGTTGCTTGCCACTTAATAGTTTGGCAGATTGGTGGTCACTGCCTTAGGGAGATGCCTAAGACTGTTGACTCGACGCTCCACATGTGGCAGCCGCGGCGTCCCACTGGCTCGCAGACTAACACAGGCAGCTGCAATCGACCGACAACATTGCGGCTGGCAACTGACAGCAATGTGGCAGCGTCCCAGCTAAATGTCAATGCAACAATCCGGGCGGCAGCTGCATCTCCTGTGGTGACCCTGGCCAATTATGTCTATCAATGTGCCGCCAAGCGTGAGGCAAGTCCATCTGTTGATTTGACCACAACGAATACGGATTTGCAATTGAAGCATTTGGGGCACGAGCAACAGATGACGATACCAGCAATTGTCTTACAGTTGGCTAAGAGTTGGCAATGGTCTTAAGTGCTCAGCAGGCTGTGATTATATTTTATCTATTTATGCCAAGTACTTATATTTTGTTGTAGTTGATATTAAATACAGCTACTTTTATCTTTTTGGGCTGTCTCAGGCTTAAATCTTCGTATAAGCTATTTATTTACCGACACTACTTGTTACATTCAAATTGACTGCTCTCATTATATATCCATAAATACGAGCAAGTCATCACAATCGAAATTTAAAATTATCTTCTTTTAATGTACCTAATAATAATTTCCTTTTATTATGTTATCAGAATCAAAGTTTTCCATAAAGACATTCAGTTTTGGTGTGTTCGTAATTTGTTAAGGCCTCTTCATACTACAATCAGACTTGCATGTAATTCACAGTAGTTAAATTTATTACGCAATAGATTAAAGGCAAAGTAATATTTGTAATATTAGATGGCTTTCAATATTTTTACTCCCTGTACCCATAAAATGGGTAAAAGGGGTACTAAATCTGTGCAAATGTATGTAACAGGCAGAAGGAGACATCTCCGACCCTATAAAGTATGTATATTCTTGATCAGTATCAAAAGAGATTTCGATTTGGCCATGTCCGTCTGTCTGTCCGCCTGTCCGTCTGTATGAACGCGTCGATCTCAGCAACTATAAGAGCTAGAGACACCACTACCTGTATAGCATACGCAGATCAAGTTTGTTTCATATTTCAGATATCTCCCCCGTTCCCCCGCAAATCGATAAAAACCGTTTTACAGGAACAATTTTGAAGATATTGCTTTTAGATTTAGCATGTACAATACTTAAGTCTCTCTTAATCTACTGTCCAAATTTCATATCGATCGGATAATAAACACGGAAGTTATTCACGAAAGAAGATTCAGTAATGCAGCGGGAGGGGGAAGAAGAAGCACAGCCACCAATTAAAATGCCTCGCTTGCGCTGTTGCTTTTGCCGCCTGTGTGCGTGCGTCTTTGTGTATGTGTGTGTGTATGTGTAAGTGGACGTAGATGTGATTGAATGTTTTAGACCTGGGTACAGGGAGTTTCGTAGTCGGGTATACTCGACTATAGCATTCTTACTTGTTTTATGTGGTTAATTTAATAAATATCTGTTTTTATACAACGACAGTTATTTTAATCTTAGAGCGTACGAAATAAATACTACTAGTCTAAATAAAATGGATGTACACTCGAACGTAGTATGTCATGTAGCTTTATAATGACAATACTTTATTAATAAAATGTTGAAACAGACATATGAAAGAAATAAAATTGAAGAATTGTCCTCGAAATACCCAAATGAGACTTATTCCTTCAGCCAATTCTGAATTTTGGCTGAAAGGTCTGAAGGTTTTTTAATGCACTCCAAAATATATTTGACTTAATTATTCTTAAATATGCTCAGCCAAATAACCTTCTAATGGACTGATTTCTGCTTAGAGCGTCGTAATTTTTCATAAGCTTCACATAACGTGCATATTTCAATTAGACAAGCTAATAAAACATAAAGGATGTCTGGCAGCCAAGCCGCAGGCATTTAGAGCTAGCAGCAAACCGCAGCAGCAGCAACAACAGCACCAACAGCAACATAAGCAGGAGCAACTGCTCCTTTGAATTATTAACAGGGCAAAGCGTGGGGCAAAATGATTCCGCAACACATTCAGCGGGCAAACAAAAGCGCAACACATTTAGCCAACATGCCTTTTGACCCAGCTAACAGAGTGAGTGGGAGACAGAAGCAGGCTAACCGAAGAGAGGAAGAGAGAATTTAGTAACACATTTTTTGAATTGTTTGGCATTTTGAATGAATGAAAAGGCAACTGCGAGCATGAAATGAATAGAAAAAGTGCTGACGTGTTGCTGCTAGCTGTAGTGTGTGCTTGTGTGTGTGTGTGTGGTGTGGTGTGGTGTGTGTGTGTGGTGTGTGTGTGGCTGTGTGTTTCATGAACACACTCTACCGGGCTTTTGGCTTTAGCTTAATTAAAACTTTGGCGTGCGCGAAATGCGCGCAAAGCAGTTGGAAAATTAACAAAATTGCTGGCCGGGGAGTTGGCAAACGGCAGTCAGTTTTCTGCATTGAAATTGCAGCTAAAGCCGTAATGCCATTAGGGCTAAGCTGTGCCCCATTTTCCAATTGCCTGGTTTGAGCACCTGCAACATTTCGAGGCAGGGCAATCAAAGAGAGAAAGCTATAGAGAGACAGAGAGAGAGAAGAGCAGCCAAAGACGCAGTCATAACATTTTAAAAATCGCAACTAAGCTTAATGCATGCCATTTAATGGCTGCCAGTCAATGTGTGTGTGTGTGTGTGTGTGTGTGTGTAGGTAATGTTGATGTGTGTGTGTGTGAGCTGGTTTCTTTGCGACTTGCCTGGTCTCAATGCGACAAAAGTGTCTCGTGCTAAAAGCAGCGCCTGACAGCCCAACATTTTATTGTCAGTCAGTTTTATTTATGCTGTGCTCTTCCTCTTTCCAGTTAGCGCACGTGTGTGCGTGCATGTGTATGTGTGTGTGATGTCCTCGGGGCAGACAACAATAGCACATATACAAGCAAACTCACACAGACACATATCATGTTGTGCTTTGGCTTTGCTTTAAATAAATACATTTTTGAAAATTTAACCACATTCATTTTACCTTTAGTCAAATTTCTCTCAGTTGTTGAGAAAACACAACATGTATTTTTCATTACAATTTCTTCCGATACAATTCAATTGAAGAATATGCATTTTCTGTAATGGTATATCCGTGCACAGCATAGGCAAATAATATAATGCAACACACCCGGAGTGAACATACTTTAATTATGCTGAAAACGTAGAACATTTTATTTTGCTTGGTATACTCTGTAATCATTCAGGCAGAAGCCTGCTGTCACCTTTTTTGGGGTATATTCATTCTTGAACAGATAACCTATTGCTTGAGAGCATCAAAGATTTCATTGTATTGGGAGGAAACTTAAATATATCGGTGGATTGTTTGGGTCCAAATGTACTGTAACAAAACTCATTTTGGATTCTAATCTTCACAACACATCATTAATTTTAGAATAAAATTAGCCGATTTTCACTTTTTACTGAATTTTGCAGCTCAGGTATACAGAAATTTTAGAAATCAGCGTGCCACATTATTATATATATATTGAAAACTGTAGTGGAATATAGAATACTTGCTGGTAATATCCAGCGTTGCCCGGCAATTATTAAGATTGAAATTCATTGGTGATTTTGTCTACTTTGCTCAATCGTAAAAAATACACCACAATATTTAGCCGCCTGTGATGGTAGATTTTCCTAAATCAAAAAGTCATATGAAGCTATGAAACTGAGTGTAAAGCCAGTCGCATATAAGGTCAAAAAGTGACTTTCGAGAACTTTTTATCAATTTTCCAATAGTGCGGGTGAATTTTTCAAAATTTTAAGCCGGCAAGCTGAACGTTTTTTTCGTTTTCGCATAGAGCTTAAAGTTTTTAAAACTCAGTGACTGCCACCTTAAATTATTGTATTGTGTAGAGATTTGAAAGTGATAATGAAAGGCAAAAAAAATTTTGCCAGAGGTCTCCCTCATTTGCAAACCGTGAGGATGAGTTTTGGAACTGGATGATCGTCCGCTTAAATTATTTTGAAACGTGCGAAAAAAAAGGTGCGCTTGAAAGTTTTCCATGCACTTTCTGACCGTGGGAGTGAATTTTCCAAAATCGGTTAGACACGTGTTGAATTATTTTGCGTGAAGAGCTTTGAAAATGAATTTGAAGGTGATCGGACTAAAATTAGACTTTCGCCCACCATGGGGTGGATTTTTTATGTCGGTGAAATGTGTGTAAAATAAATTTTTGTGTAGATCTTTGAAACTGAGTTTGAAGCCGATTGGATGGTAAACAAAAAAGTTTCATACAACAGTTTTCCGCGATTTTCCACGCTTGTGGGTCGAATTTTCCAAAACCCCTTCTTAGTGTGTACTTTTATCATAGATGGAAAATACTGTGAAAATTTGAACATTCTAGCTCTTTAGGTTTGGGCTGTGCGATGATTGCCAATCAGTCAGTCAGCCAGGACGAACTCTTTTATATATATAGATATAACCATAAACCTCTATGTTTGCGCTTTGTATTACTATTCAAATATCTGCTTTTGTTATTATAATATTACTTACTATATTTCTGTCGTAAACGAGAAAAACTAATTCTCATAGATCATCTTGAAATCTTGAAATGTTTTGTGAGAAATGTAATATTATTAATATGTATGTAGATGCGCAGAAAGGCTACACTTCAAGGCGATGATCTAAAAACTGCCACAGAAACTTTAATCAGCTCTCTGGACAAATTGGCGAGAGGCAATGGACGGAACTATAAGTACGAACTAAGTTAATTCAGTATATGTGTACTCATCTATCTAAATTCTGTAGATTGGGCAAAATATATTCGGCTACGCGGAGAATGTTTGCGGGCATCTACGATGTGGAGCTAATTGAGGAGAAGCACACAAGGAAATGTAATGTTGAGATCTGATCGAGGCCCTGGATTGAGGATGATGGTATCCAGGTCATCTTTGACTGCCCCGATGGTAAAGTTTCGAAGGAGCACAGTCCATAAAAACTGCATCTGTATATCATGTACTGCTCTATATACTAATATATGTATACCATTAGCTTCTGTCCATATTTAGACACTAGTATTGCGGCCCACATTGAACAAATGAATGCATATTATAATTTCAGTTATTTTGTAATTCTTTTTTGAATAAATCAACCTTAATTTAGCAAGTTGTAGTTCTAATATTAATTGATTAAGTTTAGATCATAAGCTAAGTTTGTAAATCATCTAATTAAGACTAGAATAAAAAATGTGTTTTATGATGACAGAGTATCTCCCAGTCAAGAACTTTCGACTGAACTTTTCTTATTTGATATTTTTGTATGCATTTGTTTTCGAAACGAGTTGCGTTTGTGGGTTTCAATTAAACTTGTTGATTGTACGTGTAGTTTTTGTGTATTTTCATAAGCAATTCATTTGACTGCAGCACAGTATCTATATAAGAGCCAAGGGCATTTCAGACAAAAGGTTTTGCAAGCACTCAAATTTTGATACGAAAGTTTGTGGATGGGTGCATAGAAATATTAAAAAAGTTCAGAGGACTATGCAGAGCCATGACTAAGATTTATTTTCTTAATCCAAATAATGTCAAAAAGCCACAAACAAGCGACAGGCGCATAAAACAACTTAGCAAATGAGCGCGCACACACACACATACACACACACACACACAGAGGAAAGTCGAAGAGCAAAAACCATAGAAAAATGTTATTTATTGTTATTACGAAAATAAATAAGCAGGAGCAGGGCATGGGGCGTGCCACACCCACCCCCCAGAAATGCAGCACAGAAATGTGGCAAAATAAAAGCGTAGAAATTAAACAACTGGCAAATAAACCAACAAAAAATACACACACACTCACACACACACACCAGATGGCAACGGCAGCCATTTTATATGCCATTAGAGTGTAAATAAAGTATTGTTTATGAGAGTATGGGTGCATTTACGGGTGTGTGTAAGTATGCGTGTGTGTGCGTTTAAGTTGGCAAGCTGTGCCAGTTACATTTACTTAATAACCTATGTCAAAGTTGTACTTTTATAGGTCATCAGTGTGGGAAACCACTAAATGACATTAAGCATTGTTCGAACTGCCCGCTAAGAGGTTACAATAAAACTGTCCTCAATTTATTTATCGACTTGATTTGGCAACCAGAAGCATAACAAACAAACACACAGAATTTGAAAGCACCTACAACTAATTAGGAGCTATTCAGGCTTGTTAATAGGCAACAATTGTGTGGAAATCATTTTCTAGTATTAAATTCATTTATATTGTGAAAACAGTATAGCATAAACTAATATTTGGAGTGCAAATACAAGAGGTAATCCAATTGTTAAATGATAGTTCGTTTCCTTATATTGTGTTGCAATTTAAGATCTACTTTAATATTGGTAATGCAACAAAAAAATATATATAAGCAAGAACACAACGTAATAGCCTGAATTTACAAGCTAGAATAGCCTTAATATTTGCATATTCAGGTGATTAAATAAATAAATCATTTAACGTGTCACAAATTGGAAAACAATTAAATTCTTTTCACACCAAATTTAATTGAGGCTCAATTGAATGGTCTTTGCGGTATGAATAACTTTACATATGCTTTTGTACTGCAGGTATTTGGAACTATGTATTTGTTCAGCTATTTACAGATTGTGCACTCAGCGCAGTTTAAGATTAAAATCGAATACAAAATGTATGCGGTTCAAGGATTATTAGTTTGACTTAAAATTGTCGCCATGTTGACGACCTTTTTAAATATAAAATACATTGTTGAATCAATTTACTTGTTTAGTATAAGTGACAAAAATATATATTACACCAAATTATTACAGTTATTTACTAATTATAAAAATCTATGTGAAATTATTTTAAAATGTGCGCCCGAAAGCATGCAGTAGTTTTTTAAAGCTACAGATTTACAAATTTTTGTTGCATACTTATCCGGGCCCAGTTGATGGTTGAACGTTATACTTATGCGCTCAATTGGTAGGCAAGCTGTTAAAATTGCAATTTATTAGCCCAGCAGCAGGCCGAGCCACAGGCCAGGTTATCAAGCCGAGACCTTGGTCAAGTGTGAGTAATTGCGGCAGTTAGAGAAGTGGAAACCTGAGCTCCACTGTGGGTCCCAGCACGTCTATGAAATTTCCATGAGCGTAGTGCCTGCCTAGATTCTATGGCTACTCTAAAAATAGCAGTCATAAGAGTTTTCATTTTTGTTGTGATTGCTGTTGTTGTTGTACTTCTCTTACTGCTGGTGCACAACTAAACAACAGAGAAGCAGAGAGGTTAGGAGTCAACTGCCACAGGACTGCCGGCGGCGCCTGGTGAGGTCAGCTACAGTTGACTAAACATTTTCATTTCGGTTAAGTGTGGGAGTGCTATGTATATATATAAGCATACATATGTGGGTGCCTGTGTGTGCGTATGGGCTGTCAGAAGTCAATGAGTTTAGCCACATGTCGTATACTTGATATTAGCTAAGCGAGTTGCGTGCATGGCTTAACATTTTGCCAAATGATTTCATTAAGTGCGCGTGCAACACTTCCAACAATCGATAAACTAATCAAAACTTTTAAGTCTAGCTACTTGCCGTTGCCATGGTCAATAAGGGTCAAAATTAGCTGTGCCCCCGATGAGTTATTTGCGCACATAATGATCGCATTAGGTTCTAATTGAAAACAGATATTTCCATTTTAATTAATGCCAGAAGCCGTACCAAGTCTTACAATCTTGTCTCTGGTCCCGCGTCAGAAGTCAAACAATGCCAAAGCCTCTGCCAGCTGCTGTGAGATGTCAATGACATGACCAGAGAAATACAATTTCATATAATAAAACAGAAATATATGCAATGACGGACAAAAGCAGGAGGAATTACTAAACAAAAGCAAGCAAAATCAAGCTGAGACTTAAGCGCCCAAAGGAGGGGGAGGGGGGGTCTGAGGTCAAGTCCTCAGCTCGCTGACATCTAATGAAAAGCAAACAAAGCATTCTTTTGGGCGCTGTCTGAGTGTGTGCTCCGCGCTTGTAAGGCCCGGTTTACACACACAGTGGCATGCCAAATATTCCACCATTTTTGCTGTCAGTCAAATGCAAAGGACTGCCTATGCAGTCTGGCAAGCTATTGACAGTCTATGCCAGAGTCTACTCGAATATGTATGAACACAACAGTACAACCTCTGGCCACACTTTGCTGCAGATAATTTATACGGCAGCGAATACTCAACATCCTGGCAGTGTGTGTAAGCCAGCTTTGCGAGTGTTGCAGTGTGTGCGCCTGATAAGCTGGCATCAGCTTTGTTCGTATGTATGCGTGCAAATACTTCCTACAGCTGCAAAGTTCAAAGAAAGCGGCAGAAAATTAAAATGGATTAGTCTGGAGACAAGTGGCATGTCCATGGCGCGAAAGGGTAGTCGCAAATTATTTTAGGGGTGGAGAATCCTGGCCTGAAGTGAGCAATAGATACGAGTGAAGCCGTTTGATGCGCTGCGAGGCGTTTATTGAGTGCTTATTACAGTTATAAAATGAAATAAAACTGCTCTAAATAGATACGACTACGACCATGTATGCTTGTGTTTATGTGTGTGTGTGTGTGTGTGTGTGTGTGTGTGTGTGTGTGTGTGTGTGTGTGTGTGTGTGTGTGTGTGTGTGTGTGTGTGTGTACGAGTCAATCAAGTGGCACTTTAATCAAGTTAGAAATCAATTGAAATTGAAGTAAGTTAGTTACTTGAACGAATTGCTTTTCAATATAATCAAAATGATTAATATTTTGATATTTGTGTTATTAACTAAGATGATTGCGATAATTAAATGTTGTAAGTAATGAGCTTAACAGGTAATTAAGTTAGGATTTGTAAAATTCATTTACAAATCTTAGTTCACTTTTAATTCCTTGAATCCATTCCAGAATTAAATATGAACACAAATAAATTAAGCTAAAGCCTTCCGCTTATAGCGCAAATGGGAATTTAAACAAAAAGATTTTCTTCTGCTTCAATATAAATTCGAGCATTCAACTTTGCAAGCAATCACTTATTTGATCAAATAAAGGACTCAAACAATTGCAACAGCAAAATATAAAGAGAAAATCGGCCACCACAGGATAGCAAAGAGCACAGACACGTGCTTGGCGCTCTCTGCAACAGGCAATTACTCTCAGAGCAGCATCCAAAAGCTGCAGAAAAGCTTCGGTATGAGCTTTGCGCTCAGCACTCAAAAGGATGCTGAGCGCCTGTTGTGAGCACAACTGAGCAAGCACTCAACATAAACAGCACACTCTCTCTCTCGAAACTGAGTTTAAGTTTGAGTTTGAGCTGCAGCAAACTTTGTCGCATTGAGTGACCATCGAGTCAAGTGTGCGCACTTGATTTGCTTTGGCCTGTACCTCAGACTTCTCCGTTCTTGGGTCCTCCTTCTGATTGTTGTGTGCAATTCCTCTTGTTCCCGCCGCGTACTCGCATGGAGACCCTGCGCCCATAATATTAGCTCGCACATTTGCTTTTTGTTTTTATTTTTTGTTGTCGCCACTTCATTTCGTCCGCACACTTTCCATTTTGCTTTTGCTTTGTTTTTATCATTTGGCATTACTCTGTTTGGCCTGCCTTGAATTCGCCATTCCTGGCTTATCGGCGCCCTATTTTTTTGTTTTTTTTATTGAACACCATTTTCATTGTTTGATTTTTGTCAGCGCTTCATCCGTTGCTCTCCGTGCCTCTTATTTTTATTTCTTTCTTGTTTTTTGTTGCTTCTAGTGTCTTCCCTTTGTTGTTCTTTGTTTAGCTGGTCGCTTCATCTTACTTACATAAGTGGTTTAGGATTGGAGAACAGACGAAAGAAAGTCCTGCCATTTGTTTCTACATTTTGCGTGTTTGATTTTTATTTGGCATTGTTCATTTTTCGGTTAGTTGGTCTTTTAATCGTCTTTGCTTTCGTTTTCCCACCCTCCCCCTTCTATCTATCTCTCTCTCTGTCTCACTCTCTCTCTCTCTCCTTGCTATCTAATGACTTTGTTGTTGTTCTGGCTTTTCAGCTTTGCCTTGGCTCTCACTTTCAATTAGTTGAACGCTGTTTAAGTGGCTCCAATGGCGCTCTGCCTGTTGTACTTAAGCGCTTTGTAGTCAGTGATCTGTAGGATAGCAATTTAATTGACATTTTGCAATCGAATGTACTCGTAAGTGGAAGGACCTCTGTGCGACTCTCTAACCATGTTTATTAACAGTTTTTCTACGCGCCTTTCTATGCACTTCTCAAGGACATAACCTCAGAAAAGGTAGGCTTGTAATTACACAATTAGCCTAATTTCTGTGCAGTTATGTACATTATTTATTTCTTTATTATTTATTTATTTATTTGACATTTCCCTTGATTCTTCTTTAAGCTCTTTGATATTTGTTAAGTTTCTCAGAATATTTGTATACCCAATACCAAAGTGTTATACTTAATAAAATTCCTGATTTGTTCCCATTTCCGATTAAATTTAGATTACGTTTTTTTCTACCTTTATATAAACCAATTTAATCAAGCTGTCCAAATCGAAAGATATCAAAAGGCAAACTTAAATTCAAATAAATATTTTTATATATTTATAAAAAAGCGTTTATATGTTACTCCGATTTGGTTTCGATTTTATGTTCCAGTTTTCAAAATAAATATATAAATATTTAAACGAATAATCTATGTAATTACTTATACAAATAAATAATTTCCAAGTAAATATAAATTTTAAATATTTAAACGAATATTCTCTGTAATTATTCATACAAATAAATAATTTATAAGTTATTTTAAATATTAAATATTTGAGAGTCTAATCTGTGTAATTATTTATACACATAAATAATTTATAAGCAATTTTATTTATCACCTCTCTATTTGTTTTTCAAAAATGCTTTCAATGCACTTCCTATCCTATTTACTCTCCATCCGCCCCGTATTTCTAAATATTTGTACAACTAATCTGTATAATTCATCAGCTCTCTTCCCCTCTGCGTGTGCCTTTGTTTTAACGGTATTGATACGCTAATTAGCTGCGATAATTTATCAAATACACACACACTTTCACACGTGTCGCCAACTACTAAACATTCTGCTGCAGTGGCAAAAATTGCTACTTAATTACACGGCATTGGCATCCACTGGCAGCAGCACCCCAACCACCCCAGGCACCCCAACCAGCAACCAGCAACCACCTCCGCAACCTGTCCGCATTCTGCCGCGCAGCATCATCAATGTCACAAGTGCTGCAGCGTGGCAAGTTCCATTTCCCGGCACCGCCTCAGGTAACTTCACAATTAACTACTAATTGCTCATACGCGACGTTGGCTGGCGACACTAGGGCAAAGTCAGGTGGGCGGCGAGCGAACCAACTTCAGCCGCCTTGCACGTCCTTGCTCTTCGGGCCGTCCTTAGCTGCTGTAAGATCTTGTGTCCCTTTCTGCCCTGGATTGCGCTCTAATTATCTGCGTTGTCCTCGCCAGGTATTTACAGAATTGAGTTTTAAATTTTTATTAAATGCTTTGCGCATTTTTTGTGCTCACGCTTTTCATCCCGCTTCTCTGCAGCTGTCGGTGCTGCTTATGTGGAGGCTACTGTAATTAGTTTTTAATTGCTTTTCAGTTGGCAACTATGCGACCCGAGTCCTGTAAATAGTTGTGACGCCATTGTGAGTTTCCCACTTCCCACTTTCCATTTTCAATTCGAACTTTTCTGCCTTTCAGAGGCCGCAGCTGTGCCGTGTGGCACAGCCAATCAGCAATTGGTGCTGGCAACATCAGCGGCATGTTAAATGTCCCTAAGCATTTACACAAAAAGCAATCACAAAACTTTTGCAATAAATCTATGAATGTTATGAAGAAACGAAAACGTTTTGACGGCCTGCAGGTGCCACGCCCACTACGCCGACATACAGTCACTACATACTAGTACAATTTCAATTTAGCACAAAAAACATATTCATACAACAGAGGAGCCTACATATACAAACACGAACAAGTGCGACATTTAAATGTTTTCCATTCCTGAGTGGCTGAAGTGGGAAATCATTGAAATTACCAATAGGACCCCAAAAAGTATGTATTTAATAAAAGTCGATGGTCGTATACTCTATGCAACATTAATAGGAGCATATTGTACAAAATCAATGAATTGATCAAGCCCCTATTCACAAGTATCGATTAACGATAAATAAGTTTTTAGAGGTACACTATAAATATTATCTACTGTCAATGGTGGTAAAAATGAAATGTGATGCCGCAGCTGATTATAAAATCGATTGGCCTAGGCAATAAGATGGACATTTATTTTAAATATAACTCAACTCATCCCAAAATACACACTTCATATTCCAGGGTATCAATCAAATGCAGTCAATCGTCTGTCCTTGTCCTTTCCACAAATGCTTCCGCCGACTCGCACACCTCCTGCAAATGTCAAACACATGTCGAAGGAGCAAAACATTGGCAAAATGAAAAATTTATGGAAAAAAAGAAGCAAATATGAAAGCAAGAGCACCGGAAATATGTCGCGTATAGGAAAAAATATGTCACACTCAAACAAAAAAAAATATATATATGTATATACATATATTGTGCAGACAGGCAAACTTTCAATTCATTTCGCACAAATGACAAACCATTTTGTGTGCCAAGTGCCAAATACTTAACATGCCCAAAATATTTTACGGAGAAGTTGGTTATGGAGCAGCAGATGGTTGGCTGTGAAAATCGCTCATACGCAACGTTGACGCTGCTGCCAATTGCCATTTGATGGTTCATTAAAATTGTGTGCTATGCTGCATCAATCGTCGGCAGGCGGATTATTCGACTCCTATAAATCGAGAACAGGTGCTAGGCATTGAAATAAATGTTGCAGGCAGCTGTTGCTCAGGCCTTTGGGGCGTTGCCTTTGCCAAATTAATATCTGCCGCAGGCTAAGATAAATGGCAAAATAAATTATAGCATAATATGTTTTAAGCTGCAGCTTAGCCTGCATTTTAATTACGGGCCTTCATCGGTATGTTTGGAGTAGCCTAACATCCGAGAAAGAAATAATAATAATAATAATAATTATGAATACACCCGAAGTCTTGTTCTTACTGTCTGTGCCCATTGAAATTAGACATGTGAGTATTACCAAAGAATATATTTATATTCTTTGGTATTACACAACTCTACAAATATTCAAAATTTTAAACTATATTAGCTTATAAAGCTCATTTAGTTCAAGGCTGACATGGATCAAATAAGACGAAGAAATAAGTAATTTCTTATTTCGAAGTTAACAGGGGACCTTTTCACAGATTGTAAGTGCTTTTGAACTGGTTACAGGGTATTTACATAGTCTAAAGTACTCGATTTCTTACATTATATTTATACATTTATATGCCGCACACGCGGCAACAACGCGGCGCCTGTTACAAATTTTTTACTTGATATCTAATTTTAAACATTTTTCAAACTCAATTACATGAGGAGCAGTTGCCCCGCGGGGCGGCACTCGCCAGGTAATTGCTTGAAAATGCGAGAGACAGACAGTTTCGCAGAGTTCTGATAAAGTAAGAACTTTCAGCGTTGGCATGCTTTCGTCTCACATTTCGCTGGATAATGAAATCAAACAAAGACAGGACCAAGAAGGCGGCAGCGACGGGCGACGGGCGACGGGCGACGGGCGACGGGTGAGTCGCTGGAGTCGCAAAAGTCGACTTAAATTAGCAACAAACGCTGCAATTATGCAGGAAGTTGGCCAAAAGCGGTTGCCAAGTTTTTAGAGTGAATGTTAATGACTTGAAGTGGCGCACAAAGTCAAGTCAAAGAATGCAAAGGCAAGCCACAGGTTGACAAACAGCGCGTCGAGTTGCGACTTTCAACTCAATTTGAGTGGCAGCTACTCTCAACCGCCGGAAATAGCGAAACAGCGCACAAGGCGCCAGCTAAAATGGCTGTTTGTTTGCTTCCGGTGTGTGCAAACAACGCAAACACATTACGTATCAAGTGGGCAACCTGCACGCCTCCTCCTCCAACCCCCAACTCCGGTTGCTTCCCCAGCAAATATATACTTTATGCAAGAGGAAAAGCGCAATCGGTGTGACAGCAGGTGAAAGCCACGGCAACCCCGGGCATCTCAAGGGGGGCTGGACCGCAATGCCAAATGGCAAACCGCTTGCCGCATTCCGACTGCTTAGTTCATCTTAATAATTCATAAAAATTTATGCGAAATAGACAACATTTGTGTCGGTGTCGCTTTCCCGTGTCAGCTCTGCAGCTTTGTTTGCTCTTTGACACAGAATCTCTGACTCGTTTCATATTGTCAGCACCGGCAGCTGTGTTTGTTTAAAATGCTGCCTTTTATTTTTATACTCGGTTTCACAAAGAATTTGTTGAATAAGAGTATATTTGGTTTGCGAAATCTCTGTCTGTCTGCCCGTACACTCAGAGAAATAATTAAGTATTATTCTGTACACAAACCAAGTACAAACGGTGTCAAAAGTGTGCAAGAACAAAACGGTATAATTCTAGCCCGATAATTCTAGAATTTTTCTCTGAGTGTAACGCAATTTTTGTCCACACCCTCGAAGCTAGAGCAATGCCCTCAGTTTATAAAGTGTCAAGGGCGACCTCCCACTCCCACCTCCCCCGCAATCATACATTCAAAATTTTATTTCATTTTCGCCAAATGTGGCATGCAGACTAATGTTGACCTCCTTGACAGATCTGCATGAAAACAAATTTCTATTGTATTTCTCAAACAATTGTTCAGGTAGATTTACCAAATATGAAATTTTATTCACGTCTCTTTCAACCCCATAAATAACCAAATAATACCGAGTATTCTGCTGTCGGGTACGTCCGACTGCAACGTTCTTACTTGTTGCTTTTTGCAGTATAAAAAGCAGAGTATTAATAATGCATACGAGATGCGGCTTTCATACTCGTACCCATTAAAATATTTTAATATTTGAATAAGACAATATGTTTTCCATTATTTTCATCAGCGGCTTGGATTCATTGTTGCTTTTCACAAATTATAAAATTTTTGAGTTTTAAATTAAAGGTGCTGCTTAATGCAACTTTCCTTCAATTCAATTTTAACAAAGTAACCAAGTAGTGGTGTCATGGCTAATATATAGTACTTTCATTATTTAATCTTCGATCAAATAAATAGATACTCACATCTTCAAAAGAGACACCAAATTTGACGTGTACTCTGTTTATTCGCGGATGCATAATACTTAGTAATAAGAAGTAATACGGGAAATTATTATCATATAATATAATCATATTGAAATATTGAATAGATCAGCGAGTAACGAACTAACATTTGGATAACAAAGCGAAGTATTTTAGCAGTTAAGAAGCTAAACAAGCATTTTTAGAAATATTTAGGGGTTATATACTTAGATAGAGTGATTAAGCTTTGGTGCGGGCTTTAAATTTCAAGTCGACCTGCTGTTGAAAGTAATGGAACTCGGGTGAAGGCCTCCCGCCTTACAAACAGCAGTCCTCGGGTCCTCCAGCGGACTACCATTCATATACTGACAAGCTTCGATAAAAATACTAACAAATAAGGTCACCGCAATACAATGAAAATATCATCCTGAATAAGTCTGGTGTTTATTTTTCGATCCGCTTGAAATTTTCACAGCAAATAAGAAGTGACCCGATAATCAGTCAAGGCCCTATCGTCCAAATCATCGTTATACTGGTACTCGTAAGTAGTTTTTATCAATTTGCGGGGCCTTGGAGGGCGGTGTCCCAAACTTAAAATCAACTGGAATTGCGTATGGTATCCCTCGCTATATAAGAACCTGCATGACCAATTTACCTATTGTGGCTCTTTTAACTACCTCTTTCCAAAATCCTTGCGCTTATACGTACAGGGTGTAAAAATAATTCAAAATAATCGGCATAGACATTTTGATTGTAATTTCATTGTAAGCCGCTTAATACTAATAAAAGATTGAAATCATTTTCGGTAGACAGAGCGCCAATTTAATTTAAATTACTTTCAATTTAACTGATTGATGCGATTATCAAAGCAACCCTTGCAAGTCAGTCAAGTACCAGACAACCCCATTTTCGAAATACAAAAAAGCAATCATCCAAATAACTTGACTCTTCTGTTTCCAATGAATTTTCTGGCATAATAAATAAATGGTTAAATTTGGTGTAATATGCCGCAGAACGATGCGTCGATCCTTTATCGCGGTGGAGACACTCACATTAGGCCTCGTCAAGCGGCATCGTTTGAAGATTGTACGTTGCCTACATCCATTGTCCACAGCACTGTTGCTACTCATCATCGGATTCTTTACAATCTACGAGATGTTCTACATACTGCCAGAGATATTTGACACACGTGGCATATCCTATAAACTGAACTGGCTGCTGTGTTTCTACTTTCTGCACAACGTTGTGGGCAATTTGGCTGCTTGCTGGCGTACAGATACAAGTTTTCTGGCATTGCCCAAGGAGCGACTGCAACCAACCGCTGCGACTGCCCATCTCTGGCATTTGTGCACACACTGCCAGATGCTGGTGCCGCCACGAGCGTGGCACTGTCGCCTGTGCAACTGCTGCATGCTGAAGCGGGATCATCACTGCAACGTGGCAGCCAACTGTGTTGGCCATGCCAATCAGCGTTATTTCATTGCCTTGCTGTTCAACCTGATGATGAGCGGCTGCGTGTCCTTCTCCTACAATTTGTTTCATCTGTGGGGCAGACGTTTGCTACTCAGCGAGCCCATCATATTTTTACACACTTTGGCTGGGTTATATCCTGGCGCTGCCTTTAAGGCGGTTGCAGAAGATGACAGTTATCAGTGGATTCTGATTTGCGGTGCCGTGCTCAAGCTCAATCTGTGTGCCATTGGACTTGCTGGCGGGCATTTTATCCTGCAACTCTTTATGGTCAGTCGGGGCAGTTGCATGTACTCAATCAGTGATCGCAGCTACGACATTGGCCTCTGGCCTAATCTGCGGCAGGTGCTGGGTAAGCGGATGTTTTGGACTTGGCTATCGCCGTTAATAAGTAGCCCCTTGCCCCATGATGGCACACAGTGGCAGCCGCTTCTCGACCAGGATACCAAGAAACCCGCATAATTGTAATACGTGATTTCCGTTATCCTTCTTCAGTCACACTAAATATATACATATGCTCTTCGATTTTATGCATTGTCCGAAATCGAGTTTAACGCTTCATTTAATCTGGCAATTCCTGTTCTTATTGCCTGGGCTAATTAACACCACTGTGGTTGCTGGCAGATAAGCCGAGTGGTGCAGCCACGCGTCAATGTTTTATCTGTTATCTGTCTGGAATAGGCAATTTGCAATACCCTACCTTAGTTTTGGATCAACACGAATCTGTAATGCCTAACCCAGTATAAGTGCGTATTATATATTATTATTAGTTATTTATTATAACAATGGATGCGACCTACATCTAATTATTAATTTATTTATTTTTTAATATTGATAGTACAGTTTACAAAATTTAAACTAACAAGCGATGGCCTTCGGCTATGTAACAATATTCTAAAATATATATGTATGCACAGGAATTTCTTATCTAATATGTTCCTACATCGAATTATATTATCCATCTTTAATCTACTTATATTAACACTTTTTAAATCATTTAAATTATTGTATCTTTTTTATATTTAACTCTTGAAACGTATAAGCTTAGTTTAGTTTATAGGTTTACATTTATAAAAAAAAAATGATTTTATTACTTTAGTGTTGAGTTGTAGCATTTAAATAATTTGTATTTAAAAATGTAGTCATTACTGTTGAATGTTGCACAAATTACAAAGTGTAATATGATATTGTTAAAGGCTAACAGAATAATCCAGTTCTAAAATATGGATAGTCTCAATGACCTGAAATACATTATTAAAATAATATGGTAAAGTCAAGAGAGCAAAGTGTATACTATCATCGGCTTGCCATAAAAATCTTCATCACGTTAAATGCTTTCATCTGCATAAAATTTGCCGTGGTGAAAGCGGCAAAGAGAAGACAGATTGGTAAAGGACCTTTTGGCTGGTATTGCTACCACAGCCCATGGGCTGACTGCACCTTTTGCCACCTTTTGCCGCAGTCAAAAACACTTGTCAAGTGTCAAAAAATCCTAAAAACGGTTGAAAAATGACAACGGTATTGGGGAGTTGGCCATTGGGAAAGCGGATGAGCAGAATTAATGACGCTCCATGTCACTGACAAGCCTCGAAACATGAAATCAAAGTCCTCGGTGGGCGGGCGGCCTTTGGTGGCGTCTGCCATTGCATGAAAAATGTTGGAGGTGTGAAATCTGTGCGAGCTCTAAACAACATAATTGCCAAATAAAAAAGTCGCCGCCGGCTGCGGAGTCCACGCGGCTTTAAGCTAAACCATTAATCAAATCTGCGGCCAGCAGCTGCGAAAAATGTGGCCTGAAAAATGAGGAAGAAAGCAGCAGCTGCCGCCCGTTTACATCGAACTTCAGTTCCAACTCCCTTAAAGACCGCTGAGAAATGCGATGTCAACACTTTTGGCCAATCAGCAACTAGCTTCTGGGAGTGGCCGTCTCCCACCTCCCTTCTCTCCTGGCTAAGACATGCTTAGCAGCGTTTAACTTTCATTACTCGGACGCCTCCATCCCCTACTCCGACCCTGTCACCAAAAATGCCGAGCGCTGATTGCAGCGTCGTCAATTGAACGACTTCCGCTCGCCGTTCAATGATGACGTTTCCGCTGGATCTGAACTCTGCTACGTGTGCCTGGAAAGCCATCCTGCCTTGGTTACACTTTAAAGTGGAAACAAACTGTCCTGGCAACAACTAAAGCAAAGGGTTGAACTGCCCTCACATTAGCAGTCAAATAATCATATGCCGCATTGTTCCAGGCCTCCAAGGAGGATGTGGTCGTGGGGGCTTCTGTTGTGTGTATTTGAATGTGCCATCATCATCAACATCATTCACGTCCGAAAAGGAAAACGTTGCATATCAGAAATGAAAATGGGTACGAGTACGAGAACTTTAAACTGCGGGCCTTTTGCTGGTGGCCCACAGAGGAGCACGGTGCGTCCCTCCATCCGCAGATAGCAGCCCTGGAATGAAGTGAGGCATGAGGATGCCTGGATGACTGCTTGCCGGGTTGGTTGGTTGGTTGGTTGGCTGGTTCGCTGGCTGGCAGGCTTCAGCAGGAGGCAGGCAGAAGCCTCCTTTCCTTTCGCTTTGGTTTGCAGTCCAAAATTTACCGCTAAGCATTTGCCAACAGCGGCGACTGCACAAAGGACATGACAAACAGACTGAGACTGTGATGTTGGCCGGGATCATGGGGGTCATTGTAATCATAACGGTAATGTTGACGTTGCCTTGTTCTATGCGTATGTGTGTGTGCTTGTGTGTATGTGTATATGTGTGTGTGTGCGGCAGGGTGAACGCATTTCAAAAACCAAAACTAACCAAATGCAAAAAGTGCGCTGAAAGGTCGCCAAATTAGTCAAATCTTGTTTTGGCCAGGACTATACAGGGTGCCCAAAGCTGCCTCTGCTGACAATTCTAAAGATTCAAATTGTAAACTGTTTCTTTGCCCCTTGCCCAAATCCAACCCAATAATTTTGGCAGCCAAACAAAAGCAATTGACTGTAGTTGCTTCTGTCTCTGTTGCTGCTGCTGTTGGTCCAGCTAAGAAACTGCGACGTCAACTGCGCTGCTGCGTCTCTGCTGCCTGCCTGGGCTCTGCCGAATTCAGCCTCTGCTGCGGGGCAGTGGGGCTGCCCTGATGGACAAATGGCAATCCAAAGGGAAGCAACTAAGCAGCTCGCGACAGTTTTTATGATTTTTCCGAAGAGTTTTTGTTTGTTTTGCAATTATTTCCCCTGCTGAGGGTCTGTGTGGTGTTTGGGTGTTTTGGTGTTTGGTGTGGACTGTGACAGTAAAAGTAACAGTAGCCGTAACAGTTGGTGGTGCTTGGCTGGTGGTTGCTGTTAAGGGAAACCGAGCCCACTTGACACTCCACGTTCCACAGTCCGTACTTTGCACACTCATTTGGCATTCGCTCTGTTGTCAGTTTTGTTCTTAGCCAAATTCTTTTGCAATACTCCTTTGAAACTCAATACAATTTGCATGCTAAGAAATTTGCATATATATTTATGTATACCCTGAACCAGTTACCTTTAAGTAACCCAGCTCCTTGCTTGTCGAGTGCTCGGTAGTGGGGTGGCGAGGGAACTGAGCATAATTTCATTTGGGCCATATGTTGCACCTTTAAGGCAATAAGCATCAAAGTATATTTGCTCCGGTTTGTATGTGCATACGTGTGTGCCTGGGTGTGGTGTGAGTGTGTGTTCCACCCCTTAAGTGCCTGCCCTTTTTCAGCTGCCATCAGTTTTATTTGCATGGCACTTCACACCCCACCGCACTTAGCATGCCTCGCCCTTGCCCACAACCTCCACCCTACATCCTCCATCCTCCATCCTTCACCCTCAACGTCAAGTTGCTTGTCTTTGCGGCCATTTAACTGATGTTTCTATCTATCTGATGTCCTTGGCCGGCAGGTCCTGTGTGTGGAACTCAGGGCTGGTCAACGGCAATGTTGAAATCGTGCGAAAAATTAAATAAATGGTCAGCTCAATGCACGTTTATGCTGCCTGAAACATTTTCCATTCCATTTTCCTTTCTCCCTTTTTATTTATGCCTTTAATGTGCTATAACTTGTGCATTGATTTCCATAGCGCTTTTTACCTTTTGATATATACTCGTATTTCTTTTGCTTTTTTCTCCCAAGGGCTTCCCACGGGTAGCAAATTTGCCCATTGGCCGCCTGTAAATGCCTTTCATAACGTCAATTCCATTCGCAATTTCCGCGCCAATTAAAACATTTCGGGATTGAGGGCATTTTGCATGCGCGGCACGAACACCAAACGTTAAGGGAATGTGGGGGCAGGGGAGGGATTGGGATTGGGCCTTGGGTGAGTTGGTGGGCTTGGGTATTGTTCATCATAAATAAATACTGTTAATTTTTCAATTGTCCGCTGAGCGTTTAACGGCCTTGCTGCGTATCCTGCAGGAGGCCTGCGGTGGGGAGAGTTGCGCTAGGGTCACGCCAAATTGATTGACAGTGTATTGGGAAATGGATGCACGTACTCCATATGCTGGCGAAAGTAAAAAATATGTTATTCGAAACTTTTCGTCTATATGTATGTGTGTAAATATGTATGTATGTATGTATGTATGTATGTATGTGTATAGGCAACGTGGCAAAGATTGACAGCCGAATGGCAACAGCCGCTGGGCCAATAAAGTTGACAGGATTCCAGCAGGCGAACGTGACAGTTGCGTGTCTGGGAACTGGGTCTGAGAACTGGGTCCGGGATTCAGAATGCTGGGATCTGTATTCCGAATGCGCACGTGTCGTCGTCTAGTCGCCAAACTTGGCACCGGCGTCGCACCGGATATCAAACTGTTGGCAGTTTGTTAGTGGCAAGAATCTAGCAGGGCCTAATATACAAATACGCGCACAAATGGATGGCTGTCGCGCGAGTTTGCCACATGCCACATGCCACATGCGACATGCCACACAGGCGTCCAACAGCTGGCATCAGTGTCTGTGGCGGAACTTGATGAGCAGCAGCCATTTTAATTTTGGGTCCTCTTTAGTTGACTTCTATAAATCTGTCAAGCATGACAGATGCCGCTTTGCCCCGTCTGGCTCTCCCTTTGTCCACACTGGCAATTGGAATTTCTAATCGAAGCAAATTGAATCACATGTCCTTCGGACGCGATAAGGCGCGACGGCAAGCAGCAAACAATGACAGCGGCAACAGCAGCAGGATACCAGCCGGATACCAAAGGATCTGTTGTGCGTGGCAAGACGGCATATGAAAATCAGGCAGCCAGCGAAGCATAAATCAGCTTTTGGCAAAGTGGCTAGAAGGCCTACAAGCCTCAAGCCCCAAGCCCTCGGGGGAAGGAGCAGCCGGGAAAGATAAACGATTTCCGTGCCCTTAAATACAGACGGGCATATTCACAAAATGCTCAGCTTGAAGTGAGTTAAGGTTTTCCACCACATATCTAGCAACAATGCAGCACTACACAAACCAAAGAGTCCTTTGAGGCACCCCTATATCCAAACTAACTCTCCTACTGTCCTACTCTCCTACTCCCAACGAATATATTTCATTAATTTAACTGTATAAACAAGTTTCAGCTAGAAAACGAGGTCTTATCAAACTGTCAACTCCAAAATCAAGTTTAAGTATAATACAAAAATTTAAAATTAACAAAAGATGTTGCTTAATTCAAGATTTAAGATTTTTATGTACATTTTGTACATTATTGGATGCAGATTTGTTCAGATGCTTAACATAAGTCTGTATACCAAATTTGGTGACTCTAGCTATGAAACTGTAGGAGTTTGGGGATATCATGTGGCGATTTGCGGAGGAGGGGGTGGGAGTGGCAACAAATTTTGATGCAGATCTGTCAGGAATCTCAACATTAGTCTGTATGCCAAATTTGGTGACTATAGCTTTAAAAATGTGGAAGATGCAGGTTTTCGCCAAATTGCGGGGGAGGAGGTGCGTTCATATGGACAGACGGACATTTCGCAAACACAATATACTCTTTTTCCCTTCGGGAACACAGTATAAAAATAGATAAATTATCAAAAAATGCAATAAAATTTGTAAACATTAAAGATGATGTGAAATCCAATGAAAATTATATCTCTTTTGTTATTCATTTCATGTATAGTTAAGTTATTTTCAAAGATCTGTAGAGCATTCGATTTAGCTGGTCTTCTGCATTTGCCAATTAAATTATTGTCCAAGCTTTAATGTCAATTGAGTTGTAAAAAGTGCAATGAAGCAAATATAATAATAAATCAGTGGGATTACCGCCACACAATCAACGGCTGTTAAGCTCCCAAAATGTAAAGTCAATAATTTATTGAGCTTTTGTGCAACACGCAAATGAAAATTAGTTTGATATTGGCCAAATAAATGTTAATAATGCGTCGAAAACCCCAGCAAAAACTGTGGAAGAAGAGTGTGGAGTGGGGGGCGCAACGCATTTTAAATTAAATAATCAATTTAAATATTCAAATAATTCTGGTTTTAATTTACGGCTATTTCGTTTGCTAGTTTCAGTTGTCGCTGTGAAATTGTCGTAATTAATGAAATTTGGGCCGAATGCTAAGGCTGCTACGGCCAGGAAGGAAGGACCTTTCGGCACACCTTTGGCCTTTGAGTGCTGGCAGTGGTATTCGTCCTGTTTTATGTCTTGAGCAGACACACACAGCAACCTCTGGCCCCCGCACACTACTCGTAATTTGTATCCGCAGTGTTTTGGGCGAGTGAAATTAATTTACGAGGTGAAACTTATTTGCACAGAACCCTTTTGCGCTCTGGCAGGCCGAGTCCATTGAAGCGTTTAAATTGCTGTCAACAAAAGGCAAACAAATAAATAAATGCCAAAGGCAATTGGTGTGGGAAGCACAACAAATGTGTCTACAAATGTCACAAGGAGTGTGGTCGGGGGGCCATCAAATGACCCATGGCAACCAGGACGTTACGTGCTCCAAGGCCAAATGATTAACACGTTTTTGGGACTGGGACAGCGCCTGAGAATGGAACTGGGTCTGGCTCTGGCTCTGTATCTGAGCTGCTTAAGATAACTCGAAAATATGCAGAGCACAAGGCCGCAAGAATCCCAAGTAGCGCTTTAATTGTTATAGTTTGCAAGGACCAAGGCCAGTCGGAAAATCAGATAGAAATTCCCAAGTAAAAGCACGCGCCACAGGATGCTGATGACGCTGACGTGGCAGGCACACAAATGGCACACAAGCAGCGAATCCGGCAAGGATAACCGCCAAAAATAAAAGGTAGCACACAAAACAACCTGTAAACGGCAAAGGCTTGTAGCAAACTCAGGGCCAGAAGGCTTGGTCAGTTCAATGAAGTAAGCCATGGCTATAAATAGCTGTCCTTCCTATGCATATAAATGGCCAGTTAAGCAAATGACGGCCAGTTCTGTCAGTCATCATTTATAATGCATTTAAAAGCCGCAGGCACAGGCTCAAAAACAGATTGTGCTTCAGATACTACGAGTAGTACAAGTACAGCTATAGATACAGATGTAGATACAGATACAGATACAGATACAGATACATGCTCATCTACATCCATGGATAGCTGTTGATATGGAAGCTAATCCGTCAGCACTTTGCTGGTGGACCAAACTGACCCCCAACCCAAGCCCTGTGCGACAATTGAGTGGCAGCAGGACGTAAGCGCTTGTTGATCCTTTATAAATACTTGAGAGCACAAAGCAAAGCGAAATTCTTTTGGCCAACAGCTGCTGGCAAAAGGCCGAGCCACACGGGTGACATAATCAAATCAATAATTTATGAGTTCACTTTGCCTTAAGCGGATTTACATCGCCTGCACTTCAGCGGCATTGAACAGCGGGGAGTGGGGATTAAAAGGGCATCAAAGTTTTTGCAACTGACACTGAAACTGATATCAATTAGGTGGAAAGTGATAAGTTGCTTCTGGGACTTTCGGTTGTTTGCCCAACTTTCGACTGTCAATGGAAGTACAACTGTGTTGTGAGATTAGTTGCAGGAGTGTGTAGGTGGCAAAGGACTAGGCCTGGGCTGTGGGGTTGGGAGGGTGTGGGACACTCTAACAGCGTTCGTTAACGACGCGCACACTCCACGCGCTGTGGAAGCCGTTCGTCCTGTGGATGATAATGCTCGTGACTAATGTGACTCAGCGAAGCGTGGAATGTGCAAAATTCCCGTAGCAAAGGGGGTGGGGCAAGGTAACAGCAATGCTACAGTTAACAGCAACCCTCAAAAGGCACAACCCACTGAGCTGCCCCTGATTCTTGCCCCTCCAGCACAGTGCCACAGCTGGGGAAATAATTGCAAGCCAAACAAAAGAAACAAAACAACGAAAAATCATAAAAACTGTCGCGAGCTGCTTAGTTGCTTCCCTTTGGATTGCCATTTGTCCATCAGGGCCGCCCCACTGCCCCGCAGCAGAGGCTGAATTCGGCAGAGCCCAGGCAGGCAGCAGAGACGCAGCAGCGCAGTTGACGTCGCAGTTTCTTAGCTGGACCAACAGCAGCAGCAACAGAGACAGAAGCAACTACAGTCAATTGCTTTTGTTTGGCTGCCAAAATTATTGGGTTGGATTTGGGCAAGGGGCAAAGAAACAGTTTACAATTTGAATCTTTAGAATTGTCAGCAGAGGCAGCTTTGGGCACCCTGTATAGTCCTGGCCAAAACAAGATTTGACTAATTTGGCGACCTTTCAGCGCACTTTTTGCATTTGGTTAGTTTTGGTTTTTGAAATGCGTTCACCCTGCCGCACACACACACATATACACATACACACAAGCACACACACATACGCATAGAACAAGGCAACGTCAACATTACCGTTATGATTACAATGACCCCCATGATCCCGGCCAACATCACAGTCTCAGTCTGTTTGTCATGTCCTTTGTGCAGTCGCCGCTGTTGGCAAATGCTTAGCGGTAAATTTTGGACTGCAAACCAAAGCGAAAGGAAAGGAGGCTTCTGCCTGCCTCCTGCTGAAGCCTGCCAGCCAGCGAACCAGCCAACCAACCAACCAACCAACCCGGCAAGCAGTCAACCAGGCATCCTCATGCCTCACTTCATTCCAGGGCTGCTATCTGCGGATGGAGGGACGCACCGTGCTCCTCTGTGGGCCACCAGCAAAAGGCCCGCAGTTTAAAGTTCTCGTACTCGTACCCATTTTCATTTCTGATGTGCAACGTTTTCCTTTTCGGACGTGGATGATGTTGATGATGACGGCACATTCAAATACACACAACAGAAGCCCCGCCACGACCCGCTCCTGCTTGGAGGCCTGGAACAATGCGGCGTATGATTATTTGACTGCTAATGTGAGGGCAGTTCTCGGGCGGTTTGTGGTTACGCGAAGTTCTTCGAGCTGGTCAACCCTTTGCTTTAGTTGTTGCCAGGACAGTTTGTTTCCACTTTAAAGTGTAACCAAGGCAGGATGGCTTTCCAGGCACACGTAGCAGAGTTCAGATCCAGCGGAAACGTCATCATTGAACGGCGAGCGGAAGTCTATCAATTGACGGCGCTGCAATCAGCGCTCGCCATTTTTGGTGATAGGGTCGGAGTGGGAGGTAGTAGGTGTGCGAGTATAAGCCGGTAATGAAAGTTAAACGCTGCTTAGACATGCTATAGCCAACAGTGGGGAGAAGGGAGGCAGCCACTCCCAGAAGCGAGCCGCTGATTGGCCAAAAGTGTTGACATCGCATATTTAAGAAGGCGGCAAAACAATCGCTGACGCGACGACACTTAAAGAGGTGGAGCGGGGGCAGCTCTTCATGTTTCAATATTTCATGCCATGGCCCCGGGGCCTATCCACAATTTGTTGATTAATGGACTGGCCTTAAGCCGTCGGCGTATTTTGTATATTGTGTGATGACACAAGCCAATTTACCATTTATTTAATACACTTTTTTATGTATTTCAGTTTAACATTAACTTTGATAAATAAACAGATATAAATAAATTGAGTTGAGTATTCTATTGAAGGTACTCGACCGGAAAATACCCTATAGTCAAATTTATCAATGCTTAGATTTATAATGAGATATGGCTATCTTAGAACTCTTTTCGAATCAATTAAAATAAAATACTTGAACACTTCGAAGTTTAAGATTAAAAATTTTAAATATGTGGTAAGGGGAAGAACCATTTAAATTATATATTAAAATATAAATGGTAAATCAGTCCAGAAGTCTGTTTTAAAATCTATCTAGTTTTGACCAACTTTAGTTCGAATTTTCAATTGGAATTTTCAACAGTAATTTTGTCGTGAAAATCATTTGAAATATCTTTTTATGAAAATGCAGAAATTAAATGAGCTTAAATTTAAAAGATTCAAATCATCAGCTCTAAAATTTGTTGGATTTTAAAGAAAAATTCTTAGCTGCTTATAAAACTTCACAAAAAATAACAAATTAAATTTGCAACTTCGAATGCAACAAATTTGTTGATGCTCTAATATTATTTATTGTGTTTGCATTTATATAAAACAACAAAGAAAAAGGACTCAGCTGAATTAACTCTCTCACACATACAATATGAATGTGGCAAATAGGAAATCTCAGTGCGGAAGAGTTCGACTGCTGGAGAGACCTATAGGAAAATTCATCATACGCCGCATTGGCCGCAGTCGGCGGCAATCCCCAATGGCGGGCGCTGTCGGCGGGGCATGTGAGGCATGTGGCTGTGGTATATGGTATGTGGTATGTGGAGCACTTGGGGCACAGCATGCCAGAGACGACAGTCGAGTTACAGTGCTTGGTGTTGCTGTTGTTGTTGTTTAAGTTGATGCTGCTCCTTTTTGTGCACGATTGGCGATGTGGCCAGGCGCGTTACATTTCGGGCGATTTATAGTAGAAAATATTTTTGTTGTGCTTATTGAAATGCAAGCAAGGCAAACCAGAGAACACCCTCCCCTCCCACTGCCCCAATGCCCACTCCACACACAATCAGAGCAAACATAAGCAGCAGTCATCGCCGTTGGGCAAAACAAATACCAGCACTTGGCGCAGCTTCGTCTTCAGCTTCAATCCAGCGTCGCCCGCCCCCCCACTCCATTCGGCGTCTTCCATTGTTGCCCTGCAGCGACCGCAACGCCTCCTGCTACAGTTTTGGCTGCCACACTATAAATATAACATTAATTTTTATGTTTTCATATTTAGCAACGCTTCAGTAAACACACACACACACACACACACTGAGCCAGCCGCCTTATTGCTGTAGTTAGATAGAGCCATTGAATGACGTTTATGAGCGATATCAGTGGCGCTGACGCTGATGCTAACGTCGACGCTGGCGCTGGCATCGACGTTGGCGTCGCATGTGGTTGTGCAGCCCACATTTGCTGAAATGCTCGTTAACAGCACTGTTAACGGCAGCATCCACAACTGTTAATGCTACGCTGCTGCTGCGACGACGACGCCAGCGACGACGCGACGTCGACTGCGTTGTCTGCCTTCTATTGTCATTTGCCACATGTGAAATTTACCGTTACTTCTTGGCCGGCGCTTCATTCATTCATTCGCTGTTTATATTTCGTTTGTGACCGTGCACATTTTTTGGAATAACGGTTTTTTAGTCTTTCGATTTCAATATTCCCACTACAGTTATAGTTCGAATAATATTATGGCATCGTTTCCTGTTGTTGTTGTTGAAGAAACTGTTAAAGGTGTGAGGCTGGAAATGGAATATGTAAAAAAAAGTGATAATTTACATACTACTACGTAAAGAAATATGTGTTTTCTTCAGATAGGAAAATAATGCCAAAAATTGTGAATTAATAAACTAAAAACTATAAATCAATATCTGAAAATAATTCAACTTAAGATCAGTGAAGACTTTAAGGATTGCATTAGAAACATCTTAACACTAAAGAAACTAAGGAAACATCGAAAGATCGTAAATTCTATTCTCAACTCCACGACTTTTGAACTAGATTCTTATAGGATCATGAGCAACTTAAAGCAAACACAAGCGGATTTTACCATCGATTTATCTATTATCAAGTTAATTCCTTTGGATTACCTTAAATAATGATCGATAAGATAAATGCGGATGAAACTTAATCCTTATTAACAGCTTGGTACTGTAACTCTACCATCTATCATATATTGTTTGTTACTTATAAGCGCTGAAGCGCCATCGATTAACGATTGATACTTAACTGTCGATAGTATCGAAAAAATATGTAAACATTTTAAATGGCGTTCAAGAAACTACGGAATTGTTAAGGCAATATATTTTATGGCATAAATGACTACCTACAGATAACTAATGCTCTCAACTAACGGTGAAGCACATACAGCTCACTTCCGGCCCTGT
This sequence comes from Hirtodrosophila confusa, assembly GCA_035043065.1. Taxonomy (NCBI): domain Eukaryota; kingdom Metazoa; phylum Arthropoda; class Insecta; order Diptera; family Drosophilidae; genus Hirtodrosophila; species Hirtodrosophila confusa. Next base: position 1,129,234 of record JAWNNI010000024.1, read on the forward strand.
TTATAACCCGTATAGTGCTTGATTTTGTTTACGATCTTTTATAAATAATGATAGCGAATGCATTTACAGGCACTCTATCTATCCGTTGACTGCTATCTGTGTAGTTGTAGTTATCAATCTGGCCAGAGATAGATGTCGTATAACCCTCAATTGCTGTCATAGACAAAGTAATTCACTCGGTGGGCCACTCGACTAACGGTATCAATGGGGGGATGGGATTTAAACTTGAACACACGCCCGCAGCGATAAACTGCAGTTAAGTGAAGAGCGGGGGTGTGGGCGGCTCATTAATATGATTTGGCGCGATTAGGTAGCGATTTTTAACGCCTGCAATTAGAAACGGCCGCAAATTGAAAACTAAACAGGGTCGGGGCAGAGATGTGCGTCTGTCAACAGCAAACGCACTCCGTTGCGGTGCTTCAAAAATGATTTACACACGTTAATCATAAATTATGCCTTTCAAGTGGCCGCCACCGACAAATGCAGATGACGATGATGATGATGATAATGACGTTGCTGATGCTGATGATGACAACGATTGACGATGGGTAGAACGATGACGATAATCGAAATAATCGGCAGCAGCTGGTGGTGGGAACTCTTTGTGTGCCTTGACGGCAGCTCCCTCCCACCTGCCTCTTTTGGCCACTTCGCCTCTTATCGGGGCATAACGTCACATTTTAGTTTTCAGTTTTCAGTCTACGGATTTCACATTGTCAATCAATTGGCTCAATTGAACGCGTCGCAGGCTACTTTCAATGCCAGTGATTTGAGAACGGTTCAGTTCGCGTCGGTCGTTGCTGGGCATCGCACCTGAAACCTATTCGCAAATAACCAGACGGGAATTCACACGGACTTGCCTTCTATATCTTTATAAAATTATCATTTTGATGTCTTCGCGTCCGGCTAAAACGTGTTGTGCTTAATTAAAAATTTTGGCAAACTGATTAAAGCCAGGAGCGCGCTAGATAAATTTTCTATATTAAGATATAGTAGCGACGTTTTTTATATTTCATTATCGTTTACAATGCATTTAAGGGATTTTCATTTGCTAAAATTAATTTTCGTTGTGTTTTGTTTTGCCCTGGGGCAATCTCAAGGTTGGTATTATAACAATTCACCATTCGATCGCTAAAGTTATTGACCTTAAGCACTTAAGACACCAAAAGGATTGTGCCACGAACTGAAACGTATCTCCAATTTGATAAGATTGTGTTCATCTAGTCAATTTTAAAAGTTTCCTTTAAGTGATTCCTAAATATCTAATCCTTAAAAAAAGAAAAAAAGTTCATGAGACTAAAATTTGTTTTGTCCATTTTAAATTATCTAATCAAGCTGACTCAAAGTCAGTCAATATGACCACAGAAAAGGGGAAGAAATACTGTTTTCTATCTTACAAGTACCTTAATAACTTAAACTACGTGTGTTTCAGAATTCTATATGTACTTGATCACACCCTTTTTACCTGCTTAGTTTCCTTATCCATCCTAAATAAAATATTAAGTGTTTTTTCATTGTATTTTATGATTTCTATTCAACGCATTCATAAGTCATTATCAACACTTCATTCACAAATTGATAATGCTTTTATTTATATTTTAAACAAGACTTTGATTTTGCCACTCAATAAGTAGTTTTCTTGGGAACACTCATAGCCAAGTGTTTTATTCAAATTAAATTTCAATAAGCTCTTTCTTCCTGCGATCCAAGTAACCTCATCCCATCTTATTCCGCTGAATAAGTTGCTTTCTTTAGATCTTTTTAACTATTTAACCTAACTAAGTCAAATGTTATATTCAAATGATGTTCTACTAAGCTCTTTCCACTGTCCTAAATGGTTCATTTGATTATCAATACTTACTGTAATCCATTAATAAAATCTTCTCAGTCACAAGCGTGTGCATTGATCAAGAAATTTGTTCAGATCTACCGACATACACCTCGACCACAAACTCACCACTCTTAAGAGCTTTTGATAAAATGATCTTCGGAGAGTAGCCGACAGCATCGTTTAAGAGAGAGAAAGCCGAATTCCATTGGAAGAGGTGGTGATAGTTATCGTGTGCTCTTACTGAATTGCCGTTGTTTTATTCAGCTCACTTCAGTTTAGTTCGATTCTTGGGGGCTTTGATAAGCCACCTTGAAGGTGGGAACTGAGAAGGTAGCAATAATATCAAATTGAGCACAGACTGAACAGCATGCGCAGCTCGCTCACACAATCCGATCAGACCGATCGGCCAGATCGGTGGGGTGGTGAGGGGACAAGTTTCTGTTGGATGACAATTCGCTTAAAAGTGCTCGCGAATTCTCAAGACAATTTAGTTAAAAAACGCGCGTTGTACGAGGCAGCAGCGTTTTTGCGACTATCTTGAAACCGAAAGCTATATAAACCATATACAAATAGAACTGACAACTTAAAGTGTAAATATAGCAGCAATAAAAAGCGACAACAACAACTATTACAGCACGTGCCAGAAGAAATTCTCAGACGCCTGCCTTGAAATTGCGCAAAGTTTTGATAAGGCAATCAGCGCGTTTGTTTCTTCTTTTGCGGATTGACTTCTTTTATCACGGCCCGAAAAGCGTGCCAAGTTTTCCAAAAATTTAATTAATTAATATGCGATAAAAGTGCGATCGATTCCTAATTGTGTCCCCCCAATTAGAATATTTAAATAATTGCTACGTCAACAGAAATTTGTGTTGTTTTTGTTGCCCACCTCTTTGTGTTATTTAAATTTTGTTTTCTTTCTGTTTTGTCGCTTGGCTGTTTTCGACTTGTGTGCGTAGATCGTACGATTTTTAACCAGTTTGCGTTTATTTTTGTTGCATTTTATTTGACATTTTTCGGCGTTTCGGCCAAATCGCAGAGTGCCGCGACGCGTTTTTTGCGGCTCTCGCGTTTATAGTCGTGTGTTGTGTGTGTATAAAATATATGAATGTATGTATGTATGTACATGCATACATAAATAAGTGTATCTATTTATTTTGGCAACAATTTTCAATGTTGTCGCGTTTGCTGATGTTTTTCTAGTTTCATTTAATTTGAGGTAGCGCAGACGCCGTCTGACTGATTAGATAATGACAGCAGATTCATTGTTTCCTGCTTAGTTAATCTACAAATGACTTTCTATTCCATAGATTCATTAGTGTGAGTGCTCATTGAAGTCAAATCACAAATCAAAGTGCAAGCAAAAACAATTAAAAGCAATCCAAACAGACACTTAGAAACTGCAAGCGAACAAAGCACAGAGAAACACCGCAATTGAACTGTAAAAACTAGACAAAGTTCATACCATGGCCATAGAGTTACGCTCTACGAGCACTGTAAGTGATAGCACACACAAAACAACAACAGCAACAGCAACAGCAACTGCAATTGAGACAGCAACAACAACTGGCTATAGCAACAAGAACAACAAGAACAACAAGTACAACAAAATCAACAACAACAACAACAGCAACGACAACAACAACTGTCAACGTCGCGCCCAACAGCTGTTCAGCTGCGCCTGCGCAAATGCAAATCTGCTGCTGCTCACATTGATGTTAACGCTGAGCAAATGTTGCAGTGCCACGCCCATAACAGCGCCCTTAACAGCCAATCAACAGATGCTGCCTGCAGGTGGCGCCACATTGACGAAACTGCTCGATGGCAAGGGCATCCTTAACATGGGCTTCAAGTTCCTCAACGTATCTGGAAAGATCGGCACACCGCTGGGCATAGGTGAGAAACAGGCTGAGAAAGAGTGCAGAAAAAGCTGTGCTGGGAACTGAGCGGGGAAGTGCTTTATTGGGTAGGCTGAGGGGAGTGCTGTTTGCTTTTAGCCAGACTGTGCTAATTTTAGACTGCATTCAAGTCTGAGAACGAGATGCAACTCAACAGCTTCTACAGTTGCTTTAACCCCAGCTGAACTGGCAACCTGCTGTGTGATCAGTTACAGTTCTTTGGTATTATCTATTTTCTTACTGATTCTTGACATTACAACATATTTACAGATGATCTACTCCAGCTAGAAAAATTAATTCAATTATTTTTATTTAAGAATGTTTTATTAAACTACTTAATTTAAATATGGCAGACATTCTCTTTTTATATTTTTAAGCTAAGAACTTCAAATTTGAATGAGCTTCTAAAAATATTTGAAACCTTTAACAATATCGCATGTTACGACTATCGATTATAGGAACTATCGAGTGGTCCACTACCGATAGATATCAAATTGTATTCATAAAATACAAAATATAATACCTTAACAATTAGTAAATTAGCTAAGTAGTGAATGTCAAGTATAAGATTTTCCACACAGTTCAATTGTATCTTAAACTTGTTCTCTTCAAAATAAAAAGTTTGTTCTTTTGTTTGTTCAAACTTTTATATTGATTTCCGGAATTTGCAATTTAATTGGATTGTTACGTATTCCGTTTTCTACGTATCTGTTATGTGATTGATAAGGAACTTATTTAGACAACGTCGCGTCTTTATGGCATTGTCTATTACCTTGGGGGTATTCCAAATCGTAAATTTCTTTAAATCACCCCACCTGCTTGTTTGGGATTTACTGTATTCAGATTATCTTATCGCTTTCGTTTTGTTAGCGCACTTTTATGATTTGTTTTTATTACGCTTTTGCAGGGATTTAGTAATTGAATATTTTCAATCAATGGCGTTTGGCAGAAGGTCGTGCCAATAGATGACACCCGAATTAAAGTTACTTTAAGCTTGGCAATTTGAGGTTATTTTGCTTAGAAATGTTGAGGACAACAATCGATCAATAAGGTCGAGAAAACGCTCTTTCAAGAGAGCATTTTCTGTTCTTATATAACTCAGTTTTTTGTACCTATTGAATTTGGCATAAAAATAGCTCAATATATAAAAAACTAAGAGTGAGAATTTCATCAAGTCAAATTGTACTTGCACTGTTAATTTAAATTTGTTTTCTTTACTGTAATTTAAATTTTTGAGATCCTGCCGTTACCGATATATTTCATATTTACAAATATATATATTATTAAGATCAAAAAGACGATCCAGAATTTATTTTTAGCTTAGAGCATGTCTAAAATTATAAAAAAGAAATGAAATACAAGTATTTAACTTTGTACGTTGTTCCTTGCATTTTGGACTTTGCTCAATCGCTTTGAAATAAATAAAATTCTTGACATATATCCAAATGGCGCATTTCAGAGATGTTTACCTACTCTCAGAGCCAAGCATACGTAGGTAGATACCAAAAATACCATCATTGACGTCGTAGTCAACGTACCCTAGAAACCAAAAATACCATCATTGACGTCGTAGCCAACGTACCCTAGAACATATTCTATAATAAATATAAATAGGTCAATCAATGTCTATGAACTGAACGGGGTATTCCAGCAGAGATGCACATCGTTTATTTATATATTGCTCATAAGAATATTTCGCGAAGCAAGATATCTAGAGATGGGGTTGCGATAGAGTGTTCAAAAATTTGTTTCCGCCCCGGGTTTTTTTAACCCTATCCCGCAGGTCCGTGAATCGTGATCAATTTGATAATAACATTTTTAAATTTTTACTATCTTGTTTTCCTCCAATCACACGTATTTCTAATGCGTAAAAAACAAATGTAAAGACTGCAAAGTACTTAAGTACTCAAATACCAACATATAAATACTTCTTAATGTTTTCATATCTTAAAACAGATTTTGTAAAATTTACACTTCATACTATTTGACATATCAGATATGTTCGGGCGAAAAAAACCCAGCATATATCAAAAATAATATTTATGATAATATCGATATGGCGGCGATGTATCGCAAGCAATATTATATCGAGTCGGGACGATATTTTCATAAAGATTTCGATAAATAAAAATAGATGTATTTATATTTAAATTCTCATATAAAGTATCCACAGTATGTACAGTCGAAAATATCTAAGTTAGGAGAAGACGAGCCCCTTTATTTACTTTTATATCGTTTGCTGTACCTACTCATTCAAGATCTAAACGCATTTTGTTTCGTTTATTCGTTACACGCTCTACACGCTGATTTATTGCTTATTCTTTTACATTTTATGGCACATTGCCTATTCCTGCGCTTCATAATATACTACATATAAGCAAATGTTAACACTCTGGTACACACCGTCACATAAATTAACATATGCTTTGCTTAGCCTGCTGCAAGGTCGCAAAGGCAAAAATATATTTTTCTTTTTTATTTTGTTGCTTGATTTTATTTATTTTTTAATCTGTCGGCTCATTTGCTTTTCATGCTGTTTCATTTCAATTTTAATTTATTCGCAGTGCCAACAGATTTTTCTAGCAATTATTCAACTAGTTTCTGTCCACAACAACAACACAACAACAAAAACAACAACAACAACAACTATGATAAATAGTGGGCGTGTTGTTGCCCTCTTATATAAAATAGAAACTGACGCTGTCGCCTTTAATTGTTTTGTTTTTGCGCCACAACTAAAAAGTAAAACAATAACAACAATTTTCAATTATAATGTTTTGATTGGTTACAGCCACTGCGCCAGCAAAAAGAGGGGCGTGGCCAGCGCCTCCTATTTCCAATTGAGTCCACGAGCCCCCACGCGAACTCAAACCTTATGCAATCAAAAATCACAATCATTTAATTGACATTGACACTGAACTTGAATTAAGCACTCGGCGGCGATAAGCAGCGCATTATAATAAATTTATATTAATTAACACATTAGGCAGTTGATTACAAATTTTCCTAGCACCTTAAGTCCCCACATCGACTGATAATCCCCCTCAGTTTGTATGTAGACATGCTAATACTATCGATATTATGTGCTTATCACATGGTCGAAATTATGAGATTTTTATTGTTAGTACTTGAGGTAAGTGCACAGGCCATGGTCTATACTTATCTTGGCCGTCTGGCATCGCTTATCAGCATTTTTCATTTTAATTCCATTGTCTACAAATTGCGTATTTGTATTTGTTGTTGCTGAATCTGCAGCCAATGAAAATAATCAAAACTATTGCTAAATCTGTTTCAGTAAGTCTGGCCAAATGAATATTTCTATTAAGACAACCAGTTTTGTCGTTGAGCAAGTCTTAACTGACGATTTAAAATTTATATTTATGCCAAATTGCTTTTTTTTTAATCAATATTGCTTTTATTTGTGCTGGCAGACAAAGTGTAGACAAATAACCTGATTTAGATAGTGATATTGATTAGCTTTTAAAATGTTTTATTTTTCACTTAGAAATATGATATAATGAAATTTAAAGAGTAGGAAAGATTTTTAATTGATTATATTATCAGTAATTACACCTCTATAATACGAGCAATTAAATATATCTGTAATAATTTACATTTGAGTTCAATCGATTAATCATGCCTTAATTTGTCCGAGCTATTATTGTTATCGCGCAATAGAGTTAGAGAGATTTGAATAAATATTTATTTAACTTTAAAATTGTACAGAATATAAACTTATAATTTTGTACTGTAGCAAGACGAGCCAATCCCTGTTATATATCAAATACCGATTGCAAATTTGTTTACAATTAAACACATTGCTCACCTGATGTTTTAACATTAATCCACTTACATAATTAATTTATTTCATTCACTGTACTCTCATCATTTAAGTACAATAATAATATTTAGAAGCTGATTCAAGAATAAAAATAGTTATTTTATTATTATTATTATGATTTTATTATAAAGCACTTCTATCCCCCTCGCTGGCCATTATTACCTATGCGCAGTTTCTGAATATAAACCTGCCAATATTTCCTGCCATCATCATTCATAATTGAAAAGAATTCTCAGCCAGCACGGCCACAAGCACAAATTGATTTGACCTTATTGATTAACGGTCATTTGGTGAAATATTTTTACCCGTCAGACATCAGCGCTTGGCAGTTGATTTTTCAATTTCAATTAAAACCATTACAACAATTACAATATGCAATGCGCTTTTTATTATTTATGCAAAAGTTTTGATTAAACCAATAATTATTGGTTTGGGTATAGAAACAGCTGTCAGCTGCAGCGGCAATGAACCCTTCTCAAAACCTGACTGGCCATCAGTGTGTGTGTGTGTGTGCACGAGTGTGTGTGTGTGTGTGTGTGTACGTCTGAGTGTTTACCCAGGACATTGCCAATCCATAACTTTTCGCTTGTCACATTTTCTATTATGTATCAAGAGCTGTTGACATTTTGTGGGTCCCGTTTTATTTCCATTATCATTTCCATACTTATATACATATATGCATATATGAGTGTCTCACTGTGTGGCAAGGCACCTAGAATCAACCGCAAGTTAAAGCGGAAGATGAAAATTGTCAAGTTTTTGGGCACTGCCAAAGTTTGTGGCATTCAACGCCATTTTGCTTATGTGTCTTATTTTTGTTGATTAAAACCCCATGACGGAGTGAGGTTGCCACACATTGTGTCTGTATTGTATGTAAATGATTTGTATACACACACCCACACACACACACACACATGCATACGTGTGTGTCTGCTCTTGATTGTTTTGAAGTTTTAAGCCCTAATCAATTTGGGCTTTTGCGCCACCTACAAAAGACACTTTATCTGCCTGTTTTTTCAACTCGGCTTGGTTTCGTTTTTTTTTTTAATGAGAAAACTTTTAGCAGCTTATGCTGAAACTCTCTGCGTAACAACAACAACAAAATAATTAGCTTTAATCATTTGTTTACTGTCATCTGTTCTCGCCCACAGCTCAATCCCTTTATGCAAAGTGCGATGAGAAGCAATTTCAATGTCAAAACGGGGACTGTATACCCATTCGGTTCGTCTGTGATGGTGATGCCGACTGCAAGGATCATAGTGATGAGCAGATTACCGAGTGCAAGTTTCCCGGTAAGTTTCAAATTTCCAAATTTTGTGCTGCATACTTTTAGGTGTCAAGCTAAATGCGCGCCTTACACTGGCGTCCATCACATTGAGCGACGTTTCATTTTTGCCCGTTTCCGAATTGATCAAAAAGCGAAACTTGTTTGCCACAATTACGCATGAACGTTGACTGGGGTTGGGACGAGGAATGGAATGGGGAAGGGGTAGGGGTAGGGGCGCTGAGTGCTGACCAAAACTGTGCCAGGGCAGTGCGCTCATTAAGCTCACTAAACGTCGACGCCAACTGTAAATGCAACGCAGTTTTGCTGACTGTGGCATGCAACGTTGTTGCATCAGCAATTTATCAACGCGAATTCGTTGCACGAGACTTTTGCGTCGCTATTCGACATAAAAGGAAACTATGTGAGGTCGTCTGCTTTATTTTATCACAATATTTGTGCCAGCCACCAAAAAAACAGAATATATTCGCATATTATAAAATTCAGATAAAAAGAGAATCTCTGCGTGAAAATGCGCACAACGCGAATGCTTTTGTTTGGATTTTTCTTTGTTGTTGCTGCTGCTGCTTCAGTGCACTACGTAATTGTTACGTAAGTTTTTCTGAAGGGCAAATCTCAAGCAGCGAAATTGATAATGAGCCCTCAGAGGTAACAGAAAACCTGCAGCTCAACTTGGCAGAAGAGTTGCAGGTGAAGCTTCTTTTTAAATAACAAGCGAACTGTATAATGCATGAGTAAAATGAAATGTTCAGGGGGAATTGTGAATAAGTAGAAAACATGAAGTTAAATGTAATTTGTAATAAGATTATATGTGTATAGTGGATCCTTATGATACACGTGGAAATCATTGAACTGGTCACATTTCAGCTTCTTCAACTGCAAAGGTAGTATTTCAATCTTAAGGTTATACTTGATAGTCTTCAATTAAACTTCATTCGATATGATGTTGAGCTCATACAGTTTCAATGTGATAGTACAGCTATAGCGTCTGTCCTTCAAATATCAATTTTTATATCAAACTATATAGCTATTATATAATATCTTTCCCTTAACGTACTATAAGTATTCCAAAAGTAATATTATAGATGTGAATTATGTCATTTTAATGGTGTCAACTTCTATTTATAATAATAAAACAAAATTATAATACCCTGCTAAGGTATACAAAATAGCATTCTTTAACCAAAAAAATTTTCAAAAATAATATACAAACTTTAAAAAATTGTTTATTTAAATTTTTGTATTCTTATTTTTTTATTTATTTTTTGATAACAATGAAAAACTCGCTCTCTAACATGTTGCCAATGCTGCTCAGCCACCCCACAGCCCCTCAGCAGTGCCTTCGCTTTTGCACTCACAACAATGCTCAACAGCAAGCTTAAACGAAGAGGAAAGTCACTCAAATTTTGACTCGTTTTGCGCTCCACTCGCTGCGCCAGCTGCTGGCTGCTGACTGTTGGAGTCAAAGCTGCCATTGAGATTTGCGGCTCGAGAGATGCTGCAAAGCAACTCTTGGCAATTGTTTTTAAGGATTGACGCTCCGCAGCTGTTCACTCAGTTGGCGGCGAACTTTTCAACCGAGTGGACGGTCGGGCAATCCGTTAGCGCGTTGAGTGAAAATCCTAATATTGGTTAAAGCCAGTGCATATAGAAAGTTAAAGGCGAGCCAACTACTAGAAACAAAACAGAAATAGTGTGAAAAGTAAGCGCAGGAAAAGTGTGCCAAGTGAAAGAGTTTTGACAGGCTATTCAGGCAGAGCCTGTGCTCTAGGGGCATCAGGGCCATAAACAAATTGGCCAGGGAAAATGATATTAATATGCCCTCGAAATGCCGACTGCAAACTACCAGCGAGAGTTGCTTCTAGTTTAGAAGTCCTTTGAAGTTATGCAAAGTGCTTTGACAAAATGCCAGCGCCAGGACAAGGAACCCAAAAGCTTACCCGCCACGCCGTGTGCCGCAAAGATATGCCATAGAAACTTGTGTGTTTCTTTTTTATTTATCTTCATTTTTTTTGATTTTTTTATTTTTTTTTTGTCAGGTCCTTTTTTCAGGTTGTGCGGCATTTTGAAAAGTCGCCGTTGTCAGGCTAATCGGCAATGTCCATCTGTGTCATTTTGTGGGCCTGGCTATGAAGAATTCAGACTTTCGTCTGATTTGCCGTTTCACTTATCATTTATCATTTAGTTCTTCCCATTAAATGTGTTTCCTCAATTTCCCACAAAATTGCTGAATGTTGTCTGCGTCCGTCTGACAGTCATTTACAACTCTGGTCATGTTTTGCCATAGATATTTATTCCGTTGACTTTTGACAGTTGTTGTTGCTGTTATCCTTATTGCCGTTGACCATAATGAACTTGAAAATTATGCCCGGCATTTTGTCCGTTGTCGAAGCGGAAATTATGCAATCAATTTGTGCAACTTGGCTGCCTCAAATATGTCACAAAGGCGTCGCAATTGAGCTGACATCATGGAAATTAGCTTCAAACATTTCGAGGGTGTATCAAGTGAAAAGTGCCACACAAATCATTAAATCAAATCAAATCACTAAAAGATTTCTCTCTTAAAGCCTAACCAAGACATTTGTGTTTCAAAACTAAACAATATGGGACACATTTGGTGTTTAATATTTGTGACCAGTTTGCTGCACACTCAAAGTCACAGTCTGGGCGCATTGGTTCCTGAAAATGGTATGATAAAAGCTCATATACATATCTTTAACATATATATCATATATACAGATTTAACAATAATTATATACATTTTATTAAAATCATCAAAAAATATCAGATATTTAATTGGAAATTTAATAACAAATATCTTATTTATTTATATAATGTTGTTCTAGTTGAAACTATCTTATTATTTAGTTAATTCTTAAATATTTTTAGCATACATTACTATACAAACAACGAAGACTTATCTGTTAAAGGTTCACCTCTATTTTCAAAAGATTACCTCTTAAATTAGTCACAAAGTGTGTGACTCATTAAAGAAAGCGACTCCAAACTGTGTTTATATTATACTTGGGTCCTTCTATCAGAACAAAGCTAATTTTTACTCCCTGTACCCAAAAAATGGGTAACAAGGGGGTACTAAATCTGTGAAAATGTATGTAACAGGCAGAAGGAGACATCTCCGACCCTATAAAGTATATATATTCTTGATCAGTATCAAAAGAGATTTTGATTTGGCCATGTCCGTCTGTCCGTCTGTCCGTCCGTATGTATGAACGCAAGGATCTCAGCAACTATAAGAGCTAGAGACACCAAATTTGGAACATAGGTTCGTGTATAGCGGGATCAGGTCAAGTTCGTTTTAGATTTGAGATATTTTCCCCCATTCCAGAGCTATTCGATAAAAACCGTTTTACAGTAACAATTTTCAATATATAGATTTGGGATTTGGCATGTATAATACTTTGGTCATTCTTAATCTACTGTCAAAATTTCAAGTCAATCAGATAATAAACACGGAAGTTATTGAACAAACAAGATGCAGTGCTGCAGCGCGGGGAAGAAGAAGCACAGCCACCATTTAAAATGCCTCGCTTGCGCTGTCGCTGTGGCTCTTGTGTGATCATCTTTGTGTATGTGTAAGTGTACGAAGACGCGATCGGAAATATTTGACCTGGGTACAGGGAGTTTTGTACTCGACTATAGCATTCTTACTTGTTTTTATAGAAAAATGTCCCAGCAACTCAACGTTTCATTATATATAAGAAAAACAATCTGATGGCTATATTTTACCTAACCTTAGCTATACCAACCTAACCTATATTTTATACAATCGTTTCAGATTTAAATTCACATAAATATTTTTAATCATAAAAAAAGAAAAGAAAATAGCATAATTTAAAAAATTGCTTTTAAAATATTAATTTCTGCATCAAAAACTTTTTAGGTTAGAAAGATATCTCGACCAATATTAGTAATTGCAAGTTATATATATTATGCTTTTTGGTCAAATTTAATCAACATCAAATTACTATATCAAGTAGTTTTTATATACTTATAAAAACATTTCCTCAAGGACATATATTCGCGTTGTTGTAATTTCTTCTTTGATGCTGAAAGGACATCCAAAGAATGTTTAATTTATCGCAGTGTCTAAGGAAAATATATTAGTTTCTTAGTTAAGCCATTTAAAACATTAAATCAATAGCTTGTGTGAAATTTTCTTAACTAACAAGATACAACACCGTTTGTTTATTTATCCAACGTTTTAATAATTCAAATTGAGTGCGCTTATGATCATTATGAGAAAGTTGAACTCTGCACTTCAAAAAGTCACTCACTTTATCCTTTAACAAGTTACCAAACTTTTCATAGCTCAACGTATTTGTTGCTGTAAAACAACATTATACTTGAATCAAACATGCCAAAATCCCAATCATGATGTACACAATGCCACCGTAAAGCGTTCTCCGGACTCTAATCCACTTGCACTCAAAGTTTCCACTGCGACGAGGCGCCGCGTTGCATGCAACAAAATATTTTGCATACGCCGCTTGACATTTGCATACAAATTGCCAGACGCTGCAGCGCCAAAGGCCAAAGTTTTTTAATCAACTGAAAAGCCGTTTAAACTTAGTTAAAAAATACAAATTATGCTGAAATTCAGCTGGCAATTTGCCGCTCAGTTATATCAATTGCAACACGCAACAATCAATGAAAACAACTTTTTTTATTATTATTTTAACGCCATTGCCACAAACAATAAATTTAATTTGATTTTTAATTGCTGCCCCAAGTGGTATTGAATTTAATGTGTACCCTAAAACAATTGAAAAAATGTGCTTCAATTGGTCCAAAGGGCACAGTTTGCATACAAAAGTATTAGCTATATAGATATGTACATATGTAATGCCCCATACTAGTAGCAACAACAAGAGTCAAACATGTACTTACAAACTGCAATAAAAATAATTCAAATCGCATAACATTGGCAAATATTGAGCATATAAAACAAAACGGAAAAAATTTAAAAAAAATTGAAAGATGAATATAATCTGATATTTAAATACCCTTTATATACTCAGATCTTAACTAAAACCTGTAAAGAGATTATGGCACACATGCTATAGTTTTTGATATAGTTACTATGGTACGGAAAGGAAAATGATATACTATGTAGTTGACCCACAGGACTTAATGATACTAGTTAAGTTAATAAAACCCACTTGAAAAGAAAGCAAAAGACCAAGACTCAACTAATATTTGTGAATTACTTATTGTTTGTAGGCAATAAATTGATTTTAGATTAGTTCGTTGAAGTGTCACATATTTCATAAGGAAACTAAAATACCCTCGTCATCACTCGTATAAATAATAAGTGTTTGTTAGGTTGCACATGTGACCAATTTTTATTGTTCAACGGATGTGAACTCGTATTTATATTTGCCTGTTATTTCTGTTTTTCCTTTTTTAACAAATATTGGCGCTCACTGGTTTTCGATTCGATTCGATTCGATTTCGTTTTGTTTTCCTTTATTTTCAAAATAGATGCATGTAGGACACAAGTTTTACTGTGCTTTTCTGTTTTTTCATGCCACATTTCATTTGACTGGAGCGACAAAATGTGACTTGAGCCATTCAAGCGGAGAGTTGTGCCCATAAAAAGTTTAGAAAAGTAATCATATAAAATGTTATTGATATGGCAACTTGGGCCTGTCACAGCCTTCACTTTTGTACGGCATTCAAATTGATTAACATTAATGTTTCTTACACTTATTGTATGGGAATTTAATTTGCATAGACAAAGACCAAATGTGGTAGAACAGTCAACGAGTATTGCGTGCTAAATTTAAGCCAGAGATTAACAGGTGGCTTAAGAAATTTTGCGTAAATAAATAAGAGTTAAATTGAGTGAATAATGCTCAAGAATCTTGATCATTTTAAACCCTGCCTTTTTGATAAGGTTTTCGATTTAAAATGTTTTTCTGAATTAATATTTATTGTTCTCACAACCATAATTGCACATTATTTTAAGTCTACTTTTGCAACATGCACAACTTAACAAATCTAAAATTAAAACATTTTCTTAAATATAAGAAGCGAAAAAACTTTTATAATACTTTCTTCTTGCACTAAGTTAACTATTCCTTTTAACTTCCGCAAGTTTACCATTAATTATGATTTTCATATACTTTTTTGTTGTTGCCATGGAAAGTAAACTTGATGCAGCTAAAACTTACATTATTTTATATTAGTGGTATTAATAAGTTTTAATTGAAAACTTTTAAAGCCTGACAGAGTATCGTAAAGAAAAACGTGACTTTTTAAAATATAAACAGAAATCACCACAGAGTTCTCTAGTAAATTTATAGGTCAACTGTTTAGCGTTGTTTTCATTAAATTCAATTAATTAAATATTGTTATATCGCACATAGATAAACAAGTGGCCAAATAGAATTCCAGATAAAACGAAACATTTCTTGTCCTCCGAGTGGCATTGAAAAGCAATTGGAAATTCATCGCCCGCGCGTATGCAACGATTTTATTTATTTTTATTTTTACTGTATATATATATTTCTTTGCACAGCACGTGCTCAAGTGAGTGTAAATAAACACACTTATACACACACCAGCACACACATACATATAAGTACAACTGAGCATAAAACTCGATGGCAGCTTTTTTGTTGGCTTTTGTTTTTGATACGGGTCGAAAGCAAAGTTCAAAGGCAGCCACAAAAAAAAAACACACACACAACACACACACATGCAAAATATGCACATACATAGACGAAAGGACACTCGATTAAACATGTTTGGTTTCATGCTCTTTACAGAGGCCACTTGCTCATCGAACCATTTCCGGTGCTCCAATGGCAACTGCATACCGAACAAATGGCGCTGCGATCAGGAGAACGACTGTCATGATGGCTCCGATGAGTCAACCTCGCTGTGTAGTAAGTCAAACAACAACAAAAATACCACAATGAATATAGACTATAAGTTGATATGTATATAATATATAATATATATGAATACTATATATTAACTATATTATCGACACACAGTGAATGCCTGTCCCAACAATGAGTTCAAATGCAAGACCGTCGACCAGTGTATACCCCGCAATTGGCTCTGTGATGGCAGCAACGACTGCCGGGACAAGTCCGATGAGGCGCACTGCAGTAAGCAACAACAACAAATGCATACAAATACCTTAACCACCCCCTCCGCTGTCTGTGCTCATAACTCACTTCTCCACTTGCATTTAATAATGTGTTGCGCATAATTTCAAAACTATGTCCCATACGCGGTTTAATCAAGTCGTTGAGCATCGTTGCATTCGAGTGTACATTAAGGCTATACATATAAACACATAACACGGCACAATGGGCACACGCACACACACACACACGCAGGCCAGGCACAACAAGCATACGCAGCGTTGGCTGCTCTGGCGTCGCCTGGCAACAGCGCATAAAGTGCTCAAAACTCATAACACGCACTCACACAAACATACGGTTATTACACGCCCTCTCGCACACACTAGCACACTAATACTAACACTAACACACTAACAACAACCCTTGGCCTTGGCTGGCTTTTCGATAGGATTATATAATGGCATTCTGGCCGCAACAAATATAGGGGCAGCTGCTTTTTAGTTTGTTTGGGAGCAGCTGAATATAAGTGTATTTAATACGCCCAATGAAATTTATTAGCTGCAGTTATAATCCCTTCAGTTAAAAAACCCCCTCACTCCTTTCGTCTCGTTCTGTATCTTTCATCTAAATCTTAGAGGCACGCACCTGTTCACCGGATGAATACAGTTGCAAGAGCGGCGAGGGCGAATGCGTTCCTTTGGCCTGGATGTGCGACCAGAGCAAGGATTGCAGTGATGGCTCCGATGAGCATGCCTGCAGTAAGCACCTCCTGCAAACATTCAATTCCAATATCTTTTGATTTGTAGTAAACGTTCAATTCCTGTTGATTTACAAAGTAGAAACTCCGTTTAACACATGAGTGCATCCTCCTATTTCTGAAGGTTTTTGCATATTCAGCCTAAAAAGCATCAATTATTTATTTGCTAATGCATACACTCAATATTTACGATAACAATATAAATATTCTTGCCTCTGCCAACAAAATAATTTGTACAGCTTTTAAACACAATATAAATTTAACTTTTTGCATCCAACAAACAAACAATGACAACATATGCTTCAAGCGAAATTTATTTTTGATTTTAGAGTTTCTATTGTTAAAACAACAAGCTGGTATGGCCAAAAATGATGTGTATTTAACAACATTTTAAAGCTGATTCTCTAGAATATAAATGCTCAATTTTGAGCTATACAATAGTAACTAATATCTCATTTCATGAATTTCATTTGATTAAATTTGTAAAAATTACCTTTCTTATTTTTAAAACCACAAAAACTAAAAGAAAATAATATTCTGTAATCCTTAAAGAGTTTTTAATAAACTTAAAATGGCGCTCACCTAATACTAAGCAAATGAAGCTATATTCAAGTTTTAATATAAAGTCTATTTATATAAATTATTTGAAAGTATTTGCCAGTAATTGTTTCTTTCAAAATAATTCTGTTTTTATTCAAACAATTACAAATCTATTTATTTTATTTTCAAATGTATAAATACGAAATATATTTAGTTGTCAGCTCAGTATATTCTGAAAAATGTAATTATTTTTCATGTTTAGTACGTCTGACAATTTCAAAGAAGCAAAACATTCATAGTTGAACTTTCTAATTCAAGTTTGTATTGTTTCCCCAATTAGTTTAACTATCTGTTTCAGTTTAAGCCAAACCATTAATAAAAGGTACTTTATAGCTTACTCCACACTTTATATCAAGTGTATAAAAGTCCACTTGTTAACTTATTATTTTATGTCAATTTATTGAAGTACAAAGTAGACTTACAAAGCTATTAAATATGTGTATTCCACACTTGATTTCAAGAGTTTGATAAAAACTTCATATGAAGTTTAAGACCAGTTTGTGTTAGGGCTTGACAGTAAAACAGCTCAGTTAATGGGTAGTAGTAGTATTGCGTTGTTTTTCAAATCTTTTTTTAAACACCTTCTCTTTTAATGATAAATCCCTGAATGAACTTTCTTAGCTATGTTTTATTAGCCTATTATCACAATTATTGCTTTTGCTAACTCACTAGAGGCATATTTCATCAACTACCAGCTTTATACTTCATTTTTCCTTTGGTTTATGTCGCTTTCTGGCAAACATTTTTTATGGCCAGCTGCCTAATCCTTTGTCCTGGCTTCGTTTTGCCTCCGCAGACCAAACCTGCCGCTCCGATGAGTACACCTGCGGCAACGGGCGCTGCATCCAGAAGCGTTGGGTCTGCGATCACGACAACGACTGCGGCGACGGCAGCGATGAGCTCGACTGCCCCGTGGTCCCCTGCGATGAAGTCGCAGAGCACACCTGCACCAATGGGGCATGCATCGCCAAGCGTTGGGTCTGCGACGGCGATCCGGATTGCGCGGATGCCTCCGACGAGCGGGTACGTAATGCATAAATTTAAATTTTGTGTGGTTTGCTTGTGCGCCTCCCACTCTGCCCCGTTCGCCCTTCATACAGGGCCAAGTTTGTGAATGCAGCACTATCATCTTTTTGTGTGTGTGCGCGAGTGTGTCTTTTAGCCAAAAGGCGGCAGGCATATAAATTACAGCCAAGTTGCGCATAACTCAACGTTGCCAGCTTTGCCAGCTTTTGTTGTCAACGCATAGTACGCATAAAATTGCATTTTGGCCTGGCTCGTTAGGCTGACTGGGGGCGGGCAACTGGTACATAATTTCGTATGTAAGCAACTCAAAGTATGCAACGGAAACTTTCGCCAAAACTTCTAACAAGCAACCTCGCACAACTTTTGTCAATCTGCCCTTCTCTTTCCACAGTCCTGTGCGAATGCCACAAAGCTGGTGACACCCTGCCTGGCCCATGAGTATCAGTGCAAGGATCGCATTACCTGCCTGCACCACAGCTGGCTCTGCGACGGCGATCGCGACTGTCCTGACGGCGACGATGAGTATGCGGCCAACTGCAAGAATATTACCTGTAGACCGGACCAGTTCCAGTGCGGCGATCGCAGCTGTATTGCCGGCCATCTCACCTGCAATGGGGAAACAGACTGTGCTGATGCCAGCGACGAACGCGACTGCAGACTGAACGCGCTCCCCAAGAGCTGCAATTCCACCAGCCAATTTGACTGCGGAGGTGGACAGTGCATTCCACTCTCCAGGGTTTGCGACAAGCGCAAGGACTGCCCCGACGGCGAGGATGAGCCGGCGGGCAAATGTGAAGTGAACGAGTGCGCCTCCAAGAATGGCGGCTGCATGCACCGGTGCGTGGATCGACTTATAGGTTACGCATGCGACTGCCATCAGGGCTACAAGCTGTCGAGCGATGGCCACACCTGTGTGGATGTGAATGAGTGCGAGAACCCGGGCGTCTGCTCGCAGATGTGCGTCAATGAGATGGGCGGGTTCAAGTGCGAGTGCGAGGCGGGCTATATGCGGGATCCGCGCAATCATACGCGCTGCAAGGCCACTGAGGGGCACGCATCGCTGCTGCTGGCACGCCGACATGATATACGCAAGATTGCGCTGGACCACATGGAAATGACGTCGATTGTGAACAGCACGAAGTCGGCTACGGCGTTGGACTTTGTCTTTCGCACGGGCATGATATTCTGGAGCGATGTGACCACGCAGAGCATCTACAAGGCACCCATCGATGAGGGCAACGAGAAGACCGTCGTGCTGAAGCAGTCCTCGGTCACGTCGGATGGCCTGGCCGTCGACTGGATCTACAACCATGTGTACTACACGGACACGCACAAGTGCACCATCGAGCTGACCAACTTCGATGGCAACATGGGCAAGGTGCTGATCGAGGATGCGCTCGACATACCACGCTCCATTGCCCTCGATCCGATCGAGGGTTGGATGTACTGGTCCGACTGGGGCGCCTCACCGCGCATCGAGCGCGCTGGCATGGATGGGTCCCATCGCACCACAATTATCAACTACGATGTGAAGTGGCCCAATGGCATCACCCTTGATCTGGTGCGCAAGCGCATCTACTGGGTGGATGGCAAGCTGAACGTGATCTCATCGGCCAACTACGATGGCTCACAGCGCAGACAGATCTTGTACTCCACGGAATATCTGCGGCATCCATTCTCGATAACCACCTTTGAGGACTACATCTACTGGACCGACTGGGACAAGCAGACAGTCTTCAAAGCCAACAAGTTTACTGGCGAAGGTATTGAACCAATTACAGCTGTGCACATGGTAAATATCAATGGAGATCTTTCCTAGTGTCCTTATATTAATCGGTTTTCCTTGCAGCTCCAACATCCCATGGTCATCCACGTGTACCATCCTTATCGTCAGCCAGATGGCATTAACCACTGTCAATCGGTTAATGGTCATTGCTCCCATCTCTGCCTGCCCGCCCCCCGCATCAATGAGCGTAGTCCTCGCATATCCTGCGCCTGTCCCACGGGTCTGAAGCTGATGGCCGATGGCCTCATGTGCGTCGAGGATCGTAAGTAACCCAGAGTTTGTTACTTAACTTCTCTGCTATTTCTCTTGCATGCACTTAATATCAATGATTTATTTTCTTTACTAACCTTTCCTTACTATGCATGATGATGCACGCAGCTTCTTATAGAGCGGTTACCAAACCTCCGCGTGCTCACAGATACAAAACCAAAACGAAACCACATCCGCGACTGCCGAACAATAATGATAAGTTTAGCAATATTCTAACCGAAACCCGCCAACCAAACAAGTTACGGCCACAGTTGCCATTGTTGCATGAAGTTATTGGTATGCCTGACAAATCAGTTCTTTGTGTTGTTTCTCTTTGTATTCATGTTATGTGTGGGATGGTATCTGTGTCCGTGTATGTATGTCCGTATATGTATACGTTACTATTCAACCTCTCATGTGAGATTAAATTAAAGCTTCTGAAGTACTTGACAACTCTGTTAAGTGTGATTTTCATCTTAATTCCCTGTATTGGCTATTTTGTATATATTATATAGAACGAGCTTATTCTTTATTGCACGCTATCTTTTGTATGCTAGACAACTCTGTATTTTGTGGTGTAACTCTCTATATATACATATGTAACTTGTGTATTATGTCTCTTGGAATCCGTATATTATATATTGCCTAGCTTTAAATTTAGGCAATATTATCGAAGACATTTATTAAGAATAAGTAAGAGTGCTCTAGTCGAGTATGACCAACTACTAGACACCTTGTACCCAGGTCTAAAATTCCCAAACACATCTTCGTACACATGCACATACACACATAGACATCAAGCAGCTCATCGGGCATTGCAAGCAAGCAGGACATTTCAAATGGCGTCTCTGCCGCTGTTTTGTCTCAACTGTTTATACTGGAATGTCGGGAATGTCTCCTTCTGACTGGTACGCAGATTTTCACCCTTTTAGTGCTCCTTTAATAGTCAGTGAACTACTTGACAACTCTATTTAGCTTTCACACTCTCAGCATCGATTGAGAGTTGCTCTCTTTAGCCGTGTATCTACTCTCTTGACTATGACATGAAATGTTGCTTCAAGTTGCAAGTACCATTAGTAAATGTTGAAAGTTAAAGCTAAAACTTAAAGCAAGCAAATTAATCACAAATTTTCAGCCAATGCACTGTACTGTCGACAGCTTTGTTCCGCATGTCTCTCATCCTTATTATGTGGGCGGAAGATGATACTCGGTGCACGGTGTTCGGTATATTCAAGGCAAGCACTTCATTTGCCGCACTGGCATAACATTTGCTTTGTCATGGCTCACATTAATCATCATCAAAGGCAACCTCAGCCCATCCATCCTTGACAGTTTCATAAACGCCATCGAGAGCCACTTGCATCACAGCCAACCGCAAGTAGGCAGCAAATGGGCGAACATTGCAACTGATACCAGAGTAATGCCAGAGCCACCGAACCACCCAACTTCGTCAAACCAGCTAACCACAAAGTATGAGGTTAATACTGCGTCGGGTTGGCTGATTGCTCAGTTGTTTGGCTCTTTAAAGTGAAATTCAAGATTATGTTGATAGCTTTTGCATTTTGACTTGATTTTAAGCGCCGAACAAGATCCGCCAACAGACCGAATCAGCTGAAATTCAGTTTGAATCAGAATCAGAAACCATTAAACGCGTCCCGTTAACGATGTCATTACGCATCCTACGCCGTTTGAGTTGCCGCTGTTCCATCACCAGCCCCATCTCTGGATGAGCATCCCCATTGGTGGCATAAAAGTTTGGCCATCAAAGGCGCGAGCGCGTTTAAGTGTTTATTTGCGCCTAAATGCGCACTTTGAACGATTTGATTGAAAATTCCTTTGCGGGGTTGGAGTAGGGGTACTCCCAAACATCCGAATGCCTCCCAAATGGCCTGTGTCAAAAGCGTGGGACTTAGCTCGTATATTACACAATCATTTTTCTGTTTTACTTTCTTTTTTCATTTTGCGCTTTTATTGCTGTGATTTTTATGCCTGTCACATTTTGTGCTTTGTCTTTTGTTGCGTTCTGCTGTCTTATTTGATTTACATGAATCCAACTTAATTTCAACCTGCTTGCACTCCAATTCACAGTTGCCGAGCGGCGTCCAGTGAAGAACCAGACACACATCGATCAAACCACAGCTCCCAGTCCCCAGCCGGACTCGGGCTTCATAGCACTCGTGGTAATTGCCAGTCTCAGTGGTTGTGCGGTGCTCCTAACGGTGGTAAATACAGATGAGATGTGTGGTGAGATATCTATATTATTTAACCGACGGTATTTTCTCAAATAGATCCTGCTCGTTGGCTATCGGTACTGCAGCAAGCGACGCATCAACTCCATTAACTTTGAGAATCCAATTTATCGCAAGACCACCACGGAGGATCATTTTAGCTTGAGCAAAAATCTACCCACACGCATCTACGATCACACCAGCATCATGGATGAGGAGGTAATGAAGTGAACTGTGCTGTTTTCCATTTGAATCACACTCATCCTTAAATATCCTGCAGTACTCACCCGTCATAGGCATATCGTCGTATTAGAGCTTTGGGGTTTGGATCTGATCTAACTTGACCGGCCTGGGAAGAAACAAATTGAAAAGAAACCCGCAGCAGACACGCCTAAAGACTGAGCAACTCGTATGTGTAAATTATTTTAACATTATTTTAACAGCGGGTCCCTTCGAAGAGAATCCTTAAAGGATGCTGTACAAAATACGTCGCAGAGTTCTAACTTAAACTAAACTAAATAAAACTAAACTAAAACAGAATGAAACAAGCTCTAAAGATAATTCACATAGTTCCAAACTGTATATAGCTGTAAGTGTGCATTACTTAATTTTAAAAAAACAATTAATAATTATTATATTATCTTTAATAATTAGAAAGCAAGTTGAAACTTTATTTCTGCTTAACCTGCAGATCGTTTATTATTATGATTATCAATATTATTACATACCATTGTTAAGTGTACATATGTTTCCGAGTAATAATTACTGAATAAATGCAGACATACATATGTATGTGTAGTACGAAAGTTGTTTCCTTATCCACTGGTACAGTTGTTTATTTATTTACAAACTTTAAGCATTTAGTTATAAACTAAGGCTACCGGAGGGTACAGCCGTCGCTACTTCGGCTGTCGACTGATGTTTATGTGAGATTTATAAACTTCATATACTTATATATATTTAATTTTCAATCGTACGATCTAGCTTCAATTTCGGACAAAGTTTCTCATCAGAGCAGATACCATGGCAATTGGACTACATTGGATTAATCAAACTACTTTCAATCTAATGCCTTTGAATAGCTTAAAACTCAAAAGAATTGTCAAAGTTTTATTCAAATGTAAGCACTTTTACTTATACATTGTAAAATTGCATTATTCAAAAGACTTAGCACTTTGAGTTCAATGGGTAAACACAACAGAGTCACAAACCCATATTTGTCTTATTAAATCAACAATGATAACTGGTACTATAAATGATATTCGTTAGTATTATTATGTCAGTAAGTATTGCAGCACAACAACAACTTTCATCTACACACAAGCCCATACCCGTATGTGCAATACCCATCCCATATAAAGGTGTAAGGAAAGCTACTTTTATTTATACAAGGGGGTTTTATAATTTTTCGCACTAAAACAGACATTGGCGACTCCATAATAAATATCTGTGTTAGTTTGTTTCCACAGACTAGCTTGCTTGTTAATATAACTTGGAATATCTGCAGTGATTTGTAGATAGATTTGTCTAAGATTGGCAATACTATTATTATGAAAAACTTTTTTGATCTTAAAGATATTTCAATCATCGCGTGGTGACAGCACATATGTCTAAGATTGGAAATACTACTTATTATTGTGAAAAACTCTTGATCTTGAAGAGATTTCAATCATAATAACAGGGTGCAAGTTACATTTTATAGCTGCCATAGGAACGATCAGTCGACAATTCGGTTGGTATAAAGGTTATCATACCTCTTAAGCCCTTCATTGAACATTCTTTACCGTTATTTGGCATAGTTGTGATTTGTGTCTCTATTGGAGGATTGTTGCAAATCTACCACTGCACTTTGCACACTTTTTGGTTTCGTTCTTACACGCAGGCAAATCGTGATTGAATTTTTTGTTGTATTTTGCCAAAGAGGCAGACATAAGCAAATAATTATACGATATGCAAATATATGGACGCACCAAGTCTGGAAAAGTTTCGTAATAAGTAAATCTATAGACAAAAGGTGAAGTGCGATTTCACATGTTTGCCAACACTAGTCGACAAATTTGAATTAAACATATCAATATACTTTTTCAATGACGCAAAATTTTCAATATTAATTCGAGTACTGTTGAGCAATTCAATTGAAAACTAAATGCATTTTTTAATGTAAATTAGTATTTTAAAACCATTTTAATGTATTACATATTAGTTGATTTTATACCAAATTGCGAAAACAGCTGGAACTTGGTTGTGCAAAATCAACATAGCTAGTCTTGAAAAGTGCAATAATCGAAATGATAATTTTTTATAGATCGCAAATGTAAACTGAAAACGGATCATCAAAATAAATATGCGAAGGTTCCCTATTGGTATATAATATTTTGTATTAGAGGAAACGGGAACATACTTTTGTTTATATAAAGTAAATATTACAAAAGGTGTATAACTGATACATCAAAGTAAGTAATGAATAGAAATGGTTAAACTCTGTAGAGTAATTCAGTTGATAACCAATTTAATTAGCATAAGCATGTCATGGTCTCTGACCTATGTCAAGAACCAATTCAGCCCAACAATTTTACAAATCGGTTGCCATAGTAATTGTCAAGCCAAACAACTAGCCACATGCAATTGAAGTACACACCTCCAATGAGATTGAGAAAATTAAGAGCGGCAAGCAAAGAGCGCATATTTATAACAACCGCCTGGTACTCTTTGGGATCACTCTCTCGCTCTCTCTCTCTCTAATTCTCTCACACTCCCTCTCAAGACGATAAAACTTTGTGCATAATACATTAATTTTTAGGTGGCGAACAAGCGATAAATCGCTGTCAGTTCAGGTACCACGCTGTCGATATTGTTAATATTTGAAGCGCACAATTTTTGATCTGTTGTACATAATCATATTACCACATCCCTAAAAGACCATAGTAAATCAATCAGTCAAATTAAAAGTCTAACTTGATTTTGTTTCTCATGTAAATTTTTTTATTAACACGCTACACGCATGACACCACCTCATATTATTCCACCAAGGCACAGGTAGGTAAATTGACACTTCAAATGTTTGTAGACGTGGAGCGATCGTTCGTGGGGCTTATGCCAGTTCGTTTTGGGAAAGCCGACGCGAAACGAGCTCCATTCGGCCGTGGCTGGCATTGGTCAGCCAGTCGTAAATCGTCGTGCGTTGAGCACGGTCGTGTGTAGTTGTTACTGGGTATATTACGGGATATTCGCAGTCTCCGAATCGAAATTATTTTTGCGGGAAAAAAGTTAAAGAGCAACCGACGGCTAAAAGAAATAATAGAGACTTAAATCATCTTTACTAACGAAACCACAGGCAGTAATACAAAATCAAGTGTTAATCGAAAATGTATGATAATATTTGCCCAAGTTGCGCATGCATGATATACTCATATAACTGTACGGCATATCCGATATACGCGTATATATTATGCCCAACACGTGTAGTTCGAGGTCACTTGCATTTTATGCTGACTTTGCCAAAATTCTTTGCCAACGTCGCGAGTTTTAATTATTTTCTTTTCTTTTTAACGTATTCCATTCACTAAAATTAGAACTGCGTACTGCTAAGATTTTCACTTTAGCAAAGACAGCAACCTATTAAGCAATATATTGTAGAACTGGAAGTACATTCATAACTCGAGTGTCAGTAGCGCCACTCAAAATCTGTTTCTTCAATTTTGATAACCATAGGTAGATAACAAAAACTATCCATGATTCACCTGGTAGGGTGCTCACAAATGCGATCTAATCATTTCAAACCCCATCAGCATGACAACTCAAACAAAACTGACGCAAGTTGAACACAGTTTTAAGTTAGGGCTTACCTTAAAATCGAGGGATAGCCGTTCAAGTTGACCGCCGCTGTTTTAAGTTGTTTTAACGTCGACGCCCTTAACTTTTGCACCATGCACAAAGTAAATGGCGACCTTATACCCTGCACGCAATTAGGCAGCGTAAGACTATTAACATATGTGCATAAATTGTTCATATATGAGACATACCTTAGGAACATATCCATTATACAATTCCGGCATATTCCGTCCTAATTTAGGCTATTTCATAGTTCAAAGTTTATTACAAGCTTAAAAATGTTTAATGTGAGTTCAACGCGGTATCTTGTAGTCTAGCACACTTCAAAGTTTTCTTTTGGGGTTTCTGCAACATCGTATGATGTTTCTTTATTTTTTGCTTTAGTCATGCTTTGACTGGCACTCTTTTCATTTTGTTTTGTGCTCACATTCATTTGATACATATACCGGATATTTCTCTCTTGTATGATAATTTTGTTTCTCGTATTTTCGGCAATTTTTTGGCAAGCTTAGCAAATTTAGCATTTTTCTCGTTTATGTGCTTAAACAGCTGACGTTGACGTCGCTGCTATTATTTAATAATGCAAAATATATATTTAAATACTACGGACTTATTTATAGTACATACTAGAGAATGCCCTGCGTTCGACGTATTCAAACGAATTCTAGTTGGAATTAAGCTCCGATATTCTCAACTCCATTCTGT
Organism: Hirtodrosophila confusa; assembly: GCA_035043065.1. Classification (NCBI taxonomy): domain Eukaryota; kingdom Metazoa; phylum Arthropoda; class Insecta; order Diptera; family Drosophilidae; genus Hirtodrosophila; species Hirtodrosophila confusa. The sequence goes on from JAWNNI010000024.1 coordinate 1,156,386, forward strand.
GGCATTGCCCCTCGACAAAACATTTCCAGAAAACGAAAATCAAGTGAATGATACAGAAGTGTTTCGCACACACCTATTTTTATATATTTTATGCAATGCGTTTATAAAAGAATCAGATGTGAAAAAAGTTGACCAAGTAAAATAAAAGTGAATTTCCGTTTCTTTCAGCCCAAAATTAAATATCATAAAAAGTGTCAGTTTTATTGTATTGTAAACTTATAAAATGGATGAACCGCTCGAAGTTTTCAATCCAACCTCAATCACAGCCAAAACGGCAACAGCAACAACACCAACAACAACAACTAACACCAGCAACAACAGCACCAGTCAGGAGCCACAGTCGCTCAAAGTGAGCATATTCTTCAGCAGCAGCTCGAACTATCAGAGCAGAGTACAGCAGCTGATCAGCTTTAGCTTCACATCATCGTTTCATCTCATCTTTATAACAAGCATACTGAGCATTAGTAAATTTTGCAATGCGGCTGTTATAAATGCAGCTCAAGTGACCGCCGCTGCGCCGATTCCCAGTTTATTTATCTCAAATTTGAGCGGCTCCGGGCTGCTGGAGAAGATCAGGATGACAACGCTGGGTCCGCAGATAGACAAGCGAAAAAGTTTTGCACCTGCAGCTGCTAATAGTATAAGTTCGAGCAGTGGCAACTCATTTGGATCGTCGTTCTTCAACAGCAAAACTATTAACCTTACCATGGACTTTGCGTTCATGAATGTGTCCGGAAAGATTAATACGCCATTGGATATATGTGAGTATTCAATAATCCACCCGCAGCTCAGTTAACATATTATTTTTCAATCTCTAAAAATGGTGAACTCCTGCATAATGTTGCTATATTACATGTGTGTTAGTAAATGTATGTACATGTATTGGTGTACTTTTGATTAAGAAACTCTGCGTGCACTGCTTTTTCCTTAGGCTCTGCTTTGAGCTTGAATAGTGTGCGCCGTGTGTGTGCGTGTGCTTGTGAGTTAAGTAACGGAATAACTTGCCGCCGTTTGCTGTACATACATACATATGTACTTAGTTTCACATTTCTGTTGATCATGCCACCAACCGCGACTCCAACTCCGACTTTGTTTATGCGAATCGTTTTTCGAAATAACTGAAGTTGCGTCTGCCTCTTATTAACATCACCAGTTCCATGGTAAAAACAAGTAAGAACGTTGCAGTCGGACGTATCCGACAGCAGAATACTCTGTTCCCAGTCCGGTATAATTTGGTTATTTGTGGGTTCGGAAAGAGACGTGAAAAAACAGTAGTCTGTATGCCAAATTTGGTGACTCTACCTGTACACGTGTGGGAGATATAGATTTTACTCCTTTGTGGGGGAGGAGGTGGGGGGCCCAAAAGTTGTTGATGCAGATTTATCTAGGGGGTCAACATAAGTCTGAATGCCAAATTTGGTGACTCTACCCGTACAGATGTGGGAGATACAGATTTTGCTCATTTGCTGGGGAGAGGTGGGGGGATTCAAAAATCTCGATCTCGACACTTCATAAATTGAGGGTATACCCAACCCAATATACTCTTTTTCCCTTCGGGAAGAGAGTATAATTACCCATTTTATGGGTACAGAGAGTAAAAAGTTGAAACACATTCCACGACGCCACATTTTTCTGCCTTTTACTTTCCTCAGCCGCAATGCGCTCTCCCCAATTGCATCTCTTTTGCCTGTTCTTTTTCATAGTATGCTTCTTCTTCTGCCGGCCGGCATCTGCTTCAAAGAGCGAAGACTTCGGCGGCTGTAACGAATTCGGAGAGCAACAAGTGGTTTGGTTTCTTTTTGTTGCTTTTTGGAGTTTCATTCGTGTTGTTGCTCTTTGGGGTTCGTCTGGTGCATAAACAGTGGTGTGAGTGAGAGGTAGAATGGTATGAAAACTACTCCACGTGGAGAGAAAAACCAAGAGTTCAAAAATCTATAGCGTAGCAACAGCAGTCTTTGTTCGACATACAAAACTATGAAATCAACACTGACCATCTGCTTCCAAATTAAAATGCATCCAATTCATAAAACTACATTAATAATGTATTCAAATTTAATACATGTATGTAAGTATATATGTATGTATGTAGCTATATAATAGATTGAGAATGATATGATATGAACAATTTAATATGCATTTTTTTAATAATATTAATCTTGTGTTTTATTTTTAGTTATTGTATAATTACTTTTATATTTCGATAATTTTTACAATCTACTTAAAAAAACAAAACTAATTATAATTATTAATTAATATAATCAAAATCCACAAGCTATTTTTATTTAAACTAAGTCGCTAAAGTAGATATTCTTAGCATAAAGATTTTCTGGATCAGCTTGAACAACCATTTATGAAAGCATCGATCTCTGAAACAGCGAGATCTACACACCTGAAATTTGGTATGTTGAATTTCAGAAAAGAATTCATCGAAAAAATAGCTTTAAATAATTTATCAAACAACTGATATATGCTGCAAAAAGCCGTTTATTGTATTGAAAAATATGGCCTCAATACTGGACATAAAAGGCTAAACACAAACTTTGTACGTTTTCACTTCACAATTAATAATCGCATAAGCCAAAAAGAAACCTTGAACATGTTCAAAGCCAAAAATAAACGTTAAAAGAGTAGCAAATAAGAAAAAACGACATAAATGTTGAATGCCTTTTCATAATAATAACAGAAGTGCAAAAGGTTAAAACCAAAAGGTTAAAGCCACTCAATGACTAAAGGTTTGGGTATTCGGCAATAACAACAATTGCTGGGAACGATTGTTATTGTTAAACCAACGGATTGTGCAGTAATGTGACTCGATTCTAAAGTGTAGTCTTATCAATATTTATTGTAGTAAATCGCAATCGAAATGTCTATAGCGTAAAGCTAAAAGATAATTAAGGCCGATGAGCTTAAGGCCAATTCCAATATGCCAGCTAATAGCTCAAAGTATTAGCTCAATTTTTGTTAATTATTTTTAACATAAATGACAGCCAAAAATAAAGATTTTATGCAATTATTTCGATTTCTTTGAAGTTGGCCAAAATGAAAGCCGTGGCAGCAGCAACAACTTTTGGCCAACTAATTGCCAAATGAAAATTGTCAGTTGCTATTTTGGTAGCATCCAACTTCGGACCGCAATCGCAATCGAAGTTCTCGGCACGTTCATGACAGCCTAATGAATGCCAGATTCAGATTGAGAACTGAACTGAAACTGCAGCAACGTTGCAGCTAGGAGGCAGACGCAGGAATGCAGGACCAGCTTGGGGCAACATTGATTTATTTTAAAATCGAAATTAAACAAGTTTTGAACGGAGCAGGGCATCATAAAAACTGTCGTAAATTCAACAGCGGCGGGACGAGTGGGCCGGAACTCAGCAGCTCATCGAGGACCCGACTTTTGTAATTAACTTGGCTAATTATGCTCAAATTTGTGCACGTGCTGAGGGCTCTGATTTAAACTTGCTGCCCGACTGTATTTTACCGCATATCATCGGCTGCATTGTTTCCGTTTTGGCTTAATTGCAAAAGCATCTTACCTTATGTATAATTATGAGCAAATAAACTGGTTATAACCTAAGACAACTTTCAGTGATGAAGCCAAATAAGTGCAACAACAACTTGCAATTGTTTGAGCGCTTTGTTTACGACAGTTACAGCCACATTCATTCACACACACTCAGCCTTGTACTCACATATGTCTCTTAACAAGTATGTGGCATATTTTGAAATATTGTAACTGACAACATGCAAAACAACTTAACCAAAAAACAATCATCCGTTTTTGTCATTTTGAGTCAAAGAATTTATTGTCTGTCACCTGACAGTTTCATTTTCGTGCTGAGATCGATAAATGTGATTTATTAATAAGTAGTTTTATAAAATTTATGACTGAAATTTTCATTTAATTGCAAAAATGTATTTCAGAATAGTGCTTGCAAAATAAATGTTTATATTTGGGAGTTAGGGTTTACGTTTTTTTAGGCATCTAATTTAAATACTTACATGCTACATATGCTACATACGAGTATACAATCTATAAATATATGCACACAGAAAAAAATTACGCATTCGCCGCGTGCGCCGTTGACCGCAATTGCAAAATTAGGTTGAAAAGGTGGCGTGATCTTTTGGCAAGTGATTGAAACATGCGAATGTCCTAGAAACATTATTGATATACTGAAAAATAATAGTACAGTCAAAATAAGTACCTACACTATTGTGGATATTTAATTAGAACTGATTGGAAATTTGTATTAAAACATGTTTATAATGCCGTTGTTCAGATCTTGCGATTTAATTGAATATATTAAGTTCGTGTGGATTTTGATGATCATACAATTTTTTTATCCGATTACTCACGATCATACAAATTTGTAATAATATTACTCACGATCATACAAATTTGTATTGAGTATAATATAATATAACAACCAACGCGCATTTCAAGTGATTCATTCAATTGGATGTATGAAAAATTCAAACTTGTGAGCAAATGTTTATTTATGTGTTTACTATTGTTATTTTTTTATGACGTCAATAATCACGCCACCTTTTCCCAAATAAGCAACAAACGTTTTTTATTTCGCAGCGCTCGCGAGTGCCAAAAGCGAAGAGAAACTTAAATAAATACTCTTAAGCTATTTTTCGAGCCGTATAATTAACCACAAATTACATACTTAGCCAAGTCACAAACCACGACGCTGCTAAATGCTGAATAATTTTTCTAGTTTTAAAACAATATTCACATGATTGTACAATGGCAAAAACAAGTTCAAGTTGATGTCGTTTATCGTAATTGCAGGCAAAGTTTTATCAGCTCACGAATTATCGCTAAAGCACACACAAAATTAAAGTAATTAACTGATAAAAATAACGTATAAAAATATTTGAAAAACCTGCGAAAAGTTGGCAACAAAATGCCAAGTAGTTTTCATCTTAAATGAAAAATTTGCAAATAGCAAAAACAGCTTTAGTGTTATTAGGTAAATGCAAAGTATTTTTATTCATTAAATCATCATTAGGCAGAAAAATTTCGATTTGCCAGGTTTATCAATATACCTCTTAATTTGCATACCAACAGACGAACATGGGCTAGATCGACTCGACTATTGCCATAGATCAAGAACATAAGTATATATTACCTGGGACTAAACTAAATAGTACATTTGTAATAAAAAATCATTTATATAAACTTGTAGAATGTTATAATGCTGTAATATCATGATGAACTAACCAAACCCCTGTAAAGATATCTTGAGATTTCATTTTAACAAATGATATTAGTGATTGCGAATATGACTGAATAGTAGCAAAAATATATCAAAACTAACGCATATTCGATAATTGCTATCAAGTTAACCTTGGTCATCAGTATTTGCGAGTATTACTGATAAATTATCTATCACGTTTCGAACTATCATCATAATCACGAGTATTTCGTTCAAAACAACAAAAAATGATAATGCGACAAACAAAATAATTAAATAATAATGGCAGCTTATCATATTTTTTAACGGGTGACTGGTACAAAGTTTGAGTTTTGGTCGATTTCATTACCATTATAAGCATAAAATTGGTGAAATTCGGCAGATAACAATGACTAGTTGAGATATACGATTTCTACATACATATAGACGAAATGTGTAATAAAAATCAAAATAGCTGAAATTTGATATATACTCGTAATAATAAGGCATTTATATTGATTTGACCATTGATTGACTTTTGCATTGATTTCTGTTTATTATTTCGCCCTTTTTACTCTAACCAGACATTGTCAGTTATTGCCCTGACCTGGTCAACCCCGCCCCATGCCACCCCATCTCTGCTACTCGTCCACTTCACTGTCATTGACTTAATGGTGCGAATTTTCATGAGAACTGTTGTTGGCCCATCCACCATCTGGGAGCCGCCTGGGGGCCCATGATTGATTCCTGGGCTTTGCGAGGCGTCAAAACTGTTCAATGAATCTAGAAACACGCATTTAATTGGCCACTGCCGGAGCCTGATGCTGATCAGAGATTCTGTCAATCAAATTGGCTGCTATTGGTCTTCAAATTTCTTTTTATTGTGGTTTCTGTAAGTTACGTTGAATTATTGCTAAAAGAAAATAATTTAATTTATTCAACTGACACAAGTAGTGGGGAATGGGGAAGACGCATATTACCCAATGAATTGATAAATAAAAACTTGAGTGATGTCAAGGCCATGAAACCGGCAATTAAATGTCATTTCAATCTATGACCATCAATCTTAATTAGTGTTTCTTATTTTATTCAAGGAAAATCACCTTTATTTGTTATGGAATAGTTCTGGGCATAATGGCAGTGTGGAATTTAAACCACACATAAAAGCAAACTGCTTATACACCCTCTGCAAACATATGTAACAGACAAAAGAAGAAGACATCTCCGACCCCATATATATCATACATAACCTTAACAAATATATATTTATTATAATATTTTAATTAAAGATATTGAGTAATTGCCTAAGAAATTTTTAATATTTGTTTTATCAAAATTTGTTTGCAATTGTTGAGTTCCCACTTAGGGTACAATAGGAAGGTACTGTAAAAACTTCAGGCTTCTAGCTTCTACCGTTTGAGCTGACCAAAAGTCTCCAATTAGTCTGTCAGTCAGTCAGGTTAATGAGTTCTATATAGTATATAGATCAGATGCCAAAGTTATAACTGCTTAGAGCTCGAATCCCAGTTATGACATTTCATTTATGAATATATTGCACTATCAATTTATCGTCTGTTATAGAATGATGGCAAATAAAAACAAGTAAGAATTCTCTAGTCGAGTATACCCGACTAAGAAACTCCCTGTACCCAGGTCTAAAACTTCCAAACACATCCTCGTACACTTATGCATACATACACAACAACGCACGCATACAAGCAGCAGTGCTCCGAGGCATTTTTAAAAGGTGGCTGTGCTGCTTCTTCTCCGCCGCTCTTCCGTGTTTATTATCCGATCGACTTGAAATTTGTACAGTAGATTGAGAGTAACCCATGTATTATACATATTAAATCTTAAGGCCATATCTTTCAAATTGTCTTAGAACAATCGTTTTTATTGATTTACGGGGGAAAAAGGTACATTCCACATTTGGTGTTTCTAGCTCTTGTAGTTGCTGAGATCGCCGCGTTCATACGGACAGACGGACAGGGCCAAATCGACTCAGCTGTTTATACTGATCAAGAATATATATACTTTATAGGGCCGGCGATGTCTCCTTCTGTCTGTTACATACATTTGCACAGATTTAATACACCCTTTTTACCCATTTAATGGGTACAGGGAGTAAAAACGGATACAAAAGCTTATATAGAATTACGAGTACATCGTACGTTTATTTATTAACCCATTTAGGTTGCTATAAATATCTTTTGAGTTCTCATTGCGTTAGACGTGACACAAATTTGTATCTTTGATAGTAGTCTCGATATTGTAGCGTACTTTCAATTAGGCATCTAAACGAGTCACTTAAAATGCAAATTGCGTGGCATTTACATAGAGATTTGTGTTGCAACAAAGCTGCAACAAATGCGATATATGCAAAAGCATTTTGACATAAAATGCAATCCACACAATAAAACGAATAAAAATCTTTTCATAGCACACTTTCTATGCACAAACACCAAAAAAGAAATTATTTTGAAAATATTGTTGTATGCATCTTTTAAATAATTGAAATGCATATGAAGCCGCTTTGTAGGTGTTTGTAAATAATGAATATAGAAATTCATTAAATTCATTTATTAAATTAGTTTTGACTTTGTCGAACAAATCCATAGCATATAGAAAATGTGCTGTAAGTGTTTGAAAACTATTTATGAATTGAGAGTATCACAATAAATTATCACTTTGTCTTCAAGTGGCATTTCTGGGCAGATCTTATGAAATGAATTTCTCTACGAATTCTGGTGATTTATTTATGAAAAAATCTCATTTTTACCGCACATACCCACAATGACATAAAGCAATAACAGAAAATGTAAAAGGTTAAACAAAATGATTTCGTTTTGCATGCAAACAATTTCCCACGATAATGAAGTGCGTAACTACAAGTATGTGTGTGTGTGTTTGTGTGTTTGTGTGCATGTGTGTGCATGACGGGGGCAATGCTTGACATGTCTGCAATTGTAATTAAATGTGTGATGAACTCGTGCGTGCCTTCAGAGCCGCCTAAGCAATTGTCAATTTGTGTTAAATGCGCACAATTAAACAGCAAATGGCACATGGATTGACTCGCTTCTCAGAACTTGGCGCACTTTCAGCGTAATCGGAGCATATTAGCAGAACTTTGAATTCAATTCAACAAACATATGCATACATGTCTGGCTAATTGAGAAGTCATCTCACACACACACAGATTGAGAGACGCACCTTAAGCCTTGCAAAAGCCGCTCAATCGTAAGCCATTTTATTGCTAAGCGGAAAAGCGACTGCCGCCATTTTGTTTACAAGTGAGTTTGTCACTAAGCCTTCAGCAAATGCCATAAACGATTGATGAGTCCCTTTAGTAAGAGTTGGTGATATATACACACAGACACACACACACACTTAAACGCATGTACACCCTTAAGGATGCTCCGAATATTCGCTTATTAATTTCAAAAATGTTGTCCTTCTGTTTATAGCGGCGACATTGGCGCATATTTCGTTTGTGGTTAACCCTTTCAGACACACACGCAGTGACACCCACATACACACACACACACACACACATACACACAAAGTCTACACTTTATTATTTACAAGTTTTTGTTTATTGTCAGTTTTACCATGGCCTTAAAAAGGGCTTTAAGCTTGTCAACGCTACGTTTACGAGGACCTCACCATTCCAGTCCGCCTTTAATATTCCATTGTGCGGCTCACTTTGTTAACGACCCAAAGTTTTCAACTTAAATGTTAGTTATGAATTTTATTAGGCCTGTTTGTTGTTTAATTATAGTCTTGGGATACGCACAACCGCAAAATTTCAACTTAATTAATTAATATGCATTTGATATTTGTATTCTTGTATTCTTGTACAACTTGTAGCCCAAACACTGCCCCATTACTGTGAGGAGAAACAGTTTCGTTGCTCCAGCGGTGAATGCATACCCATTCGATTTCTCTGTGATGGTGATCCGGACTGCAAGGACCACAGCGATGAGCTGCAGGAGCAATGCAGGTTTACAGGTGAGTGAAGAAGCGCCTATCAGAGCTAACTATCTGCAGCTGTGCTGAGTAACAGGGCTTTTATCAACTCTCAACTGAAGGTTTGGTTTTCAGCAGCTTTGTTGTATACTCTCGGCCTGCCTTACCCCGTTTTGAGGCATTGAGCAGTCTGTTACTTCAACTGTTTACAAAAAAAGTTTTGTTCATATCCTTAACCTCAAACACTTGATTCAAAGCAGAGCGAAAACCTCTAACAAAAAAATAATGTTGAATTTCTAGCATCAACTACCTCAGTTGTTTTCAGTTGCCTTTGAATGGAACTTTTGTAGATGTCATTTTTTATGTGGATGTGTTGTATGCCGATGCCCAGCCCAAGTCAAGGAGTACTGGATTTAGAGTATTGGGCTTGGGATTGGAATTGGGATTGGGATTCGGGTTGAATGAATGGACACAGCTGTTGCCAGATCTAGGTGCGCTCACTCACTCTAATCTGTTGTCAGTCATTTGTAGTTTTTCAATTTAGAAAATGTCACAGAACTAACCATTTACTTAGTTGCTTCATGTTTGTTTGTGTGTTTGCTTTTGTATTGGTTTTGGTGTTTTGCTATTTGTTTGGCTTCGTTGTTGAGTAAGTAACAACCGGCTGTTTGTTTAGTGTCAGTGTTAGGGCCTCTGGAAATGCCAACTGCCCCAACGAATTTATTTTCATTTAATTTTTGGTACACTACGTATGTGTGTGTGTGTGTGTGCGTATTTTATTAGCTCATGCATTTAATTTAAGTTTGTTTGGCTTACACACAACCAACTGAGCCAGCCGCCCAGATATTCGAGCTTCGTTGATTTCATTTGGCAACAGTTTGAAAATTGTGTTGCCTACTTTTAGGGCTAACACTTAAAATAGCCTCTGCACAGTGCGGGCTTAAAATATTGAGCATGCCATAAAAATGTGGAAACAATTGTTAAAGTTCTTGCTTGCTTACAAAAAAAAAAAAGATACACAACATTTTTGTTAAAGAATGGATGAAACACATTTTTATTTTTATGAGCTCAGCAACTTTTTTTAAAAATTGTTTTTATGGCTCAAACTGTTTGGCAAGTTCTGCAAACTAAGCTGTTAAATTGTAATTACAAACGTTGGACATAAACAAACTTGAGCCGGGTGCAGTGCAAGAGCTTAGAAAATGAGTGACCCACAGCACTGGTAACGGCTAAGCACGAGTTGAGTCTTATTTAGCGAGTGTTTAAAGCAAGTCAAGTGCAATCTAACTAATCCATTGCATCATGCTTAGAGCACAGACAGTCTAAAGAGCTTAAACATCTACACAGCCAAGAGCAACAACTCAACTTGCTTGATTGTAGCTTAAGTCGACTCTGATAATATACAAACACAAATGCATACATAAGTAGAAAAGAAGGTTTACTGATAAAGTTATTTATATTATACAGATAATGTTTTGTGCTACGCAATTGTTTAATCGCATTACATTTTAATCCCATATCGCTTAGACATAACAATCGACAACAGTTTTAAGCAGCAGTATGCAGCAGTACATAAATTATAACTGTGCGTTTTACTTGGGGAGTAAAAACAGATTAAATTAAGGAATCTTTGCAAATATTGAATTTCAAATTAATATTTATACATAGACATGGGTTCCTTGAATGTGAGCAATGATTATCAATGCAACATTTATAAATCGCCATATATCGATGATTGATTTGGGTTGACACAAAAATTTAAAGCCTCTCATTTTCAGTAACCAATCAAATTTAAATGACAAATTAATTTACGAAATGATGAAAGAAACAATCCAAGTTTTAAATATTTTCATAGTTAATGTAACGTTAAAAGCAATAGTTTCAATTATGATTTGATGATTTGATAGATTCAAATTAGAAAAGAGTATGTTCTTGTTTGCCATTCGAAACTTGAAAATGTTTCCCTTCAAAACATCATTGCTTACAGTCCTCGATATGTGCAGCTATAAATAAGAGACGTCGTGAATTATTTTGTGTACCTAGAAAATAATAAAAGTAAATCATAAAATGAGAGAAACAATAAACAAATAATTTCTAATTCCGACCCTTTGTAAGTTAATGTACCCCTTGAAAACCGCCAATTGCAGAATCTAATCACGCATTGTACTAAATCTCAGTCTGTAGTCTGTAAATTTTTACAGTCAGAGGAAGTCGAGAGGTCAAATATATATTGCTGATAGAGAAATGCTACAGAAAATAATATTTACAAGTGCTTACATATGTCTCAGACTTATCTCAGCAAATACAATTGCGACTTACAAATTATCAATTAACAACAAATAACTGCATACTTATGACAAAAACTAAATTCCTATTAAATGCATTGCGACGCAAGCAAAAAGCGGTTCAAACTTGACCCATTTGTACAGAATGCTTACAAATATACTACTTATATTTATGGAATTCCCCACACAGACCGGAATTCATCCAGAACCGTACTGCGTCATCAGAGGCTTCTTATCAATGCTGCGATTGCGTTCAACGGGCAACAAGCGAAAAACAATTGGATTAAATTAATAGTTCGATTATGGACTATTTAGTTATGAAGTGTTCAGGATCATCCAGGTCGTTTTTATACCCTAGCAGAGGGTATTGTAATTTTGTCTCGAAATGTGTAATGGACTGAAGGAGACGTTTCGACCCAACAAAGTATATACATATATTCTGAATCAGCATCAATAGCTGAGTCGATATAGCGATTTCCGTCTGTTTCTATGCGAACTAGTCTCTCTGTTTTAAAGCTATCGTAATTAAACTTGGCACAGACCATTATTTTTGCTGCAGGCAGTACATATGTCGCAACCGGCCGGATCGAACCACTATAACATATAGCTGCCATAGGAATGATCGGTCAACAACTATGTTTTTGTATGAAAAACTTTTTGGTTTATAAAGGTATCCTTACCAAACTTGCCCAAACCGAGTCTCTACAGAGTTTTTCAAAATCAGACCACTATATCACTATTTCAAACTATTTGTTTAAACAAATAGTCCATTCAAGCTAAGTGGAAGTTTTATAATACTTCGAATAGTTTCCTATAATTTGATCACAATCGGACCACATGTCTCCCATAGGAGCAATCAGACAAAAATTAAGTTTTGTATAAAAATGAATTCCTGCTAGGTTATATAGTTTCGGCACTCCGAAGATAGCCGTTCTTTCTTGTTTGTATTTGTAGTTCCTTGTTTTTCTGTTGACAAATACGAGTAACATATGATTATAGGGAATCGCTTTATTTATTTCTACCGGCTGATAACCTACATTGAGCGCACCAGTTCGACCGAGCATGAAGCATATGAGTGATATGACCTATAAAAAAACTCACTCACGCATTCACACTCCGAATTGAGCGGCATGTGGAAAGCTCTTGAGCGCAAACTCTTATCAATTTGAGCGCAAGCTCGGAAAAGACTCAAAATGCTGTTGCGAATGCTTTCGGATGCTGCCTGCGTTTTATATTTTTAAGATTCACCGCGACGCACTCAAAACTCAGTTAGCATCGAACTTTTAATTTAAACGGACGTGCGTGTGCAACAGGACGAACACAAATAAACATTCGAACAGGAGCAAAGCCCGAGGCGGCAAAAACTAAGCATTCCGTGTCTCAAAAACTAAAAAAGCGAGCGTTATAAAATTAACAGTGCTGAAAGTAAGCAAAAAATAAATGCCTAAAAAGGAAAAAAATTTAAAAAAAATATAAATATTAATAAATAAATAATTTGAATTATTTAAATAATGGACTTACAAAAAGTGGCATTAAATATACTTCTAACTAGTTGCTGTGAATGTTTCTGTGCTTGGCGTCGCATTGGCGCCAACTTTACTCAGAAAAAAATACAACATCAGCCAGCTAACAAACGGAAGCTTTTACACCGCCTGTTTTTCCTTTTCCTTTAGTTTTTCCGATGGCTTTTCACGCTTCTGCGCGTCGCTGAGTGTTTTTTACTTAGCTGCGACTTTGTCGCTCTTAGATGCTGCTCTTAGCATTTGTCTTAGGAAAACAAATAAAAAACGCAACGCATCAGATTTTCATTTGATATGAGCTGCATTTGAGTTTGTGTTACATTTGTTGGAATTGGATAACATGAACTTGACACAAATGCTTGGCCAACTGCCATTGACATTTGCGGGTAACTCTAAGCGCGTTTTGAATATCATTTCAAGCTCTTGGCTTGACACGCTCTGGCAATTGCCTTAAGCTGCATTAAGCCGCCATAATTAACAATTAAGCAATATAATGCACTTTTAAGCACAACAAACAATGCAGCAGTGTGTGTCTCTCCAAACAGAAAACAATTGCATTTAATTGTAAACACACTCGGCATTCCAACGTGCGGATTATGTACCACGACAATAAATAATAAATAATTGTTAAAAAATATATTAAACAAAGTACAGCCGTCGCTTAATTAAAACGTTTAATGCATGCGTGAAAAAAAGAAAATCGAGCAAACATTGCATTGATGGTGCAACCAAAAAAGTGCTATAAATAAAGTTATGCAAATATGTAGAGAGCTTATATGCATATCAACAATAAAAAAAAAACACGTAATGAATAAATGTTGAACATGTTGAAATGTACATTACAATTAACTACAAATTTCACATATCTATTTTTATAAACAAACACGATAAATACCTAATTAAATGAATCAAATAGAGAAGAACACAGTTGAAAGATTCTAATGCACACAAATCTATAGCATAAGTTGACAAAAAAACATATAATAATAAACAGGCAAAAACAATGCCTAATAAAATTTGATAAATACAATAATTAGACATGCAAAATCAAATAAATCATAAAATAGAACTAATGGCATAACTAGATGGAAATAACAGCATCAAGGTTAAAAAATATAAATGAATTTCCATGCATAAAATATGAAACAGTTTCCAATGTAAATTTCGTATTGACTGATTTCAAAAAGTGTTGCCTACTTTCCAGCGCCAGTTTTCAACCACCTTTTGTGAGCCATTTAAAATAATTACAAAGAGTATATATCTATATATGTTTGTGACAACAAAAACAACAATTTAATTTAATAATTCAAGCACACACTCAGGCCACATTATAATATAATACAATTTAACGTTCGCCTGCGCAAATTTGCAGGCAAGTTACCAACATGGGACTAATACGCAGCTTCCTGGTTTGCCAGCTGCTGCTCATCAGCGGATTATTACAGCACGTACAACAACAACAGATACTCAAGACATATGCAGCGGCCATTGATACGGGTATGAGATTGTAATTCTGTCCCTTAACCAACCATAATCTTATGCTAAACACCAACCCATTGTTAAGGGAACACTTGGAATATATTCGGGGGCAAAAGCCTTGTCATGTTTTTGTTAAAACAACAAACAAAGTTTAAAGTTAGTTTTAAGTCTGTTGCCATTAAAATAACATGTCAAGTTAAATGTTAGTTTGAAGTTAGTTAAGGTGTTATGCTACGGTGTTGCCATAAAAGTTTTGTTTTGTTTTGTCATACATGAAATAACTGGCACTAGCAGATACTTGCTGAACGGACCAAACGCTGGCTCATTTATCCTGAAGTCCATTAAAGTCATTAAGATTAGATTCGAATCCCAAACTCATTTCACGCAGAGCCAAAGTAAGTAATATTGGTTAGAAAGCAGAGCACATGAATTGCTTCAAGTGTAGTTCGATTTACTGTTATTGTCTGCTCAACGTTGTTGTTTTGGCTTTTATCTTTTATGGCTGGGCGTGGTGGCATCAACAAAAAGAAACAAATACATATAAAGAAATAATGTCAACTGCCAAAGTGAGAGTCTGTGTATAAATAAATAACTTATAGACAACTAAACGGGACGGCCAGTGAGGGCAGCAAGCAGCGAGCAGCGAGCAGTGAGCGGCAGCAGTAAATTTCAAGCAATGTTAAGTGGCTGCCACCACGTTGCGCATACGCCGCGTAAACAGCCAAAGACAACGACAACGACAACGACACCAACAGCAACAAGGACAAAAGGCGTCACAAGACGCTGCTCGACTTTTAAGCAGCTTTTACACATGTGCTATAAGTGCCCAATATATATGTATATGTGCACACACATATATATATACATACATATACACATAGTGTGATATGCGCGTTCAATATCGAGCGCATAAATATTCATGCAGCACATTTGCAAAAAAAATAAAGAAAAAATAAAAGAAACGATTCCAAGGCGAAGAGACAGCTGATAAGCCCCACAGAGTTTAGAGCTAGCAGCATGTAATGTAGAAAAAAATTTAAAAAATTCATGCTCAGATTCATGCTTAGATAAATTCGGTCACATATCCTTGGCCCAGCATTGCCTTATAAGCCATAAATTATGCATGGCTCACTTTTAAGCAGCCGTAGCGGCAGCGGCCATCGAATTTTCTGCTAAAGGTTGAACGTCAGCAAATATGGCAATTTTCTTTCCATCGCCTTTACTTCTTCTTTAAATTGCCTGCTTCTCAAACTCCCAGATATAGTAGAACGAGTATCATCACAGATGTAATATAACATCTACTTCAACATATTCCAGCTTACAGTTTACTTACAAATCTTCGATATACTAATTTAAATTCTATTTTTCAAATTAGATTCAAGCTTTTAAATGCTATTGGAATCAACAAAAATAATCATTGTCACCTTTAAAAAACTAAGCATATTTTGTATGAGAATTATTATGAACGCGAGAGCTTTCGGATGTTAAATTTAAATCTTTAAGGATCCTGTTTACATTCCATAAACTGTTGCATGTCTGGTGGCGAAATTGAAGTTAAATCAATTTCAAGAACACGCATATATATGGTAAATTCTTTTGGGTGTAGGAAAACAGCAACAACGTTCCACATTTTCCACAGTTCAATTCAATTTGATCGCTTTAGACTTCCGACTCAGCTTGATTTAACATTTAAATTGTCCGGCATTTAAAATGTAATTTAAGAGTCCGTCTTGTTGCCAATGGCAATTTGTTCTGACCATTCAACAGTTGCCCCTTGCCCCACCCACACAAAAACCCGGAGAAAAATAAAAATAACCAGCATATGTAAAAAGTTTGTCTCATTAGAGGCAGCTCTCAAAGCAAACGCCATGCTGCTCTTCAAATGATTTATGATGCGTCGTGTGGAGGAGTCCTTTAGCCCGCAGCTAACCTTAAAATTGCACTTGTTTCTCGTTTTTTTTTTTATTGAAATACTTGAAGCAAAAGACAAAGCACTGTGAACAACTCCAATAAAGTGAAAAAGGTGCCATAAACAACAAGCAGCATCGTTTGGCCGGCCTTTTTTTATGTATTTGCCAGGGGACAGCCCGCTGTTCTCGGGAAGATGCTACCTACATAACATAAAAGTACAGAAAAAGAAAAAAAAAGAAACAATTGTAAACAATGAAAAGGAAAATCTTCCTAACTGCGGCACAAATTTTTCATTTATTTATTGAGACGAGAAGGCGAGACGAAAGCAAAAGTAGATAGAGTGCAAAAAGGAAAAAAGTGAAATTTGTGCACGTTTGCTTCCTTTTTCCGCTTTTTAAATGAAACGGACAATTCAATTTATGTTTGCCGTTGCCCCAACAACAACAACAACAACAGCAACAACAACAACAACAAACATGGCAAATAACAGCAGACAAACTTCATTAGATAACCGGTACAGAGGCAGGCGAGCAAATTCAATGAATGAACATTTCTCATTCTAATACCCTGAATATAAGAGAAGCCCCAAAAGGTTCTTCAAATTTAAGCGAAGCCTGTCGTCTGCTGAGCATTCATTATATTTCTTTGAGAGCTTACAATATTACAACAGAACATTGTCGCACTAAACACTAAATCTTTATCTGAAACTATAAAGTATAAATGAAATAAAATGAGATCCACTTAAGTTATTTATTTGAAAATAACTTTTTCAAAGATTTTTGTTAAGAGGTATGCGTAGGAGAAGTTAACAAACACATGACTGTTAGTTTTTATAAATGTATCTTACTTTAAATAAATAAATAACACTTTTTCAAAGAGGAAATTAACAAACCCATGACTGTACGCCATAATAATGTTCTGAGGGGTTCAGTTCACGGTTGTAACCAATGTCTCAACTCTGGGTTCTGTTCGGGAATGTGGTTTTAGATATTCCTTAATACAGCCTTCGGTTCATAGATCATCAGCTTTTCAATCTTTTTCGTTTAATTTGAAAATAAAACACTCCTAAATTTATATACATTTTCGGTAAAATATACAACGAATAATTCAATTTTAAAACAATTACTGATCCAATATCTTGGAGTAGAGTGTATAGAAGTCGAGCATATTCACATATATTTAGCTTTGCCTTGTTATATGTCATTTCTGATTCTATTAATTTATGTACTTAAGTATTTCTTTAAATGCAATTGTTGCCAGCTTATAGAAAAAAAGGACGCCACAAACGTTACAAAAGGAAAATGGTAAATAGAAAATGGAAAATGGAAAATGGCAAATATCAAAAAACTTTTAATGCGCTAAATCGATGGATGACCGCAAAAACTTTGCTGCCTGTGGACACTTGAGCAAGCAGATAACTTTTTGCTTTAAGCTGCGCTGTAAATGAGCTTGGGGTGGCACGCAACGAAAGAGACAGCGATAGACAGCGTGTGCGACTGAGATAGGGGCACAAGGCTCTCCACAGGGGTGTGGCAGTTTAGTTGCATTGTGATAAACTTTTGCCAAGGCTTTTGCCATGTGTGAAACTTTTCGTGTTTTACTCTTTTGTTTGGCCTTGTGTCTGGCTGACTTTGTCACCAGTCGACAACTTTTCTGTTTGTTGGCAACCTTGAGGCAGCTGCCCCAGCTGCAGTGATAACCCCGCCGCACAATGCACTTGTAAATCAAATTCAAATTCAAATGATAAGCGACGCTGCAAACAAAAAAAGAACACCTCTAAGCTGCGGTGCAAAGTGCAATTCATTATCATACAAAAGGTGGCAGGCAAAGAGACAGCGCGGAGCGCATTAAATGAATTGCATAAAATTCATGCAGTTGTTGTTGTTGTTGTTGTTGTTGTTGTTGCTATGTTGTTGCAAGCTCACCTGTGTAAGGTTCGTGCTCCTTGGTCCTACAAGTGCCACATACTTAGTCCGCCTTGTTGTCGTCGCGACGCGTCAGACTGTAAATAATGAAGTTTTCACCTGGCTACCACTGTGGCAGTGATTTGCGTGGGGCACAGATATATACCATGTAGCACGCTCCCAGGACATGCCGTAAAATGAGAGTCACATATTAAATATGCGGCACCAAAATCAAGAATATATTTACGAGCCTTGTACAAGTGAAACAAATGTAAGCAAAGGCAAAGTGAGAGAGAGAGAGAGAGAGAAAAAAGCGTGTTTGTTTATGCATTGAACAACACACAAAATGTCCTTTTGCTATATGTATACATTTATATGTGACATTTTGAGGCCTCAGCTGTCAGCCGCCTATTAAGTCATAAATAAATAATTATGCATATATATGCAGACAAAAATATACAAAAAACTCTGAAATTGAGCAGCAGCGACGACTTCGACATATGCAAACAAAAATATTTATGGCTAGCAGACAGAGGAAGTAAACAGAGTGATAGACACGGCATACAAGTCTAGCCCTGAGCAGTCTTTAACGACCTATTAAATTTCTCATTCAGCAAGCTTAATATGAATACAACACAATGCAACAATCTCATATTTAATATGTGTATATATATTTTAATACCTAACATATTAGATAGCCACAAAAGAGAAAACAACTAACGTAACTTGAAAATAAAATAAATTAATGAAAAATCTAAATAAAATATATTGAACACTTTATATCCAGTTTAATATTGAACAGATAGAACGGCTATCTTTGGCGGGCCTTGCAGCTATGTTTCCTAATACAAAAGGTACAATTACGACTGATTAATCCTATAGTATCTATAAGATATAATAATCGGATTTAAAAAAAAAACATGAGTAAAATGTTTCCTATGTGAAAAAATCACCGCCAGCAAAAGAACACGCACATATACCCAAAACTATGTTGATTAGTGTAATAAAAGTTTGGAAACTCAAAAGCTTGATTATGAAATTTTCATTAATTTCATTATGCGGTTCAGCAAATACTGCAAGTCCTGCGCCGGACAATGGCTGGCGCTTTTCATTAAACCTAGACCGGCTTCAGGCTCAGCGCCAGATCCCTGTCCGTTGACTTTTGACTCGTCCTTTTTTAATGTCGGCGCTAAATGCCGCTGCTAGGTAAATACGTTTGGAACGTTTCGAGTCCCCAAACGCAAAACGTGATGCGCATTTTTCGCAGTGCGACGATGGTGGCTGCTACGGGATGGGGGGAAGAAGGGGCTGGCTTAGAAACACACACAAAAGTTGCTCTAAAGTTTATGGCAGTCGCTGAGGCTTGTCCAAGGGGAAGGGAGTGATTGTAACAACCAGCAACTTGCCGCACAGCAGCAGCAGCAGCAGCAGCAGTTGCAGGATGTCTAACTCCCAAATGTAGTTGGAATTATTAGACTTAAAGCCCAACCAAATTTCAAATGCCTGTCAGCGACGCATTCATTTGAGTTACGCGTTAAATTGAGTGCAGTTTCAGTTAAAAGGTGCAACATTTTAGGTTGCAAATGCAGATGAAATACAGCACTCCAGAGAAATGTGCATTGAGTTGTTGAAATTGCAGTGGGGATGCCAAAAAATGAAACCCAAATTAAATTTAAGATACTCGCAGTCGAGCAAAGTTCCTTGCAGCGCTCTAACAGGGGAGTTGACTACATTTCACAGCCAGAGTTTCAACAAATTTGCAGTTTTAGGAAAATTGTGTTCTCTTTTCATTTTGGTTATGCTAATAAAATTATTCAATTTAGTTAAATCGTTCCAAAGTGCACTAGAAAACTCCAACAATGTTATGGTTAGATAATATACAACAGAATACATTTTCTACCAAGCTTAAAGCTATTTTTGAAACAGTTTAAAGAGAGAACAATATAACTATATACTCTTAATATTTTTCCCAATCAATTGGGAATTCATTTGTTTCTTAAATAGTATTAACGTTGCAGTCGAACGTATCCGAAAGCAGAATACTCTGTTCCCAGTCCGGTATAATTTGCTTATTTGTGGGTTCGGAAACATTAGTCTGTATGTCATATCTTATGACTCTACCTCTACAGGGTAGATAAAGATTTTGCTCATTTGTGAGGGAGGGGGCTTGGAAGTCAAACATTTTTTGATGCAGATTTGTTTAAGGGGTCAACATTAGTCTGAATGCCAAATTTGGTGACTCTAGCTATGAAACTGTAGGAGATATACTCCTGTGAAAAACGATCTTGACACTTCATAAATTGAGGGTATACTCTAACATGTCTACCAAGTTTGGTTGCTCTAGCTTCAAGGGTGTGGAAAAAAATTGCGTTCATACGGACAGATGGACATTTCGCAAACCCAATATACTCTTTTTCCCTTCTGGAACAGAGTATAAAAATTTACCAATTTCTAAACTATTTTATACTTAAATTCAAACCACTAGTTAGCATGCTAATTTCAGCATTACAGCTCAAATTCGTCTTAGAACTCAAAGTATTTTAATGATTCAGCAAATTGTTTCCCAGCTCAATGCCTTACATTTCACGGCTGCAGAAGACACTCAAATAAAAGTACATAAATCTTAAATACTTACAACAGGCACTCACAACTCATGCTTGCAAATTTTCAATATCCTGGACATGCAATTTGCTTCATCTTTTAATTGCATTTCTATCGTTTACAGACCGTAGTTTACTAATGGCCAGTTGTTCTGGGCATAGTAATACACACAAATTCAGTTTGGGCTTTGGGCAATTTAAAAGCTTTAAACTCTCTAAGGCAAATTTCGTTAGCGAAAGGAGCAAAATCATGAAATAAAATGACCATAAAATAGCAAAACTAAACTATTTTCACTATGATGGCACAAAACAAACGTCCTGCCAGGGTGTAAGCCAAAGACAAGGAGCTACCAACCCACAGGAAGTGGCAAGCTTATATAGCCTGAAGCTTTAGCCCAGCCCGCAACATAAAAATCACATTTATTTTTGACACAGAAAACTATTGAAGCATAAAAAGTAGATTTCCGTGCCCATATTCCCATATTTTTAGTAGCAGCCATTAGCAGTATTTTTCATTTTTTATTATTTTTCATATAGTGTGCGCTCCCGCTAGCTATGCAAAATTGAATCCCATTTCGAAGGCAATGATTTACAATATTTACTTTTACATTATTTTTTACAGAGTCAACTTGTGGCATGGAGCAATTCCGATGCTCCAATGGCAACTGCATACCCAAAAAATGGCTCTGCGATAATGAAAATGACTGCTCCGATGGCTCTGATGAGAAAAGATGCAGTAAGTATTCCATCTATATAGGGTTACGTTTAGATACTCATGTTTCAGCTTGAATTGTGCAGTCAGTGCCTGCACCGGGTTCAGGTGCCATAACGGGGAGCAGTGCCTGCCTCGTAGCTGGACCTGCGATGGCGAACCAGACTGTCGCGATGGTTCCGATGAATTGGAATGTTGTAAGCAAAAACTTATGCTACACTTGCATACTAACCCGGAGGATTTACGCTGCTCACTAAAGAGAAATAAAGAAACACTCATACTCACTTACAAAGGGAACTCATAACTTAAAGACTCATAAAGTCGCATTTAAAGCATGATTTTTATTTCAATGCATGTCTGGTATGACCATATCCCCATCTATCTCAAACTTTATGACTTGGGCGCGCCTAAAAGTTGGCATATTCATCCATAAATTAACGTCAGAAGACT
Source organism: Hirtodrosophila confusa (assembly GCA_035043065.1). Classification (NCBI taxonomy): domain Eukaryota; kingdom Metazoa; phylum Arthropoda; class Insecta; order Diptera; family Drosophilidae; genus Hirtodrosophila; species Hirtodrosophila confusa. The sequence continues at coordinate 1,178,396 of JAWNNI010000024.1, forward strand.
CCCCAAAATATCGCGACGTGCGCATCAAAAATGCCGCAAGCAGCGGAAATAATTTGTATTTATGTATTAGTGTCTCGTACCCCGAGCTATTAAGCGTCCATCTCCTACTTATACCCTGTATGAACAGTTACGGATAATAAGGGTAGAATCACTAGTTCATCAGCGTTAAGATTTAAGTAGATCTGGACAAGTTCGTCCGTCTGCTTTATAATCAAAGAAGCTATATCAGTTAGAGATAAATACCTTCTTATGTAGGCTCTTAAACTTATTTCAAAACTTTTAACTGCCTCCTGCGCATAATTACGATATTTGTTACAGATATTTCCCGAATCTTTTCTCAAATATATCAGAGCAATCGGGTAATAAGCATTAAAGTTACTGTTAGTTGCGGTTAGAACTGAAGAGCTGAGCTAAGCAGTGAACGGTTTAGATAACAGATATATTATATATATATATATATATTTGACAACTGTTACAAACAGATAGATATGGGAATATATATTTAGTCTATAACCTGGGTACAGGGTGTTTCACAGTAGAGCACTCGCGAGAACGGAATTCTTAATAATCTTATCTTGAATGTTGTGGGTCTGTCGCATTTCTGGCCAACTTGTTTAGCAGTTTATAGTCTGCATCACTTTTGGCCAACTATATGCTATATTGTTTTTTCTTTTACTAGTGCTGTAATTGAAAACAAAATGATGAGACTTTTATGATGTTATCCACTCGTAAGTCATCAGCGGGCCGGAGAAATAAAAAGTTGTAATCAAAAAAAAGCGCGTGAATTGAGCCTGTGGTTTATTTGCTGTCAAACGACTGGCAGGACACGGCTCAGCAAATTGTACATTTGCAGGATTCACAGGATACTCGCTCGCTCGCGTCCCATGCTTCCATTGAACACGTGTGTCATTTTATGGCTTTTATGTGCTTGAAAAAAAAAAAACACAATTTTTACATATATTTTTTGACGTTTTATATCGCTGGCAACGTTGTGAATGTTAATTGAAGTTTAACGCTACCCAAAGCTGGTTGTTGACACAAAAATAAGAAAGGTTTCTAGGAAACGCAAGTTTCATTTTAATACACACTTTAATATTTTTATAAAGTGTTTTAAACATGTTCTGAAAATCTAATTGCATTTCCAGTTAAATTCAAAAATATGCTTGTTCAAAGCATTTTCTCGTATTTGTAGTATATTAAAAATTGATGTACCTTTAGTCACTTATATTATGTCATTTATTTATGAATTTTATTGCACACTTTTTAATTTGCTTAACGCTCAGGCAGTTTCAGTGACATTACTAAATATTTATGTTCACTACATATAGAAAAAATGTTCATTATTAGATTTTACTAAGCATTCCCTGCAAACAAGTTTTCCAAAACATAAAATTAAATAGAGAGACCACAAAACTTTACTTTGACTACACAATAGACAAAACGCAAACTGGCTAATAAAAGCATCAAGCTTTATTAACTTTGATGTCTTTGATGTGGGGTAAGAGGGTTTGTGGAGCGGAGCCCCTCCGCTTGGGCCAACTACACGCCTGACACGTAAACTAAAAGCATTTTAAATAAAATTAAAATCCAATTGCAAGTACCCTTGCGACAACATCGGGCAGCAGATAACAAGAAAATGCTATTGAATACAACACAAAAGTTATATGCGACTGTGCGTGTGTTTGTGTATGAGTGTGTGAGTGTGTGTGATTTGTGCTAGTGAAACTGCTTTTCAACCATTTCATTGTCGTAGCTAACAAATTGATTTTGCTATGGCTTGTACCAATATGAAACCCAACTAAAGCAGCCAGCACATAAACCGAGTTCTAGTCAGGCAAAATTTCACTGCTTGTTCACATTTACGAGTCCAGCAAAATGGTGGCCTTAAATTAAAAAAAATAATGAAAAACCAGTAAGAATGCTCTAGTCGAGCATACCCAACAACGAAACTCCCTGTACCCAGGTCTACGACTTGCAATCACATCTTCGTGCACTTACACATACACACACACATACACAAAGACGCACACACACAAGCGACAGCACAAGCGAGGCATTTTAAGTGGTAGCTGTGCTTCTTCTTCCCCCGCGGTGCATCAGTAAATCTTCTTTGGTGAATAACTTCCGTGCTTATTATCCGATCGACTTAAATTTTGAACAGTATTTAAAGAGTGACCAAAGTATTATACATGCCAAATCCCAAAGCTAAATCTTAAAATCTGTCACCGTAAAACTGTTTTTATTGAATAGCGGGGTGTGGGAGAAATATCTCGGATCCAAAATGAATTTGACCTGCGCCCGCTATACACGATCCTACATTCCAAATTTGGTGTATCTAGTTCTTATAGTTGCTGAGATCCTTGCGTTCATACATACGGACGGACGGACAGACAGACGGACATGGCCAAATCGAAATCTCTTTTGATACTGAGCAAGACTATATATACTTTATAGGGTCGGAGATGTTTTCTTCTGCCTGTTACATACATTTGCACAGATTTAGTACCCCCTTTTTACCCATTTTATGGGTACAGGGAGTAAAAAGAGTCCCAGCTCTTGCCAGCAATACTCATTTTGCAAATTTAATGAAGTCATAAAAACGTTGCGTATGCGTAATATGTGGACCATAACGAACGCGTAATTAACTATTTTATGCACACATACATTTTGTTTGCTAAAATTGAAATGCATAACATTTCGCAATGCAAAATTGTTTAATTTTAGCAAATTGCTTTCGATATGCGAATGAGATTTTTATAAAAGAACTTCAATAAATTGAATTATGCTGATTTTTTATCTGCAGATAGAGTTCCAGTTGTAGGTTTGAGTTAAACGGACTGTTTAAAAATCGCTTTTCCACTATTCAGAATTTCACCAGTTTGCCGATAAAATAAAATATTATCAAAATCATTCAATTATCCTTTCAGTTTTTATCAAAATGTATAATTGTACAATAAGAAATAAAATGTAAACATACAAGTTCCTATCGATTTCAAATGTTTGCTGGTATTTATGCAAAATAAATGTTCATTACTCCATAATAAGATAAAACATATAAGATATAATACTTTCAATGCCCCAGAGCCATTTGCCTAATGTACTGTTCAAATTCAATAATCAATCAATGACATTTTTATAGGTAGATAGAACAGAACTCGATTTTTGATGATACCCAAAGCTGTATAACAAAATTGCTCATCACAATAAGAATTGAAGTGCTCCTTAAATTTAAAAGCTGCTTCAAATTATCCTCCAGCCATTGCAATGGTATCAAGTTTTAGAAGAGAATTATGTCAAACTTCCTCGCTTTTGGGTTTCAATGTAATATAAGAAATGTTGCTCAGTGCCTCTATCAAATGTACCTTATTAACAAATATTGTATTACAAATACTTTTTTCCTCCAAGCTGTTCGCTATGCTATGGTATGCAATTTCAGTGGAGTTATATTTTCCAAACAGCGCATGCTGCAATAAATTCCAATTAAAGTCATCTCACACATGCATGCGACGCGTTGTACATGCATAATATCAAATAGCAATGCGTAAAATAATAATAAATTAATTTATTTGCAACGACGGTGAAGCTGGTGCGCAAAAAACTGGAATGCCAAAAATGTAACGCATAGGTGCGCGCAAATAATGGTAAACAAAGTCAGGACGACAAGGAGCAATGTCAAAAGGCATATTTAAATATGTATGCCTGGCGTTATGAGCCTTTATAGCCTGTGGCACACACAGCAGGAATTACATAATCCTATCAAGCAAAATCAAGCGTGGCCACAGCGTCAAAGCAAAAGGCACAAACAAAGGACATTCATTTCAGGCGCCTGGCAGTAGGCAACAAAAACAAAAGAAAAAATAATACGCATTAAGGGTTAAACACAAGCGTTTATATGCCACAGCATGCGTGGGTGTGTCAACTATACATGTGTGTGTGCGTGTGCGTGTGCGTGTGTGAGTGTGTGTGTGAGTGCGTGTGTATGTGTATATGTGTTGTCAGCTTTGTTTAACGTCCGCCGCTCGTTTCTAAATGGGCGTCTGGCAAAACTTCAATGAAAGTTTCAGGCTACAAGGCTGCGTTTATAAGTATTTGTGTGTGAGTGTTTCAATGTATGGGTGTGCGTTTCACTGTGTGTGATAATTGCTTTAATGTGTACGCATGTGTGCGTTTTAACTTTATGGAGTGTTGGCTGATAATGTCTTAATTACTGCCTAGATAAAATGCCGCCTGCTTAGCCTCAAGGCAACGATTACAGTTTGAGCTTTCCTATATTTATAGATGGCTCCTAGTATATGTGTATGTCCTGTCTCTCTGTTGGCATGACAACTATGTTTATTACTTGCCAGGCATGTGCGGCACAATTGGAGTTCAACTTCTATACGTGCTGCTCCTTACAAACTTAATTACAATGCCAGGCAACCGAATCGTCACGACAAAAGTCTGTTGCACGCTTTAAGGCGTCGCCTCAAACGCCTCAATCGCTCTAAATGAGCGTATGCTGCAGCAATCAAAGATGAAACTTAGCAACGCCATTAGGCAAACAGTTAAGAGCTAATTGTCAGACATAAGAGCTGCAATATACTCGTAGTGTATCAGACAGTTGCTTTGTAGGGCTCATTTTCAAGAAATTAGATTAATTTTCGAATTTATCTTGTGATAATTTTTATTACAGTCTTGATTCCCGCTAATGAGTATAATTTTATTTGTCGTAATGTCAGCTTGAATAAATTCAAGTATTAAAATGATGTGTATTTATGATAAGACCAGAGTGTCAAATCTTGATTGTCATTGGAGAAATAGTCGCGTTCACCAGCATAACTACCTCTTAGAACATTTATATGATCAGATGGGACTTTAAAGTGATACTGATACTGTTATTTGTGAAAGACTAGCTATATTATTTTAGAGTAAACTAATAAAATGAATTAAAGATGACTTATATTGTCAAATATGCTTTCTTAGGACATTTAATACTATTGTAAGTGTGCGCCGTACATAACACAAAACCGACAGACGTCTGGTGCGTATGTTGTTTAATAAGAACTGATTTCATGTTTACATAAGAAGTCATAAGCTATGGAAGAAACGAGAGTTAACAAAGGCGCTCGCTATAATGATTTATTATGTTAATTAGATCATATTTATATTAAATTTAATATGATTTGATTTAAACAAGACCTCAATCGACTTAGCAGAGGGCATGAGTTAGCCAGAAAGTATCAAGCGTATCATTATTTTGGGATACTTAATCAGAAAAAGAGCTGTGCTGGTAAACGTAACCAATATCAATTAAAATTTTGGTATTGCCATATTTAAATAAGAAGTAAATTTCTCATTATTTTTTTTTGATTTTTAAATTATTAATTAAAAATTTTTAGCAAGTTGACAATGTTGCACAAAACTACATTTATTAACAGTTGTCAACGATGTATTTGTTTGTTATACAAATTGAGATCTTTTGTAATACTTTCAGGGTACAAACTTAATAAACCTCAATCCAGCATTCTAAACCCTTTCCCATTATCTATTTGTATATTACAGAGAGCAAAACCTGCTCACCGGACGAGTTCGCCTGCAAGGGGGGCGAGGGTGGGTGCATACCACTTGCCTGGATGTGTGATCAGAGCAAGGATTGCGGGGATGGCAGCGACGAGGCCTCGTGCAGTAAGCCATCACATCTAATCAAGCTTGTACTTTAACTGTAACCGTAGTTACTGATAACAGTTATCACTGTGTTGTTGTGCTGTGTATGCTTCATCTTGTATCCCATAAGTATGCTACACATTTCTGCAGGACTTGTGTAATACTTACCCCAAACAATGCACTGGCAATATGGCACAAATATTTAAGTACTCTACACACATACACAATCACAAACACAACCAGCAACACTTTAGTTTGCAATACTCTTGTTACACATTTGTTATAGTTGTATTTGTAGTTATTGTTGGTTTGCCAACAAATCTCTTTGGTCTTATCCCTTGGTGCGTTGCGTTCTTGTTTGTTTGCTGGCAATTTTTATAATGGTGTTGGTTTTGTTGAGTTATGCCTCGCATAATTCAGTTTCTTATGCTGCTTTCAGTTTCGGCTTTGCCTTTGTTTTTGCCTTTGGTTTTGGCTTTGGCTTTGGCTTTTCTTGCTTGTTGTTTACCTAACCGTACAATAGTTAACCACAGCTCATACTTAAACAAGCACTCATTGTCAAACACCAGCAAATCCTCCTGCTCATCCAAAGCCATCAACTTGTCTAACATTTTCACTTTTGCGGCACATACTTAGATACCACCTGCCGCTCCGATGAGTTTACCTGCAGCAATGGACGGTGCATTCAGAAGCGTTGGGTATGCGATCATGACGACGACTGCGGCGATGGCGGCGATGAGGCCAACTGCCCCAAAGTTGAGTGCCCCAGGAACAGCTCCTTCACCTGTGACAATGGTTCCTGCATTTCCAAGAGATGGGTCTGCGATGGCGAGCCTGACTGCTCGGATGCCAGCGATGAACGCGTAAGTTTCACAGTTACTACTCGTATATAAAATAAGTACCTCAGACATATATATATGCGAGGTTTCCGTAATGAATACAACAATACAAATTTCCAGCTTTTCTTCAAAGAAACAAGTAAGAATGCTATACTCGAGTATACCCGACAACGAAACTCCCTGTACCCAGGTCAAAAATTTCCGATTGCATCTTCGTAAACTTACACATACACAAGGACGCACACACACGAGCCAAAGCGCAAGCGACAGCGCAAGCGAGGCATTTTAAATGGTGGCTGTGCTTCTTCTTTCCCTCGCTGCAGCATTGAATCTTCTATCGTGAATAACTTCCATGTTTATTATCCGATCGACCTGAAATTTGGACAGTATATTAAGAGTGACCAAAGTATCATACATGTCAAATCCCAAAGCTAAATCTTAAAAACTGTCACTGTAAAACTGTTTTTATTGAATAGCGGGGATGTGGGGGGAAATATCTCGGATCCAAAATGAATTGGACCTGCGCCCGCTATAAACGAGCCTACATTGCATATTTGGTGTATCTAGCTCTTATAGTTGCTGAGATCCTTGCGTTCATACATACGGACGGACGGACGGACGGACGGACAGACGGACAGACGGACAGACGGACAGACAGACGGACATGGCCAAATCGAAATCTCTCTTGATACTGATCAAGAATATATATACTTTATAGGATCGGAGATGTCTCCTTCTTACTGTTACATACATTTGCACAGATTAAGTACCCCCTTTTTACCCATTTTATGGGTACAGGGAGTAAAAACACTCAAAACTACTATATTTTGAAACTTACAAGCTTTTAAGAGCTTGTTTTAAGGTTTCTTGTCTTTATGCTCTTGAAAAGGTATTAGATTTGTGTCACAAACTGTGTAAGGAGGTAGTACCAATAAACTTCATTCTGTGTTCAATATACCAAGTTTATGGAGGAACAATCGGTTGAAAAATACATTGTTGTATGAACAGCTTTCTTGGTTTTAGTTTGGTCAAATTTAATCAAAATCGTATTACTATATCATATAGCATATACCATTGGAATTATAGTAAACTAATTTTTGGTTCTGCAAGGTTATACATATAACTAGTAAATTCTGATCCTTTCATACGCTTAGTTTAAGCAAAACTTTAGCAGTGAGCGTTTGTTTAAGACTTAATAATTGAAATAGTCTTCAATCTATAGCATTGGATTTAAACTTTCCTCGTGCAAATATGTTTTTATGTGTTGGCTAGAATACATAAATTATGCAACACGCGCGCATTATTCAAAGCTGGTGATGTCGACGTCGACGCTGACGTTGGCAACTGCTGCCATAAACATTTATGTGTACGACGCGCATCTTTTGTTGTCAGACTTTGGAGCAGCAACAAGGAGCAGTTTGGAGCATCAAGAAGCGCCAGCAGCGCTGGCAGTGTCTAAAATTGCTTGTCTCTACTGTTAAAAACTATGCGAAAAAAACAAAGTGAAATATTTTGCCAGCAGCCCCAAAAAGTATGCTACAAAAGATATGCAAGCATTGGACGGACAGCGACAAGCGACTGTCTATAAGCGACTGTGTGTATGTGTATGTGTATGTGTGGCTGTTTGCATGGCTTATCTGCCATAGCATAGTAGCTGCCACTTAGCAACCAAACTGTTGTTGTTCTTGCTTTTGCTGCTGCTGCTACCTTATGACATTTTTTCAAGTAAACTTCCTTGTCAGCTTCGTTTTGACAAGCACTGGAAATGCATTTTAAATTAAGTACGCACATCAGACAAGTAATTTCATTGACTCCTTACCTCCCTCTCTGATTTAATTTTGCAGGGCTGTGTCAATACGCCGCTGACGTTTACGCCCTGCCAGCGACATGAGTATCAATGCAGGGATTACATCACCTGCCTGCATTCAGGCTGGCTCTGTGACGGCGATCGCGACTGTCCTGACGGCGACGATGAGCTCGAAGTCAACTGCAAGAATATCACCTGCAGACCGGATCAGTTCCAGTGCCACGATCGCAGCTGCATTGCCGGCCATCTCGCCTGCAATGGGGAAACAGACTGTGCCGATGCCAGCGACGAACGCGACTGCAGATTGGCCGCACTCCCCAAGAGCTGTAATTCCACCAGCCAATTTGACTGTGGAGGTGGACAGTGCATTCCACTCTCCAGGGTTTGCGACAAGCGCAAGGACTGCCCCGACGGCGAGGATGAGCCGGCGGGCAAATGTGAAGTGAACGAGTGCGCCTCCAAGAATGGCGGCTGCATGCACCAGTGCGTGGATCGACTTATAGGTTACGCATGCGACTGCCATCAGGGCTACAAGCTGTCGAGCGATGGCCACACCTGTGTGGATGTGAATGAGTGCGAGAACCCGGGCGTCTGCTCGCAGATGTGCGTCAATGAGATGGGCGGGTTCAAGTGCGAGTGCGAGGCGGGCTATATGCGGGATCCGCGCAATCATACGCGCTGCAAGGCCACTGAGGGGCACGCATCGCTGCTGCTGGCACGCCGCCATGATATACGCAAGATTGCGCTGGACCACATGGAAATGACGTCGATTGTGAACAGCACGAAGTCGGCTACGGCGTTGGACTTTGTCTTTCGCACGGGCATGATATTCTGGAGCGATGTGACCACGCAGAGCATCTACAAGGCACCCATCGATGAGGGCAACGAGAAGACCGTCGTGCTGAAGCAGTCCTCGGTCACGTCGGATGGCCTGGCCGTCGACTGGATCTACAACCATGTGTACTACACGGACACGCACAAGTGCACCATCGAGCTGACCAACTTCGATGGCAACATGGGCAAGGTGCTGATCGAGGATGCGCTCGACATACCACGCTCCATTGCCCTCGATCCGATCGAGGGTTGGATGTACTGGTCCGACTGGGGCGCCTCACCGCGCATCGAGCGCGCTGGCATGGATGGGTCCCATCGCACCACAATTATCAACTACGATGTGAAGTGGCCCAATGGCATCACCCTTGATCTGGTGCGCAAGCGCATCTACTGGGTGGATGGCAAGCTGAACGTGATCTCATCGGCCAACTACGATGGCTCACAGCGCAGACAGATCTTGTACTCCACGGAATATCTGCGGCATCCATTCTCGATAACCACCTTTGAGGACTACATCTACTGGACCGACTGGGACAAGCAGACAGTCTTCAAGGCCAACAAGTTCAATGGCGAAGGTGTTGAACCCATTACAGCTATGCATATGGTAGGTATCCATACAGGTCTTACACAGCTCCACCATTTTAACTGGTTTTTCTTACAGCTCCAACATCCCATGGTCATCCACGTGTACCATGCTTATCGTCAGCCAGATGGCATTAATCACTGCCAATTGGTTAATGGTCACTGTTCCCATCTCTGCCTGCCTGCGCCGCGCATCAATGAGCATAGTCCTCTCATCTCCTGCGCCTGTCCCACGGGTCTTAAGCTGATGGCCGATGGTCTCATGTGCGTCGATGATCGTAAGTAGCTTTGCAATGTTTTTGGGGGCTTAAAATGCATTTACGATGCATCTGCAATTGCCACCATGGCTGGCTGCATTCGCGGTTTCAGACTCACGTGTCCTTGTTGTGGTTGCGGCAACCGACGCTGCAGTTGAAAACCATTAAGGGGTTCAACGTATGCTCTATTATTATTTTTATTTAATACGTATAATATATTATACCCTAGCAGAGGGTATTATAATTTTGTCTCGAAATGTGTAATGCACTGAGGGAGATGTTTCCGACCCAACAAAGTATACATATGTATTCTGAATCAACATCGAAAGCTGAGTCGATAAAGCGATGTCCGTCTGTCCGTCCGTCCGTCTGTCCGTCTGCAAACTAGCCTCGAAATTTTAATTGTAATGAAACTTGGCAAAGATCCTTCTTTTTGCTGCAGGATGTTTATGTGTCGGAACCGTCCGGATCGGATCATTATAACATATAGCTGCCATAGGAATGATCGAACGAAGACAATGTTTTTTTATAAACAATTTTTTTTTGGTTTTGAAGATATCCTTACCAAATTCATCCAGTCTCTGGAGAGATTATACAATCTGACCAAATTCGGTCAAAATCGGACCACTACATCACAGAACTGCCATAGGATCGGGTGAAAAGTTAGTTTTTGCATGAACATTTTTTGTTTATACAAATATTACATTCAAACTAATTGAGAGTTTTATTATACTTCATATTATATTCATATTATAGTTTCATATAATTTTATAAAAATAGGGCCGCATAGGAACAATCAGATAAAAATTGAGTTTTGTATAAAACAACATTGCTGCTAGGGTATATAGCTTCGGCAATCCGAAGATAGCCGTTTTTTCTTGTTTTTGATTTTATTTCAATTAAATTTTGTTGTAACCAATTCGCTTCGATGTTCTGCTTGCATAGCACGTATACGCCCCGTAACTCCCCCGACGCGTTTCAAGTTAACATCGACACGCGTGAGTTCCATGACGCATGCAATGACAACGCCACTTCCAACCCGCTCAAATTTACCTCAAGATGCGCCCAGTGAAGCGCCTGGTATGAGTTTTTTTTTGTTTAAAGGTGTTGGTATTTTCGCTTAAGTAATATCCTAGAATTTCAATGCGTGTGCTCAGTAAACATTTCAAAAAGTATAATTTTTCTATTTTTACATAAATATTCAAATTTCTTATAAATATTACTCTATTTACAAATTTGTATATATTTTTATTATCTTCTTATATGTTATTCAAAAATTTAAAGAAAGTTAACTTATAACCATCAAACTTTTTATAATATTGTATCCATTTCGTTATATTATTTATAATTTGAAAATACTAGCAATTTAATAATTTATATTTAAAATATTTCGCACAAATTGTTAATTTGGCAACTGAATTAGTTTATTTAACATATTCTTTGCATTTCTAAAATGCATACTTGGATACATTAAACAGATATCATATAAGTTTATAGATATTTCTGAAAACGCGCATTGACCAGGTGTTGGCTGTAACTTAAATTATAATCTGTAGTTTCTAAATATTTCTAAGTTCTTATATATTGCCGTCTGTCTATTAATATTTACTTAACACTTTCTGTGTGGCATTTACATACCTTAATTCCCTCGTAGATCTAAATGTCTTATCGTTATTCCCACAAATTATCCATACAAACACGCATACACACATACTCAAATGTTGTTTCACCTGAGCTGCTCTTCTCCTTTTAATTTTGTATGCCATTTGTCTCGCCAATTTCTTACACATATTCTCCACATGTCATCATAATAAATCAACATCAATGATATCGACATAATCACTCAAAATGCACACACACATACACACAGACACAGACACCGACATGACACTGTTGTGGGCTCCCACGTAAAACATAAATTTCAAGGGGGCACAGAAAGCCACCAAAAGGAAGCGCTGGTGACATGTTTAATGGCAACAATGGTAGCGATGACGTCGCCCCATTGCCACCCACCCAATCGGCCCAGAACTCAGCGGATGTTAAGCTTAAGCGACAACCCTATGACGCTTGCTCCATTGAATTTCTGCATACAATTTGTGCGCAGCTCTGTCAAAAGCAATAACAATGCGGATATGAATGCGAGTGCGGATGCGGATCTGGATGATGAACGCCTGGCAGCCACAGAGGCAGCTGGCGAGGAGACACTGACATATCAGCGGCAAGCAGCGTCCTCAACAAATCGCCATGAAATTAAATTGTACACAAAACGACATGGGCAACAGCATGATGATTGGGGGCACGGATAGAATGGGGCGCATAGCAAATAGTTTAACCAGAAATTCATCATCCACATCAGTCACAGACCCAGCCACATCCATCAGCACAAAATTGGCACTGTCAACACCTCGTGCTGCACATTATAGCCATGGCAGCGTACAAGAACGTTGAGTATCAAAATTTGAACAACAGTTTCAGTACTCTGTCACGTCAACAGTGTCCCCAAAACGTACGCAACACAAGTATTCCAAATATTTTACCATTGATTTGTGGGTGTAGTATGTTTGGCTTAGTGTCGGTTAATGATTGCAATTAGAGACAATCATTGTTTTCTGCTTGTCTCTTTCTGCTGGCATATCATTATTTTTAATAAATTCGATTCGTTTGAACAATTGAAATGAAGGCAATCACAAAATCCCAACGAGAACAGATAAAAGGCATTGGAAAAGAACATTTTTTAATGGCATACAAAGCGTAGCATGAACAACCAGTTTGGAAAATGAAATAGGTTGCGACTGTAGGCAAATAGGTTAAAAGTCGTTTCTAGGCAACAAATGGTGTTTATACTATGTTCCCGAAGGGAAAATAGTATATTGGGTTTGCGAAATGTCCGTCTGGCCGTCTGTCCGTATGAACGCAATTTTTTGCATCAGAAAAATTAATTAAATTAATTAAATTATCTTCATTTCTTAGAACAAGTACCTATTCATGACCGCCCAGCAATCACTTTAGTTTTTGGCGAAATATCTAGAAATTCAATAGAATATTGTTATATTGTTAACTACAGCTGAGCTTCTCTTTATCAAAATTGTAGATGGTCCACAAAATAACTTTACAATAGAGAAAGTTTGTAAAAGAAAAGCACAAAATAAATGTATGGAAATTTGTAGTAGCTTAATTTTTAGTACAATTTTCCACATTCTCGATAACGAAATGCGGAATAGAAAGATGAAAACACATAAGATTAAATAAAATGTAGTTTTCGTGTAATAAATTCGTTATAGAGAAGTTCTCAATAAGTAACGCTTTGCTTTTGTCTTATAAGAGTGCTATTAACTTTTCCATTTTGCATTTTATTTTGACTCTATTCCAAGGATATTCCCTCGTCAAGCAATCAATTACAGCGCATTAAATATCTTGCCTATGTCACTTTGTTCACAACTCCTCAATGACCACTTATTTTGATGACACTTTAGTCGCTTATGGCCTTCTCTATTTTAATATATACTCCGTAGTTACATTTATCATTATTTTTTAGGAGCTTTCCCCGAAATCATTTTTGTATACTATTCAGAAAATTGATATACATTTCAACATCTCATTTAATTTGATATTTATCTGGTTGCCACGCTTTTTTTTATGTACAAACAAGGCCAGCATATTGCACGACCCTCTCCTTAACAAATGTTGGGCGTTTCTATGCCTACACAAATCAACTTATTGTGTAGCTTAGCAGTGAGCGAACAAATGCGCCTAATTACGCCAATTTAAAAGTATAAGAATTATATAAAACGAATATAAAAATAAAAAAGAAGTAGGTAAGCAGCTCAAGCAAATGCTTTTACATTGCCACAAACTGCCTGACTGACCCAAGCAGCCAAGTGTAATAGTATATTTCTAAGAAAATGACGAAGTCGGCTAAGGACTCAGGACTCGACGTGAATCAAGAGCTGAGTGCTTAGGCAAAGTTTGTTGCCGCAACTGCGGGTGAAGGGCAGGCGCGCAAGTAAATAACTATAAACTAGTTAAGGACTATTTCAATTAGATGACCAAGCCGGCAACGGAGAACGCCATAACTGCAATTTCAATTAGCGGTTTGTGCTACTTTTTCTGTGGCCACCACATCCCCCGCACTTGAAATTGCTTAATTAAGCGCAGGCAAAGTTTCGCAAATACGCCAGGGACCAAATGACAGGACAAATCGACAGATAGACAGAGCCTGCCCCGCCATAAACTTTGAGCCTTCGAAGTAACGACTGCGATTTTAATGCCGACACATAAAGTAGAGAATTGACAGCGCGTAGGAGCTGAGAAAGGAGCCGGGGCTGAAACTGTGACTGGAGGTCAGCAGATGCTCCACAGTTGTTTGCAAATTTTATGACTTTCGTTTGGCTGCAGTTGGTCAGCGCCAGTTGGTATTTTCTTCAACTTTACTGCTTATTGTGTGGCATTAAATATCAAAGTTGATAGCCGCATGCCACAGAATTTTTCTATTTATACATACACATTATATGTGTACGCAGTATATATCCGGTATCCGGCAAAGTTTTCAACTTTGCTTATCTAATCTGGTCACAAAAAAGGTGACACCGCCGTCAGCTATCTAACGCATTTTATGCGTTCTTATTTCATTTGCTCTACACTCAGTCAGCGGGGAGTGGAGCGGAGTGGAAAGTATGTCGCGAATTTTTTATGGCATTTTTCGTTAGGGGGCGCCAAAAAACACACCTGGTGGCAGACCCTGTTTGTGTCTGAGTCTCCCGACTCTGTAGCTCTTTAAAATACATATAAAACACATGTGCTGCATTATACATAAAGAAGAAGAAAAAAATGGGGAGCATTACTTTGTTTTGTGCTTCGAAGCAGGCAAATTGCATTTGGTATAGATTAGGGCTTGACAATAATATATGACATTTATGGAAGTACATAAAATATGGCACACAAGGTGGAGAGACGCCAAATAAGCACCTGCAATGTGTTCTAAAATTGTTATTCTCCTTATATAGAAGGAAGTATTTATTTACTGGTATTTAGGATAAGCAACACTTCCACATTAATTGTTTTAAAAAATAACTGCCAATGTTTTCTACAAAACTTAAGATATCTTAGATGACAAATGAAACAATCCCAAACACACCAAGCACCTTTAAAATAGTTTGTGCTATTTCTGTAATTATAACTGGCAGCCTGGAACGAAAAATGTTGTCGATAAGTTTAATGTAAGGATAGGAATATAGTCCTAAAACTCAACTTTACTTAATATGCAGAAGTTTTAGATTAAGCTTAAAGCATTTTGCAAATTTCTCTAAGCAAAAACTCATTTTATGTAAAATATTTTTAGCATTTACAAATTGCTTTTAACAAGGCACTTAAGAACAACCAAAAACAAAGTAGAGAAAGAAAGAAAATAAATATAGAAACAATTTCTGGAACACCTTCATATACCAAACTTGAACTAGACAATTCCTGCAGCCTTTTTAACTGCGTTGGGAAGAGCTTTTTAAATTATAGATAAGATGGGTGCGCCTATTCCCCACCCTATTCGAAAGCAGCTTATTTTGTATCGCACCCACACAACGTGCAATTAATGTGCCGAATACGCGTAGAGCTTTTCAACTGCTTTTCTTTTGCCACTTGACTGTCTGTTAATGCCACAAATAAATTGCCAGAACCCACCTAGCCCCAATTCCCCTTGCCACTGACAATCGATGCTGTGCAGCTGTTGCCGCTGCCAACTTTTAATGATAATTCCGGCTCCTGCCGTTGCCATATGCGCCACATCAACATGCGGCCGTCCAGTTCATGGAAATTACGACAAGCCGTAGACCAAAAATTAATAACAACAAAAGCAACAATAATACTACGAGTAAGTAGCACAAGGGGCGACAGTTCGTGCGATGCTGTTAAATGCGGCATATCCTTTGCCAGGCGAACGCGTCCTGTGCTTAACTTTTGAACAAATTCTAAACGGAAAATATGAAAACGAATTATGTTGACAGCGGAAAAATCCTACAACTTCCTGCCGCGCAGACAACAACGTCACAAAAGGCGAAAAGCGTGACACAAAAAGTTGACAACGAAACTGGGACTGGAACAGAGACAGAGACAAAGACAGCAACTGGGACAGGGATAGGGCGGAAATATTCGCCATGGGTTGCCGACGAATTTCTGCAGTTCCAAAAATAAAAAAATGTTTTAATTATATTTTGTTTGGACAGACTGACCAGCGAAAATAAAAAAGACTATTTAAGGAATTCCCTGTCCAACTGTGAATGCATAAATAACCAAAGGACGTGCGTTGCTTTTTGTTTGGAATATTTACTATATTAATATAGGTATTTGTCCGTACTATTACTTTTGTAAAATACGATCCTCCATTCCTCTCTAAACGACAATTAATGCAAAAATTTGTTCTCTTGCATGTTAACACATAAGGCTAAATAAGTTGAGAACCACTTATAAAGTAGGTTTGTTCTTCAATCGAAATACAATTAATTGCATTAAAAAAATGTAAAAATAATCTCACTACATACCAAATATCAGCCACATATGCAACTCAAAAAAAACTCTTTAGATATGATTCTGAACTACTTGATAAAACTCTGTATCCACAACACAACTGGTCCAATCTCTAGTACCCATCATTCCTTCATTTTTTAAATTATCGTACATTTTATGTATTTTGGTTTTGGTTTTGGTTTGGGTTTCAACATGGTTAAATATTTGAAAAAACAAATGCGATAATGTACTCTGTTTTCGTTTTGGTTTCCCTGACACAGCAGACAATGGATCCGCCGGAAATGCGACAAACAAGGATGGCAGCAGCACTGAACCAGCGCAGACACCAGAACATGACTCGGGGAAGATAGCCTTCATTGTAATAGGGGTGCTCCTACTCTCAGCTGTTGTGGGTGTAAGTATACGTATTAGGCAGTTGGAGGCGCAGTCCCAAAATGGGTCACCTACTTGTGAATTATGTAACTAATCAACCAATTTATATATTTATATCTGACAGGTTTCAATCTTTATGATAAGAAGATTCCCAAAACGCGGCAATTCAATGAACTTTGTGAATCCCACGTACAATAAGACCACAGAGGATTCGTTCAGTTTAGAGAAGGATGCGCCTATCAACAGATACGCCTCATCATTGGATGAAGAGGTAAGCGGGTCTATAGTGACGTCAGCACCAAATGCGAACGATTTTAGCTATGTGAGATTTTAAGTCAGCTGACTTAAAAGTTGGGCTGCAATCTAAGATTAAGCTAGAGCTAAATACATGTTGTACATAGATGAGTAAGTAGTCTACAGATTAAGCTAAGATTAAGTCAGTTAAGCTGCTCAGACCAGTGGCAAAGAAATGGCAACTAGTTAAGTTAGTTGTTTAGGGCTTAGTATGAGTAAGTAAAGTACAAGATGGGAGAGTAAGAAGCCCCGTGCGTATCTGTACATTCTATGCTGATCGTTGTCCAGGCAACAACAAATATCTGAGTGTTTATTCTCACATTTACCATAACGCAACCAAGCTACATATGTATGTTGTACCATAAATTTATCATAAGGATAAATATTCTTATTATACTTAAAAATAGCTCACATAAATGTTTTATGAATATTAGATAATTGTGTGCTTACGTATTTACCGAGCCAAAGAGCCTAGCGTTAGTTGAGGTTTTATTTTGAAACCCATAAGAAGTTGTGACATTTTTGAACTATAACGTTTATTAACAATGATATATATATATATCATTATAAAAAACATTTCAATTGCGCTGATTCATATAAGTATTATAGCTATAAATGCTAAACTAGAGATGGAAATATACAATTTTCTAATATGGGGCACAAACTGTTGGTTACAAGTTTATTTCAGCAATAAGTTTCTAGAATTTATTGATTTTGGAATTTTCTATGGTTAAATCAATGATTTGATTAAATTTTCTAGTTTCACTGTATCCAACGTAAATTTTCTTATACCCTCGGATAGCTTCTCACTCGCCATGGCATCTTCATTGAGTAGCCATCTGAATTTGTTCTCGTACATACATATTTTCCTAATGTTTTGCTGCCTTGCATTAGATACTGATAATTGGGTTTGCACTTCGATCCGATCAGATTCCAACTCGTTTAACAACGCCGGACTAATTGTAAGCAGGTCACATCCAGCTAATGCCTTGATCTCACCCGTATTTCGAAATGAGGCAGCCATAACTAAAGTTTTGTAATCGAACTTTTTGTAGTAATTATAAATATTTGTAACTGACACGACACCGGGATCAGTTTGTGGTTCAAACTGTTTGGTATCTGTGTTAGCCACATGCCAATCCAATATACGACCCACAAAGGGGGAGATTAATGTTACTCCGGCCTCGGCACAAGCCACAGCTTGGGCCAAACAAAATAGGAGCGTGAGATTGCAATGCACATGATGTTCTTTTTCCAAAATTTCGGCAGCTTTTATGCCCTCCCAGGTTGAGGCTAATTTAATTAGAATCCGGTCTTTTCTTATGCCAAAGGTTTTATATAAGCTGACTAACTTCAATGCCTTATCCACGCTTTGTGTCGTATCGAATGACAGACGTGCATCTATTTCCGTAGATACCCTGCCGGGCACAATTTTCAAAATTTCGTAACCAAACAAAACGCATAAATAATCCATTGCTTCTGCTACTTGATTCTCCCGAGAACCCTCTTTACTCCTCCCATAATTAACGGCAGCCTGTACTAAGTGTTGGTAGCGCTCCATAGTTGAGGCGGTTAAGATGAGCGATGGATTAGTGGTTGCATCCGTGGGCTTATAGATATTAATTGCCTCAAAATCACCGGTATCAGCAACTATAGTAGTCACTTTCTTAAGCTGCTCCAAAGCGGACATTATAACTGGCCTTTTACGAATTCAATTTATTTACATCCTAATATTAAAAGATCCAAAAATATAGAAAAATATACTGGTTGAATTTCAAAACTAGAGCTGAGACATTTGCAGATAGTTTACTTTGTTCATTTATTTAGAGATTGCTGCTCAATAGTGTATTTTGATACCCTTGCAGAGAGTATTATAATGCTCTGACTTGAACTTGATCAAAGAAACTTAGTCGACTTAAGCATGTCTGTTCTGTACAAACTTATCTCTTAGTCTTGAACCAGGAAATTGATTTCTCTGCAATCAAATCCAGTTTCAAATTTGTGACGTGATTTAAATGATTTACATTAAGTTTAGATCCATATATTGTACTTTTACTATAAGAGTATTTTTATTAGAATGTCTGCTAAGGTATTTGTTCTGCAGCACTCCGATGAAGCAGTTCTATTTTGTCCCCAAACCACTAAAATACAAAAGTTACCAACCTTCGATATCAGAAATAATTAAAGCTCAGTTAAGACTACATATTGTATATGTACATGACCTAGCAATCAATATCTTATCCATATTTTGTCTATGCACGCTGCGAGCAAACAAACACAAAAGCATTGCCGAAAGCTAGTTATCCATTCGCTAATAAAAGGTAAGTTGTGGCAATGCATTATTAATTGTAACATTTAGAACTGTCAATGGTATTGTGTACATAATTTAATTGTAGTTTTATTGTTTTATGGTTTAATTTATTAGCAATTCACAAATCAGCTGACAGCCGTATCCCACCCGAGAGCAGACTCTTTGTACATTTTCGTTGAAAACTAAATGACACTGCAGTTTAGCCCCGCGGGCCACACCTAGCTAATTGCAGAAACGCTGTAATGCAATGCAATCAAAATGTGCATATCAATTGGCCAATTAACCGAAAAGGGCAATTAAATTGCCTCAATGAAGCGTCAAAATGTCCCGTTTTGGGACAACAGCCAGCGGCAGCAGACAGCAGCTGCCAACTAAACGTGTTGCGTAACAATTTTCAGATAATTCACTAAAATATTTAAATTAAATTGGATTTTTCATTCCGCATTGGCCACTGCCATTTTTAATTAGCAGCCTTAATTTCGCAGTTAGCAGAAAAACAACAAAATAATTATGCAAAATTAAACAAAATGTCATTAACTGCGATTTTCAATGCGGTTGAAAACAACAATAATGTTCATAAAACCTACGCAAATTGATGGAATATTTAATCCCATCGTTTTCATTAAACGTTTCAATCTATATATTTTAAATTTAATTTATTTAATATTATATAATTATTTGAACCCAGTAGAAGCAAAATGTTTCATTATTTGAAGTATTTAGTTGTACACTGTAATTTATTTTATTGTACAATATATTCTAATTTACCTTTATTATTTGTATCATATTATAGCTTACAATATGTTTAAGTTAATATTTCTTAAGCTACTTTTCTCAATTGCCAACACTTGCAAACTATTTCTAACAATTTTTCTCTGGCCTTTTTCATTTTCACAGGACCCGCTGCGCATCCAGGGCACAGAATGTGTCTAGATGACACCATAAGTTAGCCATATATAGAGACATATCCAACAGACTGCGTTTATCAACAGCAGCTAAGACAGCAACAACAAAACTCCTATTATCAAGTCCTTTAAGTTTAAGGCACCTCACTCAAAGAAACAAAGAGGAAAACTTTTATTTAGCAAGTAGTAAGAAGCATGCCAAAAAAGACAACAGCAACAACTACAAACATGAAATAAAACCACAACATCAACAATTAAATTTGGAATAACAAAAAATTACAAAAAGAACCACAACTAATTAGTATCATTGGTATAGAAAAATACTCAGCAAATTCAATTTGTTGCATAGTTTAAATTTTAATTTAAATTTAAAGTACACACACAGATCAACACTCCCACATTCACACGCCCATAACTAATACGGAACTTTTTCTAGGCGCAACGGTTTGAAATCAACTAACAGCGTCGAGCCACACACACACATATGTACACTAGCAACACACAAACTCATGCACACACACACACAAGTAGCCGCAAGGAGCGAGTCTCATTCAGCTGAACATCTTTCAACTATTTTAAGTCAGTGAAATAAATTGTATAAAGTTAAAAATAAGCAAATTATTTTGATGAAGTTTAAGCAAATTCAAAAATGAAGTCATACACATTTAAATATATATAATAATTATTGTGAAATTATGAATAATATTACGGATTGTAAGAAAATTTAGATACATATTTTTTGTTATACAAAATTTATTAAAAAAAACCTAAAATGATAACTATTTAGCACAAAGTTGATTCAAGTTTAGCAAAATATTTAGAGCAAATTTTTATGTAAATACGGTTTTGGAAAATAATGAAAATACATGAGAAATCGAAATATTTACACTAAAAATATAATACAAAAACTTAATTTTCAAAAATGTACATTTTTGTGTTATTTTTATCTTGTTTCCTTGGGTATTCAGAACAATTTGCTGTGATCGGTTTAAAAACATTTATGCATATTTTTATTTCACAATTAGTTGTTTATTATTAAAAACTTTTAAAGGCTCTCATTTATTTAGTATGTATTACAAAATCATCGTCGTACATTTTAAAATTCATTTTTTAATTTATTTTCAAAAACAAAAATTTTTACAACCTTCTTTTGTGCCTTTGTTACAGAAAAGTTGAACTATTTAAAAATGTCCCATTGCAAACAATTGCATAATGGTTAATGAAATTATTAGGTAACAAAACGTAGTACATGTCAAAAGCTAACTTAAAGAAATGAGCATTAATAAAAGTAATAATGGATATATTATAAAATAATGTTTATTCAAAAATAAAGTGATTTTGAAATACTTTAAACGTGTACAATATGTGTATAATTATTCAATGTATTCAAGCATACTTTTATTTTGTGATTAGTTTTTAATAACTAAGGAATTTTAAAGGCTTCTCATTTATTTAGTATATATATTATAAAATCATTTTAGTATATTTTAAAGGTCATTATTTAATTTATTTCCAAAAGCTAAAAATTTCTTTTATACATTCTAAAAGAAGTACAGCCAAATTTAGTAACTGCATGACAAGTAATTGTTTAAAGGCTTATTAAATTATTAGCAAACATATAGTACATGTCAGAATCTAACTAAAAAGAACATTAATAAATGTAATATTGAAAATATTGTAATATAAAGTGTATTCAAAAATAAAGTGAATTTCAAAAATACTGAAAACAACTACAATTATTGTACAATTTTGTGTTTGTAATACAAATTTGTTCGGTAGAAAATTAAATTAGTTTAAATTCGTTAAATCCAGTCTTTAATCTCAACTGCTCACATACAAAGCACTCTAAATTCATATCAAATTATGTGTACATTCCAAGTACAATCCAAATATTTAGAATTTCGTCGTATATTTAACATGATTGACTTAAGATTTCAATCAAATACAAACGAAATTTCATAACTACCCAAACCTACCTTTAGCGATTGGAAATAGCCTTGGGACACTAAGTGACCTCCGATTATGCGATTGTGTCCAGGCACCAGGACTCGCAATAGCCACCAAGTTCAGCTGCTTGGCAATTGAGTCCACAACTTAATAGCCTCGACACCAACACCAACACGATCCTTGGCGTACACGGGACACATGAATTATTAAACACCATTGGACAACTGCGCCAATTATTTCACATGAGGGCACATCAATTCGCAATGAAGACAACGTTGGACTGGCCAGCGAGCAGCTATCAATAGCTATAGCAAAAGTTCGTGCATTGGAGGCAGAAATTAACAGATTGCATGCCACGAAACTCAAACCGTATGCGAAAATGGGGTGTGGTCAGGAACTGAGCACACTAATGGCCATAACACATACAAAGCAATTTTGGACTATCCGAATGCACAGCAGTATTTTTAATTTTACCCGTGTGGCCCGACAACCAATCGGAAGCCAATTCGCTGGCCATTGAATAGTGGCCATATTTGACCTCCACATATGTGTGTGTGTGTGTATATGTATGGGGCGGGCAAAAGTTTGGTTAATTTATGGGCGAAAATTATCAGCTAGCCTTTGGGCAAAGTCAAACGCAGCGATTTTTGTACCCAAATGGCGTATAAATGCGATTTTTTTATGCCTTTCGGTGTCTTTATTGTTATAATTTATGTGTTGCGCCTGAAAGCAGGCAACATTATTTTTGTTTATTGTTTGCCAGGCGACAGGCGCCTGTCATCGGCAAGTTAAGCGTAAGCCGCTTACAGCCATTCGCTCAGCGTTTCCAATTATATCGATTCAATGCCAGCTGCCGCATAAAGCAATATTCCACAGTTTGACTGTGATAATTTCATAGGCTGCTTAACAGTTTAAGGAAGTACATACGAGTATGCATGTATGCGATATTGCTAATGTTTGTATGTGTGGAGTATGCTGTGATATACAAGGCACACGGTTGCTGTGGCTAAATCTGCAATTCAGCCGGAACAACATACATTTTGGTCGTTTTCCTGCTGCGGGCGTTTCAAGCCTGGTGCAGTGCAGTTCAGCCCTATAAGCCAATGAGGCGCAACATCTGCTGCTGTGACTGTGGCAAAGAATGTGGCAATGGCAACGTGGTTGAATTTTGTCTGGCATGCATGCCACAGCCTTTGTGACTTATGATGCAAGCAACATGGCAGCCCCAAGGGCAACTGTACTGGATTCCATTTAGTGATGGGCAGTCAACGATAACAACTTAACTGGCAATTGAAAGTCGAGCGTTGACGTTTGTAGCATTTGTCAAGGGGCAAGAACTGAGCTGATATTTTTCGCCTCGCAATGATGGGCTTATCCATTTACAAAAGCGTTGCATAGGTTGTTAGCGAGAGTAAAAGGAAGTTCTGGTAACAGTTACGGCTATCGAAGATTAATCGAGAAGATAAACTGTTTTTAAGCATTGTTAAATTTACTGGCAGTTTCAGTAATTTTATTTCCTGGTTTTCGGCACCCAATGTTGAAATCCAGAAGAATTTTATATTAATAGTTCTGCTTGCGGATGAATTACAATGAACATTCAAAGAACAATTATTGAAGTGATCATCATCTTATAGTTACTTTTATAGTCAAGGCAAATCATAGTTCAATTCATAATAACACAACCCAAATGTTTCTTCAGATTTTATCAACAGTTTCTTTTTACACCCTAGCAGAGGGTATTATAATTTTATCTCCAAATGTTTAATGGAGTGAAGGAGACGTTCCCGACCCAACAAAGTATATATATTCTGAATCAGCATCAATAGCCGAGTCGATATAACCATGTCCGTCTGTCAGTCTGTTTCTTCTACGCGAGCTAGTCCCTCAGTTTTAAAGCTATCGTAATGAATCTTGGGACAGACCGTTCTTTTGCAAATACAATTGGGCAAAATTTGGTTAAAATCGGACCACTATATCACTATATCAAACTTTTTGTTTATACAAATATTACATCCAAACTAAGTGAGAGTTTTATTATACTTCAAATAGTTTCCTATAATTTTATCAAAATCGGAAATATGTACATATATAGCTTCGGCACTCCGAAGATAGCCGTCCTTTCTTGTTTTCTCTTACTTTTACTTTTCTACTTTCGTTGCATTGAAAGTGTAGCCTAGCAAAAAGTATTCATTCTTATCGCAACTTGTACCCGGGTACAGTCGGGCACTGCGGCCATTCACAGGATTTTCTGCGCTAACTGGACGCATCCTAATTACTGAGCAGTCGGGCAGCCTTTGTGCCGTGTTCTCAGTGGCGAGAATCAGTGACCACCAAGAGTACTCTTCCACATGGGGCTTATGTGTGCAGCCTTTCAATGCACTTGTATTGTGGAGATTGTTGTTGTCGCTACTGGCCCGAGGCTAGTTGCATGCCCCTTGCGTGCAAGGTTAGGCTGCAAGTTCATACGCCAAATATGCTGAGGTCACATGATGGCCAGCCATGTGGGAGTAAGGATGAGTGGCAGAGTGTGTGAGCGGGTCGGTGGGTCTGTGGGTGGAAGGGGTGGCTGGACAGCCCACTACGTCTTACACGTAGCCAGGTTGTTGGCTTGTCGGTCGAGTTGTTTGCACCACGTTCTGAATAATGGATACGTTTCGTGCCACATTGAATGCCCAGCAGTGAGTGACATTACACGAGTTTTGGCCGCCATACGGCACATGCTTGCAAATGTTTTTGGAATTGTTAATGTAATTACGCCTGAAAGCCTCTGCCTTTGCTGCTGTTGCTGCTGCCACTGCCTGGGCGTGGGGCCCATACAAAATGCACCCACCATAAGCTAACCAGGTTAATCAAGTCAAGTCGATAAGCGTGTGTGAGTTTAAAACGAACTTGCACAGTCATTGGAGAGCAGCTTGGCAATTTGCCTAATTGCTGTTTGGACCCATTCAGCAGAGACAGCAGAATGAGAAATTTCTAATCAAGCGACGAGTTTTTCTTCATTTTGATACTGTAGAAAATAACTTTGCAGACAGCATCCGAGCGTGCGGAAAATTCATCAGGCCAAAGGCACTGAATGATGCGACTGAAGGCGGGGGGTGGAGGCGCAAGCGGAGAGCTCTTTGTGCGTTTTGTGTGACATGGAAAAATGGTTACAAAATGGCGGCAGCTGACTTAACAAACAAACATGCATCCAAGTGTGTATAAGTGTGTGTGTGAGTGTGTTGGACACACGCAGCGTCTCAGCCTTGATACAAACTGTCGCCTGTCTCTCGCGCTATCTCGCCCTTTCTCTGTCGCTCTGCATGTGAGACTTAAATTCTTCTTTTTTATGTTGTGTTAAAAACTTTGCAATTTTTGATACTCTTATAATGGTAAGCATAAAGATATCATCAAATTTGCAGGTTGCATTTTAAAATAAACAGTAAGAGTTTTCTAATTTGAATAAAATATGGAAATTTCGTTAAATAGGAAAAATAAATGGTTTGAAAACTGTATCCGATATCCCTTTCAAAACATTACAGTCGCAAAAACTAATTTTTGAGTTAAATAATTTATTTTATAAGGCACTCAATCGAATAAAACATATAATATTAGCAGCTTCTATACATTATCCTTTCATGGGATCATCATATTTGAATTACTTGAAAGAGTATTTGAGTTTCGAAAGGCTTTTATTTCTCATTTGCTCTGCGCTGGCCCCAACTTAACCTCACAACCATACTACGTCTGTATGTATATAATTTCGCTGCGTCTTTGACTTGTTTGCAAATTTTCAACTTGAAACGCCAACGCCAGACTAAGGACAGAGCACAGCGGGTGCAATTTTTTTGAACTTTTGGAAAATAAAAGAATAATGAAATAAAAATGTTCTGCGTTTGGCAGCAGCTTGCAGTTGTGCCTTGTGTGTGGGACTGTGTGGGTGTGTGTGTGTTAACATATTAACATGTGTGCGTGGCACGATTTACTGTAGCTAAGCTAAGCTAAGCAACAACAACAGCAACCAGCGAGCAATTTGTTGCTTTGTGCGCAGTTGCCACTTGCAGCCACTTCACAAAATAATGTTGCACACTTTGCGGGGTCGTTAATTGCACTAAAAACTAATTAAATGCTATATCAAGCAAGTAAATGAGTATGTACACATAATTCACATATAAACAGACTAGCAAACATTCAACACGTGCACTCCCAAGGAAATTAATTACATTTAATCAAGTGCCAGTGGTCAGTGTCAACATTAATTTGCAAAGTTATTGAACCAAATCTGCGACAACTAAAACTACAGCAGTCAACAACTGAATAAAGTTACCCCTCACCCTGTGTATGTGTGTGTGTGTGTGTAGTATGTGTGTGCGCGAGTGTGTAAGCAGCTAGCCAAACACTCTACCAGTCAGTTCTAGTCGCTCTTAGTGGCATCTGGGTGACTGGCGGAACAGCAGGTGAATTGCCGGACAGCACGTTTAATACCAAAATTGACATTAAATTGCTTGTGACCTGCACCCAGGAGCGCTTTTACTTCAACTGCTTGCTCTGTTATCGACTTTTACGACAATTCCAATAAAGAAACAGCCCAGACGATATCCACGGCTGCTACTGACATTGCGCAGCTCACGATGCTGGGCGGGGGAACCGTGCCCTAAAAATGACAAAACGGCTTTTGTTCAAAATATTGAAAGATTTTTGCGTGGCACAGAAAATTGTCTGACCACAAGCTGTTGGTAATAAAAACTGAACTGAAATATTTAGAAAAATGAATGTTACTATTTATGCACCTATAAAATTGGTAAGAGGGGTGTAATAAAACTGTGCAAATGTATTTAATAGGCAGAACAAGGCACCTATAAGGATTATATTATTAGCATATTCTGATCAGCATCAACAGCCGAGTCGATCTATTCTGGTCTGTCTGTCTCTCCGTCTGTAGGAACGAGTCGATCTCAGGAACTATAGGAGCTAGAAACGTCAAATGTAAAGTGTATTTTCCTGTATACCATACGCAGGACAAGTTGTTTTTACATTTTTACAGCAACAATTTTGGCCGAAAGTTCCTAAATAATAATTATCTACTTATAAATTGAGCGATTTGGCATTAAAAGCTCTAAAAATGATTCAATAACCAATGTTTTAAGACTTTTTAGCGACGTTTAAAAAGAAATACAACCAAGAGAAAAATAATCTTCTTAAAAAGCCCAAAAATTGTATTAAGTAATAATATTGGTCACACTGCGCTTGGGGATAGATTGACAGGTGGACAAAGTGTGTTACGCACTTAGCTGATGTTATTTTATTATTATTTGCTGTGACATGCACAATTGCTGTCAACAATTGGATGAGACCAGCTCCAGTACCATTAATTATACTCTGTTCCCAAAGAAAAATACTAGTTTATTGGGTTTGTTCAATGCCGGTCCACATGATTGCAACTTTTTCGACCGTTTTATAACTAGAACAGCCAAATTTGATATACATATAGGTATAAGTTCGTTAGATACAAATGGTTAAGACTTATTGGCAACCGCAAATTGACAACAGGACACAGACTGGGAACAGAATACACCGCAGCCGGGAGCTTCCGATTGCAACGTTCTAACATGTTTTAGCATCGCCTTTGCGTCTATATAAAGTTGTATTGATATTGTCCGACACTCTAACACGTGGCTCCGCAACAAATAAATATACTCGTATAAGTATTGGCATGTCATCCAGAGTGGTCCTGCCCAAATCGAAGCTGGCATGAGTAAGCGTTCTGACTTGAGTGTGGCCATTTGAGAGTACCATGAAGTGTGACTTAATAGGTATGGCGGCTAAGCGCAGAACACTTACGTGACGCAAATGTGTTACGTAATTGTCATAACAGCAACACTCGACATAGAGACATAGGGAGCAACTCCTGAGCAAATGTTGCCAAAATCTGACCAAAGCCTCAGCAGTCAAAAAATAACACAAAAAAACTGAAAACATTGCCAAGAAACCAACAAAAAAAACACCAAAACTAATTTAAAATGACCTTGCAGTTCGCACGATGGTCAAGCCGCAATGCTTTGCTTTGGTTGGGGGTGTATAACTGGCAACACATTTGTAAACTTTATTTGTAAACACGAGGGTAGAAACAGAAATTCACGAACTATAAAGCTGCCAAAAAGAAAAGAGATATATAGGAGTATTAAAATTGTGCCAGCGGACAATTAAATACACCTTTGATTCAATTGACCTATTTACTTTTTTGTGTGTTTCTCATTTATCATTACTAAAAGTTCTGCAAACATTTAACCGAAAGTTGTACAATTGAATTTCAGATTTTAACGTTTATATTTAACATTCAATTAAATATTAATATTGTTTTGGAACTGTATGTTTTAGTTCTCATTTCACATGCAATGTTTTTATCAGCTTATTGCTTATTTATTTTGAAATTTCCCACCATTTTCACCAACTCATCAGTCAACTCTTTTGTTGCCTACTTTTGGGCCGCATACTTGCACTGCAGTTGTTTTTGTTGATAGTTTAGACAGCCGCCAGCTAGCCCCGTGCACACCTCATTCATCACCCCCAAGCGCCTTGATCTTAGCTTTAAGGCTCATTCTGCTGACCGCCTTGACTGGCTTGTGGGTTGAGCGTTTGAGGGTGGGCGCATTTTAACATTTGGGGCAACGAAGCAAACGACTGGCCAAATGGCCCAATGGCCGAATGGCAGGCAGTCGAAACGGAAGGAGGCCGCCCACATTTAATGCTGCTGCTGTTTCATTGCTATAATTTTTTCTTTTCGCCATGCTGTTCGTTTGCATTGGCTTCTTGTGCCTTACTTTACTTTGGTTTGCTTTGCTTTGCTTTGCTGGCTTTACTTATATACTTTTTGCTATTTTAGTTTTCTAACCAACAAAACAAATTGAATCACGTTCGCCTGGGAGAGAAACGTGAGTATTTTATTTTTTCCGTTAAACATTTTCATTTTTCTTGCCAGCCAAAAAAGAAAAGCCATTTCAGGCAGCCAGTTCGCAATGCAAGTTGTTTTGTCTGATAATGATGCCGTGGGGCCATCTCAGCTGTTGTTGTTGCCACAGCTCCCAGTGGCCGTTGAGTGTTGGCCACTGGACCATGGCCAACACAATCATTGGCCTCATATAAAGTAGTTGGCGCTGTTCGGTGTACTAGTGTGTGTGTATTTTGTTTATTAAAAAGAGATTGGAGAACGCAAAAAGATTTTGTCATGACCAAACAGATCCTGTGGGCACCCAAGGGCCAAACCAGACCATTCATCATCATTCCAGCCTGATGATTTTATTTTGATTTCGGCAGCAAACGTTTGGGGATTACCAGGCTAATGATTTTATTATAGTTTTCATACGCTCGGCTTTCAACTTTGATTGATGGTCGTCGTCATTTCACATCTCAGCTCGGATCATTGTCTTTTATTCCACTTTCATTCATTGTCTGCTCAAGTGAGTCGCTATTTAAGTGTTGCTTCATTATATTAAAAGCACATTAATACTTACTGCCGCCATTTGCGAGTGTAGCTCACAAATATATGGAAATTCTTTAAAATTGGCGCAAAGTCCCCTCTTATTGGGATACGGCCCCAACAATGGCCGTAGACCAAAGCTAAAATGTCAAACAACGGCCAAAGAATTTGAGACTAAAAATCAGAGCAGCCCCAACAAAGTTTTGTGTAGGACACTTTGCTATTGTCTCGGGTTTGTTAAAAAGTTAGATACTTAGGAGAAGTCTAAATACGCTATTCAGCATAAGAATTAAAGAATGAGGTACCAGAGTGTTAGAATCTATAAATATATAATACTTTTATGAAATGCTGCTGACTATAAATAAATACATATATGTATCTGGCAGTAGTTTTTAAACATTGCAATAAATTGAGCATTCACTTTTTCTGCTTAAATTGAAAATTATAAATGAATGAACAATGAACATGTAACTGTATATAATGAAATGGGAAATGTATTCCAAGTAAAATGTTTAATACATTATGCCCTACATGAGATTATGGAAGTGGTTTCTCATAATATTACCTAGTAATTGTATACACTTGAAGATGGTGTTGTAATTTATTCCCGAAATGTGTACCGCATTGAACGAGACATTTCCGAGCCATCAAACTATATATATATTTGTGATCAGCACCAATAGGCTAGCCGATCTAGTCATTTCCGTCTGTTCCTTTGCAAACTAGTCTCTCAGGTTTAGAGCTATCTTGTTAAAACTTGTCACAGATGCTTCTATTTTCTACATTTGTCGAAACCGGCTGTAACCAGCTCACTTAATTATAAATTCAAAATTCAGTTTCATTATGTTTTATACAAGCTTGAGCAAACTCGAATCAGTTTTATTACGATTTAATAACCAAACTCACCACATTATGTTGAAAATAAACTTAACAAATGTTGTCGAAATGGGACACTACATTTTATAGCTGACATACAAACAATCGGTCGAAAATTTGTGTTTTTCTATGAAAACCTCAGCAAGGGTGTACATCTACGGCATACATAACATATATGTTATTTCTTATTAAGAGATTTGTCTGATCAATAAAAGTATACCAGGCTGATTTTAATTTGTGTTTCTATTAGGTGAAATCCTATTTCATCCAATTAAAGAGTTCAGATGAACACGAGGACCATAGAAACCAATAATTGTGTAGGGCATCAAACACATAAAGTTCACCAAGGCTCTCAGCATGGAGCCAGTTTGACTGACTGGCACGCCTCGACCGCCCCAAACTGCAACTCCCCTCACACGCTGTGCCCCCACATAGTCGTAATTACGCGCAACTTTCGACAAGTGTCGCCTGAAAATCGCCAGCGCCCCTTTAGTGTGTTCCTCGTGTCCTGGGAGCGGCTGCAAAGTTTTGCTGTGGCGTCTTTTGATGTTGCCATCGCAGTGAAGCCAGCTGTAGGGCAAACTAAAGCGCACATGGCGACCAAGGCAGCTGTGGTTTAATCTTCTTTTAAATTGTCCCCCCGGCCCTCAAACCAAAACTGTGCAACACTATGGGCCAAAAGTTTGCCGCCACTTGCGCTTGATAACTTAGAACAAAAGAGGCTAGGAGTGATGTTGGAGGAGCGACAAGGACCACAGCTTGAAATAGTTGAGAATTCTTTGTAGAAAAGTCATTGTTACACTTGCGGCGCTGCTGTTATTTTTCACTCTAATTAGCCTTCATTGGATTGTGATTTGTGGGCGTGCGTTGAAACCTGCAAACAGATGGAACACCTGCTGGAAATTTAGCTTTGTCGAAAACTTTTGCCAAAAAGCCACAAAATTCATCCAGTAATTTTGTGCAGATTTTGATTTACTTCAGGCCAAAAGTCAATAACCAGCTTCATAAATCTGAGGCCAATAGTTGGTCAAATGTAGCTCGATTTCTCTGCGTTTGTGTGCCGTTACTTGACCAATTTCCAGTTTGTGTATGCTTCAGTCATTTGACCTAGAAACAAGAAATAGCCGCAAATAATTTACAGCAAATGAGTTTGCCACAATTTATGCAGACCGCATTAACCATTCTACAGAGCCAAAGACCAAGCAAAGTATTTAATTTAATTAAATACAAAAGAGCTAGCCCCCCTCTTCTGGCCTTTATGGTCGGCCTTTAAAGCGTACGTAAATCATTTAAGTCCAGCTCCAGAGACAACAGCTAATGGCCACTGGTTTCGGCTGATGCTGATGGTCCTGCTCATTGTCCAAACCGATCACGCCTGCCATTTGTGCGGCCACATTAAAATAGACTAAAATGCGCAGCAGCCTCAGCCTTTATGGCCACTTAATGTAAAACAGTTAATTAGCTTCAGACCCACATACGTACAGGGTTTGAGAGAGCGGGCGGCATGGCATATCCGGCGGTCATGGAAAATGGCCGCCATTTTTAATGTCGCTGACATTTTCGCCATCTTCGCTGGCAGGTGGCGTTGGGGTTGTGAAAAGGCGGAAAATCACTTTTGATTAATGAATCTCAATGAGGCATGCAAAAAAGTTGTAAAAAACTGAATCAGATGGCATTATTACGCTGTCGAAGTCGAAACTAAAATACACTATTATTACAAAATTAAATTGAATGAACACTTCTTATACCAATTTTATATAGATTGTTTATTAATGACTCCTGCTATTTCATAGTTCATCGTGTATACACTATATAATTTAGTGTCCATTCATTATCACTTTGCAAATCCTTGAACCAGCTATTTAAAGAACAAATTATATCCATCTAAGATTATTACATATGCATGCAGCTTTTCATGAAAAATATTTTTTTTTAGATATTTTAGAACCTGCAATTATTTCTACAAAAAAAACTGTTCAAAAATTTAATTCAAATTATTATATTAACACACTTAAAACTGCATTTTAAGAATAATACTTGTAGCTGATTACTATTCAATTCATAATAATTATGTATACAGTTTAAAAATTTACGGATTAAGGACTTCATTTAAAATTACAACTTTAATTACTAGAATTTTATATGATTTGTACTTTCCTAATGGGGTAATATTGAATTATATTCAACATATCGGTATTAAACACATTTTATAGTACTTCTACTAAAACAACTTCTCTATGACTTTTTTTACAATTTACTCGCTTAATTAGGACACTCAAGCAAACAGGAAATTTGTGTATACTTCACCTTCCCTATTTTTTCCTCTCTCTTTTATCTTATTACAGAATATTGCTGAAAAAACAAAATGTGAATGCTTTCGTCGCCTAAGATATATCCTGTACCCAGTTCTATAGGACACTCGAAGCTACCTAGTATATAAATTAATCAGAGATTTTATTTTGATTATTATCAAACCTACTTTTCATTTCGAATCGACATTTCGACATTTTTTTTCTTTCTTATTGACAAATTTTGTTATTCCTTAATGTAAGTGATCAATAATATATAGATTTTATAGGTTACCTGCAACGTATTGTAGTATTATATGACATACATATTGGCACAACTGTATTATACCTTTTTTATGAATACAGGGTGTACAAATAAAATTGCATGCAGCTACTGAGTGGCAGTCGCACGAATCGCAGGATGTCAAAAATTAACTTGCTTTTGTCCCTTCAGAATGATGGCTGACATGCCAGGACATTGTTGTTTGTGTTGTTGCTGCTGTTTTTGCCGCTGCACTTTATTTTTAATGCTGATGTGGAGAGAAGAGATAAAGAGAGGGAGATAGAAAGATTTCTTTGGCATGCTACTTAAGTCGCCTTGTCCTTGTCGCAATTATGAACTCAACAGGCATCCCAGGCGTGCCGCCAGCGGAAGCAGCGCCGTCGACGCCAACGGGGCCAACGGCGACGCCATATTGTGTTAATATTTAATGGACGTCATCCAGTGACGCCCTCGGATTTTTAATTGAGCAAAATGTACAGCATACAGCTTAATTTTTTGCGTTGTTTGCATTTCTGTATTACACTTAACAAATATGTAATAACATGTGTGTGTGTGTGTGTGTGTGTGTGTGTGTGTGTGTGTGTGTGTGTGTGTGTGTGTGTGTATGTATTGTGCTTGTTTTCGCAAAACGCATTTAATTGCCTGCATTGGTTGATTAAAATCAAGGCTTGATGGCATTTAAATAAATGAGCAGATGTCCCTTCTCATCCTTATTGGCACGTATTAGTGGCTGTACGAATTCTTCACGCTACTTTCACTCAGTTCATTAGCTGAGGCTGTGTTGATAAGGATGGCCATGGCCGTGGTCGACCGGCTGTCAAAGTTTATATAAAGTAATAAACGTTTACCGCACATTCATTTGCATATCCAAGGCGGCTGTCAGTGGCTTCTTCTGGCAAGTGAGCGCATAATTAAATTTAATCCAATTTAATGACTGACAAGTACAGACGGCTACTCGCGTTGTCCTTTGCGGCTGAGTGGCTTATTAATGAAGAACATTTTAAATATGCATGTCTGTCTTCTTTACTTTGCCTGACCTTAATGGCTGCTTTATTATTAAAAGCAAATGACTTAAAAAGCAGCATAAATAAACAAGATTAAAATGGTCCGCAAATGCAAACACAATTTTCAAAATTCTATTACTTGCGCGCCAACTGTCAGAGCCGTAGTGCTGCCACTGAATCCTGTCCGCAATCAATTAGGTGGCAACTTCTCGCGACCGAATTGTGCACTATGGGAAATTTGAGCCCATTTGGCATTATTTAAAACTTGAAGATAAACTGACTATTTTAGGGACTAGTTTTTTTGGTTACGTTAAAATTCAGGTTAAAATTC
Organism: Hirtodrosophila confusa; assembly: GCA_035043065.1. Taxonomy (NCBI): domain Eukaryota; kingdom Metazoa; phylum Arthropoda; class Insecta; order Diptera; family Drosophilidae; genus Hirtodrosophila; species Hirtodrosophila confusa. Next base: position 1,212,941 of record JAWNNI010000024.1, read on the forward strand.
CTATAAAGTATATATATTCTTGATCAGTATCAAAAGAGATTTTGATTTGGCTATGTCCGTCTGTCTGTCCGTCTGGCCGTCTGTCTGTCTGTCCGTCTGTATGAACGCGTCGATCTCAACAACTATAAAGGACTAGAGACACCTAATTTAGAATTTAGGTTCCTGTATACCATACGTAGATCAAGTTTGTTTCCAATTTCAGATATCTCCCCCGTTCCCCCGCAATTCGATAAAAACGTTTAATACCAAAATTTTTTAAGATATAGCTATGGGATTTGGCATTTATAATACTTGAGTCACTCTTAATCTACTATCCAAATTTCAAGATGATCGGATAATAAACACGAATGTTATTCACGATAGAAGACTCAGTGCTGCAGAGCGGGGAGGAAGAAGCAGCACAGCCACCACTTAAAGTGCCTCGCTTGCGCTGCGGCTTGTGATGTCGCTTGTGTGTGTGCGTCTTTGTGTATGTGTGTGTATGTGTAAGTGTAAGAAGAGGCGATCTTAAAATTTTTGAACTCGGTACAGGGAGTTTTGTTGTCGGGCATACTCGACTATAGCATTCTTACTTGTTATTTTAAGAACAAGAATGGACGGCTATACCCGGACTGCCGAAGCTATATACCTTAGCAGCAATGTTTTTTATACAAAACTCAATTTACGTCGGACTTTTCCTATGGGAGCTACGTGGTCCGATTTATATAAAATTATATGAAATTATATGAAGTACAAGCTGGTAACACCCCGGCGTTGCACGGCGAATAATTAAGATTAAAATTCACTGTTGGATTTGTCTACTTTGCTCAATCGTAAAAAACACACAAAAATATTTACCCGCCTGCGATGGTAGATTTTCCTAAATCAATAAGTCATGTTGGGCTATGAAACTGAGTGTGAATCCATTAGCACATAAGGTAAAAAAGTGACTTTCGAGAACTTTTCACGAAGTTGCCAATATTGTGGGTGAATTTTCCAAACTTTTAAGAGCTTATAGAGCTTACTAGAGCTTACAGTTTTTAAAACTCAGTGACTGCCACCTTTAATTATTGTTTTGTGTAGAGATTTGAAAGTGAGTGTGAAGCTGATAATGAAAGGCAAAAAAATCTTGCCAGAGTTTTCCCTCCATTTGAAAACCGTGAGGATGAGTTTTTAAACTGGATGACCGTCACTTTAAATTAATTTGAAGCGTGCGAAAAACAAGTGGCGTTTCAAAGTTTTCCACCCATTTTCGACGAACAACCATTTTGATTTAAACTATTTTTGCAATGTCGAAAAACTGGTAACGGCGGAATTTCAGGAAAGAACTTGCCGCAATTGAAAAAATGTTATATTATTTCTAGGAAGGAAAGAAATACGCGACGTGCAAACGACAATCTGTACAATAACTTGCTTTTACGATTTGGTCACACTGCATTAACACAAACAAAAACGGGCCGTTTTTCGACGAAATTGACGACTTTAAATTATTGTAGAAAATTATATAATATATGTAATTTTTGACCAGTTGCATGTACACACAAGCTGTGTTTACAGTGCCCACCCGTTGAAGCAGACCCCAGACAACCAATGGTATGATACCACAGTGACATTCCCAGGGGTCTCTAGACCACCGGGTCAAGGCCGGTCGCCGATAAAAATAAATTTAATTTGTTTATTGGCAGCGCGTAAACAAATATTGTTGTTTTGTTGACTTTGTGGAATTGTAATCCAAGGTTGAGACTGTCAACAAGATGCTACCCACCATAATTTTCCGTCAAATGCATCGTCCTCTTAACGCCGGCGGCCTGCACCATGGAGCTGCGACAACACTGAAGCACGTGCTGGGCGTGGGCGGCAGCAGCTTTGTCAACTGCCTGAATCGCTATGCCGCCGCAACCGGCTTCATACGCATATCGTTCCTGGACATTAATCAACGTCGCAATTGGGATGTAGCGCGGCTGCGAATGTATGCGGATACCAAGAAGCATTCGCTGCACTTGCGCACACTGCAGGGACGGGATCTATTGCAGGGCGTTATAGACAAACAGCGCGCCGAGTTCATTGAGCGTAAGAACTTTCTGGTTGATGACATACGTGAGGCGCGGCACAAGGTGCAGGAGCGTGTGCGCGAGAAGATCGTTGAGATACGCGAGGAGCGTGAAAACATAATGACCATACCAAATATGCTCACCATTAGTCGTGCTATACTCTCACCTTACATCGGATATGTGATTGTGCAGGGCGACTTTACACTGGGTATGAGTTTGCTCGTCATCGCCGGCATCACAGATCTGGTGAGTAGCTATTCCTTTTTTTTTAATATGGCCAGCTAATCAATCAATGCCTCCAATAGCTGGATGGTCAGATTGCACGTCGCTGGCCATCGCAGGCCAGCAAAGCTGGCTCCTTCCTGGACCCAATGGCCGATAAGGTGCTCATGGGCTCCCTAGTCATTTCGTTATGCTACAGCGACCTGTTGCCCATGTGGTTAACTGGTGTTGTGGTGTTCCGTGATGTATTCCTAATTGCCGCTGGTTTTGTTATACGCTACATAAGTCTGCCACCGCCGGTAAGTTGCAACATATTTGAAAAACAATCCAATTAATATTAGCAAAGTATAATATAATGTCTATTTTGCAGAAAACATTTTCCCGGTACTTTGATGCAACCCATGTGACTGCCCAATTGGAGCCGACCTTCATTAGCAAAGTAAACACGGGAGTGCAGCTAGCCACAATTGGAATAAGTCTGGGCGCACCCATATGGAACTATATCGGTAGGCATGACTAACTGTAGTTCACATAAGTGGTTATTTTCACACACTGTTCCGCAGATCATCCGGCACTGCATGGACTCTGGTATCTTACGGGCGTTACAACCATCGCCGCTGCGCTCAGCTATGTTATCAATAGGCGCAATACTTTCAAGATTATTAAAAAGAAGACGTAGAACTGTGCAATTCTTCTACTATAACCATGAGCGATAGTAATATAACCCCAACTGCAATGCTTAGTATATAACGTCTTTTGTAAAACAATTACTTATACTTATAAATTAAAAACCTATTTTTGTTATTTTATGTATTTATTTTATTTTAAACGCGCAGCTGTTGGTCAACTGTTATGCATAGCGAACGCGCAACTTTCAAGTGATGCCAGATCGTTTCTTTTAATTTGTCATTCACTAGAGTTTTCTAGTTAATGATTTTTTTAATGTTCCCAGAATGTATAAGATATAACTTGACTTCTAATACAAACCTTTAATTGGCGAGTTATGTTCAATAATTGTGTACTTTCTGTTTATTTCAATGCAAACTACTGTTCCACTGCTGGCCAATGTAAAAATACTATTATCTCACCACAAGCCATAAGCCAGTTGTCATATTAGAACGTGCTTGTTGTACTTTTAAAGGTAAAAAATTAAGTTAGCTGAGCTGAACAAATAAACAACATGGACATTTTGAGCAACTCACAGAATGAGTAGTTGACTCACTCCAAATAGTAAAAAGATACCATGTTCACCAAAATGTGCAATCTTTACCCAAGTCTACTATGTAAACAACAGCAAACTGTTATGGCAAACTAGAAAATGTCATTCTATCACCATCATTTCCAAGCGTTCCCCGGTGATATATCGAAAAAAAAAGTAACATTCTGATTATCGAAAATTATGATTTCTGCTCGTTTTAAGTGTTGTATAAGGTCATTTATTAAGCGCGCATCATTTTTGTGTTGCTGATCGAGAATTATTAGAAGTGCGACAAAAAAATTATAATAGGCGGTGCAAAATTGTTACAACGAACAAATTTACGATAAATGTAATACATATTGCTGTCTGCAAAATGTAAGTGCAAGTGCAGAAGTCATTTTAAAATATAAGAAACGAAATTCACAGAGTGGCGTCGTTTTTTTTTTTTTTATTATTAACTCGCATTTTATTTTCAGGCCGAAAATAGGTGATAATACAATGCGGGAGCTGGACGATATAATGAACGGGACCGAAACCTATGCAGAAAGGCTGGCGGCATTTTTAAAGATCAAGACCGCTGCAAAGCCGAAAAGCGCTAATCCCTTCGTTTTTGGCGGCTGTGACTTCTCATTTGATCTTGACGTTGACATGATCAAGCTTCCTGCAAAGCCGCAATCAGAAGCGCCGCAAGAAGATACCGCGACAAACAAGGAACCGCTACGCGAAATCACAAACAATTCCGAACCCAATGAGCCTAATCCGGTGGTGGCCGTGTCACAGCCGCAAGCAGCAGCTGCCCCCACATTACCCAATCGCGAGAGCCTATCGCCAGTCCGAGCGACCAGCCCCTCGCCACGTAAATCCCGACGCAGCAGCAGTGCATGTGTACCTGGCTCCGATCGCCTACGCCGCGCGGCCATTAATCGACGCTCGCGGAGCTCTGGACGTCGGGACCTGCTGAAAGATTTCAACAATACGTCGGAACTTTCCTCGAAATTTGTAAGTTTTAACATCGGGTAACAGTGGTTAAGAAAATCTCAAAAAAGATCTTCAACAGACAACAGGGGTCGTACCGAATGTGCGAGCAAAGTGAATACACTGTGAAAAAGCCGTACGAATTTCCATGTTGAGCAATGAAGTGTCGTTTAATGTTATAAGTCTTTTTGCAACTAAAGTTCGACAAATAAGACACTGCATTAACCCCACAATATTAATTTTCGTAAAAAAAAACAACAACAACAAAATATTGGGTCTCATACTCGAAGTTTTCAAATTCTTCAGCTATTTTACTTGCTCTCGTACCGGCTTCACAAAAACTGATGCTTAAATCACAAATTGCAAATTCTTTTATTCGGTATCAGCGCAGCTACTTGTATAGATTTTGTTTTTGCTTTGATATTTATGTGCGCCGTGCAATGCATACATTTTGTTTTTGCATTTTGCAGAGTCAAAATTTATTTTACAGCCTCTTCGACACCAACTTTCAATGGCATTGTTTTTGTAAAACTGCGATAAGCGATCAACTCGAGCAACGACCACCTGTGCCAAAATGCTGGCGCCTATCACAAAACATAACGGAAAGAGCCGCGGGAGCTCTAGGAGTATAAAGTATATACATATGTATGTTCTTGTCCAGCGTTAAGAGCTGAACCGATCAAGTCATTTCTGTTGATGGCCTGTCCATATAAACGAGGTGATCTCACAGACTATAAGAGCTAAAGACATCTGGTATGCAGGTTGCTTTAGCGTTTTCCATTCCTTAATATATATGCATTCTTGCCTTAGATACAAATGGTTGAAAGTAGAGTTGTTGTATAGATATTTATTTTGGTATATATGTAGATCAATTTATTTGAACCAATTAAGAAACGACCGTAATATTAACAATTTAAGCGGCCTGTTCCAATTTACACGTTCGGCAAGAATTTGCGGAAATAAATTTCAGTTGAGATTTTTACTGTTGCCGTTGAACTAGTGAGTCAAATTTAAACGACAGTATTATGCTATGCATGGAATATGCAAGTGATTTTCACTTTCGCAAGATCTTGCCCATACCTAATACATACATATGTCTGCAATGATATTAGATTATCGGCATACCGTTCTGTTTTGTCATACATGGATGCGTACGACATGAATACGAAGTGATAGTTGAAAAAGCTCGACTAGAACATTTTACCTTGTAATTTATTTTATAAATTTGCCTTCCAATTGCATGATTTTACACTGTCAGCATCCAGAGGCAAACAGCACGCCTGCAATAACAAAAACAGCGGCCGAGCCACAAAAAGAACTCCAGTTGGCCACAGCTGCTGCTGCAGCGCATGCCGCACAAGCACCCGTCGTGGCTGTGCCGCTGCATGAACAGCTCGAAGCCAGTTTTCAAGCCAACCTGATGCGCTTGGATCGACGTGGCCAGCTGCCATTTGCACTGCCTAATGCTTTGTCACCCAATCTATCCTCGACGTCCACATTACACCGTTCAACTTCAGGAAGCGGAGCTAAAAGACGGACCTACACCGTGGAAGTTGGACCTGAACCAGGTCAGCTGCTGCTTTCGCCGTCAAGCAAAAACACCAACTACAATTTGCGGGAGCGTTTATCGCAGCGGTCGCCGGGATCTGTGTATAATACTTCACTTAGATCGCCTCAGAGGAGTCTGAGACAAATATCTCCAGCTAGGCAGGAGATAGTGTTGCCGGAAACACCGCCTCGTGCATTGTTGCACATACAGCCAGAAGCGGAATTTATTGTGCCTGAATCGCAGCCGATGTCTCCACGGAATTTGCAGCAAGTATTGCAGAGTTTGCCTAGCAGTGGTGCTGGTGCTTCTTTTATGATCGTTCCAATGGACTGCACCAATCCCAAGCCCATAGCTCAAGTGGCGCAAGCAGCAGCGGCAAGTGCACCAGTTGCAACGGTTACTAGTCGAAGCATGCAAACCTCCAGCAGTCCACGGCACGTCCAAGACTTCATGGAAATCATGACAGATGATGAAAGCGCTAATGAGCGAGAGGCTAGCGCAGCGCCTCTAAATTTAGCACCACCCGGTGGCAACACAACAAGGCAGCGTCGTTTGCGCACGCGTCGCCACTGCGTGGAAAGTTCCATGCAGCTGCTCGATTTACATCGTTCACGCTCAAAGAATGTGCGTAGTCCTGGCAAACGCAAACAGCGGCAGACGGTGCTCAATAAACCACTGAAACAGCCAATCAATGGTGAACAGTTTGCATTGGAGCTGGCGCGGATGAGCAACTACGAGATTCTTGACTTGCGCAAGCGCAACTCTCAAGGCAAGCTGCGTCCCCTTAATGGGCATCGGCGGCATTCAAAAGAGCAGCAGATAGACCTGGACCAACGCATAGAGCGAGAGCTTTTGCGACGAAATCTGGATGAGCCCGCGACCGAGAGTTTGCCGGCCCCTGTGGCTGTCGTGGGTAAACCGTCTACGACAGATAAGATCGTGGCAACGTCCGAAGACGAACCATTATTTACTTCGGCACTTATGTCATCGCCAGCAACGCCGCCACATAATTTTAGGAATAGTTCGATGCAGAAACAACATTCAATGCATCAGGAGCAACGAATGTCTACCGCGGCATTTATATCATCGTTAGCGACACCGCCAGTGGGCTTCAGGAACAGTTCGATTCGGGAGCACCACTCAACATCGCGATATTTGAATCTCAAAAGCTGTGAGACGGCTCAGCCCACGTTGGTGAAAGAATCAATATCAATATCGACTTATATATCGTCGCCAGCAGCGCCGCCGGATAACTTTAGAGATAGTTCAACGCGAGAAAAACGCTCAATGCGCCGGGATGAACCAATAACAACTTTGACATCGCCGCCAGGCTTCGCAAACAGTTCTATGGTGGAGCAACACCAGGGGACCTCGCTGCAGCAGCTGCGCCATGTGCCTCTCAAACGACATGAATCACCAATGGTAAGAAATGGTTGTTTGGGGAATACATATAATTAATTCCACTTGAATAATTTTGAATTTTAGCCAACGTTGGAAAAAGAATCAACGTCCACGCCAGCAGCGCAGCCGGATAATTTAAAAGATATCCCATTACGAAATCAACGCTCAATGCGCCGAGAAGCAGTAATGTCGTCAACAATTATGCCCTCGCCAGTTTTACCGCCAGTGGGCTTTAGTCCCGTGCAGAAGCAAGGCTCAATGTCGTCCCTCCAGAAAACACCAAAGCAACAGCAACGACGCTTAAGGTCCAGAAGTCGTCAGCCAGCCTTGGTAAGTGGTATTTCTAATGAAACAAGCACATCCATTAACAATTTATTGTATTCGTAGAGCGAGGAGGAAGACCTTTTGGTGGTTTGTACACCGCCTGCACAGTTTCGTTTGTCTAAGTCTAAGCAGCAGCTGCAAATTATTGAACCATCGCCAGAGCCGACAGAGCCGCCAATGCAGTTTAGTGATGCAGCGGAGACAGATACAGAAGAAGAGCTACAACAAAAGGCAATGGAGCGGCCGCAGCCGACGCAACTCGACATCAATGAAGAGCAAATCAGTTTGCATATGGAGGAGTTTCCGATAAAAACGCCGACGCCACCTAAGGAGCAGACTATATTAGATGAGCAGCCAAGTAGCAGCAGCACAGCCGCACTAAACACTAGCCAGAAACAGGGCAAAAAGAATAAAATGGCGAAAAAGCAACAGAAGGAGGAAGAGCCACAGCAGGAGATAGAAACGGAAAGACAGCCAACAAAAGATGTTTTTAAGAAACCGACGGCGCCAGCGCCGCGTGCAAAACGCCTGCAAAAAAGCCGATTAAAAAGGCAGCTAGATTTACTGCATATCGGGCTGCCCAACGAAACGCTGCCACCAGAACAGATGGATTCTCTCGACGACACAAGTAAGAAATAAAACAAATTCAGAAATTGCAATCTAATAATCAATCCACTTCAACCAATAGGCGGAGTACGCAAATCCAAACGCGGTCATGTGCCGCTGCGCAATGCATGGTCGCACACCCTCAGCGATCCCTTTGCTTATATGCGCAAGGGTGAAGAGACCTTCCTGAAGCCAGCAAAATGCAAGCCCAACAAGCAATCATCCGGAGATACCATGAACTCAATAATGGCCAGACCACCGCTTTTCAGCAGCACACCACGTAATGCTGACTCTAAAATCTCTAGCAATAACAGCAGAAAAAAGGTTAAACGCACGCAGGACGAGCAAAATCTACGGCAAAACAACGAGCCAAACAATAGCAACATCTTGTCATCAAATATAACTGGAATAAACCCACAGACCATTGTAACAGAGGAAGCAAATCAGCCGGAGAACCCCTCAGCGCAGCCATCGCAGAGCAAAGCTGAACCGAAAAAGGGCGGGCGTAAAAAACTGACATCAGTGGAGACTGCGCCACAGTCGGAGATGCCATCAAAAGAGCGGAAAAAGAGCGGCAAGAAAAAAAAGGCAACCACTTCAGTTTCATCAGAACCCATGCGTCTCTCAACGCCGCCAACAAATGATGATCAATCAAATTTTCCAGCTGCTGTTGAGCCTGCTCAAGAAATTGAACGTGCTCCAGAAATTGAGCGTGCTCCCGAAAGTGAGCCTGCACCAGAAACTGGACCTACTGAAGAAATTGAGCCTGCTCCCGAATTTGAGCTTGCGCCTCAATCTGTTATTCAATCAGAGGGACAGCCATGTCCACTTATGTCCTTTCTACGCGGTGACAGTATTGCACCATCTGAAGCCAGCGATGTCAGCGATAGCGATATGGAGACTGAGTCTATGATCGTTTGTATGTTACCCTAACAGATTATCTTCCATGTTTACAATAATTTATCCTGATTGACTTACTGAATGCTAATCACCGCACTGCGTGCGTATTTTAAAAATTAGTCAATACGACTTTCCAGATAGATAGACTTATTAAAGAGTTTTTATATTTAAGCAATCTAACTTTTTGTTGTTGCTTGCAGCACGGGCGTCCCACTTGCAGTTCTCGAATCTTGAAGGCATTGACTATGCGTTCTATAAAACTGGAGAGGCCTACTCCATGGGATACATGCGTTTCAAGCCGCTACAAAATCGCGGCTTTAAAAAAGCAAAGACCAGCACATTGGTGGGTAGTTGTGTGTTGCCCATTGTAAATTATTTAAGTTTAATCCTTTTTATCTCTACGCATCACACAGATCTTCGTTGCGCTCGATGGGCAGTTTGATATAAAGAGTACCACACCCGGCTCGGAAATTATCAATCAAATCATATTGTGTGCAGGCGACTCGGTGGAAATTAAGCAAGGTGAGTATCAGTCTTTATTATTGCCATTCTTCACAAACATTTAATAATTATATATGAATTGATTTTTAGGGAGTCGGTACAACATTACAAACCGTTTGGATATGGTCAGCATTATGATGGTCTACCGCAAGTGAGTATTATATAGTATGAATTTATTAACAATCCTTTTAAATACTCACTATTTTGGTTTTTTTTCAGTTGTTGAATACACGAAAATACATTTGTTTGTGTTTATCTTTTTATTCATTGTAATACATTGTATTAAGTTATCGTTTTGAAGAGATTTAATCATTCATTTTTTGTGGAAAATAACTAGTTTCATTTACATTTGAGAAAACAAAGGAATATCTATAATTTAAATTCATAACGCAAGATCTTTGTGGCGCTCGATGGGCAGTTTGATACAAAGAGTACCACACCCGGCTCGGAAATTATCAATCAAATCATATTATGTGCAGGCGACTCGGTGGATAATTAGGCGACTCGGTGGAAATTAAGCAAGGTGAGTATCAATCTTTATTATTGCCATTCTTCACAAACATTTAATAATTATATATGAATTGATTTTTAGGGAGTCGGTACAACATTACAAACCGTTTGGATATGGTCAGCATTATGATGGTCTACCGCAAGTGAGTATTATATAGTATAAATTTATTGACAATCCTTTCAAATTCCCAATATTTTGTTTTTCTTTTCAGTTCTTGAATACGCGAAAATACATTTGTTTGTGTTTATCTTTTTATTCATTGTACTACATACATTGTTTTAAGTATTCATATTGAAAAGAATTAATCATTCAATTTTTGTTAAAAATAACTTTAGTTTGATTTACTTTTGAGGAAAATAAAGGAATATCTATAATTTCAATTCATAATGCAAGGGTATTTTTTGTTAAAAATAACATTACTTTGATTTAATTTTGAGAAAAATAAAGGAATATCTATAAGTTTAATGACTGACGTAAAACTAAATTTGTAGAGATATTTCTTAAGCTCTCTAATTACAAATTTAAATATGCCTTATAAATCTTAATCAAATTTATTTGAAATCTGACAACTTTTTTTCATAGTTTCCGCTACAGTGTGTTTGACGCTGTTCCCCACAATTCAACAAGATTTGCGTTAGGATCAGATTACATTACTGACATTGTGCACTTTAATGAGTTTGTGTGGAAGGTTTCTCAATAGTTGGCATTCCAAGAAAATATTTTTATTTGTGTCAGTTCATAAACGTGTTTATTATAAAAGTTTTTTTTATATAGTATACAATTTTAATTCTTTATTTTTTGTTAGCAAATTAGTTTCTTTAAATACTCAACAGTTGAGGGTAGCGAACGCACATAATTTTCGTGCTGCCACATCGCTACTATTTATATAAATAATACAGTGGCAACGCCGCCCGTGCTGTCAAACTGACAATTTAGCTGTCACCCTTTTCTTTCTTTTCCGGTCAGCGAACAGACCTGTAAGTTCGCGTTATAATTATGCCTATAATAAAATCGAAAAAATCTAGTGTATTGCCAAACCAACGCCAATTATTTGAAGTCCAAATTGAACGACAATAGTGTAAACCATGTACTTAGACGAATATTGCGAAACAAGAACTTCATCTAGGCACACAAATGGATTTTTAAAGATGCCAAACAAATCAAAATATACACAGACTGAATTTGTCTAAATTACATGATAGTGCAAATTGTTAAAGTGCTTGATATCAAATCGAGGAAGTGTTTGAATCGCTTGTGCTAACTTTCTGAATTTCTTTACATTTATTTTACATGCACATTTGCTGCCGCTGTCGACGTCGCTGCCAACGCACACGACAACAACAATAAATGGAACAGCCGCCAAAATGAGGAAAATTATGAAACAGGGCAAGATCGTAATCGTCCTTAGTGGACGTTACGCTGGCCGCAAAGCCATCATCGTCAAGACATCCGACGATGGCACCCCGGAGAAACCCTTCGGTCATGCGCTCGTTGCCGGCATCGACAGATACCCGCGCAAGGTGACCAAGAAGATGGGTAAGAACAAGCTGAAGAAGAAGTCCAAGGTTAAGCCCTTCCTGAAGAGCCTGAACTACAATCACCTGATGCCCACACGCTACACAGCTCACGACATCAGCTTCGAGAAGCTGTCGCCCAAGGATCTTAAGGATCCCGTCAAGCGCAAGACACATCGTTTCCAGACCCGCGTCAAGTTCGAGTCTGTCTACAAGGAGGGCAAGAACAAGTGGTTCTTCCAGAAGCTGCGTTTCTAAGCAGCTGCTCTCTGTGGAGGTCTCTTGATTAATATGTCGCCGTTTTTTAAGGTTAAATAAAGAAACCATCATTCTGATAACAAAAAAAAACTGACCGAAACATGCAAATAGTTTTATTCTTGTATAAAAAAGTCAATGTCATGTGGAACAATGGTTCGGGACAGCTGTGTCATTCCAAGCCCTAAGAATTTGTTGGGATCGGCGGGACTCACGTGCCAATCCCATCGCTAAGTGGGAACATTGATGTTGAAGGATGTAGAAGAAACTATTTCATGGATATACATCAGCCCCTCCCTCTTTTAAAAGACCATATAATTCTGTCCCAGCTTGGTTCATCTGGTCATATATGAGAAAACGAAAAATGCTTTCAATTTGAAATTCAAAATTTTATTTTCAATCAATTAAAACAAAATTTCTTGTTTCTGAAGGCAAAAATCTAAAATGTCTGTAAAATGAGAATAGTTGTTTTTGTTTTAATTTTTTTTAATAAATATTCGAACAGAATAATACATTTTGTTTGAATTGACTTTTACATGATTACAATAGTTTTGAAAATTAGTTTAAAATTATAATATGGCTTCACTGTACACCTTTGGAACTTTGCTACAAGGCAAACTTGAAATTGGATGATAGAGTCTGTTACAATAGTTACTTTTTTCTTAGGGGGCTATGTATATTTAATGGGTCAATTAGAGTCAGAGTGGGTCAAATGTTCAAAAATTCAGACAGCATCTGCCGAGAAAATCTGTGAAATAGAACATATGAAAGAAATAAGTAATAGAAGCAAAACGAGAGATTTTTTAATAACAAATACAATTCGATTTCTTATTACCTGAATTATTACACTTTGGACATCGGAGGTGCAGAGAACACATAACACTTAGCCGGGGCGAGGAGGTTTGTTTGGTAAAGCAGCGTAAAATTTTGACCATTTATTATAATATGAATTATGTGATCGCTTCTAATTGTATTTTGAAGTCACAATAAACGCTGTATGCATTGGCTTGGGATAAGGAAAGGCTTTATAACAGTTGACTCTGATTGGCTTAGTTGAGGGTTAATAATAATTTTTTAATTTCCTATGCACAAAGGTGCCTAGTACTGGTTGAAATAATTCCCATGTGGCCTGTGGAACGGTTAAGCGTGTATATTTGGGGAGTAGAAAAATAGATGTAAATATGTCGGTTAGATTTGTACATATTAAAAATTTGTTATACGAGTACATTGAAAGGACGCAGCTACATACGTGTGGGTGTGGAGTGGGTGTGTTTGCGTGTGTTTGGGTACTGTGCACTACGGGAATAAGACTACTACTTATAATAAATAAAACAATATTAACTTAAAGCAAAACATATTTTTAAATATTAGTCGTTTGTGTTATAGTGTGTGTTGTTGTGTTTCGATCAAGTTAGATACATTTAAGTTATGACAGCAGCGATTAGCAAATTTACGTATAACACACTTACAGTTCTGTTCAAGTTGAAGTGGAAACAACGAAATAATACAATAGAGCATGAAATTATATATAATACAAAATAGGCGTAGTGGGTAACAGAATCGCTTAACAGCGAATTAAACAGGACAAGCGAAAATTAAGGACTAAATACAGCACTAAAAGAGAACGAACTAAAGCGAACTTTCTCAAAAAGAGAAGTCTAGTTTCAAATGGAAGTTAATTATTTTACCAATTGACACGCTTGGTACTCAAAATCTTGAGTATATTTTCAACTACATCAGTACTGCTGTGATTGCCGCCCAGATCTATACGATAAGAAACCAAAATGTTATACGTAGCACAACAGGAATTGATATTCAGCCCAACAGGCCTGTTCCAAGTTCCGCACCAAACAGAATAAAATATATTCCGGACTGTTAGTAGTTTCGAACAGTTTCGTTTCCAAGTGCTTCTCAAAAACAAAACGATACAATTTCAAATTGTTTTCGATTTGGTATTCCCGTTTCCGAATGAAATACCAAACCTTCTTGAAATTGTTTTCAAATCGTTTCCATTCCGATCCGATCACAATTTTGAATCAATGTAAGAATACCATACCATTGGTAATCAATGAATTATCAGTGATCAAACTTTCGGAAATTGCATGAAAACTAGATAAATCTTGAAATTTGGAACAGACCTGTTCATAATAAGTTCTTCACATTATTACCTGGCGTGCGTACGCCATCATTGACAATGGTCTGATAGGTGGCATCATAGATAACCTTAGCATGCTCCTTGTGTCCCAAATGATCCAACATATCAACACTGGCATTAATCATCGCCACCGGATTAGCAATATTCTTGCCAGCAATAGCAGTGCCAGTGTTACGGGTGCCCGGCTCAAAGACGGCATACTACAAACACGGAAAATTATATAATATATTACTGAAACTAATTGCAAGCTCACGTGATCGCCATAGTTGCGTCCAGAGATGAGGCCAGCACCGCCAATCAGTCCGCAAATCACATTCGACACAATGGTACCATACAAATTGGTCATGTTCATCACGTCGAACTGATGTGGGTTTGAGACGGCTTGCATGCAGGTGTTGTCAATGATCATGTTGTTGTGCTCCAGCTCCGGATATTCCCTGTGCACACGATTGGCCACATCAAGGAACAAGCCATCCGACAGCTTCATAATGTTGGCTTTGTGTATGGTTGTGACGCGCTTGCGGTTGTTTTGGCGCGCATACTCGAAGGCATAGCGTGCCACACGCTCGGCATTATCCACAGTTACCACCTTCATGCTTTCCACAATTCCTGGCACAGACTCGTGCTCTAACATGGCATATTCACCGTCTGTATTTTGGCGGATGAGCACCACGTCAATGTCCTTGTGACGGGCTGGAATGCCCGGATACGATTTGCAGTGCACCACGTTCACATAGAGATCCAGCTCATTGCGTATGGCCACGTTGCGCGAGACTTCGCTGAGGGTGTGCGATTTCGTCTCAATGTTGCCCTTAAGCGCGACGCCATTACGCTTAATGGACATGATCGCATAATCCAGATCATCGTTGCCCTCGGTGGAGGGATCAATGTCGATTACCTCAAAGTCAATAGGCGCACCACAATACCCAAAGATCTCACGCACATAACCCATCAATTCCGGTCCAATGCCACCGCCGGGCAGCATAGTGACAGCGTGGCGGCCACCGTACTGAGCTGAGGGTCTATCAGTGCCCTACAAAAGCAACAGATATAGATATATGTAGATAAAAGATACAGATACATATGGGTTAATCCAAAGAATCAATTCATCAAGGGAACGATTTTTGTTGTGTTGTCAGTAACGGCACTTTACGTTTACAATTATAATGAAATATCTTAAGGTCAATTGAAAGTACTTTCAAGATGTTTTTTATCATTATATATAACGTCCGCAACGCAGGATTAGCCCATATACACATCAAGTGTATAACCTCAATTACGTACCGTTAGTTTCTTTTGCAACGCCGTTTTGGTGTGAGCCACATCCTCGGTCTTTTCCTTGGTCACGAGCAGCGGATAGCCCTGCAAAAATGCAATTAGCAGATCAATATCTCTCTTTGGCTCGACGGCCAACAACTCATTATGTAATTTGCTTTGGCAGCCTCCGTTAGCCACTTTGGGAAGGCTTGGCAGCTACTTACACGCGTAAGAAACGGTGTCTGGGCTTGCAGCAATCTATGGGTCAAGCGTATGGCCATGTTTCGTGTTTCGATTTATCTGTCTTTTCTGCGGCCGTACAAAGCCGTTTAACCCTTTTCTCTTTTATTGCTGGTAGAAACCACGACCGATACGCAAAATCATATGTTTGCGCAGAGATATACTTTTCGATTAAGAAATGAAATATCGATTTATATCGAGCATCGAGTTGGCAGCACTGTCATAAATCCATGACGTCACAAACAATAATAATACATACGAGAGAAATATGATATTCTTATTACTCTTATTCTCTTAAATATTTGAATATTTTAAATTTAAAAACTGAATTAAATATATATATAACAACTAGTTAATACTGTAGATTTCTTATGTCCTTTTCTAATCAAGCATTATAGCTTTTTGGTACAGTTTGGTGTTTTGGGTTAATTCGAAAATTTGAAGTAGGATTGAAAAATTCACAATAGGGAAGGGGAGGTTACGTGTGACGATGATGGACGATGAGAGGCAGTCGTCCATATTAAAGATACATTCGATATCTAAATGAAATAGCGTTTTTGTTTAGCAGTGTACACCCAAGTACAATTGTACAAGTATGGATCTTTTAAAGGGTATGCAAGCTTCGCAGTGCAGACAATTTTTTTTTTTTTTGTTGCTGTTACGTTAACAACCGCGTTTGTATTTTAAGTTTGTTTTGAATAAAAACAACTTCGTTCAGCATGTGGTTATAGGACAACCGATTTATAGACATTAAAAATCAAATGGCAGTGGAACTAGCGCCTGCCGCAATTCCAGTGCAAATCGATATGCAGGATCAGGGCACAAAGTTTAGTTTTCTGCACGCGCTTGTTGTAAGTATCCACAAGAAATTTAATACTATACATTATTGTCTTAAGTATGCATTCACAGGCTGGCGGCGTTGCTGGAGTTGTGGTAGATATTGCACTCTTTCCCATCGATACTGTTAAGACGCGTCTACAAAGCGAATTGGGCTTCTGGCGCGCCGGCGGCTTTCGCGGTATTTACAAGGGCTTGGCACCGGCGGCAGCTGGCAGTGCACCCACAGCAGCGTTGTTCTTTTGTGCTTATGAGTGTGGCAAGCAGCTGCTTAGCTCAGCGACCAACAGCAAAGATTCGCCATTCGTTCATATGGCAGCAGCGTCTCTAGCGGAAGTGGTAAGCAGTCGCAGCGGCCACAGCAAAATTCAATTAATGACATGCAATCATAACAGCTTGCCTGCCTCATACGCGTACCTGTGGAAATTGCCAAGCAACGTTCTCAAACACTTTTGGGTCATAAACAGCACCAGACAGCGCTGCAAATTCTATTGCGCGCCTATCGCACTGAGGGCCTGAGACGTGGACTTTATCGTGGCTTTGGTTCAACAATCATGCGTGAGATTCCCTTCAGCTTAATGCAGTTTCCTTTGTGGGAGTACTTCAAGCTACAATGGACGCCAGTGACGGGTTACGAGTCTACCCCATTCTCGGTTGCACTGTGCGGTGCAGTTGCGGGCGGGATTTCAGCTGGACTGACAACTCCGCTGGATGTGGTCAAAACACGTATAATGCTAGCGGATAGGGAGAGCTTGACGCGCCGTCGCAATATCCAAGGTATCCTACATGGCATTTATTTGGAGCGCGGCTTTAGCGGGTAAACTACAAAATATTTATCTTAGTATAAAATAATTTGTGATGCTTATACAAATCTTTATTACATTTTCTAGTTTGTTTGCCGGCTTTGTGCCACGCGTACTCTGGATTACACTGGGTGGTGCATTCTTTTTTGGCTTTTATGACCTAACAACGCGCTTGTTGGGCGCCGCAAATACTGATAATTAACAGCTAACATAGTCAAATTATTTTAGTAGGTGTAGAAGTCTTAGGACCGTTTGGCTACAGTTCGGGTTGAAGTGAACAAATTGAATTAGTTACAGTTATTGTAACTGTTTGCTGAACTTGAAGCTAACATTAAAACCAAAAGAAGCATAGACAATAAAATGAGAACGTATGCAATATTATAATCTAGTGTTAAGTCTTTTTGCTTGAATTTAAAGCGTTTGCCTTGTCTCCTTCAAAGTCTCCGTGTTAGGTGAGCAAGGCGACGTCGTCCACATCAATCGGTATATGGGTCGACTGTCGAGTTACCTATCAACATTAGTATGATTTATATAAACTTTATTTACACAAAAGTTCGCATACTTACTGGTGTTATGTGCAGCCGTGCATCGAGCAGGCTTGAGATGGAATTTCGTTCACCAAAATCATCAGCGCCGACCATGGATACGTCTGACTCTTCCCAATCGACGCTGACGTAGCCATGGTGCGTGGCATTTCTGCGCTTCAAATAAGCACAATTGAGTAGTCGGCTTCGTGACATTGCATAAACCTAGAGTAGTTTTAATATGTCGCCATGCAAACAAATAAGAGAAATGCAGTTGTACAAACATCAACAAAGATAAGAGAGTAAGAGTTACATTACCAAACCAGCAAGAACAAAAACTCCTACTAGCACTAAAATTGGCAGCCAAATGTACTCAGCGTCTTCGGGATGCTCCAAATCTGGGTTTGGCGTCGTGATTGCCTCGATCTCCATTATTATGCGTTGGTGAGTGGACGGGGATTTAAATCGCCGATTGAATGTCAAGACATAAGCCGGTGCCAGTGTGACCCCAGTAGGAAATGGCAAACAGTTATCGTAATCGAGCACATCTAGTGATGAGCGAAATTCCGATTATGAAGTCACAGTGTCAGCTGAAATCATTTTTCCTATTTTCATTTTTATCCATTTGTTTTTGCATTTTTCAAATTCTTGAATACATGCCCTAGCACATTAAAAAAATGATTTACAACAAATTCGGGCTAAACTCGGCCCCCGCAGGATAGTTTGTTTTAAAAATGTTCAGAATGAGCGAGATTCGGCTTGAATTGTATATATACTAACATATCACTGTTTTCTAGTCACAGTGTCTCAGTCACAAATACACCGCATACCTCATCTCTAGCAGCTGAGCTGTGTTTAATTTTTCTACCGGAGTTTGTTTAATATTTCCACAATTTAAACTTTGAATTTTACAGAGAAGCTCGCGCTTAAGGTAGCAAATGAATATTTCTGAGACTATCATTGAAGATTTGAGCAACGTCTGTCGCGTTTGTCTTGAAGAGCCGCACCCCACTCAGATGCTGGACATGAACGTGATATGTGATGAGAACGCACAACTAACATACTACGACTGCTACGAAATATGCACCAGGGTCAACTTACAAGAGTGCGGCGAGCATGAGCCTAACACAATATGCAAGCACTGCAGCGTGGAGTTGCAGTGGGCATATAATTTCTATAAAAAAGTTGCAAACGCAAATCAGCAACTGCGGAATATGCAGAACGGTGTGCAAACTGACCCTGAAGGTGTTGAAAAGGAGGAGGAACTGGCCAGCGAGTGTCATTTGCTGGAGAGGGAACCACTCGACTCGGCTTTAAGCGGGATGGAACCTGCGGAACTGACGGAGCATTCAGCCAGTGAACACGAAACCCTTGAGTTATCCACAATGGTCAGCCATACAAGCGTTAATGATGTTGTGCCGCCGCAGCGTTATTCTGGCCAATTTAGCTGCCAGTTCTGCAATAAACAGTTTCGCAGTCATTCACATATGCTGAAGCACGAGCTCATTCACCTCTCGGATCGACCGCAGTTTCCGTGCAGTTCCTGTGATCGTGTTTATCTCACCAAGCAGGCGCTCAAAGTGCACGTGGACACGAAGCACAACAAATCAGGCACTGCCTGCCCCATTTGTGGCAAGGTTTTTGGGATAGCTAAGGGCCTTGAGATACACATGCGCTTCCATAACGGCTTTTTCCCCTTTGACTGCAGTCAGTGCGATCGCAAGTTCGCGCAACGTTCCCATCTAAATGTCCATCAGCTGGTGCAACACAGCAGCTCTCGTTTTCTGTGTGAGTTTCCGAACTGTGGCAAGTTATTTACTTCGTCGTCGGCGCTGCGCAATCATGAGTGCATCCACACAGAGATGCCTTTTAAATGCAACATCTGTCAAAAAGGATTTCCCGCCCGATACAAGTTAGTTGCCTCTTTTCATTATACTCTTTACATTTATCCTTTTGTAATCTCTTGCAGACTACGCCTGCATGCACAACGCAAACATGACATGCAACTGACACTCGAACAGGTTGAGACCATGCGTAAATTTCGTACAATGCGCTCAAAGCGTGTGCTGGCTAAGATTAATAATCACGATACGGAGGGCACCTAGTAGTAATTAGATATATTTAGGGGTTTTGGTTGTACATACATATATCCACTTGAGTGGCAAAATATGTTTCAAGGACGTAGCCAGTCAATAAAAGGCATTTACTTTAAATCTTTGTTAAAAATGCTCTTAATACTTACCAAAAATAGCATTATTCGAGGTATTAAAGATGTAGGTTCCTGTATACCATACGCAGACTATTTTCAGTACTGTTTAGATTTGTTTAGATTTAAAAATGTTTAGCAAATCTCTTACAAATATCACATGGAATGTATTTTACGCTTTGCTTGGTTGGTTAACAATGACTTGGATGCACATATAGACATACACACATATATGTAGATATACTCGTATTAAAGTATGTGAATAGAGAATAGACACAATAAATAAATCTTGTTGACTTTGGCATACAGTTTCCCTAAACCTATTTGTGGGTGCTTCGCGCTGGTCATTGGCTTAGAGTCAGTGCTAGTGGCATAACCTTAATGCCTGTGGTGGTGGTGGAGTCATCCGGATGCTGCGAAGAGCCCGTTGCCGTGCCTGTGGTGGTGGTGGCTACATTACCCTGTCCCGTCTCTGCGCGTTTACGTGACGTTATCTTCTTCCAGCCGCGCAGCAGGATTTGGTTACGATATTTGGGGGTGGTAAAGGTGTACAGCAATGGATTAACAGCCGAGTTGAGGGGCAGTATGAACACCACCAGCCAGGCATATATGTCGTCCGATATAGTATATTCGAAGAACACCCAAATTTTCATGGTTATGACAGGTGCCCAGCACAGGACATCGGTGAGTACAATGAAGAAAAAGCGCACCGCAAACTCGCAGTCCAACAGAGAGAGGGGCGTGGCGCTGCGCGTGCGCCATATGGAGATAAGTAGCGCCGTATACAAAAGTGCAATCATTAGCAGCAGTAACAAATTGATGCCCAAAAACACAAAAGCCGAGTACTGCCAGCCCAGCGGAAATGCTTCGTGTATGTGCAATGGAAAGCAGGTGCCGGAATGTTTGCCATAGAACCGTGTGCTTGAATACCAAATCAGTACGGGTGTTACAGCCAAAATCACGCCCGTCAGCCAAATGCACAGCAGCGAGAAGTAGATGATGCGCACACTGATGCTGCGATGGCCCCGAAAGGGATCCGCAATGAGCAGAAATCGTTCCAGCGACATGAAAGCCAGTATCAGCATGGATACCTCCGAGGAGCTAACCGCCAGTGTGCCAATCGCTATGCATTGCCATGAATTAGTCCACTCCCGGGCCACTCTAAAGCAAAATTAATGCTGATTTATTCTTATCGTAGACAAATCTCGTACATACTTGTGATACTCATCCCTGTAGCGATAGTCCTGCACGCCAATGATTACCAGATAAAAGCCCATCAGCATATCGGCCAGGGCCAGATTTCTGATCACCATTGTAACGGCCACATTCTCATCGCGGTAGATGAAACGACCCCACAGCACCATCAAATTGCCCGCTATGGATAACGTAGCCATGAACCAGGTGGAGTACCGTAGCGAGGGTTTCGTGAGCAGATCCTTAAAGGAGCTAACACCATCCGTTTTTGGCTTGCACATCAGCACTTTCGGTGTCATTGAGCAGTAAAAGAAACGATCAAAGACAATGTATTTCAGTTTACGCATATCGTTGAGCGCCGCGAAGTCAATGCGATCGAATTCAATTCCGGTCAGATTCAAAAATGATACATTTAGAGAATCCAGCAGCTTGCGGTCTATGGGCAGGGGCATGTACGCCAAGGAGCTGTTTGGAAGACAGGCTTAATATAGGGTTTTAAGTGCAAGGGCAAGGCTTGGAATTTGTATTATCCTTAAATTACCTACAATTTGTGATTTTAAATAAAAGATTTATGTAAGCTTTCAAACTTATTACAAAGAGTGAGTTAAAAATATAATTTAGACATAAAATAATGAATATAATTAAAAAACCGTACCACATATAATAAATAATTAATTAGTTTATGATTGAGTAACTATTATTTTTTACGTGTAAAAAATTAAAAAAAGAATATTAAAATAAAAATGTTTTAATATCCAGTTATAATCTACATTGTAGTATTTATTCATGACCTTTAATAATTTTAAAACATTCAAAAACAAAGTAAAAAATTACGAAATACTTATGCTTCAAGTCTGCATTTAAGATGTGTGTAATTTAATTCAGCAAAAGAAGCAACTCTTAGGACTACATACATCATATCATAAAATAAATTTAAGTTAATTGTGAGCCCCAAATGGCCGAGCCTTGCCCTATTTGTTAGCATTGTGCGTTTTTTACTTACAGTGCCTCCAGGTGTGTGTTGTACAGAAATGTTTCGCCAGATAATTCCTTAATGGGATTGCCAATGAGGCGGCTGTAAAACAAAATGCATGAATACGTGTACATAGTGTCTAAGATTGCGCATACGCCGCATAAGCCAAATAATGGGGCTACGTTTTGTGCTGATAAAAGAAAGCCAAGGCTGACAACGTTGACGACTCTTTTAACTGGCACATTACATATGTATGTATGTATGTACATATGTGTATTTAGATGAGACGAGTATGTAAGCTAACACCATGTACCTACAAATGTGGAGGACGTCTTTAAAAACTTTTTTAATGCTCATCGCATGCTTTAAATGTCGCACAATAAAGCACACTCTACAAACAATGTCAGACATAATAACGAAAATTCTTATTTAATAGCTGGGTGCATAATATAAATCACAGCACACAGATATCGTATGTAGTTTGTATCAGAATGTAGATGGAGAGGGGGAAGGATTGGAAGCCTTGGAATGTATGTTGGTCAGTCACAGGAAAAGCGCATCATTCATGACAGCGTGCAGACGTCTGGGTTTGGCAAAAGGAAGCTTTGGCTCCATCCCTGTGTCCATCACCTTCTTCCTTCGCTTCTTCACCGCAATGTGAAGTGCAGCAGCTGATGTTGATGCTGTTTAGCTCCATTCGTTGCACTTGTCTGGTCAATCAATGCTAGCGCCAACTGAAAACAGTTTGTTTTTATGGCTTGCCGCACAAAGACAATACGCCAAACCCCCTGTCTCTGCACCCCTGTTGCTCGTTTAGTTACCCTCTAGCTGGTAATTGCTTGGCAGCTATAAAGTTGCATTGTGCTCTGGGAGGGAGTAGCTTAAGCCATAAAGTAAATGTTTTACTTAAAGCATAAATTGCTTTTTGATATGTTCCAAAATGCTGACCTAACTCCCCCGACACAACACACCACCGTTGGAAACAAGGCTTGTCAAGCTAAATTTATGTAAATTGAAAGCATTTAATTCCAACAAGGCAGGCTTTGTGCGGTTGTCCAGGCATAAATACTCTACTTAATAACTGCATTAATGTCAGGGCAGCTGTTGGGCCTCTGACAATTTCAGACGACAATTAACATATTTCTCAAGCGGGGAAACAAGTTGCCGGCAGACCCGAAATAAGTACCCCAAATAAGCACCAAGTAATGCCCATTACTCTTGCCCAGGCACACACGTGTGCCTTACAGCTTCCAACTTGCTCAGTGGTTGCCTGCGCACGAAAGTAGGCAACATAATGCGTCAGTAAAACGCCCACTCATGTAAGCACGCACACAGACAACTAGCTATACAATATAGTATGTAAGTATATATGCATGTACACGAAGGGGACCGAGCAGTCAATTCACACTTAACAACATGTCAAACAGATGCGCATATTTCAATTATTGCAATACCACAATAAAAACTTTCAGTTAAACAGAGCCAAGTAAAAAGTATGGACTACCGGGATGTTCCCAACTTAATGTGTTGATTTTCTTATATAAGTATCATAGCTGTCTGTGTAATTTTAAAATAACAGTACTCAAAACATGAATGGTTTTCTATAAAACGCGTATCAAGTATTGAGATGAAAATTTAAACCCTTTGAAATCTCAATTTGAAGGAACTATCTAATGCCTAGATTCTAGACATTTTTACATATCATTACATTTGCAAAATACTTGATACATTTTATATAACTGCCTATGTATATTGGGAAAACATCAAATGAAAAGATAATGATAAGATAAGAAAATAAAGCTTCGGAAATATAAAGAGAAAGAAAAATAACATGCTGAACAACGTCTGTTTGTGAGGGCAAGTATAATAAAGCTTACTTTATATAACCTACATTGCTACATTGTAACCATATTTAACTGGAATTAAGAGCTTTATTTCATCTAAATTATAGTTAGTTGTTAAATCATCAATTCAGATAAATTTTGGTATAAATAAATAATGTTAACTACACCTCAAGCTAAGCCTGATAACGATTACAGGATAGATGTCACTGACTCAATTTTAAATTAGAAAACATGTAATGCAGTACCGATGCATTACAACTGTAACAACTGGGTGGGTAGTGGCAATTCTTACCACTTGGTATGGTACAATTAAATACTGGTATTAAGCAATCAGTGGAAATGGCACGTACCGCTGCGAGTCCTTTCGAGCAACGTCCTCGCGTGCACCGCTTACTGTGGGGGTTATTTGCTGTGGCATTACAATCACTGGCAGCAATTAACGTCATTGCGCTGATTCCATTTACAAAAGCACCCTGTATAAATTACCACACGTGTACTTGTTGGGCTAAAACTGTTGCCTAAATAAGCTGCTGTCAGTGCGATTTTGTTTAACAGCAGAATTCAAATTAGTGAGCAATTTTTTATGGCAAAAGCACTAAGTAATACTCTCCGGGGAGTACGGCTGGACAAGTAAACAACAACTCAGCAGAAATGTGAGCAGCATAAAAAGGAACACAAAATGGACAAGCACATACTACATACATTGATACTAAACACACTTGTACATGTAAGTGATATTAAGATGCGTAACTGAAAGATACAAAACGTAATGCCATAAAAGTCACATTTGTTTTATGAACTCAACGCTGGAAACTGTTTAAAAATTCACAGCACGCTTGCAGGCGCATTATTTGCATGCAAGCGCACAACCACACATATATATATATATATATATATATATATATATATATGTATATACACTGTGCCTCGGGACATCATCAACAGGCAAGCAACGGATTGCGATTTCAAAGGATTTCCCTCACAGCTAACACTGACTTTAGGGATAATAATGGCCAAGACCAAAGTCAGCGCCAATTTCAATAAACTCCTTCATTATGGTAGACAGAGCCAGTGTCGGTTGATGATGTCCATCAGCGTTGGTAACCAGGCGCTGCTTTGCTGAAATTGTTTTCACATAAAATACAAATTTATTTGCATTTTTATTTGGCCATAATACTGTTTGTTTATTTGTTGCTTTTGCTGCTTCTGTCGTCGCCTGAAGGCGTTAAGTTCCCATGGCAAAAGTCAAAGGGCAGACAGCGTCCCAAAAGATACAAATGCAAAAAATACATTTGCTTAAATATTTTGTGTGTCAATTTTGGTCAAATGACAGACAGCAGCACCAGTACACCATGTTTCTTTATGTGTTTCTCTGTACATGTGTGGGTGTGCGTCATCTATGTCTCAGCACTGATATGCTGATTCTGATATATATATATATATATATATATGTGTCTTAGTGTTTGGGTTGGTAAATTTATTAACGCCACAGCCTGATGGCAGACTTGTAGATGGAAAGCCGGCGTCGAGGTTTATTAAATATGATATTGATATATTTATGTAGGAGTATAGTATTGTACATGTAACAGCATGATAAAGGAATCAGACAGAAGTTAAGCTATAAATTGTGTGCTTATCATTTGACTAGAACTTTAAGATGTATATAATAATATATGTATCCGAAAGTCAACAATAAGAAACAAATCTAAATTATGATATCTCGAAATATTTGGAACAGCAATATAATTAAACATGTATATAAATATAAAGGGTCCTTAGTCGAATAACTAGAAATACTCAATTAGTTTTGCAAAATCTGCTTACACCTCTTAATTTTTTAAAACAATTAATGATTTGCTAGCTTCAAATAATACACTTTATAGCACTGAATAATTATAATGATGTAATTATAAAAAGAAATGTACTTAGTTATCCTAAAGCTAAGGAATAAATTTTATTAAAATACGGTTAAAAAACTAGAAAAAAAAAATTATTTGAAAACCCACTGTATTTATATTTCCAAATAAATACAATAGAAATATTTCAAGTATTTTTAAGATACTTTTTAGGTATTCAATTTTTATATTTCTACTAAAGATAAGACTCACACTAACCAACTGTACTATCGAGAAGACAAGTTTGATAAATATTATTATATTTCAAAGAAACAACTAAAATCGTATCAGCATTAAGCATACGCCGCGTTGTGCCTGGTTTGCCTGGTTTGCGCCACAGCTATTATCGTTTTTATGAGCCACTGTAGCATTTTCGCTTATAGATTGTGTTATTTGTTTCGAGTTATCGCGTAACTTTTATATGCGCTGGTCATAAAGTTCTGGACAGCTCTGAGCTAATAATTCATATAGTATACAATAAGTAGTCAAATTAGAAGGCGTAGCGCAGACCATAAAACAGAAAATTGAAAGTTGAATCGCGGACTTAACTATAAATAGATCTGTAACCCATCTCAGTTGTCATATTACCTATTTCTTTGTCAGCCTAAACACTATCTTTAATTTCAGTAACTCTTTATTAACTGTCTGTGCATTATTGAGGCAAAACTTTTCAACTTTAATTTGATGTGTTTGTACACACATAAAGGGTATGAGTATTGTACTTAAATTAATATTAATGCATATGATTTTGAATAACAAAATAATCAGTTTTCAAATTCATTGTTACTTAAAAATAGAACCCTAAAATTATCATTGGCCTGGCTTTTATTAAAGGGCTAAGAGTGTGTTCAGCTTGTGTCTTTGTTGGTTGCCTGGCAAATTCACTTTGCCGAGTTCATTTACCCAGACCTGAGACATTACTTGTATGATTATGCTAATTAGCGGTGCGCTATTATTCATGCTTAATGTCAGTTTCATATTTAATGGTGTTCTAGTATACTCACATATCCAAAATAGCCGAAAGATTTGTAAAGGCTCGCTCATGAATGTGTGTGATAAGATTATGCTGTAGATCACTGAAGGTTAGAAAAGAGTAATGAAATTTCGTTTAAATCTATTAACTAAATAGTAATGTAAAAAATTAAAGCTAAGTAATGCAATTTTATACCAATTAAATAAGATTTTGTATTTTTTAATATACATACATATAAAAAACGAGATAAAACGTATAATTTTTCAAAATTTGTGCGCGTGCCTCTCTAAAGTCTTCAATTTATTCTATTTTGCTTGAATTCAATTTATTTATTTATTCTATGCTGATTTTCAAAATCAATTTATGGGACAATATCTCAGATCAGCCTAAGACAATCACTTGTTTTGCAAAACTGCTTGAGCGAATAAATATTGCGTATACGCAATGTGGCAGCTTTGCCTTTGGGGGCCCAACACATTTATTTACGTGCGGCAATTTGAGATGCTGATTTATTTTCACTTACCAACGCGACGGGTGCCCAGACGACCTATTGACTTATATTGTCAGCTATTGATGCATAAATTAATGATTATGTGCTCTCGGCAGACGAAGATGCCTGATAAATGTTTTCAAATTGCCATACATCTACAGATATGCAGATATATGAGTGAAATCACACACACATACACAGATGTGTGTGGGTGCAATTTAAATATTTGCCTAGCATATGTTATGTGTAAACAATTGAAAGTGAAATTTATGCTTATTGGCACATAAATTCAAGCATCTAGGTGTCGATTTCAATATCATTTCTCTGTTCGTTTCAGTATCATGTCAATTTGTTTGAAGTTCTTGCTGTTTTGTTATTTTGCTGACAATGTGCTGTAATGTGCTACTGGGATCCAGGCAAATGTAACCCATATAAATCTTAGAGGAGCGCAAATGATAGCGCAGCTGAAAACGAAAGCAAAATGCAGTCAAGGGTAAAAATTACGCATACGCACCATAAAACCTAAGTACAACATATTTCAATAGACTTTTCGACACTTTTCGCTGAGAGTCGGGAGGGCTAGTACCATTTAAAATAACAACAACAAAAAATACAAAACAAAGTGAAATGGCCAAATTAAATGGGGGTGCCTTAAGGGGCGAACAGTATGGGATAGAGCAATGTGAGTTTGTGTAGGATTTCCTCTTACTTACAGCAACTGTAAATTATCCAATTGCGCAAAAGTTTTCTCGCCAATGTATTCAATTCTATTGTAATCCAAATAGCTGTAAAATAAAGTGCAGCAACAGTAGTAGGTATCAACGAAAAAAAGACCGTAAAATTCATCTTCGGCTTACCGAAGTATTTATACACTCCCAATTTAAATTACACTTAATTAATCCATTAACTTGTAATTTCTTTTCCAACTTAATAATCTATAACTAAATCTAATACAAATTTACGATCTTTAACCGTTAAGACAATCTAAAAACCAAGAAAATACTAATTCCATAGCATAGGTTATCTTCACAATTTGTATTGAGGCATGCAATACAATAAGATAATTTAATTTGCTTATATGAGATAAGTTCAAATAAATTTTCAAATTTTAATTAATTTAATACTGTCTACTGATCTAAAAACTGAGCATAGCTATTAATAAATTAGACGGACTGACTGAAACTTCAATTATGTGCTAATTTAATAGTTTCGTATAGGGCTAATGGGTTAACAAAGTTACATTAACTACTGTAAGGGTATCTTAGAGAAAAAACAATGTGTGGTCTTTGCTACAGATGCCATCAACTATGCTATGGCAGATGTTCGTTTGTGTACGAGTATTTAAGTATCTGTTTCTAAAGAGCTGCGCTAAGCTCGGCGCTTGTTTCTTTGCATGCTTGCTTGGTCGAATGATATATGAAGGTTGGTTAGTTAGTTAGTTAGTTGGTAGAGGCTGATACAGGACTTAAAAAGCTAGGCAATAAATCGTCTTTGTTTTATGGGACATTACGTTAAATGGTTTTTAAAGTGATATATGAGTATGCAATGGCTTATGAACTATTTAATATACTCGTAGTTGGGTGCTGAATAATTGATTTTACAATCAAAGATAGTTTGAATATTCAAATTTTGCTTTTTTCTTTTGTAGTAATTTACTAAATCTATCTAAATCTGCTTTGCATCGAATTTTCCGAAAATTTCTTTATTAAGGTTCTATTTTGACAACTTTGTAATCGGCTTAAGCGTTTCGAGCTCCAAAATTGTTATTATGCCATCCATGGCACATCATAACGGGGATAACTGCTGTCCCGATACCTTTCCATTTATGTGCATAACACATGCCCAACTGCACTTGATAGTCGCCTCTGTGAAGCTACCCTTAGCCCAAACCGAGAGGGTCCAGCCAGCGTCTCAGACACAGACACTGTAAAGCATTTCACGCTTGAATACATCAACTGAACGAGTACACGAACCATAAAGTGGGTGTGACATTGGGCAGAGGTCCTTTTTTTAATCTAGCAAATAGCAGCGACATTGTGCCCAGTCCTGGCTATTGGAACCGGCGAAAACTTTACTTACATTTCGACGAGCTTTGGACTTTTGGACAGCTGCTCGTTCCGCAGCGTCAGACGATTGTGACTAAGTATGAGCCACTCCAGTTTATGCATTAAAGCCAAGTGCTCCATGGGAAAGTAGTGCAGTTGACTGTTAACCAGAAACAGCCACTGCAAAGCATGCAAACCCTTAAAGATACCATGAGGCAATTGGCTAACATTGTTGTGGCTAAGCTCGAGGCGTTCCAGATGCGGCAAGCCATTAAAGCTGCCCGGGGGCAAGCGTGATATGTTGTTGTATTTGAGCGTGCTGTGGATATGCATCATTATATAATAGTTTCGGCACTAATACTTACTGATTCTCCTTAATAACTACTTACAGCTTCTGCAGTCGGGTCAAGTTGGCAAATAAGTTGTCTCGCAGAGTAAGATTGTTCCTTATTATGAATAGATTGGTTACCTCTGCGCTGATGCGCGGCCAGCGACGCAGCTTTGCATATCTGCCGCAGTAGAGCATTGTGCCCCTTCCGCATTGGCACTGGCCGCGAGGATATGTAATGATGGCTAAGAAAAGACAGAATCGCAACCTGAATAAGTATGAGATTTGGAATACCTAATTTCCAAATTATATGAAGCATAGGTCCCAAAGAAAGAAATAAATAATAAAATACCCCTTCACAAAATTAATAAATATAATTAATGAAAAAGCAGGTAGGTACGTTGCAGTTGAAAGATCCCGCTGCCAGAATGTTGTAGATTAAATATATAAATAGGTAAACATACAACAAACACTCAATTTATAATATTTTAAAATTATTTCAAAGCTTGTGTATAAAAATGAAATAGGAAACATGCTTGAAGGTATATCTTTGACATATTTTTAATTCTGTTGAGGCTTACAAAATCAACAATAAGAGTTTATTAATCCAATTGATGCCACACAATAAAAGTTCAATTTAAACATGTCCCTACTCCTTTGAATTCTTTTGTATGTATTGATAGTTTGCAACATTGTTAGCAAATATAAAATGTTTTACCCATGTGCAGTGGCAAGAACTTTAAGCACATCCTTGAATATTATGAATACTTACCACATGGTATGGGCGTGGTCTGATTTCTGATAAGTGCTGGCGGCGACAAATCCCCGGCGCTGACATTTGACCCAACTACCGTTAGGCGCTGTAGTTGTTGTTGCTCCTGTTTTAGTTCTTGTTTCTTTTTCTCAATCGCATTACGCACAATTTTGTCGGCCAGCTCCTTACTGCCGTAGAGATTGCCACACTCCACAGGATTCTCATCGCTGCCATCCTCGCAGTCAGGATGCTTGTCGCACATCTGCTGCTGTGGCACGCACTGAATGCCATTGTCGCAGGCAAAACTGCCCTTGGGGCAGGGTCCTTAAAAGAATGGAAATTAATTAATAACACAACAGTTTCTGCCACAGATACAACCACATACGTGAGTTGACCTGAATAAACAATATAGTTGTATAGTATAGTAGTCATGTTATACATACAAAAGGCATATGAGTAATATCTGAATTGAGCGGAACTGAAACTTTTATGTCTTCAGTTTCTTCAGTTATTTATTTACAAAAAGAGTTCACAAAAGTTTAACAAACATAAAAGAGCAAAGCAATTAAAATTAATGTGCGCAAACTTTTGATTGCTTTTATTTGGCTACAACGCTTTGTTGTCTATATATATGTATAATTTTCCATTTCAAGTACTTCGTTTCACAATTGAATAAAAACCAGCTGAAGTTTGGTTATCAATTAACATTTCTAAAGAATAGTCGATTTGGAAAAACTAAATCGAAAAACTAAAGGCTTTGAACTAGAAACTTTTGTGCACCTATTTGTCATACAAATTGGCAATTTGTTTTGCACTATATCATATTAATGATTTGTTTGGTTGTTTGTCAACAGCATTTTAAGCTAATAACAAGAACTTGTCATCAACAGTTTGATGGTCAACCAAAGTACTATGGAAACTTGTGCTGACTTTGGTCATCCTTAACTTGGTCTTGCAGCTGATTCTAAGCCTTAGGCACACTTTATGCGTCAGCAAGACTTTTCATTTCAATTTCACTTTAACTTGGCAACTAACTCGTAAATACAAATTTAGCTACTTCTATTTGTCCACATCTAACTGCGGTCTGGCTTTAACCACAGCACAAGTCGGGCGACATTATATGAAATATATTTGCTGTTCCCTTGATGATGGTAAATTTCGTACAAATATGGCACACGCCAAGTTAATCCAAAAATGGCATTCATCAAATATGTTTGGTTTGGTTTTTACTCCGTATGGCAAATCAATAGGCAAATTGGCAATAGGCATAAAAAGCAAAATATAGATGTACAAGATGTTTAAGATCTGAACACGAAGTAAAATGTGTTGCTCATAAAACAAGATACACCAAGAAACAGGCCGCAGCAGCAGCTACCAGAAAAATAAATGTGCAAATTGTTTTGGTATTGAGAAAAAGTTTGTGTATTTTTTATGGCCACGCTTTTCATCGTATTAAAGAACAAATTACTTTCAAATACTTTTGAGCGCATAAATTTATGAGTTTTTGCTGCTTGGGATTGGGAATGCGTATTCATTTTGAACTCCTAAGAGTTAAGCAGAATTGCTGATGATTTTATTAATAAAACAATTACTTAGAAGAAGAAGAGTTTTTAAAGAAAAGACGTTTTCTACAATTAGTAAATAATTTATATATCCATATCAAAAAATGTTTTTTTCTTATTTTTATTTATTAAAAAGATGGTTTTAAGAATTATGCTTTTAATATTGGGAAATAAGTATATAAGGATTCAAGAATTTTATATTTCAATTTACTTACCCAAACTTAGATAGAAGACCAGAGCAGAAACCAGCATAAGAATGATCAAAAGGCACACGCCCACTGCAATGCTGCGTACGTAGACCATTGTTTAGACTAGTATATGTAACTTATCTTTATCAGTGGTCTCTGGCTTGTTTATATGGGTGTTTAATTACTTGGCTGCCATTGCTGGGGCAGCCTCTGGGCGGAGTTCATTATGTGGACAGTTTGCTCCCTGGTAGAGGCGTAGGAAACAAAAGCAAACGCGCTGACTCATTAAATAATTGGTTCAGTTTGACACGTCATTAAGCTGATTTTAACGTTTTAAATGTAAAAATTGCAGAGAACTCTATACAAAATAAACAGTTTTGTTGGGAGCACTTAAAGTTGTGTCTTCAAGTAGTTTTTGCTTAAGACTCTCCTTTTATTATTTAGTTTTTTTAATTATAATTATAAATCGGTGGACCTTGAAAGTAGTACGAAATTAATTTATTTTAGTACCTTTTTTATATAGATAGTACTTTAGAAAAAAACCTTTTGAATATTTAACGGCAATTGAATCTAACAATCGTTTGGGATCGAATTATTTTGAGATACTATCTACAAGTCTTGCTGAGGTACCTTGAGGCAAAATAATTTTTAAGAACTCTATGTCTATACTTTACAAATTGAAATACATATAGTGCTTAAAAGTACAGTTGAATGTGTGATAAGTTAGGTTTTATTTATTATTTTAAATTAGATAAAACATTTTCAAGAGTCCTTTTTACGTTGATTAAATTCACTTAATTCACGAAAACACAAGAATATGTTGCCGCTGTATCAATCAGGCAAACAGACAGATCATAATTTCCGCAAAAGGTCGTCGCCGGCACACATTCTCTGAAATGTATGCCAGGACGGTGCCTCATTATCTCAATCATCACAATTGAACAGCATTTGGTGTGGAAAGTGTCATAAAAACGTAACGTTTTTTGTGTTCTCTTCTTGTTGGGCTTTCCTTTTTTTTGTTTTTTTTTTATTTTTGTTGGCTACTTTATGCTTTTGTCCAAAGCAAACGCACATTTACAGATTGTGTCAACGCGATAGGAGACCAAGAAACGATGTCCTAACCGGCAATTTAACTGTGCCCACAATAGTAGGCAATCCAAGCTGGTAGCGCGTATTAAAACGCACTCAAATCGTGCACGCGACTAACGAAACGGTGGACTGACAAGACAAGACAAGACAGGACTAAACAAGTCCATGCACGGCGGCCAACTGAAACTGAAAACAGCAATTGTTGCTGATTTTGTTTAGCTGCTGCAGCGAAGTCCTTGCTTCGTGTCCCGTTCGGCCTTGGCTGACCGTCGCGGCGCGTACTCGTACGTATTGTGGTAAAAACTTTGGCAATATAGTAACTTAGGACTAGACCAAAGTAATTCTTCAAAATGAGTCAATTCATTTCACATTATGCTAGAAAATTAATTTTTTTGTAAGTTGACAATCATCAACTTCAAAACAATGCCAAAGCCCTATGTACTTTTCGCCTAAATTTCCTTGAAATTCAAAAGTCACTTCATAGTTTTCGAGTTTAAAGAAAAAATCATAAGAAATTTATTATTTATTTGCTAATAGATGTAATGTAATTAGAATTTGATCTAAAAATTGTGTCTTTAGTTAATTAATAGTTATATATGTAAATTATTCAATAAACATATATGTATTGCTGTTGCATAGCCCTAAGAAACAAAATGTTTGCTATAAATTGTGTCGCTATTTAATATTACTAAAACGAATGTAATACATAAGAAATTTTCTTTCGTTTTGTTGCATTTTGCAAAAAAGCTACAAAATATGCATTGAAATACAATAAATACTAATTGGTTAACATGTTTGCAATTGTATTCTATTGTTTAGTGTTTTCTAAACACTTTCAAAGTGAAATATTTTCAACAAAGCATTGCTAGTTTGTTATGCTAAAGCTGCGCTAAGTGCTAAGTACAATGGCTATAATATATAATTATTATTATTAGTTCTTATTATGGAAAAATATTTTATAAATATTATGGAGTGGAAATAATCACTAACAGCACAACTTAAATGTACAATAAGTATATAAAGGCGTTTAGATTCGTTATTATCAATTATTGCAACAGTTTGTTTCTTCGTTTAACAACTAATGGCGCATTGTGGATGATTGAAAAACATTTATAGACTAGCAACAAAATATATGTTATGCATATTTTGGATAAAATCATAAGATTTAGCACAAAAGTAAAAATAAAGTTATAAATAATATGTGGAAATGTGACAATGTTTTTGTTTTGTTTTTGTGGCTTAGGTTTGATAACTATGTTAAAATTCATCTAGTCAATTGAACATTATAGAATGTAGTAAAATTTGTGCACTAATTTGTCAATAAAAGGTGGAATGCGTATAAGGTTGGAATGTGTGTATGTTGAATATAAATGTAGGTGTATATAAATTTGTAACAATATTAACATTGCTTGAGAGATCCATTAGGTATTTTGGAAGAAGAAAATATGTATTTGTGTATCGTTGTAAATTTTTGTGTTTAAATATTCTGATATAAGTACATATAGATTCATCTATCCACGATTGGTTTTTATATGTTTTTTTCTGCTCTATGCATACAAGATATGTAAATCATTTCCTCGTCGTTGTTCCCCAAGTTTGTTGAAAGAGTTCGTATAAAAAAATATTTCGTTGCTTTCTGTGCTCAGTTTAGACCCAAACGCCGTGAGGATTTTTACTGGTGGGCACAGCCGTCTCCAGTTGACGCGGTGAGCCAATGATGCGACGACTGCTGCCCTGTTTATTGGGTCCTTCCAGCAAATGTTTAATTTCCTCTGTTGTGGTCACGGTAAGACTTTGTAGATTCACCTCCTTCATTTCGTTGACAAGCTGCTCCACTTGTCGCTTCTTTTCCGCAATAGCATGCTCAATCATAAGCAGCTCCTTTTTCAAATTATCAGCCGTTTTGTTTGACGTATCCGTATTGTGCAGCGCCTGATCGATATCGCTTTGTATGCGCTCCATTTCCATCAGGAAATCACGTTCCACAGTTTGCCTGTTAGGAGCAGAATACAAATCGTTAGCGCAATCAAATTATTTGGCTTATAAGCTTACCTGTTGCTCTGCTGCTGCTGCTCCAGCTCAATGTCATCCATGAGCAAACGCATCTTGTTCTTGCATTGCAGCAGCTCCGTCTCGCAGTTGGCCAGCTTGGAACGTAGCAGGGCAATTTCTGATTTCAACGTCTTCTCCTGCTGTTTGACCAGTTCGTTTTCCTCCTCCACATATTGCAGTGTTTGCAGCTGCTCACTGCCCTGCCTAAAGATTTGATCCGCCTTGGATATCTCACGTGATATGGCCTCCAATTCGTGCGCATGATCACGTTCCCTGCTCTCCAGATAAACGATTTCCGTATCAAACTGCAATTATAACCGCAATCAATAAATTTGTTCATATGTTTTAACTATTATGCTTCAATTTGTATCTAGTGAATATTTAAGCTGGATGTCAATAATAATTTAGAATCTATACTTAAAAAATATTTAAAATCATTCTATTCGATCAGGTGGCGCTATTTCAGATGCTGCCAAACATCCATCACCAGCGACCCTAATTAAAATTATTTTTGCTTGAACTGTTCCCATCTTAGTGGTGGCTAAGCTACTCCTGTCCGAAGTCCACCGTCATCTAGTTACATCAACAGACGTATTTCTAATTCTGAACATGCACTCAAGGTCAATAACTTAATCGAAGTTTCTCACCCAACATTTATATTTTTATAAATGAATTTAGGCTGTCTTGAACTCATAAAAAGAGCACAGCTTTTGTATATAAGTGTTGATCTGCCTAGTCCTGTTCACTTTATCTAATATTTATGATTAAAATGTTGTAACATGAATCACAAGCAACTATCAACTGTATTACAATAAAATATTACTTTGCGTTCAATCTATTGCGCAATATATGTATATAAGTGACGTATAATTGTTTTGTTTTAAACCACTAATTATTACCTTTTGCAACTCCAATTGCTGTGCAGTGATTTTCTCGCGCTGAAACTTGATTAGCTGCAGCAGATCATTATATTGCGTGGCCTGGAACATACTCTCGCCCTCGTCCATGCACTGATTAGCGGTGTTGTTGCCACTACTATTATTAATATTGTTATTGTTATTGTTGTTGTTAATGTTATGTTGCTCGTATTCGCTGAGAAACGGATTCGTTGAGGATGCATTGGATATGGTCTCAGCATTGCTGCTGGGCGGCAAGCGTGGTGTCTGGCACATCGGACTGTTGCGTGGTGGCGGCGGATCACGATAAGGTGGCGGCACCAGTGCTCCATTTGATGAAATCGTTGGTGTTTGTTTATATAGTTCCGGGGAGTTGTTATTGTTATTGTTGCTAATGTTGCTATTGGCATAAATATCGCATATATGCTCGTTGCTGCTATTGCTATTGCTTTTGCTGTTATTGTTGTTGTTATTGTTGTAGCACAATTCATTGGGACTGGCGCGTGTCAACTCATTGCTGGATTTGCTCAGCTGACTGTAAATATGCTGATTGCTAGTGTTATTGTTGTTGTAGAAATCGCTGTAATCATTTAAAGCGGGCGCATTGCAGCTGGCACTGCTGCTGCTGCCCATGTCCAATGGATTCGATAGAGATTTCTCATGCTTGGGCAGCAATGGAGTCGCTGTGCTTGACGGCAGTTGCTGTTGTTGTTGTTGTTGCTGCTGCTGCTGTTGTTGCTGTGGAATTCCTTTGACTATGCCAATGTTGTCAAATTGCTTGGCATCGTAGCCACTGTAAATGTAAGATACGTGTTATTACGAAAGTTCAGCTAAAATACATATGCTAATCCTGCGTTTCGTGTAATACTTTTTTTGATATCAGGTTTTTTTTAAAGCATATTGTCGCTTGTAATTAAATATATTTTTAACTTAACTGCAGTATTAAATAGCTTTTGGGATTAATTTCAAATGACATTTTAAAAATTGCATTGCAGATGTCGCAAAAACAGAAGTTGGTTTGCCGTTTAAACCAAAAAAAAACACAACATAAGCGAAACAGGAATATAACTTTTTAAGCATAAAAAAAATTTTTAAGCTATTAAGTCCTGATTTTCGAAATATATTATGGAATATTAAATTAACTCAAATAGTTACAGCAATTGTTCACTTTTTCTCTTGGGGACCTTATTTCTGTTAAGTGTATTGACTCATAAAATATTGTAATTTGGAATTAGATTGGTTTATATTATTTACGCACCCAAAACTTTTTTTCAGCTCTTTTGTGCGATAGCTTAGCTCCACGCTTGACTTTTGTTTTTGTAATGTGGGCGGCGGCATTTTACTCTCATTGTTATTGTTGTTGCTGGGACCCAGCGGCTTTTTTGTTGTCATGACTGCATAGTTGTTGTTTGTGCTATTGGGCTGCTGTTGTTGTTGTTGTTGCTGTTGTTGCTGTTGCTGTTGTTGCGTTGCCTGCTGTTTGTTCTCGGAGCGTTGCAATATAAACTGTACATCATTTGCATACTCGCCCCATTTGAGTAGCAGCTTCATGGGATTCTCATTGGGCGCCAGATGCCGCTCATTGTTGCGCCAGCGTTCGATGAGCGTAAAGCGACCCACTTTGCCCGTTGCATGAGCCAGGGCAAATACCACATCCTAGAAAGGGTATACTTTAGTACTTGAGTATTTAAATATAAAAATCAATAATTACGCACCTGGCACGTTGTATTTACCGTTACACCGCAAACTATACGTTGTATGCCCTCGACCCAAACTTTCAGTTCCATTTTTTTAAAATAATAATTATATATTGATTTCGATTTTGTTGTTGCTGCTGCCGCCGTTGCTGCCAGAAAACTGCTACTAAATTGGTGGCTAATGGTATCAATGGCAGCGCAGCGGCGTCGCTGCCTGAACTGCTGTCGCGAGCGCAGCGAAGCGTGCGCTAGTTGTTGCTGTTGCTGTGCTGTAGTTAGAGCAGCGCCATGACGAGATTGCTATTGTATGTTGTTGTTTTTGCTGCTGCCACTGCAACACCAAATTGGGGGTGGAGCTGCACTTCCACTTTTGCTTGTCGTTGTTGTCGTTCTCGTTGTTGTGTCGCTTGTCGCGTTTGCTTCCCTTTCTTTTTGCTTTCTGATTTCTGCTTTGTTGCAGCTTTCCCAGTTGATTCTGCTGTTTCTGTTGCTGCTTCACTTGCACTTATTTCTGGTTTCTGAACGCGCGGGTGCGGCGGGTTGCAGGTGTATGTACGTGTGTATGTGTATATCATAGGTATGTGTGCGTGTGTTCTGATTCACTTTTTGTTTGGTTTCGCTAATTAATGCTACCGTTCCCAATCGCACATTGCTCTTCACTTACAAGCGAGCCTTTCGAACACTTTATTCATGTTTTGCATGCGCAAATTGTGTTATAAATTGGTTTTCAAAGCAAAAAAGAAATGCACAATGCGCGCATTGTTGTTGGCATGCACTTGTACTCGATACCCGTGACAGGGCTGTAACTAAATACAATACCAGGGATGGCATGTGTATTTCATTCGATATATGTAGTTATCGTTACGTGCACCCAATTTCGAAACTCCCGCTCGTTTGCTTAATATCAAATTCAAATATTTAAGTACAATTAAAAGGTTTGCCAACGAGCTACAATACATTCACTGTGATAATGCTGAAACTTTGTTGCTGGTTACTTCTAAGG
Organism: Hirtodrosophila confusa; assembly: GCA_035043065.1. Lineage (NCBI taxonomy): Eukaryota > Metazoa > Arthropoda > Insecta > Diptera > Drosophilidae > Hirtodrosophila > Hirtodrosophila confusa. The sequence continues at coordinate 1,251,932 of JAWNNI010000024.1, forward strand.
CATTAAAAACAAACATATTGTGGCAAATATCCATAAGTAAACAATATATAATTTTATATAATCGATAAGCTATTAAATATTCGCGTTTTCTAAGCCGATGAAATTAGTGTGTGCACACCATATTAATATTCTCTCAAAGCCTATCGAAAATGGTTATCGATGTGTGTTGTATCGATATAATATCAACAATCCAATTCGCGAGTTGAACGAAAACAACTGCAAGTAGCGCAGCAGCAGCAGCAGCACTCAAGAAAATTTGTTTTCACACATTTGTATTGATTTTAGTGCATGCTAATTGTGCTATTAACATAAGGCCAAATACTGTTCAGCTGCGTTGGCAACGGGATAACGACATCAATTGTTGCTCCCCATACCAAGTGTTTCCACATCGTATGTGTGCGTGTGTGTGCGAGAGTGTGGAGCAGCAAAAATGGCCAACGAATATTATACTACAGCTGCATAAACATGAACTCCAGTTAGGCCAACTAGATTAGCATCTGTTCAGCTACAGATATATAACGATATTTCGTGGCACGTTTTATAATTTTGGTTCTGTGGGGCGCGGCGCCAGCTGCTGCTCAGCTCGTTGTTGCTGTTGTCACTGTGTGCGTGCGTGTAAACAAAACAAAAGTCAAGAAGTGGAGCAGCGTGCTGGCAAGGAGCGGAGAGGGGTGGGAACAACAGCAACAATAACAACAACTATACAACTAGCACAATGGCCAGTCGCAGTCGCGCTATACTAAATGTTAATCTCGATACGGTCATGGCCAACGATCCGTTGCGTGAGCTGTTCGAGGCCTGCAAAACAGGTGAAATAGCCAAAGTGAAGAAGCTGATAACGCCACAAACGGTTAACGCGCGGGACACGGCGGGACGCAAATCGACGCCATTACATTTTGCAGCGGGTGAGTAATGCTCGTTGATCACAAGGGCTTTCAAACGATCGATAGTCCCGGTAATCCAATCGATACTTTCGCTCAAGATAGTTACATCTATCGATAGTATCTACAATTACACCCATTGTGGGTCCGAAAGCCATCTTTACTATCTATTGTTTTTCGGCTCTACAAATCACTTTAAAATACACTAAAAGAAACAGTCGAGTATCAATAGCAAAACCCCTCGATAGTCAGTCAATAAGCATCGATACTATCGATATTGCCATTAATTGGCTCCCAGCTCTACAAATCACTTTAAAGTACACTAACAACAGTCGTGTATCTGTCTGAATATATGTGTGTGTGTGTATGTGTCACAAAGGTTGAAGGACTCGCTATCAACCCACCCCTACTCACCACCCATATACACCCAGATATATGCAGGCGCTGCTGCTGCTGTTTTGGCCTTGATCTAGTTAGCGCTGGGTGTGTGACGAGCGTCATTGTTGCCTGGGTAGGAAGGAGTCGGCAGTCGGCAGTCGGCAGTCGGCACGAGGGTCGCACACTCGCCACTCGTTCGTTGATGGCGTCGAGAGTTGACCTAGTTTTTCAGTTCGGTTTGGTTTCCGGAACTTGCGACCCGCAACAATCTCCTCCATGCGCGACCCTCGACAATGTGTTGCATTTGAACATGTTTTCTATTTTGCATTTTTTTCAGCCTGGTCAGCATCAAAGAGGTGTCAGCGGGGGTGGTGCATCCTGCTGACGTCTTTCCCAGCAATATTTGCATCCTTTATAGCCATTTGTAGCGGAGACTTTGGCCTTGTTAGCATTTCCAATTGACAACAAACATTTTTCGACACTTCAATTACAAAAATTTCACTTTTTGCTCTGTTGCTTCGCCTGGTTGACACGCCCAACGCTCTGCCCAACTTCTTGTCTAATTAAAAAATACCTTTTGACTGGGTAGGGGGACGCAATTGTGCGCTTCACGCCCTTTGCATATCAATTTGCTGTGGCTTTTTTATTTGTCTATGATTCATGCGCAGTTTTTTTATTTTCGTGTCTTGTCTGTATTTTACTTTTTACTGTTTACTGTTTACCGTCTCTCTAAACTGGTTTGCCATCCATTTTGTCATGTCTTTTGTCACGTTCTGAAAAAAAGTGAGATCTTCAAGAGGTCTTGTTGCTATTGTTGTTATTGACAGAGTTTTCACCTTGTTGCTAGAAATGTTTAAAGAGTATTTGAGCTGAACTGAACTGAGCTGAGCCAAGCTCACCTTTCCCACCTGTTGCAAATTGCAACACGTTTCAATAAATAAACGCATTCGTTAAGAATTTCATATAAATATACTATATAAATTTGTTTATCCGATTAATTATCATTTATTTGCACAGCTTTCTTATTTATTTTGACGATAAGAAACTCAATATTTATTACTCACTTGTACGAGTAACCACGATAAAGTCTCCTAGGCCTTCTTTACATCTATAAACATTTATTAATGCAACAAACTAACTAATTAACCTTCAACTTAATAACATTTACCAAGCTTTTGGGTTTATGTTCGCGCTCAAGGAGCAGCTTTATTACCTTAACAATTGAAAGCAACAACATTAATAATAATAGCATAGCACATTCCATTGCCCAACACAATAGTTAGTAATATTTTCCATTCTATTAATTTTCACGCAACTTTCGTAATTGTTTGGCCAAAAGTGAACGGCAACTATTTTTAAATGTTTGCATTGATTTCGCAAAGTCTTCAGGCAAGAGTGTTACTAACATATGTACATACATAGTTTCGAAACGGTTCTCAGCTCTTTTCAAAGCTGCTCCGCTCGTTAAATAATTGAAACTATTTCGGTATCACCTTTTTATTTAGCCATTAATTACTTTTAAGCGCTTTGTCTTACTGAAAACGCATTTATTCATATTTTTAATCGAACTTGTGTGCACATCAGCAGTATATATAACATTTGTATGCCCTAGCAGAGGGTATTATAATTTTGTCTCGAAATGTGTAATGGACTGAAGAAGACGTTTCCGATCCAACAAAATATACTATATGTTCTGAATCAGCATGAATAGACTTGATGAAACTTGGCACATACCGTTCTTTTTGCTGCAGGCATTACATATGACGGAACCGGCCAGATCGGACCACTATGACATATAGCTGACATAGGAATGATCGCTTGACAACTAGGTTTTTGTATTGAAAACTTTTTTGTTTACAAAGATATCCCCACCAAACTCATTTAGACCGAGTCTCTGGAGAGTTTATACAATCGGACTAAGTTTGGTCAAAATCGGATAAAAGGATCGGGGAAAGATGAGTTTTTGTATGAAAATCTTTGTGTATTACATCCAAACTAAGTGAGAGTTTTATTTCATATAGTTTCCTATAATTTTATCGGAAAATTGCCGCTTGTGTGTGTACGAATATATGATTGAAGTACACCTGTGTAAAAGTGTTGAGAAAATGAAAATCTTAAAATTACACTCTTAATCGATTGTAGATATAAAAATTAGTAAGAAGTGTATATGTTTTATTTACATTGTTCTAAAACTCCAAACGCGCTAAATTAAAACATGTTCGAAGCAGAAAACATAAGATCAGTCGTAAGGTAATAATGCTAATGATGCATAACTATGTTTATAATACCGTGTTGTAATAACAAAAACCAGTATATCGAGATGTCGATGTGGTCTCTGGCTGGCCCAGCGATATTATCGATAATACTATCGTAGACCATTAAGTTAAGGAAGTGGTAACAATATGTAATGCCTCTGGCGTTTTCTTTAACTTTCTGCTGGTACTTTTTTGGTTTTATCTGCTATGCTGTTTGCATTTGTTGTTTAAAGTTTAAACAATAACTCAGACTAGATTTATCATGCGAACAAGGTCGAACGACGCGTCGGTGCAAACATAGAACTAATGAAATAAATGTAGCAAAGTCTCGACTGCCGGAAATCTGTTAGCCTCCAAAAGCACTAAAAGCCGCGCGCTTTCCAAAGCAAAGAAACAGATAACTAACCATGTTAGCCACTTTTAGGGCTTGCTGTCACGATGTTATGATTAGCATTGAGTCTAACATAGGATTTTCCTTCTCTTCTCTCACCCACACAGGCTATGGACGGCGGGAGGTGGTTGAGTTTCTGCTGAACAGCGGCGCCTCCATACAGGCGTGCGACGAGGGCGGCCTGCATCCGCTGCACAATTGCTGCTCATTTGGTCATGCGGAGGTGGTGCGTCTGCTGCTGAAGGCCGGAGCCAGCCCGAATACCACCGACAACTGGAACTATACGCCGCTGCACGAGGCGGCCAGCAAGGGCAAGGTGGACGTATGCCTGGCGCTGCTGCAGCACGGCGCCAATCATACCATACGCAACTCGGAGCAGAAGACGCCGCTGGAGCTGGCGGATGATGCAACGAGGCCAGTGCTGACCGGCGAGTACCGCAAGGACGAACTGCTCGAGGCAGCCCGTTCCGGTGCCGAGGATCGCCTGTTAGCGCTCCTCACGCCGCTCAATGTCAACTGTCATGCCAGCGACGGACGACGGTCGACGCCGCTGCATTTGGCAGCAGGCTACAATCGCATTGGCATCGTCGAAATTCTGCTCGCCAATGGTGCTGATGTGCATGCCAAGGATAAAGGTGGCCTAGTGCCGCTGCACAATGCCTGCTCCTATGGCCACTTCGATGTCACCAAACTGTTGATCCAGGCGGGCGCCAATGTCAATGCCAACGATCTGTGGGCCTTTACACCGCTGCACGAGGCAGCTTCCAAGAGTCGCGTCGAGGTGTGCAGCCTGTTGCTCAGTCGCGGCGCCGATCCCACGCTCTTCAACTGCCACAACAAGTCGGCGATCGATGCAGCGCCCACGCGGGAGTTGCGCGACCGCATTGCCTGTAAGTTGAAAGTCCTTGAAGAGCAGCAACTCTATAATCATCTTAGGCAACTGATCACTAGATATAAAGCTTGCGAGTTACCTAAAGTATGACTTTTATTTTATCAGTTAGCAACTGCCCGTTAAATTTTATAATTAGTAGTAGTCCTCCTTTTATAATTTAAATGGAACCGGTCAATTGAGCGCTTTAAAACTAAGCATGGTTTTTGATTTGCTCTCTAGATTATTTCGCCATCTAGATTATTTTATTTATCCTGAACTAATTGCAAGAACAGGAGTAAAAATAATGGACAAATATTCTCGTTGCTTTTTAGTCGGATGTGTGCAACAACATAAATATAAAATGCTATTTTAAATTTTCTTCAAAAAGCTTAATTTTTTACTGAAAATACATTAAATTTAAAAAATATTAATTTGTAAAGTGCACACATCAAGTAAAGCCCCGAATAACTTGAACTACACTAATCCGAACTCCACTTGGAATGTTTGTTCGGATTGATGTCTTTGAGTAGCTTAATTTAAGGTCTAAATAAATTATTAAAATTAAAATACATATTTTGATTATATTGATTAAATTATATTATTACTATCTCCTTATATTTGAGTTCGATAAATTGGTGTCAGATAATATTCTTTTACTACAACCTGGCAGTTCATGATGATAATTTTATATTGTCTATATTAACTTATTAGCTTTAAAGTTTGATTAAATTATAAAGCAGAGTGTATACTCGTAATTAGTTATTCTTTGTCTGCAAGTGGCAGTTGATCATGATTATTTTCTACACATATTATAGGAATACATATCTTTCTCCTTTTCAGTTGAGTACAAGGGACATTGCCTGCTGGACGCATGTCGCAAGTGTGATCTGTCGCGTGTTAAGAAACTCGTGTGTGCCGAAAATGTGAACTATGTGCATCCTTACACGGGCGATACGCCACTGCATTTAACAGTGGTGTGCCAGGATGCGAAGCGCAAACAGCTGGTGGAGCTGCTGACACGCAAGGGAGCGCTGCTCAATGAGAAAAACAAGGCGTTCCTGACGCCGCTGCATTTGGCCTCCGAACTGCTGCACTACGACGCAATGGATGGGCTGCTCAAGCAGGGCGCCAAGGTCAACGCACTGGACAGTCTTGGCCAGACGGCGCTGCATCGCTGCGCACGCGATGAGCAAGCGGTGCGACTGCTGCTCTCCTATGCTGTGGATACCAACATTGTCTCACTGGAGGGCCTAACTGCTGCACAGCTGGCCTCTGATAATGTGTTAAAGCTGCTGAAGAATCCGCCAGACACCGAGACACATCTGTTGGAGGCGGCAAAGGCTGGCGATTTGGATGCAGTGCGGCGCATTGTGCTAAACAATCCGCATACGGTTAACTGTCGGGATCTAGACGGACGCCACTCGACTCCACTGCACTTTGCCGCTGGCTTTAATCGTGTGCCTGTCGTGCAATTTTTGCTGGAGCATGGCGCAGAAGTCTATGCCGCCGACAAGGGCGGTCTGGTGCCGCTGCACAATGCCTGCTCGTATGGTCATTACGAGGTTACCGAACTGCTCGTCAAGCATGGCGCCAATGTGAACGTCTCCGATCTGTGGAAGTTTACGCCGTTGCATGAGGCGGCCGCCAAGGGCAAGTTTGACATATGCAAACTGTTGCTGAAGCACGGCGCCGATCCAATGAAAAAGAATCGTGATGGTGCGACACCTGCGGATCTCGTCAAGGATTCCGATCATGATGTTGCAGAACTGCTGCGCGGCACCTCGGCGCTTCTGGACGCCGCCAAGAAGGAAACCTGGCGCGCGTTCAGCGCCTAGTGACGCCGGAAACCATAAACTGTCGGGATTTGAACGGACGCAACTCGACGCCGCTGCATTTGGCCGCTGGCTACAATAACTTTGAGTGTGCCGAGTATTTGCTGGAGCATGGCGCCGATGTGAATGCTCAGGACAAGGGTGGTCTCATACCGCTCCACAATGCCAGCTCGTACGGCCATCTGGACATAGCAGCGCTGCTTATCAAGCACAAGACGGTGGTCAATGCCACCGACAAATGGGGCTTCACTCCGCTGCACGAGGCCGCTCAGAAGGGACGCACGCAACTGTGTTCACTGCTGCTGGCTCATGGCTCGGATGCGTACATGAAGAACCAGGAGGGTCAGACACCAATTGAACTGGCTACGGCTGATGATGTCAAGTGCCTGCTGCAGGACGCAATGGCCACATCGCTAAGTCAACAAGCTCTTAGCGCTTCCATGCAATCATTGGCCTGCAGCTCCCCGGCACCAGAAGCCACATGCAGCTCAGCAGCAGCAACGAACTCAGCAACTGCAGCAGCAGCTGCAGTGGCATCAGCATCCGCCGCAATGTTGTCACCCACCACGGAGACGGTATTGCTGCCATCGGGTGCTTCCATGACGCTCAGTGTGCCGGTGCCATTGCCCTTGAACAGCAGTTGCACCACACGCCTAAGTCCTGCCCAGGGTGCGGAGGCAAATGGCGCCGAGAATACAGGCAGTGAGGAGCTGCTGCCCGATCCGGAGTCTATTACAAATGTTTCCGGTTTCTTGAGCAGCCAGCAGCTGCATCATCTTATCGAGCTGTTTGAGCGCGAGCAAATCACGCTCGATATATTGGCCGAGATGGGTCATGATGATCTCAAGCAGGTGGGCGTGTCCGCCTATGGTTTTCGACACAAGATACTCAAAGGCATTGCACAGTTGCGCGCCACTACGGGTAAGTCCTTAGCTAAGCTCCTTTAATAACATAACATTTAACTTATGTTTTCATAGGCATTGGCAACAATGTGAATCTGTGCACGCTGCTGGTGGATCTTCTGCCGGATGACAAGGAGTTTGTAGCCGTCGAGGAGGAAATGCAGGCAACAATACGAGAGCATCGTGACAATGGCCAGGCCGGTGGCTACTTCACCCGCTATAACATAGTCCGGGTAAGTGGCAATAAATGAAATTATTATTGCTTAAAAATATTAATTCCAATGATGTCCATTTGCAGGTACAAAAGGTGCAGAATCGTAAATTATGGGAGCGTTATGCCCATCGTCGCCAGGAGATTGCTGAAGAAAACTTTTTGCAATCGAATGAGCGTATGCTCTTCCATGGCAGCCCCTTCATCAATGCAATTGTACAGCGGGGCTTCGATGAGCGTCACGCCTACATTGGCGGCATGTTTGGTGCGGGTATTTACTTTGCGGAGCATAGCTCCAAGAGTAATCAGTATGTGTATGGCATTGGTGGCGGCATTGGCTGTCCATCGCACAAGGACAAATCCTGCTATGTGTGCCCCAGGTAGGAGCCGCTTCACTTACGAGTAGACAAGAACTGTATTTAATTGCGGTGTCCTATTGGTTTTTTGCAGGCAACTGCTCTTGTGCCGCGTAGCGCTGGGTAAATCATTTTTGCAATATAGCGCCATGAAGATGGCACATGCGCCACCTGGGCATCACTCAGTGATCGGGCATCCATCGGCGGGCGGCCTGCACTTTGCTGAATATGTTGTCTATCGGGGTGAACAAGTATGTTGGCTAATTGACTTTTGTTGTATGTAGATTCACGTTGTATTTTTGCCTTTGCAGTCTTATCCAGAGTACTTGATAACGTATCAAATTGTCAAGCCCGATGATAATAACGGCGGGGCCGATGAAACAAGATGATGGATGCCCTCGGTTGGCTCGACGCCCACAACAACATCGCCAGCACCGCAACCACAACAGACCTCAGCTCCAGCCACAGCCACAGCTCCAGTTGCCAAGCGGCGGCATAAGCACGCCAAGACAACCCAACAGCAGCAGCCTCAACAGCTGCCGCTGCAGTTGCAGTATCAGCATTATCAGCCGCAGCAGCCGTTGTCGATGCCGCCAGTAACCACGACACAGCCAACACCAGCGGGCGTCAATATGCACCAGAACAATAACAACCATAGCCTTAGCTATAGCAATAACAATAACAATAACAGCAAAAATAATAACAATAATGATATGTCGCCCATATCAAACAGCAATAGCTACTCCTCGGTGGACACGAATCAAACGCTGCTCAATTCAATTGCTAATCAGCGTGGAAACAACCAGCGTCCGCATCAGCAGAGCCACAGCAGTAAATTCAGTCAATTTATGATCATAACGCCCGCCGTTTCGATTGATCGCAACTTTGAGCATGATTCGCATTTGGATTTTGATGACTTTGCCAATGCGGCGCACAACAATGGGAATCTGTTCCGTTTGGGACTGCGTCGCAGTGACAGTAGCAGCGATGACAGCGGTCACAGTAGCGACAACAGCTTTCGCTCCAATTACAATCCCTATTTACATCACAGTCGACAGCATTTGCTGTCCAACAGAAACAACAACAACGGCAGCGGTGCTCGACATTTCTATACCTTCTCGTCCTGGCGCTGGTGTACGCTCCTCTGTGCGGCTATGCGTTGCTTTGGCGCCGGACATGGTAATCAGGCGCCCTACAGCAGCTCCTATGTGCAGCACCATCGATTGCGTCGATGCTCCTCCTACAATGCGGACATAGCATACGATTATGAGCATTTTGCGGCGCCGTTTAAGGCCCGTAAAACTCGCGATCATATGAATAATATTACATACGAGTTGTGACGATGGTCGCTGCCTGAATATGAACAGCATTTTGATCTCTCTGTCGCCGTTGTATTTGTATTTGGTCTAATCCTAAATCTTCAGCTCCTTATTAGACTTTTATTACAATTATTAGCTATAAGTGTCGTGTACTGTGTGTCGTTGTTTATTCTAGCGCTATATATTGATCATGAAATCAGAAGAGCAGCACATTTTTTGAGTGATTTTAATTCGACTTACGAGTAATTAATATAAAAACAAATATTAGGATGAAAAAAAAGAGAAAACTTATAAGTATGAGAATGCATAATGCACGCGTGTTTACTTAAGTGTTTAAAGTTAGTTAATTAACTTAAATGACAACTATTTGAACTCCAATTAAATTTAAATATACATACATATACAAAACAAAACGAATTGTTTTTCAATTGATGGGGTTTTGAATACCAGAGGACCAAAAATGGGAGTTACTGTCAAATAACTAATGAAATCAACTCATCACAAACTTAAACTTAAACATGTAAGCATAATTTATGATTTACAACAGCATGTGGAGCTGAAGACCTCAGCTATGTTTGCATTTATAAATTAGTAAAATAAATTTAATAAAAATTCACATTTATAATTTACGCCATAATGCTCAGTTTATGTGAAGATATGTATATTGGTTTCTTGTTTAATGAAATACAAAAATGATTAATTTATATATTTTTATAAAAATTAATTTGGTTTTTAGAATAAAAGCAAGTAATATTTTCTTATTAGTTATTTTAATGTTAAGAATCATATACTATTATTATTTTGAAAATTCGAGTTAACAGATAACGGTTCTTGTTGAATCCTTTGTTTTTAAAAAGTGCGCGTGATTGTTTATTGCAATCAGCTTTGCACTGTAGTCACATGAGGTTGGCTGCGAGCGAACTACCTGATTTGAAGCAGGCAGCTTGTGAGCGTTTGACGCCGAGGCTGATCGTTATAACACTCGCTGCTGCGGCCGCAATTTGCAACTGTCAAACCGCTGTCAAGTTGAAGTGCGCCTACAAAATTTAAAACGCAGCGCAGCCCAAGACTAATGATGATGAATGCTAAAGTACGCAAATATCTTTCTTTTGGCCACGCAAACAGCACACATAATCACATTTCACTGTCAAAATGGTGCACTTAAGTCGGGTCTGTTGTTTTCGTTGCGGTTTTGAGGTCCTCCGCTTTGGTATCTTTTCTTCACTCTTTTTTTTTGGCAACATATGCAAGTAATTTGATTAAATTATATAATTACAGGCCAGGCAACGACCTGCTTGCCACACATGCTCGCTTGCCGCTGACAGTGACGGAACACGAATACGCAAAATGCATGCCACTGCCACTACCACATGCCACCACATTTAGGCTGGAACGTTGTTTGCGACACTCACTGCAGGCCGGGACTAGTGCAATTTGTATTTTCGTACAACAACAAAAAGGCACCAGGCACGACCTACATCAGGTGACGTTTTAATGTTGCACACATCCCCATAACAATATCAATAACCCAGGAGACTCGACGTCGTCGTCCAAGCCTGTCTTAAACACTGTCATTACTACTGCCCATTGGGAGGCTGTAATTTAATTACAATATAGACGCATTAATATCAAAAATAAAAGCAGACCATTCGCCTGGGGCACGCATTTCTAATTTGCTTGGCAAATAGTCGCGCCGCTGGATTGTGGCCAATATTCATAACCATTGCCGGTCTCGGCCTACGCTATTAATTAAATGTAATTTTTATGCGCATGCGTGCAGACATTGGCCTGTAATTGCGGAAGAACATTGGGAAACGCCCCTAGAGTGCTGTCGTTGGTTTTATTCGTTTTGGCATATGTATGTATGAAAAGCCTCGTACCTCAGCCTTAGCCTCAGCCTAAGCCTATGTAAAAAAGTAGTGTAAATTACATTTGTAGTTTTGTCTTAATTCTAATCGTCTATTTCATCCATGCTGCTCTGATTAACCGATTCAAGCTTCTGATTGCTCTGTTCACAGGCTATTGCAGCCTGCACTAATTCGCGGGTAAACGTTTCAACCAAACGCATCGCCATCGAATGCGGCAATTCGGTTAGCGAATGGGATACAAATTCGCCAAAGGCTCGAAACTTTGGATATGTTGCTGCAGTTGCTGGTGTTGATGCGGCAGTTGCAATTGCTTCTGCACTGATCGCTTCCAGACGTCGCTTAGAGGTCTGTGGCTCTTCCTCCAACGCTAGGGGACCACGTTTCTGTTTCAATCCCGTTAAATGATGCGCAGTTTTGCCATTAACAATATCCTTGCCATTCATTTGTGCATTGTGGTTCACTTGGTTGTGTAATTCAGGTTGTCGTGGCATGCTGTAAATATATGGCAATAAATTTAGAATATTCACATGGCAATTGCCATCACTCACTTGAGTACTGTGGTCACGGGCAGCTGTTGATCACAGTCATAGCCGTCCCCATCTTCGCAATCACTCGGCAGCTCATGTTTTATTCTTTTCACATGACCGTTGCTGTCGCTGTTCATGTCGACATCCACATCGAAGGCCTCCTCGTCATCCTCCTCATCCTGACGACCGTCCACGGACTTGCAACACGGCATCTTGTAGGAGCGCCGTGTGCGTATGTGATCTGACAGAAACCTAAGACTATTGAACAGCGGCCACTGTGATATCAAAATGCCAGACGCAGGGTTGTCCACGCGTCGCTTTTCGATATTATAACGATTTCGCAGCGTTATCATACGCTCCCGCAGTATTGAAACTGTTGGTACAAAGAAAATGTGACTATTAGTATTGGTTTTCCTGGCGCTTTGCTTATCTTCCTCTTACCATCATAGCCCAAGGTGTGGGAGATTTCCATCCAGAGCTGCGCGACATGGATCTTGTCCTTAAAGAGTTTGTTCGACCTATCATAGAGCGGCGGTCGTCCACGATATTCCCGTATTAGGCCCACATCGAATTCACCGGTTTGCGCATAGGAGGCACGTGGACGTCCTCGACCCTTTGGCTGCTGCACTGCAGGCATCGTTGCTTGTGCCTGAAGCAATGGGGACGATTCACGCTCCATTTTCACCTCGTTGAGATGGGGATCGACTTTAAACTTTTTTAAATTCATATTCAACAAATTAAAAAAATATGTATTTATTAATTTAATTAGTTTTAATAATTTTTAAAACCTGCACTGAATTAGTAAACAGTTTATTATAAATACTTTGTACGCTGCCTGCTGCGACTCGCAAGCAAAAGCAGCTCATAAAAAAAAACAAAGCAAATGAAAAGTAAAAAAAAAAAAACATAAATAAAAAAATATTCATGCACTTAATGCTCAGGGCTGTGCGGGGGATACATTTGTGTGTATAGGTTTATCTATATATGCTTAATTCGATGCTCACCGTTGCTATTTAAAGTTCACTTTCCTGCTCTAGCAAACATTGTTCAACATTCATGTGGATTATTATTATTTAACTAAATTTGTTTTTATATTTAACACACAGCAAAAAAGGCACACACAACAGGCGGGCGGGCTATTGCTCTGCTTGTTGTTGTTGTTACCAAGCGACGACGGCGTCGACGCCGCCATAGCAACAAAATGCACCAAACGAGCAGCGCAAAAGAAAAGCCACAAAAAAATACCAAAAATAAATATATTGTACAAAATCAGCTGGGCATAAGCGCTCGCTTCAAGCGTTGTTTCAAAATTGTGTGAATGTTGGCAACAATTTTTAATACTTTTAATTAAATTGAACTTTCTTGTAAATTTCTGTAAGAAAATGGCACCTAAATATAAATACTTAATGTATGCATTTTGTATTCTTTTGTTCTTATTTTTTAAATACAATTTGAGTTTAGTATTTAAAAGGCCATTTGCTTTTCATATTTGATATAAAAATAATTTTCGCATTAAATATTTGAACTAGAGACAGGAATTAATCTGGAAAATGCAGCCAGGCCCGTCACATCACAGGATTTTCCTGGGTTTTAGTTATAATATATTTGTAATGCGCTGTTTTTTTATTCCCTGCACCCCCAAAAGGTATTAGGCAAAACAGATACATGCATACCGAATCTAGTTTCTAATGTACGATTGTACTTAACGCAAAAAATTTGTTGCCTTAAATGTTGAAAATTCAACCCCGCAGTCCACAAATCAATAAACAAACAAAGTTTGTTGCCATTGAACTGGCAGTCATATATGTACATATGTATGTATATCATTGTTGTATCGATAGGTCCTGTACCATAAAAGATGTTCAATCTGTTTGAACTCACCTGATCTGTACTCGTTATACGCAACTGTACCAAGTTTATGTGCCAATGAAGCAAAGACTGTAACGAAATGAAAAACACAAATAATGAATAATGTATAACAACAAATTTGATGTCAAAACAAATAAATTTTTAGTTTTTAGATTTAGTTTTTAGTTACTAAGTTATGATTATAATTTAAAAGGCAGATAGACCAGCACTTGTTGTTGCACAAACCGCTTATAGGCCGGGACAAGTGCAATGTTTATTCAAATCGCAAAACGTTGACACCTTCCCGTCCTACAAGCAATTTATGTTGTAGCCCTGCGAATCTCATATATTGGGTATAGAGTTTCCAAAGTACCCAACTTAAAACGACCAAATTACAAAATAATTATTGTTGCCCTCCCTCCCCAAAAATAAAAAAAACCATAAAAATAAACAGGTAGACAAAGCAGCAGAAAAGTGCCTAAAAATCTCATGTTTCAACAAAAAAAAATTCATTTCATATTAAATTTCCGCCCCTACTTGTTGAACGGCTCTCACATGAGATCCCGATTACCCCGACGTCTCTCCCCTCTCTTTCCCCTCTCTGTGGACATCTCTGTGCGGGCGTAGACATACAACAGTCGCTGAGAACAATAGTCGCTAAGGATCTGAGGGATCAAGTTGAGAAACTAAAGTACCTAGCAGGTAAATTTAAACTGTGCAAATCAAGCGTTAAATACCATTTACTTACGCCTCAAAGAATTTCGTATATGTTTCTACATGTTATAAGAATTCATACTTATAGTATGCTTATATATTATACGAGATGTTAAGCTGGGTCCATTACCAGTTGCCTAACATCGACAAAATTTGAAATCTAAAGCGTGACAAATTCGTAGAAACACTGGAGAGGGCTCTTCTCTGGACCCGGAGGCAAGCAGCTAAAGCGGCAATTTTGAATTATGTGAGCTGAGCGAGAATTGCCAGAGCAGCAGAAAAATCAAAGTTTCAGAGCACTTTTTATAGTACATACATATGTATGTATGTATGTATGTAGGACCTGAGAGTTGGGGTTAATGTTGGCGCTGGGGGCTGCGAAAAGCGCGACAGTTTATTCTTTATTTTCGTTTTGGTTTTTTTTTGTTGTGGCTCAGCGTATTTCTATGCCGCTTATCTTCAGTATAAAAAGGGGGAGCTGTGCACATATTTGTTTATGTGATCGCGACGGGCATTAGCTTCAAGTTTAATGACACACTCACACAAACACGCACACAATTACTCCACGAAAGACGAAAACGAACGAACGCTGCAATAAATTCATATTTATTTATTTTTGTTAGGCAAATACGCCCCCAACAATCCAACAATCAAGAAACTGCCTGGGCTGCCGCCCTGATCCCATGGGCTCCAGTTCGCGCTCAAGACTTGACTCTCCATTCAGAAATGAGAAGGAATCGAAAAGCAGCCGTCCCAGGCCCTGGCCAATAATAACGGAAAGCGGAAACGCAAATAGACGCGCGATAAAGTAAAAATAAAAGCAGAACGCCACATAAATTTGAAATAACTAATAATTCATTGAATAGCAACAGCAACAAGAACCCAACGCAATATCATGTAATAATATTTGCTTAAGCAAACAGCTGACAAGACTGAAACAACATCAGCGCCAATGGGGCCAACATGCAACAGGCAAGAGGCAACATTCAACGTCCATGAGGCAACAACAAACCCACCTAGTCTAATGCAACGAGGCAAGCACTTCAGTCTGTACGCCAGATAGGGGAGCAGACGGAGGTTATGAGTGAGGTAGTGCAACCGACTAGTTTGAATATGTTATTCCAGAATCGAAGAGCATTAAAAAAGCGGGCACTCAAAAGAACTAAAACTGGAACTCTTAAACTATATACGTACATTACATTGCTAATGCTAGAACATTATGGAATCGAAATTATTATTATTCTTTATTGCGTCAATAATAATTTTAATGTGTAGTACGTAAAGAAAATGATTCATTCTTTCCAGGGATAAGAATATACAGAAAGAAATAATAGTTAGTAGCTGATGAAAAATAAACAAGATCTAAAAGCTCGCAAGTAAAAAAATATTAACTGAGGGAACCTTTAGCTTTAGGGTATCAACAAGAGATGGTATCGGTAAAAATAAATAAATAAATAAAAATCGATCCCAATCCCGACCCTACCGGGCTTCCTTTTAAACTATCCCAAGAATGGAATTACAATTTTGCAGAACCCAAGAGAAAGGTCGCGACACGGATTTTTGAGACCCCGATGGATCCAAAAAATGTTTCAAATTTGATTCTCCAATATAACCATATTCTTTTGTGAGTAGTTTTAGGATGTTGTTTCGAAATTGATATGGTATTTTGTTATTCCTTTGGGACTTGATAATATTGGGCTTGGGATGTGCAAGGTATAAGAAATTTACATATACTTAAGTATGTATGAAAATCAATATGAATATATCAATATACATACATATGTATATGCATTACAGAGAGTGTTGTTAGTTTGTTCTAGCTGCAGATATTTTTATGGTAATTTTCTTTTCTTTCTTACATAAATTATGATAGGTTTTTATGCTCCTTTCCATTTTAAGCACTCAGTTTACAGATTCAGTAAATTTAAACTTAGTATGCTCAGGGTGTTAATTGGCATGAACATAGGATATGGTAAGTCATAAAGAAACCATTAAAGATAGCTGAAGGTATTTGGGCAAATTATAGATGAAGACTCCTATGTTTGACAGTGTATATAAACTTCGGTGTGCTGCTGTTTTGTACACCTTTCTTTTTTTTATGATTGCGAACAGCCTTTTGTCTGTTAGCTGGTGATGGTGTGTTGGCTGTTCTAGTTTGAGCAGAATCATTTTTAATGGCTCGAGGTGCAACGTCAATGCATTGACAGGTTATGGGCTAGAATCGGGGGAATCGGAGTAACCGGGTGAATCGGGAATGGCTGCCAGCCAAAAACAGTTGGTATGACTTGCGTCTGCCGGCGTGCTGTAAAAATAACTGTATTAAATGGCCAATGCCAATGCCTAGGACTGAGACTGAGACTGGCTTAGAAAGGTTCTGGCCTGAGAACACTGAGCACTGACTGTTACAATTTGTAGCCTTCCTTTTTGAAAGCCAGAAAACCAGTTTCACTCTAGAAAAGCTGCGACTGAGCACTCTTTAAAAGGCGTTCCAAGCCTGCGCCTGGGCCTGGGCCTGGGCCGTGCCTTGGCTGTCTCATCTGTTGTCCATTTGGTGGCACTGCCAGCCAGCCCAGCCAGCCTCCTTCTGTTTGTTGCTGTGGGCCTGTTCTTAGTGCAACATTTACTTTGTTGCTGGCTGCTTTCTCTGCTGTTTGTTGCCAGGCTTGACTTTCAGCTTTAGATTCTGCTTGCACTTTGATTTGCTTGCGAATTCGGTTCTATGCACCTAATCGAAATGCAATTAAGCTGCCCCGTGCATAGCATTTTTTGTATTTTGGCTGCAGCAACTTTTGTTCTGCTCTCACACTCACATGGTCTGGCCATTTATATCGCTGGACAGTTTTTGCTTTTAGAAAGTATCTATCTATGTATATTATGCAGGCAAGCAGAGAGTCCAGGTCCAGTTTGAAATCCAACTTTGGGCGAGTGCCATTCGAAAGGCGTTGACGTGCTGCACTCGTTCTTTTTGTCTATGGCTGTGGCTGTGGCTGTGGCTTTGGCTGCTGCGTCGTCTAAGCCATAATTAAAGGGTTACGGCCATGGCCAAGACCATGGCAATCGCAAGAGCCGCCAGTTTGCCAGTTGCCAGTTGTGAGTCGATAGCTTTGTATGTGAAGTGTGTGCCTGATATGCATAACGGTGTTTTAATATTAGTTGGCGCAAATAAGTGGGCATGTCTCCTGGTTGCTCCAGCAACAAAACCATTCCACATTCTCTATATTGTTGTTGCTGCTCTTCTCTACACACATACACACAAGCACACATCCACATATTCACATGTATCCATTCGTAGTTGCATAGTCATTTGTATGATATTGTTATGGCATAATATACGAGCATTTCTTATGTAGTACATGCATACCATACATACATATGCATGTATATACATATGTACATATGTGTGCATTACAGTTTGAGCTGCACTGCACCAGCAGTTGGCCAGTTTGGCAATTGTTGGCTGCAATCAATGCAAATGACCAACCATCAGCAGATACGTTTATTGGGCTGCCATCTTCAACGTGCAGTTCTTAAATTGAGCACAAAATTGGCATGCAATGCTTAATGGAAAAGCTGTACACATTTTGTGTGTAGGTTGCCTCACCATATGTGTAGATCAACTATGATATAGTAAGTGTATTACTTAAGAAGTTGCATAATTGCATTCAAATCATTTCCCATATTTTCCAGTCAAACGCGCAGGAGACTAAGGCCTAAGAAGCCAGTCAACTGGGCATTCTATTCTTATTGCCTTTTTGTTATATTTTTATTTAATTTTCTTCATTATTCAAATTCAATTAATACGTCACTCATATAATAAAAATTATTTTTTGCCTGCCAAGTCTGATTTTAAATAAGGAAGATTGGGTTAGGACGGCTGTCTGGATTGCTTATCTAGCACACTTAGGCCGCATGTTCGTCCCGATGTGCTCCACATCTGGATTTTATTCACTTTTATCACATTGTGTCACAACTTGAGAAATGACATATTGCTTCAGAACAAGTATAAATATTTGCCCCAATCTCATCGCATATAAAATCACAGCAATTCAATAGCTCGTCTAAAATCTCTGAGCATTCGTGTTGGTATTACATGATCGCCAATGATACACTAAATTGAGCATAACTATCATGTTAAACAGAAAGTTAATCTTCTTAGCAAACTAATAAGAAACTCATCTGAAATGTAACCCATGTTCACCTCGTTAGTAATAAAAGTAAGATTCCTTACATTACTCAACTGTCGGGCAGTGGGACGACTACTGGGGATATTGGGGGGCATACTACTATCCAAATGCCTAACAACTCAATTACTAGAACCTGCTGAGAGCCTGAAGTCAAGCAGCTTTGGTCAAAATGCAATTAATAGGCCTACACACACACACACACAGTTTAAGAAACAGCTCGTTGCCAAGCCAGTAAGCAAATCATTAGCGTCTAAATTTTGCGTCCAGTTATAATCCTCAGCATAGAACCCAAGACGGCCTCACATTTCACAAAGTTCTCACACAAATTTCAGACCGAGATTTTAAAGATTCTGATGCTGAGCGCAACGTGGCGTTAAATGTGTACCAATTATATTATATATATGTATGTGTATGTGTGTGTGTGTGTATAAATCTCGTATAAGCAAAGTTTTGGAAAAGATCTTTAAGAATTTAAGCCTCAAATTTCGCGCAGGCGAACCAAGATTTCAAAGAGCTAAGCAAATTTTGTGGCAGCTTATTATTAAAAAGACTGCCCCATAGTTATGTGGGGCATTGGTATACCTGTGTGTATGTGCATGTGTGTGTGTGTGTGTAGGTATTCGATAGCGCCAATTTGATATGCGGCCAAGGAGCACAAATTAAGTTTCATAGGAAGTGGTAAAAAAAAATAAAAAGAAATAAACTACCTGGGAAGCAGCTTTCAACTCTTTCGTTCTCTCCTCTTATACAGATTTTCGGATGTGTTTTATGTGAGTGACGATCGTAAAACTAAAGCAGTTAGCCATGCGCTATAAGGCAAGGAAGGCAGAAAGAAAGTTCGTTATGCAAATAAACTGATTCCTCATTTAATGAACGGAGTAAGCTGTCGACACAGTCAGAAGCCTACTCATTTTTGGTCAACTTAAAGCTTAATGAGTAGTTAGAAAGCATACGAGTGAGCCGCATCCTAACTCCCAAAACCAATCCCAACTCGAGTCGAGTCGAGAGCATATACAAAGCAAAATCAATATCCAATCATTAATCGTTAACTAATTCCATGAATTTTGGCAGACGGCCGGCACTCGGCGATTGCGGCTCCTCTCCCTCCTCCCTTCCTCTGGCCTGTGCCTGTGCCTGTAGCCCATTTACCAAGTTCCGAAAACGCAACCAGACATGCCACACTAAAGACATATATTTATGCCTCGAAAGCAACTCTTGGCGTATTTAGAACACAGTATAGGGCAAAAACAACAAAACTGACAAAAACAACAAAAATATCAAGATAAAAATATTTTTCGGCTGCCCTTTTTGGCGATCCGGCAGCTGCCCGCTGTCCGGCTATTCCGGACAGTGGCTCCTAAACCAGCGTATTTGTTGTTGTTATCGTCGCGACGTCGCGTCGTCTGCAGAGCAGAGTACCAGGTCTAAAGCTCCAGGTTCCAAGTTCCAGGTTCCCGCCGTCAGGCCTCTAGTCCTGGGATCTCTGCGAGCGCGTTTTCGTTTGCGTTTTGAATTCGATTCCAGGCTGTGTTTCGTTTTCGTTTTCGACGACGACCATGAAACAATTTTATATTTTTGCCCAGAAGATCAATAAAATTTTACCGACAACTGTATTTGGGTATGCCAGCCCCAAAATTAGTGGCCAAATTGTCGTGCAGAACGAGTTTCGGGTCACATTTTTGGTTACACAGTAAGCGGAAAAAAGGCAAGCGAAAAAATAATTTGAACTTCATAAATTCTTTGCTCGTCGCAGATAAAAGTGTTGAAGTTGCGCTTAATTTATGTGAGACAGTTCTATAAGCAATGATCTGGACGTGTAGAGGGCCCTAATAATGATAGAGACGGAGATCGATTCGAGATCAGGTTTACCGTAGGATCGCTTCAACTGAGCCCAAAGATTGTATTGAATGTATCGAAGATCAACGTTTCTCAAAGATTTGTAAAAATCTAATTTACCTTCATAAATAACTGTCATGTCTTGGAAATATACAAAGCCTTGGATAGACTTAGAATGTTTCAGGAAAGCAGTAGTGCTGCAAAACCATCAAGATTAATTAGTGAGACCACTGTCGACCATTTTGCAACACTAGCAGATATAACAGGCTTTTATAAGCCGGAGTCACATGATATGGCATTTTGCAACTTGTGTGTAATTTCTTTATCCAAATCAACCCTAAAAAATTCTATATTGTGAGATACTTACTCACAAGATGGGCCAAATCAAAGTTTATATGCTAAAATATTTAACATACATATACTTCTACGTTTGCCTTATAGAATTATTTAGGGTTGATTTCGATAACGATATTCCACATACATACATAAGTACATACATACATATATGGCAAAATGCCATATCGTATCGGAGCCACAAGCTTTAGATTTGAAGAGATCTTAGGAAAAGGAAATATATACATTCATACATCTGTTGATTTGCAAGATATCTGTAGATATATTTAACTTAACACTAGGTTATTAAAATAGCATATGAAAACTTGAAAGAAAGCATCGAAATCAAATTCCAAGGAAAGGAACATGGTAACGCCGTGTGAGTTCCTGCCAGGGTCTTGCCGGCGTTTAAGAAAGGTGCGCTGCAGAATTCTGAGAAGCGCGAACCCAAAACACCAGCAAAAAAAAGAAAGAACTTTGGGTACCATGGCTGCTGAGTGTGTAGGAGGCGGAGAAGGAGCATTGGAATAGTAGGAGGAGAACTGGGAGGGCAGGAGAGAGGCACCGGGCAGTCAGTCAGTCAGTCCTCAACGTCGCGCCGTTGTTGCAATCACCATCAGCAGCCGGCACTAATGAATTTGTATGCAAACCGCAGACATTTCATGTTTTATGTTACGAGTATATGCCAATGATTTGGCATAAAAACAAAAGAGCGCAAAGAAAAAACAGTAACGGAAATGCGAGCAACTCATTAAAAAAAAAGGATCAGCAGCAACATTTTGCGAAATTAGTGCAGGCGGCCAAAAGGTGATTTTTTGTATACGTATTTAAATACATATGTATGTATGTATATGTATGTATACATATTTGTGTATGCATACGCATGTGTGTATTTTGATTTATGCATAAGCAATAAAAATTATAATAATGAAGGCGCTGACATGGAGCGCAAAAGCGCGACGCAAAGCAACAGCAGGGTGTAATGATATAAGGTGATGGCATGAGAGTAACCAGTTACCAGTTTATAGAGATGTTGCTGTCGCTGCAGTCACAGTGACTACTGCGTCTATTGGTTTCAAATGTGGCCAAACTCTTACGTTTTAAAAACTTACAAGATAATCTAGTCGTTCTTTCTGTTAATATCGTGATATTGACTTCTAATTTACATCTGCGTTTAGTTTTAGGACTGCGACTGCGGACTCGTTACTCTCGATATTTAGTCACACTTTGCCACGATATTTATCAGTCACAGTGACTCAGTCACAGCTACCACGATATTGCTCATGTCTACTGGCAGCGCACGTGATGATGCTCCTTCTTTCTTTTAATCTCTCTCTCTCCGTTTTCGCTGGGCTGCCCTTTTGCTGCTCTGCTTCTGTTCGTGTCCGTTACTTGGCGCGCAAAATGCGTAAAGAAATGTTGAATACTGTTGGGGGTGTCTGGTAACGGCAAGGATGAGTCACAATCCAAAATGCTTCAGCATAATGAACTACTTTTTGATACGCTGCATGTAAATAATTTAAATGGCAAACTAAGGCGAAGGCAGCGGCAATAGCGACCCCTTCCGCATACAAGCTTTTGCGACGTTAAAGCTGCGCTCTCTCTCGCTTCCTCCTGTCGTATTTATTGCGTCATAGGCTAAAATGCAAAGCTTTGTGTGACTGTCAAACTGCAAGCGTCAGACATAAATATGTACGAAATTTGTTTGGACTTTGTACAGGCTGCAAAAAGGTGGAAGCGCGTTGCTGCGGCGCTGCACCCAAACGCCAAACGGTTAAACATAAAAACTAACGGCAGTTTTATAACTCTAGCATAAGATTACCTTTTGAGTGCAGTCTTCGTCTCCATCGTACCGTCTTATTCTTCATCACCGAAAAGTAAAAAATGCTGAGCGAAAAGAACCATTTCGGCGACGAAAATTTAGAGAACGAGTGGGCGCAGACGCAGGCGTTTTGCCGAGATCCCCGAAGATGATACACAAGCAATCAAAAGAAATGCAATGGATGCTGCGCCGTCTTTTCCTTGTCGTGCTGCTGCACTTGCTGCACCGTTAGTTCCACGCTGAGGAGTTTGGCCTCGGCCTCAACGCGAGTTCAAGATCAGCAACAGCAGCAACAGCAGCGACAGCCGACGCCGCACCCACCAAATGGTAAACTGCATCTGCGTAGCTTTGCGGCTGTAAACTTTGCAGCAGCATCAGTCGAAATGTTGTTTTGGCATATTTTTGTTCATGTCTCTTTGCACTTAACTAACACACAATTAGTTTATTTTCTTTATGTTCAGCACTTTGTCTGTCGCCTTACATTAAAAGTAACGGTTCTGTAGTTTACAAATAAAAACACAACACATACACAAACACAGGAACTACAAACTTTTAACAGAAACACGAAGACCAAAGTCTACCACGGAAGATCATTTGAACCGCTAAGGCCGCAAAGATAGCTAGAATTTTAAGAGCTACTCTTCCACGACCGTCCTCGCTGATGGTGCGCGCGCAATTGATTCCTGCTTCAGCGACAACGTCGCTCGAAAGCGTCAGCAACAACAAACCAAGAAGAAGAAGAGTTCCTGATGTTGCTTCGGCAATGCCTTCCAGAAGGCAGCGACGCAGGCAGCCTGCCAAGCAAAGATGCGACTACAAAAATAGCGATGGGCGCACGCCGATATTTAAAGGCACGAAACACTACGAGCATAAAATGAGATATCCGAAGCACGAACGATGAAAATGTTTGGTTAGACATGAAAATATATTGAAATGTACATAACACATTCTACTTATTAACGAATATTTAATTTTTTTTACATATATGATATGTTATATTGTCCTATTTTGACGTATGAGTATTAAATATATCAATACTTATATTTCCATCAGTTATTTATATGACAGTAGGAGCTAGATTATAACAGGGATATAACATATTACTTGACACCTGATGTTGAATATTATACTAGAATGTACCATAGATTGGCTGCTTTAGGGTCCTAAGGACACGAACACGAAGAGTTACTGCCTGCGCTCATCCCTACTACAAAGTATAATAACGGACGGTTTTTGTTGCTTTGCCTGTGCCGAGCAACAAAAGGCAGCGGCAGCAGCAGAACCAGCGTTCACTACTAACTACAAAGAGGAGCCCATCGATCTTTCGTTAGGGGCTTCGTTTGCGACTGCGCCGAACTGCCAAACGCCCTGCAATGCCTTTTGAATGGTATGTTTTGGAAGCCGAATTGTGCAGTGATTCAGGTCCTTGAAGTAATAAGAACGTAATTTTAGATAAAAAATTCTATTTAATAAATACATATGTATGCACATACGTATACAAGAAATAATTATAAGAATTTCGCGATGTACATAGTATATTAAAATACTGGACATTTGATCTATGAGTTTCTAGAATTCTCTGAATGTGTACAATACAATACATACAAACATTCAGACATTTGTATGTAAATAGATCAACTTGTTACTGAATAACAGTCTGAACCACTCTGAAACCATCAAGGAAGAATTCTACACAAGACTGATTATCTCTGTTGAATGTATTGCTGCTTTTGTACTTTTATAATAGTAGTACTTCAGATTCTCAGATGAGTTCCTAATGAATGACAAAGACATGCCCACTTGTATGTATAAATGCTTTTGAGGCGGTTCCTTAGCCTCGACAGACCATAATTGTGCCAAACCCAGCATTTATGTATTAGACTTTAAATAAAATATGAAAATAATTAGCTAAAAATGTCAGTAATTATTGTGTGCCTGCAGCAGAAAAAGTCGCGACATGTGAGTTGAAAGCCGAAAACACGATGAACGAATACAGAATATCCAATCCCAAAACTCGAATTTTCAAGACCCGCAAGACAACTCCATTAGGCCGTCCCACATTTTGCGCTAATGTTGGCAGGTGCTTTCCCAAGGCGCAGTTGCATGCCACGTTGAAGGGTGCTGAAAAAGGTAAAAATCATAAGGAAAGTTTTGTACCGATCCAGGCGCGTGGCTAGAAAGACTCAATACTCAAAGGAAGGCCAAGAAGCAATGCCCGCATACAGGACAATCGATGACGCGTCGCACGAGACAGCGACAGCAGCAGAAACTGCGACATGTGCCACCACAAGTGGAGGATTGGTGGGGCACCCAGAGCCGCAATTTAGCATAACTGCGCGAATGGCACAGGCATCATTAAACACATTAACAGACACACATACACGCACACACACACACACACACACAATCAGACAGCGGACACATGGCTAAAAGCCGGACGATGTCGATGGCAGGTGATGGCCAAGAGGCCGACAAACAGTTTCTGCAAACTGTGCAGGTTGACTAAATGACTGAATGACTGACTGACTCACTCACTGACTGACCAACCTGGGCCATCATTGGGCGATCAGCTTGCGTTTGGCAACTGTACGGTGGTCACAGCCGGCATGGGCTTTAATGAGTTTAACCCGTGCCTGGGGCGACTTTGCTGTGGCAACCAAGCCCCCCTTGGCCTCAGTGTTGTGCTCCGCTTGTTGTTAATTACAAAAGGATGTGCCACAGGATAACAGCTGCCAGATCCCCGAGACGACACGAGTATGCCAATTGATTTGTGTGCATGCTCAAAGTTGAAAACGCAGCTGTACCCATTGCCTTAGCAGAGTCGCTGTGATCCTTGCGAGCTACGCAGCCTGCGACTGTGCCTGTGCATTTCTAATGAACCTCATTGTCTCGCTCAAAGAAAGCACAAGCGCACAAAGGCAAAAGCAAAAGCAAAGATCCCATCCCGCAGCGAAACTAGTTTGTTTTCCTCCATTCAGGCAGCCTCGTCGTCTTTGAAAACCGGTAACCCAGACACAGGCCCAGAGCAAGGGCCAGGGCCAGGGCCAAGGCTTCCTCCTTGCCTTCGTTGCAAATTCATTGAAGCGTTAGAAATTATGTTTTGATTTTCAATATGCCAAGCCGGCAAACTCCTAACGAACCATGTCAAATTTTCTAATCTGCCAACTGTCTTCACACCTTTGATGAGGAAGCTGCAGAACATTTGGCTGATGGAGTTGCTTGCATATTACATTGCTGTTTACAAGCCACCCTATTCCTATGCAATACCTTGGCTGGGCTGTCCTGCCCTCTAACCCATCAAATGGTCCATTACATACCACACTAACAGCCAAAAAGTACATACACCCAACTGCTTTATTAATTGTTTGTAATTTGTTTATGTTTTCTAAGCAATTTATTTTATTCAACCGAACGGCTGAGGGTTCAGCCCGAATCTAGAAAATAATGTACTGGAAAATGTTAACACATCACTCAATTTGTGATCGAAAGTTCCAGTTAGAAGATAAATCGGAATCGAAAATTACGGATGCAAGGCAAACATATTCCTTTCTTCTATATTACCTTAGTTGAATTTCTTGAACTCATACCGAGAATGATTAGAATATATGTATATGTACCATAATATTTCAATGCTCGTTAATTTCTAGAGATCTTTCTACTCTTGAGTTTACATTTACTGATATTGAATGATTCGTTGTTGATCAATGCGAACACGACTCGATCACAGGCTCCACGTAATACAGCATACATATGTACATATTTTTAATAAAGTTATAAATCTGATCAAAACATAAACGTGACATTGATCTACAGCCCCTGGTGAATCACAAAGATCTCCCAGACCTTTGTTTCTCACAGTCAACAACAGAAGGAAGTGTTCTTTCTGCACTCAGAGACAGTTTGCGTAAATTTCGGCAATTTTATAAACGCAAAAGCTACTTAAAATGATCATGGAAACTTTATGATCACAAAAAGCATATCAAAGCAAATAAAATCAGACAAGAACAACATGTGAACGATTGCAAATTACAAGCGAAGATCCGCACTGAACTCAAGTCCAAAGCTACAGTAGTGTATGTCTGTTAATATCTGGCGATCTGGAAGACGCAATGGACCAGGTTTCTTTTTCTTCTCCAGGTTTTTTATTTATATTTTGGCGGCTGCTGGCAGCTGCTCCTTTCAGTTTGTCGTCATTACGAAAAGGAAGCTAAAGACAAACGGATATGCGCTGCACATCAAGCAACTGTTTTTTTTTTGTTTTTTGGTGGTTTTGCTTTTGGGCTTTTCACTTCTTGGCGTAAAATAAATTGTGCGACAGGTGCGACGACGATGTCGACAACTGGCCCCAAAAAAATATATAAAACAAGTAACTACATTGCTGTCGGAAGTTTCCGACTTCAGTATACTCTGTTTCCAGTCTTTCTTCTTTTGCATATTTGCGTGTTTTTTTCTCAAATCTTTTAAGTAGAACATTAGTAGTCCATTTATCAAATTTGATGTCTATAACTAAATTGGGAACATAAGCTTTACAAATATGGAAGATAGATGTTCTTAATCAGACGAGAAAAAATTGCAGACTCAGGGACGGCAACTTTGGACAAATCGAATACACTCTGTTTTCCAAAAACTTTGCTAACAGAGTACAACAAAAACCCTAACCACAAAATCTTTGCTGGTAGCTGCCCTGGGGTAGCACCAAAAGCGGAGCTTTAGCCTTTTGTGTGGGAGCGAAGCTTTCGATCCTTTCGATCTTCGATCTTACAGCTGCGCATAATTGCCAGGTCTCAAATATGCTCTCAGACTCAGCATGTCCCAGACAGTGAATGCATTTACAAGACGCAGCTGTTACTTCCGCCTGAATGAGTCTTTGGTTGGGTTATGGGTTCGATCCTGGGCTTAGGATCGTGGATCGCTGCTCTGGATTACAATAAGCTGGCTACTTAGACGCGCTGCTCGTTGCACTCACTCTGGATCCTTTTTTCTTTCTAATGCTAATGCTAAGCCTGCAGACAACACAAGGAGTTGGCTACCTGGCCTGCTCTGCTCTTGATCTGTTTGCGGGTGATCAGTCTGCGAGTCTTCGAGTCCTATTGAATTGATGTGCTGCATTAGCAGCTAACAGGTTTCTGTGTCTCGTTGCCAGCAGACATCCTTTATTCTTTTCGATCTTAGTTGGAAAACCCACACACAGACCAACGAGCACGGATCACGCTTGGTTTTAGGGTTATAAATTACTGCCGGACTCGTCTCGATCGCGTTGCGCACGTAGATAGCCTAATATTGTCCAAATAACAGGTGTTGAATGATTAGTTTCAATGGCCTTTGGGCGCGGACTGCTTCTTGGTAGCAACATACGCTTACATATGAATGCCTGCAGGCACGTATCAAATTAATGACTGATGGATGCACTATGGACTAACAACAACACCTGTAAGCTGATACAGCTTTGGTACAGTTGCCAAAAACTGACGATCGAGCAACCGGACGAGGGCAGATGTTTGCATATCTGACTGAGATCGCCGCACAATTCTTTTAAAAGCAAATGCTCGTATGTTTGTCTGCTCCGCTGGACATGGACCTGCACCTGGACGAAACTCTTGTCCATATTTTGCATTTCGAAATGCAAACAACAAACGAATCGAAACGAAACGAAACGAAAACAACATTTCAGCATTTTCAACACAATAGGATCAGTTGCACACACAAAAGGCATTCGAGCTGGCATCCTGCTGCAGCAAGGACACGCCATGTTAGCTGAAAGTCCTGTGCCAAAAAAATTACATGGCACAAAACGTTTCCGTCGATTTATTATAATGCACAGTACACAGGCTGCTGCATTGATTGATCTCAAGCGCAGCGCAAATTTGTTTGCGGCTTAGCAAACACAAAGGAGCAGCCCAAGGACCAGCCAGCCTGCAAAAAGATAGCTTCCAGTATCTGGCTTGGTATTATCTCTTATATATGATCTTGCGCAGGAGGGTTTTACAATTCATTTACCTTGGGCACGAGGTATCATGATGGATCGATCAGCTGCAGTTGCAAATTTTCCATAGGGACTACATTTGTTAGATTTTCTTAGCGATTTCTGGGATGAGAATTGTCATAATCCTAGCTATAGATCTACTAAACAGCTAAAAGTGCAGTAAAGCGTAAATTGTGCATAGAAAGCTTAAGGGAAACTTGAGAAACATAAAGTCACTATTCAATGATCTTAACACGGGACAACCCAGATCAAGAAGACTACAACTTGAGTTGTCAAATAAGTAATAACCTAAAGCTAAGTACGTTTAACTTCAAATAAACATTATAATAAAAATAATATGCCAAAACGAAAACAATTGATACTAAATACATTTAAATAAATTTGACGTATATTTATTTTATTTGGTATTAAAAGCAAAAGACTTCGGGAGAAGTCCAAAGTTTTCTAGAATATGACTGCAAAACTGATCGATTCTAGCTTCTTCTTTATATCTAGCTGAATTTCAGATTAAAGTACTCAGCTCAAGTGTAAAACTGTTGTTTCAACATATTTATATCATATTTTCAGTTGCGTATTTGTATAAAAGCGTCAGGCTCTTTGTTTTCTTTTCGTTTTTGGGCAGAGATCAGCGAGATGAGAGATGATCATTAATCAGTTACAGCTTGCAGCGCGGCTGTATCAACAACTCATTGGGCGTCAATGAACTTGACGTGTACTACAGTTTCCACACAGCTTCAAGCTCAAGATATGCTGAAGAATGCTGATGGTAGTTCGACGATCACCGATCTGCCGATCTACCGATCTGTCGATCTGCAGATTGCAGATCTCCTGCTGTTTGCAGTGCGAGCCCATGTTTGCTCAATAAAAACAAAACGCTTCGCAAAAATGTAACTGAAATTGTGTTTGCACTTACCTGAAAGCAAATCAAGCGAGATTCAGCGTTTTTCAAGTTCATACGCTGATCGCGAGGAGTAATCCTTTAGCGGCAACTCAAGGGCAACCGAACAAACGAAGGCTGCATTCAATATGCCCAAAAGTTCATGAGAATACACCAAAAGAAAATAAAATAATAAAATAAAAAATATAAAAGCATCTCAAAATTAAGAAATCTCTGGTGCTTTGGCGGGCTTTTGTTTTTGATTTAAAAACTTCCGGTTTTTGCAAAATGCGATCGTAATTTGATATGTTTATGCGTTAAGAAATCGCATAAAGTTGGCACAAATAAAAAAGAGGCAACAGCTGCCACTTGGGCGACAGCTACTCCACGACATAATGATAATACAAAAATTCCAATTACACACGTGTAGGACGTGTCCAGAAACCGTTAAGGACAAACAAACAGAATAAACGAATGAACAATTAAACGGAAATGTCACCGGAATTATATTTGTTGCAGTTCAACAAATTTAAATATGAATGCATTCTGGCCTAGGGCTGCAAACTCACACAGAAGTACTTATAATTATGGAGCAGTATGGGCTGTTGGCTCGACTCAGGAAGCCCGCGAGACACAAAGGCGCAATGCAGCAAAAGGCCTACCCAAATCAAAAACCGACAAGGACAAGAGCAAAAGCAAGGGCAAGGACAAGGACAAGCACAAGGGGCAGAGGAGCTGAGCGAAAAATGGCAAACAAATCAAAAAGCGTGAGAATCACAGACGACGCAGTTCCAATAACAACCCGTAAGGAGCATTGCGCAACTAGATTCTGTTAAGGTATCCACAGGCAGAGCCACATCCTGAGCCCACAGCATCCTTCAAGCCCAAGACCCAGAGCCACCCCATTGTCATATGCCTTGCCCTAGAGTTCAAATGCGCAAAATTTTCCATTGGGGTTGCATAAATTATACATATTATCAAATCCAATGCGTAGTTCCGATGCCTTGATTGCTTTTCAACGAGTTTTACGCGTTTTTAAACAATGTTAGGTACAGTTTTCAGGTTTTCAGGAGAAACTTTAGTTAGAGCTGAGCTAGAACAGGATACACTGTGAATGTGAACTTATTGTATTTAGATGATATGTTAGGATACTTTGGGTTTTCGGGAGAGTATTAAACTAAGTTTAATTTAAACAGATGCATTAAATAATCATTTTATTAACAATGTACCTTATGAACTTAGAGGTACGTATAGCATTCATTTGATTAGCCTCTATTAATAATTATAGTACGGTGAATGTAAACTGATCAACTTAGGTCCGGTTAGAATGGGGTGGTGAGACTTAGATTAACTATAATATGAGTACAACTTATTTAGACTTTCAGGTAATGAGAGGTTAAAATAGTTTTAGCTATTAGATGAAAGAAACTTCAGGAAAAAACTCCTTGTAGCAAATTCCAATTTCTAAGTCATTATTTTGTTCAGTGTATATCACTCGAGTGTTTGGCAATAAAACAACCCCACATCCAATGCCGAACAGGAACCCAGTTAAGAGATGAGTTACGCACTACAATGAGAATGAACATGGCACAATAATTGTACCAAATTTCGACTTTGTGTATTTGAAAGGAATGCGCAGTTTGGATTTGGATTTCAATGGCAAAGATTATGCGTAGCAGGCACAAAAAGGACTCGCTGCCGCGAAGATGACAATCAAAAAGGAAACTCATATATTGAACGCGCGTCTCTGTGTGTGAGTGCGTAATTATTATTATTTTACAATTGGGGTTGCGCGGTTGCAAACAACGGATAGGCATCGTTATAGGGTTGGACCCGGCCCAATCTCAAGGACAACCACGCTGGCAAATAAGGGGCGACGGCTGCATGCCAGAACATGCCGTGTATATCAAAAGTAGATCACAAACAATGGAAACTGCTGAGCCAGGGAGGCAAAGGGCAAGACTATGAAATAATAATCAAGTTGGGTATAATAATAATGGCATAACCTTGAGGCAAGGTAAATAATAATTAAGCTGGCCCAGCGATCCACACACGTGTTGCTTTGCTCCTGGTCGCTGGTCCTGCGTCGGTCCTGCTAATCTGCTGGCAGGACCCGCGACGGCAACGGGATAGCCACAGTCTAAAGTACCCACAGCTGCCGTCTTGACGTTCAGTTCGAGCAGCTGCAGCCAGCGTCAATAAGTACACCACGTGCCAAGGTGAGTCAGCAGCGGCAGGAGGCGATGGCAAAGCTATTATCCTGCGGCCGCTCCTGGCGGCCATTTTGTGTGCGGCGCTTAACTTGCCAAACGATTGTCAGGCAGCTGCTCCACGATCACGACACGTTTATCTCTGTGGCTGGCAACTCGTCTTGCGCCCTAAACTTGCAGCAAGTCCTTGTTCGTTGTCCTTAAGAAAGCTGCTCATAGTCGCAAGCAATAACAACAGATGTTTTTCTTGTTGTGCATTGAAGGAACGTGTTTCCAAACATGATTTATAGCTGATCTGCTGCTGCTGTTGCTGTTGCTACTCCATGTTAGTTTCTTAGAGCATTGTTTCCATTGACCAGCTGCTGGCTCTTTGGCCTGAACCCAAGCGTCTCGGAACCGGTCTCATATCTCTTTCTTTGTGTCATTTTTATGGCGTGTTATGATTTCGTATTACAATTAGCTATACAAAAGGCACGCTGCCTATTTTCGAGCATTGTCTGCTGGCGACCCTATAAATTCCTTGCAGCGCATTAAGCTTGTCACAATTGTGCAGTTAAGTAGACATTAAAATCTTCCAAAAACGTCTAGTATCGTGCAGTGAGAACTTCATTAGCTCGCTTGATCCATTTCCAATCTACCCATATCTCTTACTTCAATCGCATTTTGACCATAATCATAAAAGTCATGCAAACATAAAATACTTGGGGCATGCAACGTTTGCTGCAACGCCTCCCGGCAGCACTTAAGACAAATAACTTACACACCTATCGACAGGCCTAGTCCAAGAGGCGCTGGTCTGGCAAAAGCGACCAACTAGCCGACATCAAGTCGCGCGCCTCGTGCTGTTGACGCATTTTCAATTAGTTTTAAATCAGAACTAATTGAATTCATTTTGGCCACATCGCGGATAGGCAATCTTATCTTAACAGTTATGATGTCCACCGTGCTTACGTGTTTTGGCATTCTGAGCCAAAATTTATTGACAAAATTTGCAACACAGATTACATAGGGTACAAGGAAGAACGCAACCGAAGCTGCATAACCAGTAGCCTCCCAAAGGAAAAGGGGGTACCGAGTAGTCAGAACCTGCCAACGGCGCATGTGAAATCTATGACCATAGCCGTGCATAATAAATGGAGCACTTGTGCAGCGATGACTATGGCGGCGGCGCATGCAAAGCGACAGGTAAATGGCAAACAAAAAGGTTAGCAAAACCTAAAAGGCAGACCAAGTCAAGTTTTTATGAATAGATTTTGTACCCGACAATGGCATCTGGCAAACAAGTGGCGCTGCCCACAACAACAAAATCAACATTTTTAAACGCCCAACAAGCAATTTTCTTTGATTTTTGTGACTCTTAAATTTACGCGACCGTTGGCACTTGCCAGCCACAAGCTGGCTGCTATGATAAAAGCGCATAACATAACCATGCAAGCTAGCGCTCTATCGGCGAGTAGAAACCCCAACCGGTTAACATAATACTCCTCCGCTTAACAGAAACTGCTTCACTTAACATTGCAAGAGCAGTGAAATATCGATGCTTGAAGAGATTGCGTAATGAAATAATGGGAGTTCGTGACGTCACATTTTAAATGGGAGCCTTTCGAAGTTGCTTACCATTTTTACTAAAGATTTAAATGAGTTCAATCTCGTTGTCGCTAGTATCATACATTTGAAGTATCTGTGTGCTTAATAGTTTAGCTGTACACAAATGAAAACCTTTCTTCCAATCTTCTAAATCATACACAAAATTCCTCTTTAAATTATGTTCACAGTTGCAATTTAGCTGTAGATTTGTTTCGATTTTATTGTTTTTTTAATATTTTTTTAAATCGATTTTCGTTAAAATCATGCCTTGTGGGAGGGTTCCGCATAAAATTTTGAAACTCTGACGTCATGCGCGCAGATGGAAAGAGCCGTATAGGTATTTGCGTAACGACCTATTCACGAGCCCATGCCCGCCAGCGCTAATCAAAATCAATTTAAAGTAATCAAAAGACAAAGCGCCAAGCAAATAACAACTCTTGATCAACATTAGGCAGGGTCGAATAAATTTAAGTTGTAACAGACACCTCCAACCATATAAGGTAAGTGTGATAACGATAATTGATATAATAAATGATAAGCGGAAAAAGCTTTTCGTGCCGGCAACAACATTGATTTGTTGCCAAAAACAGGTACGTGCAGTAGTCAAGCAGCAGGCGGCAACATGTTTCGCAGGCTTAGTACGCTCCAGGCCTGCAGAATGCGTAGTTTTTCAGCGCTGGTGCAGACAAAGGCGCTGGTTAACGGCAATTGGATAGATTCCAGCAGCAAAGACACCTTCGAGGTGAGGAATCCCGCAAATGGCCAGATCATTGGTAATGTGCCCAACATGACGGTTGAGGATGCACAGCAGGCCATAAACGCCGCCAAGCAGGCCTATGAGTCAAAGGAGTGGCGCTTGTTGACCGCCAAGGATCGCTCCAATTTGTTGAAGGTGCGTATGAGTGACACATCTAAGCATTGTTGTCCATTGATTATAGCTAAACATTTGCAGAAATGGCACAAGCTCATCGAGGAGCACACACAGGAAATTGCTGAAATTATGACGGCCGAGTCCGGCAAGCCCATCAACGAGTCCAAGGGCGAGGTCATGTATGGCAATGCATTTGTTGAGTGGTTCGCTGAGGAAGCGCGTCGCATCTACGGCGAAATTGTGCCCAGCGGTACGGCAAATCGCGAGGTAATTGTTATGAAACAGCCCATTGGCGTGGCTGCACTGATAACGCCTTGGAACTTTCCTCTGGCAATGATAACGCGCAAGGCAGGTGCCGCTTTAGCCGCTGGCTGTACAGTGATTGTTAAGCCTTCGGAGGATACGCCATTGACGGCGTTGGCTGTGGCCAAGCTGGCAGAGGATGCAGGCATACCAAAAGGTGTTATCAATGTGGTAACCACGAATAAGGCAGCGCCAATTGGTGAGCTCTTTTGCAAGAGTCCCGATGTGCGAGGCATTTCCTTTACCGGCTCAACACAAGTGGGCAAGCTGCTGTACCGCAACTCTTCGCATGGCATTAAGCGTGTGTGCTTGGAGTTGGGAGGCAACGCGCCGTTTATTGTCTTCGATTCGGCAAATGTGGAGAAGGCCGTTGATGGCGCCATGGCATCCAAGTTTCGCAATTGTGGACAAACGTGCGTCTCGGCCAATCGCTTTTTTGTCCAGGAGGGTGTCTACGACAAATTTGTGTCACAGCTGAAGCAACGTGTGGAAGCACTGAAGATCGGTGACGGCAAGTCCTCTGATGTGCAAATTGGTCCACTGATCAACCAGATGCAGTTCGACAAGGTCAGCGGCTTTGTGGAGGATGCACGCTGCAAGAAGGCCAATGTCATTGTGGGCGGAAAGGGGCTCACACAGCTGGGCTCGCTTTTCTATGCGCCCACCATTATCACAGATGTGCCGCCAACGGCGCAGCTTTACACCGAGGAAGTTTTTGGGCCCGTTGTCTCCATTATAAAGTTCAAGGATGAGGCAGAGGCTGTAAAGAAGGCAAACGATACACAGCGTGGACTGGCCGGCTACTTTTATAGCGAGAATCTTCAGCAGGTCTTCCGCGTTGCCAAGCGTCTGGAGGTGGGCATGGTTGGCGTCAACGAAGGCATAATTTCAGCTCCAGAGGCGCCATTCGGCGGCGTCAAAGAGTCGGGCATTGGACGCGAAGGTTCCCACCATGGAATCGATGACTATGTAGACATTAAGTACATATGCATGGGCAATCTTAAATACGATTGAAATTCCTAAAATGCTAAACGCTATAGCTATAATTGCGGTCTTCCATGCTTGTTGTTGAAAATTCACGCTAGCTACAATTTAAAATATTAATAAATGTGCACAAAATAGAGTAAAAGTTGCGTTTGTTTGAGATGAACTATTTTGTTAGTTTCAACACTGCTATTTAAACAAGAATACTCTAGTCGAGTATGCCCGACTACTTTATAGGGTCGGAGATTCCTCCTGCTTGCTACATATATTTTCACAATTTTATAACCTCTATTTTTTGTGTACATTAAAAACAATGGCTCTTAATTTTTTTTAGTCAATACTACTGCCACGGGCCACCAAAAAATCTGAGCAATGTATTCAGCGGCAGCTCAAAAATTTAAAATAAAATTCAAAAACAATGTCAGACATTTATTTCAATTCTGTCATTGTCACGATTGCCACTTAAAAAATCAGAATGCCCCAAAAAATATTCAAAATTTGATTTAAAAGGAGCCAAACTTATTATCTTCGCAAATCAAATTTTTCTTCTTATCTACTGTAAAACAGTCAATTCGATCGGATCATAAATATCGTTTATTCGAGTCAAGTGAACACCCAATTCGTTCACAACAAAAAACAGGGACGTATGCCGGAACCAGCCCGCGGTCTGTCGAGTCAAAAATATTGGACGATGCAGGATAACATTTCCATAAAAATGCCAATTAATTCGCTTTGTTTTCGATGTGGGGGGGCGGCGGCGAACCCCCATCGCTTATAACTTTTATTTGCCATGCTAAATAAAATACAGATTATTAATTTATTAGAATTCGAAATCAAATTGACGAAAGTGGACAGACAAAAATGGGTGAAATTGACGAAAATTTTATAAAAATTCAAGTTTTGTTAATTTGGGGATGAAAATGAAGTACCGATAACGGTGAAATGAACTTAGTAAGTGAAATTGCTTAAAATTAAGTCTGTCGGCCCCAAAACCCCAAAACAAACCGAATCGTTCAGATTTAGTTCAAAGGAACTAATTCTCACATTGTGTCATTGTCCCCATTTAACAGCGTTGTTCTACACTTAACAGAGTCGAACTTCTCCGCTTGCTATGTTGAATGTGTAATATTCTCGCGTTTGCTGCGCATGGCCACACTGAATACCTACTGTCTATACTGTCTGCTTTTGCTTCCAAGTGCAATTTTTTGAACAATGTCTGATAAAATTGTAAGTAAATTGTTAATAAGATTTGCCCAGTGAGATTATAGCAGATTTAACGAGAAACCTGATTTGTGACGCAGTGTGTATAAAGATCATTGCGTTGGTCTAGTCCAACAGCGTATGATGAGAGTTCAAAACGCCGGCAAATAAATTTTTGCATCGCTTTGTTGTTGCAGCCGCATATAGAAATATGCTTTTAATACATATATTAGCTTGTTTTCTACGTTTTTCTGCAATGTGGCAAGTCCATATGGCATTTGACTACCTGTCGATTAGTACGGTCAGTGCAGATACGTTGCCACGGCGACAGACAGACGGACAGACACAGTCAGATACACAAACAAAGGTACAATGACTTGTAGATTTTGCAGTAAAATTGTGGTGGGGTGGAGGGCGGAACTATGCGCAACTATGAAAAGCAATTGCTTGACCATGAGAAGATCTTCAGTGCTCTTTTGCTCAGTTGGCAAGCGTTTCACTTGCATTTTGTTGATATTGCCAAAAAATGGCATACGCTGGCTTCCTGGCACAGTCAGATGCGCGCCATCACATCGCACAGTTCAATCCGCTAATATTCAAGCCTATTAGGCTAACTTAAGTAGCGGCCCAAGCTGCGCTTACAACATCAACAGCAGCAACAACAACAACTAAAAGCATCATGGCCAGCGCTCAGCTGCTGCTGCAGAACATCATTTACAGGAAGCGCAATTTCGTCTATGCCTTTGTGC
The DNA here is from genome assembly GCA_035043065.1 of Hirtodrosophila confusa. NCBI lineage: Eukaryota > Metazoa > Arthropoda > Insecta > Diptera > Drosophilidae > Hirtodrosophila > Hirtodrosophila confusa. The sequence goes on from JAWNNI010000024.1 coordinate 1,289,224, forward strand.
GGCATCGCCTTTTTGTGTTATGTAAACAATCGGTGTGATCGATCGTGTCTATAAGGTAATCAATTGATTGCTAATGTATGCATTTGTCTTTGGTCTATTCACAGCTAATACGCGTGCAGTCTGCTGAGGGCATCAAGCGCATTGAGATCTCGCCAAAGTCAAATCTTAAGCAGCTTTACGATAGCGTACAGAATGCACTCAAAGTGGATGGCTTTGGCCTATTCATGGAGCGCAACTTTGCCACCGAGCTCCACGCAAGCGGCTCACAGCTGGTAGGCAAAGCGCTCAAGCATGGCGACATGTTATATCTAAAACAAATGGCAGGCACTTCATCACGCGTAAGTCCATTTCATCTTCTACCAAAAACATGTCTTATATGATCAACTACGTGGTCTTATAGCGCACGAGCACCACAGCGATGGAGAACATGGCATTCAACAGCGTTGCAAAGCAGTCCAGCGAAAAGAGTAGTAACACCGCACGTCCCTCGATTGATGTGATTGAGGATGAGGTGGATCAGCAGCTGCTCAAATCCAATGGCACCATAAAGCGTGAACGCGATAGTAAGCTGTAAGTTGGGCAACTGAAATTGATGTGGAACTGATATAGAGAAAGAGGGTATTATTGGGTTAATAATTGTCAATATAAGCTGTTAAATTATCTGTGAATATTGCTGTAGAGTATGTTGTTTTCACAAGTAAATTTTAAGTCAGAAAGAATGACTTTCTTCGAGGTGTGTCAGAACTAATTTAATTTTCCAAAGATAACATATGTAGCCTTTCACGAAAGTAACTCAATTTTCCACAGATGTTCCTATTGCTGATATATGAAATAATAGACAAACTTGAACCAACTTTTATAAACTTGTATAAAGAATAATAATAATAATAATGGCTTAATAGATTTAGCTTATCCTGCTGTTTAAAATAATACATATATTTAGGATACGCCTCTTTCAATGAGTTAGACAATTCACAACTAAATTAGATTTTGGGTAAATAAATTACGTTTTAATCGATACAATGTATAGCTCTTATATTGGCACTTAGACAAATGATTATTCGTTGAAGAATTGTGCAGAAAATAAAAGTTGTTTAAAGGCTGAGGGATATAGTGTCAAATTGCATAAATAATGATTAACTATGGCATATACATACATAATTATTAACCACATAATAAAAATTTAATTTCATGAATACCTTCCACAGTTGTCATCATAATGCCAATGGTCGCTGCGTGCACTGCTCCGCACTGGAGCCGTATGACGAGAGTTATCTGAAGGAGCATAATATCAAACACTTGTCCTTTCACTCGTATATACGAAAGCAGACTTCGGGCATGGATCACGGAAAGTACTTTGTGTTCGATGACATTAATTGCCGCATCAAGCCCGGCTGCCGAGAGCATCCCCCTTGGCCGAAGGGCATCTGTTCCAAGTGCCAGCCATCGGCGATAACGCTAAATCGTCAGACCTATCGTCATGTGGATAATGTCATGTTTGAGAATACCAAGATAGTGGAGCGCTTTTTGAACTACTGGCGTACCACGGGCCATCAGCGCATGGGCTATTTGTATGGCACTTATGAGCAGCATGCAGATGTGCCGCTTGGCATACGGGCTAAGGTGGCAGCCATCTATGAGCCGCCACAGGAATCATCTCGCGACTCTATCAATATATGTCCAGACGAGGGCTCCGATGAGGTGGACGCTGTTGCCAGCGCATTAGGGCTTAAAAAGGTAAGTGTAAACTGTTCTTAGCCTGAATTTGGTTTTAAATTGCTTGCACCTTTAGATTGGTTGGATATTCACGGATCTAATTACGGAGGATGCCAGTGCTGGCACTGTTAAACAGTTACGCGGGATTGAAACACACTTTCTGACTGCCCAGGAGTGCATAACGGCGGGCGAGCTACAGAATCGTCATCCGAATCCATGTAAATATGCCACAAATGGCACTTTCGGCTCAAAGTTTGTGACCATTTGTGTGACTGGTAAGTGCTGACCACAAATGGCGAACTGTCCAAATATAAACCCTACATTATTGTACTTATCCTGACAGGCGATCAAACCAAACAGGTACACATGGAGGGCTACGCTGTGTCCGCTCAGTGCATGGCCATGGTGCGTGACAATTGCCTAATACCCACCAAGGATGCACCGGAATTAGGCTATGTACGGGAATCGACCGATAAACAATACGTGCCGGATGTTTTTTACAAGGTAAATTGATTTTTAAGGTTCTTGTGATTGTTTTTTATTATTCAGTATTCCCAACTACCAAAGCGTTCATTCAAAGGTCAACAAGCTTTACGTGTGTGCATTAGTTTAAAATTATTGTAACAACGATAAAGATTGGTTCAATCAGACTTCGAAAGTAATTGATCCATGATGCCTAAACTTTGTATGTAAGTTGGAAGTAGGATGTAGTGTTGCAATTTTTGAGTTAAAATTATAAATTTTAAGCAGAAGAAGATGCAAATAAATCTACGCATTTAACATAAATATCTCAAAAAGCAAAATTTTTCATCTTATCGATATTAACTTGGTGTTTAAGTTCACAAGCTCCTGCCACTTGTGGGTGGGTTCGAAGCGTTGTTGCTTTGTAATATAATTAAACAGGGCCCTAAGACTTTCACCTGAACTGTTTAGTAGCGGGAACACAGCTCACACAAGCGCTAAGCGACACACCCGCGGTCAACTCACTTGTATCCCATAGAAAATTATGGAACTATACTATCTAAACATGTCTACGCAGAAAACACCAAGAATGGCCGATTTGTGGAGTTTTAAGATGATATTTTTGTCTTGGGACACAGCTTGTACTCAATCCTTAAAGTCCGTGCTTTGGAGCCGTAAATAGTGAATTTTGGGCAAATGTTCTCACAATCGAACCTTATTTAACCTGGAAAAAACTTGAATTGGCAAAGCTAATTTTGTATATTAAATTCATGCTTAATGTTCCTTTTACATGTAATCCATGTTTTTAATAGTATGAAGACAAGTATCGATGATTTTTTTGATTAACTTTTATTGAAAAATTCATATTTAGACACAAAGAATTCAAACAATTTTTCTTGATTTGGTATATTATATAGAATTTCATCAATTGCATTATTGGCACATTAAAATTCCGTACTACATATTTGCCACATTTGCCTTGGAGCCATATTTCGCAGTCATAGATTAAATATCAACTGGAAAAGTTAAATTGGCATAAGGGCAAATCTTGCCGGGACAATAGGTTAATTGCCAATGCTGGTTGTTATATTCATGCTGGATGTTATATTCATGCTTAATGTTCCGTTTACATTTAGTGCCTGTTTTTTTTTTAAATGCTGACAAATATTGATTATTTTGTTGATTAACTTTTATTGATTATTTAGTACTTAGAATTCAAACAATTTTTCTTGATTTGGTATATTATATAGAAATTCATCAATTGCATTATTGGCACATTAAAATTCCATACTACATATTTGTCACATTTGCCTTGGAGCCATATTTCGCAGTCATAGATTAAATATCAACTGGAAAAGTTAAATTGGCATAAGGGCAAATCTTGCCGGGACAATAGGTTAATTGCCAATGCTGGCAATGCTGGATGTTATATTCATGCTTAATGTTCCGTTTACATTTAGTGCCTGTTTTTTTTAAAATGCTGACAAATATTGATTATTTTGTTGATTAACTTTTATTGATTATTTAGTACTTAGACACATAGAATTCAAACAATTTTTCTTGATTTGGTATATTATATAGAAATTCATCAATTGCATTATTGGCACATTAAAATTCCATACTACATACATATTTGTCACATTTGCCTTGGAGCCATATTTCGCAGTCATAGATTAAATATCAACTGGAAAAGTTAAATTGGCATAAGGGCAAATCTTGCCGGGACAATAGGTTAATTGCCAATGCTGGATGTTATATTCATGCTTAATGTTCCGTTTACATTTAGTGCCTGTTTTTTTTAAAATGCTGACAAATATTGATTATTTTGTTGATTAACTTTTATTGATTATTTAGTACTTAGACACATAGAATTCAAACAATTTTTCTTGATTTGGTATATTATATAGAAATTCATCAATTGCATTATTGGCACATTAAAATTCCATACTACATATTTGTCACATTTGCCTTGGAGCCATATTTCGCAGTCATAGATTAAATATCAACTGGAAAAGTTAAATTGGCATAAGGGCAAATCTTGCCGGGACAATAGGTTAATTGCCAATGCTGGCAATGCTGGATGTTATATTCATGCTTAATGTTCCGTTTACATTTAGTGCCTGTTTTTTTTAAAATGCTGACAAATATTGATTATTTTGTTGATTAACTTTTATTGATTATTTAGTACTTAGACACATAGAATTCAAACAATTTTTCTTGATTTGGTATATTATATAGAAATTCATCAATTGCATTATTGGCACATTAAAATTCCATACTACATACATATTTGTCACATTTGCCTTGGAGCCATATTTCGCAGTCATAGATTAAATATCAACTGGAAAAGTTAAATTGGCATAAGGGCAAATCTTGCCGGGACAATAGGTTAATTGCCAATGCTGGATGTTATATTCATGCTTAATGTTCCGTTTACATTTAGTGCCTGTTTTTTTTAAAATGCTGACAAATATTGATTATTTTGTTGATTAACTTTTATTGATTATTTAGTACTTAGACACATAGAATTCAAACAATTTTTCTTGATTTGGTATATTATATAGAAATTCATCAATTGCATTATTGGCACATTAAAATTCCATACTACATACATATTTGTCACATTTGCCTTGGAGCCATATTTCGCAGTCATAGATTAAATATCAACTGGAAAAGTTAAATTGGCATAAGGGCAAATCTTGCCGGGACAATAGGTTAATTGCCAATGCTGGATGTTATATTCATGCTTAATGTTCCGTTTACATTTAGTGCCTGTTTTTTTTAAAATGCTGACAAATATTGATTATTTTGTTGATTAACTTTTATTGATTATTTAGTACTTAGACACATAGAATTCAAACAATTTTTCTTGATTTGGTATATTATATAGAAATTCATCAATTGCATTATTGGCACATTAAAATTCCATACTACATATTTGTCACATTTGCCTTGGAGCCATATTTCGCAGTCATAGATTAAATATCAACTGGAAAAGTTAAATTGGCATAAGGGCAAATCTTGCCGGGACAATAGGTTAATTGCCAATGCTGGATGTTATATTCATGCTTAATGTTCCGTTTACATTTAGTGCCTGTTTTTTTTAAAATGCTGACAAATATTGATTATTTTGTTGATTAACTTTTATTGATTATTTAGTACTTAGACACATAGAATTCAAACAATTTTTCTTGATTTGGTATATTATATAGAAATTCATCAATTGCATTATTGGCACATTAAAATTCCATACTACATATTTGTCACATTTGCCTTGGAGCCATATTTCGCAGTCATAGATTAAATATCAACTGGAAAAGTTAAATTGGCATAAGGGCAAATCTTGCCGGGACAATAGGTTAATTGCCAATGCTGGCAATGCTGGATGTTATATTCATGCTTAATGTTCCGTTTACATTTAGTGCCTGTTTTTTTTAAAATGCTGACAAATATTGATTATTTTGTTGATTAACTTTTATTGATTATTTAGTACTTAGACACATAGAATTCAAACAATTTTTCTTGATTTGGTATATTATATAGAAATTCATCAATTGCATTATTGGCACATTAAAATTCCATACTACATACATATTTGTCACATTTGCCTTGGAGCCATATTTCGCAGTCATAGATTAAATATCAACTGGAAAAGTTAAATTGGCATAAGGGCAAATCTTGCCGGGACAATAGGTTAATTGCCAATGCTGGCAATGCTGGATGTTATATTCATGCTTAATGTTCCGTTTACATTTAGTGCCTGTTTTTTTTAAAATGCTGACAAATATTGATTATTTTGTTGATTAACTTTTATTGATTATTTAGTACTTAGACACATAGAATTCAAACAATTTTTCTTGAGTTAGTATATTTTATAGAAATTGATTAATTGAATTTTTGGCACATTAAAATTCCGTGCTGTATACGAGCCCTAACCACTATTAATTGACACGGTATGTTGTTTTATGATAGTTCAAACTTCAATGGCTTCTATTTTTGTCTATGTGATACGTAATCATACAAACTTGTACTTTTTGGAAAGGTGAGGTGAGGGCTCGTATTTGTCACATTTGCTTTGGAGCCATACTTCGCAAATTTTTGCAAAATTATCTTGCAAATTGTTGCAAAATTATCTCGCAGTCAATCATTAAATATTAATTGGAAAAAGCATAAAAGCAAATCTTGCCGGCCGAATACTAGGTTAATTCCCAATGCTGGTTGTTATATTCATGCTGGATGTTATATTCATGCTTAATGTTCCTTTTACATTTAGTGACTGTTTTTAAAATGTTGACAAATATTGATTATTTTTTTGATTAACTTTAATTGAATATTTCTTATTTAGACACATAGAATTCAAACAATTTTCTTGATTTGGTATATTATATAGACATTGATAAATTGCTTTGTATTTGTCATAAATGATGCGGCTCGAGGACCTTGGATTATTTAGATTGTTGATAAACTTTGCTTATGGCGAATTTAAATACCTTTTTGAAATTATCTGCCTATTTCTATGCCGGTTTAGCTTAAACTTTGTACTGCTTATCTTGCTCTGAGATTCTCAATGTATCTCACCAATCCTAGGAATCTTTCGCTTCTGGTTCCATTTGCACTCTAATAGACACTTAAACACATACATATGTATAGCATCATTTAGGTTGATTATTTTGTAAATATTTTGATTTAATTCAAGAAGATAGTCTAACCAAACAAATCACTTGACGTGATATTAATTGAGTGTCATTTAATTTTGTAATTTCTTTAAGACAGTTTAAAAAGCTGACTGTCACGACCCCTTAACCAGGTGCCGTGCATGCCAATCCAATCACATTATAATTTTCATTCCCTTTTTTTAATCCTGCAACTGCAAAACATTGAAATTGATTTCATCAATTTGGACAGATTCAGGATTCAAAACTGCGAAAATTCACATACCTTTTTTGTGCGTTCTAACGATCCTAAATTTATATAGCTTTGCCTTAATCAATGAAAAAAAAAATGTACATTCGAAGTAAATTGTTATCAAAATATTGTGTATGTTCAAATAAACTCATTTACTGAAAAAAGGGTTTCAAATATCGATATTTGGATTAGGATATATAATATATATTCATTATTTATTATATATATGTATTTTTCGTAACGGTTAAGGTTTCTTATATTAATGTTTAGATTTCTGATTTGATCTCATATTTGCCAACTTGTACTATTTCAATATTTTGGGAGTTACTTAAATATTTGATATATCTTTGATTTATGGCCTTAAACTGGGTCTCCGTATTTCTTGAAACATTAATTTTGTAATTGTATGCTTACTGAGCGTATTTAATTACTTGACATGTAGTTTTTACTGACAGAAGCATATCTGCTCATATTCATGATGAGAGAAACTTTTTGTTCAACTAGTCTACACGGTTCCTTTCATAACTCATTCTAAATTACTGTGGCGGACTACAAATAGTTTCTTCGGCTTCAAAAATATTTGGTAAGTCCCAAAATAAATAAGTTCCTTTATCTTCCTTTGATTTTGTAGTTTTCGTCAAGAAATATTTCGGCTTATAGCTAACATCTTAAACTTAGTTTCACGTCAACCCAATTTGCCGCAAGATCTTTTCTGTCCAGGTAACGGTGTAGCGCGTAACACCAATCCGGTGGTTTGGGTTTCCAAATTTAGTTTCATTACATGTAAAATACTTGCAATTAATTTTGCAATCGGAATTTTATAATCGTTAAAATTAGTTTTTTGTCTCTATATAAATATATGCCCGTTCAGCAATTTATAATGGTTTTTATACCCTGTATTCAATGGCTACCATACTGTTATGGTTTTGTTTTGTGTGAATCTAGTCGATATTTTGTTTTGAAAATATGAATGATTGTATTATATCCGAATTGTTTAAAATTCGTAATGCATATTTCTCAATTATTGATTAAAGGGCATCATATAATCCAGTTTTGCAGGGTCACTATTTTTGATTTGATTTAAATTTTTAAAAATAAAAGGCTCTAAAATTTGTTTAAAAATAAAAGCCCGCCAAATGTGCTTAGTATTTTTAATGCATCTTTTTGAGCTGCATTGTAAAATGCCTATCAATATTTCATATGCATTTGAAATACTCCATAAAATATATATTATCATATATTATATTATTAGCATCTCTGTGGTGTTTCTTATTTCTTCTCTAGCACTTATCTTCAACTTTCCTTCCGAATTTAATCCTTAAAGTCCGTGCTTTACAGCCATACATTGTGAATTTTGGACAATCTTTCTCGAAATCGAACCTTTAATTTAAACATTCACATGAAAAAAGTTGAATTGGCAAAAAGCCAATTTTGCCAGGACATAGGTGTATTCCCAATGCTGGTTGTTATATTCATGCTTAATGTTCCTTTTACATTTAGTGCCTTTTTTTACAATGCTGACAAATATTGATTATTTTTTTGATTAATTTTTTTTAACATTTCATATTTAGACACAGAGTTCAAACAATTTTTCTTGATTTGGTATATTATATAGACAATATCAATCAATCAATATCAATTGAATTCTTGGCACATTAAATTTCCGTGCTTTATAATTGTCATAAATTATGTGGCTCGAGGACCTTGATTGGATTTTTTAGATTGTTAATAATCTTTGCTTATATCGAATTTGAATGACGTTTTAAATTATCTGCTTATTTCTATTCCGGTTTGGTTTTGTACTGCTTATCTTGCGCTGAGATTCATCAATCCGAGAAATCTTTCACTTCTGGTTCCATTTGTACTCTAATAGACACTTAAACACATATGTATAACATCATTTAGGTTGATTATTTTGTAAATATTTTGATTTAATTCAAGAAGATGGTCTAACCAAACAAATCACTTGGCGTGATATTAATTGAGTGTCATTTAATTTTGTAATTTCTTTAAGACAGTTTAAAAAGCTGACTGTCACGACCCCTTAACCAGGTGCCGTGCATGCCAATCCAATCACATTATAATTTTCATTCCCTTTTTTTAATCCTGCAACTGCAAAACATTGAAATTGATTTCATCAATTTGGACAGATTCAGGATTCAAAACTGCGAAAATTCACATACCTTTTTTGTGCGTTCTAACGATCCTAAATTTATATAGCTTTGCCTTAATCAATGAAAAAAAAAATGTACATTCGAAGTAAATTGTTATCAAAATATTGTGTATGTTCAAATAAACTCATTTACTGAAAAAAGGGTTTCAAATATCGATATTTGGATTAGGATATATAATATATATTCATTATTTATTATATATATGTATTTTTCGTAACGGTTAAGGTTTCTTATATTAATGTTTAGATTTCTGATTTGATCTCATATTTGCCAACTTGTACTATTTCAATATTTTGGGAGTTACTTAAATATTTGATATATCTTTGATTTATGGCCTTAAACTGGGTCTCTGTATTTCTTGAAACATTAATTTTGTAATTGTATGCTTACTGAGCGTATTTAATTACTTGACATGTAGTTTTTACTGACAGAAGCATATCTGCTCATATTCATGATGAGAGAAACTTTTTGTTCAACTAGTCTACACGGTTCCTTTCATAACTCATTTTAAATTACTGTGGCGGACTACAAATAGTTTCTTCGGCATCAAAAACATTTGGTTAGTTCCAAAGTAAATAAGTTCCTTTATCTTCCTTTGGTTTTGTATGTCCATTGTTTTCAGTTTTCATCAAGAAATATTTCTTATGTATATATATAGACTTATATCTTAAACTTAGTTTCACGTCAACCCAATTTGCCGCAAGATCTTTTCTCTCCAGGTAACGGTGTAGCACGTAACACCAATCCGGTGGTTTCTGTTTCCAAATTTAGTTTCATTACATGTAAAATACTTGCAATTAAGTTTGCAATCGGAAATTCACTTCTAATCGCTAACAAAAAATTAGTTCTTTGTTTTTATTTAAAATCAGGCTCATTTAGCATTTTATAAAGTTGTTATACCCTGTATTCAATGGCTGTCATAAATCATATATCGATAAAATTTTGTTTTGTGTTCATCTAATCAATATTTTGCTTTGTAAATATTTATGCTTGTACTATATCCGAATTGTATAAAATTCGTAATGCATATTTTTCAAATATTGATTACAGGGCATCATTTAGTCAAGTTTTGCAGAGTCCCTATTTTTGATTTGATTTAAATTTTTAAATATAAAAGCCTCCAAAATTTGTTTAATATTTCTTAAGCATCTTTTTGAACTGCATTGTAAAATGCCTATTAAAATTTCATATGCATTTGAAATACTCAATAAAATATGGATGCTTCAATCTGATTGTATTAATATACTATTATCATCTATTATGACATTTTTTAATTCTTCTTTACTACCTTTATTCTTCTTTATTCTTTTGTCTTGTATTATCGTATTTTAGAATACCCAACAGTGTTCGTAATTTGCCGAGTTAAATATTTGGAAGAATGTTTAAAATTTGTATACAAAGTCTGATCAATCAATCAATCAATTATAACATTCTCGCTGTTGCCCCCTCCATGCCGCTTAGAAGTTGCCGCGATCATACACGCCACAATCCTGAATGATGGTGGAGCACTTTGGGCGTCCGTTAGAATCACCCGTGCTTGCTATTGTATCCAATATATCGATGCCATCCACTATAAAGCCGAATATGGCCGTAAAGGCGCTCATCTCATTGAGCACCATGCGAAATTGACTGCCCACTAAGCCGTTGTTGTCGTAGCGCGTCTGGCCACGCCTCATGCCCACAGTGCCACGTCTTGGGGGCAGTCTGGTGTCCTCTGGTATAAAGAAACGGCTGTCAACGGCATAACCCCCTCTTCCATTCTGGAACTGAAAGTCGCCTGTAACGACGCTTTCATTATTCCAGGCTTGGAACACGGTGCAGCCTCTGTAGCCAAAGCCGTGATCGCTCAGAATCAATGAGCGAAAATTTGCAGCCATTCGTGGCGCCACATCGGATCGCACCGCGATGAGTACACGGCACAGTGGCATGCCTCTCATCTTCAGATCCAGGAAATATATGGGCAATTTAAGCGCTGAGAGGTTGCGAGGCAGCATAGTGATAGCTGCGACAACGGCAGCAGCAGAGGCTGATGTGGAGGGTCTGCCCTCAAGATAGTCAATTATTTGTTGTGTCTGCGGTATGGAGTTCCGTCCCACGGCCATCCCTGGTGGTGGCGGCTTATTTCGCGGCTTCTGCGGCTCCCCCTGACGTTGCTGCTGTGGCATGGCCTTATCTGGCTGCTGATCTGCTTGTTGTTCCGGCTGCTCTTCCGGCTGCTGAACTGGCTGCTGTTTTGGCTGCTGACCTGGCTGTTGTTCCGGATGGTGATCTGGCTGTTGTTCCGGCTGCTGATCTGGCTGTCGTTCCGGCTGCTGATCTGGCTGTTGTTCCGGCTGCTGATCTGGCTGTTGTTCCGGCTGCTGATCTGGTTGTTGTTCCGGCTGCTGATCTGGCTGTTGTTCCGGCTGCTGATCTGGCTGTTGTTCCGGCTGCTGATCTGGTTGTTGTTCCGGCTGCTCTTGCGGCTGTTGATCTGGCTGCTGTTCTGGCTGCTGATCTGGATGTTGTTCCGGTTGCTCTTGCGGCTGCTGATCTGGCTGCTGATCTGGCTGTTGTTCCGGCTGCTGATCTGGGTGCTGATCTGGCTGTTGTTCCGGCTGCTCTTCCGGCGGCTCTTCCGGCTGCTGATCTGCTTGTTGTTCCAGCTGCTCTTCCGGCTGCTCTTCCGGCTGCTGACCTGGCTGCTGTTCCGGCTGTTGATCTGGTTGTTGTTCAGGCTGGTCTTCCGGGGGCTGTCGAGGCAGCATAGTGATAGCTGCGACAACGGCAGCAGCAGAGGCTGATGTGGAGGGTCTGCCCTCAAGATAGTCAATTATTTGTTGTGTCTGCGGTATGGAGTTCCGTCCCACGGCCATCCCTGGTGGTGGCGGCTTTTTTCGCGGCTTCTGCGGCTCCCCCTGACGTTGCTGCTGTGGCATGGCCTTATCTGGCTGCTGATCTGCTTGTTGTTCCGGCTGCTCTTCCGGCTGCTGAACTGGCTGCTGTTTTGGCTGCTGACCTGGCTGTTGTTCCGGATGGTGATCTGGCTGTTGTTCCGGCTGCTGATCTGGCTGTCGTTCCGGCTGCTGATCTGGCTGTTGTTCCGGCTGCTGATCTGGCTGTTGTTCCGGCTGCTGATCTGGTTGTTGTTCCGGCTGCTGATCTGGCTGTTGTTCCGGCTGCTGATCTGGCTGTTGTTCCGGCTGCTGATCTGGTTGTTGTTCCGGCTGCTCTTGCGGCTGTTGATCTGGCTGCTGTTCTGGCTGCTGATCTGGATGTTCCGGTTGCTCTTGCGGCTGCTGATCTGGCTGCTGATCTGGCTGTTGTTCCGGCTGCTGATCTGGGTGCTGATCTGGCTGTTGTTCCGGCTGCTCTTCCGGCGGCTCTTCCGGCTGCTGATCTGCTTGTTGTTCCAGCTGCTCTTCCGGCTGCTCTTCCGGCTGCTGACCTGGCTGCTGTTCCGGCTGTTGATCTGGTTTTTGTTCAGGCTGGTCTTCCGGGGGCTGTCGAGGCAGCATAGTGATAGCTGCGACAACGGCAGCAGCAGAGGCTGATGTGGAGGGTCTTCCCTCAAGATAGTCAATTATTTGTTGTGTCTGCGGTATGGAGTTCCGTCCCACGGCCATCCCTGGTGGTGGCGGCTTTTTTCGCGGCTTCTGCGGCTCCCCCTGACGTTGCTGCTGTGGCATGGCCTTATCTGGCTGCTGATCTGCTTGTTGTTTCGGCTGCTCTTCCGGCTGTTGATCTGGCTGCTGTTCTGGCTGCTGATCTGGTTGTTGTTCCAGCTGCTCTTCCGGCTGCTCTTCCGGCTGCTGACCTGGCTGTTGTTCCGGATGTTGATCTGGCTGCTGTTCCGGCTGCTGATCTGGCTGCTGTTCCGGCTGGTGATCTGGTTGTTGTTCCGGCTGTTGATCTGGCTGCTGATCTGGTTGTTGTTCCGGCTGCTGACCTGGCTGTTGTTCCGGATGTTGATCTGGCTGCTGTTCCGGCTGCTGATCTGGCTGCTGTTCCGGCTGTTGATCTGGTTGTTGTTCCGGCTGTTGATCTGGCTGCTGTTCTGGCTGCTGATCTGGTTGTTGTTCCGGCTGCTGATCTGGTTGTTGTTCCGTCTGCTGATCTGGCTGCTGTTCCGGCTGTTGATCTGGTTGTTGTTCAGGCTGGTCTTCCGGCGGATGTTCCGGCTGTTGATCTGGCTGCTGATCTGGTTGTTGTTCCGGCTGTTGATCTGGCTGCTGTTCTGGCTGCTGATCTGGTTGTTGTTCCGGCTGCTGATCTGGTTGTTGTTCCGTCTGCTGATCTGGCTGCTGTTCCGGCTGTTGATCTGGTTGTTGTTCAGGCTGGTCTTCCGGCGGCTGTTCCGGCTGCTGATCTGGCTGCTGTTCCGGCTGTTGATCTGGTTGTTGTTCCGGCTGTTGATCTGGCTGCTGTTCCGGCGGCTCTTCCGGCTGCTGATCTGCTTGTTGTTCCAGCTGCTCTTCCGGCTGCTCTTCCGGCTGCTGACCTGGCTGCTGTTCCGGCTGTTGATCTGGTTGTTGTTCAGGCTGGTCTTCCGGGGGCTGTCCCGGCTGCTGATCTGGGAGCTGGTCTGGCTGGTCTTCCGGCTGCTGATCTGGTTGTTGTTCCGGCTGTTGTTCTGGTTGTTGCTCAGGCTGCTGATCTGGTTGTTGTTCCGGCTGCTCTTCCGGCTGCTGATCTTGCTGTTGTTCCGGCTGTTGATCTGGCTGCTGTTCTGGCTGCTGATCTGGTTGTTGTTCCTGCTGATCTTCCGGCTGCTCTTCCGGCTGCTGACCTGGCTGTTGTTCCGGATGTTGATCTGGCTGCTGTTCCGGATGCTGATCTGGCTGCTCTTCCGGCTGCTGATCTGGTTGTTGTTCCAGCTGCTGATCTGGCTGCTCTTCCGGCTGCTCTTCCGGCTGCTGATCTTGCTGTTGTTCCGGCTGTTGATCTGGCTGCTGTTCTGGCTGCTGATCTGGTTGTTGTTCCGGCTGCTGATCTGGTTGTTGTTCCGTCTGCTGATCTGGCTGCTGTTCCGGCTGTTGATCTGGTTGTTGTTCAGGCTGGTCTTCCGGCGGCTGTTCCGGCTGCTGATCTGGCTGCTGTTCCGGCTGTTGATCTGGTTGTTGTTCCGGCTGCTGATCTGGTTGTTGTTCCGGCTGCTCTTCCGGCTGCTGATCTTGCTGTTGTTCCGGCTGTTGATCTGGCTGCTGTTCTGGCTGCTGATCTGGTTGTTGTTCCGGCTGCTGATCTGGTTGTTGTTCCGTCTGCTGATCTGGCTGCTGTTCCGGCTGTTGATCTGGTTGTTGTTCAGGCTGGTCTTCCGGCGGCTGTTCCGGCTGCTGATCTGGCTGCTGTTCCGGCTGTTGATCTGGTTGTTGTTCCGGCTGTTGATCTGGCTGCTGTTCCGGCGGCTCTTCCGGCTGCTGATCTGCTTGTTGTTCCAGCTGCTCTTCCGGCTGCTCTTCCGGCTGCTCTTCCGGCTGCTGACCTGGCTGCTGTTCCGGCTGTTGATCTGGTTGTTGTTCAGGCTGGTCTTCCGGGGGCTGTCCCGGCTGCTGATCTGGGAGCTGGTCTGGCTGGTCTTCCGGCTGCTGATCTGGTTGTTGTTCCGGCTGTTGTTCTGGTTGTTGCTCAGGCTGCTGATCTGGTTGTTGTTCCGGCTGCTCTTCCGGCTGCTGATCTTGCTGTTGTTCCGGCTGTTGATCTGGCTGCTGTTCTGGCTGCTGATCTGGTTGTTGTTCCTGCTGATCTTCCGGCTGCTCTTCCGGCTGCTGACCTGGCTGTTGTTCCGGATGTTGATCTGGTTGTTGTTCCGGCTGCTGATCTGGCTGCTGTTCCGTCTGCGGTTCCGGCTGCGGTTCCAGCTGCTGATGGTAAAGATTTTGCACAGCTTGCAACTGCTCTATATTGGCCTGCAGGTGTCCACGTTGCAAACCGCGCCAGTGGGCAAATATGCCATAGTTGGTCAGCAGCACATTCGGTGGCGGGTCAGTGGTTTCGGGATATGCCGCCAGCGGCTGTTGGAGCACCGTTATCACCCTGCGATGCAGTTGGTCAAAGTCGATCAGCTTCTCTCCTGTGTCGTGTATGCCGGCACGAAGACGACAGATTATATCAATATCTATTAGCTGCTCCTGGAACGCCACTTGCTGAATGTGAATATCATTGAGCATAGGCGTCATATCGGCGACCAACGGGCAATCCGAGCTTAGCATGTGGTGAAGCCGCTCGTTGGCATTCATCCACCAGCTGCGCATGTTGCAGCTGCTGACCGTCGGCATATGATTCTGCATCTGCCGCCTGACTTGCAGCTGCACGGTGTCGCAGGCTTCGCAGACCTGACGCAGAAGCTCTATATCGGCTTCGGCCAAAAGGGTGGCATGCGACAGGGTTTGACCAATGTTGGTTAGCTCGTTAGTGAGTATATGACGCAACTGCACGTTCGAGTTCAGGTCGTATGTCATCTGATGAGTATAATGCTCAGCGTTCACGTTGCAGTTCCGGCACAACAGACGCTGACAGTTGTTGCACCACATCAAACCTTCGATGACATGCTGCGAGAAATGCACATCTTCGGTGCCCACTAAACTCAAGTCCCTGGCAAGCGTTACCATGTTGTTACTATTGGGCTGTAGCCGCAGCCAGTTATGACTCCGCATCAAGGCCATGCCCAGTTGCAATGCAGGCAAGTGCCTTATCAAAAACAGCAAACCCCGATGTAATGGTAACTCACCCCTTAATAGACTCGTCTGACAGCGACATTTTGGGCAGGTCATCTCCGCGCTGCTTGCTCGCACCTGCAGGCATCCTTCGCAGAAGATATGTAGGCAGCGGAGCTGCAGCGGCACCAGTGTTGGATTTCTTAGGTCGAAGCTACGATGACATAAGCTACACCTAAGCAGCGATTGTAGTTGCCAGGGTATATCCATGTTGTGGCTGTGGCAGTGGTAAATAGGGGATAGACAAGGGAGACACTTAGTTGTTACTTCATTTATTATAAATATATTTCGGTGGTGGTCATTTAAAATGTCTGAAACTGTACAATAAAGTAGTGTAAATGTTATGTTAAATCGAATTCCCCCTTTTACCTCTTTTGTGTGTACAGCAATTAATAAAACTACTACTATCTATTCGAAAAATTCCTTTTGGTTGGGCTTAAAAACTTTTCTAAAGTTCAAATATTGTTGCATGAGGCTTATCGCTGTTGAATTATGAAAAGTTTCTTCTGCAACAACGGAAAATAAACCATAATTAGCGGGTAATAAAAAAAAATAATGAGAAAAATGTAACGCATTCCTGTCCAATTTTCATATACTAGTTCTGATAGATTCATTACTCACTGCACTCATAAAATGGGTAAAAAGGGGGTACAGAAGGAGAAATCTCCGACCCTATAAAGCATATATATTCTTGATCAGTATCAAAAGAGCTTTCGATTTGGCCATGTTCGTCTGTCTGTCCGTCCGTATGTATGAACGCAAGGATCCCAGCAACTATAAGAGCTAGAGATACCAAATTTGGAACATAGGTTCGTGTATAGCGGGAGCAGGTCAAGTTTATTTTAGATTTGAGATATCTCCCCCTGTTGCTCCGCAATTCGATAAAAACCGTTTTATACCAACATCTTTAAAGATAAAGCTTTGGGATTTGGCATGGACAGTTCGTTAGTCACTCTTAATCTACTCTCCAAAGTTTAAGTCGATCGGACAGCGCGGGGGAAGAAGAAGCACAGCCACAACTTAAAATGCCTCGCTTGCGCTGCGCTCGAGCTGTCGCTCGTGTGTGTGCGTCTTTTGTGTATGTGTGTGTGTATGTGTAAGTGTAACTGGGTACAGGGAGTTTTGTAGTCGGGTTTACTCGACTAAAGCATTGTTACTTGTTTCAATATCGATTTGTGTTCTAAAACATTTCCTACTTAGCTGCAAACTTTTTAATATAAGAACTTGTTCGTCATGCCTTGCTGCACAAAATTTTTGTTAAAGTATTCTGTCTAATTTATGCGTAATATCAGCAATGCTGAAGCCCACTACAAAATCGAACAAATTGGTCAAGAGGAAACCCAACCAAATCACATTTCTAATTAACACTTTTGGGGGTGTCCGCATTATGCCAAATAAGAAGATGTCCTTGCTGTTGTTGCTTGTGTTGTATATATTAGGTAACATAGCCTGCTAATAACAAAAGTTAAACATTCAGCAGTTTTCACATTTATATGCATAAAGCAGAAATCAAAAGTGAGATTTTGTCATCATTTAGACAACGAGTTATAGTTAATTCTATCATAAATTAATTGAATACTCATAGTATTTTTGCACACTGTAGCCATAAAATGGGTGAAAAGGGCGTATTGAATCTGTGCAAATGTATGAAACAGGCAGAAGGATACATCTCCAACCATATACAGTATACATATACATATGTATGTACATATATGTACATATATGTATATTTTTGATCAGTTTAAATAGCCGAGTCGATTTGGCCATGTCCGTCTGTATGAACGCGTCTATCTCAGCAACTATAGCTAGAGACACCAAATTTAAAATGTAGTGCCCAATTCAATTTTGGATCCGAGATATTCCCCCCACACCCCCGAAATTCGATAAAAACGTTTTACTGCAACAATTTGGCATACTTGGGTCACTCCTAAGCTACTGTTCAAATTTCAAGTCGATCGGATCTCAATCACGGAAGTTATTAAACAAACAAGATTCAGTACTGCAGGGCGTGTGAAAGAAGTAGCGCGCCACACTTGAAATGCCTTGCTAGAACTGTTGCTTGAATGAGTGCGTAGTTGTGTATGTGTAAGTGTGCGAAGATATATTTGGAAGTTGTAGACCTGGGTACAGGGAGTATCGTAGTCGGGTATACTCGATTAAAGCATTCTTACCTTTTAATTTCATTAATTTCATAACTACAAACTATTGAGAACGTTCAGATTTAACGAAATTGTTAGCCTATTGCTTTTTGTTTTCTTGGAAACAGTGCACACAAGCATATTATTTACGACTGTCCCTTGTTTCCATTTGCTTAGAAGAATTATTCGAATTTTGTAGGTATTTAGTTTCACTTATCGGTCCTTGCTTATTAATTTTACGATAACTGTATTTGTTTGCACTGTGCTGTTCTTTGGAATTGAGAAAATTCTGTAAATTGTTGCCGAGTGAGTTTTGCGTGCTACAAATAATCCACATTTTTTCAGTATGGCTATCCCTGTTATTTACCGACCTCCCTGTCTCTGTCCCTTTCTGCACATTCGCTGCTTCACACACTTTATTATTTATGCAAATCCGTAAATTGAAACTGCGCCTTGACTGTCCTGTAGCACGGACACAAATGCATGTTGATGTGGATGTGGGAATATGTCATCTATGATCTGGTTAAATGTTAGAGTGGCATTGTTCAAGATGGATGGGAGAGTGGATGGAACTTTCTTAGTATCGACTTTAAATAGTAGTTCAGTTATTATTCAATGAGCCATTCAGAGATTTATGAAGTCGAACTAACTGCATTTCTTGAAATAATTGAAATAAAATTATTTTTTTTAATGAGAGACTGGAGAGACTGAAAGTGTGTGGCGACTCAGACAATGGTCAGTGCACCTTCAGATATAACATTGTTTTCTTGACCAATTGTTCCGAGCAAACATTGTTTACACCGCACAATTCAAACACATGCACACACACAGACAGACAAGTGCGTTAATTAGTGTGCGTACGTGTTTTGGTTTTGCATTTAGTTGAGTTGATGATATTGTGCGGTTGTGGCTAAATCTTCCTTTGTTAAATGCGCTGGGCAGCATATTTGATATTGCATATTGTTTTGACACTTGTTGAGAGCACATCCCTATTATAACGCATACCACACGTTGTACCGTTTCCATGGTTAGTCTGCAAGCTGCAGCAACTAATTAGTAATTAGCCAACGTATATTATTTCAAATGTATGTAAGCAAACTTCAAATGAATTTTGAAAATATAATATAATATGTTTGGTGCTGCTTCACGTGTAGTGTTTTGTGCATCAGTTTAAGTAAAACACAATTTAATAAGAAAACTTTATTTAATTGAAACTTTCCGCTTTGCACCCACAAAAGTATCTTCCAGCGAAGTGTCCTTGAATATATTTCGTTCGCTAACAGTATTGGAAATATTTTAATAACAGTCAGTTATTTCCACATACAATAGAACAAAACAATCAAACCAGCTTAATATTTAGCTAACAGTGAAAATTATGAATTCGCAAATTTTAGAAACAGAACAGTCTTAAATTGTATTTAAGTAATTGACGTTCTCTGTCACACTGAAAGTTATGCCTCTGAGGTCCTTCCTAAGGGCTTTAAGCGCTGTACTGTTGCATATAAAATATATAATATATACGAATTCCTGTGTGTGGGACATTGCGAAGTTTATTTAGATAATATGTATTTATAGAAGATGTGACACACGTGCCACCCCTCAAATGAAATGAAATGTTTCGCCCAACTAATCACCAACAAACATGGATGTTTTTTTCTGCAATGCAAAAGTGCGCATTAACAGAGCAGCACCAATTAGATTATAAATGCGGCAAAGAAAAATCTGAGCCAATTCCCACGCACAGTCGTGTGTTGGCATTTTTATACTATGTTCCCGAAGGGAAAAATAGTATATTGGGTTTACGAAATGTCTGTCCGGCTGTCTGTATGAACGCAATTTTTTTGCCTTTATCTTTAAGCTAGAGCAACCAAACTTGGTACACATGTTGGTGTATATCCTCAATTTATGAAGTGTCGAGATCGACCCCCCGCAATTTGGGGAAAACCTGTATCTTCCCCATTTTTGAAGCTATAGTCACCAACTTTGGCAACAGACTAATGTTGAGATTCCCGACAGATCTGCATCAAAAAATTTTAACCCCCACCCCCACAAATCGGCATATGATATCCCCAAAACACGTTTTTCAAGGGGTATATCTCCTACAGTTTCAAAGATAGAGTTACCTAATTTGGCATACAGACTAATGTTGACCACCTGGACACCACCCTCCCCCATAAAGGAGCAAAATCTATATCTCCCACACCTGTACAGGTAGAGTCACCAAATTTGGCGTACAGACTACTGTTTTTTTTCGCGTCTCTTTCCGAACTCACAAATAACCAAATTACCAAACCATAGTATTCTGCAGTCGCGTGCGTCCGACTGCAACGTTCTTTATTGGTTCTACCTGGCATTATCCTGCACTCAACCGATAGACAGCTTTGTCGGTATTAAAAAATTCGCCTGAAAAGGATTCACACATTTTTCCATTGAATGCACTTACTCGTCTAGAATATTTAAGTTGGATTTGAAATCGATACGAATTTATGTGCTGGTCTTTGTTTTGGTTTCTAAACTGATAGCTTAGTGTCATTGCCATGGCAAAATAATTGTTTTTCCGCTTTATTTGTATTTTCATTTTTGTTGTGTCTTCCTATTGTGCGTGTGCGTGTGCGTGTGCGTGTGCGTGTGCTTGATCCTTAGGATATGCTATGAAAATTTTATAGGCACATTGTGCCACCTGCGCTTGCCTTTACATTGTCCCTTTCTTTCTCTCATTTACTATTTGCTTCCTAACTTAATCTTAGCTGTCCTTGCTAATTGCCGCATAGTTCTCTCAACAAGTTGCAAAGGGGATAAGTGGGAAGTGGGTTGCTCAACCGGCTTAGCATGTGAATATTTTTGTTCTTACGACCTTGCGCACGTGCAAGGAATTTGCAAGATAGCATTGTGTACATTTTCGTCATGCGCTTCGTTCTCGAACACCAAATAGTTAACTCATAGATCAATTAGAGAGGTCCTTTGTGATGGTCAATTAAATTGTAAGCCCTTAATAAAAAAACAAACTGTAGATGTGTTGATTAGTAATTCGGAAAATACTTAACAGGCTTTTTTATGGTCAAGGCTTTCACATTCAATTCAATTTCACAAAACACTTTCCTACCTTTCACTAGCTTGGCTTTTGTATATTTAAATGTGTGAAGTAAATGTTGGAATTATCTGTTGCAAATGAATTTAATTTGCATACTTTCAGGCTTGTTTTGGTTTGCCTATTTGCACTATCTGATATTAGGATTTTTTTTTTAATGTCAACACGCTTTTAACCTTGCACAATCTGATTGACAGTTTGTTATTAGCGTAAAATCAGTAATTTAATTGAAATTCGAAAAACATGTCAGTAATGCACATGCCAGAGGATGTTGTTAATGCTATTTGCTGTAATCAGGCAAATATGTGCATCCATATATTGACTTAGTTTAAATACACACACATTTATGCTCTGAACGTGTTATTTGTTTAAGCTCGGTGAGCTGAAAAGCACCATTTGGCAAAAGTTGCAGCTCTTGTTTTGTGTAATTTTATACCGCCATTGTAAATTATATTTATATTAACTCAATTATGTACATGAACTTCAAGTGAATTCCATTGTCCATTGTCATATTAATTATGAAAACTCAACGAAATACACGCCCTTGTGTTGAGGTCTTCCTTTCATTGCAAAAAGATATTTATACATTTTCAGGAAGCTGCACTTTGAGAATTTGTATATTACTTGCGTACAGCATGCGCTGCATTTTTTCTTTACAATTGTTTTAGGAATTTCGTCTAGTATTATTAAATTTCTCTCAGGTTCTGAAGAATAGAAATTCATTTGTTTTTGTTCATTCAGGATTATGTTATTTAATTAAGGGTATACAACCTTAGTTTATAAAGCATCCAGTTATGCCACCAAAGCCCACCCCATCCCAAAATTTAGAAAATAACCTCGTTATTCCACATTTTTATAACTAGTCACCGAACTTGACATTGATAACGTTGACGCCCTTGACAGAATTGCTCCCAAAAATGTTTCCTGCTTTCATATGTATATGCCTATGCCAACCACTATCTGAGTATTTGTGTGTGCAGTACCCTAATTAAAGATGGCATCCCTGCACATAAGCTCATAAGGTGATCACAAAATTATATTACGGAGCTGTTTTATGCCTGATACTGTTGCTATTAAGCTTAATTTGGTTTACGGTAGAATATGCAAATAATCAATTGCAAATGCTGATACTGTAGTACTTGGAAATGCTAAGTGAAATGTGACCTTAATAAATATAATACACTCCGACAACAACATAATTAAAGGAAACCTAATGTGATTATAGGCTTCTTGACCATCACGCATGACATACACACATCAAATGGTACGCACTATCGCCTTGGCTTCTATTGTCAACATTTCCATTAAAATTTGCATAAATAATAACATTATCAGATTTCTGTTTTCTGCAGGATGCCACTCGACTCTCAATTCCATGAAAAACCGTTTCGAATGGTGCACTGTTCTTGCGATTTTATGTTCATGCCACCTACTGGGGTGCGCTATTCTTTTTGTTGACATATAGTAAGTTGCATGCCACTTATACTGGAGTGCGTATTTTGTCAATACAAATTGGAGGAAACGACATTTTGACTTACACAAGATATTTTAATATTCTTATAATAATACAATTAAATATTTCTTTTTTGAAATTTGTATTAATGTATGGAATATCTGGTCGCTGTAAATAAGATCATGACTAAGCTAAAAAATAGATGTAATAGGATATTTAACAATGAAAGCTACAAAAAAACCCATGACGATCGATATTATGGGTGGTTTTTAATTTTCCGAAACTGTCGATTGTTTTCTTGCTATTTAATCCATAATTGACCAGTAAGCATAATTTGTATTTTCATTTTACAATTTATAGAATGGTGTGGTTCAGAAACTGTTGAAATACAGTGGGGAAACTATGCTGCTTTGGTATTTGGGGACTGTATGTTTAATTTGATCTGATCATGATTGCTTACCTTGTTATATAACACTGTCAATCTCTAAACCAAATTGTTTTCACACTTGTTTCAATTGTTTTTTGGGAGAATTATAAACCGTGTTTTTATTTTAGAGAAAGTTGTATTTTCTTAAATTCATTTGATTTTGTACTTGGATTGTATATATATATAATTTGGAACTTGTATAACTTGTAAAATTAAAATGTATTCAAAAGATATTTCACTGTTTACTGGTACGCGAAACACTCTTTTGTTATTGTTTATATCGCCGTTGTTGTTGTTCTATGTTTCGTCTACTTAATTCACTTGCCTTTGTATGCACTTGCAGGACGTGAAAGCCTTAAAGAATTTACTCTCACTTTTTGGACTAACTTTCTTTTTATTATTGCCAGCGGTTTGCTTTTGCTGTTTCTTTTCCTCTTCCTTTTCCTCTTCTTGTTCTAGTTCTTGTTCTTGTTTTTGTTTTTGTTTACGTTGCTGCAATAGTTGCTCTTGTTGCTGTTGCTGCAACTTCTGTTGTTGCCGTTTCTGCTGTTGCTCGTAGCACCGGGCGTTAAATGCAGCGTTATTAATCTGCCAGCTGTTGTTTATTGGACGCGGCGGCTTTGTATGCTGCTGACGATAGGAGGGCGCTGCACTGGCCAATGCAGAGCTTGAATCCGATGCCACAATAGAAGAGGCTACTGCCGTCCAAAACATTGCTATCCCTATTCCGTTTAAACTGATCGAACCGATTTAATATACTAGCTCTCTGCAGGCTATGCATTTTCAAAAACTTTAGATATAATTATTATTTTTTATTGAAAACTTTTTATTTAAACTTGTTTGTTGTTGCTTTAATTCCCTTGGCTGCTGCGTCGCGTGCTGTTGCATCGCATCACACTGCGTTGCTTTACTGTGTCGCGTGCGTTTGAATGCTTTCCGGGTCTGCGTGCGTAGAGTTCAGAGTTTTGTTTCCAAGTGCAATAGGACGAATGCTGACGCTCGCTTATATAGACGCATGGCGTGCAAAGAGAGCAGGCAAAGCTTTTACTCTGCGCTGCGCTTCAGAAAGGCTCAAAGAGTATTGAATATTTCTCTTTTGGGCAAATGTATAAGGAACCCTTTTAATGCTTGTTGAACTACCTTTCAATATTTATTTAGATATGCTTGCATATAAAAAGACATGGGCTGAGTTCGACCCCGTATTGTAGAACAAAAAGGAGTCGAATATATCTAAATAATTACGTTACACATTTATCTACCATAAAATAGCCAGACATTTTAAATCTGACTTGTAATACAGGCAATTTTGCAAAAAAACTTGGTAATTTTTATAAATTTTTAAAAATGTGCGCAGAATTTTCGGGAATGTGACGTCACACGCGATGTACCGGACATGCGCATGACGTAGTCTACTGTTTTTAAACCGTGCTCTGCACTAATAAACAAGTAAGAATGCTCTAGTCGAGTATACCCGAATACGAGACTCCCTGTACCGAAGTCTGAAACTTCCAAACCCATCGTCGTACACTAACACATGCACACACATATTCACAAATACGGACGCACACAAGCAACAGTGAACTGCAGTGCAAGCAGGCCATTTTAAGTGGTGGACCCGCTGCTTCTACCCCCTCTGCAGAGCTGAATCTTGCTTATTAAATAACTTCCGCTTATTATCCGATCGACTTGAAATTTTTTTTTACAGCAGATTTAGATTTACCCAAGTATTATATATGCCAAATTGTCCTTATAAATCGCTTTATCGATTCGGGGTGGTGCATGGGGGAGTATTTGAAATATGAAATATACAGAACCTACACTCCAAATTTTTTGTCTCTAGCTCTAATAGTTGCTGAGATCGACGCGATCATCAGGACAGACGGACAGACAGACGGATAAAGCCATGTCGACTCGTCTATTGATGCTGATCAAGAATATATATACTTTATAGGGTCGGAGATGTCTCCTTTTGCCAATTACATACATTTGCACAGCTCCCCCCCCCTTTTTACCCATTTTATGAGTACAGGGAGTAAAAACGCAGTCAAGCTGGGAAGCTCTCTCCACTTTAAGGTACCAAGATTCAGAACGAATTTATGTATTTCTGTATTTATTGTGATAAATGTTTTAAGGTAAGATGAAAATTTTGCGACTTTTTGGCATATAATAAATGTCTTTTAGCGCAATGTTCGTCAAAAGGTAATTAAAGTAAATTCTTGTTAACAGCTTGTGTAACTTGACACTATACTACACTCTACACACCACCTTATAATTTGTCGCCATGCTCCTTCGTGCCCAAGGCCAATGTCAAGTTGCGCAGCATTTGCATCTCTGTACTTGTGTTCCGCCTTGCTCGATTCTGTTTGTGATCTGTGGTCAATTCGCCAAGTAATGTAGCCAATTTTGCAAATGCATTAGCCTGGCTACGTGTTGTGTTGTCTTGTTGAAGACTTTTGGCATTTCAGCTTCGGTCTCTGATGTTAATTTGCATTTGTAATTAGAAATGACAGTATCTGCACAAGATATGTGGCTACAGGTGGTGCATGTGTTATTCAGTCCGGTGTGGGTTTTGCTGTTTGCTGTGATTTCTTCGAATTTTGAATCGGATAGAATTCTCGTGAACTAATTAGCTAAGAGACGCGGTATTTGCCATGCACTGACACACGCATGCTTTGACTGTCCACTCCAAATGCTTGCTCATACCCGCGACTCCGTTTTTACTCCCTGTACCCATAAAATGGGTACTAAATCTGTGCAAATGTATGTAACAGGCAGAAGGAGACATCTCCGACCCAATAAAGTATATATATTCTTGATCAGTATCAAAAGAGATTTCGATTTGGCCATGTCCGTCTGTCTGTCCGTCTGTATGAACGCGTCGATCTCAGCAACTATAAGAGCTAGAGACACCAAATTTGAAATGTAGGTTCCTGTATACCATACGCAGATCAAGTTTCATATTTCAGATATCTCACCCCGTTCCCCCTCAAACCGATAAAAACCATTTTACAGTAACAATTTTCAAGATATAGCTTTTAGATTTGGCATGTACAATACTTTAGTTTCTCCTAATCTACTGTCCAATATTCAAGTTGATCGGATAATAAACACGGAAGTTATTCACGAAAGAAGATTCAGTAATGCAGCGAGAGGGGGAAGAAGCACAGCCACCAATTAGAATGCCTCGCTTGCGCTGTCGCTTTTGCCGCCTGTGTGCGTGCGTCTTTGTGTATGTGTGTGTGTATGTGTAAGTGGACGTAGATGTGATTGAATGTTAGCATTCTTACTTGTTATGCATACGATTGGCGAAAGGGTTTGCAAAGTATCTGTTGGAATGGCCACTAATGAATAAGGTCACATCCAGCGCTGTTTCCCTACTTCATTGTCCTCTTGCTCAAATTTCACATTTTTTTTTGAGATGTTCAAGCGATGCAGCAATGGCGAATGTGGCCAAATGGCTAACCAAACAAAAAAAAATGGTCAAATACGTATGCAGCAAATCATATTGGAAACTCTCGCAGAGGTGCGGCAATGCTACGCCCACTATAGCTTGGACGACAGTCCAATTTGATTTGATCCTTTCCGGCCTAATTTTCCAACTTTGTTTTGGTAATTAGAAATGGCCGCCTCTGCCCTAAATATGTGGCGACAGGTTGTGCTTGTGTGTCCTTTAATCTGGTTAGAGCGAATTTTGTTGATTTCGAATCCGATTGTGATTCGAATTTGATTCTCGGAAACTAATATAAGAGGTAAAGACCATGTAGACATGTTCCTGTGGAACTTGATATAGCTTCTATTTTTGGCTTGCATGATTTTTCGGCCACAAATTTCATTGGATAAAGGACTCTGAAGGTTTAAAGTTCTTACACAAAAATTAAATGTATATATTTTAAATTTTATTGTCACACAATAAATACAATTGAGATGACAAATCAATCCACACATGGTATTGTATATGTAAATCAGTTCAGTTGGGGCTGCTATAGTCGGATGTTCCTGATTTATGCACAATGTGAAAGAGGAACACATTTGCCATGGCATCTTTTAGGCGCACGTTGATAGTGAGACGAATTTACTTGTTCCCAAAACGAAGACCTTTGTTTTACGATTCTTGCTTACGAGTTTGAGCTAACTAGACACCCACACAACTACTAGAGATGGCAAAACAGATATAATGTCACCATTCGATATTTCCGAAACTATCGATAGTGTTGCAATATTTATATATTCGCCATGAATTATAAGAAAATCTTATAAATCAAATAATATGTATTAATAGTAATTAGCTCCAGGAGAAGTATAACTGTATAAGTATAGCTGATGTTATCTTGCAAAGATAGTAAATTCACAACACACCTGCAACATGTGTTTACCGCATCGGACACAGCCAACAAGATGTTGTTTGTCATCTTTGAACGAACGTCAACTATAATAAATTTATGTGCACGAACAGAATTTAATTACGCTCTGTTGCACTGCAATTGTTGCACATGCGGCAACGCTGCACTGATCCACAAATGTGTTCAGCGGTAAACAATGCATTTCTGTTGACATTCAAGCAAAGATACTGTAGCTGAAACTGAGCAGATACGACTACGCCTATCTTTTTTGCCGAACGGCGCACAATTAATTGGTCCTGGCCATCAAAAATAACATGTGCGTGACTGCGTGCTCCGTGCCGCCAACGTCGTCATACAAAATAAAACAATATGCTCGTGTGCCTCATATTGTTTTATTCGACACTGTTGCAAACCGAAGCCAGCAAAATCAAATGACGCACGGAGTGGACGTTGATTTGGCGGTGTTGGTGATGGAGCTGCTTAATTACTGTATCTCCGATGCTGCAGCACATTCGCAGGCTGCTCCACCCCACATACTTCTCATTTATGTTGTCTCATAGCAATGACCACTTTCCCAAATAAATATCTATGTGTCCACTTGATCCTTTTAAATATTTTAAAGGAATTTGGATGTATGTATAATGTACATAAATATATTGATATAAGATGTAGTATCTACTCGTATACCTGCTTCTCTCAACTGATGAATCTGAGATGCAGCGTTTAATCCTGTAAAGCTATGACCTCGCATGTGCCTGATTGACGCGCGAGTTGCGTTCTGACAGACTGTGACCTGTTAACCCTGCATCGTTGCAGCCGTTCTTAGCCAGGTTAAATGTTAGTCTGAGTAGTGACAGCCTAGTCATGAAGCTTCTGCTATAATAAGTGAAGGACGGCCGCGATGAAGTCAAGCAAACAGGTTGGAAAAGCTTTTTTGTGTGACGCGCGTTATCTGACTTACTTCCTGCTAGGATCTGGGTCACTAGGACATTTAGATGCGCTGGAGTTTGTGCTCCGTCTGCCTAAAATCTTTTTATAATAACTTAACAGAGTTTATTTTTAAAAATTTGTTGTCTCACAATTTTTTATTTCATTAAATATTGGTTGCAGGAAAAGGACCAATACGGCAACGAGGTGCAGCGGCTGGCTCGCCCACTGCCGGTGGAATATCTGCTGGTTGATGTGCCCGCCTCGACGCCCCTGCAGCCGCAGTACACATTTACGGAGTACGACAAACGCCAAGCATTCCCCATTGAGAATCGCTATATTGATGGACATCTGCAGGACTTTAATGCGCTGAGCAGTTATTTATCAGCCTGGGCCGAGGAGGAGTTCCTCGAGGCCATTTCAGACTTCCACTTGCTGATCTATCTATACAAAATGGATATGCTGCCGTTGCGCCAGCATATGGGACCACTGCTGGAGGCGGTGCGCTCCAAGAATCCCAACAAGGCGGCCGACTTCAAGGGCGAGGAAGTATGGAAGCTGCTCGAGTCACTTGTCCAAGCCAGCTCCACAGGCAGCGGGTAAGTAGACCACTCAAATCTAAATTTCTATCCAAATTGTGACTAATTATTGATTTCCACAGCGGGACCACCACTTATCCCAGCGGTGCAGCGGGCAGCACAGGCGCTGCGGGCGCCGATGCCATGGATCAGGATGCAAACACCTGGACTTGCAATCACTGCACCTTCATCAATCGCGGTGAACTAAACTCCTGCGAAATATGCTCGCTACCCAGATAAGCAGAACGATCAATAAGAGTCCACCCGTCAGAGCAACGCTACGAAATTCTGGTGTTAAATAAACTAAAGATTCAATCACACATACTGTAGCCGGAAGCAGGAAAATAGGGCGAGGCATCACAACCTCGTAGCATGCCGCGAGTTCTCTATAACTGTAACTTTGTGTAAGAGTTTTAAAAAAAAAGTAATTTATTTTTAAATAAACAAATTGTTGAGTATACTACAAGTCGCAATGTTTTCCGTTCCATTCTATAAGATTATCGGTGAAGGATGTTCAGTAAACTTGTCGCATCTGGCTCATACTAGCATCTTAAATGTTTTTTTGTTCTAGGTGTTCATGGAGGATCCTCGATCTGATTGTTCACCTAGTGGCCTCCGACAATAAACTGCAATTAAACATAATAATCGTACACTAAGCTAGGACTATTGAAAATTTTTGTTGCGGTTGTAAAAGTGTGCAAGCGATGCAACAACGACGGAGACTACACAAACAAAGCACTGGCAAAACATGTATGCAGCAATAATAAATGGCCATGTCCTAGCAAGGACATAAATGTTTGCCTACCTGCCTCAACAGTTCTGATGTCGTCCAATTAAATTGTTTGGTTCCAACACAAATGCTTCAAACCCTCCTGGGTTTGAACGCATACTAATTAAAACACCCAAAATTCCTATCCAAATAACTACACTCTCACACCAGCTTATAATTTGTCGCCATGCTCCTTCGTGACCAAGGACAATGTCAAGTTGCGCAGCATTTGCATCTATGTACCTGTGTTCCGCCTTGCTCGATTCTGTTTGTGATCTGTGGTCAATTCGCCAAGTAATGTAGCCAATTTTGCAAATGCATTAGCCTGGCTACGTGTTGTGTTGTCTTGTTGAAGACTTTTGGCATTTCAGCTTCGGTCTCTGATGTTAATTTGCATTTGTAATTAGAAATGACAGTATCTGCACAAGATATGTGGCTACAGGTGGTGCATGTGTTATTCAGTCCGGTGTGGGTTTTGCTGTTTGCTGTGATTTCTTCGAATTTTGAATCGGATAGAATTCTCGTGAACTAATTAGCTAAGAGACGCGGTATTTGCCATGCACTGACACACGCATGCTTTGACTGTCCACTCCAAATGCTTGCTCATACCCGCGACTCCGTTTTTACTCCCTGTACCCATAAAATGGGTACTAAATCTGTGCAAATGTATGTAACAGGCAGAAGGAGACATCTCCGACCCAATAAAGTATATATATTCTTGATCAGTATCAAAAGAGATTTCGATTTGGCCATGTCCGTCTGTCTGTCCGTCTGTATGAACGCGTCGATCTCAGCAACTATAAGAGCTAGAGACACCAAATTTGAAATGTAGGTTCCTGTATACCATACGCAGATCAAGTTTCATATTTCAGATATCTCACCCCGTTCCCCCTCAAACCGATAAAAACCATTTTACAGTAACAATTTTCAAGATATAGCTTTTAGATTTGGCATGTACAATACTTTAGTTTCTCCTAATCTACTGTCCAATATTCAAGTTGATCGGATAATAAACACGGAAGTTATTCACGAAAGAAGATTCAGTAATGCAGCGAGAGGGGGAAGAAGCACAGCCACCAATTAGAATGCCTCGCTTGCGCTGTCGCTTTTGCCGCCTGTGTGCGTGCGTCTTTGTGTATGTGTGTGTGTATGTGTAAGTGGACGTAGATGTGATTGAATGTTAGCATTCTTACTTGTTATGCATACGATTGGCGAAAGGGTTTGCAAAGTATCTGTTGGAATGGCCACTAATGAATAAGGTCACATCCAGCGCTGTTTCCCTACTTCATTGTCCTCTTGCTCAAATTTCACATTTTTTTTTGAGATGTTCAAGCGATGCAGCAATGGCGAATGTGGCCAAATGGCTAACCAAACAAAAAAAAATGGTCAAATACGTATGCAGCAAATCATATTGGAAACTCTCGCAGAGGTGCGGCAATGCTACGCCCACTATAGCTTGGACGACAGTCCAATTTGATTTGATCCTTTCCGGCCTAATTTTCCAACTTTGTTTTGGTAATTAGAAATGGCCGCCTCTGCCCTAAATATGTGGCGACAGGTTGTGCTTGTGTGTCCTTTAATCTGGTTAGAGCGAATTTTGTTGATTTCGAATCCGATTGTGATTCGAATTTGATTCTCGGAAACTAATATAAGAGGTAAAGACCATGTAGACATGTTCCTGTGGAACTTGATATAGCTTCTATTTTTGGCTTGCATGATTTTTCGGCCACAAATTTCATTGGATAAAGGACTCTGAAGGTTTAAAGTTCTTACACAAAAATTAAATGTATATATTTTAAATTTTATTGTCACACAATAAATACAATTGAGATGACAAATCAATCCACACATGGTATTGTATATGTAAATCAGTTCAGTTGGGGCTGCTATAGTCGGATGTTCCTGATTTATGCACAATGTGAAAGAGGAACACATTTGCCATGGCATCTTTTAGGCGCACGTTGATAGTGAGACGAATTTACTTGTTCCCAAAACGAAGACCTTTGTTTTACGATTCTTGCTTACGAGTTTGAGCTAACTAGACACCCACACAACTACTAGAGATGGCAAAACAGATATAATGTCACCATTCGATATTTCCGAAACTATCGATAGTGTTGCAATATTTATATATTCGCCATGAATTATAAGAAAATCTTATAAATCAAATAATATGTATTAATAGTAATTAGCTCCAGGAGAAGTATAACTGTATAAGTATAGCTGATGTTATCTTGCAAAGATAGTAAATTCACAACACACCTGCAACATGTGTTTACCGCATCGGACACAGCCAACAAGATGTTGTTTGTCATCTTTGAACGAACGTCAACTATAATAAATTTATGTGCACGAACAGAATTTAATTACGCTCTGTTGCACTGCAATTGTTGCACATGCGGCAACGCTGCACTGATCCACAAATGTGTTCAGCGGTAAACAATGCATTTCTGTTGACATTCAAGCAAAGATACTGTAGCTGAAACTGAGCAGATACGACTACGCCTATCTTTTTTGCCGAACGGCGCACAATTAATTGGTCCTGGCCATCAAAAATAACATGTGCGTGACTGCGTGCTCCGTGCCGCCAACGTCGTCATACAAAATAAAACAATATGCTCGTGTGCCTCATATTGTTTTATTCGACACTGTTGCAAACCGAAGCCAGCAAAATCAAATGACGCACGGAGTGGACGTTGATTTGGCGGTGTTGGTGATGGAGCTGCTTAATTACTGTATCTCCGATGCTGCAGCACATTCGCAGGCTGCTCCACCCCACATACTTCTCATTTATGTTGTCTCATAGCAATGACCACTTTCCCAAATAAATATCTATGTGTCCACTTGATCCTTTTAAATATTTTAAAGGAATTTGGATGTATGTATAATGTACATAAATATATTGATATAAGATGTAGTATCTACTCGTATACCTGCTTCTCTCAACTGATGAATCTGAGATGCAGCGTTTAATCCTGTAAAGCTATGACCTCGCATGTGCCTGATTGACGCGCGAGTTGCGTTCTGACAGACTGTGACCTGTTAACCCTGCATCGTTGCAGCCGTTCTTAGCCAGGTTAAATGTTAGTCTGAGTAGTGACAGCCTAGTCATGAAGCTTCTGCTATAATAAGTGAAGGACGGCCGCGATGAAGTCAAGCAAACAGGTTGGAAAAGCTTTTTGTGTGACGCGCGTTATCTGACTTACTTCCTGCTAGGATCTGGGTCACTAGGACATTTATATGCGCTGGAGTTTGTGCTCCGTCTGCCTAAAATCTTTTTATAATAACTTAACAGAGTTTATTTTTAAAAATTTGTTGTCTCACAATTTTTTATTTCATTAAATATTGGTTGCAGGAAAAGGACCAATACGGCAACGAGGTGCAGCGGCTGGCTCGCCCACTGCCGGTGGAATATCTGCTGGTTGATGTGCCCGCCTCGACGCCCCTGCAGCCGCAGTACACATTTACGGAGTACGACAAACACCAAGCATTCCCCATTGAGAATCGCTATATTGATGGACATCTGCAGGACTTCAATGCGCTGAGCAGTTATTTATCAGCCTGGGCCGAGGAGGAGTTCCTCGAGGCCATTTCAGACTTCCACTTGCTGATCTATCTATACAAAATGGATATGCTGCCGTTGCGCCAGCATATGGGACCACTGCTGGAGGCGGTGCGCTCCAAGAATCCCAACAAGGCGGCCGACTTCAAGGGCGAGGAAGTATGGAAGCTGCTCGAGTCACTTGTCCAAGCCAGCTCCACAGGCAGCGGGTAAGTAGACCACTCAAATCTAAATTTCTATCCAAATTGTGACTAATTATTGATTTCCACAGCGGGACCACCACTTATCCCAGCGGTGCAGCGGGCAGCACAGGCGCTGCGGGCGCCGATGCCATGGATCAGGATGCAAACACCTGGACTTGCAATCACTGCACCTTCATCAATCGCGGTGAACTAAACTCCTGCGAAATATGCTCGCTACCCAGATAAGCAGAACGATCAATAAGAGTCCACCCGTCAGAGCAACGCTACGAAATTCTGGTGTTAAATAAACTAAAGATTCAATCACACATACTGTAGCCGGAAGCAGGAAAATAGGGCGAGGCATCACAACCTCGTAGCATGCCGCGAGTTCTCTATAACTGTAACTTTGTGTAAGAGTTTTAAAAAAAAAGTAATTTATTTTTAAATAAACTTAAATTGTTGAGTATACTACAAGTCGCAATGTTTTCCGTTCCATTCTATAAGATTATCGGTGAAGGATGTTCAGTAAACTTGTCGCATCTGGCTCATACTAGCATCTTAAATGTTTTTTTGTTCTAGGTGTTCATGGAGGATCCTCGATCTGATTGTTCACCTAGTGGCCTCCGACAATAAACTGCAATTAAACATAATAATCGTACACTAAGCTAGGACTATTGAAAATTTTTGTTGCGGTTGTAAAAGTGTGCAAGCGATGCAACAACGACGGAGACTACACAAACAAAGCACTGGCAAAACATGTATGCAGCAATAATAAATGGCCATGTCCTAGCAAGGACATACATGTTTGCCTACCTGCCTCAACAGTTCTGATGTCGTCCAATTAAATTCTTTGGTTTCAAAACAAATGCTTCAAACCCTCCTGGGTTTGAACGCATACTAATTAAAACACCCAAAATTCCTATCCAAATAACTACACTCTCACACCAGCTTATAATTTGTCGCCATGCTCCTTCGTGACCAAGGACAATGTCAAGTTGCGCAGCATTTGCATCTATGTACCTGTGTTCCGCCTTGCTCGATTCTGTTTGTGATCTGTGGTCAATTTGCCAAGTAATGTAGCCAATTTTCCAAATATATTAGCCTGGCTATGTGTTTGTGTTGTCTTGTTGAAGACTTTTGGCATTGCAGCTTCGGTCTCTGATGTTAATTTGCATTTGTAATTAGAAATGACAGCATCTGCACAAGATATGTGGCTACAGGTGGTGCATGTGTTATTCAGTCCGGTGTGGGTTTTGCTGTTTGCTGTGATTTCTTCGAATTTTGAATCGGATAGAATTCTCGTGAACTAATTAGCTAAGAGACGCGGTATTTGCCATGCACTGACACACGCATGCTTTGACTGTCCACTCCAAATGCTTGCTCATACCCGCGACTCCGTTTTTACTCCCTGTACCCATAAAATGGGTACTAAATCTGTGCAAATGTATGTAACAGGCAGAAGGAGACATCTCCGACCCAATAAAGTATATATATTCTTGATCAGTATCAAAAGAGATTTCGATTTGGCCATGTCCGTCTGTCTGTCCGTCTGTATGAACGCGTCGATCTCAGCAACTATAAGAGCTAGAGACACCAAATTTGAAATGTAGGTTCCTGTATACCATACGCAGATCAAGTTTGTTTCATATTTCAGATATCTCACCCCGTTCCCCCGCAAATCGATAAAAACAATTTTACAGTAACAATTTTCAAGATATAGCTTTTAGATTTGGCATGTACAATACTTTAGTCTCTCTTAATCTACTGTCCAAATTTCAGTCGATCGAATAATAAACACGGAAGTTATTCACGAAAGAAGATTCAGTAATGCATACACGTCTTTGTGTATGTGTGTGTGTATGTGTAAGTGGACGTAGATGTGATTGAATGTTCTAGACCTGGGTACAGGGAGTTTCGTAGTCGGGTGTTCTCGACTATAGCATTCTTACTTGTTATGCATACGATTGGTGAAAGGGTTTGCAAAGTATCTTTCTAGACTTTGACTTTGACGCCCAGAGCTTATGTTTAACGTAGTTTGAATAGCAACATTTTTTGTGACTCCATTTGTCTGGATCTGTGTCACACTCATTGTTGGAATGGCCACTAATGAATAAGGTCACATCCAGCGCTGTTTCCCTACTTCATTGTCTTCTTGCTCACATTTCATATTTTTTCTGAGATGTTCAAGC
The DNA here is from genome assembly GCA_035043065.1 of Hirtodrosophila confusa. Lineage (NCBI taxonomy): Eukaryota > Metazoa > Arthropoda > Insecta > Diptera > Drosophilidae > Hirtodrosophila > Hirtodrosophila confusa. Next base: position 1,324,829 of record JAWNNI010000024.1, read on the forward strand.
GATGCAGCAATGGCGAATGTGGCCAAATGGCTACTCACAAAAAAAAATGGTCAAATACGTATGCAGCAAATCATGTTGGAAACTCTCGCAGAGGTGCGGCAATGCTACGCCCACTATAGCTTGGACGACAGTCCAATTTGATTTGATCCTTTCCGGCCTAATTTTCCAACTTTGTTTTGGTAATTAGAAATGGCCGCCTCTGCCCTAAATATGTGGCGACAGGTTGTGCTTGTGTGTCCTTTAATCTGGTTAGAGCGAATTTTGTTGATTTCGAATCCGATTTTGATTCGAATTTGATTCTCGGAAACTAATATAAGAGGTAAAGACCATGTAGACATGTTCCTGTGGAACTTGAAATAGCTTCGATTTTTGGCTTGCATGGTTTTTGGGCCACAAATTTCATTGGATAAAGGACTCTGAAGGTTTAAAATCCTACACAAAAATTAAAATTAAATATTTGTAATTTTATTGTCACACAATAAATACAATTGAGATGACAAATCAATCTACACATATTGTGTATGTAAATCAGTTCAGTTGGGGCTGCTAAGTACTATGAATGTCTAAAATATTGTTTTTTTTTTTGAGTTACATCTTGTAATTTTTATTTAACTAGTATTCTGCTACCATAGTGGCAGCTTGGCAGGTTGCATGTACAACTAAAAACTAACTAGAGCTCTTATTACATGGCCGGTACTTACATATGGGAATTTTTTATATATATTTTACATTATTTATTTATTATATTTTATACGATGGCCCTGGTGGGTGAGTCATTTGGGTGCAAGCGTTTTAGTCTTCTTCTTCTGATATTGCGGCGAGCACTTTCGCCACATAACCTCTTAGCCAGTGCATTGGGATGAGCCTCAAGTCGCTCTGCATATTTTTTAGCCGCATGCTGAACAACATCACTAACTTTAGGTACTCTTAGATCTTTTTCAATGTTACGCTGGCACATTTGCTGCCATTGATGGCAATGTTCCACTTGGAAGCCCATTCTGTGAAAGTGTTAATGTACTCCTGCAACGCAATTGCCGCAGTGCCGATCAGTCGGCTCCGAGTTAGCACGGCCGTGACGTCAGCGTATTAAAAATACGTGTTCGATTCAACAGCAGTTACACATTGGGGTGTTGGCATGTCTGCAGTGTATAACGTGTAGAGAGTGGGACCTAGGACACTGCCTTGTGGTACTCCAGCGCATATTGGTCTTCTTGATGATTTTGTGTCATCGACAACAAAACAAAAGGATCTCTCTTCCAGAAAGCTGCTAACTATCTTGGATAGCTGCGGTGTTAATAAATTCTTTAGCTTGCAACGCAGGCTAGCATGCCACACCCTGTCAAGGACTTGCTGGATGTCCATGAACACCGCTACAGCGTACTCTTTTTGTTCCATGGCTTCCACGACGAAGTTGACCACACGGTGGAGCTGTTCTGGGGTTCCATGACGTTTCTGAAATCCAAACTGACATTTTTGAATCGCCTGTACTACACTCTCTATCTGCAAAATCTGGTCCAGAATAATTCTTTCGAACATTTTTGCCAATGCAGGAAGAAGACTGATAGGCGTGTACGCATCAACCTCAGTAAGCTGCTTTTCCGGCTTGGGCATCATCGTGATCAGCGCTGACCTCCAGATTTATGGAAAGTGCCCCAATCTGAAGCTGCTGTTAAAGATCAGCACTATATACAGAATGCCTAAGATAATAAGAAAAGAATGTTCCTGAATTATGCACAATGTAAGAGAGGAATGGCATCTTTTAGGCGCACGTTGATAGTGAGACGAATTTTCGTAACGATTCTTTAAGAGTTTGAGCTCTACTAGAGATGGCAAAACAGAGATAATGTCACCATTCGATATTTCCGGTTGTGATAGTTTCAACTATCTATATTGTTGTCGAAAAACTATAGCTGCATTTTAATAAATATTTGTTTATTTATTTATGAATAATAACTTTTTATAATCATATAATATATATTAATAGTAATCAGCCTCAGGAATAGTATACATAAGTGTATTGTTGTTAGCTGATGTTATCTTGCAAAGATACTAATTCACAACACAACTGCAACATGTGTTTAGCTCATCGGACACAGCCAACAAGATGTTGTTTGTCATCTTTGAACGAACGTCAACTATAATAAATTTATGTGCACGAACAGAATTTAATTACGCTCTGTTGCACTGCAATTGTTGCACATGCGGCAACGCTGCACTGATCCACAAATGTGTTCAGCGGTGAACAATGCGTTTCTGTTGACATTCAAGCAAAGAGACTGCACCTGAAACTGAGCAGATACGACTACGCCTATCTTTTTGCCGAACGGCGCACAATTAATTGGTCCTGGCCATCAAAAATAGCATGTGCATGACTGCGTATCCTTGCTGCCAACGTCATAATAAAGTCCGGACATGCTCATATGCCTCACATTGTTTTATTCCACACGGTTGCAAACAGGAGCCAGCAAATCCAAATGTCGCACACTGGCATCCTTTCATCTGACCAGGCCCGTTTTAATGGTAATTCCCAATCACCACCCCAGGCCATGACCTTGGGAACGGGTGATGTGTACTATGTGGGTAGCTGGTGCCAGTTAATTAAATCAGCTCTTGCGGCCCGGCTGGTTTGCCGCTAATGGTTTTTACCTGATGCGTATTGGCGACGTGACTAGGAAACCATTAGCTAACTGAACAAGTCAGAAACAATGTTCATTTAAAAACGAGCTGAAGAAAGCCAGAAAAACGTATAACAGCCATGCTCGCCCTAATGGGGGGATTACGTCTACATAATCTTAAAATTTGAGTATTCGCGCTGAAATCATAAGAGATTGAATCTGACTCGATGTGTTTTAAATTATCAAACAGTATAAGATTTTCAGGAATTTTTTCCTTGGTTGAATGGAGAGCCTCAGACTCCAAATATCGAAATAATGCCATGAATTGTAATTTATAATAAGCTTGCAAGTCATTAATCTTGTTTACGCCTTTCGCTGCCGTTGAGTCGCGAAATCCAAAAAGCTAATTTAAACTTAATTCAAGCCATGGATCTCTCGATTCGAGCAAATGAGGATGTGTTTTCTATAATCCACGAAGATTAAATAAATGGTTGAAGCTGTTGACATTAAAACCAAATACAAATAATCAATTTCTGGGCGTCTATGTTATGGATCTTGGATCACGAAATTATTTTGGAAGGCTATTCGGTCTCCTTCAAGAACAGTTCACCCGATATTGACAAAAAACCCAATAAATTTATAAAAAAAATTGTTAGCGTAACCTTCGATTTACCAATACCCACCCGGATGAGCTGTTCGATTTTATTTACTCAATAGCTTATTAGGTTGTGAGAAATATATACAAAATAGCGTAACTCAATTTTTCCGCCCGTTGTAGAAAAACGACTGAAGTCAATCTAAGAAAAAACATAGCCTTACACATTTCACCTCGACCCTCATTTAGCGCCCGTGATGGTGATGGAAATTTTTTAATATCGGTCAGCATTCTTTTGATTTTGTTTTGATGCAGATTTGAAACGTTTTAAAAATTGAAAATTACCACGTTTTATTTTCTCATGTGTGGAGCATTGAAAATAAATTCGATTCAAACCACATGATGACCAATAATGTTAAATTTTAGAGCCTTTCCGCCCATGGGGATTAATTTTCTAAAATCGTTGAAATATGGGTCAAATGATTTTTTGTACAGATCCTTGAAAATGAGTTGGTAGCCTATTGGATGGGATGATAAACAAAAAAGTTTCACACTAGAGTTTTCCACGCTTGAGGGTGGAATTTCTTAGTGTGCACTTCCAGCTCGTTAGCTCTTTCGATTTGGGCTGCGCAAAAGTTATTTAAACTTGATATTATTCTGTCAAGATACATATATGTAAGTATTTTAGAATTAATTAAATATGAACAAAATGGGAAGACCTAAAAAAACAAAAGAAATCGTCAATTTTCAGAATCCACCCCCCCACCCATTTGCAAAAAGCTATCTACGCCACTGCCTAAGGATATAACTGTTTTCTTAAAAATATCCTCAGATTGTTACCATTTACTTACTTTACTTATACTTTATTGAATACATATATATATATATATAACAGAAACACAAATATCCTGATCTTAAAAGTAAATGTAAATGAAATGTAACTGAAAGCAGAAAAACTTCAATGTATCCACAAGATACTTTTAAATATGATAAGGGTTTATGAATGTATTTAATATATTAATATAAGATATTGCAATATGCCTGGGATTTCTGTTTGTTCTTTTAGCTGACTGTCTTGTGACACTGTGTGGCAAACTGTTGCGTATGTGGGGGTACAATAGTTTTAACTCTCAAGAAACCACAGGTGCAGGTCACAGGCACGGTTTGACTTTTGCCAGGAATAATAGTTAAGAGAACGTACTCTTTATTGAAAAAGAAAAAAAGGAAGAAAGAAGAAGAAACATTTTCGGCTGGTTCTCTCAGCTGATGAACCTGAACTGCAGCTTTTAGTCCTGTAAAGATGTGACCTCGTCTGTGCCTGACTGATACTAATACTAACGCGGATAACGTGCGAGTTGCGCACTGACAGACTGTGACCTGTTAACCCTGCATCGTTGCAGCCGTTTTTAGTCAGGTCAAATGGCGGTCTTTGTGGTGGCAGCCTTGTCATGAAGCTTCTGCTATAATAAGTGAAGGACGACAGCGCTTAAGTCAAGTCAACAGGTTGGAAAAGCTTTTTCATGTGTCGCGCGTAATTTGACTTACTTCTGGGAGCTAGGTTACTAGGACAATGAGATGCCCTGGAGTCTGTGCCCCGTCTGCCCTATATTACCGCTTAAAAGCTTAAAAGAGTTTGGCATTTATTCAGAATTCAATTTTCTCACAATATTTTATTTCATTAAATTTTGGTTGCAGGAATCAATACGGCAACGAGGTGCAGCGGCTGGCTCGCCCACTGCCGGTGGAATATCTGCTGGTTGATGTGCCGCCTCGACGCCCCTGCAGCCGCAGTACACATTTACGGAGTACGACAAACGCCAAGCATTCCCCATTGAGAATCGCTATATTGATGGACATCTGCAGGACTTTAATGCGCTGAGCAGTTATTTATCAGCCTGGGCCGAGGAGGAGTTCCTCGAGGCCATTTCAGACTTCCACTTGCTGATATATCTATACAAAATGGATATGCTGCCGTTGCACCAGCATATGCGACCACTGCTGGAGAAGAATCCAAGAATCCAAACAATGAGGCCGACTTCAAAGGCGAGGAAGTATGGAAGTTGCTGCCCATAAGCGTAATTTTGTGTAACCGTTTTAAGCAATTTTATATTTTTAAATAAAGTTAGATCCTTACCCTTCAATAAGGTTTATATTTCGCAAGATTTGGGGCCACTTCTCAAAAAATGATCTGCAATTGGGACGTATTAAAACATTTTAGTATTTAGTATTTAGTATTCTTAGCTAGCACTAAACAACAATTCTGTTGTAGTAGTAAAAGCGACAGGGCAGGCCATATTCGTTCATATTCAAGTTCGTTCAAACAACGTACAAATTTAGGCACAACACTATCTATAGTGTTACAAAATTCGATGTAATTAGTTGTGAAATCAGAATTTTGGAAAAAATTTAAAAATTTTGTTAGTGTACCTGCAAGTAATCAATTAGGTTAAAATAGTTATTGAATCAATCGACAATAAGAAGATGGCATTTCGCTTTCTTACTGGAAATATCCAACGACGTGCGCTTTTCAAGTCCATTTCAAAGGTTAAATATTTATAATTTATCTTTTATAATACAATTGATATTATATTGTACGTATTTATGCTAAAGGTGCCCTATGAAAGAAATGGACCAATAATTCGGCGTAGCTCGATCTTTGTTGGTAAGTCCCATTGTGATTCTCATATCAGTGAAATGGATGTTAACTAATGCAGTTATATAAACGCATAATTTGCAGAACCTCCAGTGCCGTTTTTGGAAAGGCCAAGCATTATTTTCTCAGCGGAAGCCCTAAAGCATCATTGGGGGGTAAGTCGGATATATACTCTTAATTGAACTCGTCGAAATATGTATTCTCTTTGCTAAAGCTAATCCTTTATCACACTTACCACAACTTTCACCTCAAATGGACTCACATGTTTTTAACTAAAAACTAGAAATGTTGCCTAGATATATATGTGCTACTACGAATCGTATCTAAGCATAATTTACGTCAATATAACAGAGCGCTAAAAGAGCGTTTATGTAAGAATATGAGTATTAAAAAGATTTCTTTGGGTTTACTCCGTGTGCTAAAAAAAGAAAGTCTTTCTAATGCTTTACTAAGAAATTAAATCATAGGCAACTTGTTCGCTATACAAAACTAACTACGCGTAATTTACAAATACGAGTACTAAATTTAGTAGAAAATTATAAATGTTTACTGGGTGTACGTATATGTGATGGAGAAAATGCACGAAAGAAAATAATTTGTAGGACTACAATAATATATTTTATGTGAAACATTTATTGAGTTTATATATATGTATATATATATGTATAATTAGATATTTATATATTATTACGCAGCGACAATTAGATGAGTTTTTGGGTATTGTGTGTTGTTGTCTAAAATGTAATTGGAGTCTGCAGTCAAATTAGCAAAACTTATGCGAAAACTAATACCGGCCTGTATGTTTGTGTATAGTGTGTGAGTGTACGTGTGCGCGCGCATGTTTGTGTGTGTACTAATTATGCGCTAATTAACTATATCTAAGTATACGTTATATATGTATGTATTTTGTAGTAATTTAATATACGTTTATTGTTTAAGAAGCTAAAGTTAAACAACTTTCGAAACAGCATTTAAATTAGTTGTAATACGCTTAGTAATTTCAATAACAATTTTTTGTGTTTTTTTTTTGCTGCTTAATATACAGCGAATATAAATGGTTATTGTTTTTTTTAGTTCAACTTGCAACACAAATTCTACTCATTTGAATGTTTGATTTTTTTGTTTTGTGTTATTAATGCTACATTCAAATAAACTACACACACACACCAACGTGTATGCTATATGTACTATTTACCAGTTTATATATATATATATATATATGTATGTATATATATATATATATATATATAGATTTTTTAGTATGTACGCGCATTATCATTAAATTGGTTCATCTTTCAACACTGCACTTAAGAACTAATGTTAGCTTTTGTTGGGGCTATATTGTATGCTGTTGAGAATATCCTTTAAAGGTCATGCATATACTCAACTTTTAAAATATATGTATATATATAATATGTATGTTGTATGTAGGTGTATATCTATGTACGAGTACAGTATCAAAGTTATATACTATGTATGTATATTGCTTATACGTTTTAACTGCATTTATTAACAAACATGTTGTCTGCGTGTGGTTGTTGAGACTTAGCCTTCATCTAGAGCACTTGCACTCCAAAACGCGTATTGTCCACATAAATAGTTGCTCTCATAATATCCATTCTACATACTTAGTTAGTATATAGCAAAAGATTGCTTCGCGTTTTCTTATAATCCAATATAATTCAAATTTAAATTTTTGTTATACCATTTTGCCAGCGACATGCACTTTGTTTTGCAATTGAAGACTGTTACTGTGTGTTAAGAGGTTTCATTATATACAAATGAAAGAAGATCTAAGGTGGTTATTACAAATGATAAGCGAATACGAGTATTACAGTGTTATTGTGTTATTGTTAAATTAAAAACAAACAAAATTGACTGCACTAAAAAGCGTGTGTAGTTAATTTAAGAAATAGTATAAGAGAGCATTGAAAACTGAACAAATATCATACGGTCTGTGCTACCAAATAGTTAAAACATTAGATGTTGTATGTAGAAATTGGATGTGGCAATCATTTGAAGTACATTACGAGAAACGAACGTACATTTTAGAAGTACGAGTAGTACGAGTACGAGTACATTATACAAAGTATATGTTACAAAGTCTAATATGACGGTGGTTTCTAATTCAACTATCAACTAATTGAGTATTATATTGTAAGATTATGCATTTATATCTAGGCTTAATGCTACATATTACACACTTCGAGTTATATATGTAGATACATTGACTTTCGTGTGCATTGTACAGCAAAAAATGCGTGCAAACTACTTACGACAAATTACATAAATTACTTTAATTTTTCTTTATACTATATATATTTTTATGGTTTTTTTTTTGGTTTTCTGTACACAATTTGCGTTTAGCCTTCGGTTTGAAATCAAATGCAAAATTTGGTTTATTTTTCAAATTACATTTTTGTTGCTGCTTTCACATTTATTTTATTGATTTTCAAATTTGGAGAAATATTGTTCAGCATTTTGAGGGGTTTTATGTTCTTTGTAGCTAATTGTTAGAGTAAATACAGTTTACATTTCATTTGTATATATAGAAAGAGTTATATATGGGTGTCTAAAGATCGCTACAAGTATAGAGCGAGATACAGAGCGACAGCAGTTACAGGTTTTTTGTATATAGATCATTTCCTGCTACACGCCATAATAAATAAATAATAGTTTTCAAACATTGCCATTGTGTATGTTGGCTGCAAATGTTACAATAAATACATACTTATGTGTACACACATATGAATGTATGTATGCGTCAATACAAGACATACGTATACATACATATATACTTGTAAGTATATCTCACAAACTTGTGTTATATCTGCTTAGTCCAAACTACAGTCAATTCAACTGGTTTATATGGTTATGCTTATGGCCTAGAAGATATACGTGACAACTTAGCACTAGAACCTTCAATTGTTTACCACTTTATAGTAGTTATCATTCGTTTTTTGTTTTGCTTTCAATATAATGCACTTGCTTATCCATTATAGTATTAAGTTCTTTTGAGAAACAAATTTACAACAGTTAGTAAGTTTTCTTTGTCTTTATATTGTTCAGAGGGCGCAAAATAAAACTCCAAAAATTATATTGCACATAATCTATTGGCCAACTAGTGGGAATGGGTTTCAAACTGGTTTTGTCTTACCAAACAAATGATGTCAACAAATCTTAATCCAACATGATTTTTTCGATTATTTAAAATTCCTCGTTGCGAAAATTGTACTGATTATTACGTTTAACAAGTTATTTTCAAATGAACAACTACTGCAATCTGTAGCTCTATGAGCATACATAAATTTTCATTTTTCATTAGATAGTTTCATAATATATCTCAGACTAGGATTATGATTAAAGCAAAGCCAAAATACGATTACAATATTGAAATCAATATATGTATATATAGACAGAAATACGGACTAACTGAAACTACATAAACGAGTAAATCAAATTTAGTGAATTGTTTGCGGTTTTAAGGTCTTTTCGGTTTTATCATGTCAATTAGTTGCTGGAAGACGAGTCTAAGTTATGTTTATTTTTGTTTTTATTTATTAGTGAGATAGTACGCACTAACCACTAAGAAGAATTTTGTGGCCTTACTCACCTCGTATATAGTCGGGCCTTTATAGTACTTGTTAGCCCCGTTAAAAGAAATCCTCTGCTGTTAAATACATTTAAAAATTGAACTGGGTGTTGAATTCGTTCGTTTCGTACGTTAAGTATTTGTTGTATTCTCCCAAAATATAGCTCATTATAATTGATATGTGACGAGCCGATAAGAGTTACGTTTCTTGTTTATAAGAAAACGTTTTCTCTTGTTAAATATACATTATGTTTACATATTAAATTTGGTTTTCATCTTTATGTTTTTCGGTTCATAGGTATATAAATGTTGCTTAACACTTAAATTAGTTTTAAATACGACTTTTGTTTTATTACAATTGTTGTTTTGTTGTTCTTTTGTCTTTGAATTCGTGTTAGCAATTAAAAATAATCATAAATAGCCGTTTACTTTGTGTTTGAAGTATATATGTATTTATATTTAGCAATTAATAAGTAAATAGCATTTGTTATACATATGTATGTAATCCGTATATAAGAGCTTAAATACTCAGCTGTATTGCTTTAAATTATTCAACACGTTATGACTTAAGTTCAATGCTTAAAACTAATTTAAATTTTGACATTTTTAATATGATAAATTATATATTTTTGTAGCATTTGAAGTTGATATATATATATTTATTATTAATTTTTATATTTTCACAGGAAAATAATTGCTTTTATTCTTTATTGTTTACGTTTTTGTTTTGGGGTCTTTGTTTATACTTACTTATTGTTGAGTAGATAGAGTATTGATTTGTGGCTATGCACATCAATTGACTAGCTTGTTAGAGTATCTGTGTGTCTGTGTATAGTTCATTAATAAATAATAACAATGCCAAACAATACACAAGAAGCCAAAAAATGTCAATTAACTAAAGTCTAAAGTTTTCACTGACAGTTGTAACTAAAATAAATATCAATTTGTATTACACTATGAAATAACCTGATTTGTGATCGAATTTCGCTAAAATTTGGTCCTCATTAGTCACTCGAATCAACTACGTTAATTATCTGTAATCTTCTTTGAAGCATATTAAGAATCCTTGCCAGCAATCTGGACTGGGGGTATCATTCAAAATCTCTTTCAAAACAAGACACTTTTCCATTACCGAATGTTCGAATTCGTGTACAATTTTTACTGTCGACACCTTCAAAGTGATATGCGTTTTGTAGCTTCACAACAACAGTTAATGATGCACCTAGGTTTATGAAATGTTTTCTTATTTTTTTTTGGTTTTTTCATTTTGTTTGAAGTACTCTTAGTAAGTATTTTGCCACATTTTGAGACGCCGTCCTATATATATAATAGATATATACATATAATATATTAAAGGTATGTTTTTCTCTAATTGAATATATCACGGTCTTGCTAAATATCGCTGTATGCATGTAAATATCTATAAAGTTGTCACTCGACTTTAGTTCTATGTTAAGAGTACGAGTATGTATGTATGTATATTTTTGTATACGAGTATATGTATGAGAGAACATCAACATTATCCAACTAGACAATATAGTTCAATAGCTAAAACCGACTACCAAATATTGCATTGGCCTTCGTTAAGAGTTCTGGTTATAATTTTCAGTTGTTAGGTAATTTGGTTTACGAATACTGACACTTGAATGCTGAAACACAGTTGATCTTATTGTCATATGATGTATGTATTTATACATATAATGCTATATAATGCCTTCTAAATGGGAATTGTATTTGTTTGTAGTAGTATACTGTGAAAAGATGATATGGATTGCAATTGGGTTTCAATTTTTTTTGTTTTGCATTCTTTTACAGATTGTATATACGAGTATACGAGTATGTTGTATGTATATAGAAATTTACGCAATTGACTACTGAACATGTTTCATCATGCTTTTGTTTTTATATGTATGTTCTATATAGCTAAATATGTATGTAGTACTATATAAGTTAACCTACAAGTAAATAAAACGAACTCCAATATGACACTACTAATTTGTAGTGTGTATATATATATATATGTGTGTGTGTGTGTCTGTGTGTGTGTGGTATGTGAATATATATTACAGCAATTTGTTGGTCGTATAACCGACGATATTTGGATTGTTCGTATTGTTGATGAAATATTAAAAATGTAGCTACCACAAAATAAGACAGTAATATTTCAAAACTGAACATTTCAACTAGTTCTATGGTTGGTTTTTATCAAAATTATATGTATATGTATATGTATATATTTACCGATATATATAAAGAGCGCTATATATGTTCTGTTACTAGGTATATATCAAAATTCGCAAGCTACTACTTGGGATTATTATTTGTTGGTATCAAAACATTTCATTAGACAAATTTCGTTTAAAAATGTTCATTTATATTTTTGATTATTTTCGAATTGAGTTTCAGACTGTCGCAACTGTTACCAAGTACAAAACTAATTTGGCGACTTTTATCACTTTGAATTAATGTAGAATGTAAAAAAGTAGAACAGAGAAAGTAGAACGTGTATCGGAAGCATACAGTTTGATATGAAGACAGGTGAAAATGTATGTTCAAACAGAAAAATGCCTTAAAGCAAAAATTAAATTTGACTACAGTGCATGGCTGAAATCTCCGATCTTTATAAGTATATAAACATTTCTTACTATTGAGAATTATATTATTGTAAACTAATATTAAAGTCTAAAGCATTTTTTGACTTCTTGCGCTAAAAATAAATTGAAAATGCAATAGTGAAAATATTCAATATTTATTATTAAAATTAAATTATAATATTATATTTGTATATATATGTAACAATGAATTTGTATAAAAAAATATGTATGTAAAGTTAGTTCATTTACAAAGTGTAGCCATGAAGAAGCATACAAATTGTCAGGGTAAATCAAATCTTACACTGTATATAATACTCTGAGATCTAACCAACGCTTTTGTTTTTTATTTTTTATTTTTGGGGTTGGAGGGTTGGACTTTAATATAAAATAATATTGATAAGTACTTGTTTGAATGGCACCAATAGCTTTTGTGGAATGTGTTTGGTTAAGTTCTTAAGCATAAATAATAAATAAATAAACTATGCGAATAAATAAGTTTTGTGTGTATGTGTGTGTGTGTGTGTTTTTAAGTCGATAAATGGAGCATTACGAGTCTAAGGTTCAGCCCAGCAAAATGTTATAATTTGCGTGTTGTATAATAATCTTTGGTATGCGAAATATGAGACGACCCAGGTTTGTGGGGTTGGGATGCAATTTCTGTACAAAAGCTAATTAATGGAAATAATGTATGTAAGATAATATGCCCAGGTATACTAATAACATACTCACCTTCAAATGCAGCAGACATACAAAACAAGAACACAAATTCCCCACCTGCCAAATGCGACACAACATCTACACATGGTGATAAGTAGAGGAGAGCACAACATTTACAAAGTGTGGATACGAAATTTGAACAAAATATATAAATAAAATGAATATATTTGTGTAAATATATATAAATGATAAGTCAACTATATACAGGCCAGTAAAAAATAATAATAAAAAAACACAAATTCTTTTTATTTTTGCTCGATTCATTAGCAAAGATTCGTTTTTTTGTTTTTTGTTGTTTTTGTTGTAAACCAGTTTATTAAAGACAAAAATTACTTCAATTGTTTCTGTCGCAATTATAATTATGTTCTTCACATACATATAAACTATATATACATACGCAAAATATTACTTTCAAATGATAACTAAGTAAATATTAAAATAAAATTAACTTCAAACATGCAAGCGAATCAAATGTTTATAGAGTATACAGCGCCTCCAAAACGCTCTCTGGCGGTTTTTAAAGTATTATAGTATGTATATAAATGAAGTGTGTGTATGTAGGTGTGTGGGTGTGTGTATAGTAATTGTGTATGTATTTTATATTGAATGCAAAAACTCAAATGCAAATGCTACAACTAATCAATTACAAAATAATACTATTTCTAAGGAGAAGGGGGGGAAGTTGTGTGGTGTGTTGTGTCATTAATACAATAACTACAATAGTAAGTTTTACCTGGTTGTTATGTTATGCGCATGGAAAAAATTATAAAAATTATTACTGAAAGCAAAATACGAATTATAGTTTCAAAACCAATTCTCAATAATCATTGAAGATTAGTAAATTGTGCCAACTCTTGCATTGAGGGGGCGGGGAGTGGCACCCAACAAACATTACATTATTTCAAGTGCAGTCTATGTATATCCACTGAAACGATGAAAGTTTTCATACTTTGGACTGTCGACTGGTTGAGCATTTTGCTGGCCTTAAACGCTACAAAAAACGAAAGCAACTAAACTAACTTAGGAGAAGGAGCACATGAGAGCGATATATACTACATATGCTCATAATGGTTACGAGGATTATGTTGTGTGTAATGCATGTACGATATAAGAAAGTGGATTTGGGGTTTCTTTAGGGCCTAGAGTTCGATGCACAGTACACAATAAGGAAAAGGATCGCAGTCCTGTTTTATTTGCAACTTGTTTGTTTTCTCTTTTATTAAGAATAAGAAAACTGTGTATGTGTGTGTGTGTGTGTGTGTGTGTGTGTGTGTTCGGAGTATATGAGTAGGTGTATGTGATGTATGTTTGTTGGGCCTCTGTCTATGTCTCTGTCTCTGTCTAACTGCTATGCTGGGTGAATTAAATTCGAGCTCGAAACTAAATAACTAATATGATGTGTATTTTATGTTTTTTTTGTTTTTCTCATATTCGTTTCATTTCGTTTGTTTTCTTTACTTTCTTTTATATGCCTTATAAGTTGCTTTATTATTTTAGGTAATTTTAATTTTTTATTATACATATTTTTTATGATACGAGGCTTGAGCAAAAGTTTAGTTTATCTTTTTCGTCCTCTTTGATTTAAGTGGCGCCTCTCGCTTTTCGTTTTTGTTTTGTTCAATGAGCTTTGATAATTTTTAATTTTTCGTTATGCTTTTGATTTTATAAATATGTATTTTATATATGTATGTATGTTATTAATGTTATATAATAGGTTTAGGTATTATGCACTAAAAATTATATAAACTGCTACAATTAAACGCAATCACAATCGGTGGTTTTTTAAAGATTTTTTGTTTTTCTTTTTCATAATTTTTGCTTTTTGGTTTAATTTTTGCTTATGTTTTTCATCTATTAATTTAGCATTGCCTTACCGGCGACTGCTGTTATTATTGTTGTTCAATTTCTTGCTTATATTGCTTATCATGTTTGCTATTATTATTATTGAACGCATATAATTTACCTTTGCGTGAGGGGGAAGGGTCTTAAATATAATACTTATAACGCTTTCATGTGTGTTTGTATATATATGTGTGTGCTTGTTTGTTTGTTTTTGTGTGTGTGTGTGTGTGTATGTTGTGTGTGGCACTAAGAAGTAAGTTAACTCAAAGGTAAGCCTAATTCCGCTGAGTCGCAGTGAAGGGCACGAGTTATCTGTGTGTGTTTTAGTGATTGTGTGTGTGTGTGTGTGTGTGTGTGTAATTGTTATATGCAAATGACCAAAAGAGAGAGAGAGAGATAGGAGAGTGGGAGACGGGAGGGCGGGCACAGCTTAGACATACATGCCCATGCCATAAACGCTGCTCCAGTCGACGCCCTGGAAACTGGACATATCCACATTGGCCAGCGCATAGTTGGGATAACCGCCGCCCGGATTGGCAGCGGCAGCGGCAGCGGCTGCAGCCGCATTCAATGGATTGCCAGCGACCAGGGCTGCCTGCTGGGCAGCGGCAAGGGAATGAGCATTGGCGTTCGCCCCGTTGGCGGCATTGGCGGCCAGGGCAGCGGCCGCTGCTGCTGAATGCGCCTGCGAGGCGGGATTGGAGGCGGCGGCGGCTGCAACGGCGGCGGCAGTGTGATGTTGATGATGTTGTTGTTGCTGCTGATGCTGATGCTGCAGTCCGGCAGCCGCTGCGGCATGGGCATTGTGCGACTGCTGCTGCTGGTGCTGGTGGGCGGCCACCGCGGCGCTCTGGGCCTGGTGAGCCTGCATCAATGCGGCATTGGCAGTGGCGGCGCTGGCGGGTATGGTGTAGGGTGCATATCTAAACGATGGCATCATCGGAAGAAAGAGAGAGTTTCTGCTTAAGTGGGATTTAGTGGCACTTGATTGCGGTTCCACTCACCTGACGCTGTGCAGCGCTGTCTGTGGATATGAGGCAAGCAATTTGCCAAAGTTGCTCTGATTGGCGGCCATTGTGGCAGCGGCGGCTGCGTTTTGTACTTGAAATGGATTCTGGGATATGAGTGCCGCCTGCTGGGCGGCCGCTGCAGCAGCCGGCGACTGCAGCAGCTGTGTGGGTGTCTGCAACATGGCTAACTGATTCATGGCGTTAACGCCAGCGCTGCGCCCGCCCAAAAGCTGGCCAGGTGCCGTGGGCAGCTGAACGCCCAGAGTGCCCAGCATGATGCGCTTCTGGAGCAGCTGGGCGGCCGGGGTGACGGCCTCTTTGGGTTGCGCCTTCTTGCATTCGACCTTCTTGTTTTTGATGGTGTGAAAGTGAATTTCACAGACACGATCCACAACATCCTCGTTCTCGAAGGTGACAAAGCCAAAGCCGCGATGGCGCTTCGTCTGCTGATCCATCAGCATCACCGTCTCCTCGACGGCTCCAAATTGACTGAAATATGCCTTCACCTCCTCGGCGGATGTGTCCTGCGAGACGCCGCCCACAAATATCTTTTTGGTCTTATTGGCCTGACGTGGTCGGTTCTTGGGCGTGGCATGCTTCGGATCAATCTTCTTGCCATCCAGCGTATGTATGGGCACCTTGAGCACCTTGTCCACGGTGCAGGGTTCTTGGAATGTGATGAAGCCAAAGCCGCGACTGCGCTGCAAGTGTGGCAAGACAGAGAGCCAGCGAGCGAGAGAGAGAGAGAGAGAGAGAGAGGGAGAAAAAGACAAAAGAGAGTCAGAGTTTAGCGATATTAGACAAAAGAGCGGACGCTTCAATTGGTTACGAATACATATACATATATATAAGGATATAAGACTAAATTGCAAAGTGATCAGCTAATTGCAAGTTAATAATTGTAATGTCCTACAGAACGTTAGCAAAAGTCCAACAAAGTAAGAATCAATCAATCCATCAAAATATCGTCAACAGGTCAAAGTTGATGCCAGCAAAAAAACCAATACAAATAATTTCAATTCAAATCAAAATAGTTATTAACATAGATACAAATGCTTTGCACTAGAGTTTTCCTCCATATGCTGCTCAATAATAGACTGATTGATTGACAGATTGATGCACATATACATATGTATGTATGTGATATATATATGTAAATATATATATATGGGCGTGACACCTTGTTACGCTTCTCGTGTTGCTTCACGTGAAGAAAGCAACAGCAAACTAGTACAAACTTGAAGAAGTAAACACACACATATACAAATTATGCTCAACTAGGAACTAAAACTCTTACTAAATACTTGTTCAATCGATCGGTATATCAAATTCAATATCAATATCAATATCAATATAGTTAATATTCAATGGTCCTTCAATAATAATTCCACTCTAAGTATATACAACAATCTTTTGGATATCAAGATTTGTGATCTTTTCGTTTAAATAATATTTAAAGTAAATACAAAGATAAGTACATATGAGGCTTTATAGTATATGTAATAGTAAGTTCTTATATGCAGTATAGAGAGTCAGTTTGATAGAGAAAGAGTAGAAACGGAGCAACGCATTTACTAGGCCAGTACGATATACTTATGTGATGAATTATTATAAATACGATTAACAAATAGCTTTGGGCTTATCCCATTCAATTGCTTGTTAGATTACAAAAACCAGACTTAATATTATAATATAATTATTACTATTATTTTTTGTTTTTTTTTTATTTTCTTTTTGTACAAAAATGAGTTTGATGTGTTTCAAGTTGCTTACAATATGTTTTCTTTATATTCTGTACGATTACGTAATTTACAATTTTAAATTCAACAGTTCACTTAAGCCTATGGCGTTTGTTTTACACCCTTGCAGGGGAACTATCTAGTCTATAGAGTCTCTAGAATTACTTGTGCGGGTAATAAACAAATTTCAATTTTTATCATTTCGAAATTTAAAGCTTATTTCTAAATTTGTAAGCTAGATTCTATTTGGATCTTGAAGCGTATATTTGCTTCTGGTACTAGTACTCTACTTTTTATATTAGGCAACTTCTTGGGTTATTTTAAATAACTCTATAAGAAAGAACTCTATTTTCGTAAAAAAACTACGTTTCTTATCGAATTTGATAATATTTTTCCCAAAAATATATATTTTAAAAGGAACTTGTTTATGTAGCACAAGTAAATCAAACTGTCATATAATATTCTATACATGATATATATATAAAGAAATATATATATAGTATAATAAATATACCACACTATACCTGTATCAATATCTTAAAGGGTTCGAAGGAAAGTATATTTAGGAAATCGACAAAATAGGATTTGAAACTCTGGGGGGTAATTAGTAATAACCTAGTTTATATTAACTATTATGGCATAATGGTTCAGAAGTGGGAATAATAAATAATAATTATGTTTCCATTAACTTTACAAGCCGACTTGTTAAAATATTATATATTTGTTTGAATTTCCTTTGATTGTAGTTCGGATCTAAAATGATCCCACAACAGAAACCAACAATATAAAACAACTAAATTATAGATATATATACGCATATATAATAGGTATGTGTACTACAAAACAAACGCAGGAAATTAATAAGTAAATAGTTAAGAAATATATGCCAAGGAAATAATAAAGCACAAACTAAACACAAGAAATATTACAATATTATAAACTTAAAAGTAGTACATGAATCAATTAACAACTAACGGATACGTGGCATTAATATTGGTATAATATTTGAGCTAGAACTAGATTCTTTAGAGATAATGTGATAACCTATGATACAAACAAACGAATTGCCCAGCAAAAATCGGGGCATTTGTGTCACATCTTACTTCTAGGAGGGTTTTTTTTTGATTTTGATTTTGATTTTGATTTTGATTGTATTTTATTGTACTTATTTTGTTGGGTGGTTGGCACAAGTTAAGGGTATATAAAAAGTTGCTGCAACTAAATGACAGCGTCTAAGATTTTGCTCTATATGTAGAATAAAGTTATATGTGGTATATATAGTATTACGTATGTAAAATACTCTTAGTTAGTTTTAGGCGGCACTTAATCGCTTGCTTATCGAGAATATAGTATAAGTAGTAGAGTTGTAAGTATGCGTTTAGGAATTTTGCTGTTGGGTGAAACGCTAAGTAAACCAAGTACACAATACGAGTACGGGTACGAGTACGAGTACATTTAATTAGAATACGATTATACGATTATTATTATTATTATTATTATGTATTAAGATTGCTCAGAGTTATACGAGATACGAGATAGTACGATGCGCCAGCTGAATATACGCTAAACGATTTTATACAGTTAATTGATGTTTTTTTTTTGTATTTTTTTGGTTTTTGTTTTTTTTGTACCTAAGACATTGTTAACGATTTCATCTTCACATCCTTTTTGGGGGCCGCCTCGGGTTACCTGTGCAACAGCTGCGACTGCGCAGTCCGACAGCTGCGCACGCGTCAAAGTTCCAGTTCCAATGCTGCCAGTTGGTTCCGCTTTGCTCACTTTTCAAGTATTTTTCATATGGATTGATTATACGATTATATTTTAGTATTTCATACATTTTTCAACTACATATGTGTACGAGTATACATATACGCTAGCTAAACTTTGGATCCTATGCTTAAAACTAGTTGTACTTCGTGTTCCTAAAAGGACTCAGCGCGCGCACACACACACACACACACAGGGGCATACACACTCACACTCACACACACACACACACGTAAGCCAGTTGACAAACCAGTTTTTATTTTTCTCTTTTGTTTTTGGGGGGCACAAAAGGTGCATTGTGTTATATAGTGTTGCTCCTTGTATAGTTAAATTTTTTAAAGGGCAAAATGTTTGCTTGCGCTTGTCTGCCCGTCTGCTGCTGGAAGGACAACCCCCGTTAGGGTCAGGCGCTTGCGAATAAACAGTTCCAGTTGTCAATTTTCAGTTTCCAGTTTCCAGATCCCGCTGTCTATATCATGTTTTTGAGTTGTATTTGCCGTAATTGCGCAATTGCGCGCCGCTGGCTAAACTACCCTGAGACCAGTGCCAGAGTTGTGCCATTGTCCTGTGCCAGGATATGGGGGGAAAAACAGCTGCGCGCACAGAGCTCTCAAACGGCAGCTGCTACTTTTAATGGCCAACAACGCGCGCGCTAAACGCAGCAGCAACAACAACAGCAATGTGTGTATATACATATATATGTACGTACATATGTATATGGTTTGTATGACTTTGATGTCTGGGCTGCGCTTATCAAGCTGACAAATTGCTTAATGCGCGTGCTTAAGATACAATTTCCGCTGCTGGCCGTCCCTAATATGCATGGACGCTAGTGTAATGCGGACTGCTTTGACTGCTTTAGGATAAGCTAAGTGACAGTGCCTTTAAAACTGTACAGCAGCTTGTCTGACTGATTCAGCAACAAGCAGGCCTAATTAATTGTTTATTACAGGTACAGTGATGGCTGGCAAATTAGAAATACTAGCATATTTCATAATTGACAGGAAAATACGTTTCAATATTTGAAATATTTATGTATGTATGTATGTGTATTTAAGATTTTAGTTATGGAAAATGGATTTATCAATATAATGTGCCCTGCTATTTTATTATTTTTATTTATGTACTTTATTTCTTTTTGCTGTTTTGGTGGTCGTTTGTCCTTCGTTTGACACGTAGCAAAAACTGTAATCCTAAACCAGGCGGAGAGAGGAATACATAATGCGAAAGATGCTAAAATAAAGGAACATGAGCTCCGATTGCTGTTTTTGGCCAGACAAAAGATTAAAGACACGTCTGTTGTATATCACATATTGTAATTGTTGTTGTTGTTGTTGCTTTTGCTGCTACTGCTGCAGTCGAAGGGCAGCTGCAGCTGCGCAATGACAAACCGAAAAGGTGTGCAAAGGGAGGGTGAGAGAGCGAGCGCGAGAGAGAGACAAGCAGAGTCGGACAATCGGAACGTAGCTGTAAAACGAAAATCTGCACAGAGAGCCAACAGAGAAACGCAAACACAACAATAAAAGTAGAAGGTACCCAAAAAGAGGTTAAATTCGCATTGAGTAGGTAAAAATAATTGTTTGAAGTTGAAGTAGTAGAAAAATGGGCATGGAAATATAGAAAATAGTAGCTAAAGACAATAGACATATAGTAGTAGAGGCATAGACTACACTGGGCTTACCTGTGTTACCGGATCCTTCATGATGAGCACGTCGGTGACGGTGCCAAACATATTAAAGTACTCCTTAAGCTTCTCCGAGGATGTCTGCCAGCTGAGGCCGCCCACAAAGAGTTTGCCGGGTGCCGGGTCGGAGAGGCTGCCGCCGCTGTTGCTGGGCGTGGAGCGGCCCGATGAGCTGCTTTTGATGCTCAAATTAGCAGCGCTGCCGTTTTGAGCAGCGGCTCCATTCACATTCTCTACCTTGAGCAGCGCCAATGCGGCTTGTTGAGCTGCCGCCTGCTGCTGTTGTTGCTGTTGGTTGCCATTGGTTATAGCGACAGCATTCTGTGCATTCGCCTGATCCTGTCCAGCTGTTGCCTGCTGCTGGGCTTGGCCAGCGGCGCTTTGCTGTGTCTGCTGCTGTTGTGACTGCACCTGAGCCTGAGCCTGGGCCTGAGCTTGAGCTTGAGCTTGAGCTTGAGCCTGGGCTGCAGCGGCGCTCTTGAGCACCGCCGCTGTGGTCAGAGTGCCATTCATGGCCGCCACATTGCTGTTGGCTATGGAGGCGACCAGCGCGTTGTGCAGATCGCGATTGTGATGGGGATCGATGAGGCCAGCGGCGGCAGCGGCGGCGGCGGCGGCTGCATTATCAATTGGATTGCTGTGGGCAAAATAAAAATTGTCAGCGTTAAGCAAATCGTCGCGTGACCCCCCCGCCGGTGGCTGCTGCTGTTGCTGGTGGTGCAACATTGTGGCGCCTTCCTTAAGCGCGTGCATTTCCTGTTTCAGCTGAATCTTGAAGGCCGTTTCGCGTAACTCGGCAATAGAAGTCACTTTTTAATGTATATAATTTATAATTCTCGAAGTTTTCTTTGGCAATTCGTCGTTTTGTTTCGCTGCGTTTGGCTTTTCTAACTTTTTAACTGGGCGTTGCTTTAACTTTTGTTTTTGTTGCCAATGGCAATGCCTGGCGCTTAGTTATTTAGTTATTTGGTTTCAACAAGCACATAAATTAGTGCAAATGTTTGCACAGCACGAAACGGGAATGCTACACTTGAAAATATACTGGCATGGCAATGACTATAGTTCCACACAATATGCTATATCTATGTAATTGCGTTCGTCTTTTCTGTACGTCTGCGCGGCGCGACTGTAGAATTCTGAATGCGTCGCAGGATGTGTGCGAGCGTTGCGAAGGTAAGCGGAGCCCAAAAAGTAAGAAAAATTCAACGAATGAGCGTGCGCAGAGGCATTCGAAAACACACACACAAAGAGCGACAGCGAGAGAAAGGTAGAGAGTCAGCAAAGACAGCTGTCACATATTTGTATGCATGTATGTGTGTGTATGTGTATGTGGGGTTGCCCTACACTCACTCTAGAGGGTTGCCAGGTAGGAAGCAGGACACACGAGCAGTGTTGCATAGCTTATCAGACAGGTGGCAGTGTTGTTAAGTGTTAAATGTGTTGACTTTCTAAGTGTTTTCAAGTGTCGGCTGGCGCTGGAACCACTTAAAATGATTTAAGGGTGTGAACGGATGGGAACACGTTATAAACGAATGCTAAAAAGAACCAGTGATTTGTATGGCTCTTACATTAAAAGCCATTACGATATTTTGTTCATCAATTGACTGCAAAATTAAAAAATACTTGCTGTATAAAAATTATATTCTAATCATGTTTACATATTTGAGTACTCTTGAATAGATCATTCTAACTTGTTGGGAAAGTAATCTATTCATGTCCATGTCTGACAAGAATTTCAAAGCCATAATACTCCTCCTTTTTTCGATCTTTCCCTTTCAAACAGGCACTGCCAGTTATTATAATCTGCGCGATTGGCGTCACTTTGGAAGCGATTGCCATAATACGTCTTTCTATAACCCGAGACGATGTCTATTATACTAAAAATACAGCGCCATGTGAATTTGTTGAGACACGGCCGGGATACGCTGTGCCCATACGCAAGGTCCGTAGATGTTTTACAAAAATTATTTCAAATAAACCACTTATATGGCATTTCTCCTACAGTTTGTGACCTTTAATCAAAAGTATGCAAATCCACCCGGTCTGCTTGAGGCCTTGCAAGGCGATGTCAATGGTCCGCCGTGTAAGTTTTCAAAAATGTTTCAGATTTTCAGCGCTTCCTTGCAATTTGACGCCTCTCTGTGAACTGGGAATGTCCTTTTTTTGTCAGCTGAGGGCAATATGTATATTCATATGTATGTACATATATGCTGTTTTCAGCTGAATTTTGGCTAATTGTGGTTCACTTTGTCGACTTGGAGGCGTTGAAAATTCGCATAGAAATTACGAAAAAGAAAACAATTTAATAACAATTCATGCAAAATTTCCTTCCAGTCGACAATAGTACCGAAAAAGAAAAAAGTGAAAAAAGTGACAAAGGTGGCGGCGGTGGAATTAGCGCCAAGGTTATAGCAGCCAATGCTGTCTTAGCTGTTGGAGTTATATACTTGGCCACGGTTATATAGAAGCGTCAAGTTCAGGGCGATGGCCATCTCATAACTAACAATTAATAAAACTCCCAATTTGCGGGTACCTCTTTGCAGCCAAAAGTGGGGATGAAACCAAAAAAAAAAATAGACAGCAATGAAGAGACATCATCCCGCGGGCGCTTCAATCCATATTTCAAAATTTCAATATCTATAGGGGGAACAATTTAGAAGGATCAACACGCATAAATTATAAAGATTATGAACAAAGATTGTTGATTTAAGAAAAATAAATTCATTTTTTAAACTTTAATTTAATGCGTTAATAAATAAATAATTAAAATAAACCAAACAGGATATGAAAATCAATCTGTTTTTTTATTTTATTTTTTGTAATTTATTCTTTGTTGCCCACACTTGACAAATGAAATTCGAGATGTCCTTTGCGAACAAAAAGCCGCAAGACCGGAAAAGGTTTCACTTGCAAAGCATGTCAAACACCTGTATACAAGCTGTTTTGCAAGCACTGGAAATGAGTAGACGCACACAGCAAGCAGTGAACATGCAGTACTACACCATGCTGCACTGCAGTGTCAAGCAGTGTAGCGCGTAAATTCAAATTCAAATTCAGTTGAAAGCTTTTGCGCGCGCATGGAAATGCGAGGTGTGGATAAAAAGTAATGGCAGTTTTGCAACTTCGTTTCACATAAAATGAGCAAGCCTTTTCGTTGGATTGTTTACATAGAAACAGCTACAATCAGCGATTATATATTGATTAAGCCACAGTTTTGACGACGCGTAAGCGTAGTTTCTATAATCGTTTTTTACTCCCTGTACCCATAAAATGGGTAAAAAGGGGGTATTACATCTGTGCAAATGTATGTAACAGACAGAAGGAGACATCTCCGACCCTATAAAGTATATATATTCTTGATCAGTATCAAAAGAGATTTCGATTTGGCCATGTCCGTCTGTCTGTCCGTCTGTCCGTCTGTCCGTCTGTCCGTATGAACGCGTCGATCTCAGCAACTACAAGAGCTAGAGACACCAAATTTGAAATGTAGGTTCCTGTATAGCATACGCAGATCAAGTTTGTTTCATATTTCAGATATCTCCCCCGTTCCCCCGCAAATCGATTAAAACCGTTTTACAGTAACAATTTTCAAGATATAGCTTTAAGATTTGGCATGTACAATACTTTAGTCTCTCTTTATCTACTGTCCAAATTTCAAGTCGATCGGATAATAAACACGGAAGTTATTCACGAAAGAAGATTCAGTAATGCAGCGAGAGGGGGGAATAAGAAGCACAGCCACTTTTGCCGCCTGTGTGCGTGCGTCTTTGTGTATGTGTGTGTGTATGGGTAAGTGGACTTAGATGTGATTGGATGTTTAAGACCTGGGTACAGGGAGTTTCGTAGTCGGGTATACTCGACTATAGCATTCTTACTTGTTTTTTTGTTAAATTTTCTAACTGATCAGCGACATTTTTCTTATTTGGCTATCGTTAATCATTTTTCATCGGTTGGGTTGCGCGCCATTGTTAAAGCCTTGAAGGTCTTCTAAGCTTTTTAAACGCACCTCGCATTTACTGCGTCACTGTTGACGTCTCCAGCGAATTGTTGTACTTTCCCTGCTGCTAGCTGCCGGCACTTGCTTCCATTGCAGCTGCGCAGTGCGTGGGGCAGGACGAAAAATAGTCAAGAATATCCCTTAAAATCATTTGTTAGGACAATTTTCATACTTGTGCTCTCTAAGCAAGCGGCATTAAATTGAGCCAGATTTACTGTGTGTGTGCGTGTGTGTGTGTATATGTGTGTGTGTGTGTGTGTATGTGTGGGTGTGCTTGTGTGTGGGTGTTAATCAAAAACAAATCGAGGCAGAGACGCTGGCAGCGCACAAATGCGTTATGTGCGTTATTGATTTTGGGGGACAGCCTCGCAGACACACACACATAGACACACCTGCCCACACACATGCACATACACACGGTCAGACAGCCAGGAAGAGGAAATAATGCCAAAGGATATTAAATATATGAAAATAGATTGCAAAATAATTCAATAAGGCCAAAGGCAGAGCAGCAGCTGCATGCAATTTTGGATGAGATGTGTGTGTGTGTGTGTGTGTGTTTGCGTGTGTAGGTGTCCCGTGTCCTGCCGGTTATTGAACTTGGTAATTTTTGAACAATGGTTGGCAAAAAATGGGCGTGTCGTGCGCAGCCTTTTGTCAGTCGGGCAGAAGACATTTGTATGGCCGCTGCTACTGACCCAGAAAATGTGTGTATTACAATATTTATGGGACGCAGTCAATGCGAAGGAGAAGGGGATGTAATGGGACTCAAGCGGACAGGGGACAGGGGGCAGGGAACAGAGGTGACACTCACACGAGTACAAATAAATATTTCCAGACGATGACATCAGCCACGACAGCGGCACCTTGAATTCTAATTCGATTAGTGGCCCTTACAAGTGCCTCCCCGCACTTCACCACAACATTTCAATGGCCAAGCATTTTAAATGCGTCAAATAAACAGCACGTCAATTGCTATTCATATATCCTTTAATGATCACATAAAACTAGATCACATAAATCATAATGTTCAATAAGGCGGAGGACGCTTAAACGCAGTTACAAATTGCATGCAAATTCGTTCAGGACACGCAATACGGAAAGAGAAAGGGAAAAACTCAGTTAAGCGGAAAAAATCAGATTTTCATTTTTGCCGGCAAACAAATACAAAAAAAAAATGGAAGCAAACAACAGCAACAGCAACAGCAACAACAACTACATCAATGGGAATGACAAGCTGTTGCCGGCGGGCCCACGCGGCGTATGCGTTACATTATTCCTTGTTGGTATCATTCGAATATGTCTGTTACATTGTGCAGATAAACACAATTTGAGCATACACAGTGAGACATCACTTCATCAATAAATATTTCAATAATAATGAGCATGTGCTGTGCGTGGATTTAAAGGGGGACGAAGAGTTTGGGGCCTAAGCTAGCAACAAGGTTAAGCTGGTTTTGAGCTAGTTTGCCGACCATAATTGAGGCTTGAATGGGGAAGGACTGCAACTCACCACAATCTTCGTACTTGGTCAAAGGCTCATAAGACATTTCCGCAACAAGAGATTCAAAAATTACATAGCACCTACATATGCTCCTCGAAGGAAGATTTATTAACCAAATGCAAGCTAATTTTGAACTTAACCTTTATTAATAGACTACCAACTCGAACTGTTTAAGCAAATTAAGCTGCATTTATAAGGCAAAAATAATTTGCAGGATCCGAGAGTGATTCCAGGACCGGCCGAATGTTTGGGATAGCCAGCAAGCTCCGTGTCGGCCCAGGATTATGAATACTTTTCTGATCCCGTCGAAATCCCAAATTTCTTCGATCGAATCTGCGCTAAGACCAATTGACTTTTAAATGTACACATTTTGAGAATATTGCTTACAATTTTCTTGTAAATTAAATTTTTCTCTCATGCTTACATAAACAATATTAAAAGTGAGCTAAATTTGATGAAAACACCATCATTGAAGACTACAAAAGCACCATATTGTGACAATATTATATTTTGATAATAGGGTTTCAATAAATTTTTAATACGAGCATAAAAAACATCCTAAAGTACTTTGTTCTGCGTAGTATAAAGATATTTTTCTGCCGTATTAAAGGCTTGGTGTATCAGGGAACAGTCGAGTTCTCTTCTAGCTCAATACGAGTACGCTCACAAATGTTTGGCCATATGATAGATGTTGGCACCTCCCTAAACCGAATGATCTAACAATCACACCCAGTGTATCTCTATCTAGGGTCGCACTAATGACGCTTGCCTCTGTGAAGCTCCCTTTTAATGACAGCCCAAATGCGAATGGCGATTACCTGGTCACATTAAACGCCCACATAACTGCAATCAGCTAAAACCGACAAATTGCAACAGCATTTTAAATGACAGCCAAGCCGGTGTCCAAAAACAACAACAACTAAACACTTGAAATGCCTGCAAACCAAAATTGCATGAATTTATAGCTCTCTTAGGCGCCTCTCACCTGGCCAGGCTCCAGCGATGTACCAGCATGTAGCTGCACCCGCGCCCCTTCCTGCTGCGATTGCAATCATAATCGCAATCCGAATCGCAGTCGTTGCCACAATGCGCATTAAGCATGGCACAAAATGCGGCGCTTAAAGTTATGTAGATACAAAACTGCGAGGGGGGTCTGTACACCCCCGTGCCTGCGCAGCTCTTGCATTTTCATTGAGTAAAATGCCACCAAAATGTGTATGAGAGGACGCCGACGGGCGTAAAGGGATAGGGGGTTCAGCAACCCTTACTCTCTGCCTAGGCAGCAGCATATGGAACAACTTTATTGTTTTTACATTTGATTTTTGTTGTTGGGTTACGGGGATGGAGCGGTAAGGAGGGGTGTACTTCCTGGCACTTGCAGTGCTCGCTCGCAAAGTGCACGTCGAACAACAACGCATAAATTCAACAGAGCAACAACATCGACGACCATGTCGCTTGGAAATGTCTATATATCATCATGTTGCGGCGCGGGGTGTGGAGGAGTAGAGGGGGTGGGTGGCATTGGTTGTGAGGGTGGTTGTTTTGCCGGGGGTGGGTGATTGCGCCTGGAAATGACGAGCGTACCAACTGGAAAACCACCCCCAAAATAGCACACACATGCACACAAAAGATACACAGCAAAAAAATTCAGCTATCGAGATTCGTTAGCGGGCCCTAACTAACTGCTACAGAGAGCATTAAACAGTTGGCTTAGCTTAGCCTTAGCTGGCAACTGGGAACTGGGAACTACCCTTGTCGTCATCAACAACAACATTGGGGGAGAGTTTTGCAATTGGAATGCGCGCGCAACCCTCAAAATTTGTTGGTGCGTGGTGGACGACGACGACGACGACGACGAGCGGCGACAGAAGCCGCTTCCTTGGTCGCCTTTCAGTCAACTTTGGGTTTTCGTACGTGCAATTTCTCCCGGCTCAATGACGGACCGTTTAAGGCAGCCGAAAGAATATCAGCTCATTAATATGGCTTTTAAATTTGGATAGCCGTGATAGGCAAAGTGAAATGCGTGTTGCTGCCCAACAATTGAACAGCGCAGGATACGCCAATAAATAAATAACTAAATAAATAACACAAATAATATAAACGGTTTACTTTATTGTATCTCATGGATATCGAAGCGCTTGCCAGTGATATTGTCCTGTCACAGCAGTATTGTAAATTAAGCAATTGGTACTGCTGAGCCGGGGCATTAACATTGTTGAGCGTCATTAGCAACCAGAACCGGAGTAAACTCTGTACAATATGCGGCATTTAGATTCTGATTCTCTATTTACACACAGACACGCACATTAACCATGCATAGCATATGTACATCTGTATATGTGACCGGAAAAATCAATTTTCCATTTTTAATTCAAAGCTAAAAGCGACGGCAAATTCTACGCACACACACACACTTACACACACACACACACACACACATCTATACAGAGAGGGCGAGAAGGTTTTCTCTCGTGTGTGTTTGTATTTGATATCAGCCAAAAGGATAAGCAGGATGCTGCAAATCAGCAGCTAGGCCTCACATACAGACAGAGATAGCAACAAAGAGCGAGACAAATAACAAATGCGAGAGAGCGAGTGGGAGGGAGAAAGTGAGAGTGCGAGAGCGAGAGAGAATGAAAGAGAGAGAAAGAGGGAGAGAGCGCGTGCCGAGTATAGACAAAAGCAGACGAAACGTTTTGGCAATTGAAACAAGGACCAAAAGTTTTAAAAACATATTTCAAGTAAAAAATACTCAACTGTGCAAAAGCAACAATTAATTAAAAAGTAAACTAGAAATTTGTAAAAAATATTTAAAAAATGTATAAACTGCTTGAATTTGAAATATTTGAGCGCGACCACACCCACAATAAGGGAAAGGGGGAGAGGTGTGTGACGTGCGTTTCAATTGCCAAAATGTTGCCAAGCCAAATGCCGGGTCCGGGTCCGGGTCTTCGGTCTGTGTCCGGTTCCAGGTCCTGGGATGCTGCGACTGCAGTGCCAAAAAATAATACAAAAAAAAAAAATAAAAAAATGTTCAAAGCAACCCCTAAAAATATGCGGCGCGGCGCATTAAGGGCGTGAGGGCAAGGCGCATACATATCCCGAAAAAAAGAAGAAATTATATAGAAGAGCCCACATCCAGAAAGACAAAGATTTGCAACAACAAAGATGGATTGGGATCGACCAGCCAGCTGAAATATGGGTTTTAATGCAGAGTGCAGCTTGAAAAACGTTAAGGGTTGCTTCCCCTATTGTTCCTGCTGCATGCATTCAAATGATGATGATGATGATGATGATGATGATGATGATGATGATGATGATGTTCATGTTGATTGTGCATGGGACGAGCAGTCGGTTTCTTTCTTCGGCTTTTGGTAATGCACAAGGATCAAAAGGTTGTGTTCTGTGTGTGTGTGTGTGTGTGTGTGCACCGTTGCTAAATACTTCGAAATTGGTTAGGCGTTTGTTGTGTTTATCAAATTGACAATGCTTAACTGTGCTTGAGGTAGCCTAATTGTTTCAACAAGCTTTCCATCGCTGTGTTCTGTTGTGGGGGGTGGTGCTGTGTGGTTTATGGTAACAGTAAGTGGTTTGCATGTTGACTGGGTTGGCTGACTGAATTGATGGCTTAGTTGGTTGCTTGCTGCCTGGTTTGGGGCAATTGCAATTTAATATGCATTACCTCAAAGCCGGTTTCATATCATGCAGTCTTGTGGTTTTGTATGTCAAGATAAGACCAACACGAACTAATCAGAAAGTGAATTTTAATCATTTATGATATGTGGAATAACCATGTTAAATGTTAAATAATCTTTTAGAAAAGAACCTTATATGTGCTGCACAGTGTCAATGCAAGAATTTTAAGCATACACCCGAATTAATTGAGACAACGAGAACAGAAATTCAAATTTTGAAAAAAATTCAAAATAAGTAATTTGAAAACTCATTAAGAAATGAAATTAAAAAAAATGATTAAAAATAAATAGCATATATAGTTTTATTTGTGTGTATTTCTTTAGAGCTTGAAATTTTAAATTAAAATCTTCAAGTAATTTCAATTAAAGGCATACAGTGATTTATTATATTTTTTCTATAGTGAAAAGAATAATATGAAAATCGCATTATTATCTAAGGACTCGAAGAACTCTCAACTCCAAATTATTATATATATATAAATATATAAGCCATTCTTTGATTTTAAAAACTAAAAAACAGAACAGATCGCCAAGTCTATGTATAAATCATAGATTATTTGTAAATTCTAATGACAGTATAAGTCTTTTGATTTTCACTGTTAATACATATAAGGCGGTAAGAATTAGTTTTCATGTTTAACAGGGTGAAAATCGGGTCAAATACTTTTCATTTTGTAAAGTTTTACGATTAGAATAGGTACTTATTCAAACCAAGGCATTGTAGTTGAGAGTGCTGGACCTGGAACCAAATCTAAACTATACAATACTATACTACGAACAACCGGACAAAGATATACATATTGACTCAGCTCGTTGTCCAAATTCAGTGCACCTTATAAAAATGTTGATAATCTTAAAAAAAAATGTCTTATATTACTTTCAGACTAAACAGCTTTTTTTGAAATTAAGCAGTACTGCATGATGAAGTATAAGACACAAGAATCTACTTTAAACTGAGCGAGGTCAGGAAATTTTTAAGAGAAATTACATTAAAGGTCGTAATTTTTTAATTGTGTATTTGGCGGACTTAAAAAAGCGGTACAACTTAAACAATAACAGACAGTATTCATAATATTATTATTAAGTTAATTTGTATTCATTGTAAGACGGGCAAACTCGGATGAATCTTAAAGTTTTCAAATCTGAAACTGCTTTTTAATAAAACAAAAATTAAACAATAATATCAATTCAAAGTTGTTTCCTATTTAGAAATTTAAACCTACATATTTTCTTGTTTTCCCAATATAAAATGTTTGTTAAAATGAAACAAATTTATAATAACGAATTTCAAATTCAAAGAAATGGCGCAAAAACATAGATTTTTACTACATAAACAGAATTTACGTTTATAATAATAATATAATATACGAGTAAATAATAATATAATAGTAAATAGCATTTGCGATATTCCACTTTCGGAAAGATATAAGGGTTATTTGACCCAGAGTGCAAGGGTATAAATAAATGGAAATAATGTTGCCGGTGTCGGCAAGCACACACACACATAGCTAAGCACACGCACATGCTGATGCGCATATGTGTATGTATGTACATGTACATGTACATGTACATGATGAGTGATGGAATAGCAAGGATGGCGGACATGACGTAAATGGTGGGACTGGTAAACGAGTACGTAACGGGTGTAAATGGGTGGAAAACTCAAGGGTTAAGGTAAGTGCAGGTCTGCCGCGACCCTGACTTCCCACCGTCCCAGTTGCCATATGCAAATTGTCGGTGGTTTTGTCAGCTTATTAAGTGCTTGAAAGTGCATAAAAAAGGACAACAAGAAGCAGCAAGTGGGAGAAGGACTGCAAGTGCAATGCAGTTAAGTCAAGCGGTAATGAGAGCGAATCCAAAAGTACAGCATGGTAAGGAACAAATGCCAGGCAGGCAGCTGGGACAAAGGGACATATCCTTCAAATATTGCATAGAAAGTGCCATCAGGCTCTGGCTGCATGTATGTAATTTCGTTAATTAAAAGGTGTGACAAGTTGGGTAGGGCAAACATCGACCAACAACACACAAAAGCAGCTCAAATTTCAAACCAAATAAGTTGTGCGATATATGTATAAACATACATACATATATGTATATATATATATTTATATAGATAGCTGTATGCCCGTGTGCTGTGCCTGGGCAAGGATATTTAGCTAGAAGCAGCTCGTTTACATGCAAATGGACGTTAAGAGCAGCCACAGGAAGGCTGTAGTGTAAGCTGATGTGCTAAGCAAAAGTATCAAGCAAGCAGACAGGAAGAACATTTTGAGATTGAATGGCCTGAAAAGCATGCCCGCAGAGGGGGCGCTTAACTGCAAGGATCTCTGTCGTTGGCGGCAAGCCGGAAATGCTGTCATGCCAATTGACTAGCAGGAAGCAGGGATACACTGGTTAAAAGTTAACTGCTCTTGGGCAAAGTTTAATGATTATTTATTTATAAATAGATGGCGGTGCAAACATTAGAACACGGGGCGACATTTTGACAGCCACTGAATGTTAACTGGCAACTCATTTCAAACTTTGTCGTTTTTTGTTTTGTTTTGGGTTGCCTCGAGCTAAGTGCTGACGAGCGTAATTGAATTTAATATGGCCTGGAGCGCACCGGGGGGTTAACTAAGTATGTAAGTTTTATGAGGCTCACATGGCAGCCCCTAAATATCCTTGATTTGGAAGGGTTGTTTCGTGAATTTTGGCAAACAACAAATGTAAAGTTGGTTATGTTGTGCCCAGTGGCTTTCGTAAGCTGTCGCAAACATAATTTGGCCACTTGCCGATTTCATGTGGGTCAGTCGAGTGACACAAATGGCTTACGTGCTTGAATGTGACAATTGGAAACGGCAGGAAGCTCGCAAAGCTTTAAGCACAGGCGTTCTTAGATGAATGTTGCAAGTTTACCTCCGAATGAGCTTTGAGACAAAGCTTTCGAAAAGCTTTCTGTCTCGTAGGGGTTGAGTTCCGTCTATAAAAGCTCACGCTGCTATAAAAAAAACTGGTGTTGAACTTGGCTCAAGCAGTTTACTTGCTATAAAGCAGTGCAAGAGGTCAACTGTGACAAACGAATCTTAAATATATTTCAACGAATACAAAGTACTTGCAGGTGGATTTGAAATTACATTTTGATCGTTTTTTCAACCAAGGTTCCTTTATTTTTCCAAGGTTGTAAACTGAACATACTAAGTTATACGTAGCCGATAAATAGTTTCGCATCAAGAAAAGCAAGTGGAACTTATGAATATCAAAACCAAAAATATT
Source organism: Hirtodrosophila confusa (assembly GCA_035043065.1). Classification (NCBI taxonomy): domain Eukaryota; kingdom Metazoa; phylum Arthropoda; class Insecta; order Diptera; family Drosophilidae; genus Hirtodrosophila; species Hirtodrosophila confusa. The sequence continues at coordinate 1,358,088 of JAWNNI010000024.1, forward strand.
AGTTTTTGGAGAAATGTGACTGTACCAAAACATAAGTTCAATGTTCTCAAAGACTAGATTCACAAACCGAACACGGAGATATGTTTACAATATTTGTTTCTCTATATTATAGTAAGAAACTACTATTAAGCTTTCAGTCAGACACTATCTATATTATTAAAACGCCTTAAGCTTAACTAGGAGAATTCATATCAACTGCAGTCAAATTAATAATAACAAGTATATAAATAACATATGTAAGCAAATTCTGTCTTAGATTTGGCTCAACTGATGTGCTCTATTCATTTATGAGGCTTATTGTTTACATATTTCCAGTAAGGACAACAAAGAGAGGCAAAAGCTGAGTCAGCACTAAGCACTAACCCAAGGCGCAGTACTAAACGCATCCTGCTGAAAGACGCAGGATGCAAAGTGAAGTGGCGCTTGAGAAATGCTTCAGTCGCATAGTGGAAGAGCTAGGACCCAGGCCAGGTCGTCCCACATCCCCACACACAGGCGCGGCACTTGTCTGGTAAATGCTGACACCAAGCCGGCTCAAGTATTTTGCGGGCAAATAGTCGACGAGAATGGCTGGGAAAGGGTAAGTGTAAGGGTTGGGGATGTTATAACCACCCGCAATATAATAAAAGTCACTCGAGTGACATTTTTGAGCTTGCAGCTATATAAGCATAAGGCAAACAAAGCGAGTGCTGGCCCCAGCTCCAGTCCTAGCTGCTTCAGCTTTAGGCCTCAGGTCCTGTCTCATGTCTCCTGTCTCCAGCTGCTGGCCCTTTGCAGCCGCTTTTTAATCGATTATGGCAACGAGTATTGTTTGCCGCAAATCCTGTCTGAGTGTTGCATTATAGCAACAATCGAAATCGAAATGCCTCCCAAACATTGTACATTGAACTTGCCGCCTATCACATTCTGCTGAGCCATCAGCAATCACCTCATATGAGTCCTGGGATGTGCATCAAAATTAAAATGTCGCCTGCCTAAACAATATACTGCAACATTGCTGAGTATTCAATAAATTTTCGCAGCTATCTCTGCAGCTAAATCGTCAAGTGTGCACTTGAGAATCTCATTTTTCAAGAACGCGTTCCTTCCACTAGAGATATAGCAGGATATGCAAGGGTACCGAGTGCCGACAAGTTCCTCACCTACACGATTTGGTTACTTTTTATGCTTTGTTACCTTCGGGCTGTTTTCAGTTTTGTTTTTATTTTTTGTTTTCGTCACGTTTTTTGTCGAGCGATCAGCGATAATAAAAATGCACATTGTTTTCCTCGTTCGGCTCCTGCTCCGGCCTTCCATTCAGCCACAGGAAATGCACGCGCAGGATGTCGTTAAAATGGCGACCGGTTCAGGTTTTAATATCGTTTTCCTCGCATGTCGTTGCCTTCGTGTTTATTATATTTGTGGAATGTGTGAACTTACCTGTAATATAATGAAAGAATAGATTAAGATTGATTAGAAACAAATGCACTCAGCGGGCATAAAAACTCAAATGGTTTATTAAATACATATATGAGAATAATGTTATGTATGTTGAACCAGTGAATTGAAATCATGTTTAAACTTAAAATATACTTCAAGGTAAAGAAGAAGTACTTTTGTTTGTTCAAAATATTTATTTCGATAATCAGAAAACATAATTTGATATGTTAATCATTCAAAGTGTAGCGTACTTATTAAAACTGTTTGTTCTTGCTAGTAAATGATTTTTGTTATATTTATTCCAATATTTAGTGAATAAATACTTCATTATTTAACCCAACAAACTTATCATTAGAGTAAGCGATGATCATACTCGAACTTATACTAAATACACGTATTATATTTATTTCGATTTTCAACTTTCGTTTGGCGAAGATCGCAGAGTAAAATTATATTTAAAACAAAAATATATCTAGTCCATATATTAACTGAAAATAATATCTAAGCTCATCTTTTGCGTTCCTACTAATTCGAATAAAAAACTTTCTGGGTTGAAGTAAACTAAAGAGTTGACTGACAGTTTGATACTTATGTATGTATATATTTCTTTCTAAAAACTAGGTAAAAACACCCTCAACTGGCTAGAAAGCTCGCACGTCTGTCAGCTTTTTAGCTGACTGTCAGCCAGGTTTGGTGCATTGACCTATCCCAAAATGCCAAGTGCTAAGTAGCAGGGCCAGAAACTTGGTCAGTGGCACATTGCACGTTGCTGTAGTTGGCCGTCCAAATGAACTTGTATTGACTCAACAGATTAGCAACTAATGAGCTGGATGAGAGTGAACGGTCTTATATTTATTTATATATTACTGTTTTGTTTAGTAATTTTTTTTTTTTTTTTGAGGGGTAGAGCGGGTGGTAAGTCCGCAACAAATACCGCTTGTTAAGCAGAAAGCAATGAGAATATGCCTACAACTAAAGTAAAAAGTGTGAAGTGCTGCATATTAATAACTTGTCGACCAGCGACCAAAACTGACGGCAATGCCAAACAAAATTCTTTTACAACTAAAATATGGCCAAGTACAACTGGGAGATGCAAACTTTCAAGTCAGTTGTTAAACCGAGTTCGTCTGTGCTGGCTGTTAATTTGAGGAGCGTCCAAAACGTAACGAAATATGACTACGTGATATATACATATATATGTGTATGTATATATATATATGTATGTGTGTATGACTGCTACAAATCGGCAAGATATTCTTAAATGAGAATGCAGCTTCTTTGGCTGCTGCTCATTTGCCAGTCAGGTGGGTTTGCATATCAAAATTGCTCCAGTTTTGTCTAATACATTCGCATTCTGGCAGCTTGTTTGTGGCACACTGCAGCAAAACTACAGCAGGCCAAATCTATGGGCGGACTCAGTCATGAATCCTATGAGCAGGACAACTATGATGATTATGGTAGTGCTCAGCAGGTCGATGCAGACAACAATCAATTGGGGGAGGAGGAGCAGCAGTTTATGCTGCTGATGCCGGAAAGTGCAAAGCAAAGACCCGCAGTGCAAGTAAAAGTGACAAATGAAGTGGAAAGTGCCATGATGAGGGCAGAGAAGCAACGTCTACCACTACGTTTGCAGCCTAATGGAAATGGGCATGAAAATGACAAGGCTGACACAGAAAATATAATGAAACCAAACCAGTACGACGGCAACGTAATGAGCCCCAACATGCTGCCAATATTGCAGAGGCATAAGTTCGACAACGGCGGCATCGATGGCCAAATGGTCGGTGATGAGCAACTATTGCGATTGCAGGACTACAATTTGCTATACAATGCCGAACGGCAAACGTACTTCCAGCTGCATACCAGCAATCAACCCTTTCGTGACAATCCTGCTAATCCGCCTATGAGTGGTAATCGGTTGCTGCAGAGGGTTGTGGGCAACACCCTGAGCGCCGCATTTGGCCTGAATTCGAATGGTGGCCAGAATACACTGGCGATGACCACGCAAACAGTACAGCTCTATGATGCCGCCTCCCTGCGACAATCAAACTATAATCCATTCAATCCCACACGGTAAGCTGAAATGATTTATTCGTGTTATGATAACGATATATCTTTTATAATTCCAATCTGCAAGATCTCCAAGTCTTTATTGAAAAATAAAGTATAAAGGGGGTACTAAATCTGTGCAAATGTAGCTAACAGGCAGAAGGAGACATCTCCGACCCTATAAAGTATATATATTCTTGATCAGTATCAAAAGAGATTTCGATTTGGCCATGTCCGTCTGTCCGGATGAACGCGTCGATCTCAGCAACTATAAGAGCTAGAGACACCAAATATGGAATCTAGGTTCCGGTATACCACAGATCAAGTTTGTTTTCAATTTCGGATATCTCTCTCTAAAAACATTTTATACCAACGTCTTTTAAGATATAGCTTTGGGATTTGGCATGTATATTACTTTGGTCACTTTTAATCTACAGTCCAAATTTCAAGAGGATCGGATAATAAACACGAAAGTTATTCACGAAAGAAGATTCAGTGCTGCAGCGCGGGGGAAGAAGCAGCACAGCCTCCACTTAAAATGTGCTGTCGCTTGTGTGTGTGCGTCTTTGTGGATGTGTAAGTGTACGAGGATGCGATCGAAATTTTTTGACCTGGTACAGGGAGCTTTGTAGTCGGGTATACTCGACTATAGCTTTCTTACTTGTTTTTTGTAGACTTACTTCGTCCTTAAAGTACAGTTTAAACTAGCAACATTTAAATTCTCCAAATCAATCATCAATATTATTATAAAACGCTGATTTGAGCATATTATGAGGAAGTTAATTTTTTGTAAACAAATTTACTTGTAAAGCAAACTTAATCGCCGGCGGCCTTTCGATGTTTAATTATGCTCTGATTGATTTGTGTGTTGTGAACGATTCATTAAAAGCAGTTTAGCTTGATTTGGTGACAACTGTATACTGCCACTGAGTTGAAACATCATCATCTATCATTGGTCAGCGCAATCAAACTTCAGTAAAATGTCAAACTTCAAATTCACAATAATCAACAATTAGCGGAAATCAGCCGGCGATTAGTTAAGCTAAAGCGATTTTCAAGCGGATTGCTTCTGTTCATATTTAATTTTTCTGTTTGAAATTGAATAAGAATAAAGAATTTCTTATTATAGGCAATAATACGTATGTTATCACGAGTACGTTTATTCATTCGAATTCTCTCGCCCGTAGGATCATCATACATGGCTGGCTGGGAAATGCTCATGCCAATATCTACAACTACCTGGTGCCTGCTTACTTGAACCTGGATATGGGCAACTACAACATATTCACAGTGGACTGGGGACGTGGCGCCATTGCCGACTATATAACGGCTAGTTATAGGGTGAAGCCGGTGGGCCAGGTGCTGGCCAAGTTTTTGGACTTTCTGCACGAGGAGGCGGGTATGCGCTACGAGGATCTACAGCTGATTGGTTTTAGCATGGGTGCCCATGTGGCCGGTCTGGCCGGCAAGCATGTGCAGAGAGGACGTGTGCGTGTGATACGCGCCTTGGATCCTGCACTGCCATTTTTCCGTTACGCCCAAGAGAAGGAGCGCCTGACCAAACAGGATGCTGACTATGTGGAGGTATTGCACACCAGCGTCGGCAGCTACGGCTTCGATCGGCCATTGGGTCATGTGGATTTCTATGCCAACTGGGGCAGCCAGCAGCCGGGCTGCTTCTGGCACGAGTGCAGCCACTGGCGTGCCTTTGATCTCTTTAAGGAGAGCCTGCAAAAGCCAGCAGCAGCCAGCGACGGTACGGCCTTCGAGGCCAAAGGTTGTCAACCCTCCGTATGGCAGGAGCTGACCCGCCACAAACGCTGCCCACAGCAGACGGGCATTCGTCTCCACATGGGCGGCGATTTGGGCGGGCTATCAATGGAGCAGCTGGCCCAGCGCGAGGGTGTTTATTATTTTGAGACCAATGCGAAACCGCCATACAATATCAAGGCAACCTTATAGAGGTTCCGCTTCCATCTTACTGTGTTGACAGGCTTGAAAAACTATGTGGGGAAAATGGTATGAGGGGGGGAATATATACAGAAAATAAAGCAACAACTACAACAACGTAATGAGCAAATGTGTAGCGCGCATTTTTATTTCTAATTAGTAAGTGCATGTGTGTGTGTGTGTGTGTGTGTGTGTGTGTTTATGTGTATGTGTGTGTTCCTGTTCATTTCTAAAAGCTGCGCTGCAAAATTAAAAAATGCTGCCATGTGTAAAATGCTTTTCATGCCAGTCACAGGCATAGAAATAAAATCTAGCAACGAGCATGTGAAAAACAGCAGCAACAACAAAAATCACGTACTAAAGTAACTTGCACTGCCATGTTGTGTACACAAATATTAAATTTCAAGCCCCTAAAAGTACTCTTCAACTTATATATACATATGTACGTATACAGTATACAGTTGTAATAATCGATAAGTGCGATTGTCGATTTTTCATAAGCTCAATCATAAGCTTTGCGATCAATCGGGAAGAAAAACTCAATTATTCGATGTTTCAAACATCGAAAATGTGTTTCAGTCAAATACATAACAAGAAAGAACGGCTATCTTCGGAGTGCCGAAGCTATATACCCTAGTATGAATTAAATTTCATATAAAACTTAATTTTTGTCTGATTGCTCCTATGGGAGCCATGTGGTCCAATTTTGATAAAATTATAGGAAACTATTATAAGTATAATAAAACTCTCACTTAGTTTGGATAACATGATTTTATAAACAAAAAGTTTGGTGATTTTAACCAAATTTAATCAGGTTGTACAAACTATCTAGAGACTCTGTTTGGGAAAGTTTGGTAAGGATACAATAATAAACAAAAAAGTTTTTCATACAAAAACATAGTTGTCGACCGATCGTTCCTATGGCAGCTATATGTTATAGTGGTCTGATCCGGCCGGTTCCGACAAATGTACTGCCTGCAGCAAGGGTCTGTGCCAAGTTTCATTACGATAGCTTTAAAACTGAGAGACTAGTTCGCATAGAAACAGACGGACAGACGGACATGGCTATGTCGACTCGGCTATTCATGCTGATTCAGAATATATATACTTTGTTGGGTCGGAAATATCTCCTTTGGTCCATTACACATTTCGAGACAAAATTATAATACCCTCAGCTAGGGTATAAAAATGGCGTTAACTTTAGGAAACGCTCTTCATTTCGTACAGTTTTATTGATTTTCCAACATTATTCTATAATTTGTATTCCCCTTTTTTTATGTTTTGTGAAATTATCAATGTTCTAACGATCGTAGTAGCCAAAACAAAGCGATAAATTTATCGATCTTTTTACATCCCCTGTATACAGTAGTAATGTTAAAATATCGATGACAGTATTTTATTTTTTAGGAGATTGTACATACACAATGGTAGTTCAACCTTCAATCAATAGTCATACAGGTTATAGGTTTCTGTGTTCTGTTTAAATGCGATTTGTGGCTAAGAAACCATAAGTTTTTTATTGTTAAGAAAAAAATTTATTTATTTTCATAAATAAATAATGCAAATCCAAGAAAAACTATCGCTGGTTCTATTGATGGTTTTATCTGGAAACTATTAATAATTATTCTTCAAAACTATCATAACATATCATACAGTCCATGTTTTGAGAATCATTTTGCAGTTAGAAGAACATACAATTTTAGTCATTTGGAATAACACTTGTTCAATATTATCCTATTACATGATGTCATTCTATCAACCTTCAGGTTGCATTTTAATTATGCTCATCAAGTAAAGAAAGTTTCAAATTTCAGATACTTGTACAGTATAGAAGAAATTTATCAGCATGGTTTCCTTTGGCTTGCATCTCAATCTGTCGTTCCAGATTTATGTCTAAAAATGTTAAAAGCCTTTAAAAATGCATATGAATTATTTTAAAGTCAGTTCTCAAAAATATGCAGGCAAAAACAGTCACTGAAACACTGCAGAGAGCGGACAGCCGGCGAAGCCGTCAGGCAACCGCAAATTATGAGAGTTTGTGTAATTTGTAGCCTGCTTTTTGGCGCGAGACCCACATAAATTACATAAGACACAAGCACACACATACATACAAATATAGATACTACAGTGAACGAGACTGCACTCTAAATAGTACCCCGTATCCGCCCCCCGCCCCAACTGTCTATTGCATGGTGCATGCTGCATACTTGTAGGCGCATAGCGCATAAATTAAAGATGGCGTCGCACGTTGGCCAAGTTAACGACTTGGCACTTGGCACTGCCACGCATTACGCTTTAATTGGCCCAGTGAGTGGCAAAATGTTGGGCATACCATTTGGGGCCAAAGCGGCGCACGGCTGCCATTAATGTGATTTTTCCGCATCATTTGAGTGAGCAGCCAATTGGCCAAAAACGTCAAATGGTGAGCAGCCCAACAAAAAACGTGAGCAATGAGAAATGACGTGCGCAAATATTTGCCAAGGCAAAGAAAATGTTTATTTCCCTGGTTTGGTTCTGCCAAATATGTAGGCAACATTTCTTATATGCCCATAGCGAAATTCCTGCCTGCCTTCCTTCAATACGCGTTGAGAAGAATTTGTGGCAAATACTTTACTGTAAATAGCATTTAGATTGAGAACAAAAACAAAATAGCAGTCGTTGAGGTCAGTAGCGAGTGTGAGCAACAAATTGCATATAAATTATTGTTAATTAAGTTACCGAACTTTTGTTTCCAGCTACTCTAGGGGCCTCTGGCCTGAACTTTGGCATTATGAAGTTTTTATAATGAAGTTTGCTAAGCTTTGAAGTGGACAGGTCATAGAGGAAGGGACGGGAGCTGCATTTTGTTTGCACCACTTGGGGTCATCTTTTGCGCAGCAGCGGGAATCAAATACTTATACAAAATGTGTCGAGTTGAAGTTAGTCTCCATTCAACTTCCAAACGCGCTGATTTAAAAATATATTATTGCTCTTGGTATAAAAATTGCTGTTGTCAATATTTTTTGCAAATTATTTCCAAGACAACAAGCAAAGGCTTATTGAGTGAGAAATATTTAAAAATGCTCGTTGTGTAAATACATTTGAGTACTTCTGTATATTTATAAAATGTAACAATTCCACTTGATTTCAATAACATTTAGCTTGAGAGCCTAGGTTTTAAAAAGAAAAGTCAAAACAGAACCGATTTCAATGCGAAATATACTACCTTTCTTTCTTTCCTTTAAGAATACTTATGGAACGTTTTAAATTTAAATGAATGCACAACAAAGCAAGTACTTTCAATTCACTTCAAAATGTTTAATAAACATTCGGAACACGCTCGATTTAAATTTTATTTATACTTTATAAAATCGCGAAACTTCATATTTATATAACTTATTCTTAACTCATTTGGAGAAAAGCAAATTTATGGAAACTTAAAGCTCATGATAACTCATGTCAATATTTATAAAAAATTTAATAGTAAAGTCATCCTAATTAGAAAACTTTCCTAATTTAGACAAAACTAAGGCGACGTCCATGCAGGATACTATCTCTAGCAATGTGTACTCATATGTTCTCTAAGAATTGTTTAGTTTTTAGTTTTAAAAGTAATTTTTTTTGAGAACTGTAACACTTCTGTTACACTTCAAAATGTGTTGGGTCAACTTTATATAAATACGGATAGGCGACACAGTTCAGTGCCATTTAATGGTATTAAGCCAAATACTTTGGTTGATAATGAAATATTCCTTTATTTTTGTTTTGTTTGAAAGTTTAGGCCAAAGAGCAGCGCAGAATGCAATTTAGTTGTTTTCATCAATGTGGTAGGGTAAAATCCAGGTAACACACAGAGAACCGGGCGGTCTCAAGTAAATATAACAATAACAGTGGCGTACTCTTGGTAATTGTTTCAAGCAATTCACTTAAATATTGGCTCAATATTCATAATATATAATTGGATTTGGTTGCCACACTTTGAAATTTGCTTACCAAAGCATAGATTCTAAGTAGTTCATGTTTGTTAGCTGTTGTCAAGTCAAGGCAGACCTTAGCCACACAGACACACGCTCACACACAGAGACACACACACGAACACAAGAGCACTCGCACAAATTACTTAGTTGGGAAACAAACTCAATTTGCGAGCAAGTTTTGAGCTATCTTCACTTGTTCACCAAGACACAAATTGCAAGTCTGTATGAGTTGCAAGAACAATGCGCAATATCCCGTCACTGTTGCCAGTTGTGCGCTGCAAACCAAACTGAATTGTCTGCCACTGGTAACAAACAAAAAATGTGCTAATTTGTGCTATTCTTTTTTTTTGTTGTTGTTGGCCAAGACGCTGGCAGCCAAAAGGGGGGAATATGGAGAGGATAGGGTTAGCAGGCAGAAAGACAGTCGTCACATGGAAGCCCTCCAAATGTGTACAGCAACACGTCTGCCCCAAGCCAGCAAAAAAGAGTTGATTTACGTACTGAACTGAACAGAAATGAACTGAAACTGCAACCAACTGAGCTGAGACAATGAATTCCTAATTCCTGGCAATCTAAGCCCCCCCCATAAGCTCGCCCCAGGGTTGGCAAACAAGTAGCTGCAATTGTCTTTTCTTTTTTGTGTTTTGCCAGCCCAGGCGCACCTGTCATAAAGTGTCGCGTCGCGCGTTTCCGTTGCCCTTCTACCTGACTGCCTACCTCTCTGCTGGCCTGTCAGTGGCGCTTCCTGGTGGTGCTAGTGGAGGTGTGCGTGCCTAACCCGCAATGGCTTCCGGCGCACGCACTGCCACAGCCCCTGCCCCAGACCCAGTTTGAGGCTTCTGTTTGTCTTTGACAGCAGCGCAGCACAAAAAGTGCACACATTACTCGGCCAGCTTAGGCGGCTTTGGATGCACTTACTCTCATGTTGCTATATTGAGTAGTAGGATTCCGTTCTCAACAGCCTTTGAGTGCTGCTTTGGGCCTAGTTTAAACCGGCTTAAACAGCAAAACTGTCTATGCCCATCAACAACAAGAAAAAAGAAAGAAATCCATCATTAGGATGCCGAAGCAGCTCCGTATATATCCTAGCAGAATGTTTTTTCACACAAACTATATATAGAACTTAATTGCTGAGTAACCTGTATAAACAGAAATTTTTTTCATGCAAAAACTCATTTCTCATCCGATTGCTCCCGTGACAATAAGATAACAATCTGCTCAAATGCAATTTGATCAAAATGTAAAGAGTATAATGAAAATTAGAATTGCTTGGTTCGGTTGCGATATTTTGAAAAACGAAAAAGTGACATGAGAACTAGTTTGACGAGAAACTGGCAGATGGACATCGCCATCGACATCGTTGAACTATTAAATATTAAGGCTGATTAAATATATATTGTGGATTCGGCAACTTCACCTTCACTGCGATACACATACACATTTCGTGACAGAATTGTAATACCCTCTGCAAGTGTATAAAAAGTAAGTAAAGAGTCTGCAGTACATGAAATGAAACACAAGCTGCAGTAAACTGGCCAAAAAACTAGCAACAGTTGTTGGCCAAAATGTAGGCAATGAACTGTAGGCCAACACAGCAGGGCGGGGCGTCTATTTGAGAGCCATTGTAAAACAGTTGAAAGGTGACGCTCCAGGTGGGCACAGGACTATTATTTAATTGTATGGCTGCTCGTAACAAAACTGCCTTATGTCAAGGAACTGAAAATTACATGAGCTTAAAGAGCTCAAAGTACACACAGGTTTCATTAAACATAGGTCGTTTATTAAAATCCAACTAACAAGTACATCATTTTACAAACAATGTCAGACTTGAATATGTTGTCTATGTAAGAGTCTGAAAACCTCGCTAAAACACTCAAACAATTAGCTGAAAAAGCGGGTGAGTTTGGGGAGAGTGGAAGAAGCTTTGTCAACTGAAGCCCTACGAAAAGTTTCAGTTTATGTGCAAACAAATTGGATTATTCGATTACGAGTTTGTACCAGCGAACAGGTAAACAAAGTGAGGATATATATATGTATATATATTTATATATATACATAGAGTGAGAGAGAAGGCGAGCCAGAGGGCGAGACGCCGACTGTTCTGTAAATCGGCCAAGGGAACAAGTTTAAGGGGCGTTATGGGACTGGGACGAGGGTTGGTTCAATTTCAAAAAGCAGTTTTCTTTGGCTTGAATCTGATTTATGTGGATTTTGTTTGCCAATTGGCAAATGTTTGAAGCGTAGAGTAAAGAGGAGAACTAAAAACTAGTTTGCTGGTTTGAAATGTGTAATAAAAGGTACTTAGTGTTTTTTTCTTTTCTTGTTACACAAAATGATAATCCTTACTTGGCAGAATTGTACGGGCGTAAGAGATTACTAATGGTCTATTAATTGCAAGAGATAGAATTTAATATGGTAAATACAAAAATATGTGACGGATTTGGTACATTTTTGTTTTGACATTTAAATTAAAATTCTAAAACTGAATTACAACTTTATGTACAGTTCATATAAATTTTGAGGGGGTTAAATTAAATAAAATTATTAAAAAAATATTATAAACAGTTGATTTATGTGGAAAATTCAAATTCTTTACTCGTTGTGGAGTGCAAGTTTTTAAACAAATATGATAAGAAAACAAGTAAGAATGCTACCCGACTACAAACCTCCGTGTACCCTGTACATACATACGGACGGACTGACGGACATGGCCAAACCGAAATCTCTTTTGATACTGATGAAGAATGTATATACTTTATAGGGTCGGTGATGTTTCCTTCTGCCTGTTACATACATTTGCACAGATTTAGTACCCCCTTTTTACCCATTTTATGGGTACAGGGAGTAAAAAACAACTTATTTCAAAACGAGCATGGTTGACATTGTGAGAAAATAACTTTAAAAAAATAAGAGCAGATTTTACAATAAACGAAAATTATTTTTTAATCGAAGGAAGTAGTTGTTTGAATAGATTTTTGAAGTGCTTTGGCTGCCATATCGTGTTACAAAACTGCTCAAGAATATTAATACGTTCGTACAGAATATTCTCGTAATGTTTTAACAAAAGTATAACTTGGTTTTTGGCTTAATATCTTTTGCCTTTATATCCGAAAGGACGAGGTCTAGTATCATGGTTGTCAAGCAGAAACGGCAAAAGGACTCGGCACTTTACATATCAAAGCTATTTTCAGTTCAAGTTAATTGAGTTTTAAGCAAAGCGACATATAGAGTGAATAATGGATAAAGAACGAGCTAACTGGCATCGTCAGTTGTTAAGTGTCGTATTAAAATTAGTGAACTTTGTAGAGCAATTTCAAACATATGTTACCTGCTGGTAACTGGTGGATATCCAGCCATACATCAGTTACCTTTCACACAGACAAATTAAAAGTAAATATGCAATACACGCCCACACACACACACACACACACACACACACACACACACACACACACACACACACACACACACACACACACACACACACACACACACACACACACACACACACACACACACACACACACACACACACACACACACACACACACACACACACACACACACACACACACACACACACACACACACACACACACACACACACACACACACACACACACACACACACACACACACACACACACACACACACACACACACACACACACACACACACACACACACACACACACACACACACACACAGAGACCCACCTTTGGCCAGAGCGAGTAGCTTACAAAATTTATTGTTCCAACCAGGTTTAATTGCTTGAAATTGTTTTTGGGGTTTGAGCTGGGAGTTGTCTGCAGTTGTCTAAACCCAATCTGTGCGGTAGCTTTTTAATTGATTTTTATGTATATATTAATATATATGTATGTATTGTATATATATCTTTCGATACGCTTGTGCTGATGTCTGCAGGCGTTTGGCAGCTGTTGCATGTATACATTGGCACCAGCGTTTATTTAATTTACATTCAGTTATTGGCAATAGCCCGCAGTTGCCATGTGCAGCTTCTGTGTTGGCAACGTTGCGTTTGAGTGATTTTAAATTTACATTTAAATAATGCAAAGGCCCGTCTTAGGTCAAAGAGCATACACGCTAAGCCCTTGACTTGCTATTTGTCTGGCACGAAAGGTATTTTTCCTTTGCTTCCCTCGTTCGTTCTTTTTTTTGTGGTTAAAATGGGTTTGGGGCGGCTTTTTCTTTGGCATAGCATGTGGATAGTCCTAATGAGCAGTGGGCAGCCCGCAGCAAAGTCGATGGCAACCAAAACAAACAAGCAAACATGCAATATCGTAGCAGAAAGGCGTTCAAGTAAAGTGTGAACCAAAGTGGCCAGAAAGGATAAAGCCAATAGCGGGGCAAAGGGTTGGCCTCAGTTGGTACTGCCAAAGAACGTTAAACATGTGCAAGTTATGCACAATCGATAGATAGTTAGATATACTGGTATACATAGATAGATAGACAGTGTGCAAGTTTTGCTGACTGGCATACAATTAACCCTTTACGTGCCAATTGGCTGCTAAATAAATTAGTACGCATGTGTGTGTGCAAAGTTGATTGAAAAACTTAACGGTAAGGTCCAACACAACAAAGTCAGCTAGAAATCAACGTCAGCCCCTTGGCATTTTAATTGGCATTGCGCCTTCAAGTGGCCCATAAAAAAGTTGACTTAAAGGCATTCCGACAACTGGGGCACATTAAAAACGCCTCAAGTTAGGCAACGGCATTTGTTAGTCATTTGGCCAATGAGCATTGCGCATACGTATACGTAATTTAATTAAACTTGATGTTTGCTTTTTTGCCTTGCCTTTATATTTGGCTTTTAATGAGGTTAGCCAAATAAAATGCGCATACGCCATGTGCAACACGGCGAGTTTTATGACAGCTGCCATTTGTGTATAATCGTATTCTCTACAGAAAACTAGGCACAAAGGGAATTATCAAAATGATTATATTTAGTATAAGGCACAACATTAAACAATTCATAAAAATGCAGGGAAATAATTCAATATGACAAAGATATTGTCAAAATGGGTTTGAACTCAAAGGAGAGCTGTTAGTTGAAATTAACTAATTAAAAAAGAAACCGACCTAATTAATTATTTAATTAAAATTAGTGATGTAAAAAATCGATCTTTTGAATAAAAACATCGATGTTTCCTATACAAAAAATCGATTTTTTACATCTCTAATTATTAAATTAAAAATCAAAACAGAACCATTCTCAAAGCCAGTTCGGAAGAGCTGGCTCAAAAGTGCAAAATAACTTAAATCAGAACTGTAGTGATAACATTTAAAGAGCGTGATACTGGCGGCAATGTTGCATAATCAGCTGTTTTTATCGAAAGGCTTCTGAAACGTATCGATAACTTTTACGTATGCAAAAGAAAACAAGAAATCAACTACGTAAGCACTTAAACTAGAGTTTCTACGCTATGATTTATTTAAGGTAGCGCTGCCAACAAAATGTGTCATAGCGTTCACCACAATGTATCAAACCTATCAATATAAATATTGCAATAGTAATCATTATTTTGGTAATTTCTATGATTTGTAGCAAATCATGCTTTGCTGCTTAGCATGTATATATATATACATATATTATATACTATATTATATTATATTTAAAATCTCTTTAACTTAAAAGTTTTAAGCTTTCTGCTATGGAACTCCTATAAAATAAGACATTAAATTGAATATTTTAGAGAATAATTAAGAAATGCTTGGAAATTCGTTCAATTGAAATATATATTTCAAATATTACACTTAAGCAAACCGACAAAGCATCATCAAAATTCAAAAGAGAAAAAGTCTCCACATGCCACAATACAAATTGAAGTGCCCTACATTATAATTCATTGCACAAGCAATATGATTTTTTGCAATTCCTTGCTGAAATGCCCGCTCAAGTCGAGCGAGCAACAACTTTTAACAATGACATTCACTTTGGCCAGCAGGAGCAACGCAGGACCACCCAAACCAACCCCACCCGACCGAATCCAATTCATATTGCAAACATTGCAAGCTGCATATGCCATGTGTCCAAGTTGGAATCAGATTCAGTTATAGAGCTCCGAGTTGGAGTCCGAGTCTGAATTTGGGGTTTGAGTCTGGTGCCAAATTGCTCTACCGCAAATTTTTGCCGCTTGTTGGCATTTTTGTCGCAGTTTTTTTTTTTTGCTCCCCCTTTTATTTACTTAAATTGTAAGGCATGAGTGTGTATTTCATTTCATAACGCAGGACATTTTTACACACAGGACGAGAATTAAGCAATTCAGCACAAAGAATTTCTTTTATATGGACATTTTTTATTAAGTGCGATTTTATTGACGCTTTACAATTTAAACTAATTGATCAATTGTTTGTGCTACATGGATATTCAATTGATCTGATAAACGTATTATTATTCACAAGTTAACAAGTTGAGTTTTAATTAACAGCGTTAATCTAAAAGTTATGCAGCCACAGCAACAAATAACTTTAACACTGGTATTGAAAAACTTGATTTTTAATTAAAATTAACAGCTGCAGGTAAAAAATAAAAGGATTAAAAAAAACAGTAAAACAACAATATAAAGTGATCGACTACCAATTACCCTGTATTCTAGATTAAATTATACAACATTTATAACAAATTCGAATGATAGCCTGCAATTCAAAGGCATATTTATGATATTTGGACAAATCCTAAATTGACTCCGTTAAGGGCCTTGTAAAATATACTGACAAGGCGTAACAAACGCCGAAACGCGTAGGAGGAGCATTTAAAAAGAGGATGTAATATATTTATTAAAAAGAACTACAACGGCCTTATCAACTCGCTTTAGGAAACACAAATATTGACGCACAAAAGAGCCCAAACACATAACACGATCTGATTCTCGTCAACTGTCCAAATATTACATCAATATATTACTTAGCGTTCAAACTAATGAATAGTCAATTCATCTAATGTTTTTTTTTAGATTAGGCAGTAATAAGATAGCGTAATCAGGGCTTTATAGGATCAGGTATACCTCCTGCCGTATATTTGCAAACACCGCTTTATAATAGCCTAACTTTTAACCCATGTAAAGGGGACAGGGTATCAAAATGTAAGTAAAAGGAAACCCCAAAGTTTCAAGTGCATCTTCCACCCACTTAAACTAAGACCAAACTCAACTCTCAGCACTCGCCTCAACTCGCTTACATGCCAATTAAAGAGCCCCATGAGCTGCCAAAACCAAGAACAGGCTCAAAAAAAAAAGGAATACGAGTTTTTTAAATTAAACTGATTTAATTTGAAAACCGAAGTGTAATCGTATTTTTAAGGGAACCGCCAGCGAACCAGTCAAAGTTCATAACATTTTTTTTTGCTGTTTGTATTGAAAACGAGAGAAAAACAAAATTTGTTTTCTTTTTGTTGATTTGATAAATTTTAATGCGTCCGGTAAGCATGGGGAAAAAAGTTGTTGGCACAAGCGCAACTTCTGCCACAACATTATGAAAATTAAATGAAAATAAGCTTAAATACATAACGTATACGACACGTTGCTGGTCTTTTTATTTCATTTTATTTGTTGAGCTATCAGGCTTTGGCAGCGCTTGAAACTGCTGTTGTTAAGCCTTAAAGGACATACAGTATGAGTATTAAAACGTAAGCTGCAGGATTATGACGAGAACCCTTGAATGTGTAACTGATGCTTTGTTAGTGCTAATGTGCTTACATAAAGTACAGTTCGAGGATTTTTTTCTAACTATTTAACCTGTTGGATAAATAGTGATATCCAACAATAAAGTACATGGACTTTGTTTTAACGAAAATTCATCGTATCAGGCCGTTAAAACTAGTGTTGTTTTTTAAGATTAAATTGAATTCTTTTGAATATTTAAAGGTCTTACCAATTGTAAAGAGCGGAGTGATTCAGCTTATCAATAGATACTAACCTGTAAAAGACAAAGAGAATAAAAAAAACAAATGCGATTATAATAAGGGCTGCATAATGAATGGCTAATGAGGAAAATCTATATGATAGAAAAAGTAATAAATATCAACAACGTCTACGGCTTGCAAATCTAATCGTATTATTTTCTTTAGAGCTTTCATAGACAGCTTACAGGCAGGCCCAGTTCACTTTATTATGCTTTGGTTCTAATGCAGTTAATTGCATTTTCCTTCGAGCCTGGGAAAAGGGGAGCTGGAGACGCGATTGGACGTTGCCTGGACGGGCTGGACTGTTGTTGTGAGCAAAATAAACAGCAAAGTGCAGACGAAAGCGAAACTAATGATAACTCAGCCCTGTTGACTATAGTCTATAAAAAACGCAATGAAATCAGAGACAACAGGAAAGGAATAGCAGAAGTTATAGTGTCATAAGAGAGGGGAAAAGTATTGGGGTCAGAAGAGAACAAGGTTATCAACTGTGATTGCAGGGATGGGGTTATTGACGAGCATTAAGTCGAGCGCTTTGAAGGTTTTCTTTTTTATACTACTGAGCTGTTTCCCTGATTTTCAGATTGCTCAACTAATTTCAAAGTTGAAATGGACTTGGTAACTAGTTTTATGATGCAACTGTTGCTGTTTGTTTATCACGTGTTTTACTGTAGTTTAGCATAAGACAACTTTAAGTTAAGGCTATGACAACTGCGCAAGTAAATACGTTATACAACTTTGATAGCGTGTAGTCTATCCTGTAGTTCTTCCCAGAACTGTAATCAATATCACAGTTGAATCAGAAGTTTTATTAAAAAAAAATGAAGGAGAAAAAAACATATGGCGAAGACGAGACGCTCGTGTCACTTTGCGAGCTCTTCGAGTAGCTCGCTCACGCTTACCAAATTTGATTTCCAATGGCAACAGTTTTTGCCCACAACTTGCATAAGCCAAGGACGGCAGTCACACTCTGCAAAAAGACGTAGGCAGAGAGAAAGAGGGGGCCTGCACACGTTACCAGACATATAGCAGAAGCACTTTACGCTGTGTGCGACTCGTGCCCGCCAGCTAAACTTCTCGCTGCATGTGTTCGGGCGCCTTTAAGCAAACATAGTGTTGCATATTTATGAGCGCACCGTTCGTCCAACCGTTTGTAATTAAAAAATGAAAAAGAAACTTAAAATCCGCTATCTCTCTTCTTTTTGTATGCCCCAAAGTCATGCACGCGCGTTTGCTATCAAAAATTTATAAGGTTTGTATATCTTAATGGTTATAAAATTTGTTTGGATAGAAATTCAATTCTGATTAGCTTTAATGGAATCAAAACTCAGCCGAAAAGGGTATTAAGATTAAAAATGTACATGAATCTTTTATTTTTGAAAATTTCATAAGTTTTTCACGTGACTGATATCAGATAAGATCCGTATATACAACTGATTTTATGAGGAAGCTAAGCAGAATACTTGCATTTCATAAATGTCACTGAAATTTTATATATAAAAAAAAAAACAACATTCAATATATTTACAAATTGAGAAATTCATAATATGCATAAGATATTTATATTCCTCAAGTATATCAATATCTTTTGAAATCCTTAAAAATTTGAAAACGAATTTAAAGCTTTAATAAATTATTATTATTATTATTATTTATTAAACGTTTAATGTATTATACAAATTTCATTGCGTTTTTACAAGTAGAATACGTCGAGTACAGCAACAAGTAATTTTATAGTGTATACAAGCTTCGGTGAATGTAAGAAATTCTTTAATTTTTTTTCGCTTTCAGCTGCCTTTCATCTGATGAGTTTTTGTGGCAAAGAGAACGCTTGAGGATACTTCTGAAAGATTTATGATGTGTTAGTTTTTTTGGAGAGGAGTTGCTACAGCACTTGCAACATCCACATACACAGCCACATCCTTACCCCCATGCTCATGCCATCAGACAACCACTTGCAACATGCATATGCATGTTTAAGCGAGGACATGCAATTTCTGTTCGTTGGCAAATGGCGCTCATTTTTTAATGAGCGCCCCGGAAATGTGGCGTCTCTTTGATTTATGAACATCGCCCCACAGCTGACGGTTCGCGTTTTGTCAGTCCTTTAGCCCGTTGGGTGTGTCATCCAGTCAGAACATTGGTTTCAAATTACGCCGTCTTTTGTAGAGTGTGCCACAAAATTATTTTTAATGTGACGAACCATGTGATGAGGTACTCCTCTACTTGCCTGCTGCCGGCAGCGCCAGCAGCCTGTTTACTTATTGATATGTAAGCGCCTGCCCAAAAGTTGACTGCAAAGTACTTAAACTGTATTTACGCACGCACGTCCATTAATCAAGCAATTTATCAAACATGTCAGTTGGCACTCGAGATTTGGACGGCAATGGAAGGGAGAGGGAGAAAGTGGGGTGTTGGGATTTAGTCCTCCTAATGTTGCCTGCGCGTTTACTGAGAAATAAAAATGTGAGCAACTTGCGAGCGCTCAAAAGTATTGTATGTGATACTCTGAAGCACCGCAGTCAGTCAGGAAATTGACTAAATTGACGGCTGTTTGTGTGTGCTTATGGAAGTGTGTGAGTGTGTGTGTGTAGTTTCGATGGGTATCAATGTTGAGCTGATGCCACTGCTAAGGATAAATCACAATTCTGTGTCATGTCGAAGTCGTAAGGCTTGTCAATCAGCTTGAGCAGTTATAGCTGCTTTTCAAGTGTTTCTGAGTATGTGCATATGTTTGTGTGTGTGTCTTGTAATGCAAAACCAGCATTAGCCAATTATGTGCTGCCTTAAAAGCCATATAAATGCAAACAAGTGCGGCCTTTAGCCAGTCTTAGCTCATAAGGTTCTGCCTGAAACGGCCTCTCCTTTTCCTTCACAGTCCCGGTCTCAGCCTCAGCCTACGCACAAAAGTATGCTACAATCTTTGCATGCACACACATACTCCCATACAAAAGCAAGCTAAAAAGCTTATAGTTCATCAAGTGCGAGAGCTCTAAGGAGGTTAATAACTGGAGACACTGCCAGACGAAGCTGATATTGAGGTGGTTGAAATTGAAACCAGGATGGCTGCCACTTTGTTTGTGTGCTGGGCGACGTGCTGTGCATAGGGACGGGGGAGGGGTACACACAACTTTGTTTGTGCATTTTAAATGTTCATTTGTGTAGGTTGGTTTCATAATGAGTTGAAGTAAAGGTCCTGTAAGTCTTGTACATGTTTCGGATTATTATTCTCGTTCATTATATTCCTGATATTGCAAGTAATTTGCATAAGCATTGTTCCCAAAATACAACGTAATTATTTTCAATTAACTATTGAGTGCCAATAACTGTTAGAATAACGAATGTTAGAACTACGTACATGGATATTATAAGTGATAGTATGCATGAGTATTGCGCAACGGTCAAAATATAACATGAATATATTATTTTGCGATCAAGCTATTACGCAATAAATTTGACAATTGTTTATTTTTTGTTGGCAGCGTTTTCAATACATATTGTGAACTTTTTTAAAACACACTTTTGGTGACTTTAGAAGTTGCCCAATAAATTATGAAATTCGAAAAAATTGCATATAAATCTTTAATCAATGACTTCCAGCAACAAAATGCCAATCGGAGTCTACGATAAAATATAAGTAAAATACATAGTTACAGTTGTTAAAACAGGGAACAAACTATTCTAACTTTCATAGTCCAATTTTGATTCAATTTGATTATTATCATAACAATATCGTGATACTCTATATTAAGACAAGTGCACATGTATCCTACTTTCAGGCATCCTGCCCGTTGGAATTTTAATTTCAACTGCAGACTGCATTTTAATGTCTACTTTTGTTTTCATTCATGTTTATGCACAACATCTTCATCTTAATAATTCGTCTTTGTTTTCTCTGAATTGTGTACACATTAAAGCACACTTTTGGGCGCTGGCGGGTGGTTGAAGAGTTTGCTGCCTTTCGTTAAGACTTGTATACGCATTTGAAGCGTTTATGCATGCATCCTGTGTCAAGGAGTTGCACACACAAGCTCATACATATAACATTTTTCTACACAGTTTGCATGTGTGTCAAAGCCAACAGCAGCGACACATAAAATGCTGGCATACTTACGGGCTCGCAAACTCCTTTATAATACTTATCTACATTATTTTTATGTGATCCCGTGTTGTTTTTGTTTTTGCTGTCACGCCTTATGCATATAATTGAATTTTTATGACTTGTTCGAGCAAAGAGTCAAAACAGCAGCAACAACAAGAAAACCAACAAGAGTCATAAAATGCCCATAAATGCAATTGCCTAGTCAAATTTTTTACGAGCCGCCATAATCGAAGTTTCGGTTTTCGGATTTTCAGCTGCGAAAGTCGCTTAACTGCGATTCAACATGCGACAAATGCAGCACATACGAGAATAAAATAACATTCTTTCATTTCCTATTCATATTCCTGTGTTCTACGTCTGGCTGGGCAGTTGGTAAACTTGGTCCGCCTTGTCGTTGCGTTTCGTCCTTGCCTCTGTCCTCACACCCTCGCTTCCAAGCAAATTCATGCTGTAGTAATACCCGTGCAATAAAAGTCTAGCGCTTTGTAATTTGCTTTCGGTGTTCGGGCGAGTGCAACGAACCGTCTGAAAACTGCGAGTACAACGAACAAGTTTTCTGTACATCGTCGTCATTTTGCGCCTAAAAGCATGCTACGCCCAGCATAAACGGGGAGGAGTTTGCAGTTGTGACAGCAGCTGATAAGCAGCAGCAGACACTACAACAACAATGGCAAAACTGACATTCCATTGTTGTTGCGCAATGGGCAGTGTCTGTTGTTTAATACCCTGTAGCAGGAATTAATCAAGGAACGTAGTCAGTTGTAAATCCAACATTTCTACACATGTTTACAGCTGTTGTAAGTATTTAAACCAGTACAGGGTATTTGTAGTCGAACATTATGCATTTATTCATTAGCTGCAACGCAAACTCAAAACCACAATTCACATATGTGTTTTTACTCCCTGTACCCATAAAATGGGTAAAAGGGGGTATTGGATTTGTGCAAAAGTATGTAACAGGCAGAAGGAGACATCTCCGACCCTATAAAGTATATATATTCTTGATCAGTGTCAAAAGAGATTTCGATTTGGCCATGTCCGTCTGTCTGTCCGTCTGTCCGTCTGTCCGGATGAACGCGTCGATCTCAGCAACTACAAGAGCTAGAGACACCAAATTTGGAATGTAGGTTCCTGTATACCATACGCAGATCAAGTTTGTTTCATATTTCAGATATCTCCCCCGTTCCCCCGCAAATCGATTAAAACCGTTTTACAGTAACAATTTTCAAGATACAGCTTTAAGATTTGACATGTACAATACTTTAGTCTCTCTTAATCTACTGTCCAAATTTCAAGTCGATCGGATAATAAACACGGAAGTTATTCACGAAAGAAGATTCAGTAATGCAGCGAGAGGGGGAAGGAGAAGCACAGCCACCAATTAAAATGCCTCGCTTGCGCTGTCGCTTTTGCCGCCTGTGTGCGTGCGTCTTTGTGTATGTGTGTGTGTATGTGTAAGTGGACGTAGATGTGATTGAATGTTTTAGACCTGGGTACAGGGAGTTTCGTAGTCGGGTATACTCGACTATAGCATTCTTACTTGTTATATCTATTTTAATGCAACTCTTTAAAAAAAAAAAGGAAAAAGGAAGAACCAAAATTTATAACATTCTCTTTTTGTTGTTGTTTTTCATTTTCAATGTTGAAGTGTAGACATTTTGTTTGGTGTGTATCAAGTATGGGGGAGTTTTGGGTATGTGTGGGTGTGTGTGAGCATTGCGCTCAACGTGACTTGAAGTGCCCGTGTCTGTGTCTTGTGCGTGTGTGTGTTCAGTTGTCTATTCTATGCAGCTTGTTAAATATTTATTGGACATTTTTAATATCCTGTAAAATTTCAGAGCAGCTTATAGCCATCATAGTCGCTAGAAAGTTCAATTCTTTGCTTCATTTTGTATTCAATTGCAAGGTAAATACATTACTTAATAACGTAAATTATTAAAATGTTGATTAAATTTTATAGCTACAAATTACAAATTATAACTAACACATTAATATTTGAAAATGAGATTGCATTAATAATGACAGTATCAATAATATAAGAATTGCTTAAAATGGATAGTTGATTATTATAAATATTACTTGCAGGGTATTTTGTATTCGTTCACTACTATTAAACTTTATGGAGTTTACTTTTCTTTATTTGTTTTATAGCCTGCAGTTGCTGCTCTCTGCCACTTAATGTTTTCATTTTGAAGCGTTTTAGATTTGCTTTGAGCATTTTTCAATTAGCTAAAATTAAAATTTTAATTGCCATATTATTCCGGCCAAGTAACTGACCAAAGGCATAAACACCCTTAAGTATTTTAAGACAAGTTAGCTGTTTTATTTCGATTTGGTCTAAGCACTGTTCATTTTCCTAACCTAATTAAATTTCCATTTCTCTTTTATTTTCATTTGCCATTTTGGCTGGAGGAAACTTTGTCTAAAATTCACTACAACAATTTGATGAACCTAATTTATAATGGAATATATATGGATGTAATAAGAAGTTGCTAATTACAGTTTTGGGTTTTCAATTAAAATACGTTAAATATTTACTTAAAGCAGCGACGAGCGAGAAATTATGAAACGTGGTTGCGCACTGTAGGGATTTAAATACATTAACGTGACTGCATATTTGTACAAAGCGAGCCCAACTAAAAACTGGAATCCAAATGGGTGCTGCTAATTCAGGTGGGTTGAAAGGGCAGCACCACCTTGTTAGGGTTCAACAAAAGTTTAATTGATTTTTTGTCACCTGGCAAAAGGCTCTGACGTCAAATGGTCTGCGTTATTGTAAAATGCTTAAGTGTTGTTCGTTATGAGAGAGAAACCTCAGTTTACATTTGTGTTCTTGAAATAGTGAGGCAAGGAAGCTCTTCATTTGTGTAATAAATTAACTTTAAGCTACAATATGAATTGTAAAGTGTTGCAGTTATGTAAGTATGCGCCACACATTGAAAATGTTATCTCTGTGGCAAGTGAACATGACCAAGAGAGTCACAGGTTCGCAGTCACAGTTCTAATATTAACAGTCACAGTACAGTTATTAACAGACAGCGTCTCGATATTCATCACTGTTAACATCAGCAGTAAAATATTGACATTAACAGTCACAGACTATATTTCGATAATAAATATATATCGATATATCGACTAGATTGTTACATAAGTCTTGAGAAAAAGATAAATGTGTACAGAAAGATATGCAAAACTTTGTCATATTTGAAGTGAATGGGTAATTCTGCTATATGCTAAATTTGCAAAAGCAAATAAACCTATAAGATCGTAGCCTTCCTTATACTGTTAGCCCTCATTTGCCGCATAAAACAGGATGAAAAGACACAAATGTTACTATATTAAATGACAATGCCTAAATTTGTAAGCCGTTTATTAAAAATTGGAAACAAGAAACAGATTTTATACTCACAGTCATTGATATTTGTCACTGCATTTATGAAAGTAACAGTCACAGTGACAACTGTGACTGCTCAACTCTAGTGGCAGCAATTGCCATACTGGCACATCCTTGTGCCACAACAAACGCTTCAACCGCATACATTTGACCCACTCATACAAATTGTGGTTTCTCGGTGCCACGTTCTGTGCATGTGAAACGTTTAAGTTCTCCACTTGTGTATGTATGTATGTGTGCGTGTGTGTGTCTGCATTGCAAATTTATTCATAGTTTCCGCTATTTGAATCAGGATCATCATTGACTTCCCATTGACGAGCAGCGACTGTGCTGTGGTCGGGTGTGCGTACTGTTATCAGTTACCAGTATCTATTAGATACATTTCTGCTTTTGCTTGACTTGCTTTATATGTGCGCACAAATTGTTGACCTTGAGCTGTTTCCCATCTGATAAGGATGGATGCATTCATTTAATGTGGATTTCAGCCATGACATTACAAAATGCACTAACCATTTTAAGTTTCACTTGGCTTACAGGGTCAAGTGCTGATGGGTATAACCATATTATTTGTGAACCTTGGTTCGGAAACGTAGCTTAAGGATTATGGCTCAAAAGTGAGTAAGCCAAAAGTTGTTGATTTGCCTAAAAATTCAAATAAATGGACTTGTGATTAAGCCAGTTTACTTGTTGAGAGAAATTTGAAAACTTATAATGTGAAGTTTGGATATTGCAAAATAGTAAGAATGCTATAGTTAAGTATACCCAACTACAAAACTCCCTGTACCCTGGACAAAAATTTCCGATTGCATCTTTGTAAACTTACACATACACAAAGACGCACACATACAAAAGACAGCACAAGCGGGCATTTTAAGTGGTGGCTGTGCTGCTTCTTCCCCCCCACGCTTCAGTACTCAATCTTCTTTCGTGAATAATTTCCGTGTTTATTATCCGATCGATTTGAAATTTAGACAGTAGATTAAGAGAGATTAAAGTATTGTACATGCCAAATATAAAAGCTGTATATTGAAAATTGTTACTGTAAAACGGCTTATATCGATTTGCGGGGAACGGGGGAGATATCTGAAATTGGAAACAAACTTGATCTGCGTATGGTATACGGGAACCTACATTCCAAATTTGGTGTCGGTGCGTTCATACATACGGACGGACAGGACGGACATGGCCCAATCGAAATCTCTTTTGATACTGATCAAGAATATATATTCTACTTTATAGGGTCGAAGATGTCTCGTTCTGCCTGTTACATGCATTTGCACAGATTTAGTACCCCTTTTTGACCCCTTTTATGGGTACAGGGAGTAAAACGTCATATTCAACAACATAAAATTGCTGTAAATTTAAAGACATTTTCGTCAGCGCGGGCTCTTTTCAGCTGGTTAATTAGTAAATTGAGTTAAATCGTGTTGCCAGCCATTTGCATAAAAAAACTAGCCATTTAATATACTTTTGGTGTGTATTTTTGTTGAAAAGATGTTAGAGCATAGCAAGCTAAGACCCGCTGTAAGGATGAGTTGCAACTTTGTATTTGTGAATGAAAAGATGAACAGCTAATTGCAGACTGGCCCATCTACTAAGTAGCTTACCAGCTAAGCCGATTAATCACAGGCTGTGAATATCTGAATAGTTGTTCACTTCTAACTAAAAACTTCATTATTTATGCTAACAAGCATCCTTATGGTTGGCTTTATGCTTTGTTTTAAATAAATTATAAATGTATGCGTTGCTGGCAGAAATTTAATTTAAAATCCAGTTGCTTTTAAAACTTAGTGCTACAATATTGATTATTATAATCGCATTTATTATAGTAGCTTTCAAAACTGTGTGGTCACCCGTCACACTTCACTCTTCACTCTTCATCCTTCAGCCTTTAACCCACTTGAAGCATCAGCAGTGTCTGGTGAACATTTTCAAATAGATAAACGCATTTAAATTGGAGGAGAGTGTAAACTTTGCCACCAGCAGCAATCTTGACCAAAATTTATGTTGACAACGCGTGCTGGGCAAATCGCCAGGATGGTGGGGTAACCCTCCTGGCGGTCACACACACACACACAAACACAATACCCGCAGCGGGGGCCAAAAATGAAATGACCAAGGCCAAAAGCAGAAGCAAAAGCAAAGGCAACAAAACCAAATGCCGTGCGCTTATTAATGGGTCATGTGTGCGGTGGAAAAGTTTGCCCAACTAAAGTTTACTCCTTGTTGCTGTGCTTTAAACTTTTCGCCAAAGTTGCTAACAAAAACTTTTGACCTCGCACAACACACACAACGCACAACTAAATACCCCCGACCTACCCTACCCTGTACACCCAAAAGCTATACAAGGGAGAAAAGGTGCGAAGTGTATATACTATAGTACGAGTATATCGTATGGTGTTACTCTAGTTCATTTTTGGTAATTTCCCTCATACAAATTATGAGTCGCATATTTGCATATTTGCCAGCTAACAACAAAGCAACAACTGTAAATTGAATGCGCGATTTTGAAAATTTGCATAAAACACTTCTCGTTGAAGGCGCTGCAAATGCATAAATCATCATCTTTATCATCGTCATCGTCAGCCTCATGGCATTTTAGCCATTCAGTTGGCACACACGGCGTATGCGTCATAAATGTCAAATGTCCCCGTCGATTTTGTGGAGGGTACCTCTCATATCTCAATCACAATATCGCGTGCTCTGTTATACAAAATTTGGAAATTCATGTCAAGCATCAAAATTGAAAATTCAATGTGTTTGTAATTGCCAAAAATGGACGGTGAATTTGGCTTTGGGGTTGATTCTGTTGAGGGATTTGGCTTATAAATTCTGTTTTTGTGTCGTGCAAGGAAATTAAGTCAATGTGTACACTGCGTATACGCAATGCCGGCATTGCCATTATGTTCTGTGTGTATTGGCAGCACTAGGAAATTAAGTGGCTGCCGATTGTGAATGAAAAAGGGAGCACTTAATGGTCTGAGGCTTATACTGATTAATAGACGTTGCTAAGTGTGCTTGGAAAGAGAAATTGCCAATACTGAGATTGCCAAATAAAAGTCTAAGTATACAAAAACATTAAGCAATTCATTTAAATAAACTAATGCCCATGAGGATCTCAATCGCTTACTCAAGTAAAGAGTTGCTGAATTAAGCAGAGCGTAATATATTTGTAATTTTCCAGTTGTTCGTTACAATATAATTGTCATTTCATTGTAGTTGGAATACGCTTTCTTAATGTAATCTAAATATTACTGCAAACACTGGTAAGAAATCTCAAATCTACAGAGCGCCGCTTTAAAATTTGGCATGTGTTGTTGAAAATTGATCGTTATTCAGAAGGAAAACAAAAAAATGTTGCTTAATTTTAGATCATTTCCAAATTTAAAAAATTAATTTCAACTTATTTTTGGAATTTTTTTTTTTTTTTCAAAAAAATATGTTCAAACTCACTACAAGATTTTAGTTTTATTGATAATACTAGAAACCAGGATAAATTCAAATTGTTCCTAGAGATTAGCTTCTGTTACAGACATTTTGACAGATTCCTTATACCCACCGCAAGGTCCCAATCGAGTTATAAAATCTTTTAACCCAAAATGCAGTCAAGTGCGTAAATACAGACAACTGAACTGAACAATGGAGAAAAACGCGACGTTTTGTTAACCAATACCAAAACTGGTCCACCAAAAGAAGACAAAGCACACACACACACACACAAATTAAATGGCAAAATGAAACTGTTCTGTCGTTGACCTGGGTGTAATTAAAGCTGGGTCCCAAACTCAATTTTACCCAGCGGCGGACGTTGTAAAAAATGCGCTGCCCTTCCGTTACAATACAACATCCTGGGAGGAGCCATGAAGTCGAGTGCTGTTTTTTTTTTATTTTTTTTTTTTGGTCACTCAAGAGCCGTTGCGGAAAATTCAAAATACCAGAGCACAACAGCAACAATTACAAGGGCTGACACACTACATACTCGTAAACATACATTCAATGAAAACAAGAAGAGTTGCAGTCGGCAGATCCCGACGCCGTTCTACTCTATTTCCAGGTGGTGTTCTTTTGCCGAGAGTGGTATTTGGCTTCAATAGTGTTGACAAAATTGTTTTCTAACAAATCCAATATATTGATACTGCCGTTGCTTACAGCGTGTTGAAAATATCAATATCTTTACCAGTTTCCGCTGTTGCTCACGTAATTATAACAAAATATTCGAACAGCCGATTTTTACACCACAAAAATTATTGGAGTCTTTTTTAGCATTGCTATGATAGTTCGATCATCAATGTTTTGCAGAAAATATCGAAGAATTTATCTATCACTCACATATTTTGTGCGGTACGTTCAGAGTTATGAAATGAAGAATGTTTCCGTTCTGAAAGGATCGATTGATGAATAGGTTTTCTTGACTCGATTAATCAAAAACATGTCAATAATCGATTACTTCAGAAATATTAACCTCGCTGCTTATAATGATGGTCTATCAAAAAGGCCACAATAATTAGACGCAGTATACGAAACATGCCCTGGGGTTTTTCAATATGTGTCATTCGAATAGTTTGGTGCAGTTGCAGCTGCATCGCTAAAAGTAAAATCTCCTTTTTACTAAGAAGGCCAACATCAGTTGTAGCTGAAACTGGAGCAAAAGAGCTCTTGGGGACTCGCGCCTTGCCACGCATTACATGTTGTTGTCACCTGGTTGTGTTTGCTTTTCGAAATCGGTGCATTTTGTGTAGTCCACTTTTTGGTGCAGCTGCTGCCACAACCGCAACAACATAAGGAACAGCAGTAACTGTATCCATATAAATTTCAAAGCAATTAACTTGCACAATTGTTGCTGTCAGTTTTCACTACTCGTTTCTGTACCTAACAACCGACGCGTCGGTTGTTTGCGTGTTTTACACCATTTTGTTAAGCATGACATTTTAGCACCTAACAACAACAACAACAACAACAAACTCCGCTGATCGCTGGCATTCCTTGGCTGTTATTATTGTTGGATATGTGGCAAATGTGGCAGCTGCACGCATCCTGCGCGCAGCGTTGGGTTTGTGTCCCCGCTAAATCGTCGCATGCCAATTTGCATGCAATTTTAATCGCACACCCACTGCACAACAGCAACAGCAACAACAACAACAAAACGAAGGTTACTTTTTATTTTGTTGCACCATTATAAATAACAAACAACAAAAATTGTTTATAATTGCACATTAGCGGATAAAATATTGCACATGCCACAATGTGTGGGTACTTCTAGTTGTTGTTGTTGTATTGTGTTGGCAGCCATTGCAATAGTTGCTGCATGCCTCACAGTGTGTGTGTGTATGTGTCTGTGTGTGTGTTATTTTTTTGCGCATTGACTGTGTGCATGTTGGGCGGCTTTTGTAATTGATGTTGTTATGGCCCCTTTTTTATGATGTGTTATATGGCGCTAAAGTGTTGTCATTATCGCCAATTGCCATTGCGATTATACAATTATACATATGTACATGTGTGTGTGTGCCGACGATTACAGTTCAAAATTGATATTCATTTATTTAATCAGAATATTAAACTCACAGACAATATACTTGTTTATTAGCTCAAGAGCTTGAACTTTTAAACTTTCGCGTCACTAATATTTCTTGTTTATAGCTAGGAATTCTCACAATCTCTAACCTTATACATTTTTATTCCCTGTACCCATAAAATGGTTAAAAAGGGGGTATTGGATTTGTGCAAAAGTATGTAACAGGCAGAAGGAGACATCTCCGACCCTATAAAGTATATATATTCTTGATCAGTATCAAAAGAGATTTCGATTTGGCCATGTCCGTCTGTCTGTCCGTCTGTCCGTATGAACGCGTCGATCTCAGCAACTACAAGAGCTAGAGACACCAAATTTTGAATGTAGCTTCGTGTATAGCGGGAGCAGGTCAAGTTTATTTTGGATCCGAGATATTCCCCCCATTGCCCCGCTATTCGTTTTACAGCCACAGTTTTATAGATATAGCTTTGGGATTTGGCATGTATAATACATTGGCCATTCTTGATATACTGTCCAAATTTCAAGTCGATCGGATAATAAACACGGAAGTTATTCAACAAACAAGATTCAGTACTGCAGGCTTGGCAAGCAGCAACATGAAGGCTTCAGCATATGTATGTACATATGGGCGAGCGAGCGCGAAGCGCGTGCATTTTCTATTAAGTACTTAAGGCTTAACCATGTGTGTGAGCGAGCGCGAAAGTGCAGCGGGTCTTGTACTCGTGACGTCACGACATACCAAAACACACGGCATCAGCTGATGCACATGTCGCTTTTAAGCAACACAAGCCCATATGGTTTCATAATTGCTTATCGGTACGCAAGCCATACGATAAATTTTAAGCACCTGATCTGCTTGACATTTTTCTTTGTGAGACATGCGCCATCTGCATGACTTTATTTTCTTGAAACATATTGTTATCAATGCTCTGCATAGTGCAGACTATGCATCAAAATTCAAAAATTGACTGTTGGCGCGCAGCCAATTGGCCTCTTCGATAAAATATCGATAAGTATCAGCTCTTCGATCAGTCTCGCTCATCTCTGCATTGTGCTGCTAGTATTTCTTTCACTCTACCGTCGTTCGTCATCGTCATCGTTCGTCATCGAGTTCCGATTTTGATAAATTTGCGATTGAATGTTTTAGACCTGGGTACAGGAGTTACGTAGTCGGGTATACTCGACTATAACATTCTTACTTGTTCTAATAGCATTTATTGTAGTTACCCAGAGTTACACCAATTTTCAAATAGATAAAATACACAGAAATTGTTTAGCTGTCAAATATGTTTTTTCTGCACTGAAATTTTAATTCGATTTCTAAGCATATTCGCATATCTTTGCATGTTTTATTTTCACTTGATTTTCATCGAATGCTCAATTAAACACACATTTCAATTGATATTAATATTGACTATTTCAGCATTATTGCGTCAAAATTGCTCAATTAAACTTGATACTTTATTTAACACTTCTAAGACACAGATCAATATATGAATGCAACTTGCATCCTAATTGAGCCAGGACTGCTTATTCGCACCACATTTGTGAAATGAATACCAATAAAGCAATAATCAGTATCAACAATTGCAACAAATTACTGTGGTCTTTCAGCTTTCATCAGACAACTTCATCTCGTAAATACTCATAACATAAATACCCTCGAACACCTTCAATTTCAACAACTGAAAGGTGGTATTTGACCAACAACAACAGCTAAGTATGTACACACCCAGTAAAGTTGAGCGATATCGTGAGAATTGTGACTGTTACCCTCAAATATCTGCATAAAACAAAAAAAATATATATATATATATAAAAAAAAAATAAAAAAAAAATTTGTCTGGCTGTGCTCTCTTCCGTTTCAAAGTCTAATCATGTGATTTACAAATTTAAGATTATAATATGTTAACATTTCAGTCTGTACGTCACTAATTCTGATAAGACTATCTAAACTATGCTTACGCCTGGCACAGAGGAACCCACAAAACCTACATTTGAGTTTAGTTGTCAATATAAAGGATCAGCGTTGCCTTTTTAAATTGGAACTGTTCAGTCCTTACCCACTGACGGTCTGTGATGATAAATATCGATTCGTTGTCTGAGACGGTAAGAATCGGTAGCCATTAATATCGATATTTCAATGTCAGTGTAAATACCGATACTTTGCCTTTAACTGAGGATCTGAGGATTTCAATACTCAGTCAAAGTTCATAAGATATTTGTCCATCTCTAACACATACACACACACACACACATTGACACGCACCATCCATAAACACGCACGGCACATTTATGAAACATCAGAACAGCTTTTCTGATTGAAACATAACCGTCCCGTGTTATCCCTTCCCCTCTAAATTGCCCAATGATTGGCTTGTTGAAAACACATTTTGCTCACTATGTTTAACAAATGGTGGGCGGCAATAGTACAACACCAATAAAATAATAACAACACTTAATAATTGCTAACAGACCCCCAACGACTGCAAAGCGCAGCAGGCCGTCCATTTGGCTCACAAGATCTTGTTGGCCAAGTGCAGCAGCAACAACAACAATAATATATGCTAGAAATAGCCACACGCATTTCAAGTGCGTTCAGTTGACTGTTGATTTTATTGGCCACAATGCTCACATAACTGTAACCGTAACTGTGGTTCCTTTAGACCTTTTGGCTTAGCATTTCCTGTGTGTGTATAATAATCATAACTTGAGTCTACAGCTCCGTAAACAGGCATGTGGCCAAATGCAATTTCATAATTGTCCACTATACATTGCTTACCAGAATCAACCAATTGTGTGGAAACCAAAATCACATTTTAAATGGTTACAGAACTTATCGAGCAAGGCTTAGTTTATTGAGAGTTGGGTATTCATATTCAGAACATCTCAAATTTTGTTCTAAATATTCCACTTCTATTACTTAATAGGCAAGGAATATAGATCAAATTATAGTTTTAGTCTGCACAAGATGTAATTAAATACTCAGAGACCTTGACCAATTTAAATTGTACTGAATACAGAAAAAAAGATGATTTACAAGTGACCCAGTGCTAGTTCATCCGAAAACGGGAGCAACAAAAAAAAATATATCGAAAGCGAGAGCAATCCTGTATGCTTAAAGTCAAGACACTAAATGTAGACCGGCAATTAGTGAAAAGTTACTATTATTTCAATAAAATCGAATCTATGAAGGACAATTTCTAAATGCTATAAACGTGTACAAAAATTAAAATTGGTTAAATAAATAAAACATAACCAAATGTCTATGAAATGTTAGTTTATTCATTATAAAAATCAATCAAAAGATTAATTTAACAAAAATATTTACAACTTAACAAACTTCCAAACTAAACTTCGTATTCTATGTTCTTGTTCACTACGAAGTTGAAATAAATTGTATTTATTTTAGTTATTTACTGCGATTTGTCAATAAATATATATTTTGTCGCCAGCCAATGTTGGAGATCGTTTTAACACATAGTAATTTCTACAAAACGACATATAAAATTCAACTAGATTTTATTGCATTTATAAAATGTAAGGAAACCAATAAGCTAATAAGTTTAAGTCTATATAGTAGTTATATGTGGTATAGTAGTATGTATACATAGATTTGATTATTGTGTCGGTGAGCAGCTTTAGAGCTTACCTTGTGGCTGTCAGGCAGGCAAACGCTTTTATTGGTGTCTGAAACCTGCAATATAAAAAAAACCAGAAAAGAAAATGTCGCCACTTGTAAAAAAATTTCATTGCTCTCTATGTATTTATTGTCGGTTTTGGGTATTACGTTTTTGTTTTGTTTTGTTTTTGGGAATTTTGGAATGTATTTGGTTTTCATATTGATTGGCAAAAATTGTAATTTTGTTATTGGTGAGCAGAAAGTTATTCTCTCTATGCGAAACTACATTGGTTGCACATTTACAATGCATAGCTTAATATATATAGATACTATATATATTGTTATATATATGTATGTACGCGTAGTATGTATAGAATGTTTATAGTATATGTAGGTACAATACGAGGACGATATAAACGTGTTTACATTTTGGATGACCGACCACTTTTTTAGGATGCTTTTCAATTAAATGCTTTTTTGGTGAAGAGAGTTACATATGTTATTTTTGTTGGACATTTATTGCATTATTCAATAAGGATATTTACAAAATGCACAAAATATTTTAGTTTGTTAGAAATTTGGACTTTACTAAGCGTATTTTTATATATATTTTAAACATTTACAGCACACACATAACGTTTTTGTTAGGAGAGAAGACTTTTGCCAAGTGGAGCTTACAGTTGATTTGTGGTGAATTAAACCGATTAGCAAATATAGAAACACAAGTTTATTGAAAAGGGCATCTCTTTGTGTAGTCGTAGTTTGTGAAGTACTTTAAGCACTCAAAATAAAACCAAATCTAGCTCCACTTAGGCAGCGTCAAACAATTCCAATACCAATTAGCTCAGGGATCTTAACACAAGTAATTATCAGAATACAATTTACATAGTACTACCACGAAAAAGACCAATCTGTACAGTGTACACATTAACATTGACAACTACATGTTAAGCTATAAATATAAATATACATATACAAATAGTTTTAAATTAATCTGAAATGTTAAAAATGTTGATGTAAAATGCAAACATGTTTGTGGCCAGTAGAAAAACAATTAAATATAATTAATTAATTACAAGCGAAAGCTATTTACAGTACACACACATACAGTCGTTTTGGGTACATATTATTTTCGCTGATTAAATTCAAATACACATATCATTTTTTTCAATTCATATAAATAGGTAAGCCACGTAGATTTACAACTACAAGGGGGAAAAGTGAATTGACATATCCCAATAAAAACAGTTAGGCATTTTGAATGCTTTTTTTATGTCTCTGTCTCATCATATTTTGTTTATTTAATTGTGCGCATAAATTACGCTATAAATTTTGCATAGTTAATATAACATTCGCGATTTTTGCCGCTTTGTAATACTGTGGGGCGCCACAAAAGGGGGTTGGGGAGGGGGTACGACCAACAACTAAAACTAGACTACATAGAGATATTCGACTACATTGCTACTCCCTTCCAAAATGCCACAATATATTAATAATAAAAAAAGCTGCTTACATTTAACAATTATAAACAACACCAACAGACACAATAAATTCAATAGGGTAGGAAAGCTGGGAAAACAACAACAATAATAACAGCAACAACGCCAACGGGTTTACGAGTATAAATAGACATATAATTTGTGTATTAGTTTGTGTCCATTTATTCATTTATAATATTACAAGTATAAATAACATGATTCTATGCACCTTTGCTGTGTAGCTAATTAGAATAAATGATAAAATCGTCAGCGAATGGGCCGAATGCGTGATATTGTTTGCATTAGAGTTATATTAGTATAATAATTGTCTGCCAATTTTTGATATATTGCTGATAGCACACACGAGGGCTTGTGGGCATTTGGCCATACGCCTATTATGAATAAATGTTAATGTTTTTCTTCTATTCATTCCTTTTTATACCCTTGCGGCGGGCATTACAATTTTGTTATTATCTATTTCAAATTCGAGCGATGGTGCCTTTTATATGTAAAACATATTTTCAAACTGGATGAATCGGATTACTATATTAAGAATCGATCAAAAATGGAGTTGTATTATGTTTATTTATGTTTTTCAAGTTGCCCTGACTAAACTCAAAGTTTATTTATGGTACTCACAAGCTGATTAAGATTAATGAAAATCAAATGAATATATCTTATAGCTGTCATAGGAACAATCAGTCAATAATTGAGTTGTTTGATGAAAAACTTTTCAGATGTCTGAATAAAACTCAGCGAGTTACGTTACTTTACATTTAAATCAAACATATCTGCAAGAATATTTATCTTCGGCAAGCCGCTGTTAACTATCCTTCTTATTTTAGATACTGATCATAAATGGTATGTGTTAAATATTATGAGAAACAATCCGTCAATGTAAGTATTACTATTTTTTAACTCAAACTATGCAGGTTGTCGAAAAACTCTGTTAACTAATGTTAACAGTATGCAAAGCTAACAGCAATTAAATTAATTTCTTTAAGTCTCTCCATACAAGGCACTCCAATTTTGTGTTACGGCAACGATAATTTAAATCTTTTTTAAAGAATCATTAAATCATTTTGAAAGCTCGCAGTAGATGCAGATTTTCGTTATCCACTTTTTCCACTTTTACTGTCAGCTTTTAAAGCGGAAACACATTTGGCACCTTTTCTGCTGACAGTCCGTGCATCTTCTACCCTAATTACTTGTAGGCTAAATAACCCGTAGCCAAGTTGCTCAGCTCGCCTGGCAAAAACAAATCCGTGACACCAAAATGTCAACAAGCAGCTCTCGAGCTCTCGAGTGAAAAGGCTAATGAGAGAAGCACATGAAGCGGAAATGCCTGTGGCATTCTCGTAATTAGGAGGATAACTTGCACTCAGACTTCGCATATTACGAAAAAGTTATGTGCGTTATGAATTCATATTCATATATTACTTGTACATGTGTACCTCCGGAATGAAATGATTGAGCAAGCTAATTATAAAAATTATAATTAGCTTGATAAATTCAATAAAAATAAAAAAAAATAAAAATAATATTCGCGGATTCTAAAGCCAAAGAAAAAGCAGTTTCAACAGCTATGCTGGCTGGCATTTCGTATTTTCAATTTATCCATTTGGCGAAAATGTTGATTTTGTTGCCTAAACGCGGATATAAAATGTTTGGCAAATTGTCAAACAAAAACATTTTTAATTTCCTGCTGTAAATTGTATATGCAAATACAATATAATGAAATGTTGCAACTCGGCTTTTGCTCCAGCTGCCCGATTTGTGACAATGATAAAAGGAAAATTGGCGTTTTCTACAAAATCTCAGTTGGGGGTTGCGGTTAGGGTATACGCATACACAGGTTAATGTTGATCAAAATTCAAGTTAAATGTGTCGTATTCAAACTACAATACAAATACAAATGCTGCGGGTGAATGAGGTTGTTATATAAATAGAATTGATATTTTAAATATGATAAGGTTAAATGCATAGAAATTGACTGTTATTACTTAAATGCATACATAAATTAAATAGCTCTACAATTTGTTTACGATTTTCAATCGTTCTCACAATTTATGCGGTGATTTTTTTGTGACCAGAGTTGTCGCTTACCTGCAAAGAAAACAAAAGTATAAAACATTATTAAATTATTCGCTTTGTGCGCCAAAAAAAATTGTATTCTATTTGAATGTATCTTAACTTTTAAATCGCTACAGTATTTTTATCAACAAAAAACGGCGCAATCCATTCAAATTTGCTTTGTTTTTTACTCGAGCACTATCCAATTAAAATGTGTTCATATTTTTATCACGCAATTGTTGCAGTTTTGTCGACAGCTGGCATTAAAAGTGTACGCAATGGTTTTAATCGATTTAACCATAAAGTGAGAAAGGTTTCGACCAAGTGGGGGGTCAAGTGCCATAAAAAAAAATGTTAAACGTTTTGAAGGCTTATGCACGAAACATGCATAACAAATAAATAGGGTTGCCAACATTGCTTATAGATTTAAAATATATTACCAAACAAAATATTTATTTGTTTTAAATTATACAAATCTCCTAAATCTTAATTGTAATTTGAAGCGTTATTTATAAGACATAGGAATATTTATTTAAACACTTTTACTGATCCGTCTTACATTGATGTGATTTATATTGTCTCAAAACAAAACAAAATCAACAAAACTTAATTTTTGTCTGATTGCTCCTAAGGAAACCATGTGTTCCGGTTAAGATCAAATTATAGGAAACTATTTGAAGTATTATAAAACTCTCACTTAGTTATAGATATAGTGATATAGTGGTCTGATTTTGACTAAACTTGACCAGATTGTATAAACTCTCTAGAGACTCTGTTTGGGAAAGTTTGGTAAGGATACATTTATAAACAAAAAAGTTTTTCATACAAAAACATAGTTGTCGACCGATCATTCCTATGGCAGCTATATGTTATAGTGGTCCGATCCGACCGGTTCTGACATATGTACTGCCTGCAGCAAAAAGAAGAGTCTGTGCCAAGTTTCATTACGATAGCTTCAAAACTGAGAGACTAGTTCGCATAGAAACAGACGGACAGGCGGACATGGCTATATCGACTCGGCTATTCATGCTGATTCAGAATATATATACTTTGTTGGGTCGGAAATATCTCCTTTGGTCCATTACACGTTTCGAGACAAAATTATAATACCCTGCTAGGGTATAAAAACACATTCTGCCAAACAGAATTTTTGAGCCTTATAAAAAAGAGGTTATGGCGCTGAGAAGATTACAACAATTTCACCATAAAATTGTTGGCTTTCTATCAACTCTCATTTTTTTCAAATATTTTATAGCTTTGCGCTATTTACAACTCTGTCAGCTCGTGCTGTATAAACCGAGGCGTCATTTTTTAGTTGTCAGTTTAGCTTAACGCACAAATCTGACACAGAGTCGCACAGAGTGGACGATAGTTAATACTACAGCATGGTATATGGGCACATAAATACATATACACATACTATACTCTATATGATGAATTGTAACTGACAGTATACGTACGTACTTATATGGCTTCAGCTTACGGTTGCTGTTGCTTTTATTTGTTGTTGTTTCTTCTGATACCAGCCTCTGAGGTTGACTGGTTAAGAGGTTATTGCAATTGTAGTTATTGTTGTTATTATTATTATTATTACTACCATAAACTGCATTTTAATTACATGCATTCGTTTTGTTATTTCAGTTCGCCCGCTGGTTGCCGGTAACCTTGAGGGCCCGCCCCACATTAATCGTCGGCTCAAAAATATCTGCGCTTGGCGTCATTCTCTCGCAATAACTTATACGCATACAATGGTACATAAGCGTATAAATATGTATTGTACATATGTACATACATATTTACTTATAAATATATATATAGTATTTTTCCATTTGTCGCCAAAGATGCAAATGAAATATTTATAACTGCGCACGATAAACCAATGCCGTTTAAAGCGCTGACTGTTTCGGATTGTTTTTCGTTTTGGTAGGGTTTGTTGGAGTCTGTAATTGCTGAACGAATTTTCATATTCTTATGTTAAGTTATTTGGAAAATAATGATTACCAAGCTCTCATCAGTGGATCAACTTTTAGATCAAGCCTTTAACCCATAACAAAACAAGTAAGAATGCTATAGTCGAGTATATCCGACGATAAAACTCCCTCTACCCAAGTCAAAAATTTCCGATCGCATCTTCGTACACTTACACGTACATAACTACGCACGCGTACTAGCGAGTCATTTCAACTGACTTTCCCCCGCTCTGCAGTACTGAATCTTATTTGTTGAACAATTTCCTTGTCTAATATCCAATCGACTTGAAATTTGGACAGTAGATTAACAGTGACCCAAGTATTATTCATGTATAATCCCTAATCTTTATCTTTAAAATTGTTGGTGTAAAACAGTTTTTATCGCATTGCGGGGTGTGGGGAAATATCTTGGATCCAAAATAAACTTGACCTGCGCCTGCTATACACGAACATTTCAAATTTGGTGTCTCTAGCTTTTAGAGTTTGTGAGATCCTTGCGTTCATACATACGGACAGACAGACAAACGGACATGGCCAAATCGAATTTTATTTTCATACTGATCAAGAATATATATACTTTACTTTCTTCTGCCTGTCACATACATTTGCACAGATTTAAAACCTATTTTTACCCAATTTTATGGGTACAGGGAGTAATAAATTCCAGAAATCCGGAATTTGAAAAGAATAAATTGGTAGTTTGAGTCAGCCATCATGCCCTTCTTTTTGTTGAAGATCCCCCTTTCATCAGTGTTATGAATTGTAGTTAACTCATCATATGCATATACAATTTTCTTAGCGGCTTTTCATCGATTTTGTGCAGTTGAACGGGGACAACGCACCGTCAGTTTTATGGTATCATTTAATATGCGTTAATTATGCCATTTAAGGGCCGAGCCTTGTCGTATCGAGGCATATGCGTTAAATTGCTGTCGTTAAAAGGTCTCATTAATTTTTAAGTAGCGTGGTTTTAGCAAATTGACATATGGCCATTAAAATGGACTTTACATTTTGCACCCATGTCAACTGAAATACATTTGACAACTACTGAAAGTTAACACCCTAAAGTCGATATGTATATGTCCACACATAAGTACACATGTCTATGTCAATATGTCTAACAGCAACTTACGGTGAAAAAGTATCAGGTTTTTGTTTTTTAAATTGTAACACAACAGCCGTCAAAAAAAACAAAAACAACAACCATAAAATAACATACAAAATGGACGAAACTCTGACAGACAAGTATGTAGCGCAGTAAAAACAATTGAAAAATAAAATTCTTGGGCAAAAAGTTTCAAATTGTTGTGACAGATGACAGTTGTTAGTTTTTTAAGGTGCAAGTTGAAAAGAAAGAAAAAAATGCGGCGGACGAGAAAACAGAAACAGCACAATTTGTATGTAAATTTGTGTTAAATAGTTTGATCCTAACCGATATGATAGAATGCGCAAATTAATGCTGCAAGGGTTTCAAGAAAGAAAGGTCTCTGCGGCCTGCAGAAGATATATACATTTACAGAATTAGTTTTCATACAAAAACTCAGTTTCCTATAACTAACAATCGCCAAGTTAAGTTGAGATAAAATCATTGAGTTTACTGTAATCAAAAAGTGGCTCTAAACAATGCATTTCAATTTATTTAAATACAATATTTTGATAAACATGCAACATGTTCCATCAAGAAGAAGTTACTAACAGAGTGTACGCATACACATAAACCACTTACATGCCACATTGTCACTTCTACGCCAAGCAAAAATTTATATCAAGCAACATTTTTGGCAAGTATAAAATTGCATTCATTTTAGCAGTTACGGACAAGCATATGATGTTGTCAGTTACAAAATGCAGAGCACGGCTAAGAAGAACAGCAACAAAAGCAAACATATCACAATACACAACAATAACAAATAACAAATAATCGAAATCGTAATAGAAATGGGACTTATCGCATATACACACCAACACTCCCAACGTAGGTATGTATCTTTGTATGTATCTATGTATTATTATCTCTGTGTGTGTAGTCTACTTTCGGGCAACGCTTTTGCGCTGTCCTTTCCTTTATGTCCAACTTTATCCAATGGAAAAATCTTACAAATACGAAAATAGTTTCAGTTTTAACACAGTGACGTGTGTGCAAAATAGAAAAGAACAGCAAATTTTTAATGCTCTATTTAAAAACAGAAAGAAAGAGGTATAGCCAAGAAAATAATCGATAAATAGACCCCCAAAGACAATTACCTATAAGCGATTTACGTCATCTCAAGAGTTATACCAGCTGAAGTAAATTTGTACTTAACTTTGTAGATCATAATCAAACGCGTAGGAGATTAAAAAGAAACCATCCTCAAGATTCTGATCTGATTTTTTTATTTTTGGACATATTTTTTCTTAAATAGATTAAATATTTCAATAATAATCTAGACAATCTCAGATATTTATTTTTTATTTATTTTAATAATGATAACTTCTAGTTAGATATATTTTAAATAATGATATACAATAAATACAAATTACTAACATTAGAAATATGTCAAGTGTCGTTTTGCCTTAAAAGTTAGGGGTTCTATTAGGGCAAAGAGTATCTCAGCTTCGTTTGATTTCGATTGTAACATTTTCATTTTATTTTGGGGGACAAAATGAAATGGAGGAAACGGAGGTTGTATACTCGTAACTGTGAGTGTGCGCGGGTGTGTGTGCTTTTACGGGTGTGCGATATGCGAGGCGTAACGAATTGCCGCTGTGCCGTTGCTGTTTGTGTGCTCTGTGTTTCGGCTAGAGAATCAACGAAATGCCAGCTCAAGTACAAAAAGTTGGCAAGTCTCAACCGCAGGCGGGGGGGCACTCAGAGACGCGGGACTGGAACACGAGTATGGAGAGAGTGTAGTGAGGGGGAGGTGAACAACTTTTTAGCTATTAGTGTGGCAAGCATACACATACACACACGACTAAATCCAACAAAGAGAAAGG
Source organism: Hirtodrosophila confusa (assembly GCA_035043065.1). Lineage (NCBI taxonomy): Eukaryota > Metazoa > Arthropoda > Insecta > Diptera > Drosophilidae > Hirtodrosophila > Hirtodrosophila confusa. Next base: position 1,400,526 of record JAWNNI010000024.1, read on the forward strand.
GTTGCCCACACACACACACACACACACACGTAAAATACAGTCAGAAAAAAGGGGCCGCTTTTTCGTTTACTGTAAATATAATATTTTATTGTACAATAAATACAAAAATGGCGCGCTACTTCGCCTTGGCCGAAAACGGATTCATAACATGAAATTGCTTTTCATGATGGCACAAAAGGAAGCCGACACACACAAGCACACACAAGCACACACACACACACACACATAATCACACTTACACATGACTGTGCTTGTATAGGGGCCGAAGGGTCGTTGTTTTTGTTGTTGTTACATTCTAGCCGCCTGTTTCTATTAGATACTCGTCAGCATGCGCCCATGCTAATGGCTAGATTTGTCTGTATGGAAATTTCATAACTATTACATTTCAACAAATTTACCCCTAATGAAAGTGTCTATTCATAATACTGCGACTTAGATAGGAGCTCAGCTCAGTCTATTTTAAATAATGAGAAGTATGAGAACGTTGCATGGACTTTCATGTGCGCCTTAAATGTGATGGAGGTCAATTTTGTTGAGGGGAAGCCAAAGATGTGTTGCGGAAACCATACTCCTAGGTAAACTAATATGGGGAACAGGAATCTAATTAGTGACTCCCGTTAAAAAAAATCATAATAATAAAAAAGCAACGCATATACGATACATATGTTGCTTTTTGTTCTTTCAGTGACTAAGGACCTGTAAAAAATACTAATTGGCGTCGTCCGGTATCGCCCAGTTTAATTTGATTATTTCGACATTGACTCGCTTTTTCTGCACGTAGCGGTATATGTTCCAAAATTGCGAGAATCTGTGAGCAGAACCTTTATTAAGTTTTGCTTAGTATTTTTTATAAAATAAGTGCAACGACAATTGCATTAAAAGCAATAAATAATTAAAAAAAAAAATTGGATGTTAAAAGGTTCTACCCATTTTACGAAAGTTGAGTGAATAAAACAATTAGTAGGTTTTTTTAAATAAAAGTTTTTAAAAAGCTGTTCAGCATATTTAGCATTACAAACATCCCCATATAAGCAATTTTATGTACATACTATATAGTACAGATAGGTCCATCAGGTGAACAAACTCAAGTATTGTATAAATTTATGATAGTAAATACGCGTAAAAGTATTATTGAAATACCACAGCATTCAATTTCAGCGAATACTCTCGTTTACAATGTAAGAAAATCAAAATTCTCTCTTGTTTATAAAAATGTATATTTATTTATTTACTCTTACTGATTGCTCGCTTGCAAAAACAAAATTCGGGTCAAAATCAAAATTGCCGCTGGCTGCGTGTGTCAAATTTGGGCGTAAACAAAACGTGTTAATATTTGTAAATATTTGCAAATATGCCAAGCGAACGAATATTTATGATGAATCAAATGGTAAGAAAAATGCTGAAATAAATTGAATTTCCGTAATTGATCATATTTCAAAAAAGCTGTAAATTGTAAAACTAAGAAGCAATGTTGTAATTCCAAAAGTTTTATAATAACAGTACACTTGGTAAAACGTTTACGAATGTGTCACAGAAAGGAATAGATAAATCAAATGTTCTCGTTTGAGAAAAGCACGTCACATAGAAACATTGACTTTTATTCATTGTTAAGTTCGTTTCAAACTTCGAATATCTCCCCCCGTTCCCCCGTAATCCGATTAAAACATTTTATACCAACATCTTTGAAGATATAGCTTTGTGATTTGCCACTCTTAATCTAATGTTCAAATTTTAAGTCGATCGGATTATAATCACGGAAGTTATTCACGAAAGAAGAATCAGTACTGTAGCGCGTGGGGGAAGGAGAAGCACAGCTACCCCTTAAAATGCCTCGCTTGCGCTGTCGCTTGTGTGTGTGCGTCTTTGTGTACGTGTATGTGTATGTGTAAGTGTACGAAGATGCAATCGATGCAGTCCATCAGACTGCCTTTTGGCAGCTTAAGCTATTTGTAAATAATAGGTAAAACGATTAAAAATTTGAACCAAGTTGCAATTTTAGTATTTTGTAATTTTATTTTTTGTGATGCATACTATAATTCCCAACTAGTTAAAGCTTGAGTTGACTAATGTAGAAACAAGATTCTCACAGGGCCGAGCGTCACATTATTCATAATTCTTTTTAAGGTTCTTGTGACTAAAAATTGCAAATGTGTGTATGTGTAAGTGTACGAAGATGCGATCAGAAATTTGTGATCGGGTATACTCGACTATAACATTCTTACTTCTTTTCCAATTCAATTTTACAATGATTAACAATTGACACAATTCTCAAAAATCAACAATTCCAACATTTTTAATTCCCTTTAAAACCAAATAAATATATTTTCTCCGTCATTTATTTTCTCTGAAGGCGACTTTCATTTTCAGCACCATTGAAGTGAAACCTTTCATTATGCGTTTCACATCGAAGTGACAAAACAACAGCAACAGTGTTGAAAAAAAAATCAAAAAACACTAACAAACTGCTCCATTTTGTAGACGTTACGCTCTTTTGACTTGAGTAAAATTATTGTTGCTTAGTTAAGTAAATAACAACAAACACATTGGCTTTTAATTGACTGATTTGCGGTTGTCACTGTTGCAATTGTTGTTGCCGCAACACTTTTTGTATGAGAGTCTTGAACACTTTTAATTAATACGGTTACACACAAATGCACAGAGAGGAGGAGCTCGTGGAAAGCATTAATTGAAATTTAATTATACGAGCCACATGTGGGGAACCCAACGTTTGCCCTCTCTTCCCTACATTTGCGGTCGCACAACCAATGAAGCGTTTTTGAGCATAAACTATAAATTGTTTGATTGTTCAGAATTCATGGCATCATCGAATGATTAACGGCACAGGATGAATGACTTTAAGTGCAGTATTATAAATATAAGCGCATGTGTTAGATTTAAAGTTCAACAAGATATTTCAGTTGACAACTTGAAGTGAACTTTTAGCACCTCTCCTCGTTGACCTCTTCGGCATTGCTTTTTTATACGCTTTGATGCGCTTAGCTGACGCAGCCTTCCGGCCTTGTGTACGCTTTTTACCTGCCAGTTGGCCCATTGCTGGCATCAGAGCCAACTCTGAGCTCTGCGTACTGAGTGTGATTTATGATATAATACGCATATGTTGATACCCTTGCCGTACTGAATTGGCAATTGGATGATCTCATGTGCGAAGTCGACATCACATTGAACCCAAACCCAGTTTTTCTATACAATATTTCATTTATGAGTTCAGTCGAAATGGATGAGTTTGATACAATGACAGTTCAAACAATTTCAATTTCAAGCGAACTTTGCCCAGCTGCCTGGAGCTGAAGTTGGCTGAAATTGCAAATCCCATGATCCATCTGAATGACACACACAAAGGCAGCTTCTTCAAAAAACTATTGAGAAGGGACCCAAATATGCTGGGATAACATACAAATAATCGTAGAAATTGTTTGAAGACAACCTTAAGGCTGAGATAGAGCAAGAACAGAAAGTTTATTATTGTGAGTGTCAAGGAAATAACCTTTAATTATATTTTCAGTTGCCAACATTTCTAGCATTCCAATTTCTTTATGGTAGCTGACAAATATTTGACAATTATATGCATATAACATATAACATTCAAATAAACTCTTAGCAAAATAAAATATTAAAATAAAATAAAATAAACACTACTTTAAATAGACTTCCTTGTAATTCGAAGCCTCCTGCACTACACGAAATTTTCAACCCAACATTTCTAGTTTTAGAATCGTCTCCATTGGCACTAACTGATCTGTTCTTATCGTAGGTTAGTCCGTTTCTTCTTACACTAATCTTAATTTTAGCTGTTTGTGTTTTCTTAAGACACAATATCTTGCTGAATCGAGTACATTAATGGGTTGTAATTTACTGCATCGCACTTATTTGTTAATTGATATTTATCAATCCGTGCTTTTTATTTGTTTTATTTGTATATTCTTGAGAGTGCATTAACCCTTTCAGTGACTGCGGGTGTGCCATAAATTAAGGTCTACTTTTTTGCAACTCTTCCTTTTATATTTGCTGACTTAAAGAATATGTCTTGATGTAATATCTCACTGCTAGAACATTTGCATGGGGCTAGTGGTATGCAATTATGTGCCTTGGCAGCGCTCAAGCAAATGGGAGCAGGCACAAGGAAAAAACAGTCAAAAAGGAAGCCAAGCAGACGATGACGATGACGTTGAGCACAATTTAAAGAACAAGCCAAGGCAGAAGTGACACTATGCCAAGACGAAAACGAAGACCAGACCAGACCAGGCCAGGCCAGAAAACTGTAGAGCCGAGTTATACCAGGGCGCACAGTCTGTGGTCGCTTCACCTTGAACTCATCTGTGAACTTAGCTGCCTGCCTGGCGTGACTGGACTGAGAACTGCGAGTTTATGAGGGTTGGAGCGTTGAAGCGTTGGAGCTTTATAACTGGGAAGTCAACGTCATGTAGGAGAGCACAGAGGTACAGAAACAGGTAACCAACTCCACGTTTTGCTATGCACGCCGCACCGCTTTCCGCTTACGTTTTGGCCCAACTGTTCAGCCTGTTCGAGTCGTTTCCTTTTGGCATTTTACTGCACAAAGTTTGTGCGTGGTTCCTTTTTAGCTGTTTTTTCTCTCCATGTGTGCTCTTGGCTGTTATGCCAGCCTTTAACAGGTTTTCATTTAAAGTTAGCAAAAAAAAAAATATATACCATTTGCGGAAATTGTGTGTGCGCTTTTAGATTTCGCTTGTCAAGGTTGAAGTGGTAGCAGCCGTCTGTCTCAGTCCCGACCCAGTTAAGGGTCTAAACCTTCAGATGTCGCATGACGAATTGATTTTTTAAATGTTGCTCCCTGTCATTTTTACTATATTAACTACAAATTTATGACACACAGGTTCAACTGTTGGCATTAAATTAATGAATTATATTAGAGTGCTTGAAAGTCCAATGAAAGACATACAATTTCCTTTATAATTCACTAATTACGATACAATCACGCACGGAAAAGTTATTTAATTATTATTATTTAGTATTTGGAGTTCTTGTAGACAAATAAGACAAAACCAATCCTGTTATCACTTTAAAGGGTTAAAGTCAGTCACGTAACTAATCCAATCAAAAGAAAATGTTACAATTTACTCTTTACAAAGATTGTTTTTTTTTTTTTATGTATTAAGGAAAATATTTTTTTCAGACCAAAATATTTCAAAATAATTGGTCAGCCAAATTGGCTTAATTAATTAAAATGAAGACATTTTCGAAACATTTGAGTATCACTTTCACTCAGAACATTTAAATTTCAACTTCATAATTAAAAGAATAAAACTATTTTACCAAAATGATGGAGTTTAATCCAGAGAAATAGTCTTTCATGGCAACAGAGTAATATAAAACTGGCATACTTGCAATCACAATGTATCCGTAAAGAACTGAATTTATTGATTTATGTGTGAATGTAAATGCACTTTAACTCGAAATATATTTCACATGCTGTGATGAGGTGTTAAATGACTCTAAGGGAGAATACGTAAAAACAATAAAATTAATTGTGTTGAAATTCGATCGAGAAAGATGCAGTCAAACGAAATGGAATGACAATTTGGCATTTTATATTTAATATAGTTAAATATTTATGTCTTCATCAATCTCCGTGTGTGCCGGCTGTGCGGGTGTGCGAGTGCTGTTGTCTGCACCTAATTGCCTTTAATTTGCCATAAAACTGTTTGCCATAATGCATGCCAAAAGGGTTTCAAATTGAAAACGTGCAGCGCATACGGAAGATACAATTTTGGCCACGTCATGTGAACACCAATACATCTTGCGACTTGTCGTTAAATTTTGCAGTCACTTTTTAAGCGTCGACCAACATTTGGCAGCCGCTGCCTTGGAACGAGCCCAAGCCCTGTTTAAATACGTTATGAACATGATTTAAATACAGCGAATGGCATTGTTTAACACAATTTATTATATTCTCAATATATTTATATTTATTTACGAGTATGACAAGGCTATGCGCGCTTTAATATTTACATAAGGATTTTTTATACACTCGCATGATAAAATTCGCACGCTTGACATTTATGTGAGGCGAGTGCTAAGTAAATCGAACTTGAAGTTGAATAACCCGAAATAAATCCACGTATCATTCAATTCAATGGAAATCCGCTGTTTACTCGTATATTACAACATGAATCATGATGATCGGTGTTGTAGTTTATAAAGTAACCTTCAATCTGAGTAGATTACTTCGATAAAGCCATTGATGTCTAAAGCTACGATTATACTAAATGTAAAAAGTTACATTTTCATGTTTTGTAATGTCACGAAAAACTCCGGGATGCTTCTCATAAATTCCAACCTTACCAAAAATGAATTACGCGAAAAACATGCATGCAAAATCTATCTAAAAACTCGCATGCGACAAACATGTGACATATACTGCCACATGGACTGTTGCCGCATGTACATGCGAGCTGAGCATTGTCGCATGCTTGAATGTGACATTTCTCTGATATGTGGTACATGTATACTATGTTTGAGAGGTTTAGTAATTGCGACAGTCCAAAATATGACAAGTTCACGGACGCCTTTCTGACGTCATTTTAACCCTTTCGGAGTGACTAATAGCAAATCTACAGAATACATTTTTCCATTTAATCAAAGTCTACTAGTTATTCAAATTTGTAATTTATCTGGACTGTAGTTTTTTTCTCATCTGATTAACTACTTTAGGGGCAGCGAATGTCCTAAGAGAATGATTTATTAACTTAACTTTTTATTAACTTATTTTTATTAACTTATTTTTATATACATATATTTAATATTGTTAGACTGATTTTTGTGTCATTTATAGTATTAGTTAGTCAAGTAATATTATCTTTCTAGCAACTATATTATTGACTTGTCATACTATTTTGCAGGGTCAATAGTCTTTCTAATCTAAAAGTAGTTTTCTATGTCAAGCACCAAAATATTTTAGAAATACCAAAAAGAAAAGAAAACAAGTAAGAACGTTGCAGTCGGACGTACCCGACAGCAGAATACTCTGTTCGGAAAGAGACGCGAAGAAAACAGTAGTCTGTTTGTCAAATTTGATGACTCTATCTGTACAGGTGAGGAAGTTATAAATTTTGCTCATTTGCAGGGGAGGGGGTGGGGGTCAAAAATTTGTGATGCAGATCTGTCAAGAATCTCAACATTAGTCTGTATGCCAAATTTGGTGACTATAGCTTTAAAAATGTGGAAGATACAGATTTTCCCCAAATTGCGGGGGAGGGGGTGGGGGACGATCTCGACACTTCATAAATTGAGGGTATACACCAACATGTGTAGCAAGTTTGGTTGCTCTAGCTTTAAGGGTGTGGACAAGAATTGCATTCATACGGACAGACGGGCATTTCGCAAGCCCAATATACTCTCTTTTCTTCGGGAACAGAGTATAAACAGTCCAATTAAATCCGGTAAACAACAAAAAAAAACAGCTAAAATGTATTTTTTAGCAATGCGTATATCATAATAAGTACTTAAAGAACCACAAGCATGTGCATTTAGCAAGTGGAGAAATGCATTAGAGCCGCTAGCTGGGAGCAAAATATTGCCAAGCTTTTGTTTTAGACATATTTTCATATTCGATGTGTATAAATTTGCATTTGTATTGCAGGAGCTTTTACCGCTTTGTAGTCGTCATTTAGCTTCATCATCGTCGTCATCATAATCATCTTCTATTGTTCCATAGTTGCGGCTGTTACTGTTGGCTGGCTTTTGAGCGCCATAATTGGAAACATGCATATTCCCATTGTGCGCAAGAGAAGCAAGATGCTGTCGTCGGTGGGTGGACATGATTGCAAAGCAAACAATGCCAAGTCAGAGCCAGTGGCAATACAGTAACACTAACAGCAACAGCAACAATGGAGAGCTAAATAGCCAACAAACCAAACCAAACCAAGCCGAACCGAACCCAAACACTGTACCAAAAGGCCTCTATTGTATGCATAAATGTTGTGCGCGCCATTTGGCAAACATTTTGATTATCATGCAACACACACAGTAGCGGATCCAAGCGGGCGAGGGGCTATGGGGACAACCCCTCTGAAGGAAATACAAATATAAACAAACAAAAATATTTAATCCGCTTTATGCATTTGTTCTGATATTATTCGTTTGTTTCAATTGCAAAAGTAGAAAAGTTGCCCGAATCTTTTGGAAATATCTCATCTTCGTTGGTCAGAATTATTTCATACTTGAAATTTTTAAAGAAACTTCTCACACTTAACGCATAATACTCGCAACTCATGTTAGGATAAACAAATTTATACCGAATATTCCGAGTTTGAAAAGAAAACGAAGAGCTTGTACACTAATACATACACATATGTTTCCTGTATATTTATAACGGCAAGCATATCTGGTGTATTTCTTTTACTCCCTGTACCCATAAAATGGGTAAAAGGGAGTATTGGATTTGTGCAAAAGTATGTAACAGGCAGAAGGAGACATCTCCGACCCTATAAAGTATATATATTCTTGATCAGTATCAAAAGAGATTTCGATTTGGCCATGTCCGTCTGTCTGTCCGTCTGTCCGTCTGTCCGTCCGTCCGTCTGTCCGTCTGTCTGTCCGTATGTATGAACGCAAGGATCTCAGCAACTATAAGAGCTAGGGACACCAAATTTGGAATGTAGGTTCGTGTATGGCGGGAGCAGGTCAAGTTTATTTTAGATTTGAGATATCTCCCCCCGTTCCCCCGCTATTCGATAAAAACCGTTTTACAGTTACAATTTTCAAGATATAGCTTTAAGATTTGGCATGTCCAGTACTTTAGTCCCTCTTAATCTACTGTCCAAATTTCAAGTCGATCGGATAATAAACACCTAAGTTATTCACGAAAGAAGATTCAGTGCTGCAGCAAGGGAAGAAGAAGCACAGTCACAACTTAAAATGCCTGGCTTGCGCTGTGGCTCGTGCGTGTGCGTATCTGTGTATGTATGTGTAAGTTAACGAAGATGCGATCGGAAATTTTTGACCTGGAGTACGGGGAGTTTCGTAGTCGGGTATACTCGACTATAGCATTCTTATGTTACTTGCTTCCTAAAATTTGCTTGCGCCAGTTTTGCACAAAATTTTCCTCGAAAGAATTTTATAAAGTAAAAGCTTTCTGTTCTGTTCTGCATGATAATCAATATGGAAGAATACTGCACATTATACATAGAATTTGCATAGTATTCAAACCATAATTTTCCATTTGAATTTGGCGTTGCATATAAAGACCCATTCTGGATCAACCCAATATTCCAGACATACAAGTTTAAACGTCAATGAATTGTCAATTCTACGACTTATTTCTTATACTCAAATAAGCCCCGTAACTCCTGAAAGATATCCTAGATCCGCCACAGAAGATATACAACTGAAGCAGCAGAGGGGCGTTCTAGGGGGCAACAACAATTTGTAGCCACAGCTAATAATGCACTAAAGTTTATAAGCATTGCAACAAACAAAAACAACGACAACAGACAGTTAGAAAAACAAAACAAGAAAATAAATAGTAGATACTATTGTATAAGAAGCAAACGCTCTTTTTTCTTTGTTAGTTGTATTTTTGTAATTTCCTTAAAAGGCATAAAAGCGATTTGCCAGCCATGAGCATTTATTGAAGAAGTCAAATTGTCAGTGGCTTTTAAATGCGGAACCGATGCGACAAAATCACAGCTTGCAACTGTTGCAACAGCGGCTAGTCGCCAAATATGGTGAACGTGCAACAACAAGCATACCGGGACTCGTACTTGCAACATTATGTAATCTACGTTTGCTACGTTTTCTACATTTTCAGTACTATTTTTTTTTCTTTTGCACATTTTCGACCAATTGCGTTTTCAATGCTATAATTTATCAATACTATTAACGTTTCCATTTGGTCAAAAGTTGCAATGTTTTGGCTTTTTGTTGATTTTTTTATAAATAATGCATGGGGTCGTGTCTCATTAATGTTTAATAGAAAAGCTGCACGATGATGATAATATGAAATATCTGTATTTACTGATGCTGTTAGTTTGGTCTGAGAATCTGATTGAAACATTGATGTAATCAATATATTTATGACTTCTTTGGTTGAGTGGGTATTAATTTTCATGTTCATATTTGCAAATGAAAACAATTTTACAGTTTTTTATGTGGTAAATGAATATTGACAGCATGATTAAATTTATTTTATTTAATTGAACGGAAAACATTTTTTATTGAAATACATGTATGTACATGATTTTTATAGAACAACTTAACTTTGACCGATTGAAGCTACATGGATAAAATTTGATCAATTTGCTCAACTGGCTTACTGAAGTTATCTTTTAAAACCAACATGTTTTCCATATAGCATCAAAACATTTGACCGATATTTCTTACGGAAAGTTTGAAACTTCACTTTTATAGCGTTACACATTTTGCGGTGGGATTATAGACACCCTATGGTTGTATTTATCAAAGGAAATATTTTAGTCTTACCACAAAATATTTTTTATTGAAATATTATTCAAGCCAATGTCAATTGTCGATTGTTAAGCCTGTAACTCAATCAATTTGTATACTTTAGGAATAACCAGGTTGTGCTTTATTTGCTGCATATGGTGGAGAATGAAATGCTTTTCCCCAGAACTGGCCAAGAAAATTCAACAGAAAATGCTGGCTCTTACGCACGACTCACGGCACTCAGCTCAAAGGGAGAGGCAAACGAAGAAACGGAAGTCGTTTATTTTGTGCTCATGACATAACAATGAGAATGGCTTACAATTATACTATACCAGGAGGAGAGGGCAAAAGGAAAACACCACCCCTAACAAAAAAAAAAAGAGATGCCACCCACTAGCCAAGAAATATTTTCATTAAGTCATTTCGTCAGTTTGGCGTTTGGTTATATTTCTCTTCTTTCTTTCCTGCTCGCTGCTGTTATCTAATTGGGCTTAAAGAGTCCAGAGAGCCGAATTAGTCGGGCAGTTGCTAGCGTGGCTTTCCTCTTTTCTATCGCCGTTGTTTTTGTTGGCTGCCAACATGGCGTTTTAAATATTTCCGGCTACATTTCACAGTCGGCTGCAACTGTCATTGTTTGGCTCGGTTGCGACGGGACTACAACTATTTGCGGCCATTAATTATGGAAAATGTTTTAATATTGCTAAAACGACAGATCGCCCAGGATATAAGTACAGCTCGTCTATTTGCCTAATGGCCGCCAGTCATTCAAATTTACAATTGCAACTGTAAAGCAGGTCAACGGACAGGCTTTCAGCTCATAAATACCAAAGCGAGTTCAAAATTATAATTAACCCAAATAATCGAAATACAAAATACAATATTTATAACTCGGGTTACGGTTACGTATTGCATAGGTACGAGTACATTAACCCCCCATCCGCGAATGCCAAAGTCAAAACAAAATAAAAGCGAAATTCGCAAATGATTCACTCACACGATATTACCTCTGCCATATAAATATATAGCCATATATACTTATAAACTAAATCTTCAATTTCATATTTCTCATTTGTTATTGTTGTTGCTTTTTAATAACGCCTTGTAATTTATTAAGCCCAAAGGTATGCGCTGGAGCAGCCATTAATACTTATAATTTTGGCATGCACGACAAAATAAAATAAAAATAAAAAACAAATAACAAATAACAACCTGGCCAGTCACAGCCGGTCCAAGCCATGTTTTGTTTTGTATTATTTGGTTTTCATTACCTTATTTATTTGATTTTACAAAAGCGTTGACAATGGCCAAAGAGGCGGCTCTGATGGCGTTGACACAACGTCATCGTCTCATCGTCGGATCGTCTTGCATTTTTTTGTGTTTTTGCATCGTAAATTAAAAGCTTTGAATATTATTCAACAACCATTTTAATATTTTTGGTCATGTTTTGGGCCTGTCTGGTAAACAGATTTGAATTCAATTTTAAAGGAGGATACACAGATAAATGCTAAATAAAGTGCCTATACAATGAACAGTTTGAGTTAGATCTATAAAAAATTTGTTGAGTTTTGCCTGAAAGGGAAAGTCATAAAAAAACACTTCTCTAAGCTTTGCCTACTTAGAAAACGTTAAATTGGTTTCCAGTAGTTGTGCAAAATATCAATACATCAATGTTTTTATTACTTATATAGCTTTGTCATAACACAATATAATTTTTGGCACCAACAAAAAAATTCCCCAGAATGGATTTTCAAATATTGTTTTAAAATTACAATATTTAAGCGAGCGATTAAAAGTGATATTTCGAGATTTTAAGTTATTCAAAATCTGTGACGGAAAAAATTATATTTAAAAAAATTGAAATCATTTTAACCGTAGTTTGTTAACATAATCTCTGTTAAAGTTTGCGACAAAGCATTTGTAGTGAAATATCTACTGTTGCAATATCTGATTTTAGTTTTTAATGTGCAGAGAAAAAGTCAAGTCATTTGAAGTATGAAAGACAGGTAGTTGAGCATTAATGTAAATAGTAGTACTTATGTATGAACGGCAACTGTTTGTTGAGTTAAAACAACCAACAATCATGAGATAATTATCGCACAAATCGCATACGGAAGCAAAGTCAAGTGCCTAATGCACTATAAAAAAAAAGGAAAGTGCATTAAACAAAAGAGTTGATATTGCCGTTTGTTGTGCAACTTCACAATGTCAACGCTCAGCCACAAAATGCGCACTATGAAATAATGATGAAGAAAAAGATGGATAAATCTTGTTTTTTATAAATGCCTAAACATGATATATGGTGTGAACAAACGGTTTAAACAATGTGGGCTCATCTGACATTTATCATTCAGTTGGGACTGTGACTTAAACTTGTTGATAATGTTTCGACTAAACACAAAAACGAATTATATCTAATAAGCGCGTTTAAATCCCATTGTTAGTCAAATTAGTCGCCAGTGCGTCCAAGACATATGGCATTAATAGATTTATATTGGAACTTTTGTTTGTTATGTTCGGCTGCCAAGATATCGTATATCGAAACTCTTTTACTTTGGCATTAGGTTAGAAAACAAAAATAAATAAATAAACAAAATCATTAGCTACTTGATACGGTCCCAATGTGTAAGCGCAGCGACCCGAAAATAAATGATAAAATTATGCAAATTTTTTATTAAGATTTGTGTGCTGTGCATTTGTTGAAAGCTGTTGCTTTTTATACACTGATTTGCTTTGATTTGCAAAAAAAAAGTGTGTGAGAGATTATTGGATGCCATAATAAATTCCGAGAGAAAGGCATTTTGATATGACTAATAAGTTCAGGCTGTCAAACATGCAAAGATTCAATTGATAAATTGCTTGACTAAATAATGAATCTTTCATCTCACACACTGTTATCTTAACTAGATGTGGAAAAGTATCGATAACACTATTCTTAATATTTGTAGATACAGTCGATGGTAATTAATTACAAGAACTTGCTATCCTTTTTCAATTATTATCCTTTCTTTCATTTAAATATGAGCTTGTAGTATTGTGAGTGATGGAGAATATGAATTATATTATCGAAAGTTGCAATTGCAGTTTTGAAATTATCTTGTTTGGCGATAACCCAGTTTTCCATTATTCATTGCTTTGTGCTTGGACATCGCAATTATAGTTTTTGGTATATTGAGTTTTTAACCCAATTTCGGTCAATGCATTTATATTTGGATATCTGTAGAGACAGCTTACAGCCATTACTCTAATTAACGCCATCAATTTATATAAATATATATAATTTTAATTAAAACTGAAAAGGTTATTTGAATAATGACATTAAGCCGATTGAAAAATGAACCAACGAAGAGCCAACTGAAATCTATGGCTGACTCTTGTGCAGGGCCCGATGGCGAATGCCGCCAATTAACCCAATTAACTTGATATATGCATAGCATGCATATTTAATTTGGGTCGATTTCGTCGATATATTCGCCCAATATTAGCAAAAGCAGCAGCCGTTGTACATAAATAAATTTTAATTTTAATTTTTTTCAGTGTTGCATAAAATTATCATAAATTATGCTTTGATTTTGTTCATGACAGGTGGTGTGGATGTGGATTGTTGTTGTTGTTGTTGTTGTTGTTGTTGTTGTTGTTGTTGTTGTTGGTGGTGGTGGTGGTGGTGATTTTGGTGTTGGCATTTTCTTAGCACGTCGAGTCTTATATAGTTGGAATTACCAAGCCACGAGCGCGACTTGATTGAAATATTGTGCAAAATGAATGCCAGCTACAATATGAAAATTATTTCCTCTTATCATTTTAGAAAGTGCTTTTAGAAATGAGTTTTAGGGCAAAGTTGAGCTCTGCAAATTGTATATCGACTTTTTCGCTTGTCGATCAAAGTAATTAAGTTGAGCGCAAGTTCAGAAAGTCTAATTAACATAGCATATTGTGTGTGTTTGCATCAAAGTCTATATCAAAGTTAATATTATTGATGCAACTGCGCCCAGATGGGGTTTCGATTGGCACCATAATGAAGCAGCTAAAAAGCTTGAGGGGCACCAATTCAAGCTAGAAACTCCCAGTTAACATAATTCGATTAAATGATGGACTAATCAAGATTCCGATTAGAAGATATTAATGTAGTTTATTGGCTTTCTATAAGTTTACAAGGTGGATAAAAGCTCGAAAATATACAGATAGTAAAAATTTAGTGGAATGGTAACAAAGCAGTAATGGATAAAAATCAAGCCATTTTTAATTTTTCTTCCAACATCGCTTTAATCGCATGCCAAAGCTTCACCTACATAATTTATATTTCTTGTAGCGATACTATCGATGTATGTATACAGTATAGAACAAGTAAGAATGCTATAGTAGAGTATACCCGACTACAAAACTCCCTATACCCAGGTCTACAACTTGCTAACATATCTTCGTACACTTAGACATACACACACACACACATACACAAAGACGCACACGCACGAGCGAAAGCGCAAGCGAAGCATTTTAAATGGTGGCTGTGCTTCTTCTTCTTCTTCCGCTAATTAAGGGAAATAGATTACTTCTAATTATACTATGTTCCCGAAGGGAAAAATAGTATATTGGGTTTGCGAAATGTCCGTCTTTCCGTATGTCCGTATGAACGCAATTTTTTGCCTTTATCTTTGAGCTACAGCAACCAAACTTGGTACACATGTTGGTGTATATCCTCAATTTATGAAGTATCGAGCTCGACCCCCCGCAATTTGGGGAAAAACCTGTATCTTCCCCATTTTTAAAGCTATAGCCACCAAATTTGGCATACAGACTAATGTTGAGATTCCCGACAGATCTGCATCAAAAAGTTTTTAAATAAGATTTTTTTAAATAATTTTAATTCCATCTGAACTTTACTAACTAATGCTGAGTTAATTGCAAAACGCAGTCGTATATAAAGTAATAAGGAGTAATATCACTTTGAAACATTATGCAGGAATGTGTATCCTTAATAGACTGATGACAAAAGCTTGAGGCCAGTCAAGTGAAGTTCATGTAAAAATGGTTTTGCCAAAATACAAGGTTGGTCTACGCTCGTAACTCATGTTACACGTAAGCGCCTGACGATGAAGTTGCCAACATGTGTATGTTTGCAATGCACTTTATTGCTTTTATTCGACTGCATAGTCGCATAGCTGAAAAATGCTAAGTATTCACAAAAAAACAAGTAAGAATGCTATAGTCGAGTATACCCGACTACGCAACTCCCTGTACCCAGGTCTAAAACATTCAATCACATCTACGTCCACTTACACATACACATACACATACACATACACAAAGACGCACGCACACAGGCGGCAAAAGCGAGGCATTTTAAATGGTGGCTGTGCTATACAGGTACCTCCATTTCAAATTTGGTGTCTCTAACTCTTATACATACAGACGGACAGACGGCCAGACGGACAGACAGACGGACATGGCCAAATCGAAATCTCTTTTGATACTGATCAAGAATATATATACTTTATAGGGTCGGAGATGTCTCCTTCTGCCTGTTACATACATTTGCACAGATTTAGTACCCCCTTTTTACCCATTTTATGGGTACAGGGAGTAAAAAGTGAAAAAAACGTGAGCATGCGGACCCAAAAATATTTTATAGTTTTTGCAGCTCAGTTAAAAACCAAGTTATGCGTGCAATTTTTTAAGCGCCTCTGCGCCTCAGCCGATGACAAATGCATCCCCAGTGACTGACGGGGCAGTGTCAGGCAGGCAGGCAGGCATTTTGCCACTAGCCGCAGGTTGTGCCACCAAAAAACTAAAGCCTGCAACATTTGGCGCCAATTGCAGTTCACTTTTAGTTTTATGGCATTTGTTGCGGCAGCCACAAACTGCATTTGGCACTGTGCTTGTGGGCCATAAACAACGGAAGGAGGAGTGCTCGTAGAAGCCCCACTAGGGCTCAATGAATAAGGGGGCCAAGGCTGTACAACCTGCGAATTCATGGGCTTTTGAATTGTGAGATTTTTATTATTATTATTATTTTCTTTTTCTTTTTAAAGATTTATGCACTTTGTTTTGATGTATGTGAATTGTTGACTCTGGCAGCGGCCACACTTTTAATTTGTATTAAACAAAATGCTGGCAACAGATTAAAATGCGTGTGTTTTTTCTCATATTTGCGTTGGCGACATACTATTTCAAGAAAAATATTTGTGCGCACACTTTCCAAAGATTTATACACATGTCATTAGCTCAGAGATCCCGCTCTCTAAGATCCACGTCCACTGTGGGTTAACCATGAAAATTGATTGCGGGCAGCAGCTGTTAAATGTATGGGACGCTTCTCATTTTAAGTTTTGGCTTTTTTTTCTCTTATTTGCTTCTTGGTTTTTTCATGTTTTGCCGGAAGCATTATGTGTATTAATTTTTCTTCGCTTTTCAATATCGTTTTGCGTACATGCAGCTTCATTTATCATGGGGGAAGAAAATGTAGCGCATAATATTCTTTTTTAAAAGCACTAACAGTAACAACATAAGCAGCATCTTGTTGATGTATGACAATGCGCTGCTTAAATTAGTTCATTGTTGTCCAAAGCTGTCAAATGTCAACGTCAGCACCGCCCCGAATCCCCCTCAACGCATTTGCTTATGCTGTTCTGTTTATAAGTCAGCCGACAAATATATTTCTATTATGTTGAATTTTAAATACTCTAAGGCTAGAAATACTATGAAGTTTGCCAACAGTAAATATTTGCAAGCAGCTTGCAATCGACAAATCGATAAATTTCCGAAAAATTCAAGAACTTACTTCAAGTTAATCAACATAGACATAAAGCTGCACTATCCGTTTTCTATTTGATTTTTATTAAACTCCCATTAAAAATATTTAAATTTCTATTAAAAACTGTCTCTATGTCTTACATTGAGCTTTCATTTTAAGCTTCAGCTTTGACTCTTTAAGTGCTGAGAACTAAACACCGCATAGAGAATTAAGAACTAATTTCCTATTCGGAAATGCAGTTTACATATGCAGGTCTGAAATGAATACAGATATTTACACACATAACAGCCTAAGCCTGCTGCAGGGGTTTCTCACAAATTGGTGGAGAAATCCTGTTTCTTCATTTAAGCAATTAAGCGGATTACAAACATGTTTCATGTACGCAAAACAGAGCCACTCATACACATACTCGTACGTACGAGATGGGAGTTTTGAGTGGGAGTTGTGAGTGGGAGTTGGGAGTGGGAGTAGGGCGTGGGATAACGTACAACATGCATATGGCCATAAATTAAATGCAAAAGTCATAGTGCATGCAATTGAATCGAGTTGTTTACTCTGTGTGAGCATTGAAAATTACTTTGTCGGAATGAATTGCACGCATATGAAATGGAGACGAAACTAGCATATGCAGGTATGTAATAAGCGTGGGAGTTTAGTTTTCTGTGTAATACTTAAATAATTAGCTTTTAAGGCAGCACAAATTTAAAGTGCAGTTGCGTATCTCAGTCTGAAATACAATACAAAGGTTTAGAAACTATAATTTAATTATATTTTTTATCCAGCAGAACAAGTTAGTTATTGCCTATTTAGACTAATATTTTCCGCTAATATTTAGTAACACGATTCTCTTGCAACTATTAAAATATTATTTCACAGCAATGGGTAAATATCATATGCAAATCTCACACGGAATAGAAACGGAACTGTCTCGAAAAAATGTCCCGGCATATGGCATCATACTTGGCGATGTCAAAAGTAGCGCCATATTGCATATGACTTAATGTGAAATATACATTAACATTTTTCAAAAACAAACTCTGCCTACATCTTTGACTATCAAATCAATGGACCTATACTTAGGAACCCGGTTTTCATCAAACTGAACTTTTCAACTCTCATCCACGCAAAATGCTTACTTAAGTGCGCTAGCTGATTCAAAAGATACCCAAGAGTCTGCACAGCTTCAGCATTGAAACGGTCGATTGAATACCAAAATGTTTCCGCATACTCATTCACACGCATACCAACTGCAACAAAATATTTACCAAGCTGCACACAAAAAAAAGAATGCTATGCTAGAGAAATTAATAATTAAGGCAGCGAAGTTGCAATGCAACTTGTGCGACCGCCCAGAGCGATCAAGCCAATTGAATTGAATTGAATTGAATCGAAAGCGCATTCAATACAGAAGCGGGCATTGAAATGGAAAAGGAGAAAATACGAAATACGGATTATAAGCTGAAAGCAAAAGTGCACAAGAAACTCATTCAAAATGTTGCTGGTGATGATGAGATGATGATCATTGGCTGTGGCTGTTTCTATGGCTGTCATCTCACGATGAATCAAATTGTGGCTCACAATTGTCTTCCGGGAATCGCGGAGCCTCAGCGTTCCAGTTAATTGGGCAAAATATTAATAAATAAATATTATATACACAAGTAGTATTCAGTTCAACGCAATTAATTTTCATAAATATATATTCTTGTATTTTCTGAGGTCTTTCAAGTGCAGGACAGCTGCAGCTGTCAGAAACTAAAAAATGGATGCGAGGGGGGAAACAGAGCATTTTCTTTTGCCCAGCTGTCAGGCAGCAAGTTCTAAGTGTCTTTGGGGTGCGAGTCCAAAGTTTCAAGCGAAGTTTGATAAATGGGATTTTATTTTGTTTTATTTTGAGTTCTTTGTTTGGCCGGCAGCAAATTAATTAAAAAGAGTTTAACAAATTCAAAGCATACTCATTTAAGCGGCTCGGCCAACTGACAAATTGATTTAATGAGTGCTCCCAATTTTGGAGAGAGACACAAAATGTAACTATGTATATTTATTAAGTGGCAACGTAACCTTCACGAAATTGAAAACAATAAAGCCAACGAAAATAAATCCGCTTAGCCAAGACAACAACCCACGCGCTTAGCGGCTTATTTGATTCAAAATCTCTCAAATTAATTGAAAGAGCGCCGTTTTGCCTCTGAATTGTGTTCCCAGCACTCAGCACTCGTGGCACAAATATTGAATTAGTTTAAAAGAAGTCATAAAATGGATATCAACATACAAAAAGAAAAAAACGTTATAAATTAAAGGCAAATATCATATACCAACAACTACAGTTTGTGGTCTTATAAATATGCATGAAGCTCGACTGTCCGCCATATTGGGGCATAAAACTCACAAGTAGTGCTCATATCTATCTATCCATTCAAACCGGCTAACCTTGTGACGCACACAGACGGGAATCGGAATGAGTTAAGTTTTGGGTTTATTTGTTTTCAATTTGACACTTTTACTTTCCGAGTGTGCACTCAATATTTTATAGGTTCCACTTAATAGTGCTACAAATGTGATGGATTGGATATTTAAGATCGGCAGAGTTCAATAAAACTGACAGGTAATTTATATATGTAATTCTTTAATACTAGTTCTTGGGCGTTAGAGTGTTTTACATGTGTATAAGTATTAAATTAAGACTAGAAGCTATTTTAATACAGGGTAACTCGAAATCGCGCCCTCTTATTTTATTCTTACTTGATTCGTTTAATGATCATGACTCGCTTGGATTTTATTAGCGCATTCTTACCTGAAATTAGAAAACAAGAATATATTTAATCAGCCAATTAAGGAAACATTAAAACTAGATTTTAAAAGTACTCAAATCTTAAACTGCTTTTTAAGCTTAATAGAATGCTGAAAGAAAGACGCAAGAAATTGTATTATATAATACGGAATAATTCTTCAATAATTATTATTATTGCGATTAAAATCAGTGCAAGTCAACATATTATAGATTATAGACTAACACGCTAATTATAAATTTCGATTGACAGGTGATCTAACGGCAATAAAAGTGTCATTGATTAAAAAGTCATAACGTCTCATTAGCTAAAATTGGTTTTATGATTGTTTCTATGCTTTTCTGCAAGGTCAATCTTTTATGATCTTTATAATTCAACAAACTGATAAAAAAAAAAAAACAAAACAGTCCACTTAAAAGTCTGATGAGTTAAGATAAATTAAAGCTTGTTTGTTTTTAGCTGAAAAGTATCAATAAGTCGGCATAAAAAAAACTGGCCTTACATTTAATGCCGTCACAATTAAAATAAATAATGAAAATATTCTCAAAGGCTGCATAATTAGATAGAAATAGTTCAAAATGCAAATAAAATTATATACGAGTGTACATATATGAGAATTTATCTATTTATCTAGCTACCAGTTCTACACAGCAGATGCGGGTGTAATAAATGAGGTAAACTGTTATAATTTCATATCAATAAATTGCGCATAATTGTGCGGTATATTCAATTAAAATGTCAGCTACTGGAGTAGATCATTAATAACACATTCTGCGCAAATTTGGTCATTTATAAAATACACAACCATATCATTTATAAAGCCATGCGCGTATAGATTAGAGATGAACAGTTTTGTTACTTTGCAGTTTCAGTTACAGTGACAACTATGACTGTTACTTTTGTATACCAAATTTTATAAACGGGCTAACAATTTAATGATTAATGATCTAAAAATCGGAACATTGGAGTATTTTCGTGATCAAGTCGTATTTTGAGATCTGGCAAAACTTACTACAAGATATTCTGTCCCTGGTGCAGAAGAACTCTTAATAGCATAATTTATGCTGGGCTGGAAGGCACACTTCTGCAAAAACGAAAATTTTCTAATAACCAGGGATCGCAAATAAGAGTTGATTTTTAAAAAATCAAACACGAAAACAATTATCTAGATGAATGGAAAAATTGTACATATACATTTATGGGATGCAGTATCCTGGAAACAGGATTAACATTTATTTTTAATTTTTATCAAAAAATTTAATAATAACTATATAACGAAATTATAATTAGATTTTAATTTTTTTTATTTTTCAATTTTTTTATTAAAATCAACAAAATAATATAAATATAATAATTTTTATCAAAAAAAAAATTATAACCGTTGCGGTTAACTTAAAATATGTTTTTCTTTTTCTTTATCATATTTTTTGTTTTTCTCAAGACTTGTTTAACTTTTCAGTCGATATTCAATGATGTTTAATATGAAAATATGGCTTAAAACTGTTAAGATAGATATGTTAATGTTAACAGTGAATAATATCGAGAGTAACAGAGATCCCGGTAATATCAGTCATTACCAGGATTAAATATCGAGATTTACAGTGTGACATGATATTCTTCAGTCACAGCGACTCCATCAAAGATACGAACAAACTGCTCATGTGAAATATCGATATATAAACTAAACGACTGCGCACTTTGCGACCATAACTCAGTGTCAATATTTATGGGCCAACGTATGCACATATGTGTGTGTGTGTGCAACTAAATGTGTGTGTGTAAAGCTTCCCAAACACATCAACTATTATCAGCAGCTGGGTGTATATAACAGACATGGTGTGTGTGGGTGAACAGCAGCAGCAGTTTTATTTTAACCAATCAGAATCAATTAATGCGCCGTTAAAACTGGATATTAAATAACTGGGTTATTTTCTTAGTTGAGTCGACGTATAATATTAATGTTATTTCAACAGGTGAAACAGAAAATCAAGTAAGCTCACATTAAGCTGCAGATATTGGAAATCAATAGGCTATAAAAATCAAAACAACTTGATTAAAGAAATATATACTACTTATTAGATTATTTATGCAAAATTTTATATATTTTATGGCTACTTGACAAATGTTACAAGCTTCTCAAAGATAATAATTAAATACGCTCACAACAAGCATACATAAATATGTATGTTTAAATAATAATATGCGACACGAGTCACCCAGCTAATTTGTTTAGTTTTTTATTATACGATTATTATAAAAAAAAATGTTGTGGCAAGCCGTAACTAAGTCTCTAGTAGCTGCTATTATGAATAATGTCGTATAAATTAAGCAATTTAGTGGAGTTCGGGCGAGACAACTAAACGGATTTTTAATTGAAACAACAAAATATTATAAAATAATCAAGCCGATTAATTTCTGGCAAACACAGCTCTGAAATTTTACACCAATTGAATTGTATATCAATTAAAATACTCGAATATTGTTGTTGGTTTTTCTCACAATTGAAAACCGAAGCTGTTTATAATTATCATTTTAGTGGCAATCGTATTTTGCAATGCAAACACACCGCATTTCAATTAAATTATCAAAGTCAATAAAGCGAATCAAAGCAGATTAAGTTTCTATATGGTTTGGGCGACAGCCTTACCTACTGGGCGGCCATGTCAATGGAATTATAAATGGGAGTCAGTTTTGCTAGAAACTCATTTATGTCGGCTTAGCTAGGCTTTTGGTGTGAATGAAAACTCAACATTTCTGACTAATTAATAATATCACAGACAGCAGAATGTACTAAGATATTTACTTAACTATTGATATCCGGCAAACAAGTTCAAACTTTTTAATCGGAGACAAAACAAATATGTAATTAATCACCTTAGCAATCAGGTAACAGGTCAACAGTCAGGGTATTTATAGGACACATTGAAAAATGTAAATTGTCTTTTGAACAGTTAGCAATACTTTGGATTTTGCCAAACATCCTCATCATTCTCATTGCTATAGTTTTCTCAGTTCTCACCGTATCTACTCATTTTATCGGGTCCAAGCCCAAATTCTACTTTCATTAGTAATTCCTTTTAGAATAATATCCAAGCTTAATGCACTCCGTCTTGGTATATACATGATTCAGGATATTTTGTAGTCGAACACCTTTGCTTGTTATACTTGCATTGAGTTGCTTGCAACTTTGTCGAAAGTTTGAAACGCCAAGCAATAGACTTAAAACTTGAAAACTATTCATACAGCATTTAATATGAAAATAAGCCCAGAACTTTCCGCCATAGCTTAAAGTAGGCTTAAGTTCTGTACTGTTGAAAAGTGTATCAAGTTGAGTTCTTCAGCATTTCTTCTTGAAGTAGAAAGTGTTTGGGTCTGTTATCGGTCTGTTATTATTCTAATCTTAAAGTCAAAATCATTACTATATGCACTTAAGGAAACCATCAAATGTGCATTGTGTCGTCCACTTTGATCTCAAGGCAAATAACCTTACCTATAAGATAAGCTGCCCACACTTGGCAGCCTGTCAAACAAATGCCAATCTCCAACTCAAAATTGAAATTGAAATTTGAAAAACCTCAAACATTTCAGTGTACATAATAAATAATAATTATTTTAATGCGTAATTGAAGTCCAAATAGGCAAAGTTGCCTTTTATAATTGCTCTCTATGGCTGGTTCCGCCTTGCACGCAACACACTTTGAGAGCTGTCAAAATTGCTGGTACATTTGTATACTCTGTTTTCCAACATGGAAAGAAGAGTATATGATGTTTGTAAAATGTGCATCCGGTTAGACCAATGAAATTTTGTACACTTTTTGGTATGTAGTATATAATATAGGCAGATCAAGTTGAAGATTCCACAAAAATCCCCATCTTCCATAAATTTATGGTTAGAGTTGTCAGATTTGATATGAAGACTACTGTTGAAGTCTTTGCTAAATTTCACCAACAACATTTTTTCCGCCCCATCCCTTTCTCGAGGAAATGAGCACGATCAAGATCTCCACGTCTTCATATCGATATATACTTTTGCTACACAAATTGGCAAAAAGACCACAGCCTGGAAACAGAGCATACCGCAGTGGGGAACATCCAACTGCAAAGCTCCTCTTTGCTTGATAGACAAAAACAAAAACATAAACAAAAACCTTTTTAAAACATGCCCAAAATGTGACAGAAATAATTTATAGTTGCTCTTTGAGCTAAATGTTGGTAATGTTCTAATTACGTGGGCGCGTGTCACATTTCGGCGTATTTATCGCAACGCTCGGATCAGAAATCGGCAGTATTTATGGTGCTGGCAATTGTTAACTGTCTTTTTGGCCGTTTGTCTGGGGTTTTGGGGGCTCAGTTATTGTTGTTCAGTTGGAAACATGTTGATTTGATTAGTGTGCGTGCGGGGAATATCTAATTGTTTGTTAGGAGACCCCAACACCATAGACCACACTCTGTGATTATTAGGTGTTGTGGTTTGATTATTGAATGGGCAGACAAAGGTGATTCACTGGTTTCTAAGTGAATGGATTGCATGTGTGGTGTGATGGGTTTGATTGCTGGGGTGCGCCATATTCATGAATCGGAATTCAATTGGTCAGCAAGGCGCAAGAAGTCAAAACACAAATTGAGGTTTCATAACTAATTTACCAAAATTATTGAATCGAATTGATTTAACCCGGAGACGCACCTGGAATGGAATTCCCTTAACAAAAACAAACCAAAACACTTCAAATACAATAATAAACACAAGTGCCGCCCTTTTTCCGCAACTCAGAATGCTTGTTTTTCTTGGTTTAGTTCCAGAATTTGCTGAACACGAAATGACCAACATTGCAGATCAGAAACATAATAATAATTATTTAAAATACAAGGGAAATAAAAAAAATAAAAGAAATAAAATATTAATTAGAAATTCAGAAATAAATTAAATACTTTTTTCAATATTCAAAAAATATTTTCGGCGTGCCGAATTAAATACTTAATTTTTTTCTGATTGTTCCTATGGGAGCTATATAATAATTTGGTACGATTTTGATCAAATTATAGGAAACTATATGAAGTATAGTAAAATTCTCAATTGTTGAGTTTGGATACAAAAAGTTATTTTCCACCCGATCGATCGATCAAATTTGATCAAATTGTATAAACTCTCTAGAGACTCGGGTGAGTTTAGTTGTCGACCGATCGTTCCGTTCCTATGGCAGCTATATTATATAGTAGATCCGATTTTCAGCAAATTTAGTCTGCTAGTATAAACTCTCTGGAAACTCGATTGGGTGAGTTTAATGAGTATATCATCATAAACAAACAAGTTATTTATATAAAAACATAATCTCGATTACCTCCAAAAAAATATATAAAAGTTTGAACTTTGTTTTTAAATTCATAAAACTTTTTGCAGATAATTATAAAACTTTTTTCAAATAATAACAGCTAATTATACAAATATATACATACATGACATGACTCTCTAAGTTTTGGCACAAATTTGCTCTGGCTTAACATGAAAAATGTTGAAGTTGAATGCTTGGCTGCAGGTGAAGATTACTCAATAGATGTATACTACTTAAATACGCACAAGTATACTTAGTACGAATAACCCAACTATTCATTAACCCCTTTTGTAAGTTTCATTAGATTTTTAGCCGCTGCAAGTTCGCTACAATTGCAATTCAATTGTATCCACATAAGATTTTCATGCAGTCGACTAGCAATAACTCTCACGTGGACGGCATGCAACAAATCAGCTCCAACTGAAATGCGAAACTCATAACTCAGTTACTTCTGCAGTACCTTCATCTAACTAAAATATAAAAAAACAATGAAAATCTGAGCTAAAGCTGTTTTCCATGTAAATCTACGATGGCAAATGCGAGAAACAAAAGTGAAATTTAATGCATACCTTAGATTACACGCTACAATTTCACGAACAGAGTCCCAAATAAATATAAAAAAAAACCACGGTGGAAAATACAAAAACAATGCGCAGCTGGCAATTGAAACTAGAAAACCACGAGAGAAGCAGACAAATCTCTCAAGTTGAGATGCTTTTGTCTAGCTCGACTTTCCACTCGAATTACAGTTGCAACGAAATGTGCAGCCATCAGCATTGCGAGTTGCAGAAGTGGGAGTACAGTGGATCCAAAAAGTGATGGTGTGAAATTTCAGGCGTCATCTTTAGCTACGGCCAGCCAGCCAGCCAGCCAGCCAGTCAGGCAGATAGACAGATACGACAGATAGACAGTTGGGCGACAATCAAAGCGGCTTAGAAGCTTTGGATTATGCACTGCAGATTAAACGCATAAATTGCAGGTTGCATATTGCCAGCGGGCAACGCCTGCGTTTAAGCCAATTTAACTGCCAGCCAGCTGCATGAAAAATGGCCAAAACGCTTAGTAAAGATGCTGAAAAATGTATGCACATTTTTCATTCAATTGCAGAAAATGCCAAAGTGCCAACCAAGTGAGGCATTGCTAAAGCTATTGAGCATTATGTTTAAGCCATTTTGATTGCGGTATTCACTTTGGCGGCTGTCAATCAGTCAAAACTTCAAATTGTCAACAAGAAACGTGTCGAGCCGTGAAGCTAGCACATGATTTATACTATGCATTCAAATGAGTATTTAAAAAATATAAAGCTTGACTTTACGATTCAAATAAAAAATAAAAAATTGACTTTTCGATTTCAACAAATTTTTAAAAAGTTATTAGAATGAAGGTGGCTAATAACTTTTTAATTTTCTCAAATGCATATATGCCAATCTTATCCAAGGAAACCCATAAAGGCATAAATGGTACAAAGCAAGACTGCAAACCGGTTTTGAACCAAACCAGAAATATAATTTTTTTTAATTTGAAAGCCAAACAATTTAAAGCGTAAAATGGGAAAATGATTCTGCAGGAAATTCGATTTGGCTTGAGACCCAGAAAGATCTTTTGTATTATGCAGTATAAATATAACCGGCTTCACTTGCCTAGTTTCAAAGTATCAGTATCAGATTGCACCTGGAAATTAGTTACTGGAGGCTGGCGCCAGCGAAGTATTCAATTTAACTTATGGCTCCGGAAAATAATTAAAATGGGCTTCAAAAATTAACATGACAAAGCTAACAAATGCAGAATTCTCAATTAGCTGACAAAAGACGGGCAGTGCCATTTTTTGTTGTGTTATAGTTTTATTGCCTTAATTTAAATTAAAATGGCAGCTAATTTAAAGTAAGACAAATAGAAATATATTTTTGTTTATGAGAGCTGAACTTGATATTGAAAAAATAAAAAAAATGGAATTAAATCAATCAAAGCTTGACACGCCAGCGACAAGACAAGGCAAAACAATTAACATGAAATGTGCTGGGCTGCAACATAAACTTAAAAACAACTTTGGAATTTTAAACAAGTTTCTGTTTTGCTCGTTGTTGTTTTTGTTGCCGTAGGTAGCTCACAACAACAACAACAACACCAGCTGGCAAATATGTAAAAGAAATGCCGACAAATGTTCAACGCGTCCCAGTTTTCAAGTGGATGTTGGTTTGGCTGCCGCAAAAGCATAGCATACACATAAATTTTGAAAAAATACAAATAAATAAAAATGTATTGCAGTAATTGATTGTTGAGCTTTTATGGGTTCGGCACTGGTAAACATAAAAAAAAACACATATGCAGCAAATCAATTAGTTTATGGGGTCAAGGGTGAATGCAAAGTGGAAATCGGTAGCAAGAAATATAAGTTATAATATTTTACAATTCATATGCTGCTGAAAGTTGATAAAAATTAAAAATATACAAGTAAGAATGCTCTAGTTGAGTATACCCGGCTACGAAACTCCCTGTACCCAGTTCGAAAACTTCCAATCACATCTTCGTCCGTTTACATATACACACCGATCACCATAATCATGAAATCATATTATTATATCTTAAGTCTATACCTTTAAAATTGTTGCTGCAAAACAATTTTATCAAATAGCGGATAAGCGGCCGGGGATATCATCAATCGGAAACACTGATTAAGGTTCCCAAACACATCTTCGTACACAAACACATACGCAAGAAGCAGTTCTGCGGCAGTGCAAGCATGCAGAGCATTTCAAGTGGCAGCCGCACTGCTGCTTTCCCTATGCTTGGCAGTACGGATGAAGTTTCTTCAGAAACTTTCGCGTTTAAAGTCCGATCGGATTGAAATTTTCCTCAACCAAAAGTAAGCCTAGACTCAGGTCAAAACTCAAGGTTAAATCTTAAAAATTATGTCCAGATGGGCTCGGCGGTTGAAGAATAGTTATAGACTATAGGATCAAAGATAAATCCTTCTGCCTGTTACATACATCTGCACAGTTTTATTACTTCCTTGTAACCATTTTATGCGTACGGGATGTATAAATTTTGAGGTAATATGTAAAATGCGTATTTATTATTGTGAATACTCAATACATTTATTCAATTTAAGCCTGCAGGCTAAATGTCAACACAGAATTTATTTCACCATTTTCTATGAACAAGAATTTGCATAATCTAACGCGTGACAAGCCGCCAAACAAACTGTCAAAATTAAATCATGCAAGAAAAAAGCGGCATGCTAAACTAAAACCTAAAAAATACATATATACATACATATATAGTAAAAATAAAAATATATGTGTAATATAATTTCTAACAGTCCGATGATTGAGAGGCTTTAAAGATGGGTTTTAGCCAACAAACAAAACATGTAAGGACGGGCCAAAATGCCACCGGGCATTGAATTTTAAATGCACAACGCATAGTTCACCAAAAAGGAAAAGGCACACATACACCGACACAGCAGACATATGTACATACACATGTGAATATTTATAAACAAAATGAGGAGGCACATGTACGCAGGAAGCGTTTGGCATACACACGGAAGTCAGTCAGCAAACCAGCGAAGCACGTCGAGTAGAAAAAAGAGGAAAGCCCTCTGTAGTGCACTGAACAAAAAGGTAATCAAGAAGTCGAATGTTGCAAGCATTTTGGAACGCACCTTATATATAACTTTATTAATCAACACATTTTGAGTGTTATATATACATATAATTATCTCTCATCCTTAGATCACAGAAATAACATAAAATCATATCTAAAGAAAAAATAAATCTAAAATCATATCTATCTGTAAAATCAAATATTCCTAAGCCATAAAACAAACTTCCAATAAAAACAAAAGTACAAACATTTAAATCAAGGGCGAAACACCATTATAAATATTACATCCGTAAAAAAAAAACATCATATTGAGCATAAAACAAACTCTCAATAAAACACATAAATTACAACATTGCAGTCATTAGTGAATTCCCAGTTGCTTTTCTTGCAGTGCATGTACCTTTTTAGCTCGTGAAACAGGTAAAAGGCAACGTGGCGTATTAGTAACGCAATTTTAGCCCAAAGAACCCAGAGTAAATTTTAGCAAATGCAAATGCGCAATTTTTTCCGAAATAAAATTGATGTGGCCATTTGTATTTATCTTTAATTTTATAACGGAATCGATCAAGTGGAATGCTTACTGCAAATGGCAGCAACAGCAGCAGACAAGCTCAATGAGTATTAGAGCCAATGCCATCCTGACGGGTTTACCCTTCGAAAATGGGCATTAAAAAAACCAAGTTATTTACGTTTATGCCCCAAAAGTATGCTACGAAAGCAACGAACGCTGCCATTTTGAGATGTTTATAATATGGCCCGCATACACACGCACCGCAGCCATAAGTATTAATTATAAAGCAGGCAACAATACTGTGTATGCCGCAGAATACACAAAACAAAAGGTAACGGAAATGCATGCCACGGAAATCCCCATAAGCAGCCTAAGTACCACATAATACCCGATATACTTATACTAAGCAGTAGCTGCTTATAGCCAGCATCTGCCTGCCCTCATGTACTCAGTGCTCGTATCTGGCTTTGTTTGTATGTCCCCAAAGACTCTGGCTCAAGTGGCAAATACCTGAGGTGGCAGCATGGTATCTCAAGGAGGCTGCAGACGTCAGCCTATATATAGCCTCCGATCAGACAGCCCAGCTGACGTCAGTATCAAACAGAAGCCGAATTCCCAGCGTCGGCTTAGGCAAAACTTTGCCAAGAACAACAATAAAAGATATAAAAACACAAAAAAAAAAAACAACCCCAGAAATCAAAAACTGAAAACTAGCGAATCGACAAAGCCATTGCCAATGGCCATAACTACAACTAAAGTTCCGTTTTATGATGCTCTATGTTGCCTAAATATGGACAAAACAAGAAAATGTGACGCCAATATGTCTGGGCCTGTCTCACAAACGTAGTCGCAAATTTATTTGTTTGTCTGCACACGCGCCCCAAAGTAGGAAGATTTACTAATACTTCATACCAAAGAAGAAATACCCTTGGAATTAAACTAATTTGAGTGTCAAAAGTCATTTTCACCAGAGATACCAAAAATTCATCTCAGGTGAAATATGTTTCTCATGGTTATAAATGATGGACATGTTTTCATACTCTATTTATAAGGTGAAAGTCCATAATTAAGCACTCTACACAATTTTTAATATTGACGTGTAATATATTCTGACACGATATGAAAATATTACTTAGCGTTCAATCTATTACGCAGGAGTTTTTATGAATGCAATTAAATATATATTCTAAGAACCGAAAGTAATCAATAGAGTGTGTTGGAATTTAAAGTCACAGCATTTCTAGTTAAGTATGATTATTATTCTTAAAACATGTTTTTCAACATAAAACTTTACAAACATCATAAAAATGGTGTCATACCCCAGTTTATAAGAAATACAAACATTAAAGAAAAGCAACCCTCTGGCGAGGACACCAACGGTATTCAGCACGCTATCCCTATGCTTATATATACACACATATACAATATATATTTATTTGTGTGTTTGTGTGCTTACAGGGTGCTCTGCTTCTTATATCAATCGCAGAATTACCTTGGAGTTTGCTCTCTGGTTGCTTTGAGCGTCTATTCGTAACAGTTGCCGCTTGGTATTTATGGGATTTATGGCGGCCGCGCCTAAATGTATGCTTGCTAATTTTTATTCAAATTTGTTTTTTTTTGTGCTCAGGATTCTCGTGCGCAATAAAAATTAATGGGCTCGTCTGTGTTTGACGTTGATTTTAGTTTGCTTCCTTTTTGCTGCTGAATTTTATGGGTT